>CM028132.1:745222500-746422500 GCA_016271365.2 Neoceratodus forsteri
TCCCCAAAAAGACTCAAGTCGAGAACTCCAAAACAAAAACTAGGTAGTGAACGAAACATAACTATAGAACAATATATAACTTAACCCACTCCCCCTCTCTATAAAGGGGAGAGTGCCAATTGCACCCCTGAGGTACAACACTACACCTGCCAGCCCACTTCCCAAAAAACAGGTTCTGAGAGGGGAAGGAGGGAGGTCAGAATACAGCAAGACTCCATTAGAAGAAACACAGTTACTAAGGTGAGTAATATTTTCTTCAAACATGAAGTCTTGCTGCATTCAACATTATGTAGACTAACAAGCAGTTCCTCCATAGAGGAGGGTACCGAACCTATTTTGGGAATAGGCTCTGCAGTACTGCTGTACCAAACCTAGCATCATTCCTAGCCTGGATATCCAGCAAGACTGCATTAGAAGAAAAACAATTACTAAGGTGAGTAATTTTTTCTTGTACTGCCTTTGTAAATAGTTATACTGAATAATTTTTCTTTTTTATTTTGCTGTTGAGAAAAATAAAACTCTATTTGTGAATTTTGAAACTGCTACTGATTTTCCTATGCTTCCTGACCTATGCCTCGACAACAGATGTTGTCGGCCTAAGTGGGATTTACGCCGTGCATACTCTTGAGCCAGGAGTTTTGTGAGTGGTTACTGGACCTGATACCAGGGAAGCATAGAAGAAAGGTTTGGATTCTGCCACAGCAAGTCCAGGAGTGATTGCCAGAAGAATGGCAGCCAAACTAGCAGAGACAGAAGTCAAAGCTGAGACTGTACAGCCATCACCAGTGATGGAAAAAAACAGAACAGGTAGTGACAGGACTTGGGAGCCTGACTTCCTTTTTCAAATGAGAGGCTATACATCAACAAAAAATGGAGAAGCAGAGAAAAGAAGAGATGCAACGACAAGAGCAACAAAGATGAGATGCAGCAACAGGAGCAGCAGAGAAGAGATGCAGCGTCTAGAGTAGCGATGGCTGGATGCCTTGCAAGCTATCAAGCTAGAGGATGTAGCACAGGTCCAGCAGAGCAGCAAACCACGAACGACTTAAAAAGTCCTTAAACTTACAAAGTTGTGTCCCTTGGATGATATCGAAGCATACCTGGCAACTTTTGAAAGGGTTGCCACAGCCTGCCAGTGGCCAAAGCTGCAATGGGCAATCAGAGTGGCATCTTATATGACAGGGAAAGCCCAACTTGCCTTCAGCAGTATGGACACTGCACAGTCAGAAAACTATGACATGCTGAAAACTGAAGTCCTTAAAAAATATGACATCTCAGGAGAGACCTAAAAGAAGAGATTTCGGTCTCTGAAGTACAACTCAGTCGACAATCCTCGAGAAGCCTTCACCTGACTCTGAGAACTCCTTATGAAATGGCTCCAGCCTGAGGGTAAAACACTTCCACAGATCATCGAAACATTTGTAATGGAGCAGTTCATCAACATCCTAACCAAAGACTTACAGCTTTGGGTAAAAGAACACCGACCAAAAAGTGGGGAAAAGGCTGTTTCCTTGACTGAAGACTACCAAATGGCCAGACAGAAACCACAGCAGAGAGGTATCAGCCAAGCATCGGTAAGACACTCTTTTTCCCCTTTTAAACTCATAGTCTGATAAGAACTCTGGGGGGGGTAACAAAATTTGCGCCGAAAGATATTATTTGCTATAACTGTAATAAGCCATGTCATATTGCAAGAAATTGCCGTAATAAGAAGAGTGACACTGGAGCAGATTTGTCCTTAGCAAATTGGGGCAAGTACTTAACAAATGTCAAGGTGGGAGATAAGACACTGAAGGAACTTACAGATTCGGGAAGCAGACAGACCCTAGTGCATTTCGAAGTGCTGGAAAAACAGTGTCCAAAAGGACCAGGTACTGGTGTCCTCTGCATCCACAGGGACACTCGAAAGTGGGGGTAGTACCTAAGTTACCTGTGATTACTGGAAATGACTTTCTAGGATTCACTGAGTTAATTCAGCAACTGTGGTGACAAGGGCTTAGGCAACGGAAATCTCAGATGGTGGGGACTCTCTTCCTTTCACTGGTTTTGATTCAGACTTGTTTTAACACGGCTCCAAGGTCTGGTAGTCCAGCAAAGAAAGACGATGCCTGAAGAAACCATGGCAACAAAAGACTGATGGCCATAAGGCGTTAACCTATGAAAATGCTGGAACTAAACTGATCACTGATTGTGATTTTCTTTCAAAATAAGCTGACAATGTTTCTCTTCAGGGTTATTTTAAGCAGCTGGGGGTGAAACCAAAACAGGGTGAACCTATGTTTAAAAAATGTAAGGGGCTACTGTACAAAGTTTGGGTTAAACCTCAGATACAGGACCAGATAGAACAATTGGTTATACCCCAAAAGTATAGATCTGAGTTGTTACAAATAGTACATGATAAGTCCTATGGCGGGTCATGCGGGGAGGGATCGCACCCTTACCAGATTGCTGTACAGATTTTACTGGCCTGGAATTCTTGAAGATGTTGCTATTTATTGCAGTTCCTGTGCTGAGTGTCAGAAAGTAGCCCCAGTGACTAAAAAAACACAAGGTGCCCCTTGTGCCCCTATCCTTGATAGATGTGCCTTTTGAGAGAATTGTAATGGATTTGGTCGGCCCCTTAGACAAAAGTAAAAAGGGTAATTGATTCATTTTGGTAGTTTTTGACTATGCTGCTCGATAAGCAGAGGCAGTTCCAATGAGTACTGTCACAACCCCAAAAGTGGCAGCAGAGCTTGCCAAATATTTCAGCAGGGTGGGCATACCTATAGAGATCATTGCTGCTCAGGGTAGTAATTTTGTTGCTGCATTGCTGAAGGAGCTATACTGACTACTAGGTATCACTGCCATAAGAACTTCCCCTTATCACACTCAGACCCACGGTATTGTTGAGCATTTTAATCAAACCCTAAAACTCATGTAACTAAGGCTTGTAAATGGGGAAGGGAAAGACTAGGACCAGTACTTACCGTACCTGCTTTTTGCTTACAGAGAAGTGCCACAGGCATCAACAAGTCTTTCACCATTTGAAATGCTGCATGGTAGACAACCTAGAGGGCCACTAGATGTAGTAAAAGAAACATGAGAAGATAACCCCCATCAGAAACAATTTATTACAACTTTTATGTGTGCCCTGAGAAAGAAACTGGTAAAATATGTTGAAATCGCCCATAGTAATGAAGAGGCCCCAAACCAGCAGAAGGTGTATTATGACCATGGGGTAAAAGAAAAAGTTTTTGAGCCAGTTGAAAAGGTCTTGCTACTGTTACCTACTTCAGAAAATAAACTGTTAATGAAGTGGCAAGGGCCTTATAAGGTTCTTAGATGTACTGGCACAGTTAACTATGAAATTGAGACCCCTGATAGGAAAAATCTTACTAAGATATACCATGCTAACTTTCTCAAGAAATGGGTTGAAAAAACACTGGAAGCTGTTTTGGCTGGATTCACCAGACACTGATAAAGAAGATATTGATGTAGCTTATGACAGCCTGGAACAAAGTGTAACTGCTGATGCTGTAAAGGTGAATGTTTCCTTAACCTCCGAACAAACCGCAGAAATTTTTAACTTGCTAAAGACATTTAACAGTACTTTACCACAGTACCAGCCGAGCAAAAGAGGTCGAGCACATAATAGTGACAAGGAATGCTCACCCTGTTAGACAAAAGACATACAGATTACCAGAGTAGTTAAGAGCAGACGTGGTTAAGGAAATACAAAAAATGAAAGAATTGGGTATCATAGAAGAGTCGAGAAGTGCTTGGTCATCACCACTGGTGATTGTAAATAAAAAAGAAGGGGGTGTAAGAATCTGCCTTGATTTTAGGAAACTTAATCAAATGTCAGAATTTGAGTTATCCTATGCCCAGAATAGATGATTTGGTGAACAGACTGAAGAGTGGCAAGTATATCAGTACCCTCGATCTCACCAAGGGTTGCTGGCAAATCCCCCTAGCGAAAGAATCCAGAGACAAAACTTAATTTGCCACTCCTATAGAGTTCTGTCAGTTCACCACCATGCCATTTGGTTTACATGGTGCACCTATTACATTCCAGCAGTACATGGATGTAATTTTATCCCCTCACCCTGATTATTGTGCTGCGTACCTGGACGATGTCGTGGTGTACAGTCCAGACTGGAAAAGCTACCTAGAACATCTATGAGCAGTTATCCAAGCAATCAGAAAGGCAGGTCAGACAGTTAATCCTACCAAGTGTGCATTGGGCATGTAGGAAACAAGATATTTGGGCTATGTTTTGGGAAATGGAGAAGTCAAGTCAGAGATTTCCAAGATAGAAGCGGTAGCTAACAGCCCTCTCCCGAAAAACAAGAAACATTTCAGGTCTTTTTTTAGGGCTGGCTGGTTATTATCGGAGATTTGTCCCCAGCTTTGCCAAGTTAGCTACTCCCCTCATTGAACTCACAAAGAAATGGTTCCTGAATAATGTGAGATGGACCCCAGAGTGCGACCAAGCTTTTTGAGCCATTAAGGCTGCATTATATTCAGCCCCTGTTTTAAGAAGCCCAGATATTGAGAAACAATTTTCGTTACAGACTGATGCATCAGAGGTAGGCCTTGGTGCAGTCCTGAGTCAAAATATAGATGGGAAAGAACATCCTATTCTATATATCAGTGGGAAATTGCATGACAGAGAGAAAAGACACTCCACCATTGAAAAGGAATGCCTTGCGGCAAAGTTGGCCATGGAGTCCCTTAAGTTTTACTTACTAGTAGCTGACTTTGTACTTGTAACAGATCACATTCCTCTCTGTTGGCTTAACCAAACGAAGAATAACAATTCTAGAATCACACGGTGGTACCGGTCACTACAGCCATTTAAATTGATGCACAAATCTGGGAAAGAGAATGTCACTGCTGATTTTCTGTCAAGATATGGATCAGGAATTGAGAATTCTGAAGGTTTAAAAGAAAAACAAAAATGTGTGAGTTTAAATTTCGCTGTTTGCTGTACTGCATATGCACTGAACTGTACAGGTTATAAGCTAATGTTAGATGGGAATTTAATAAAACGTTCTGGAAACCTGTGTTTGTAAAACAGGTTCCCTCTAAAAAAGGGGGTATGTGACAGGGTTGAATAAGGCCCTGCTCCATTTGTTATGCAGAAAGAGTTTAAATGCAAGGGTCTGTTCCATCCTCTCTTGTCGGTCTGGTTACGCAACCAAATTTTCTTGTGAGACCTAGGAACTGATCACTCCGATGGTTTCGCAATTCTCCACCTCTCGCTGTCTCTCTGCCTTCCCTTGCTGTTCTGTCTTTTCTCCCCCCTGCATATCTGTGGGTATAAAAATACATGTGAATCTTTATGTGGAAATATCACTGATACTGGGATCCCTTTGTTTAAAACTGTTTATAGTTATGCTGTTGAAAGGAAGCAGTATAACGCAGTGGTTTAAGGCTCTGAGCAGCAAATCTGGTGACATCCAGCAGACCAGACCTGGGTTTGAATCCCATAGCTTCCACTTGCATACTGTGTGACCCTGAGCAAGTCACTTAACTTCCCTGTGCTCCCAGGTTGCACCTGTAAAAAAGCTTTCAGCTTAGTGTGCTACTCCTGGTTAAACAACAAAAAAAAAAAAAAAAAGATTGCAAAAAGCTATTTGGAACTCAAGCTGCAGTTTGTAGACTCTCTGCAGAGCTGTGAACAAGAGGTCAGTTCTGGGTCACTATATTCTGTTTGTTGTACCTGCAAGGAAACTGACAACATTCTGTGAGAAGCGGGGCATCTCTTAACGAAGTTCCCAGGCAAAGACTTATAAAAGAGCAGCATTGCTTTTGCTAGAGAGGCAAGGAGAGTGAGAGACTGAAACTTGGAATTAAGAGATACCCTCAGAAGGACTTCATTTTCTCTGCTTGTACTTCCTTTGTAAATAGTTACACTGAATAATTTGTATTTTTTATTTTGCTGTTATTGAAAAAATAAAACGCTATTTGTGAATTTCGAAACTGCTCCTGGCTTTCCTATGCTTTCTGACCTGTGGCTCGATGACACTTGTTAAAGAAAAAAACACCTGTTTTTTCAGAGAATGTTCTTGTCCGTTTCCTTCCTTTCAGGTGCAAAAAAAAAGTACATTTTCTTATTTATTTAAAATGTTGATATCCGGGATAGACGCACTGAGTCGAGGCTCATTTCCAGGTATGACCCTGGGGAAAGGGGAGTGGGAGAAACAAGGGATGTACAAAGTAAAGTATCGACATTGCAACAGTACAAAAATGAGACAAGTACATACACAAGTGGTCCCAGAAGGAACAGTGGGTCCTTGATGACAATTATATAATATGAGTTATAAATAGGGCATTTATACAATATGAGTTATAAATAGCACAGTAGGAATTCAGGAGGAGAGCGATTGAGGGCGTCACGGAGCAACGAGTGAGGCGGGAACACAATATAGGTGTGCCAGGGCCATTTGATGAGGCTAAAGCTGGCGTTATAGAAAAGGAACGGAGAGGTGGGGTAGGATAGGGTGGTGTCACAGAGTAACGAGTGAGTCAGGACCGCAGTGCCCAATGCACCAGTGCCAGTTGAGGCTAGGACAAACGTTATGCAATAGGAGGGAGAGGTGAAATAGTGGGGAAGGGAATGGGGGTGACAGTGGCTGTGAGAGACCGTCTGAGTCAGGTCAAAGTGTGGTAATTAAGGAGGAGGTACAAAAAGGGGGTCAGTATCAAAGAGGACCAGGGAGGGACCAGCTGCAGGGGGGTGAGGGGAGGCACTTCAGCTGATGTTTTAGTGCGGACCGAGTTTGGGCAAAGCCAATGGATAGGGTGAATTGATTCCACAGAGCTGGTAGTCTGTAGGAGAAGGCAGCCTTGCCTGCTTGGGAGTAAGGGAACGGGAGATGAAAGGAACGACTACTGCACGATATGAGGCCATAGCCTGAAGAGGGAGGAGCAAGGTAGAGAAGGTCAGATAGGTAAGTAGGGAGGGAGGTAGACCAATATTTGCCAGTGAACGCACACAGTGAGCAAGTGCATGGTGTCCCAGAACTGACCACCTGTTTACAGCTCTGCAAAGAGTTTGCAAACCAGCATCTTAGGTTAACCCCTTGAGCTCCAAACAGCTTTTTGCAATAATTTCAACAATATAACTATATACATTATCAAACCAAGGGATCCCAGTTTCACACGAAGATTCACACGTATTTTATAACTTCAGATATGCAAGGGAGAAGAGAAGATGGAAACAGCAAGTGAAGGCAGAGAGATAGCAGGATGGGGGTGATAACGAGACCGTAGGAGTGGCCAGTTCCTAGATCTCACAAGAAAATTTGACTGTGCAGTCAGACAGAAAAGAAACGGAACAGAAGAGTATAAAACAGATCCTTGCATTTAACTCTTTCTACATAACAAATCTTTCTACATAAGAAATGGGACAGGATCTTATTCAACCCTGTCACATACCCCATATTTAAGAGGAAACCTGTTTATATATATATATATATATATAAAAAAATTTCCCAAAACTTTCTTTAAAGTCTCCTTTAACGTTAGCTTATAATATTTACAGTTCTCAGCATATGCAGTATCCCTTTTCTCTATAACACCCAGCACAGTCAACAGCTAAGTTTAGATATGCACATTTTTTTTTTCAACCTTGTATGTCTTTTATCTAATAGGGCAAGCATTCCCTGTCACTATTACATGCTCGACCCCTTTTGCTCAGCCTGGCACTTTGGTAAAGGTACTGTTACTTACATTTAGTAAGTTGTGAATTTCTGCAGTTTGTTCGGAGGTTAAGGAAACATTCACCTTTACAGCATCAGCAGTTTCAGTGTGTTTGAGTCTGTCATAGGTTATATCAATAGTTTATTTATTAGTTTCTGGCAAAACTAAAATAGTAGCCTTTGGTGTTTTTTCAACCTATTTCTTTGGAAGGTTAGCATGGTATATCTTGGTAGGATTTTAACCTCTCAGGGGTCTCAGTCTCATAGTTAACTGTGCCAGTATGTCTAAGCACTTTATAAGGCTCTTGCCACTTCATTAACAGTTAATTTTCTGTAGTGGGAACAGTAGCAAGACCTTTTCATCTGGCTCAAAACCTTTTTCTTTTACCCCATGGTCATAATACACTTTCTGCTGGTTTTAAGCCTCTTCTGATTATGATGGGCAACTTCAACATATTTTGACAGTTTCATTCTCCGGGCACACGTATAAGATGTAATAGATTGTTTTTGAGTGGGGTTATCTTTCCATGTTTCTTTTATTACATCTAGTGGCCCTCTAGGTTGTCTACCATACAGCATTTCAAATGGTTAACTGTTGAGGTTTGTGGCACTTTCCCGTGAGCAAAAAGCAGGTAAAGTAAATATTGGTCCCAATCTTTTCCCTTTCACAAACTTTTTAACATGCATTTTTATGGTTTGATTAAAAGCTCAACAAGACTCTGTCTGAGGGTGATAAGGGGAGAATCTGATGGACGTGATACCTAGTAGTCGGTACAGTTCCTTCAGTAATGCATGCACTAAAATTACTACCCTGATCAGTAATAATCTCTTTAGGTATGCCTACCCTGCTGAATATTTTGGCAAGCTCTGCTGCCACTTTTGGAGCTGTGACAGTACTCATTGGAACTGCCTCTAGGTATCGAGTAGCATACTCGCATGCTACCAAAATGAATCGATTACCCTTTTAACTTTTGTCTAAGGGGCCAACCACATCCATTGCAATTCTCTCAAGGCACATCTATCAAGGGTAGGGGCACCAGGGGCACCTTGTCTTTTTTAGTCATTGGGGCTGTTTTCTGACATTCAGCACAAGCACTGCAATAGGTAGCAACATCTTCATGAATTCCAGGCCAGTAAAATCTGTACAGTAATCTGGCAGGGGTGCAACCCCTCTCTGAGTAACCAGCCATAGGACTATTATGTGCTATTTGTAACAACTCGGTTCTATACTGTTGTGGTATGGCTAATTGTTCTATCTGTTCCTGTGTCTGAGGTTTAACATAAACTTGGTACAGTAACTTTGGAGAGAAGCATCATTGGTTTGCTGTGAAACAAAATCACAATCCTTTATCAGTCTAGTTTCAGCATTTTCATATTTTAACCCCTTATGCCCATTAGTCTTTTCTTGCCACTGTTGTTTCAGGTGTCTTCTTTCTTTCCTGGACTTTCAGATCTTGGAGCTGGCCTCAAACAGGTCCGCATCAAAGTCACTGAAAGGAAAAGTGTCTCTACCATCTGAGATTTTCTTTGCCTGAGCTCTTGTTACCACAGCAGCTGAAACTGCAGGTTTCAGTTCCTCTGAGATTAACTCGGTAAATCCTGGACAGTAATTTCTAATAATCACAGATACAGGTAACCTGCGTATTACCCCCATTTTCATTTGGTGCGACACCCCATTAATATTCAGTGTGTTTGTGGGATAGTATCGTGTGTCCCTATGGATGCAGATGACACCAGTACCTGGACCTTTTACATAGTGTTTTACCAGCACTTCAGCATGCACTAGGGTCTGTCTGCTTCCCAAATGAACAAATCTCACTTCAAGGGGGAACTCTTGCAGCAGATTACACCATGAGGACTGAAGCCGGCAGGCACCAGGACCTCACGGATAAATTCTAGCTATCGGTCTTCTCCAGGGGACCATCCCCAACGGCCCACCTCCAACGTCACCTATAGTATGAGGGGGCGATCCCCCAGCACCACCGCAGTTCTTTTCCCGCCATTGACCTGTGCATATCGGCTCCACGGACGCCTTCTGCTTCAGTCATCCATCATATTGATCGCATTTGAGCACCTTTCTTATTTTCTTTTAGCCTACTTTTGTCTGCATGTCTACCTCCCTGTTGTCTTCCATCGAGTGGCACCAGTCTAAAAGTGCCTGTGGCAAGCAAATACCATTGAAAGACTGCCATTTGGCCTGCCTCTTCTGCCTGGGCACAGAGCACAACACCAGGGCCTGCCAGCATTGCCAGAAGTTCAGCAGCAGAACCCGGATTCACCTCCAGAAAGCCTTTAAATCCTTCTTATTAGAGAAGAAAATGGCATTTATTTATTTATTTTTTTGATAACCGGGTAGGTGCACTAGGCACAAAAGTGACTATTTGCAGGCACGACCCGGGAGGTCAACAACACAGAGAGATACAGTTACATAGAATACAGTGTCAGGAGATGTGCAATACATCGCAAACATAAAGTGAGACAAAGTTAAGACGAATAAAGGTACAAGGCACGAGAAGGAGATCAAGAGAAAGGCTTCTTCTCCCTCAGGGGCTTAGACTTTCTTGGATCAACATAAGATATCATTGGGGAAGCATCACCACAAGGAGAGGCATAAGAACAAGGATCCCGGTCTCTGGCTCCAGTTCCTCCCGTGGGAGGATGGACTCGTCATTCCAGGTCACCCTCACCTCCTCCGGGCTTCCTGTGGTAAAGCCTCCCTCCCGCCCTGTTACTGACATCGGCTCTTCCAGATCTGGGCCTAAGTTCTCAACCCTCCAACCCCCGAAGCTCTGAACCTCCTCCCACTCTTCGCGCTTACAGCCAGGTTGCACTGCCGGTTCCTCTTAGGGCGGTGGGTCCTTACCCATCATTCGACCTGTTAAACTCTCATTCAAGTCAGCCACTGAATCCAGCACTGACTCCATGGACCGATGTCAGGAACATGAGCTCTCTTCCCCCAGGTGAGTGACTCTCCCCATGTGTTCCGCTCCCCATGATGAGATTCTCCGAAGCCAATACCGACTGCTATCCAGAACCGGCATCAGCACACTCCCATCTCTTCAATGCTGGTATCCCCAGCATTGGTTCCGGCGGCCTCTAACCCAGCATCGCTGGACCCGCATATGTCACCAGCCGACGAACGGCCAGACTTTGGACTATTGACAGACACATCGACGCCCTATCAGCCAACAACACTGGGTGACGTTACCTTGGCTACACCGATGCTGGATCACTGCAATGCACAGACACTGGAGCCGCCTCAAGGCACGATGCCAGGGCTGTCAACCATCCCGACACCGGTCGCTCCTTCAGAGCCCAGAATTCCGCTTTCAGATGCGAAGGATCTTTTCTCTTCATGGTGGAACACCATCAAGACTGACCTCCTCCAGCCAAGACCTGGCTCACCCATTCAAGATCCTACACCTTCTCAGGTGCCCCCAAAGCGACCTACCCCTCAACCCAAGGAGCCCACTCCACAGCCTGAGGACTGTGGTAGGGGTTGTCATGGTCGCAAAGGCAGGAGACACCTGTCTTCCTCCGGATCATCTGACAGACACCGACGTCGCTCAAGGGGTCGTCTGTCCAGATGTTAGAGTTCTAGGTCCTCATCCTTGGAGGACTCGAGCCAAAGCTCTTCCTCCTTCTCAGGATCTTCCTCCCAAGAGAGGGCTCCTTCTCCTCCAGACCATAAGGACTCCCCTAGGTCTCCGCTGGATGATCCTTCATTCATGGATGTCGTGCAGCACATGTCCCCCATGAACTTAAGGTCCATCCTAGTCAGTCATTTGTGGGAAACAGTGGGAACTGCTGGCATCCATGGTGAATGATCTTTTCAAGCGCTGGGGTCGTTTAGAGGTGGATCTTTTTGCATCCCCACAAAATGCAAAGCTGCCTTGGTTTTGTTCCCTCACTTCCAGCTCGGTAGTTTGTATGTGGGTTTTACTGCCTTAGCGGGTGGTGGAGGGATTTATCTATGCATTTCCCCCTATACCACTGATTCAGAAAGTATGGCTAAAATTCCAGGTGAAACATGCCACCCTAATATTGGTCATTCCTTTCTGGCCTGGTAAGATTTGGTTTTTACTCCTGATGCACTTGGCTGTGGAGCCCCCAGTTGGCTTCCCTCTTTGTAAAAAAAAAAAAAAAAACTGGCTGACACAGGCTAAGGTTTCTTTGTTGCATCCGGACCTCAGATCTCTGTACCTACATGCATGGCTCCTGATTTCATAGTACTGTACCATTACGGTAGCCTGGTATTGTCAGGGTACACTCTGCAAGACACTCTTTTACCCTGCCATGGTACTTGTCATTTCACGTCTGCCTTTTAATTTTTTACTCTTATTTACGCTTTTAAGGTGGCCAGTCCACTGGTACTTTTATATCTGCACCCAGTGGTTTTCCACCTTGCTCTCTTTCTCACCCTATATGCCCAGTCTAGGAAACATGCAGCAATTGGGAAGTATGTATTTGCCAGTTTTTAACATATGTGCAAAATGTGGAGTAAATAAATGTATGTTATGTTCTTAGAATCTCACTAAAACAGTAAATAAAGCCATTGGTAGAAAAAAAAAAAAAAAGGACCTTATTGAAATGCTTCCATGTGGTCGCAAGGTCCTGATGCTGTGCTGATGACCTGGGCTCTGAAGGGAGTTTGGGGAGTCATGTAAGGAGGTACGCCAGGCGGAGACAGCTGCTGCCCTGAAGTGCATCTCAGTCGGGGAGAGTAGGGGTGGACTCCTCCATCACAGCAAGTCCTTTAGCTGGACCATGAATCTTGCTCCTTCCACTGGGGAAGCTGTATGTTTGTGCAAGGCCGCCAAGATCGTTGAAGGCATCGCCCCTGACTAGGGAGGACAATACGAAGAAAAGCAAGGGAGGAAAAATAAAACAGTAGCCATCTAAATGATGGCTGGGAATGGCCTTATCAAGGTGTATCCCTGTCACAAAAAAAAAGCTGTTTATATCCCTGCAAAGACAAGCTAGCTGCTGGGGGAAAAATTATGTAGGAAAAAAATGCTTCCATGTTAGAGAGAAAACAGTGCTTACATATTTTAAGTAATATTCTACTTTAGCTAAAATGTTTTAAAAAGTATTGTTAGTTTTACTTGGATAATAAGGTTTTATTTGGTAGATGACAAGAAAAGTGAGGACAAGACAGCTGAAGTAGGTGAAGGTGTATCATCGGGGAAGCCAAAGAGACGATTTGCTGATTTTGGGTAAGAGGTTTACTCCTATTCTTTACTTTTAAATCATATTTTTGTCTTTTAATACTTTATATCGGCACAGTTGGTTAAAAATGGCACATCACTTAAAAGTACATCAGAAAAATTGAACTGTATTTGGATGGCAGAACATACAGATCTTCGAGGATATGCTCATCCATTCAGCCATATTATGGAACTGGAAGCTGTCTGTGTCAGGACCACCCTGAAACATTTGTTAGCTAGGACCATGCACGTTGAAATACATTGCCTCCACCAATATAACAAGGGCGGCCCTATCATGCCTCAGTACTTTCTCCTGCTGTCAACCCCTCATCGGTTCACCGCTGCTGAAGAATGCCATAGAACTTTGCAGTCATCGCCAATACTTCTGCTTTTTGGTTTTTTATTTAACATTTATGCCACCAACGAAAAAAGAATCGCTGTTCCACTGTTGTCATTCTGGTAAAGTTAAGATGTATAAGGATGACCCTCACGACGTGTACATCTGCTGCTTAGGCATCAATCTCACAATGTAAAGGCCTACAGCATTTGCCAGGTTTTTAACCAAGCTACACAAAGACATTGAAAGAAGGCCTTAGAGGTTTATTTAAATCTGGAGGCAGTGGAGATCAAACAGCGTGCGT
This sequence comes from Neoceratodus forsteri, assembly GCA_016271365.2. NCBI lineage: Eukaryota > Metazoa > Chordata > Ceratodontiformes > Ceratodontidae > Neoceratodus > Neoceratodus forsteri. Next base: position 745,236,037 of record CM028132.1, read on the forward strand.
TGCAGGCTGCATCTCCATTTTCACTCGCTCTTTCTCCCCACAGTTCAACATTGACCTGCCACTCCCCCATGGTTGACACCACCGCCTGCAGAATCATTAAAGAAACAAGCATTTGTCAATGCCAAATGTTTGCTTGCTGGCATTGGTAGTGCAGGAGTTAGAGAGCTGCATAATAGGAATGGCAGTGATGTATTGAACTGAAGCCAACCCCACCACCCTGCAGAGAGTGACAGGCATTGGGGTATGCCTTTGGGTCGTTGGGCTTAATGGCCACGCCATTTCACCACACCCTACTCTGCAGACACCGAGAAGTGTCACGGTGTGCCTTGGGGTCTTTGGCCCTTATTCTCACCCCATTCCATCAGGAAATATGGTGAGATGGGTGCAGTATAGGAGAATGGGGTGAGCTTTGGGGCTGAAGAGTCCAGGGCACACCTCCATGCCTCTCACTGGCTGCAGGGTGTGGATGGGGGTGGAATGGTATGAGCGTTACAGGTGACAGTCCCAAGTCACACCCCTGATGCCTGTCAGTCTCTACAGGGTGGGGCGTTATGGTTGCAAACCTTATTGTCTCAGGTGTTTGTTGGTATTTTCACTCCAAATTTTCAACATGGCTTTTTTGTGACCCCCACGTTATGAACAGTGGTAATATCAGTTCGTTAGCTGAAAGCTGATTTTGCAGAGCGACTACGGCATTTGGCACCACAGGTGCGAAAACACATTTCGAACAGGATGTGAAACATGACATCTGTACTGTTCATGGGGAGGTGTAACAAATGGCAATGTTGAAAATCTGCAGTGAAAATAGTAAAAAAAAAAAAAAACCTCGTGAAGTCACGAGCATGCGTAGAAAGTGCTCAACGCACACCCGTAATATAATTAGTCTGGGGATTTTTTTACAGCAGATTGTCAACACAGGCATTTTGGGACCTCCGCTCATGAACAGTGTCAATGTGATTTTCTTAATCTGTCCTGAACAATGATTTCCTACTGCGACCACGCATTTCTGCGCTGAAAGTGTGAACATTTCCAGCATACTGTGAAAAATGACAGCTGTACTGTTCGTAAGGAAGTGTGGGAAAATGCCAGTGGTGAAATCTGGACTGAAAATATTACAATTTCATGAACTTACGAGGGCGCATAGAAACTGCGCAATTTATTTATTTATTTATTTTTTGTTGACCAGGTAGGTACACTAGAGAATCTGTATGCCTATTTTCCGGTACAACCAGGGAGAGTACAATGAAAATACAGGTTCAAACAAGGTACATAACAAGAGGGGCAATGTACAGAGTTACAAGACAGCAAGATAGTATACAGTGAGCAGTAATAGGTAAAATATACATACAGAATAAATAGACTAACACATTCAATGGTAATTACATTGCATGAGTGACCCTTTTTACCAGGGCCACTTAATACATAACTAGATGGCGATCAATCACATGCTACACAGAGATTAAAGGACAGTAGGCAGTGGATCGGAAAGGGACCAATTTGGAGACCTGGTTAGGGCGGCTTGGGACAACTCACACACTGACAGTTTCAAGTGCTCCCACAGAGAATTCCGGAGACACAGTTGGGAGGGGGAGGAACATACATGGTCAGGAAGGGAGTTCCATAGCCTTGGAGCATATGTAGCAAAGTCCCTGTCCCCCATTAGGGGTTTGAGTATATGGAACTTTGAGCACTACCAGACCCTGAGACCTGAGGGAGTAAGAGGAGGATACAGCAGGCAGGAGAAGCTGCGCAAGCCCCAGTGGGGTACCAGTTCTGAGCACCTTTCCTACGAGGCAGCCCAACCCGTATTTCAAGTGATTGGCCAGGGAAAGCCAGCTCAGTTTGTCGTATAATTGGCAATGGTGGGTGAGACGTGGGACAGCCAGGGCAAAGCGACATATGTTGTTATAGGTCGTGTTCCACCTAGCGAGGTGGACCTTGGAGGTGCCAGCGAACATCAGAAGGCCATAGTTTAGTGAAGAGAGCAGCACACCTCTGGCCAGTGCCAAGCGAGCTGCAGTTGTCAAGTTTTCTTTGCCCTGTAGGCAAGACCCACTTTGCAGTTTACAGTTCTACAAACATTTAGGATGCGACTCCCCAGGTCGAGTTGGGGGTCAAGTGTAACGCCAAGGTATTTTATTGAAACTGTGGTTAGGGAGGGAGAGCCATCCACACCACTGACACATAGAGGGACAGGGGAGGCCTTGATCTTGGCTACTGACCCAAAGGGCATGGCCCGAGTTTTTTTCAGATTGAGGACCAACTTGTGGGATGTTACCCAGGCTTGAGTATTCTTAAAGACCTCACTCAGCTGAAGGTTAAGAACCCTGATGTCTCAAGAATATGCAAGGATGACAAGATCTTCTGCATAAAGGGTGGCACTACAGTTGGAAGCAGCAGCAGGGAAGTTAACAAATGTGGAAAAGAGAAGGGGCTCCAAAACTGATCCCTGTGGGACACCAGAGTGGGGTCAGAGAGGACCTTGTTGAATTTAGTCTGCTGTGTTCTGCCCTGGAGGTAGTTTCTCAGCCAACTCAAGGCGGGGGGGTGGGGAACGGGCCTAAGGACTGCATCTGTGAGCGGAGTAATGCATGGTCTACAAGGTCAAAGGCCTTGGATAAGTCATTGAATATGGCCCCAGAGAGTTCGCCCTGGTCCATGGCCACCCTGATGCTGGAAGAGATAGAGACAAGGGCAGTGGTCGTGCCGTACCCTTTTCGATATCCATGCTGTGCAGGGGACAGCAACTGATGAGTCTGAATATACTCTGTTAGCTGTTCAGCCACAGTTTTCTCTAGGAGTTTACTAATGGCCGACAGGATGGCAATTGGACAATAGTTGTCCAGGACTTTGGGGCTACCTTGCTTTGGAACAGGGACAATCCTTGCTACTTTCCAAATATCAGGGATAACACCAGTGGCAAGGGACAGATTGAAGATATGTGCCACTGGGATGGCAATGTAGGGAGCATCCAGGTATAGAAGCTTGGGTTCCATGTTATCATGGCCAGCGCTGGAGTGTGGGGAGAGACCAGAGAGAAGTCTCTGCATCTCCATGACAGATACAGCCCTGAGAGAAAATAATGGACGAGATGGGTGAGCCTCCTGAGGGACAGCAGCCGAGGAGCCTCTAATATCCCCTACAGCAGGGAAAGAGGAGGTAAGCGCGGACAAGTCTGAAAAGTGGGAATTTAAAGCATTAGTAATCATGAGTGGATTATTACAACTTGACCTTCCAATGATCATGTCAGAAACTCACAAGTTGGAGGAGCCGCTGACTGTGTTTTTTTATGTTCCTCCAGAACCTTCGTGGGTCCTTAGCAGAGCTAAGCAGGGCAGATTTACAATATTCACTTTTTGCCGCCCTTATGGCATTTTTACACTCGTTTCTGAGCTTCCTATACTGTTGGAAGATGGACTGATCCAACGTGCGTTTGAAGTGAGCCCAACACTTGTTCTTTGCATGCATAAGGGCTAGGAGGCTCCCATGCAGCCATTTTGTGGTCGTCCCTCTCAGTCTAATAAGGGAGGCATGTTTATCCTGCAGGGTGCTGAAAACTGAGAGAAACTGGGAGACAGCTGTGAACGGGTCATGGGCACTGAGCACTCCTGACCAGTCAGTGGTCCTCTGATCATCATGAAAAGACCCCAGATCAAACTTAGAGAAATCCCTAACGTGAATGATTTTGTGGGGAATTTTTGGGGAGGGGACCTTCCACACACAAAACACCGGGGTGTGATCTGAGATGGAGTCAGGTAGGATTCCAGCTGAGCTGATCCTATCTGGGCAGTTAGATAGGACCCAGTCCAGCAGGGAGCTAGTGCCACTTTTAGCAGCCCATCTAGTAGGCTCCTGGATAAACTGAGTCAGGGCAAGACTCGCCAGCAGAGGTTCAAACTGCTTGGGGTTACTTCCTGTTCAGTTTAAGTTCACATCACCTAGGATCAAAAGTTCATTATCCCCAACAGAAGGGTCAGTGGTATCCAGGAGGTGGGTAAGTCCAGGCAGACCAACCTTGGGGGGATTATATGTGAATACAACATGCAGCTTCTTTGTATTTCCAAGCAGCAGCACAGTGTGCAGCAGCTTGCAGGTAGACAGAGAGGACTGCTGATGGATTACCGCAGATGCACTAAGGTGACTGTTATAGTAAATTAGGATACCACCCCCTCGCTTTTTTCCCGGCCGATCTTGTCTAATAAACTCATAGCCAGGAAGTGCAGAGGCCGAGTCTGGAATTGAGGATTTCAGCCAGGACTCTGTAATACCTAGTATGTCAGGCTTGAAGTGGACGACCCAGGCAGATAGTTCATCATGGTTGGGTAGTAGACTACGAATGTTAAGGTGATCAATTTTTAGCCCCTTTCCTAATTTCCAACATTCAGGGATTGAGGAAGCCTGATCTGTGGGACCAGGGTTTAGCTCGATGTCACCTGCAAGGGCCAGTATCACAATGAAGAGCCAGAGGAGAAACCTTATGGGGGGAGGGGTATCACTGGCCGAGGGCCTTCGTGATAGACGTCTCCTCACCAAGGCAGTGCCCATAAGGCATCTGAGGTCAAGACAGCAGGCAGGCCAGGGAGGCAGTCTGTCTTGAGCTAGAAGGTTAGAGAAGGTGAAATTAAGCCCCTCGTGTGGGACAGTAGTTCCCCAGTGGACCCCATGCGACCGAGAAGAGTCTATGACCGTTGGGGAAAAAAGAGGCTGGCAAGAAGACCAACGGCGAGGACAGTACAAGGCAAGATGGGCAGGACACCATTCCTGATAGGCCTTGGAGTATCCATTTCCCCTTTTTCCACAGCGGCAACTAGCGACACCCAACTCAAGGAGACAGCCGTGACTGGTGGGTCAGCTTGAGAGGGGAGAGACCAGAGTTCTTAATGTGCAAGTTCAGCCTGTGCAGACAGGGTCTTTCCAAGAGTGTAGGCTTACAGCGTAGACAGACGAACAATGACCTGGACTATTTGCAAAGCACTCACCCCAATGATACTGACGGTTAGGTAAAGGCAAGTAGGTGCTGCTCGTAAACAGTCATTTTTAGGAATTTTTTCACCAAATTTTCAACATAGCCATTTTAAGACTTCTGCTCATGAACAGTGTCACTGTGATTTTCTTAATCTGTCCCAAACATTGATTTCGCACACCGACTGTGTCATTGTGCGCTACATGCTCGGAAACACATTTTGGGCGAGATGTGAAAAATGAGAGCTGTACTGCTAGTAAGGAGGTGTGGTAAAATGGCAATGCTGAAAATCTGGAGTGAAAATATTAAAAATTTATGAACCTACGAGCATGCGTAGGAACTGCGCAGTGCACGCTCGTAAAACAGTCATTTTTAGGAATTTTTTCACCAAATTTTCAACATAGGCTTTTTGAGAGCCCTCCTTATGAACACTAGCATTGTCGTTTCGTTAATTGGTCCCGAAAGGTGATTTTGTGCAGTGACCACACAATCACCCTTCGGGCTCGACTAACACCATGACAGTTCTAGAATTCATGAGGAGGTGTCTCAAAAACCCCATTTTGAAAATTTAGTGCCAAAATTCCACAAAATGCCTGAGATATGCATCAAAGTTGAAAAAACCCTGTTTATTGCATTATACAGCTTACTGGCATTTCCTCAGTTCGTGGCTGGCTTTGAAGAGTGCAGATGTGTTCCCAGTCCACCGAAAATCGTTGTGCCAGACTCTGGAAGTAAGTATGGAGTGGGGGGTTGTAGGGAGGCAGGGTGCACAGAGAGTGGGCGCGGGTTGCAGGTGGGGGCCAGGGAGACCACTGTGGGACTGTTGCTTTGTTTACAGGTTTGTTTTTGTGTTTTTCCTGGAAGACTATGCGGGACGTTTGCCACGCTGGGGTGGTCTCCCAGAATGGCAGCTGGAAGGCTGTTGGAGGGTGGAGCTGATGGGGGATTGCACCCCGCCGGCCATAGAATTTTGCCACGCTGGGGGGCGAGGAGCTGGCGGGTTGGGCACCCCCCATCGGCATAAGAATTTTGCCACGCTGGGGTGGGCTCCCAGCGTGGCAACTGGAAGGCTGTTGGGGGGTGGGCGCGAGGTGAGAGCGCTTCAATTATCTGATCGTGCTTACTGAAGCGGCTCTCTCCCTTTCAACTGTGCGGCACTGCATTTTCAACTGCTGTCATGGACTGCTGCTGCATTCATTGGCGAACTGTGGCTGCGCCTGCAAACACAGTGAGGGAATTGGAAGACAGGGTGCCACACCTCCAGAAACTCAGATGATGGCACTATGTTTCTTGCACATGCGTGCAGGCAAACACAAAAAATGGAGAAAGCTGCTAAGTCAGTGGAAAAATATTGTAATTTCATTACATTTTTATTTTATACTGGAAATGCATGTGTGCAAAAATGCCCGTTTTCACAATCGTCCAGTTATGACAAAAACATGGGTACATACAAGCACATTTACAGAGAATATAATTGTTCAGAGATACACCAATTACATAGGTGGATATATACACTGTTAGAGAAAATATAACTTTCAAACAACATGAAGTCTTGCTGTATTCTGACTATTGCAGTTAGGTCTTGCCTTTTCAACTGCCGTGGAGAACAAAGGGTTAACTTTTCTATACCTTGCATAGAATGTTCATCACGAGCTCGGTTGAAGCCTCTGCCTGTTGTTATTCTAACTGCAACCGTCAGGTTCTTTACTCCGCCTCACTGAACAATCGCTCCGGAGATTCCTCCTGCTGCTCGGTTCAAAAGTCGGCTGAAGTGTCGTTTTCGGTCGGTTTCTTCCAAATTGTTGTTTCCGCATAGTCGGTTCAAGTCTCTGTCTGTGGTACCGTGAGTACTAGATAGGTTTTAGTTCTGTTTTCTGTGTGGAACTTGTAAACTGTGGATCGGTTCGGCTGAACCGATCATTTTGAGGTTAGACTTGTACTTTACTTTAGTGTGTGGTTACTGGTCCATATCGGTTCTTAAAAAAAACAAACGTGTTTTAAGTACGTTTTTTTTGCAAGACCCATGACATAGTCAGGAACTGATAGGGGAGTCTTGCTTGGCGGATTGCCGAAAAAAGGGTAAGTTTGGTTAGGTTGGCCATGTCTGAGAAACCCAAGGAAAAAAACGGGCCCACTGGGTTTCAACACTGCAGTGTGTGTGGGGAGGTCTTTGCTAAGGCTGATCCCCACACCACCTATGTTAATTGTCTGGGGTTTGACCACCTCGATTCAGACTGCCAAATTTGCAAGAATTTTCCCAAATCTACCCTGGAAAAGAGATTAGGTAGACTGAGGAAAGGGGCCAAGAAGTCCGCTGACCGGATGGCCAGCCGGTTCGGTTCCGACTGAACCAGAAGGAGTGCCCTCTGAACCAGGTGATAACTTCTAGGCAAAAGGAGAGCCGATTCTGAGGAATCTGTTCCGACAAAAGGAAAAAGAAAAGACAAATCGACCGGTTCGGATCCAGAATCTCATACTCCGACTGCCGATGAGATAACCAAAGTGATTAGGATTATGGAATCGCTTCGATCGGTTCCGACCGAACCGGCACCATCTGGCAGGGGCTCGGTTCAGTCAGTTCCGGATTATACCTTGGAAGAATTTTATGAACCGGAGTTTGAGGAGGAGGGAGAGTATGAGGATGATTCTGGTGATGGTGAAAGTCTGGATGTGCCTATTGACCTGGACATCTTCCCAGACAGACCTTCAGGTGTTTCTCCTCCTAGGCTTTCTGAGTCCCTTTCACACTACGTGTTCTACAGAAAGGTGACTGATACCCTCCAGCTTCCTGTGGAGGAGGCAGTAGAGGATCAGGAAGAGCCTGATTACGTTGAGATGATGGACATACCAGAGTCCAGGAGACTGTCTGTTCCCCTCCACAAATCTTTTGGGACACAGACACAAAAAGTTCTTAAGTCTTCCAATTCTGTACCTCCTGTGGACAGAAGAATGGACAAGAGGTACACTCTTTCAGGATCAGACACGGAGTTCCTTTTTCAGCAATGCAGCCATGTTGGGGTTGTACAGGCTGCTGCCTGTGATAAGGCAAACATTCCCTTGGCATCACACCCCCCAGACAAGTACTCCAGGAAGACTGATGCTATGGCAAAGAAGCAGTACATGGCAGCATCTTTTGGACTCAGGCAGGCTAATTATATGGCCTATACAGCCAGGTACTAGAAGTCCAGGTGGGACACTGTACTGGCACTGGCTAAACAGGCTCCTGCTCAGCTTGCCAGGGAGCTGGAGCAGGTGGCTACAGATGGGATTGAGGCATCGAAAGTACAGTTTCATGCTGCTGCTGTAGACTCCAATGATGTATCATCAAGAGTGATGGCTACATCTGTGGCTCTTCGGAGAATGGCTTGGCTCAGATGTGCTAGCCTCTCACAGGATACCCAGGCTAAGGCCATGGATTTTCCTATAGTCGGTAAGTCTCTGTTTGGGGAGCAGACAGAGAATTACATGAAGAAAATGGGTGAATACAGGACCACTTGCAGGAGTGCTCAAGCCAAAGAAAGGCTAGCAACTCCTCAAAGGCAGCAGTCCAGGGACAGGGGCAGGCCTTTCCAAAGGCCTTTTTTTGCCAAGCTCAGGCCGCCGCCTCTTCTTTTTCGTAGAGGGGATTCTTTAGAGGGAGAGGCAGAAGAGCGATGAGCAGGCCTGCATCCACCCCTCAACCTAAAGCCCCTGCCAAGCAGACACCCTGATGGGTCTGCCCGGGTCGATTCTCCTGTACCAGTAGGGGGCAGGCTGGCTTACTTTGTCCAGGACTGGATGTCTCTTACATCAGACAAGTGGGTCCTGGAAGTAGTAGAGCCAGGGACATAATTCTCAGTTTAAAAATTTCCCAAGATGAGAGCTGATCTTTTCCACCTGCAAATCTCTGAGACCCTTGCCCTAGAGACAGAGGTTTTTTTCTCTCCTAGCTCTCAGAGCTATAGAGAGAGTGCCCACCCTACACTGGGGCTAAGGATTGTACTCCAGGTACTTCCTAACCCCCCAAAAGACAGGAGAGTGGCGACCCATCCTGGACCTAAGATAATCTGAACAAACATCTTTTAAAGCCAAAGTTCAAAATGGTAACTCTGGGAGTTATCCTTCCCTCTCTAAGGCCAGGGAACTGGCTAGCCTCCCTGGACCTCAAAGATGCCTACTTTCACATTCCCATCAGGTGTTCCCACAGAAAGTACCTCAGGTTCGAGTTGCTCTCAAGCCACTATCAGTTCAGAGCAATACCCTTTGGCCTAACATCAGCCCCAAGGGTCTTCGCAAAGTGCCTGGCAGTAGTCGTTGCCTTTCTAAGAAGACAAAAGATTTCCATTTTCCCATACTTGGATGACTGGCTCATAGTAGGTCAGTCTCCAGACCAAGTCAAGTCACATCTGAAAGTGACCCAGCAAGTGCTCACTTCTTTTGGATTCCTTCTCAATGTACCAAAGTCAGTTCTCGAACCAGTGCAGCTCCTCACCTTCATAGGTGCAGAACTGGATACGATAAAAGCAAGAGCCTTCCTTCCCCTGGAAAGGGCAAGGACCCTCATGGAACTGGCCTCTTCATTCAGCCTTCAGGTGTCTCGACCAGCAAGGCATTTCCTTCAGCTACGGGGCATCATGGCAGCTTCCACAGCATTGGTCCAGGGGGCAAGATTCCAAATGAGGGACATTCAGTTCCACTTAAGAGCTTTTTGGTCCCAAAGAAAGGATTCCCTTACCAAACTAATTCCAGTGACTAGAAACCTGATCCAAGCCTTGCAATGGTGTCACGATCAGGACAGTTTGAGACAAGGGGTTCCATTTGTCACTCAGTCTCATTCAGTGATCCTCACCACAGATGCTTCCCTGCTGGGCTGGGGAGCCCATTTGGGGGATGTTACCACCCAGGGACTGTGGTCACCTCAGGAATCTCTGCTTTACATCAGTCTCTTGGAACTCAGGGCAGTGTTTCTGGCACTACAAGCTTTTTCCAAATCTGTACAGAACAAGGTGGCTTAGGTCAGAACAGACAACACCACCACCATGTGGTACATCAGCAGGCAAGGAGGCACTCGGTCTACAGCCTTGTGCACAGAAGCAATGAAGTTGTGGTCCCTGGCCTATTCCCTGCAAACCTGTCTGATAGCAGTTCACCTCCCAGGGAAGGACAATGTCCTAGCAGATGCACTGAGCAGTGTATCCCAGGGCCATCACGAATGGGCCCTAGATCCTTTGGTGTTGAAAGTGATTTTCTCAAGATGTGGCACTCCGGAGATAGATCTTTTTGCAGCCCCAGACAATCACCAACTTCCTCTCTTTTGTTGCAGACCCCCAGTCTTGGGCTCAGTCCCCCTGAATGCACTGATTCTGAACTGGGAAGGAACATTTCCGTATGCTTTTCCCTCTTCCCTCTCCTGTTCAGAGTGTTAGTCAAGATAAGGTCACAACCATGCAAAGTGATTCTGATTGCTCCAGACTGGGCCAGGCAGTCATGGTATCCCTTGTTGCTGTCCCTAACAGTCCATCTTCCCCTGTCTCTTCCCAGGAATTACAACTTGTTAACCTCCTCTCAGGGAGGATTTGGTACCCGAATCTTCAGTCTCTCAATCTCAAGGCTTGGCTCTTGAAGAGTTAGAGTTTGCAGACCTGCATCTTTCCCAATGGGTTCTGGATATCCTTAAGGCTTCTCGAAAGCCTTCCACCAGAAAGACTTACAACTCCAAATGGAAAAGATTCAACATTTGGTGTTCTAAGATGAATATTTCTCCAGACTCTGCTGAATTGCTTACGGTTCTGGATTATATGGTCCATCCTAATGGCCTAGGTCTCCAGACTAGCTACACTTAAGGTACACTTGGCAGCAGTTTCTGCTCACAGCCATAGAGCAAGTCTTCCTCTCTGTCATCCCATCCTGTAAGTTTTTCAAGGATTGCTTCACCAATCCCCCCTTTAGGGATCCTGCTCCTGCTTGGGACCTTAATGTTTGCATTGCTCAGCTTATGCAGCCCCTTGCAGGCCTTTGTCCTCCAGCAGAGCTGAAGTGTGACTTGGAGAAAACTGTGTTTTGGTAGCCATTACTTCTGCCAGACGTATCAGTGAATTGCAAACCCTGTCAATGGAATCCGATTTCATCTCTTTTCACAGAGATAAAGTGGTCCTTAGAACTAACAGAAAGTTCTTGCCTAAAGTGGTTTCAGATTCCACCCCAACCAGTCTATATCTCTCCCCGTTTTCTTCACTGATCATTCTTCCTCGGGAGAGAGGAAGCTACACAGTTTGGATGTTAAAAGAGCCCTTAGTTACTACATAGAGCGCACCAAGGGTCACAGGTTTGAATCCCTCCAATTGTTCCTCACTTATGGAGAAGTTGGTAAGAGCAAAACCTGCTACTAAAGAGATCTATTGCCAGGTGGATTGTTTCTTGTATACAATTCTGCTATGAAAAACTAGGTAGAACTCCACCCCTCGGGCCTGAGGGCTCATTCCACAAGAGGTACAGCTGCTTCCCTGGCTGCTGCCAGGGATATTCCTCTCTTAGAAATTTGTCAAGCAGCCACCTGGAAAATGGTCCATACTTTCACCAAGCATTACTGTCTGGATATCCAGGCTAGGAGTGATGCTCGGTTTGGCACAACAGTACTTCAGAGTCTATTTCCAAAATAGGTTCTGTCCCTCCTCCATGGAGGTCCTGCTTGGTAGTCTGCAGTTGTTAAAATACAGCAAGACTTCATGTTGTTTGAAGAAAAAATTACTCACCTTAGTAATTATGTTTCTTCTAGTGGAGTCTTGCTGTATTCTGACCCCCCATACTCCCTCTCAGAACCTAGTTTTTGGGATGTGGGTGGGCAGGAGCAGTGTTGGCACCCTGAGGGAATTGTCCATTTACACCCTCTTTTTTTCTTTGGGTGGAATGTTGTTTTTGGGTGTGTTTTGTTTTGGAGTTTTCTGACTTGAGTTTTTCCTTTGAGGAACCAAAACATTATATATTTGCCAGTTAGCTAGTAAAAATGTTAGTTTCCACACAGAACACCTAATGAGTTTTTGCTCGTAAAGATCTGATGGTTGCAGTTCGAATAACAACAGGCAGAGGCTTCAACTGAGCTCGTTGTGAACATTCTATGCAAGGCATAGAAAAGTTAACCCTTTCATCTTACTTCGAGATACAGCTCTTGCAGCAGGTTACACCATTAAGACTGAAGCCGGCAGGCATCAGGACCGGAAATCTTCTGGCCGCGGTCTTCAGCGGACCGCCTCGATGTCAGTCCCACCCCGATGTCAGGCGTAGTACATAAGAGGCGGTCCGCCAAATCCCCAATTCTTTCCCCCGTCGACTTGCATGTCTCGCCCTCGGTCCAGTGTCTAGCGCCACGCGCCTGGAAAAAGTTCTTTTCCGTTTCTTGACAAGAAACTTCAATTTCTACAAATCATCTGCCATCTGTTCCTCTCACCAGCATCTGCGGAGGCCATCCGTCTAAGAATGTGCCAGCGGGAAGCAAATTCCCTTTAAGACCCACACTCGGCCTGCGTGCGGTGTAGGCCGGACCACAACACCAGGCCTGCTCCTTTTGTCAAAGGCTTTAACAGTTGGACCACGGATCCGTCATCAGAAGGCCCTCCAAACACCTTCTGGAAGAGATTGAAGCCATGGATCCTGCCTCCAAGGGAGATCTTCGAAAAGCCCGCCGGCTACCGAAAAAACACAGGGAGAGGTGAGATCTAAATCCTTCTAGGGCTTCGACTCATAGCTCAAGCTTCCAGTCGACCGCTCGCCTTCCGGGCCTGCTCTCAGCCTCCCGGTCGCGGTCAAGTCTTCCTCGGTTCCTCTGCAGCCTGTTATGACCTGGCGCTAATAGCCCCATGGTCAGGAGCCCCTAAGCTGGTCGAGGGGACCGCCATCACCACAAGTCGGCTCCGCCCACTCGGCCCCTGGCGTCGGTCGGTCTCCTGCCTCCTCCCCCAGCCGAAGACGACGCTGACGCGCTCAGCGGACGCCGGACCGCGTCAGCCCACCCGATGTCTGCCAAGCACCACCGGTCCTGGGACCCGGCGACAGCCAGATGCCCCGTTGCCAGCCAGGCCTTCTCCACAGCAGGCGCCCAGCTGGGGGACGATGCCCATCCCAGCAAATAGAGGAACCTCTACGCCACCTACCGACGTCGGCCAGGAGGCGCTCCCGGAGGAGGAGTCGACACAGCCTGTGGACCAGGCAGGCGAACCCGGTCCTGTCAAGCCCCCAAGGGAACCCTCTCCTGAACCAGAGGCCCCTGGGGTGCGGCAACCAGAACGCCGACCGACCACCAGCGCCCAGCCAATCGTCGGGCCTCAATATTGCTGAGGTCAAGGGTGTTACTTTTGGTGGGATACCATTAAAAGGCGTGGTTCCCACACCTCCTCCCTCCTCCTCCACCGTGACTCCACGGCCCCAGCGTCCCCACCCCATCCGGGGCAGCAGGCCGAGTACCTTCCCCCCAGGATCCTGTTGAATCTCCTAGGGGCAGACCATCAGAAAAGAGGAGACCTCCGTCCAGATCTTCTTCAAGTACACCCAGCCCCAAGAGACCCAGAAGATGCCGCTGCTCGCCTTCGACGGAGGACTCGGGATCAGACTTCTCAGGCAGATCCAGATCCCCTTCTCTCATCAGTATCCCCTCTCCGGACCCACGTGAGCTCCCAAGATCTCCTCCGGATGACCCATTGTTCTCAGAGAGTGAGGCATATCCAAGAGAATATGGGCTGGGGCATGAAAACTGACCCGAGAGCCTAGCCTTTGCCCGTTATCTTCGACAAAAGAACCCAAAAGCTGGTGGTACCACCCTTGGTGGACACCTTCGTGGACGTCACCAAGGCAGCATGGAAACATCCACATTTGCTCCTGGCGATGCCGAAGAAGGCTGACCGCCTGTACAAGGCCCCTAGGGAGGACCATTACTTGGCATCTCATCCTCTGGCCGATTCCCTGGTCATCACAGCCTCACATGACCAGTCCCAGAGGCCGCAACATCTGAGCACCCTGTCACCGGACCCGGTGTCCAAGCAATTGGACGCGATGTGAAGCGCCTGGTCTGTAGCTAGCTGCAACCTCAGCCGTGAGGTCCCTCAATTATCTCACCCACATGGTCCAGTTTCAGAATGCCTTGTGGGAGCAGGCCCTAGAGCTGGCAGAAAAGATGCGGAAGGTGAGCAGAAGGAAGAACTACTTCAGCTCCGCCGTGCGGGTTCAGGCGTGGGAACCCAGGTGCTTCGAGGCAGCGTATGACTCCGCTTGGACTCCTGGCCAGGCGGCAGCCTCAGTATGCCTCCAGAACACTCATGGCTCCGTGTCTCCGGATTCACCCGGGCGTCCAAAGAACATACTGGATGCCCCATTCCGCGGCGAAGTTCTCTTCAGTGGTCCTCGAGAAGGTCCTCACCAAGCTTCAGGCGGCAGAGCCGTGAGATCTGTCCAGGCTATAACAGGCCAGGCCGGTTCCTGTTGGGAACCCAGAGCCGTTTCGCAAGCGGACTCTGAGACAACAGTTCTGTTCGGCCTGCAACGAGGCAATATTCCCGGAAGCCAGAGTCGTCCTCGGTGAGGCCAGCGTCCCTCGTCGGCCTAACCTGCGGACCCTCAGCCACACAGCATGACTCCTTCCCGGCCCCGCCCTCAGGATCAGCAGGACACACCAGGATCGGGGTCGTATTTTCGGACCACCTGCCAGGGTGGCAGTCGATCACCACCGACAGGTGGATACTCAAGTAGTCGAGAAAAGGCCACTTTATAGAGTTCATAGACAAGCCACCCACAAGGCCTCCTCTGCTCTCCGGCTACTCGGGTCAGCACAGATTGCTTATCAGGCAGAAGTACCGCGCTTCTGCAAAAGGAGCAGTGAGTCGTCCGGAGAACAGAGGCAGGCTACTATTCCACTTCTTCCTGGTTCCAAAGAAAACAGGGACCTCCGTCCAATATTGGACCTCGGCAACCTCAACATGTCGATGACGCCTACAAACTGTTTTGCATGGTGACCTCCGAGTCTTATTCCCATGCTGAAGAGAACATTTTCTGGCGTCATGGACATGCAGGCAGCTTACCTGCACATCCCCATCGCTCAAAGCGCACAGGAGGTTCCCTGCGCCCGAGTTTCTCGGCCACCACTTTCAGTTCAGGCGCTTCCTTTGGACTGTCATCGGCCGCCAGGGTCTTTACCAAGTGCGTGGCAGTCGTGGCAGCGTCTCTAAGGAGACAGGGCCACTATGTGTTCCCGTACCTGGCCGATTGGCTTCTCATGGCCGCCTCCCGAGAGGTGCTGTTGTTGGCTATCCAGAACATCCAAGCTCTTTTCAGTCGCTGGGCATACTTATCAGTTATGAGAAGTCTCTCCTGGTACCGTCCGAGAAGCTGCAATTCATAGGCGCAGTTCTGGACACCGTCCAAGGGACAGCTTTTCTTCCCGAGGACAGAGCGGAACGCATCAGGTCCTCATCAGGGACCTTTCGGCAAAGAAGACCGTCCCGCCAGACTGGTCCCTCCGCCTGCCGGACATATGGCTGCGGCCATTCCAACCATCCGATGGCAAGGCTCCACATGCGGGTAACAGTGGATGCTCAAAGTGCAATGGGATCAGAGGCAAGACCATATGCAGCAGCCAGTCAGAATCACGAGGGCCGTGATTCGGGACACTGCAATGGTAACTAGACCAGGACACTCTCTTTGGTGTCCCATTTGTAGCGCCTGTCCCGGAGGTAATCCTCTCCACGGGACCTCAGGGCTGGGGTGGGGGCACACCTGAACGTTGTGAGGTCTCAGGGAATGTGGACCCCTCAGAAAGCTCACCTCCACATCAACATTCTGGAGATGAGGGCGGTCCTGTCTGCCCTGCAAGCCTTCCAGTCAGAAATTGCACCGAGTACTCTTCTGCTTCAAACAGACAATACGGCGGTGATGTATTACCTCAACAAGCAAGGAGGCACACACTCCTATCCCTCTGCAGGAAGCTGATGAGTGTGGGAATGGGTAATTCGACACGGTGTGAGCCTGATTACAGTTCATGTTCCCGGAGTGGACAACACGGTGCATGAATGGCCTGAGTCGATCCCAGGCCAGAGTCCACAGTGGAGCTTCTTCAAGAGGTAGCAGAGGATCTGTTTCTTCGATGGGGCACTCCAGAATTGGACTTGTTCAAGGCCCCATCCAATGCAAAACTGCCCAATTTTTGCTCGCTAGATCCAGGGCCTGGTGTTTTTGGCGAGCCGTTGTCCCTCTCCTGGGCATGGACAGATTCTCTACGCTTTCCCTCCCTTCCTGCTGATCCAGAGAGTCCTTCTCAAACTTCGCAGGGAGCACGCAACAATGATCTTGGTAGTGCCTTTCTGGCCCAGACAGATTTGGTTCCCCATGCTGACGCAGTTGTCCCGGGAACCTCCACTTCCATTGCCCATCAGCTCCCATCTGCTGTCTCAAGAGGAGGGTTCACTAGTCCACCCGGACTTGCGCTCACTGAACCTGCATGCCTGGCTCCTCGAGACATAGTCATTCTGCGACTCGGGGTCTCGCAAGAGGTGGCAGAAGTCCTTTCTGCTGCCAGAAAACCGGCAACGCATGCGACGTACGCCATGAAATGGCGTCGGTTTTGCCTGTGGTCTCAGGCACGCAGTCTCTCCCCTTTAGAATGCCCAGAAAAATCTGTTCTAGAATACCTGCTTTCCCTCTTTCGCTCAGGCCTTGCCTACTCCTCAATTAGGTTCACCTCTGTGCGATTTCAGCCTACCACTACCCGATAGGCCAACGCACAGTAGCACAACTCGATGCCTCTCGTGACTTTTTGAGGGGGGTGCTACACCTTAGACCACCCATTAAGGATCCTGTCCCTCCTTGAGACCTACTCTTTGTCCTGGAGCAGCTCACACTGCCCCCTTTTGAACCTGCCGCTATTTTTGGTTGCTGTTACATCAGCAAGGAGAATCTCTGAGCTACATGCCCTCATGTGTATGGAACCTTATTTAATTTTCCACCAGGACAGAGTGTCCCTGAGGACGAATCCTAAATTCCTGCCTAAGGTGGTCTCAGCCCTTACCCTTAATGAGACATTGATTTGCTGCGGTGTACTTCCCCAGGTACACCAACAGAGAGGAGAGCACTGCTTCACACGTGAATGTTCACTGCTCCATGAAGATACTACTTGACCAGGACCAAACAGCATCACTAAATCCGCACAGCTGTTTATTTCCTTTGCTGAGAGGATGTTGGGCCAACCAGTCTCAAAACAGACTCTTTCTGCGCTAGCTTGTCCAGTGCATTTCTTTGCTACAACAACAGACAGAAGCCCCTTCGGGCACAGTCAGGGCCCTTTCGACTAGGGGGCGGTTGCTTCCCCGCAGTGCTTGGGAGCGTCTCCATCTCGGCCATTTGTGCCGCAGCCACATGGAGCTCAGTGCCACATCAGCACTACAGCCTGCGACATTACGTTCACCGCGGAGAGCAGGTTTCAGCTCACGCTATTCTGCAGGGGTCTCCTGTCCTAGATTCAGGATTTTCAGGATCTCTGTTTTATGCTCCTCCTAGAGTGTCTCTAGGCCATTTGCTTGAGAATCGGTCCTAATGGTGTAACCTGCAGCAAGAGCTGTATCTCGAAGTAAGATAGTACAGTTATGTAAGAACTTACTGTAACAGTAGATCTTCGAGAACAGCTCTTGCTGCAGGTACCTTCCCACCCACCATTCCCCCTTGGAGGAGGTAAGGCCTAACCAGGCTTCGGAAGGAACTCACTCTCCTTTGTACCTGTGATGGCGGATCCTCGGTCTCCACTTCTGAGGTCATCCAGAGGCCGGAAGTCTCCGGCGGGAGAAGTGGGGATTCCAGGCGGGCCAGCCTTCCTTATATACTATGCTGGCGGGGCGGGACCGACGTCGGGCGGTCCCTGCTGAAGACTGCTAGCTAGAAGATTTCCATGGGGTCCTGACGCCTGCCGGCTTCAGTCCTAATGGTGTAACCTGCTGCTAGAGCTGTTCTCGAAGATCTACTGTTACGGTAAGTTCTTATGTAACTGTACTTTCTCCGGGGCAGTTGAAAGGCAGGACCTAACTGCAATAGTCAGAATACAGCAGGACTCCACTAGAAGAAACATAATTACTAACGTGAGTAATTTTTTCTTACAGGAATACACTTATAACAAAAATACAAGGCCATAAATATGTGAAACAAACTGGTAGCATGTCTGAAAAACACATTCGAGCACACTGTATCTATGCACAAAGCCAGGTGAGCAAGGACCTCACACATGTGTACAGAAAACATAACCAGACTGGTAGGGGATGGGGGTGAGAGAAAGGGGAGAGGAGAGATTAAAGTAAGAGGGTGAATGGGACAGACGGGGGAGTGAGGGAGAGTGTGGTTCACTTATCTGGGACAGGAGTTGCTATAAACAGTTGCAATGGGGTTTGTTTAGCAAGTGCTTTTTCATATGAGCCTTAAAGGAATCAGTGGAGGAGCAAAGTGCAAGGTTGAGCAGTAGGGTGTTGAATAGTTTGGGACCCTTGAAAAACAGCGATTTCTGTCCCAGAGTGGTGTTGAAGAACGGGACCCTAAAGAGGGAGGAAGACGCATTCCTAGTAGAATGACCGGGGTCAGATCTTATGAATATAGAGGAGACTCAATGAGGGAGGAGGTTGCTGAGAATTTTGTACATGAATGTGTGTGTCTTCCAGGCAAACCTGTCTTTTAGCGAGAACCATTTGATAGCATCATAAAGCGTGCAGCTGTGGGTACGATGGGGGGGAGCCCAGTGTGGAATCTGAATGTTGTTGTATGCGCTTTTAGCTTAGAGAAATTGGTGGGGTTTGGTGAGGCAAGAAAATGAGGGACTCGTCGTCCAGGAGAGGGAGGAGTAAGCTGGAGGCAAGCCGCGTTCTTGTCTTGGGGATGAGAAATTGACGGATCCTATAAAGGAGCCCAAGTCTTTGCTGTATGTTATTGAACAACTGGGTTATGTGTGGTCCAAAAAAGAGGTGCTCATCCAGTGTTAGTTTTTGACCAAGGTATTTAAATTCGTGGACTCGCTCAGTGGCGATGCCATCATTGTTGAGGAGTGTGTGGTTGAAGTTAGGCGGTTTCCAGTTGCTTAAGAAAATCATACATTTGGTTTTTTTTTTGAAGTTTAGAACCAGTCTGTGGCAGGTAAACCAAGTATTCAAGTTCAAGTTTATTGCAGGAAAGACTCCGTTGAGCAATCTCATTCACAAGGAGGTCCTGAGGCACATACACATACAGTTCACAATTACGTAGACAGAACATATAAAATGTAGAACAACAAAAAATATATATATAATATAAGAGGTATACACAATAGAAGTCCTTATGTTATATATGCAGAACATTCCAGCTATGGAGACTGTAGAAATCCTTCTGGAGTTTGGAGAAGAGGGCGGTAGGGTTACTGTCATTATAGTATAAAGCGATGTCATCTGCATGAAGGATGATGTTAGTTTGAGAACATACTGAGGGGATATTGATAAAAGAAAAAATAGAAGAGGCCCCAGGATTGGCTCCTGTGAGACCCCATACTTAATAAGGCAGTTAGATGAGGATTTGCCTTCAATAACAGTCTTGTGGTACCTTGGATGGAGGAAGGTCCCCAAAACAATATACTATGATTGTAGAGAAGTTCATTTGGGAGAAGGTCGCTAGTAGCAGGTTGTGGTCTACCAAGTCGAAGGCCTTGGTTAAATCCACAAAAACAGAGCCTGTATATAGTCCATCATCCATGGCCTTATAAATGTCATTGGTGAACTTCACGAGGGCAGTTTCGATATTGTGTTTTGCCCTGAAACCATGTTGAGCCCATGAGAGGATGTCATATTTATTTAAGTGCTCTGTGGTTTGTGCATGGACTATTTTTTTTCCATGATTTTGGAAAGGTTGGGGGGGGTAGAAGGGAGATGGGTCTATAGTTACTGATTTCCTGTTTTGGAACGTCCATTGTAAAGTGGCCTAATGTAGGCAATTTTCAATGCCGCCAGGAAAGTACCTGTACAGAGTGTGAAATTAAGGAAATTGGTGAGAGGGGTGGCAATGTCTTTAATGAGTAGTTTGAGGATGCGTTATTCAAGGCCATCGGGGCCAATGCTGGGTTTTAAGTTATTCTTCTTAATGAGTTTTAACAGTATCAGCGGGGGAGAGTGCTTTGTAATAGAAAGTAGATGCGGTTGTTAATGGTTGGTGGGGGGGTGTAAGGGCTGGGTGGGAATGTCTGAGGGGAGAGGGGTCTTCTTACCCCAGGAGTCCTTTAGCATCAGTAACTTTAGCAGTTAGCTGGCTAGGCGCAGCTGCCCCAGAGGTGTGCCTTAAAGAGAATTTGTATTTAAATGAGCTTAGGGTCATAGCCAATCAAAAAACAGGAAAGGGAGTGAGCTGAGTGAGAACTGCTGAAGGCTTTAGAACTTTTTCTCCCCTGGACTGAGCAACATTGCCCCTATGGTGCCTCTCAGCTTTCCTTGTTGACAGCCTTTTAGTGCTTATCTGGGTAAAGTTTTTCTCATATTTCCTTTTGAATAGTGTGCTGAGTGAAAGTTTTACATTTTTGTTAGCACCGTGCTAATTTTTTTATTTTTAGCGCAAGCGCGATATTTTGACTTTATTTTTACTGTGACTGTTCATTTCTGACATTAATTTTATCACGGATGCGTAATCTAGTCAGTTCCTCTCTTTTTTTTTTTTTTTAACCAAATTCTTGAAAGAACCGTCGAATTAGGGACAGTTGCCTTGATTTTTACCTTAGACTTTGTGGTTTTTACCGCAAGGCACCCCAATGGAATTCAGATCTCAACAGTGCCTGGGAGTTTCTCTCAGGATTGGCAAATTACGAGAAACCCATATATAAAGGAACTGGACCTAAGGTATCATCTGTTGCAGGACTGTCTGTAAGGGCCCAGCAGCCACCTTTGTGTAGTTGACCAGTATTACTGGGTTTTCTGTTAAGATTGGCACTGGTATAGAGCCCAGTCCTACAACCGGAAAAAAAAAAAAAAATAAGGCACTTACAGTAGGCAGAGTTAATTAACTGGGGCAGGACTGGCTGGTGGCATTTCACAGAAACCTGCACTCTGTTCGTAAGGTCCAGGACTGGTTTTCTTTGCTTAAATTGGCAAACATAGCAGACAAACCTTTGGTTATTATGGCTGAGAATAAATCTAAGGCTTCCGACAAGGAGCCATTTAAAAGTACTGATAATAAAAGCAGAGGTGCTGAGGAACCCCCTAGATCCCAGCCAAAAAATAAAGCTTCCAAAGATGAAGTTCCTCACAAATTAAAAAATAATAGAAGTGACGAAAAAAGGAAGCTTGATCAAGCCACTGATGAAGTGGCTAAAAAGAATCTTTGTCAAGACAAAAAATGCTCCCGTTGCTCCTGGGAAAGCCAATAGCGAGACAACAGGCAGCTTAAAGCATACAGAAAAAAGCAAAGTACTTGCAAAGTCTGCTCAATGTTCCATCTGTGCAAAATATGGAAAAGGCATGGCAACTGTTTCGGACCCTACAAAAGATGGGTCCTTTCTTTACTGGGGCTGGCAAGCACTCTTCTGCAGTTCTCTCTCCCATAGACTGTGAGGGTGATACAGTTGATGATGAATCATTTTATGATGCCCTTGCTTACAGGGGCTGCTAACATTCTTCCACACTTCTCACTCCAGAGACTGTGAGGGTGATACAGATGATATGAGAATTTTTATCATGCCCCTGACATGAGTTTGGAGGGCCTAGAACCCTATGTATCCAAGGAGGTTATCCCTTTATGCCCTCGTTTATCCAAAACATATTGGATACCCTGCATCTCCCTTCTCAGGAATCCATCCACGGTGAGGATAAGGCAAAAAAAAGAAAGAAATTATAGGGAGATGAGTCTTCCACCTCCTTAAAGTCTGGCTGTGCCTATCTGTAATGAAAAAATATAAATAAAAATACCATGAAACTGCTTCAAACCCCTACTTCTGTGGCAGAGGTTTACAAGCGGTCTGGAAATGTTAATAAATAAATATATCAGTTGTTTAACAACAATATTGAGTGCCTGTCTACATCCCTGCCATGCGAGTATAGTACATCAGGCAGCTTGTGAGAAAACTGGGGTCTCCTTGTCCTCCTTACTCTCAGATAAGGACTCCAGAAAATAGATTTCTTAGATCTTACTTCGAGAGGGTTCCTGCAGTAGGTCTTCACATATGGGACTGCGCCTCCTGGCGTCAGGTCTGAACGGCAAAACTTGTAGCTATTAATCATCAGTGGGGACCGCCCCCCGTCGTCGGGTGATGCGACGTCAGCGTGATTATAAAAGGGGCGGTCCCACGCCCGCCTCCAGTTCTTTCCTGCTGTCTCATCAGTCCATTCGACAGACGTGGCAGAACAGCGATCAGTCACCCGCTTAGTATTCAACGATTTACTGTCTTTTTTTCTCAATATTCTTTAAAAAAAAAAAAAAAACCGTGCTGTGTATGTCTTCTTGTCTCAAGAAGAAGTGCTGCAAGTGCAATGCGCAAATCCCGCACGGGGACAACCACTCATGGTGCCTCCTCTGCCTGGGGCCTAAGCACATCTCGGCTGAGTATGCCATTTGCCAGGGGTTCAACCAGGCCACGTGCATCCGTCGCAAGAGGACCCTCGAAGCCCACCTTCTTTCCCAGAGACTAGCCTCCATGGAAAAGGAGCTTCAGGAGCTGAGAGGTCATCATCGCCAGCCCCTGAAAAAAAGAGAGATGCTGGAAGGAGAGCTAGTCTCCTCAGGGGAAAACCAGATGGCCATCCGTTGACAACCAGGGTGGATCCTCTACTTCTGTGAGTACCACACCTGCTGGGCCGTCGTCTGCTCCGGTGGGTTGAATGCCCTCTCCTCCCTCCCCCAAGGTGAGTGGGCAGCAGCAGGTCACTTCCTTAGAGGTCTGTTAGGTCTCCTGTCTAGAGCACCGCCGATAATTCGCCCTCCAGCTCTGCTGCCAGGTGCCCGGTCCAGGCCGATCAGTCTGACTGTGGTCCTACCGCGGTTAGCCCAGCTGCGCCTAGTAAGTCGGTCAGATCCTCTGTCGACCGCGTAGACGAATCTGCTCTCAATGAATACTCTTGTGGATCCCGACCCCGGGATGAGTCTGCTCACGGGGAACCTTCATCCCTGCTGGTCTACTACTGGGGATTCGCCACCAGTACCTGACTTGTCTGTTACGTTGGATACTTTTCCAGTCGTCATTGGGGTCCCTACTGGAACTCCCTCCTTCGCCAGGCGCCCTTCCGCTGGAACTCTTTTTTTTCCTGGGGATCTGTCACTCGTCCTAGGTGGCTCAGATATTGATCCTTGTCCCTTGGGACCCTCGGGCCCTTCACCTGCCCCACTGCCGAGCGGCCCTTTGGCGGGCCTATCAGCTCCTCCTATGGGTCCTGTGAGTGGTTTTCCAGGGCCAGACCCCCACCTGCCCGGGAGGCCCTTCTGGACAATATTATTCCGACGCCGGGCTATGTTCTGCAGACACCAGGTTACCCACCAACACCGAGGCACCTTCAGACGCCAGGCTACCCGACGCCAGGTTATCCATCGTCTGGTTTCCCGACACCAGGATACCCTGCACCGGGTTTTCAAGGGCAAGGCTTGTACCAGTACCCTTACTGGCCCCAGCCACCCAGTTACCCCTCTTTTCCAGGGTACCCGGGGTACCAGCCCCTCGCCCCCACCATCTCCACCTCCAGAGTCGGACCGTGAGTCCATCCTGGCATGGTGAAAAGATGCTCGGATGCAACTCCTGTTGGACCTTATGCAACCTCTGCCAGTAGGGGGCATCCTCCTCCCAAGGGTACCCCGTCCTAGTCCGGCATGCTCAGGCCAAGCCTCTAGCACTCTTCACCACAGGGAAACCGTTGCTGACCCCTCCGTGCCTAGCAAGCCAGTGTCTTCAGAATCGGATGAAGAGTCTGACATCAACCAGTCAGAACCCAACTCACCGGTCAAACCTCTACCCAATGAGTCCCCTAAGTCGCCCCACTGAGGACCTTTCATTTGGGGAGCTTTTGAGGACTATCCAGAAGGCCTGCGACTGGCCATCCAAGGAACTGGACCCCAGCGCAAAAGACTAGTCGAGCATCTGGACCTTACTAGTGTGAATCCCCTCCCCATTCCCCCCTGGATGGGACCACATGAAGATCTCGCGTCCACCATCTGGCAACAACCCTTATCCATCCCGGCTGTTTCCCGTAAAGCAGATAGGACCCATTTCCCCCGCCCGGAATGGGTCTCTCACCTGACCACACAAGCGAAAGCCGACTCCATGGTCATCACCACAGCCCATGACAGATTGGCACAACCAAAACATCTGAGTACTTTTCCCCTGGACAAGGACTTCCAAGCAGCTGGATCAATACAGCAGAAAAATTTATGCCTCATCCACCTGCACTATCAGGTCATTAAACTATGTTTCTCACATGGTGGCCTTCCAGAAGTCCTCGCTATCAGAACTGGAGAAGGATCACCAGGAGATCCCTGACGAGCAACTTAGGGCTAAATTCCTGGAGAAAGTGCGGATGAATAAATCATCCTGCCGCCACACTCTCCGAGCCACATACGATTCCGTAGCTTGGGCTGCGGCCTTGGGTATCTGCCTCAGACGCCTACCCTGGCTGCGTCTGGCAGGTTTGACACAGGACGTACGATCGTCTCTCTTGGACGCACCTTTTAGGGATCCGGTTCTGTTTGGCGGTGATGCCAAGGATGTAATAACTGGGCTGCAGGAGAGCGGTAGGTCCCTCTGAGACGTACGCTTTATGTTCTGTACTGGCCAGAAGACACGGCAGCAGCCTTTTTGCTGCCAATGGAAGTGGAATAAGAACCAGGGCAAGCGTCAAAAAAAGTGACGTGCCACCGATTCAGGAGCACACACTCCTCAGCCCAAGTTTGCCAAGGCCGCCTCTGGAGGAAAGGCTCCCCTCCCCTCCGCATCCTGACTCATTCCCTCTCCTCCTACTTCCTCAGAGGAACTGGTAGGGGGAGGTTCGGCCTCCACCTGGAAGGGTGGAAGGCAGTCTCTGCAGATGTATGGGTCTTACAACTCATACAAAGAGGTCACTCGATAGAGTTCCTGAAGAAGCCTCCTTCAAACCCTCCAGGAAGGTCTTTCTACCCGTCGGAACAGATTCCCCTTGTCAGAGAAGAAATCCAGGCTTTGCTGCGGAAAGCAGCCATAGAGCCCGTCCCTCCAGATCAAACAGGAAGGGGATTCTTCTCCCACTTCTTCCTAGTTCCAAAAAAGTCTGGGGATCTTAGACCTATCCTAGATCTCAGCATGTTCAGTCTCTTCGTGGAATACAAGAGATTCCGCATGCTGACTCTCCAGGGACTGTTGCCCCGCTCCTTCCAAACACTTGGCTGTGCTCCCTGGATATGCAGGATGCCTACCTACATATCCCCATCCTCCCGGCCCACCGCCGCTTCCTCAGGTTCTCCTTCCTGGAGGACCATTTTCAGTTCAAAGCCCTACCCTTTGGCGTGTCTTCAGCACCTCAGGTTTTCACCAAGTGCTTAGCAGTGGTAGCGGCGTTCTTTCGCAGCAAGGGCATTTATGTGTTCCCATACCTGGATGACTGGCTTTTTTCAGCCCCTTCACCGGACAGCCTGAAAGAGTCCCTCTCCTTCACCCTGGACCTGTTTTTCAGCCTGGATAGTTCAGTCAACCTACCCAAATCCCAGCTAGTACCCTCCCAGCACCTCCAGTTCATTGGAGCAGTGTTGGACACAGTCCAGAGCAAGGCCTTTCTCCCCCTCGACCGAGTGGAGATGCTTGTCTCTCAGGCCACATTAGTGGCGTCCTCTTGGTGGGCCACAGCTCAGTCAGTCCTTTGCCTGTCTGGCCTCATGGCGGGTGCCATACCCACAGTCCCCCTGGCCAGGCTGCATATGAGGGTAACCCAATGGTGTCTCCGAGTCCAGTGGAATCAGTGCTCTGACGACATGGACCAAATGGACATGATCTCCAACAGTCTTCAGAAAGATCCCGCCAATTTGTTTGGGGAAGGGGACTTTCTTCCACCCTAGTTCCTTCTCAGACCCTTACTTCGGATGCCTCGAACATGGGTTGGGGAGCTCATTCAGGGGAACACAGAACACAGGGTTCCTGGTCTCCTATGGAGGAGAACCTTCACATCAACATCCTGGAGACGAGGGCAGTTCTCTATGCTCTCCAGGCATTCCAGTCACCACTTCTCCTGGGAACACTCCTCATTAAGACAAACAATATATGAACATACGAACATATGAAATTTGCCAGCAGATAAAGGCCTAGAGGTCTATCAAGTCTGCTCGAAAGTGCAGCTAGCATCCCTTATTCTGCAGCTGCCCCTCCCTTCCACCCTTCCCCTTCATTAACCCTCCCCCTTGTCCTGTCCCATCCTCGTTTGAAGCAGTCCACTGTTCTACTGCATACCACTTTAGCAGGTAACGCATTCCACCCAGCCACCACCCTCTCTGTAAAAGTGTCTCCTCATCTCCTCCTGAACCTTCCTCGCTCCAGTCTCATATCATGGCCCTGGTGGCCATCCCTCCTCACTGAACAGCCCCTCTGTACCTGTCTTGTTTATTCCTTTCATGTATTTAAAGGTTTTCAATCATGTCACCCTGTCTCTCCTCTCCTCCAGTGAGTACATGTTCAACTCCTTCAACCTCCTCTCGTATGATAAGTCCCCAGCCCTTGATCATCTTTGTGCTGCTGCGCACCCCTCCAGTAACTTAATGTCCTCTTCAGATAGGACACCAGTGCTGCCATGCAGTACTCCAGGTGTGGTCTAACTAATGACCTATACAGTGGCAGAATCACCTCTTCCCTCCTCAGGATATACCCTTGCAATGCAACCCAGCATTTTGTTGGCCTTTGCAGCTGCCTTCCCTACATTGTGCCGAGTTGTTCATTGACCCTATAATGAGCACACCCAGATCCTTCTCCTCCTCTGTCTGGGCTAGCTGCACTCCCCTAGCTGGTAACTTCTCCTGGGTTCTTCATCCCAAAATGCAGCACCTTGCACTTTTGGCATTAAAGCCAGTTGCGAGTGTCTGACCAGGTTCAAGCTTTTGCCAGATCATCCTGCAACCCCTGCCATCCCCCAGGTCATCCACCACCGCGCCTACCTTGGTGGTATCAGCAAACAGACTGATCTTGCTCTTGATGTCCCATGATATGTCTGCAGTGAATATCCCAAACAACACTGGTCCCAACACCAACCCTGTGGAACACTGCTCGTCACTGCCCTTGGGTGTGAGAGCTCCCCACCACCACCACCCTCTGTTGCCTTCCTGCAGCCAGTTTCCTACCCATCTCACCAGCTTTGCACCCGCCCCTGTGCCTACTACTCTTCCCAGCCTTCCATGTGGCACTGAGTGAATGTCCTTACTGAAGTCCAGATACAGGACATCACTGCATGGCCCCTGTCCAGTTGTCTAGTTACCCAGTCATAGAACTCGACCAGGTTGGTTTGGCAGGATCTGCCACGTGAAGCCATACTGTCTGCTGTCCTGTAGTCCTTTGGACTCTAGGAGAGCCACCAGCTCTCCTTCAGGATAGTCTCCATTAGCTTACCCACAATGGATGTGAGGGCTCACTGGCCTGTAGTTTCGGTTCATCCTTGGGGCCACTCTTGTGGAGGGGCACCACATGAGCCATCCTCCAGTCCTGGTACACACCCGAATGTAGTGAGGCATTAAATAGGTCTGCCAAAGGTCCTGCAAGGACCTCTGCCAACTCCTTCAGTACCCTGGGGTGGATGCCATTTGGCCTGGCGCCTTGTCCACCCTCAGTGCCTTCAAACCCTCTGAACTCTGCTCTCCATGATTTCCCCATCTGTCACCACTTCCCACCCTGCTTCTGCCATTTCTCCTACCTTGGGTGTCACCCCTCTTCTTCTTAGTAATACTGAGCAGAAGTACCCATTTAGTAAGCTTCCCGCCTTTATCGCACCCTGCTTCCACCCCAACCCCTCCTTCCTAATCCTTACTATGTGTCCTTACAGCTCCTTTTCTCCCTGATGTACTTAAAGAAGTCTTTCTCCCCCTTCTTAATGCCTTGTGCCAGCCTGAGTTCCGTAGATGCTTTGGCTCCCCTTACTGCCCTTGTCACCTCCTTCTATTCTGTCAAGTACTCCTCCCTGTCCTCCCCCCTCGCTGTTTTCTTGTACTTCCTAAAGGCAGCTGTTTTCCTCCTTACCTTTTCCATGACCTCCTTGCTGAACCAGATCGGTTTCTTAGCCCTAGCCTTCTTGCTCTGGGCTTTGCAGCAGGTTTTGGTTGCCTCCACTATCCCCAGCTTTATGAGCTCCCACCTCTGGTTAGCTTCCATACTAGATTGAATTCTGGCCAGGTACCCTTCTACCACTGCCCCCATCCTCCCAAAGTCAGCCGTCCTGAAGTCCAGCATTATTGTGCCAGATTCCACTTCTTCCTTGCCCATATCCAGTGTGAGCCATACTGAGTGGTGGTCACTCCCTGACAGTGGTTCCTCCACTGTAAGTTCTCTCACAAAGTCCCCATTTGCCAGCACAAGGTCAAGGGTATTCCCTAACGTGGTTGGTTCACTGACCATTGCAGCAGGGCCGCTGTCCTGGAAGGCATCCAGCAGTACCTGCTCCTTCTGTTCCTGGTTGTTGGGGTGCTCAGTCCTCCTGACATGTTGAAGTCCCCCACAATCACCACCACCCTTCTCATGAGTTCTCCTGATCTGTCCGCTAGTTCCCTGTCCAACTCCTCCGTCTGAGATGGTGGCCTGTACACCACTCCCATTCTAAGAATCCTATTCTTGGAATCCTGGTTGCATCAAAGTGACTCATTACTACCCTCCTCCCTTCCTCCCTTACACACTTCAGTCCTTCCTTCACATAAGTGCCACCCCTCCTTTCCCAATCACCCTGTCCCTATGAAATAACCTGTACCCTGGTACAGACAGGTCCCAGTCATTGTATTGGGTGGCCCATGTTTCCGTGATAGCTGCAATGTCCACCTCTCCCTCTGCCATAAGAACCTGTATCTGCAGTTTTCCTCCCAAGGCTCCCTAGCATAAGGGTAACCACCTTCCACCCTTTCCCCTCCCATCCTGCCCTCCTTTCCTAGCATCACCAACAGTACTTGCCATTTGTCCTTTGTCACTGTTATGGGGTAAGCTCATATGGTTTCCCAACCTGTGGTCTCTGCATCTCTCTTCCCCAACTGCCACCCCCCACTCCTAGTTTAAATTCCCAACTTCCTCTATGTGCTCCTCCATCCTCTGTTTCAACACTTTCTTTCCCTCCTCACTCAAGTGTAGTCTGTCCTTGGCATAGAGACTACTGTCCTCCCACGTCCTCCCCACCCCAACAGCCCATACCCTTTAGCCTGTGACAGGTTCTTAGCCATCCGTTAAATTCCTCTATTCTCAGCTTTCTTGTTGTGCTTGTCTTTGGCACGGGAAGTATCTCTGAAAAAGTTACTGATCTTCCTGCCCCCTCACATAATTGTGCTAGTTCCTCAAACCTCCTCTGGACTGTATCTACTGTCTTGTCAGCCAGGTCGTTTGTCCCAAGATGTATCATTAAATGAGGCTTGTCCCTACCCCTTCTAGCATATTTCACTATGGCCACTGTCTGGTATCTGAACAAATAGGGAGGCACTCGATCATACCCCCTTTGCAGCGAAGCGATGAGAGTGTGATATTGGGCGATTCAGCACGCCCTGTACTTGACAGCAGTCCACATGCCAGGGGTCCACAACATCCTGGTCAACAGTCTCAGCTGATCAGTCACCAGGGCTCACGAGTGGGAACTAAAGCAGGCAGTAGTAGATCTGTTTCTTCAATGGGGTCAGCCAGACCTAGATCTAGTCGCCTCCCTATCCAACGCAAAACGACCCAGCTTTTGCTCGCTCGTTCCCGTACATTGTACTTTTTGGTGAGACGTACTCTCTCTATCCCAGACAGGGAGATTTCTGTACGCTTTCCTTCCCTTTCCTCTAATCCAGAAGGTTCTGCTGAAACTCCAGGTGGAGGGGGCTCACATGATTCTCATTGTCAGTCTGTGGCCTCAGCAGATATGGTTCCTGTTATTGCAACAACTGGTTCTGGAACTTCCAGTGTCTCTGCCTCTCTCACACGACCTTCTGTCCCAGGAGCAGGGCACCCTGGTACATCTGAGCCTCAAGTCTGTCCATCTTCATGCGTGGCTCCTGTGGACATAGCGATCTCTCACTATGGAGTTTCTACTCAGGCAGCTCAGGTCTTGGTGGAAGCGAGGAAGCTCTCCACTAGATCTACCTATGCCATGAAATGGAAGAGATTTTCTATTTGGGCCACAGCAAAGCGCTTGGACCCATTTTCTTGCTCGGCCTCTCAGGTGTTAGAGTACCTCTTGCATCTTTCAGAGTTTGGCCTCAGTTACTCCTCACTGAAGGTCCGTCTCTCTGCGGTGTCTGCCTAACACCTTCTGGTGGATGGCAAAACCCTAGCTCAGCTAGAGGCTTCTAAGACTATTTTGAAGGGGATTCTTCATATAAAATCTCCAGTCCAGAATCCTGTTCCTCCCAGGGATCTCAATTTTATGTTAGAAAATCTTACTTTGCCCCCTTTTGAACCGGCAGCAAGCTGTGATATGCGTTTTTTAGTGTGGAGAATGCTCTTTTTAGTTGCTATCACTTCAACCCGAAGGGTTTCAGAGCTTCAGATTCTAGCTTGTAGAGAGTCTTTTTTAATTTTCCATAGGGACCGGGTGGTCCTGCAGACTAATGCTTCATTTCTTCCGAAGGTGGTTTCAGAGATGACTGTAAATCAGTGTCGAATTACTGGTGTTTTTTTCCAGAGCACTCCAACAGGGGGGAATATCTCCTGCACACACTTGATGTGCACAGGATTTGAGGTATTATACCTCTCAGACTAAAGAGGTTCATAAGTCGAGCCAGCTGTTTGTTGCCTTTGCCTCCCAGTGTCAGGGCAAGGTGATCACGAAACAAACTCTCTCTAGGTGGCTGGCTAACTGTATTCACTACACTTACCAGAAGTACGGAAAAAAACCTTCCGGGGGACGGTCAAAGGTCACTCCACCAGGAGTGTGGCCACTTCTACCGCCTTTTTCAGGAATGTGTCCACTGCCGATATCTGTGCAGAGGCTACTTGGTCTTCCATCCACACCTTCACTAAGCATTACATTCTGGACATTGCCTCTAGGTGTTGAGCTGGCTTCGGCCTTGCAATTTTGCAAGGTCTTCTGTCTTGAACAGACCCTTAGTTGGCAGACATCTTCCTCCTCCCGGAACCTCATCTCAGACTCCTCCTTTTGTGTTAGACTGCTTGGTATTCAGTTCTATATGTGAAGACGTACTTTATGAACCCTCTCGAAGTAAGACATAGCAGTTATGTAAGATCTTACCATAACAGTAGATCTTCGAGAGAGGTTCCTGTTGTAGGTCTGCTTTCCTTCCCACCTTTCACCCAGCTCCTGTTGTTTTTTTTTTTTCTTATTTCCTGTTCAAGTCTTTGGCTTTTCCAGGGCCCAGTGTACCAGGAGTTGTCACTCCTCTTTTCTACTCCCTTTATTTAGGTCTCTGGTGGAAAAGAACTGGAGGGCGGTAGTCACACTGACGTTGCATCACCTGATGATTGGGGGGGGGGGTGGTCCCTGCTGATGATTGTTAGCTACAAGTTTTGCCGTTCGGACTGGACACCAGGGGGCGCAATCCCATATGTGAAGACCTACTGCAGGAACGTCTCTCGAAGATCTACTGTTACAGTAAGTTCTTACATAATTGCTATTTCTAGAAGCGTGGATATGTTGTTCATCCACACTTTCAGGCATGTCCGTTTCCCCTTTAAATCTGTCCGGAAGTCTTCAAGCTGGCTCCTCCCACCCACCCAGGTGGTAAATACCTCTGCTCTGCCCCATGACTCCAGATCTTCCTTTCCGCTGGAAGATTCAGGTTCCCTCGTGCTACTGTAGCAGTTCGTAGGCCCTGGATTCGCAACGTCGGTTTTCACCGCAAATTACTCTCAAACTCGTCAGTTACCGACTCCCAGTTCATCGGACGTGGAGGACAAATCGTCCCCTGGATTTCGCCGGTGTACCTGCGGCTAGAAGATATCGTGCACCAATCCCAACCTCTCGTGCGTCTATTGCCTAGGTGTCGTAAGTGACACCACGTCTTGTTCCTTTTGTTTGGCCTTCAGTCCCAACATTCTGGATGACCGCAAGGCACGCCTAAAATTGGGGAGACCGGAGCTTAGAAACCCACCGGTGAAATTGAAAGAGGCAAGGTGGGCGGTTTCCGCGGCCTCAGGATCCGTCAAGCAGCTGGAGCAGATGAAGGCTTTTGAGGAGGAAGTGGCTCAAGCTTTGGCCAGTCGAAGCTTTTCGTTCCTCTCAACCTTGGCTCTACTTTTACGGGCTCCTTCAGGGAGTTGTGCCAGTCTCTCCCTGCCAGGGGTGAGGCGCCCTTGGGCTCGAACTCCTCCCACCCTCGGAAAAGGGATAAGGATCCCAAGTCGTCTCCTTCTAAAAGGAGACGCTCCTGGGACTGGGAGAGGTCCGAGTCCCAGGAACACGCGGTCTCAACTTCAGTCGAGATCGCTTCCTCAGCCGCCGGCTTTACGGAACTTCCGTCTGGCCAAGGGACTGAGACCAAGGAAACGGCTGAACTGGCCGAGATTACTCTTGACCCGATCGAGCCCTTACGCCAACTCCGGTCGACGATTCCTTAGAAAGGACTCCAGTCCTTTCCTTCCCCGATGAGGAGACATTGCCCTCGGGTGTTCCGATCGGGGAAAATGTGCTGGAACCTCGATTTTCACCGACTGCGGTGTCTCCCGATCGACCGAACCGACCCCGTCTGGCTTGATCGAGAACCAGGACCCCTTCGG
The DNA here is from genome assembly GCA_016271365.2 of Neoceratodus forsteri. Taxonomy (NCBI): domain Eukaryota; kingdom Metazoa; phylum Chordata; order Ceratodontiformes; family Ceratodontidae; genus Neoceratodus; species Neoceratodus forsteri. The sequence goes on from CM028132.1 coordinate 745,268,829, forward strand.
TCGAACGGCCGAAAAAGGGCCACATACACTCAGAAAAGAGGCGCTGCCACATATCCTCATCCTCCTTGGATGAGGAGAAACTTCGACGGAAATGCCGTCGACATTATGAGGATCTGATGTGGCAACAGCTGATTTTGACCAGGCAGAAGCCAGCTCTGCTGGCCACCCCAGCCATCACTTGGCTCCCTCCTCCTAGGCTAATGCCGACCTCTCCGGAACCGAAGGCCTCAGTTCCACTGCCCGTGGGGCCGGCCCGTATCCCGACTCGGCCTATTCCGGTCTCTCTACCACCTAAGCAGCCTCAGGAAGGGACTCCCTCGAAAGAGGATCGACCAGACACGGGCTTCCCCAACATCTGTCTATCACGGTCACCCCCGATCGCCCTCGGCGTATCGTGGGAGATCATTGTACCCCGACTCTTCGGACTTGGACGAGACAGGATTACAGTGTCATCCGGGGCAGGACTGGAGGAAGGCCCTTCCTCCTTTCAGGGCATTCTCCGTTTGATCTCTGAATCCACTGGAATGTCCCTGGAGCCCATCCAGAAAAAGGCAGAGTACCCCCTTACGGATATTGTCAAAAGGGGATACCCTGACGGAAGCCTTTCCAGTGGCCGAAGCCATCGTTGGCACAGCCCTTGAGCTTTGGCAGCATCCTGCTTCCTGCCCAGCTCCGTCTGCCCGCATGGCCCACAAGTATACGGTGCCCATGGAGTCCCTGGCGGGGTTCACAGAGCATTCCGCTGAAAGCCTAGTGACTGCTTCTGTGTTCAGACGTACTGGTAGCTCAGCCAATACTGACCGACCCCTGGACAAGGAGTCCAAGAATATGGACCATTCTGCCCATAAGGTCTATGCGGCCTCCTCCTCCTTAGGCCTTTTCAGGCCAGTTCGGCTGTTATCATGGCACACTTCTCTCATGCCCTCCTAGAGTCATTGGATGAAGTCCTCCCTCATCTCCTGGCGGACATGCAGACCACAGTGAATCAAGTCTGTGATCAGGGCCGTGCTGTTACAAAACAGCAGCTCCAGATGGCCCTGGACATTGGAGATTCCTGTGCCCGCTCTTTGGCAGCCGCAGTGGCCACTCGCCGCAGGGCTTGGTTGAGGCTGTCCTCCTTCCCGGTGTATACCCAGCACAAGTTAGCTGACGTGCCCTTCCTAGGCATCGACCTCTTCAGTCCAGGAGTGGCTGGTCACCTCCAGCGCATAGAGCTGTTCAGTGCCACCTTGGATGCTACCTCTGCGAAGGGTTTTCGGGCAAGAACCAGCAGAAGCGCAAGAAGAAGCCTTTTGGGCACTCTTTTCCTGAGGTTAGGCAGCCTTCCTATCAAGGAGGCCAGCAGCAACAGCAGGCTGAAGCTTGGCACCCCAGGCCCAAGCAGGGTCCTCAACAGCCCTGTAAAGGAGGTCGAGGTGCCGGTCCAGGAACCTCCTCCTCCTCCTCCTCTAAGCCTGCTCAGTGACTGGTTGGGGGTTGCCACCTCTACACCCATGACACCAGCTCTGGGTCCTCCCCGTGGGGGGCCGGCTCTGCCACTTTCTTTCCACCTGGTCCGATATCACCTCGGACAGGTGGGTTCTAGAAGTGGTCGGCCAGGGACTGCCTCTGCAATTCGAGCAGTACCCTCCCAGCCGAGCCCATGCCCCACGGGAGGAAAGGATCTCAGCTTGCACTGTCTGCTCTTCGAGATGACATAGCTCAGCTCCTCCACAAGGAGGCGGTAGCTCCAGTGCCAGACCCTCCTACAGACCCAGGCTTCGTGTCCAGGTACTTCCTGGTGCCCAAGCGGACGGGGAGGGGGGTTGGTGCCCCATCCTAGATCTCCATGACCTGAATTAATATCTCAGGTCCTGCACCTCCTGGATGGTAACTCTGAACCAGATCATAACATCCCTGGAGCGAAACATGTGGTTCTGTTCACTGGATCTGCAGGATGCATTCTTCACATCCCTGTCCATCTGTCCCATCAGCAGTTTTTCCGCTTCAGGGTCGAGGGGACCCTGTACGAGTTCCGAGCCATACCATTCGGTCTGTCATCGGCCCCGAGGGTGTTCACCAAATGCATCGCAGTGGCGTCAGCCCATCTCCAGCGTCGAGGAGTTTCAATTTACCCTTATCTCGATGACTGGCTATTGGCAGGTTCCTCCTTCCAGGAGATGGTGAGATCCAGGGATCTGGCTCTTTGAACCGGCTCCCAACTAGGCCAAGTCGGAACTCATGCCCTCTCTGGTGATGGGCTTCATCGGGGCAGAGCTTGACCCTCGTCAAGCCAGAGCTCAGCTCCTGGTGGACAGTGTGGAGGTTCTTTCCTCCTTTGCCCAATCATTTCTGGTTGGGCACTTGCACCCTGCCTGGGACTTCTTGCGCCCTCTGGGTTACATGGCGGTGTGCACCTCAGTGGTCCATTGGGCTAGATGGCACATGCGTCCCCTCCAATGGGAGCTGGCCGCTCAGTGGACTCAGTGCCATGGTCATTTCGACCAGCTGATCACCATGACCCAGAAGATGTGGGACGCTCTCCAATGGTGGACCGCCCCAGACCGGTTGCAGGAAGGGATTCCGTTTGGCCACCCCAAGCTGACAGTCATTCTCACGACCGATGCCTCTCTCATGGGCTGGGGAGCCCACATGGGGGACAGCAGAGACCACAGGTTCTTGACCCCCGATGCCACATCATCTTGTTGGAGCTCAGAGCAGTCAGACTGGCACTGTCAGCTTTCACTCTTCTGCTCCGGGGTCAAGTGGTTTAAGTCCAGACGGACAATACCACGACCATGTACTACCTCAACAAACAGGGCGGCACGCATTCAAACAACATGAAGTCTTGATGTATTCTGACAATTGCAGTTAGCCCCAGCCTTTAAACTGCCCCGGAGACAAAGGGTTAACTTTCTATGCATGGCATAGAATGTTCATCTTGAGCTCGGTTGAAGCCTCTGCCTGTTGTTATTCGAACTGAAAACGTCAGATTCTTTACTCTGCCTCACTGATCATTCGCTCCGGAGATTTCTCCTGCTGCTTGATTCAAAGTCGGTTTTGTGTCGGTTTTTCTACCAAAATTGTTGTTTCCGCATAGTCGGTTCAAGTCTCTGTCTGTGGTACCATGAGTACTAGATAGGTTTTGTTCTGTCTTCTGTGTGGAACTTGTAAAAGTGTGGATCGGTTTGGCTGATCATTTTAAGGTAAAATTTGTACTTTACTTTAGTGTGTGGTTACAGGTCCGTATCGGTTCTAAAAAAAAAAAAAGGGCTTTAGTACGTTTTTTTCCAAGACCCGTGACACGGTCAGGAACCGATAGGGGAGTCTTGCCTGGCGGTTGCCGAAAAAAGGGCAAGTTTGGTTAGGCTGGCCATGTCTGAGAAACCCAAGAAAAAAAACAGGCCCACTGGGTTTCAGCACTGCAGTGTGTGTGGTGAGGTCTTTGCTAAGGCCGATCCCCACACCACCTGTGTTTATTGTCTGGGATTTGACCACCTCGATTCAGACTGCCAAATTTGCAAACATTTTCCCAAATCTACCCTGGAAAAGAGATTAGGTAGACTGAGGGAAAGGGAGGCCGAGAAGTCCGCTGACCCAGATGGCCAGCCTGGTTCGGTTTCGACCGAACCAGAAGAATGCCCTGACCAGAGGCGATGCTTCTTGAGCAAAGGACAGCCGATTCAGATGAAATCAGTTCGACAAAAAGAAAAAGGCAAGTCGACCGGTTCGGATCCAGAATCTCCTACTCCGACGGCCGATGAAATAATAAAGTAAGTCTGTATTGTGGAATGGCGATCGGTTCCAACTGATCCGGCACCTTTTGGCAGGGGCTCGGTTCGGTCAGTTCCCCCAGTTCCGGATTATACCCTGGAAGAATTTTATGAACCGGAGTTTGAGGAGGAAGGTGAGTTGGAAGATGATTATGGTGATGGTGAAAGTCTGGATGTGCCTTTTGACCCGGACATCTCCCCAGACAGACCTTCAGGTGTTTCTCCTCCTAGGCTTTCTGAGTTCCCTTCACACTTCATGTTTTACAGAAAGGTGGCTGATACCCTCCAGCTTCCTGTGGAGGAGGCAGTGGAGGATCAGGAAGAGCCTGATCATGTAGAGATGAGGGACATCCCGGAGTCTATTCCCCTCCACAAATTTTTTGGGAAACAGACACAAAAAATGAAGTCTCCCAATTCCATACTTCCTGTGGACAGAAGAATGGACAAGAGGTGTACTCCGTCAGGCTCAGATACGGAGTTCCTATATCAACAGTGCAGCCATGTTGGGGTTGTACAGGCTGCTGCCTGTGATAAGCAAGCATTCCTTGGCATCACACCCCCAGGCGAGGACTCTAGGAAGATTGATGCCATGGCAAGAAGCAGTACTGGCATCATCCTTGGGACTCAGGCAGGCTAATTATATGGCCTATGCAGCCAGGTACCAGAAGTCCAGGTGGGACACCGTACTGGCACTGGCTAAACAGGTTTCCCCCCAGCTTTCCAAGGAGCTGGAGGAGGTGGCTGCAGATGGGATTGAGGCATCAAAAGTTCAGTTTCATGCTGCTGTAGACTCCAATGATGTATCATCAAGAGTCATGGCTACATCTATGGCTTTTTGGAGAATGGCTTGGCTCAGATGTACTAGCCTCTCACAGAATACCCAGGCTAAGGCCATGGATTTTCCTGTAGTCGGTAATTCTCTGTTTGGGGAGCAGACAGAGAATTACATGAAGAAGATGGATGAATACAGGACCACTTACAGGAGTGCTCAGGCCAAGGAAAGGCAAGCAACTTCTCAAAGGCAGCGGGCAGGGGCAGGCCTTTCTAAAGGCCTCTTTACCAAGCACAGGCCTCTTCTTCCTTTTCACAGAGGGGGTTCTTCAGAGGGAGAGGCAGAAGGGGGATGAGCAGGCCTGCATCCACCCCTCAGCCTAAAGCCCCTGCCAAGCAGACACCCTGATGGGTCTGCCCAGGTCGATTCTCCTATCCCAGTAGGGGGTAGGCTGGCTTACTTGTCCAGGACTGGATGTCTCTTACATCAGACAAGTGGGTCCTGGAAGTAGTAAGCCAGGGACTGGTTCTCAGTTCAAAAAATTTCCCAAGATGAGAGCCAGATCTTTTCCACCTGCAAATCTTTCAGAAACCCTTGCCTAGAGGCAGAGGTTTCTTCTCTTCTAGCTCTAAGAGCTATAGAGAGTGCCTACCTACACAGGGCAAAGTTGTACTCCAGGTACTTCCTAACCCCAAAAGACAGGAGAGTGGCGACCCATCCTGGACCTAAGATACCTGAACAAACATCTTTTAAAGCCAAAGTTCAAGATGGTAACTCTGGGAATTATCCTTCCCTCTCTGAGGCCAGGGGACTGGCTAGCCTCCCTGGACCTCAAAGATGCCTACTTTCACATTCCCATAAGGTGCTCCCACAGAAAGTACCTCAGGTTCAAGTTGCCCTCAGCCCACTATCAGTTCAGAGCAATGCCATTTGGACTAACATCAGCCCCAAGGGTCTTCACAAAGTGCCTGGCAGTAGTTGTTGCCTTCCTAAGAAGACAAAAGATTTCCATTTTTCCATATTTGGATGACTGGCTCATAGCGGCCAGTCCCCAGACCAAGTCAAGTCACACCTGCAAGTGACCCAGCAAGTGCTCACTTCTTTAGGATTTCTTCTCAACCTACCAAAGTCAGTTCTCGAACCAGTGCAGCTCCTCACCTTCATGGGGCAGAGCTGGATACGGTAAAAGCAAGAGCCTTCCTTCCCCTGGACAGAGTAAGGGCTCTCATGGAGCTGGCCTCTTCATTCAGCCTTCAGGTGTCTCGACCAGCAAGGCACTTCCTTCAGCTATTGGGCCCACATGGCAGCTTCTACAGCAGTGGTCCAAGGCGCAAGATTCCAAATGAGGGACATTCAGTTCCACTTAAGAGCTTTTTGGTCCCAAAGAAAGGACTCCCTTACCAAACTAATTCCAGTGACTCGAACTCAGATCCAAGCCCTGCAGTGGTGGCAGGATCAGGACAATTTGAGGCAAGGGGTTCCATTTGCCACTCAGTCTCATTCAGTGGTCCTTACCGCAGATGCTTCCCTGCTGGGCTGGGGAGCTCATTTGGGGGAAATTACCACCCAGGGACGGTGGTCGCCTCAGGAATCTCTTCTACACATCAGTCTCTTGGAACTCAGGGCAGTGTTTCTGGCACTGCAAGCTTTTTCCAAATCAGTATAGAACCAGGTGGTTCAGGTCAGAACAGACGGCACCACCACCATGTGGTACATCAACAAGCAAGGAGGCACTCGGTCTACGGCCTTGTGCACAGAAGCAATGAAGTTGTGGTCCCTGCCTTATTCCCTGCAAACCTCTCTGATAGCAGTTCACCTTCCAGGAAAGGACAGCGTTCTAGCTGGTGCACTGAGCAGAATATCCCAGGGCCATCACGGATGGGCCCTAGATCCTCTGGTGTTGAAAGTGATTTTCTCAAGATGGGGCACTCCAGAGATGGATCTTTTTGCAGCCCCAGACAATCACCAACTTCCTTTTTTTTGTTGCAGACCCCCAGTCTTGGGCTCAGTCCCCCTGGATGCTCTGATTCTGAACTGGGAAGGGAAATTTCTGTATGCTTTTCCCCTCTTCCCTCTCCTGTTCAAAGTGCCAGTCAAGATAAGGTCACAACCATGCAAAGTGATTCTGATTGCTTCAGACTGGGCCAGGCAGCCATGGTATCCCTTGTTGCTGTCCCTAGCAGTCCATCTTCCCCTGTCTCTTCCCAGGAATTACAACCTGTTAATATCCTCTCGGGAGGATTTGGTACCCCTATCTTCAGTCTCTCAATCTCAAGGCTTGGCTCTTGAAGAGTTAGAGTTTGCAGATCAGCATCTTTCCCAAGGGGTTCTGGATATCCTTAAGGCTTCTCGAAAGCCTTCCACCAGAAAGACTTACAACCCAACTGGAATAGATTCAGCATTTGGTGTTCTAAGAAGAATATTTCTCCAGACTCTGCTGAATTGCCTACGGTTCTGGATTATATGGTCCATCTCAATGGCCTAGGTCTCAGACCAGCTACTCTCAAGGTACACGTGGCAGCAGTTTCTGCTTTCCTGTCTGTAGGCAAGTCTTCCTCTCTGTCATCCGATCCTGTATTCTGTAAGTTTTTTAAGGGATTGTTTCACACCAATCCCCCCTTTAGGGATCCTGCTCCTCCTTGGGATCTTAATGTTTGCATTGCTCAGCTTATGCAACCCCCTTTTGAGCCTTTGTCCTCAGCAGAGCTTAAGTACTTGACTTGGAAAACTGTGTTTTTGGTAGCCATTACTTCTGCTAGACGTATCAGTGAATTGCAAGCCCTGTCATTGGAATCTGATTTCATCTCTTTTCGCAGAGATAAAGTGGTCCTTAGAACTAACAGAAAGTTCTTGCCTAAAGTGGTTTCAGATTTCCACCACAATCAGTCTATATCTCTTTCCCTGTTTTCTTCACTGATCATTCTTCCTCGGGAGAGAGGAGGCTGCACAGTTCGGTTGTTAAAAGAGCCCTTAGCTACTACATAGAGCATACCAAGGGTCACAGGTTTGACTCCTTCCAGTTGTTCCTCTCTTACGGAGAAGTTGTGATGGGCAAATCTGCCACCAAGAGATCTGTTGCCAGGTGGATTGTTTCTTGTATACAATTCTGCTATGAAAAACTGGGTAAAGCTCCACCCTCAGGCCTGAGGGCTCATTCCACCAAAGGTACAGCTGCTTCCCTGGTTGCTGCCAGGGATATCCCTCTCTTAGAAATTTGTCAAGCAGCCACCTGGAAAACCGTCCATACTTTTACCAAGCATTACTCTCTGGATATCCAGGCTAGGAGTGATGCTCAGTTTGGCACAGTAGTACTTCAGAGCCTATTTCCAAAGTAGGTTCTGTCCCTCCTCCATGGAGGTACTACTTGGTAGTCTGCAATTGTCAGAATACAGCAAGACTTCATATTGTTTGAAGAAAAAATTACTCACCTTAGTAATTATGTTTCTTCTAGTGGAGTCTTGTTGTATTCTGAACCCGCCGCCCCGCCTCCTCTCTCAGAACCTGGATTTTTGGGATGTGGGTGGGCAGACGCAGTGTTGGCACCTTAGAGGTGCCCCCCTTTTACACCCTCCTTCTTCTTTGGGTGGATTGTTATTTCATTTGATTGGTTTTTGTTTTGGGTTTCCTGACCCGAGTCTTCCTTTGAGGACCCAAAACATTATTTTTCTGCCAGTTAGCTAGTTAAAAACTTTACAGTTTCCACACAGAACACCTAGTGAGTTTTGCTCGTAAAGATCTGACTGTTGCAGTTCGAATAACAACAGGCAGAGGCTTCAACCGAGCTCGAGATGAACATTCTGTGCCATGCATAGAAAAGTTAACCCTTTGTCTCCGGGGCAGTTTAAAGGCTGGGGCTAACTGCAATTGTCAGAATACAGCAATACTTCACTAGAAGAAACATAATTACTAAGGCGAGTAATTTTTTCCTCCCATCTGCTTTGCAAGGAGGCGCTCCGCATCTGGACCCTCGGCAGCCAGTTAGAGGCGGATCTCCTAGCCATTCATGTGGCAGGAGTCTCGAACCAGCTAGCGGATGCTCTCAGCCTTATAGGCGAGACATCCCACGAGTGGTCTTTCCATCCAGAGGTAGCTCACAACTTGTTCTCCCACTGGGGCAAACCGTTGGTGGACTTGTTTGCCTCAAGGGAAAACACCAAGCTGAGGCTGTTTCATGCCCGCCCCCCTCAGCAGGGCTCGCTGCAGTGGGATGCCTTCTCGAGGCCGTTGACCCCAGGCTTCCTCTACGCTTTCCCTCCATTTCCCTTGATCTACAAGGTGTTACTCAACATGAGGAGGGACAAGGCGAAGGTGATCCTGGTAGCCCCAGACTGGCCGCGCCAGTTCTGGTACCCAGATCTCTTCAGCCTCAGCTGCAGACCCCCAGAGCAGCTTTGTACATGCCCAGACCTGATATCTCTGAACCAGGGGAAGGTAGTCCATCTGGACCTTCAGTCCCTGTACCTCACAGCCGGGTACCTGCGCGCCTAGAGTTCCAGACTCTGGGTCTTTCCGAGGATGTCTACACCGTGGTGGAGGCATCTTGTAAGGAATCGACCAGGAAATGTTATGCCTTCAAATGGAAGATATTTTCCATTTGGTGTCAGGGTAAGAGTCTGGACCCCTTATCCTGCTCTGTGGCTCACATTCTTGACCATCTTGGTCTCTCTCCAAAGGGGGTCTATGGTCATTGACCCTTAGGGTGCACCTGGCAGCCATTTCTGCTTACTGGGCGCGGGCCGGTCAGCCGACATTGGCACAGGAGACAGTGGTGGGGTGCTTCTTCAAAGGCCTGGATCACATTTCTCCTCCGTTGCGTGAACCTCCACCTCCGTGGGATCTCTTGTTGGTTTTGGCAAAGCTCATGGGCAAGCTATTGGAACTCATGCACAAGTGTGAGCTTTCACACTTGTCGTGGAAGACTGCCCTCCTGGTGGCTGTCACGTCAGCCAAAAGGACAGGAGTGCCCCAGGCACTTTCGGTGGACTCCCCTTATCTGGTCTTCCACAGGGACAAAGTTGTCCTGCACCCCCACCCGAAATTCCTTCCGAAGGTGGTGTCAGAGTTTCATCTTAACCAGGTGTAGCTCTGCCGGTATACTAACCTAATTACACCTTGGACGCCGAGTACAGGCTACATACTTTGGACCTGTGACGTGCTCTCTCCTATTATAAGGAGAGAACAGCGGAAATTTGTGGAGAGGTTCGCCAGCTGTTTGTCACCTATGCTGAAGCTGCTTCTGGCAGACCTGCAGCCAGACGGACCATTGCAGGGTGTATTACATCATGCATAGGTCTGTGCTATGGGTTGGCGGGCAAGGAGCCTCCCAGAGGGATATGAGCTCATTCTACCCGCCATACTGCTGCATCGGTGGCTACTACCAGGGACATCCCTATCCAGGAAATCTGTTGGGCTGCTACCTGGACATCGTCGAACACCTTTATTACCCACTACCACGGCGACCTTGAGTCACGCCAGGATGCTGGTTTTGGGGCCTCGGTTCCCCAATCTCTAATTCCCAAGTAGGGGGTGTGCGCCTTGCCTCCCTTCTCCCAGAGAACTGCTTGGAGTCTGCCAGAGAGTGTGGATGAACAACATATCCACACTCCTAGAAGAACAGGTTACTCACCTGTAACAGTAGTTCTAGGAGTGGTATGTTCATTCACATGCACCCACCTGACCTCTCTAGCTTTAGGCGCACAACCTTGCTTCCAGTGGGCTAAGATCTGGCGTCATGGGGCAGAGCCGAGGTATTTACCACCCAGGTGGGTGGGAGGAGCCAGCTTGAAGACTTCCGGACAGATTTAAAGGGGGAAAGGAACATGCCTGAGAGTAAGGATGCACAACATATACCACTCCTAGAACTACTGTTACAGGTGAATAAGCTGTTCTTACCCTCAGATGCTTGTCAGAATTTTTACCTACTTGGCTTTTTGGCCAGATATCCCGGGGTAGGGGGGGAGAGGGGCACTTCAGAACTCTGTCCTGGTTCTTGGTGCAGGAGCCAGTGGACACGGCAAACATGCCCCGGAAGCTATGTAGTGCCAATTCCACAGAACGCTAACAAGGATGCCGCCTCCAGAGTCATGGCCCATGCCACCTCTCTGAGGCGCTTTGTCTGGTCTAGAAGTTAGAACTACTTGTCTACCCTCAGACCCCCAGTTTAAAGCCATGGACTTTCCTTGTGATCAAATCATACTGTTCGATTTAAGAACATCTGACTGCAACAAGGCCCACTGCCCCACGGAAATTCCTCCCTAGGGCATAGGTTCAGAGGTTATTTTTCCAGCTACCCCCTTCCCTCAGTACAGGGGTGCTTTCAGAGGGAGAGGCAGAAGGGGCCAAAGGTGGCCACCTCTACCAGCCAGCATCTTCGCAGTCTAATCCCTGATGTTAGTATGAGCAGACCTCATGCTTACCTAGGTGTCTAAGCCTCAATCCCCAACACAGATGTTACTGTTGGAGTGAGAGGTAAAAACCTTCTAGCTTTGCGAATGGTGGAGAAGGTCCCTGCCCATGGAAAGAAGAAAGGGCCTCTACTCAGGCAATTTCTGACACAAGACATCTGGGGAGTAGCAACCCATCTTGCTGTTAAAACCCAAATTCAAGATGGTCACTCTGTTACTTATATAGTCCTTACAGTAGGGAGACTGGCTAGCCTCTCTGGTCCTAAAAGGGCTCCTTTTTTCCCATATACCCTTAATGAGGTCTCACACAGGTGCGGGCTCACTGCGGCCCTTTGGCCTACCTCGGCCCCAGGAATCTTTGCAAAGTGCTGGGCAGTGGTAGCGACACTCCTCAGGAATCTGGGTGTCTCTAGCTGCACCTAAGTTTGCCTATTAGCTCATAGTGTCAAAGTCTTCTTCTTGGGTCAAGGAGTCCTTTTTCCTCTTACAAGGCTCATTCTGTAGTTTTGGGGTTCCCCATTAAATCTATTTGTTTGTTTATTTATTTGTAAATTGGTTTACAACCTTTGAGCCAGAGGCTGATTTCCAAAGGTACCTCATCACATTGAGGACAGACTGAACAAATTTAGGTTACAGAATACAAGTCGCTGACTTAGAGTTACACAGAATGATTTCATACATTATACAGTCTAGTAGCAATTTCAGTGATACAGCTAAGCACATGCTGGTTTTAACAGAGGCAGGATGCACAGGGGGAGAAAGTGGGTGGGAGTGAGATGGAGTGCCTCCCAGTGGGCGTTGTCAAGTGTGGAGAGATCGAGGCCACATTTAGAGAAAGGAGCAGCTGCGAGTGTTAAACAGTTGGCTCCGAAGGGCGGTTTTGAAGTTCAAGATTGTGGGGGCATTGGAGATGGGAGCAGAGAGAGAGTTAAACCAGGATGGGGCTCTGTAGCAGAAGGACCTCTGACCATGGGTGGTCCTGGATCTGGGGACCAGTAGAGTGGTCTTGTTGGAGGTTCGGGTTGCAATAGTGGGTGGGGTATGGTGGGTGGAGGCTGTCACCCCGGGAGGGGAGAGCCCGAGTAGAGGTTTTTTTTGTGAGGAGGCAGGTTTGGTAGCATAGCTGTTCATCTAGGTTAAGGAGTTTTGCCTCATTATAGAGTTGACATGTATGTGTGAGCCTGGGGGCACCAGTAATCAGCCTGCAGGCCTTATTTCGGGTGAGGCGAATTTTTTTTGAGGGCAGTAGTGTCAGCAGCACCATAGACTGGCAGGCCATAGTCTACAAGAGACAGTACTGAAGACGCAACAGCAAGTCGGAGAGCATCAGGGGGAGGCAGTTTTTATAGCGGTAGAGGATGCCAAGCCGTGTATTAGTGGTGGATGCAAGGGCATCAATGTGGGTGTGGAAGGTGAGGGCTGAATCGAAGGTAACCCCAAGGTATTTGTAGGAGCAGACTTGTTCAAGCGGCTGCTTGGTACTAGGGAGGATAAGGAGTGGGTAGTTGCAGGCTTTGTTTTGGGGTGGGCAAAGAGCAATTTTTTTTTTTTTTTTTTAGATTAATGACAAGTCTGTGCTCCTTAAACCAGGCTTTGGCATCATCATAGGATTGTTGTAGGGAGTCCTGGAGGGAGATGGGATTGCGGTGGGTGGCAAAAATGACAGCATCATCTGCATACATAAGAATTTTGCCAGAGCATGCACTGGGCAGGGTGTTTAGATAGAGAGAAAAGAGTAGGGGGCCCAGGATGGAGCCCTGGGGTACCCCTGAGCAGATGGGACGAGTTTCAGAGAGTGTCCCATTGATTTTTACACACTGGGAGTGAGCGGATAGATAGCTCGTGAACCATGCGAGGGGGCCAGCAGATAAACCAGTGTGGCCGAGGGCATCCAGCAGAAGAGGGTGCGAGACGGTGTTGAAGGCCTTTGAGAGGTCAACGAACACTGCACCAGCTAGGGAGCTGGCATCCAAGGAGGAGTGTAGGAAATTGGAGAACTCAACTAGTGCAGTGCTGGTACTGTGACCAGCACGGAAGCCGTGCTGCTCTGGGCATAAGATGTTATGCTTAGTCAGGTATTCAGTGATTTGAATGGCCACCACTTTTTCTAGGGCTTTGGGGGGATGGATATTGGTTGGTAGTTGCCGTCGGAGGACCTGTCTCCCCCTTTTTGAATGGATGTGACTATGGCTGTTTTCCATGCAGTGGGGAATTGCCCCAGGCAGAAGGATTGGTTAAGTAGGCTGGTGAGTGGGGTAAGGACTTCATCCAGCACCAGCCAGAGAATACTGGGGTCCAGGGAGTCGCTTCCGGGACTATTGCTATTTAATGCTTTAATTAGGAGAGATCTGGGTTCCTTGGCAGATACCTTGTGTAGGTGGAAGCTGGGGCGTTGGAGGACAGGGGGAGGTAGGCTGGGGGGAGGGTCAAAGAAATTACTGGGGAGGACAAAGCTAAGGTCAGTAAAGGAGATGTTAAGGCAGTTAGCAATGCAGGCAGGGTCGGTGGAGGTAGAGCCCTCAATAGTGAGCTGGGATGGGGGAGGGGAGCGTGATTTCCCATTTAGCTGTTTAATATTGTCCCAGAAAGTCTGGGCACACCCCCAGGAGGAGGTGAAGGTGGCCTGGTAATGGTCGGCCTTGGCTCTATGGGTGGCCCATGAGCACCTGTTCTGAGCAGCATTGTAGGCCTGTCCATCAGCCATCCGGCCCTTTTCAGTGGCAAGGTGCCAGAGGTTATCCCTATTTCTGAGCATTTGTAGTAGGGCAGGGGTAACCCAGGGTGCATTACGTGTTTTGGATCGAATTTTGGTGAGGGGTGCAAAGAGGTCACAGGCCTTCTTAAAGGTTTGGGAGAAAAAAGCGAGGGCAGTGTCAATATCGGGTGCATGGTGAATGGGGGACCAATTAATCTGGGTGAGTGACTGTTGAGTTTTATCAGCCCACCAGGGCGGAGGCACCTGTGGAGTGTGGTCTGGGCTGTGGGTTTGGGAGTGGGGGCCACCCAAAGGAATAGGATAGGGGAGTGGTCACTGGGAGGACCTGGATGTTATGGATTTTTTGGGGCCAGTTGTTGATAATTACGTCCAGAAGGGTACTGGTTCCTCTCTTTGGGTTTACTGTAGTGGGCTGGGAGATGAGTTGTGTCAGGTCTTGGGCAGCGAAAGAATCTCGGATAGTGGAAGAGGAGGCGCCAAGCCAGTTCACATTAAGGTTCCCCACTAGGATTTGTTCCGCCTTGTGGTGGAGGGTGGCACTATATTCTGTTATAGATATCAGCGCTGGGTTCTGGTTCTCTGGGGGAACGTAGGCAGTGGTGAGATAGAGAGGGCCCCTGGAGGGGTCAGGAGTGAGTTTGAGGGTAAGGGCCTGGGCCCCATTCAGTAGAACGGGCACAGGGAGCGCTTGTCCGATGATTGAAACAACAGTTGCTATATTCTGACAATTGCAGTGATTCCCAACCTTTGAACTGCCCCAGAGAACCAAGGGTTAACTTTCCATGCCGGGCGTGGAACGCTGAGCTCGAGCTTGGTTGAAGTCTCTGTCTGGAGTGTTTTGAACCTAAACCGTCAGATTCTTTACTCCGCCTCACTGAACGGTCGCTCTGGAGATTTCTCCTTCAGCTTGGTTTGAAGTCGGTTAAAGTTTTCAGTTTTTCATCTGTTTAAACCGAAAAAAAGTATCCGCATAGTCGGTTCAGTCTCTGTCTGTGGTGCCATGAGTACTAGATAGGAATTGTTCTGTATTTTCTGTGTGGAACTTGTAAAAGTGCGGTCGGTCCGGCTGAACCGACCATTTGATTGTGAATTTTGCTATATTTAGTGTGTGGTTACCGGTTCTTATCAGTTCTAAAAAAAAAAAAAAAGTGTTTTAACTGTTTTTTTCCAATACCCGTGACATGGTTAGGAACCGATAAGGGAGTCTTGCCTGGCGGTTGCCAAATAAAGGGTAAGTTTCGTTAGGTTGGCCATGTCTGAGAAACCCAAGGGAAAAAAAGAGCCCACTGGGTTTCAACACTGCAGTGAGTGTGGGGAGGTCTTTGCCAAGGCCGATCCCCACACCACCTGTGTTTATTGTCTGGGGTTTGACCACCTCGATTCAGACTGCCAAATATGTAAACACTTTCCCAAATCTACCCTGGAAAAGAGATTAGGTAGACTGAGGGAAAAGGAGGCCGAGAAGTCCACTGACCCGGATGGCCAGCCCGGTTCGGTTTCGACCGAACCAGAAGGAGTGCTGTCTGACCAGGGTGATACTACTTCGGGCAAAAGGAGAGCCGGTTCTGAGGGATCGGTTCTGACAAAAAGAAAGCGCAAAGATAAATCGACCGGTTCAGATCCAGAGGTTCATTTTCCGACCGCCGAAGAGATAGCCAGGGCGATTCAAATTGTGGAATCGCTCCATCCAGTCCCGACTGATCCGGCTCCTTCAGGCAGGGGTTCGGTTCGGTTGGTTCCCCCGGTTCAAGAGAATAGCTGGCAGAAGACACCAAGAGAAAGGACTGCTGTGTGACTGAACTTCTCTGCTGGGACTATATTGCCCTCCTTCCTTCCCCTCCACCCCCCCCACCCAAAGCTAGTTCTATTTTTATAGGCACAGGATTTGACTGACAACAGGAACTTCCTGTTTAGGGGCAGGAAGTGAGTGATCACAGAACCACCAAGGACCCACCATCCTAGAAGGGTAAGAGTAGCTCTCCGGCCCCCTCTAGCTGCTGGAGGTCTGCCTCTGAACAAGTAAGTGGTCTACTGAGAAATATAGGATATTCTTGTCTCAGAACAGGACAATCAGGAGCTTAAAGGGCTCACAGGCAGAAAGTAAGGAGAGAGAGAGAGAGAAAAAAACAGACGAAAGAGTAAGGATTGCAAACAGTTAAGGGCCAGAAATAAGACATGATTGAGTGGTGCAGTGCAGTGGCTGTGGAGCAGCAGTCTTCCGGGAGATGTTCTGGAGGATGCGGTGTTGTCCCATCTGCAGGCACCTCTCTGGGCTGAGGGAGGAGGTTGCTCATCTCCAGGCTGAGTTGGCCAGGATTTGTGGGACCTCCTCTTCCATCCAGGGACCACCAGTGCCACTGCCGTTGCCTCAGAGGTTGCCAAGAAAGAGGCGGTTGGACCACAGTGGGCTCAGGAGGGTGAGGGTGGTGGAACAGAGGCACATCCTCCAGTTGTACCTCTCCACAATTCCTATGCCATTCTGGCAAAGTGTGGTTCCTCTATGGAGGCACCTACAGTGGAGACCAAGGAGGATGCTGAGAACCTCCACAAGGAGACCCACAGGAGGGTGGCAGGGAAGGAAACAACTCCTGGTGGGGGACTCCATTGTTAGGAAGGTAGAACTGGGCAAGGAAGGGAGAGGAGGTAAGGTGCCTGCCTGGCGCCATGGCTTGGAGGGACAGGAGGCGAATCCTCAGGATTCCAGAGCAGCTGCACAGGGGAGGGAGCTGGATGTCATTGTCCACCTGGGGACAAATGACCTGGCTAAGAAAGGGATTAGAGAAGTGCAGGAAGAGTTTGTGGAATTGGGAGGAGCCTTGGTCAAGTAAGCAACGGTGCCCTTCTGGGAGGTGCTACCATCTATGGCATAGGAAAGGCTAGGATGTTCCGTGCCGTGGGATTCAATCAGTGGTTGAAAAACTGGTGTGGAGCTCAGGGATTTGGCTTCATTGGGGACTGGGGTCCACCTGGAGTGATGCAAGCCTATACTGGCATGATGGGCTGCATCTGTCCGGGAGGTAACCAGGATCCTAGGTGATAGGTTTAAATGCTTCATTGGCAAGCTTTAAACTAGCCAAGGGGAGGCACTGGAAAGGAGCAGGAAAATCCTGCCCAAACAATTACGGTAGTAGTGGCAAACACCAACATGGAGGTGTCGATAGGGAGAAGGGCAGGGGTAAATGGAGAAAGTGACAAAGGCAAGAAGGACAGGGATGGGGCAAAAGGAGGTAAGGCCATCAGGAAATGGAGGGTAGAGTACCAATGCCCGTAGTCTGGGCAACAAGCCCTGAGCTGGTGGCCTTAATGGAAGAGGGATGCCTGGATATCGAGCAGTCACAGAAACATGGTACACAGAGAACCATGACTGGGATGTTAACATACCAGGGTACATAACCTACAGGAGAGACAGGCAGGGGAGAAGAGGGAGGGTAGCTCTCTATGTAAAGGAAGGGATAAAGCAACTGAACAAAAGCGTAAACAGGGAGGAGAGGAGGCACTGTGGGTCACCTTGGAGACTGGAAAGGCACCACAATCCGCACAGGGGTTGTGTACAGACCCCATGTCAGGGGGAAGGAATGGACAAGGATATGATGGAAGGCATTCTTAGAATGGCAGAGAAAGGAGATACTGTTGATGGGAGACCTGAATATGCCAGATGTTAACTGAGCACATTTGCGCAGCCACATCCAAGAGCAGGGCCATTCTTGATGCCCTACAGGTGGCAGGCATTAGACAGCTAGTTTGAACCCACTCGTGAGGGAGCAATCTTAGACCTCTGCTCTCAAGCGGGGCAGTGAGAGGATCTCAGATCTGAAGTAGGTTGCCATCTGGGGACAAGTGACCATCAAACAGTGTGGTTCACGTTAAACTCAGCTACAAGTCAAGCCACAAAAGTGAGGGTACTGGACTTTAGGAGGGCTGACTTTGGCAAGATGGGAGAGTGCCTCAGAAAGCACTAGCAAACAGGCTAGAAGGGGTGTGGAGCAACAATGGGAATTATCAAAACTGCCATCACAGATGCAACAAGCCTTTGTGTGAAGCAAATAAACAAATCAAAATGAAAGAAAAAGCCACTATGGTTCTCAAGAGAGGTGGCTGTGAAAGTCAGGAAGAAAAAGATAGCATTCCGGAGTATAAGGAAACACAGAAGGAGCAGGACAGAGAGCTGTACCAGTTAAGGCAGAAAGAAGCAGGAGGGAAGTCAGAATAGCAAGGCCCAAACTGAAGAAAAGATAGCCAACTCAGTTAAGAAGGGGATAAACCTTTATAGGTACATCAGCGAGCGTAGAAAGACAAAGGAGGGATAGTGAGGCTGAATAGAATGAGCGGTGGGTGGGCAGAGGGGACAGTGAAAAAGCAGGAATACTGAACGAATATTTCTGCTCAGTATTCTAAAGAAGGAGGAAGTGCCTAATCCAATTAACAGAAGCACTCTTGATGGGGGTCAATCCCAGTCCTTTCACAGAAGAAAGGGTTCTGCAAGAACTCCTAAAACTGAAGGTGGACAAACAATGGGTCCTGATGGAATTCACCCCAGAATTCTAAAAGAATTAAGGAAGGAACTAGTGAAACCACTGGCTACTCTTTTTAATAAATCATGGGAGGATGGTGTGGTACCGAGGACTGGAGGAAGGCGGATGTGATTCCCTTCAAAAAGTGGGACCAAGACAGAGGCAGAAACTACAGACCTGTCGGTCTGACCTCTGTGGTAGGGAAAGTGATGGAGTCACTTCTGAAGGAAAGAATAGTTGAGTACCTAGAGGTCAGTGGAGCACAGGATCCAAGGCAGCATGGGTTCTACACGGAAAGGTCATGTCAGGCTAATCTAATAGATTTCTTTGACTGGGTGACCAAAGTAGTAGACCAGGGAGGGGCTGTGGACATGGCCTACCTAGACTTTAGCAAGGCATTTGACACAGTCCCACACAAAAGATTAATAGTCAAATTAACCAGCCTGGGAGTGGGTCCCAGGGTGGTAGCCTGGGTAAAACATTGGCTGGACAACAGGACACAGAAGGTAATTGTAAATGGAGTCCACTCTGAAGAAAGGGCGGTTACTAGTGGGGTACAGCAGGGTTCAGTATTGGGTCCAGTCCTTTTTAATGTCTTCATCAGTGACATTGCAGAGGGACTGGAAGGAAAAGTATGCCTTTTTGCAGATGACACAAAGATCTGCAACAGGGTTGATACACAAGGAGGCGTGGAAAGGATGAAAGGGACTTAGCAAAGTTGGAGGAATGGTCAGGACGTGTGGCAGCTAGGATTCAATGCAAAAGTGCAAATAATGCACCTGGGAAACAAAACCAGGGGAAGAATACACAATGGGTGGGGAGCTAGTAACAACAACAAAACAGGAAAGGGACCTGGGGTAATCATATCAGATGACCTTAAGGTTAGTAAGCAATGTGAGAAGGCAGTAGGGAGGGCCGGGGTATACTGGGATATATAGGGAGGCATCAGCAGCAGAAAACAGGAAGTTGTTATCCTCTGTACAGACAGTTGGTGAGACCCCATCTGGAATACTGTGTCCAGTTCTGGAGACCCCATCTCCGCAAGGACATAGACAGGATAGAGGCAGTCAGAGGAGGGCAGCTAAAATGGTGCAGGGTCTGCAAGAGAAGCCGATGAGGAGAGACTAAAGGACTGAATATGTATACCCTTTGTGGAAAGAAGGGAGGGGGGGACATGATAGAAACTTTCAAGTACCTCAAGGGAATCAACAAGTCCAAGAGGGTAGCATCTTTCAGAAAAGAGACTTGCAAGAACAAGGGGACACAATTTAAAGATAGAAGGAGGGCGCTTCCAGGGGCAATATGAGGAAGTATTATTTCACAGAAAGGGTAGTGGATGCATGGAACAGCCTTCCTGAGGAAGTTGTGGGGTCTAAAACTGTGGGAGAATTCAAGAATGCATGGGACAGACATAAGGCAATTCTTGTGGGGTGGCGGGAAGATAAAGGCTGTTGGTTAACTAGGATCTGCGGCCTATCCTGTAGGTAGGGAAATGGGCAGACTAGATGGGCCTAGCGGTCCTTATCTGCTGTCAAAGTCTATGTTTCTATGTAAGAGTATACCCTTGAAGAATTTTATGAACTGGAGTTTGAAGAGGAAGGGGAATTTGAGGATTATGATGTAAGTGAAGGTCTGGATGTGCCTGTGGAACTGGACATCTCCCCAGACAGACCATCAGGTGTTTCCCCTCCTAGGCTGTCTGATTCCCCTTCCCATTTTATGTTTTACAGGAAAGTTGCTGAAACCCTCCAACTTCCTATGGAGGAGGCTGTGGAAGATCAAGAAGAGTCTGATTTTGTAGAGATGATGGATATCCCAGAGTCCAGGAGACTGTCTATTCCCCTCCATAAATCTTTTGGGAAACGCACACAAAAAATCTTAGTCTCCTAACACTGTACCTCCTGTAGATAAAAGAATGGACAAGAGGTATACACTCTCAGGCTCAGACATGATGTTCTTATATCAGCAATGCAGCCATGTTGGGGTAGGGCAGGCTGCTGCCTGTGACAAGGCAAATATTCCCTTGGCTTCACACACCCCTGACAAGGACTCCAGGAAGATTGATACCATGGCAAAGAAGCAGTACATGGCATCTTCTTTGGGACTCAGGCAGGCGAATTACATGGCCTGTACAGCCAGGTACCAGAAGTCCAGGTGGGACACTGCACTGGCACTGGCTAAACAGGCCTCTCCCCAGCTAGCCAAGGAGCTGGAGGCGGTGGCTGCAGATGGGATTGAGGCATCTGAAGTGCAATTTCATGCTGCTGTGGACTCTAATGTCTCATCAAGAGTCATGGCTACATCTGTGGCTCTTCGGAGGATGGCTTGGCTCAGATGTACTAGCCTTTTGCAGGACACCTAGGCTAAGGCTATGGATTTTCCTGTAGTGGGTAATTCTCTGTTTGGGGAGCAGACAGAAGAATTACATGAAGAAAATGGACGAGTACAGGACCATTTACAGGAGTGCTCAGGCCAAGGAAAGGCAGGCAGCTCCTCAAAGGCAGCAGTCTAGGTGCAGGCTTTTTCAAAGGCCTTTTTACCAAGCACAGGCCTCTTCTTCATTTTCGCAGAGGGGGTTCTTCAGAGGGAGAGGCAGAAGGGGGATGAGCAGGCCTGCGTCCACCCCTCAGCCTAAAGCCCCTGCCAAGCAGACACCCTGATGGGTCTACCCGGATCGACTCTCCTATTCCAGTAGGGGGGCATGCTGGCTTACTTTGTCCAGGACTGGATGTCTATTACATCAGACAAGTGGGTCCTGGAAGTAGTAAGCCAGGGACTGGTTCTCAGCTTCAAAAAATTTCTAAAGATGAGAGCCAGATCTTTTCCACCTGCAAATCTTTTGGAAACCCTTGCCCTAGAGGCAGATGTTTCTTCTCTTCTAGCTCTAAGAGCTATAGAGTGCCTACCCTACACTGGGGTGAAGAACTGTGTACTCCAGGTACTCCTGACCCCCAAAAAGACAGGGGAGTGGCGACCCATCCTAGACCTCAGATATCTGAACAAACATCTTTTAAAACCAAAGTTCAAGATGATAACTCTGGGAATAATCCTTCCCTCTCTAAGGCTAGGGGACTGGCTAGCCTCCCTGGACCTCGGAGATGCCTATTTTCACATTCCCATCAGGTGCTCCCACAGAAAGTACCTCAGGTTCAAGTTGCCCTCAGGCCACTATCAGTTCAGAGCAATGCCCTTTGGCCTATCCTCAGCTCCAAGGGTTTTCACAAAGTGTCTGGCAGTAGTAGTTGCCTTTCTAAGAAGGCAAAAGATTTCCATTTTTCCTTATCTGGACGATTGGCTATTAGTGGGTCAGTCTCCAGACCAAGTCAGGTCTCACCTGCAAGTGACCCAGCAAGTGCTCACTTCCCTAGGATTTCTTCTCAACCTTCCCAAGTCAGTTCTCGAGCCAGTCCAGCTCCTTACCTTTATAGGGGCAGAACTGGACACTCTCAGAGCAAGAGCCTTTCTTCCTCTAGAAAGGGCAAGAGCTGTTATGGAACTAGCTTCTTCCTTCAGCCTTCAGGTATCTCGACCAGCAAGTCATTTCCTCCAGCTTTTGGGCCACATGGCAGCTTCAACAGCAGTGGTCCAAGGGGCAGGATTCCAGATGAGGGATATTCAGTTCCACCTGAGAGCTTACTGGTCTCAGAGAAAGGACTCCCTTACCAAACTGATTCCAGTGACTCCGACCTTGATCCAGGCCCTCCAGTGATGGCAGGATCAGGACAATTTAAGGCAAGGTGTTCCTTTTATAGCTCAGCCTTGTTCAGTGGTCCTTACCACGGATGCTTCTCTTCTGGGCTGGGGAGCCCACCTGGGGCCCCTCACTGCCAGGGCCTATGGTCCCCCCAAGAATCCCTCCTACACATCAATCTTCTAGAGCTCAGGGCAGTTTTTCTAGCTCTAAAAGCGTTCTCACAGTCAGTTCAGAACAAGGTGGTTCAAGTCAGAACAGACAACACTACCACCATGTGGTACATCAACAAGCAGGGAGGCACTTGGTCCAAGGCCTTGTGCACAGAAGCCATGAAGTTGTGGTCCCTGGCTTATTCCCTACAAGCCTCTCTTGTAGCAGTTCACCTTCCAGGCAAGGACAATGTGCTAGCAGATGCACTGAGCAGGATTTCTCAGGGCCATCACAAATGGTCCCTGGACCCTCAGGTGTTGAAAGTGATTTTTTCAAGGTGGGGCACTCCAGAGATAGATCTCTTTGCAGCTCCAGACAATCACCAACTTCCTCTCTTTTGTTGCAGACCTCCAGTCTTGGGCTCAGTCCCCCTGGATGACCTGATTCAGAATTGAGAAGGGAAGTTTCTGCATGCCTTCCCCCACCCCCCTTCCCACTCCTGCTCAAAGGTTTAGTCAGAATAAGGTCTCAACCTTGCAAGGTGATTCTGGTTGCTCCAGATTGGTCCAGACAGCCCTGGTACCCCCTGTTGCTGTCCCTAGCAGTCCATCTCCCCCTGTCTCTTCCCAGGAATTTCAACCTGTTAACATCCTCTCAGGGGAGGGTTTGGTACCCCAATCTTCAGTCCCAAGGCATGGCTGTTGAAGAGTTAGAGTTTGCAGATCTGCATATTTCCCAAGGGGTTCTGGACATCCTCAAGGCTTCTTGAAAGCCCTCCACCAGAAAGACTTACAACTCCAAATGGAAAAGATTCAGCATTTGGTGTTCTAAGAAGAATATTTCTCCAGACACTGCTGAATTGCCTATGGTTCTGGATTACATGGTCCATCTTAATGGCCTAGGCCTCAGACCAGCTACTCTCAAGGTACATTTGTCAGCTGTTTCTGCATTTTTGTCTGTGGGGAATCCTTCCTCACTATCTTCCCATCCTGTGTTCTGTACATTTTTTAAAGGATTGTTTCACACTAATCCCCCCCCCCCTTGAGACCCTGCCCCTGCCTGGGATTTGAATGTTTGCATTGCTCAGCTGATGCAACCCCCCCCCTTTGAGCCTA
Organism: Neoceratodus forsteri; assembly: GCA_016271365.2. Lineage (NCBI taxonomy): Eukaryota > Metazoa > Chordata > Ceratodontiformes > Ceratodontidae > Neoceratodus > Neoceratodus forsteri. Next base: position 745,291,943 of record CM028132.1, read on the forward strand.
TGTCTTCAGCAGAGCTTAAGTACTTGACTTGGAAAACTGTGTTCTTGGTAGCCATTACCTCTGCCACGCATATCAGTGAATTGCAAGCCCTGTCAGTGGAACCTGATTTTATCTCCTTTCATAGGGATAAAGTGGTCCTTAGAACCAATAGAAAGTTCTTGCCCAAAGTGGTTTCAGACTTCCATTTAAACCAGTCTGTGTGTCTCCCTGTTTTCTTCACTGAGCATTCTTCCTCAGGAGAGAGGAGGCTACGCAGTTTAGATGTCAAAAGAGACCTTAGTTACTACATAGAGCGTACCAAGGGTCACAGGTTTGACTCCCTTCATTTGTTCCTCACTTATGGAGAAGTGGGAAAGGGCAAATCTACCACCAAAAGATCTATTGCTAGGTGGATTGTGTCTTGTATACAATTCTGCTATGAGAAACTGGGAAAAACTCCACCCTCAGGCCTGAGGGCTCATTCCACAAGAGGTACAGATGCTTCCCTGGCTGCGGCCAGGGATATTCCTCTCCTAGAAATTTGTCAAGCAGCCACCTGAAAAACAGTCCATACCTTTACCAAGCATTACTCTCTGGATATCCAGGCTAGGAGTGATGCTCGGTTTAGCACAGCAATACTTCAGAGCCTATTCCCAAAGTAGGTTCTGTCCCTGCTCCTTGGAGGTACTGCGTGGTAGTCTGCAATTGTCAGAATACGGCAAGACTTCATGTTGTTTGAAGAAAAAATTATTCACCTTTGTAATTATACTTCTTCTAATGGAGTCTTGCTGTATTCTGACCTCCCTCCCTGCCTCCCCTCTCAGAACCTGTTTTTGGGAAGTGGTGGGCAGGTGCAGTGTTGCACCCAAGGGGTGTGTTTTCTGGCACCCTCCTCCCGTTTTATCTGGGTGCTTATTTATTATTATTTTTTTAAGTACATTGAGTTTAGTTTTTGGGTTTCCTGACTTGAGTCTTCCTTGGGAATCCAAAACTTTTCAGCCAGTTGGCTAGTAGAATTTTTAGAATTTCCACATAGAATTTTTAGTTTAGTTGGGCTCGTAAGAATCTGACGGATCGGTTCAAAACACTCTAGACAGAGACTTCAACCGAGCTCGAGCTCAGCGTTCCATGCCCGGCATGGAAAGTTAACCCTTAGTTCCCTGGTGCAGTTCAAAGGTTGGGAATCACTGCAATTGTCAGAATACAGCAAGACTCCATTAGAAGAAATATAATTACTAAGGTGAGTAATTTTTTCTTGTGTCCCTGTTATAGATTGCATAGCCACCCCCGTGTTTGCCTACTCAGTCCTCCTGGTATAGGGTATTTCCTGGGAGGGAGACAAAGGAGTCGGGGGTGGATTTGGACAGCCAAGTTTCAACCAGGGCTATGATGTCTGGTTGATGTAACATGGCCCAGCACTGGAGGGCATCACATTTTTTCAGTAGGCTGCATATGTTCAGGGAGGCTGTTCGGAGACCAGTGGACCTAGCAGCTGGGCTGGAGGGGGCAGGGCCTGGGTTAGGATGTATCTTACCAGATAGAAGTAGTAGGAAGACCAAGGCTCTGACCAGGGGGTGGCAGTATGTCAACTTCCGGGGGGTATGCTAGGATGGGGAGGAGGCCATAGGGGAACAAGGAATGGGCAGGGTTCGAAGGTTCGGGAGGGTGAGGACGATTTGCAACAATGGGGAGCCAGGGTAGGAGGCAGGGGGGCAGCTAGGGGGTGAGTGCCATGGGCCAGGGTACATGGTCAGTGTAGGGTGGGATCAGACTAAGTCAGGGAGAGTTGTGCGTGCTGGTACAAGTGGGCCAGGGGAGATGTCTGGCTGATGGGATGTGGGTACTAGCATGTAAATGAGGGGGAGACATTTGAGGAGGAGGTGTGCAAACATAATGCCTAAGGTAGCAGCAGGGCAGAAAGGTTCAAGCATCTTGGCTGCCCCTCAGAAAACGTGGATACCACTTTGGGGTAGTGGTAGTGTCACAGACTCTGGTGGACAGGGTACAAGGTTCGAGACCCTGGTAGGGCGGGTGAACTAGGACCTAGATGAGAATGGGGATTCAAGGCAGGCTGAGTTTGGGCCAAATCCAAGGTGGAAATAGTGACTCCTAGTGGTCACTGAGTGTTAGTGGCAGGCTGGGTGAGGGCCCAGTGGTAGGGCAGGGGGGTCAGTAAGTAGGGCTAGCTAGCAGGCTGGGTGTGAGAGTGAGGTGTGGGCAGAAGCAGAAATGAGAGTAAGGGAGAGAAGTAGCCTATGTAGGTAGAGGGGTTCCAGGAAGTAGGAGGAGGAGGAAATTCAGGTAGAGAAACAGAGGTGAATAGTCAGAGGGTCCCTCTAGTGGCTACCAGGTATAACCTGCAAATGGAAAAGTGAGGACTTAGTAAAACTACAGGCAGGAAATGATGTCACAAGACAGCGCCTATATAGGTAGTGCTGAGCCAGGGTGGGTGGGGCTAACCCCCCCTCGCAAGGGTGCTGCTGCTGGAGGTAGTTAATTACCTCTTATGGCACCCGCATAGGTCCCGCTCCAGGAGGGAGCACTGTGTGTGGGCTGGCTTGCTGGTGTCATCTAAATGTAAAGGAGAAGATGGAAGGTTTGATACCTTTTATTGGACCAACAAGTGTCTTGTACAAAGATGGAATTATACACAAGCTTTCGGGGCCACACAGGTACCTTCTTCAGGTGAATAGCAAAACTGAGCAACAAAGGCAGTATTTATATCCACTGTGGAGCACTTAAAAATCAGAAAGTGAAGTAGGAAGGTGACAAAGGGGACTAGAGATGAAAGTCTAAGATGCAAAATAAAAACATGCGAAGAAAAGGGAAGGGGGGCTAAGTAAGAACAGGTCAGAAGGAGATGAAAGGGAGCTAAAGGGAAGACAAAAGCATGCAGATAGGATCTGTGATCAGAGACTAGCTTTAAGGGTAGAATAGACAGGAGATGCCTAAAAGATGCAAGGAAATTAAGAGAAACAAAAGATTAAAGGCATAGATAAACAGAGTGTGAGGCAGTATAAACAGAGGTGTGAAAACAAGAGGGAGTGGGTGGTACTGAGCTAGAGAGTTAGTGTGAGAGGCAGGGAGGAAATGAGGTACAGGTAAAAAAAAAAAAAAGACATCAGGCAGAACTCGGAGAAAAAAAAAATTATAATAAGAGAAATACAGAACCAAAGTGTGATGAATAATGACATGATTTAGTACACAATAAAAAAGAATTGGTTTACACATTGAAACCGATGTCCTAATTCAGTCCAGAAATGTTAGATTTAAATTGTTTAATATATTTCAGTTCCCATGTCCTTCTGTGTTTGTCTGAAGTTGCCTCTTAGTATCAAGACAGATGAATCCAAGAGAGAGTGATCTGTTTGTGAAAAATGGTTTCCTACTGGAGTGCTGATGATAATCTGGTTTACTACTGTGTGACGGTGGTGATTCATCCTGGTTTTCAGTGGTTAGCTTGTTTCCCCAATATAGCAACCATTTGTGCACTTCTTGCATTGAATTAGGTAAACCACATTGCTGGATTGACATGTGTAGGATCCATTAATTTGTATTATGTTGTTCTGGCTTGTCTTAATGGTGGCCTGTGTGCATATGTGGGTGCAGGTCTTACACCTTGCCATGTTGCATGGTGTTGTCCCTCTTGTTTTCTGGTTATTTTGATCATCTGCTGGGAGTTTATGAATTGTTATGTTCGAGAGGTTGCTTATAGGCAATGACAGGTGGTTCAGGGAAGATGTCTTTCAGTGTTTCATCTTCTCTAAGCATGGGTTGTAGCTCTTTTACAATTTCCTGAAGGGGTTTTAGCATGGGGCTGTAAGTGACCACTAGGGGTGTGCGGTCAGTTTGATGTCTTTGCCTGTATTCCAGCAGATTGTCTCGTGGTATTTGTATGGCCCGTTCACATTGTCTGTCACTTTGTCTTGGAGAGTGGCCCTGCTGAATTAGGGAATTCCGAAGTGTGGAGAGTTGTCTGTCTTTTGTTCTCTCATCAGAGCAGATTCGATGGTATCGAAACGCCTGACTGTAGATTATAGATTTTTTTTATATGATTTGGTTGGAAGCTGGAATTATGCAGGTAGTGGTGTCCGTCAGTGGGTTTTCTGTAAACAGAAGTTTGTATATGTCTATTTTTAGTGATACTGACTGTGGTGTCAAGAAAATGTATTCTGGCTGTGGTTAAATCTAAACAGTCTCACCTGGAACCCTCCCAGCATGCAGGAAGGATATGCCTTCCTTCCGCAGGCAAGAATTCAAGCCGTCCCTCATTGGCAACTTTCTTCATCCAGGGTCAGCGAGACCAGCCAGCAAGTGCTTGACTGGGTTTGAATCATTTACCCTCACTGGTTCAGTTAGGCTAGTCCTGAGCAAATGACATAACTTTGACATTTCCTCAAGCTATTGGGACACATGGCTTCAATGCCTGCAGTGGTCCCAGGGTTCAGATACAGGATGCATCACATGCGAGCCTCCTTGTAGCTTGCTGGTCCCAGAAAGCAACAACTTTCAAATCTGAAACCTTTGACAGAGCAGTTCCACACACGCCTCCCTCCTGTGGTGGGAAGCACATCTGGACAGTGCTTCAGTAATTGGCACCTAGACTCTCCAAGAGACATAGTTACTTATACTTCTTTTGGAATTCAGAGATATCTTTCTAGCTGAAAGCATTTGCTCCTGTCATAAAAGGACAGACTTAGTCGAACAGACACTACTGCAGTGGTTTCACGCGCAAGCAGAGTGGACCAAATCAGGAGTACTCTGTTTGCAGGCGCTATAAATTTGGTCTCTTGCTTTCTCCCTGGGAGTCGGCCTTTCAGCAGTTTACCTCCCAGGCAAGCAATACTCTGGCAGATGTTCTAGCCGCATCAGTCGAGGCCAGAGGTAATGGACTCAGAACAAAGTACTAGCCACGGTGTTCAGGCGGTTGGGCATCCAGAAGTGAATCTGTTTGCCTTTCCCCTGAGCTTCCAGATCCTCTCTCTTCAATCTTCACCATTCATTACTGTTGGGTGTAAGCTGGAGTGAGAAGGAGTCGGTTTATTCGAGGCCGGTCAGCAGCTTTATCTGGCGTCTTTTCCCTCAGTCAGTGCAATCGCCTGTCAAGCGTCGACTGGGAAAAGTTTTTACAGATTTCACAGGCTGCGTTCAGGTTTTCAAACCATAGGCAGAAAATGCTAACTATGTACGGATTAGCTTTAGCAAATGGTTCACCCCACCTTGTGCAATGCTGAAAACCCGCGGGGCAGTTGTTTTCTTGGGTTGTGACATAAAAAAACCTTGAACTGGGTTTCTCTGAGTCACACACTCTTGAAAACAAAGACTTCTCTTTTTTTTTTTTTTTGTGGTCGGTTCAGCAGCTGAAGTGAGAACCAAGAGTTACCCCAGTTCCCAGTACAAATTAAATGTAAACAAAAACCAGTCCAGAGAAGTCGATTTTTTAAGGTATTTACCTAAGAAGATATAAATAAGTTTGGTTTCTTCCCAGTTGTGAAGAACTGGCAAGGAACTGAAAAACTTAACGAAATAACACTAAATCTAGGCTAATCTATGTGTAATACCAAGGACAGTGTTTAAAAATGAAAAGAAATAATTGGTACTTAAAAAAGGAAAAGAAAATCTTCAAGAAAGATGGAGGAGAGCTCTCCGAAGTGTCTCACTTAGGCAAGCAGAGTAAAGAATCTGACGATTACAGGATGTATTCCAGAGACAGTGGTTTGAAAACCAAGCGCAAGCCTAGCATTCCATCATTAACATAGCATCTATTAACCGTTTCAGCTCTGGGGCAGTCCTATGGTGAGACCATACTGCATATTTACGAGTACTGTAAGATTTTTGGGGATTTGAAGTTTTGTTTTATTTTTTTATTTATTGTTTGCAGTCCCGTACCCTCGAGTTTTTTCCCCCTGACATTTGCCCCTCACCAAGTTGTATCTCGAGTTTCTCCCCTACTTGGTTGCACTCCCAAAGTTGGTTATATTAATGTTTTATTATTTAATTTTGAGTGGGTTTCCAGGACCTAAAGAGTGATGATATATTGGCAGTTATAGATTAATTTAGCAGACACTCGCTGTTGTCTTCATGGTGGTATTAGTGCACATCATAGTTTGTGGTTTTCGACTGTGTGTACTCTCTTTTAGGTAAGATCTTACTTCGAGAGGGCTCTTGCAGTAGGTAGTACATATAGGACTGGCCGGGCGGCTGGGACACTGGAAAAATTTCTGTGCCCGGTCTGGCGAGGACCGCCCCCGTCAGGTGACCCGGCGTCAGGAGAGCGTCGGTATAAAGGCAATCCTGGACACCCGCCTTCCAGTTCTTTCCTACCCGTTAGCTTCATTGGCCTCTACTTGAGAATTACGTGCTTCGTCAACCCTACCTTGCTCATTTTTTCCTAAAAACTTTATTTTTTCGACAACGCCAGTACTAATATCGGTGTATGTCGTCCCTCACACCCTCCGGAAAGCACAAGAAGAAGTGCGACTGCTGCGATGCCAGACTACCGCACAAGGACGGCCACTCCCTGTGCCTGTTCTGCCTAGGCCCGGATCATCAGGTCGAGAAGTGCCAGCATTGCCTCAGCTTTAACGCGGCTACCGGAAAAAGACAGCAGCAATTCCTGGAGGCCCATATTCTTAAGAAGAAAATGAGCTCTATGGAGAAGGAGCTTAAAAAGCTGAGGCAGGCATCCACTTCCCCTGAAGGCCATCGAAAGAAGGACAAGGAGAGGCACCGGGACAAAGGCTCCTCCACCAGCGTCTCCCTCGGGAGTCTGGCACGCCAGTAACATCCCTCAGGATCGCTCCTGACGCCGCCTCGGAGGTTTCTGGTAGGCGCCTGCCCGCATGCCTGCTCGCACCGGCCTTGGCGGGCACCTCCGGCAGTTGGAGACCTCCGCCCTGGTTCGGCCACAGGCTTGCGGCCTACCATCGTGGGCGACTCCGCTAAGCCGGGCATCAGCTCCTCTGACGTCCGCCCGGAGAGGGCTGGTAAGACGTCCGACCCTCCGGGGCGACGTGCGGCTTCTTCCCCCGGACCAGGCCGACCCCTCCTCTCAACCTGTATCCGGTGATGGCTCTCGTAAGTTGGACATCGGCTCTTCCGGCGCCTGCTAAGAGCTCGCCTCACATCAGCTCGTCCGACGTCCGGCCGGCGAGGGAACCGACGATGGCCCCAAGCGTCCGTTGTTCCTGGTTCATCGCTGCCATCTGGGGAGCCAGAGTCCCCCAACCTGAACCGGGGACTTTTCCCTCCATCCCGAGGCGAAGCTGGGGATTTTTTGCCTCCGCCAGTCCTCCCTCCATCTGGAGCGATGGACCTGATGTCTGCTCCCCGGACGCCGGCTCTGATGCCGGCCCCGACGTCAGTACCTCCGGTGTCAGGTCCTCCGCCGTCGGCCCTGACATCTGCCTTACTCAGGGAGATTTTCTGCTCCCATCGGGCTCTCCACCCTCCGGGCTCTCCGCTACGGACCCGCCTGTGAGGTTCTTAGCCGGGCCGTCTGCTCAAACAGCCCCACTTCCAGGCATCTACCGTCTTATTCGACTGTGGTGTACCGGGGAGCGCCCGTATCCAGCGCCCGCGAGTACCCGGCAGCTGGGCTTCCGCCGCAGTACTCGGCGCCTCTCAATACCCGGCGCCGGGTTACCCGCAGCCGGGTTTTGATCGCTCCATATGGGTATGGCCCATATTCTTATCCCCGCGCCTCCTCCTCCTCCTCCTCCTCCACCGCCCTCGCGGCCACCGGTGGACCTGCAGGAGACTCTGGCCTCCTGGTGGGCTGAGGCCAAGGCTCAGCTCACCAAAGAGGTCGAGAGCCGCCTTCCAGCGACAGTGCCATCCCAGGTTCCCGTACGCCCCAGGCGGCACACTCCCTCACCACCTCCGGACTCCAGGGTTCTTCCGTCTGGATCCAAAGAGGGGCAGGACATGCGTCCTTGGGGACTCCCCAAGGGACCCGTTCCTCCCCCGGGTCGGGAAAGGGAGTCTTGCTCCTCTTCACTCTCGGACTCCTCCGATGGCTGCTCCGAGAGGGACGACGAGCCTCGCTCTCCGTCGAAGCCCCGGCCAAGGACTCCTCCGAAGTCTCCTCCGGAGGATCCTTCTTTTACAGAGTTACTTAGAAAAATCCAGGAGGTTCATCAGTGGCGCTCTTTAGAACCAGATCCTCAGCGTCTGAAACTCGCTGAACATCTGGATCTGCCCATGTCAGCTCCTACATTAGTGCCACCCTGGATAGAGCCTCACACCGACCTTGTGACCACGATATGGAAACAGCCGTCAACCTTAGCCCCACTTCCTAGGAAGTCGAACAGGCTACATCAGGCCCCAGAGGGTGTTGATTTCCTGGATTCTCACCCTCGCGCCGACTCGGTCATGATTAGCGCCGCTCATGGCCGGTCGGCGAACCCAAAACATCTTGGCTCGTCACCTCCTGATAAGGAATCTCGCCTTCTGGACCAGTACAGGAGAAAGATTTACGCTTCCTCCACACTGGGGATTAGGGCTCTGAACTATGTCGGCCACATGGGGGACTACCAGAAGGCCATCCTTACTCAGGTGGAAGCCAAGCTGGACTCCTTGCCTGACTCCCAAGTCAAACAGGAGTTGGCTGATCTCATCCACTCTGCTCATTCGGCCAGTCGCCACATGCTACGTGCGACATATGACGCAGTGGACACTGCTGGGCGGAGCTCAGCTTCGCTGTGGCCTCACGGCATCATGCTTGGCTCTACGTGTCAGGTCTGGTCCCGGAGGTGCAATCTGCTATCCAGGAAGCACCTTCCGAGGCCGTGCTTTTCGGGGGTGATGTCAAGGACATCATTACTGATTTGCAAGAAGGGGACGGCTCTGAAATCAGTTGATTCCATGTACCATCCCCATCAGCAGCAGCGCCGTCCCTTTCACAGACTGAATCGGCCAAAGGCGAAACCCCAGGGAAGGCGGGCCACAAAACGTCGGGCCCCCACGGCTGCTAAGCCCCCCACCCACCCATGAAAGCAGCGGGTGCTTCAGCTGCCCACACCACCTGACTCCTTTCCTCTCCCATTGCCTCCGGACTCCCCCGAGGAACCGGTAGGAGGGAGGTTTTCCCTCCACCTTCCAGGATGGGAGAGGATAACCACGGATTCTTGGGTGCTCCAGCTCATAGCAGAAGGGCACTCCATAGAGTTTCTTCAGAAACCACCCCGCCACCCCCCTCTGAAGTCGTCGTATTCACGGGAACACCTTCCTTTGGTCCAGGAGGAAATCTCAGCTCTTCTGCTGAAGCAAGCGATAGAGCCCGTCCCCCTTCATCTTCGGGGGATGGGTTACTATTCCCATTTCTTCCTGGTCCCAAAGATAACGGGAAATCTCAGACCGAGTTTGGATCTCAGTTCCCTGAATCTTTACGTAGAGTACAAAAGGTTCAGGATGCTCTCTCTGCAGAGCCTTCAGCCCCTCCTCTGGCCGGGTCAATGGCTTTATGCCCTGGATATGCAGGATGCTTATCTGCACATTCCCATTCGCCCATCTCATCGCAAATACCTTCGTTTTGCGTTCCAGGGGGACCACTACCAGTTCAAGGCACTCCCGTTTGGTCTATACTCGGCCCCCCGAATATTTACCAAATGCCTGGCAGTTGTGGCGACCCACCTGCATACTAAGGGAGTACAGGCGTTCCCTTACCTGGATGACTGGCTCCTGGCGGCCTCGTCCAGGGAGGAACTCCTGCGTTTCCTCTCCCTCACCCAGCAGGTTTTAGCCTGCCTGGGTATTACCATCAACCATTCCAAGTCTCATCTGGACCCTTCCCAGAGGCTACAGTTTATTGGGGCAATCCTCGATATGACCATGGGCAAGGCCTTCATGCCTCCGGACAGGGCGTCCTCTCTTCAGACCCAGATAAGTCTGTTATCCGACCGCAGGATGGTCTCGGCGAGGTCGGTCCTTCGCCTTCTCGGGCTCATGGCAGCTGCTATCCCGACGGTCCCTCGCGCTCGACTCCACATGAGGATCTCTCAGTGGACTGTACGTTCTCAGTGGGATCAACTAGTGGACGACCTAGATCACTCAGTTCTGATCTCATCGCCGATGATGCGAGACTTACAATGGTAGATGGCTCGAGAGAACCTGTTTTGGGGGGTTCCTTTCTTTCACCCCCCCCCCCCGACTCTAACCACAGACGCCTCAGGCGAAGATTGGGGAGCCCATCTAGGCCCTCATCGGACCCAGGGCTCCTGGTCCAGACTAGAACAAGCTCTCCACATCAATGTGCTCGAGCTTCGGGCAGTGTTGTACGCTCTCCAAGCCCTTCACCAATACATCCTTCCCAGCCACCTAGCCATCCAGATGGACAACATGTGCGTAGTGTGGTACATCAACAAGCAGGGAGGAACTCGGTCCTACCCTCTATGCAGGGAGGCAATGAGGGTTTGGGATTGGGCAACACAACACGACCTTCACCTCATGGCAATTCACGTTCCAGGAGTCGAGAACACCCTGGCAGACAAGCTAAGTCGCTCTTCTGCTCTGACTCATGAGTGGGAACTGGACCAAGGGGTCCTAGACAATAGCTTCCAACTTTGGGGAACACCACAGGTTGACCTGTTCGCATCCCCCCAAAACGCAAAACTTCCCACCTTCTGCTCGCTCATTCCAGAGCGAGGCGCTTTCTGGAACGACGCTGTATCTCTTTACTGGAAGGACAGATTCGTCCATGCCTTTCCCCCAATTCCTCTTATCCCACGAGTCTTGAAGAAACTAGCTTCAGAAGGAGTGAGAATGATTCTGATCGCTCTTTTCTGGCTCAGGCAAATCTGGTTCTCTCTTCTACAACAATATTCAGAGGATCCTCATCTTCCTCTTCCTCTGTCTCGAGGTTTGTTGACCCAGGATCAGGGGACCCTGGTCCATCCAGGCCTCAAATCCCTTCAACTGCATGCATGGCTCCTGCAGACCTAGCCCAATCCGGTTTTGGTATGTCTCCCAAAGTGGCAGAGATTTTAGTGGAGGCTAGAAAACCCTCCACCAGATTCACTTATGCCATGAAGTGGAAAGAATTCACTATTTAGGCCACTCCAAGAGCGTGGAACCTTTCTCCTGTTCAGCGGGCTTCTGCTGGAGTATCTACATCATCTGTTCGGCCTGGGTCTCAGCCATTCCTCTTTGAAGATGTACATAGGCGGCCATCTCGACCTATCATGTTCCCTTAGCAAACAAGACCTTTGCTCAACTGGAGGTCTCCAAGACCTTTCTCAGAGGGGTTCTCCATCTGAGGCCCCCCATCCGTACTCCTGCCCCCCTTGGGACTTGAATTTTGTTCTCGAGAAACTTACCCTTCCTCCCTTCGAACCTGCAGCTTCTGCAGATTTGAAGTTTCTTTCGTGGAAGATGCTCTTCTTGGTGGCCATTACTTTGGCTCGAAGAATCTCCGAGCTCCAGGCCCTGATGTGTAAAATCCCCTACTTGATTTTTCACAAGAAACTAGTTGTTCTTCGCACGAATCCCAAGTTTCTACCTAAAGTAGTAGTAGTAGAGTCTACCTTAAATCAGTCCATAGAGCTACCTGCCTTTTTTACGCAGTACTCTAATCAAGGGGAATAATTACTCCATACTATGGATGTTCACCAGATTCTGAGATACTACACCAACAGGACGAAGGATCTCAGAAAAACTGATCAGTTGTTCGTCTCTTTTGCTCACAAAAGGGAAGGCAGTGCAGTTTCCAAGCAATGCCTGTCTATGTGGTTGGCTCATTGCATCACTTTCTGTTATGACAAATACCACAAGACCCTCTCAGGTCAAGTAAGAGGCCACTCCACAAGAGGAGTAGCTGCCTCTGCAGCATGTTTCAGGAATGTGTCCGTGGCACACACATGCTCTGCCGCCACCTGGACTTCCGTCCATACCTTTATGAAACACTACAGTTTGGATATTGCCTCTCGCCGTAGAGCAGGCATCGGGCTAGCTGTTTTACAAGGCCTCCTATCTTGAGGCTTGCACGGCTAGAGCTACTTCTTGGAGTAGTTTTCCTCCTCCCGGTGCCTTTCTTTGTTCCAGACTGCTTGGGATTCAGTCCTATATGTAATTACCTACTGCAAGAGCCCTCTCGAAGTAAGATAGTACAGTTACATAAGAACTTACCGTAACAGTAGATCTTGGAGAGAGGCTCTTGCAGTAGGTAATACCTTCCCGCCCTCTATCCCCCTAGGTTTTTTCAGCTCCTTTTTCATATAGAGAAATATCCACTTCGCTCTCGTCCGGCCTCTTTCGGCCTGTGGCGGGAAAGAACTGGAAGGCGGGTGTCCGGGACCGCCCCTTTATACCGAATTCTCCTGACGCTGGTCACCTGACGTGGGGGCGGTCCCTCGCCAGGGACTGCTAGCTAGAAATTTTTCCATGGGGTACTGCCGTCTGCCGGCGTCAGTCCTATATGTAATTACTTACTGCAAGAGCCTCTCTCGAAGATCTACTGTTACGGTAAGTTCTTACGTAACTGTACTTTGCCCTTTTAATTTTACTATTATGACACAGAATCGCGAGACGCATTGTTCCTCTCCTGGAAGGGGAGGTTTCAGTACACCTTCGGTCTCCTCCTGCTCCTCCAGCGGGTGCTGCTCAAACGTCAGTTTGAGGGGGCAGAGATGATCCTCATAGCCTCCTTCTGGCTGCGTCAGATCTGGTTCCCCTTACTATAGCAGCTGGTGATGGAATCTCCAGTGCCCTTGCCCCTGTGCACTGGCTCGCTCTCCCAGGACCAGAGCACCCAGGTCCATCCGGATCTAAAATATCTGCATCTCCGTGAGTGGCTTCTACAGACTTAGCCATTACCTGCTTTAGGGTTGCGGATGTTCTGGTGGCTGCCAGGAAACCCTCCACCCAGGCAACTTACACCGTGAAATGGAAGTGCTTTACCCTTTCGGCTACATTGTGCCAATTGGACCCCTTCACCTGTCCGGTGGATCAGGTACTGGAGTATCTTCTCTCCATCTCTGACTCTGACTCTGGCTTGGGGTACTCCTTCCTTCAGGTACATCTGTCTGCCATCTCTGTATGACATTCACCTATCTAGGGCAGGGCCATGTCTCAGCTTAAGATGTCTCGCACATTCTTGCAGTGCATTTTGCATCTGAAACCTCTCATTTGGGACCTGGTCCTTCTGTGGGACTTTAATTTTGTGTTGGAGAAAAGTACAGTTACGGAAGAACTTACCGTAATAGTAGATCTTACTTTGAGAGGGCTCTTGCAGTAGGTAATTACCAGTGGGACTGAAGCAGGCAGGCGTCAGGAGCCCACGGAAAAATTTCTAGCTAGCAGTCTGTGGCGGGGGACCGCCCCCACGTCAGGTGACCATCAGGCGACCTCATTATAAAGGGGCAGTCCCCCACGCCCGCCTTCCAGTTCTTTCCCGCCGTTAGCTCGTGCAGTGCCTCACAGTTAAGTTCACTGCTTCGCAGTCAATTTTCGATAGATTAACCGCCAATTTTGTACTATTCTCACGATTTTCGTCAGCCTTACCTACAGCTGCTGTGTATGTTGTCCCAGACTCCCTCCGAGCACAAAAACAAGTGCGATTCTTGCGGTGCCCAGCTCCCGCCTAAGGACGGACATTCCAAGTGCCTTTTTTGCCTAGGCCCCGATCATCCCGTCAAGAAGTGCCAGTTCTGCCAGCAGTTTAACGTGGCCACCCGAAAGTGGAGGCAGCAGTCCTTGTAGGCCCACGTCCTTAAACAAAAAATGTCCTCCATGGAAAAGGAACTGAAAAAACTCCGGTGGGCTTCAACTTCTCCGGAGGGCCACCACAAGAAGAAGGACCGGGACTCCTCATCGGTTGCCGCGGCCTTGGCTGGGGTCGCGGTGCTGCAGGTAACACCTCCCCTGGGAGGCAGTTCCGTGGTGGTCATCTTGGAGGTTTCCAAGGTGGCGTCAGCCCTCCTGTCGGGCTCACGCTCTGGCCCCTCGGGAGCCTCCGGGTCCAAGAAGGCAGCCACTCCCAGTAAGGTTGCCGCTGTACAGCCTTCTGGTTCGAACAGCCCCGATAAGTCGGACGTCTGCTCCTTCGACGCCAGCCTGGGTAAGGCCGTTAAGACGCCCGACCCTCCGTGGCAGCGCATGGCCTCCAAAGCGCCACCAAGGCCACCCCGCTTCACGGCCTTCATCAGGCGCTGGGTCTGATCAGTCGGACGCTGGCTCCTCTGATGTCTGCTCGGTGTTTGAGCCGACGCTGGACTCATGAGCTTGCCGCAGCGCTCTTGCATTCTGAGGCGCCAGCGTCTCCTTTGCTGGACCCCAGGGATGGTAATCCTTCCCCGGGCGACACTGAGGAGGTGGGTACGCTGCCGTTGGTTCTCCCTCCCGCTGGGCCAGATGACCCGATGCTGGATCCCTGGATGCCGGCGCAGACGCCGGCCTACCTGACACCCGACAATATCCTATTGCTGGACAACGCCCCTACGCCAGGCCTGCCACCCGCCGGGCCTCCCGTTCCGGACCCGCCCACTGAGTTGTTTCCAGGGCCCTCTGCTCCTGCAGACTCCCCGGTACCTAGCTATCCAATCCCGTCCTACCCAGGCCTGCAGTATCCGGCACCCCAGTACCCGATGCCAGCCTACCCGACGCTGCAGTACATGGTGTCCCAGTACCCGACACTGGGCTTACTGCCATTGGGATATGGATACGCACCTTACGGATACCCTCGGTATCTGTATCCCCCTCCTCCACTGCCCCCTCAGCGGCCGGTGGACTTGAAGGAGACTCTGGCTTCCTGGTGGGCTGAGGCCAAGGCTCAGCTCACCAGGGAGGTAGAGAGCTGTCTTCTGACACCGGTCCCAGTTCCGACCCCCTACGTTGGAGGCGAGAGACTCCCTTCCCATGTCCGGATACCAGAAGCAATCCCTCCGGTTCCAGGGTAGGGCAGGATACGCTTCCCCGAGGGCTTCCCATGGGGTTCGTTCCTCCCTTGCGCCAGGAGAAGGAGTCTTCTTCCTCTTCATTCTCCTCGGAGACCTCGAATGACTCTGATGGTCGTTCCGAGCCGGACAACGAGCGACGCACTCCGGACAAGCCCAGGCCAAGGACTCCTCTGGAGGATCCTTCCTTTATGGAGTTGCGTAAAATCCGGGCAGTTCCATCAGTGGCATTCCTTGGAGCTGGATCCACAGCGTAAGAAATTCGCTGCGCACCTGGATCTGCCCGGGACCGCTCATACCCTGGTGCCACCCTGGATTGAGCCTCATGCCGACCCTGTCTCCACTATTTGGAAGCAACCATCTGCATTAGCCCCCCTTCCTAGGAAGTCGGACAGGCTTTATCAGGCTCTGGAGGGTGTTGACTCTTTAAATTCACACCCTCGAGCTGATTCGGTCGTGATTAGTGCCGCTCACGGTCGGACGGCTAACCCCAAGCACTTGAGCGCATCACTACCCAAGGAATCCCACCTTCTGGACCAGTACGGGAAGAAGGTTTATGTTTCTTCCACTCTAGGTGTAAGGGCCCTGAATTACATTGGTTATATGCCAAAAGGCGATCCTTAGCAAGGTGGAGGCTAAATTGGACTTCCTTCCTGGGTCTCAGACGAAGCAGGAAGTGGCTGATCTTCCTGGACATAAAGTCTCCACCACTCATTCACACTGATGGGACTACGCCAGAGGCGCTAGGACCCAGTGGGAGCAAACTTTTTGCAAGAGGGCCGGTGCCAGAGATGGAGCCACGAGGAGCGGCGCCTCGAGCCTCAGCTCGTGCAGCAGTGACTTTCTCGGCGTTGACCCTCCAACCAGCTCAATTCCTTTTTTCCCCCGCTGTCGAGTGCGCTTCAGTGACGACGTCACTCGTCCACCGGGAGTTAAACTTCAACTTAGCAGCAATACTTTTCAGTTTGTTTTACAGTATATCTCAAATAAGTACCGATTAACATAAAATGTTTCTTATTCAGGAAAGAAGTCTTAGCCTACATTGACGGAGTTGACCATGAGTAGGTCAGGTGACGGTAGGGAGACTTCGTATGAAAGCTGTTCAGTCTGCCCGGCTGGGTCTGGTCCGCTGCCCTCTCCGGTGGGAGGGTCTGACAATGGACGGTCCAATGCCCGACGGGTGGGCGGTCCCCTCGGAAGCATAAAAGAAAATGGTCACATTTTCTGCACCGTTCGGCTTCAAGCTCTTCTTTGGCCCACAGGTTAAGAAAGAGAAGGCATCACTCGAGGTCACCCTCTGGTATGTCTGCGTGTCGACGGTCGGTTATTGGGGTCAGTTGCGGTCTCCTCCTTTGGAGTCGCCGGTTTCTGTTTCTGGTCACCGACCTCTTCAATATCGGAGCCCTTCCCCACCTTCTGGTAGGGCTTCAGATGAGCAGTTTCATCAGTGGGCCGCTCTTATGGAGCAATGGTCTCGGAGGTTGGTCCAGCTGCCTGGCCCGCTCACTTTGGGGGATCGGGTAGGGCGGTCGGGCCTCCCTAGTTGCCCGGCGCCTTCGGCGCTGTTGACTCCACATTCAGGTGTTTTCCCCCCCTCACATGGCTGCGGCGCAGGAGGCCACACTGATGTCTCTATCTCCTGGTCTCCTTCCTTCTTTTCCCTCAAATCCTATTTTTCAGAGCCATGGGTTGTTTTCAGCGCCGTCCTCGGCGCCAATGCTTCTGTCAGCGCCGTTGAGATTGTCTGCGCCATCGGACTTGTTGGCACTGTCCTTGGCACCGTTGGACTTGACGCCGTGCACTGCGTTATGTCAAGCAGCGCTGTGCTCTTCTTTGGCGCAAAGGCTTGGTATGACGTCTTCCAGCCTTCAGGGTTTCTCGACTCTGAACCCTTTTTCCTTCCTCATTTCCCTCTAATTTTTCTCTCCTTTCCTGTCCATATAGTCCCTCCTGGACTGTCAGAAGATGATATTGAGCCTGACCCAGACCTTCGGCTGGGTGATGACATAGAAGAAACAGGACCTAATCCTGTTACAGAGCCTGTGGTCAAGGACCTGTCTTTTAAGTCTCTGCTGAAAAATTTGAATTCTACTCTTTCTGTCCAGACTACAGATATAGATCCTGGGAAGCTTTTGAGATGCCAATACCTACATGTCCCGGAGATCCCTATGGATTTAACTCCCCCGGTAGAACCATCCTTTGAGACTCTCTTTCAGATGGTATGGAATAATCCTGCTCTCGTTCCTTCTGTGACTAAGTCCATAGACAGGAAGTATGCCGCTCCCAAGGATCGACCCATTTTGGCCTTCCAGGCCTTTGTGACCCTATTGTAGTCGTGGCAGAGAATGATAAGGCCATTCTTCCTCTGGCATCTACAGCCCGGCCTATAAACAAAGACTCTCGTAAGATGGACACCTTAGATAAGAGTCTTTGCTGCTTCCACCCTGGGTATGCGTATTGCCAGCTACTAGGATTACTTTTCTCAATATGAGTATGTTCTTTGGCATTCGTTCAAACAGATGGTAGAAGCTCTGCCAGAGTCGGACACTAGTTCAGAGCTACCTCAGACCATAACCAGAGGTATCGAGTCCAACAACCAGCAGGTTAAAGCAGCTATGGATGCCTTCGATTCTGCTTCCTGGATGGCGGCGGGCATTTGTACCCATCATCACACCTGACTACGCACTTCGGGCTTCACGAATGATCCCCAACAGCAGGTCATGGCATTACCCTTTGACGGTATGTATCTGTTTGGCCCTCAAGTAGAGCAAGCTCTGGAGGCCACACAGAAGACTAGGTCAGCCATTAAAACGCTCAACCCACTCCCACCCCTTCTGGGGGGGTGTTAACAAGCGTCAGTTTCACAACCGTCAGTCCTTTCGGGGCAAGGGTAGGGGAGGTTTCAACAAAAACCAAGCCCCTCAGCCTCAAAAGAAAACGCAACAGAAGGCACAAGGGCCCAAAGAGCTCAGTGCCACCTTCTGAGTTTCTGGCCTGGGTCCAACCTCAGCTGCCTGAGGAGGACTCGTCTTTAGTGGTGGGAGGACGCCTGACTAAGTTCTACAACCAGTAGAAGTCCATAATATCAGACAAATGGGTCCTCCAGATAATCCGAGAAGGGTACTCACTCAACCTTTCAGAAACCCCTCCGGATCGTCCTCCCAAACGACAACACAGGCTGTCAACAAACACAGTCAGACCTTCTTGCCTCCACGATACAAGGCCTTCTGAACAACAGGGCAGTAGAAATAGTTCCATTGGATCAACGAAACGCAGGTTTCTACTCCCATTACTTCCTGGTCCTGAAAAAGGTGGGCGGCATGTGCCCCATTCTGGACCTCAGAAAGTTAAACAAGTTTCTTTTCAAAGAAAAGCTCAAGGTGATATCGCTCGGGACCCTGTTACCCTTGCTTCATCAGCACGATTGGCTAGCTTCCCTGGACATGCAGGACGCTTACCAACATATTCCTATACACCCAAAGCATCACAGATACCTACGGTTTGTAGCTCTGGGCCAACATTATCAGTTCAGAGTCCTGCCCTTTGGGCTATCCTCGGTGCCACGAGTTTTTACAAAGTGTTGTGCAATTTTCTCAGCGCATCTCAGAAAGATTGGAATACAAGTGTTCCCATATCTGGATGGCTGGCTTCTAGCAAGTACTTCCAGGCAAGGAACTCTCGACGCCATAGCCACGGGCCTCAGACTTTCTCACGTCCATGAGAGTCCTGCTAAATGTCAAGAAATCGCAGTTGCAGCCCTCCCAGAAGCTCCTTTTTATAGGAACTCTTCTGGACACCTCTGGTGCGAAAGCATTTCTACCAGAGGACAGAAGAGGCATTATCCTACTGATGGCCCGATACATCAGAGAGAACAGTTCGGTTCGAGCTATCTCGATGCAACGAATGCTGGGTCTCATGGCATCCTCAGTATTCACTGTACTCCTAGCATGCCTCAACATGAGAACCTCTGAATGGATGCTTAGTACTCAATAGTCCCCAACCACTCACCCTTAGTCCTTTCTCATCAAGGTGACAGAACCTCTGAAGAGGTCACTCACCTGGCGGTTGCAAGAGGACAATCTTCTAGAAGGGTTTCCCTTTGCTCCTCTGGATCACCAGATTTACATTACCACGGATGCGTCCCTGATGGGATGAGGAGCTCACTGTCAGAATCTCCACACCCAAGGTACGTGGACTCAGGATGAGTCCCAGCTTCACATAAATGTCTTAGAAATGAGAGCTGTCCTTTATGTAGTCTGAACCTTAAAGGACATTCTCTGTCACAAGAACATTCTCCTTCAAACAGACAACAAAGCAGTGATGTATTGCATCAAGAAGCTGGGCGGTGCACACTCTTGCCCCTTATGCAGGGAAACGATGTGAGTATGGGAATGGTGACTAGAGCACAAGGCTCTAATTCAGGCAATCTACCTGCCGGGAGTGCAGAACGAACTGGCAGACTGTCTAAGCAGAACAGAGACAGATCCTCACGAGTGATCTCTCGACTCGACCATAGTTGAGTCACTATTCGCAGAGTGGGGAACTCCAGACCTGGACCTTTTTGCATCTCCACTCAACACAAAACTGCCTTTCTTCTGCTCCAGAAATCCAGGGCCTGGCATTTTCTGTCAGGATGCATTCAGGCTACAGTGGACAAAATGCTTTCTATATGCCTTTCCTCCTCTTCCACTAATACCCTAGAGGGTACTTATCAAATTCGAGTCCCAGGGGGACAAAATGATCCTCATTGCTCCCTTCTGGCCTCGACAGATATGGTTTCCGTTACTCAACAGTATGTCGGAAACTCCTTCGAAAGTACTTCCCCTTCAGACGAACCTTCTGACCCAGGGGCCTGTGGTCCATCCCAAACTGAGATCACTTCACCTTCATGCTTGGCTTCTGAAGAGATAGAAGTGAACAGGTTCAGTGTCCCTCAGAGAGTTTCAGATATTCTTTTGGCTGCGCGCAAGCCAGCCACTAGAAAAACATACACAACCAAATGGAAGCATTTTTCTCTCTGGTGTGCAAAATCCTTTTTGAATCCTATTTCCTGCCCACCAAATAAAGTTCTAGGGTACCTTTTAGACCTCTCAAATTCAGGTCTGCAATACTCTACAGTCAGAGTTCACCTTTGTGCCATTTCAGCTTATCATGAACCAGTACTTTCCTTACCACTGGCTCAGTTACCAGTGGTTAAGAGGTTTCTTAAGGGTATTCTGCATACCAGACCTTCTATCAGACATCCAGTCACAGCCTGGGACATTAACCTTGTGTTGGACATGCTCACTCGAAAACCTTTCGAGCCTCTAGCTTCCTGTGAGCTGAAATTTCTCACTTGGAAAACGGCCTTTCTGGTGGCCATTACTTCTGCCCTCAAGGTCTCTGAAATACATGCCTTGGTCACAGACCCTCTGTATACTGTGTTTTGTAAGGACAAAGTAGTTCTTATTACCCATCCTAAGTTTCTTCCTGAGGTTGTTTCAGAATTCGATCTAAACCAACCTTTGATCCTACCTCCTTACTCTGCGAACTTCCAAAATGAAGGAGAGCGTACATTTAATTCTTTAGATGTCAAAAGAGCTCTGCGTTTCTGTTTGGATAGAACAAAAGAAATTTGCAAAGCTCAACAACTGTTTGTTTCCTTCAGCGAGACCCGGCTGGGTCAACCTGTCGCTATCAGATGCATTTTGGCATGGCTGGTGGCATGCCTTCGCCACTGTTATTCCATGGCGCAGGTTAAGCTGGAGGGCAGAGTTGACGCTCACTCTACTAGAGCAGTCACGGCATCCTTGGCGGAAATCCGCAATGTGCCCATTGCAGATATTTGCAATCCGGCTACCTGGAGCTCAGTGCACACTTTCGTCAAGCACTATGCCTTGGATGTCCATGCCAGGCGACATCTTTCATTTGGCAGGACTATCCTTAACGGACTTCTGTCCTAAATTTCTGAGCTCTTGGTTTCTCTTGCCGCCCTCTCGGGGGATTTTTAGCTCGGTACTCTCCCATCAGTGTGAATGAGTGGTGGAGACTTTATGTCTAGGAAGATATGGAAATTATGTACTGCCGTAATTCTTGATCTTCTTGGACGAAGTCTCCACCACTCATTCACACGCCCACCCACCAACCCCCAACCTCACCTCTGTCGTTGGTCTTCACCCCCTCAATGTTTAGGCTGTGAAGGCTTCTTTGTTGACCCTTCTTATACGGGTCGTTCGGACTCTCATGTCCAGTTTTTGTTGGGCTATCCTTCTAGGTTAGTTACGCTGCACCTCCGAGGAAAAAAATGTATTGAGGCGGTTGGAGGGTCGACGCCGAGACAGTCATTGCTGCACGAGCCAAGGCTTGCGGCGCCGCTCCTTGCGGCTCCATGTCTGGCGCCGGCCCTCTTGCAAAAAGTTTGCTCCCGCTGGATCCTAATGCCTCCAGCATAGTCCCATCAGTGTGAATGAGTGGTGGAGACTTCATCCAAGAAGATCAAGAATTACAGTAGGTATGTAATTTCCATATCTAGTCCGGTCTGCACGTTCAGCCAGTCGTCACATGCTTCGTGCCACATACGACGCAGTGGACGCTGTTGGTCGGCGCTCGGCTTTCGCCATGGGTTTGCGGCGTTATGCCTGGCTCTGGGTGTCAGGGGTTCAGTGCTGTTTGGTGGCGATGTCAAGGACATCATCACCGATCTGCAGGAGAAGGCTACTGCACTTAAGACTGTCGACTCCATGTACAGACCCCCTCAGGCTTAGCGTTGTCCCTTTCGCAGACGTTCTCAGCAAAAGGTGAAACCTCAGGGAAAGCAGGCCAACAAATGTTGGGCCCCTCCGGCTGTCAAGCTCCCCCGCCCAAAAAAGCAACGGGGCTTCAGCCGTGACACTGCCTCACACCTCCTGACTCCTTTCCTCTCTCACAGCCTCTGGGCCTTCCAGAGGAACCGGTAGGAGGGAGAATCTCCCTCCATCTACCAGGTTGGTAGAGGATCACATCAGACACCTGGGTGCTCCAGCTGATCGCAGAAGGACACTCAATAGAGTTTCTTCAGAAACCTCCTCGAACCCCCCCCCCCCGTCGTCTTACTCCCCAGAACATCATCTTCTGGTTCAGGAAGAAATATCCTGTCTTCTTCTGAAGGAGACGATAGAGCCCATTCCTCCCCAACTTCGGGGAACGGGTTACTACTCCCATTTCTTCCTGGTCCCGAAGAAGTCAAGAGATGTGAGGCCGATTCTTGACCTCAGCTCCCTGAACTTGTTCATGGAGTACAAAAGGTTCAGGATGCACTCTCTCCAGAGTCTTCGGCCCCCTCTTTGGCCGAGACAGTGGCTGTGCGCTCTGGACATGCAGGATGCTTACCTGCATATCCCTATTCGCCCTTCCCACAGCAAATGCCTGCATTTTGCATTCCAGGGGGACCACTGCCAGTTCAAGGCCTTCCCATTTGGTCTCTCCTCTGCGCCCCGAGTGTTCACCAAATGCCTTTCGGTGGTAGTGGCCTACCTGCATACCCAGGGGTTGCAGGTTTTCCCATACCTGGACGACTGGCTCCTGATGGCCTAATCCAGGGAGGAACTCCTGCGCTTCCCTTCCCTTACCCTGCAGGTTTTTACCTGCCTGGGTATTACCGTCAACCAGACCAAGTCCCACCTGATCCTATCCCAGAGGCTCCAGTGTATTGGGGCGATCCTGGACACAACTTCCGGCAGGGCATTCCTGCCACTGGACAGGGCGGCCTCACTCCAGGTTCAGGTCAGCCTGTTGTCCAGCTGCAGGAGGGTCAGTGCCAGGTCGGTCCTTCGCCTCCTCAGGCTCATGGCGGCTGCTATTCCGACAGTCTCTCAGTGGATGCTTTGGTCTCAGTGATATCAGCTGGTGGATGACCTAGATCAACTAGTTCTGGTCTCCAGTCCTATGGCTTGGGATTTGCAATGATAGATGGTTCAGGAGAACCTTTGCCGGGGAGTTCCCTTCTACCTTTCTCCCTCCTTCCGGACGCTGACTACAGACACCTTGGACGAGGGTTGGGGAGCCCATCTCGGGCCTCACAGGACCCAGGGCTCCTGGTCCAAGCTCAAGAAATCTCTCCACATCAATGTGCTTGAGCTTCGGGCCGTGCTGTATGCTCTTCAGGCTCTGCAGCTGTATCTGCTCCCTGGACATCCGGTTGTCCAGACAGGCAACATGTGCATAGTCTGGTACATCAGCAAACAGGAGGAACTCGTTCCTGCCCTCTCTGCAGGGAGGTGATGCGAGTTTGGGAATGGGCAGTGCAGCACAACCTTCACCTCACGGCAGTTCACGTCCCGGGGGTCAAGAACACGTTGGCAGACCACCTCAGTCGGTCGCCTGTTCATGCTAATGAGTGGGAACGAGATCGGGGATAGCAGATATCATCTTCCTACGCTGGGGAACACCACAGGTAGACCTGTTAGCGTCTCCTCTCAATGCAAAACTTCCCACCTTCTGCTTGCTCACTCCAGGGCACGGCATTTTTTTGAGAGACGCTGTGTCTCTAGACTGAAAGGGCAGATTCGTCAATGCCTTCCCCCCGATTCCCTTGGTTCCGAGGGTCTTACAGAAACTCAGCTCGGAAGAAGCTCGCATGATCCTAATCTCTTCTGCAGCAGTATTCAGAGGAACCTCCTCTTCCTCTGTCGCAACTTTTGCTGACCCAGGATTAGGGGACCCTGGTCCATCCAAGCCTCAAGTCCCTTCAGTTGCACACATGGCTCCTGCAGACGTAGCTCAAGCTCGTTTCGGGGTTTCACCATTGGTAGCTGAGATTCTGGTGGAGGCCAGAAAGACCTCCACTAGATCTACCTATGCCATGAAATGGAAACTGTTCTCTATTTGGGCCGCTTCCAAAGATTTCAAGCCATTCTCTTGCTCTGTTGGGCGGCTTTTGGATTACTTGCACCATCTCTTTGATCTGGGTCTCAAGTCATTCCTCTTTGAAGGTTCACATGGTGGCCCTCTCCGCTTACCGTGTTCCTTTTGGGGACATGACTTTTGCGCAGTTGGAAGTTTCTAAGACTTTCCTTAGAGGGGTTCTCCACTTACAACCCCCTATTTGTGCTCCTGCCCCTCCTTGGGATTTAAATTTTATCCTTGAGAAGCTTACTCTGCCTCCTTTCGAGTCGGCAGCCTCAGCAGACCTAAAGTTCCTTTCTTGGAAGACCCTCTTCCTAGTGGCCATTACTTCTGCTCGAAGGATTTCTGAGCTTGAGGCCCCCGTGCAAAATCCCATACTTGATTTTCCACAAGGAACGTGTGGCTCTGCATACCAACCCTAAGTTTCTCCCTAAGGTGGTAGCGGAATCTACACTGAATCAATCCATGGAGCTGCCTGCTTTCTTTATGCAGCACTCCAATCAAGGGGAGTACCTCTTGCATACTCTGGATGTTCACCGAATCCTGATACTACACCACAAGGACGAAGGATCTCAGAAAGACTGATCAATTGTTTGTCTCTTTTGCTCGTAAAAGAGAAGGCAATGCTGTTTCTAAGCAATGCCTATCTAAATGGTTGGCTCATTGTATCACTTTCTGTTAAGACAAGTACAAGACGATCCTGCTGAGTCAAGTCAGAGGACACTCCACCAGAGGGGTCGCTACCTCCGCTGCTTGTTTCAAGAATGTGTCAGCGGCAGACATCTGTGCAGCCGCTACTTGGACTTCTATCCATACCTTTATGAAACACTACAGTTTGGACATTGCCTCTCTCCGTAGTGCGGGCTTTGGATTGGCTGTTCTGCAGGGTCTTCTTTACTAAGACCTTCACAGCGAGAGGGTCTACTTTTGGTAGTTTTCCTCCTCCCGTTGGCTTCTGCTTGTTCCAGACTGCTTGGGACTCAGTCCTATTTGTAATTACCTACTGCAAGAGCCCTCTCGAAGTAAGATAGTACAGTTACGTAAGAACTTACCGTAACAGTAGATCTTGGAGAGAGGCTCTTGCAGTAGGTAATACCTTCCCACCCTCTATCCCCCTAAGCTTTTTCAGCTCCTTCTCCAGTGAGGGAAACATCCGCTTCTCTCTCGTCTTGCCTCTTTTGGCCTTTGGCGAGAAAGACCTGGAAGGCGGGCGTGGGGGACCACCCCTTTATGCTGACGTCGGTCACCTGACGTGGGGGCTGTCCCCCGCCAGAGAGTGCTAGCTAGAACTTTTTCCGTGGGGTCCTGATGCCTGCCGGCTTCAGTCCTATTGTAATTACCTACTGCAAGAGCCTCTTGAAGATGTACTGATACGATAAGTTCTTACGTAACCGTGTAACTGTACTGCTCTTCAGAGAGGCTCTTAGCAGTAAATATTCACATAGGACTAAGCCATCCAGGCATCTGGACCACAGCAAAACTCTAGCTAGCAATCTCTGACAGGGGACCACCACCACGTCAGGTGACCAGCGTTATACGACATCAGTATAAAGGGGCGGTCTCCCACGCCCACCTTCCAGTTCTTTCACGCCAAAGAGGCAAGACGAGAGAGAGAAAGGGATGTTTCTCCCCATGGAAATAAAGGAAAGAAAACTTAGCGGGACGGAGGGTGGGAAGGCAATACCTACTGCAAGAGCCTCTCTCGAAGATCTGCTGTTACGGTAAGTTCTTACATAACTGTACTGTCTTACTGCGAAAGAGCTCTTGCAGTGGGTATTCACATATAGGTCTGAGTCCCAAGCAGCCTGGAACAAGGAGAAAAGCACTCTGGAGGAGGAATGTGATCCATAGCATGGAACCTCAGAGCTGAACGGGTCTCATGAAAGGAGACCTTGTAGGACAGCCAACCTGAAGCCTGCCCTACAGCGAGAGGCAATGTCCAAACTGTAGTGTTTTGTGGAGGTATGGACAGAAGTCCCAAGTTGCGGCTGCATAAATGTCTGCCGCTGACACATTCTTAAAACAAGCCGCAGAGGCAGCTACTCCTCTGGTGGAGTGACCTCTGACTTGACTCTGAAGGGTCCTGTGGTACTTGTTGTAACAGAAAGTGATACATTGTGCCAACCATTTTTATAGGCATTGCTTAGAAACTGTATTGAGTTCTCTCTTGTGAGCAAAAGAGACAAAAAGCTTCTTCCTGAGATCCTTAGTCTGATTGGTGTAGTATCTCAGGATTCTGTGAACATCTAAAGTATACAAGAGGTACTCCCCTTGATTGGAATGTTGAGTAAAGAAAGCAGATAGCTCCATGGATTGATTCAGCATAGATTCAGCCACCACCTTAGGGAGAAACTTAGGGTTGGTGCGTAGAGCCACACGTTCTTTGTGGAAAATCAAGTACGAGATTTTACACATCAAGGCCTGAAGCTCGGAAATGCACCGAGCAGAAGTAATGGCCACCAGGAAGAGTGTCTTCCAAGAAAGGAACTTCAAATCAGCTATACCTGCTGGCTCGAAGGGAGGCAGAGTAAGCTTCTCCAGGATAAAATTCAAGTCCCAAGGAGGGCGGATGGGGGGTCTCAAATAGAGGATCACTCTGAGGAAAGTCTTAGAGACTTCCAATTGAGCAAAAGTCCTGTCTCCAAAGGGAATATGGTAGGCTGAGATAGCTGCCATGTGGACTTTTAACGAGGAATGACTGAGATCCAGATCGAAGAGGTGACGCATGTAGTACAGGACTTTACTGACTGGGCATGAGAAAGGCTCGGTCTTTCGAGTTTGTCCAAATAGAAAATTGTTTCCAATTCATGGCGTAGGTGGACCTCGTGGAAGGCTTCCTGGCCTCCACCAGAATGTCCGCTACTAGAGGAAAGGCTCCAGAGTGGGCTTTAGCTATGTCTGCAGGAGCCATGCATGGAGATGAAGGGATCTGAGACCTGGATGAACAAGGGTCCTCTGATCCTGGGCCAACAACTGCCGCGACAGAGGAAGAGGAAGTGGAGGTTCCTCTGAAGACTGTTGCAGAAGAGAGAACCAAGCTTGCCTGGGCCAGAAGGGAGCAATGAGAATCATTGAGCTTCCTCCAATCTGAGTTTGTTCAGGACCCACGGGATTAAGGGAATGGGAGAGAAGGCATAAACGTATCTGTCCCTCCAACCGAGAGACAGAGCGTCCCGCTAAAAAATGTCTAGACCTGGAGCGAGCGAGCAGAAGGTGGGAAGTTTTGCGTTTTGGGGAGAGGCGAAGAGGTCTTTCTGAGGCATTCCCCATTGCTGAAAGATGTCGTTTACGACTTCTTGATCCAGCTCCTATTTGTGGGATCTGACTGAGGACCTACTGAGTTGGTCTGCTAGTGTATTTTCCACTCCCGGAACGTGAACCGCAGTCAAGTAAAGGTTGTGTAGGGCTGCCCAATGCCAGACTCTCATTGCTTCCCAGCACAGGGGGTAGGAATGTGTTCCTGCCTGCTTGTTGAGATACCAAACTACATACATGTTGTCTGATTGAATGAGGAGATGACCAGGAAGAATGAAGGCGAGTAGAGCTTGAAGGGCATAAAGAACTGCTCTCAGTTCAAGCACGTTTATGTGCAGCAGGTGTTTGAACTTGGACCAGCTGCCCTGAGTCCTGTAAGACCCCAGATGGGCACCCCAGCCTTCTCCTGACCAGTCCATCGTCGACATCTGGGAGGGTGGATCGATGCAGAAATGAACTCCCACGCACAGGTTCTCCTGAACCATCCACCATTGCAAGTCCCTGATCATGGGATCTGCTACTAGTATCTCTTGATCTACATTGACCCTGGTTTGGCCCCATTGCAACCAAAGCATCCATTGAGAGATCCTCATATGGAGCCGAGCGAACAGCACTGTCTGAATGGCAGTTGCCATTAGCCCGAGGAGGCAGAGGATTGACCTGGCTCTGACCCTCCTGCAACCGGACAGAAGACGAGCCTGGTTCTGAAGGGTGTCTATCTGGAGGCAAGAAGGCTTTGCAATTGGTCGTATCCAGAATCATCCCTATAAATTGGAGGCTTTGTCATGGAACCAAGTGGGACTTGGCCTGGTTGATGGTGATGCCCAGGCTGGTAAAAACGTGCAGGGAAAGGGAATGCAGGAGTTCCTCCCTGGACAAGGCCACCAGGAGCCAATCGTCCAGGTACGGGAATACCTGAACCCCCGGGTACGCAGGTGGCTGCTACCACCGACAGGCATTTGGTGAGCACTCCGGAAGGCAGTAAAGACCAAATGGGAGGGCCTTGAATTGGTAGTGGTCCCCCTGAAAACAAAACTGAAGGAATTTGTGCTGGGAAGGGCATATGGGGATATGCAGGTAAGCATCCTGCATGACCAAAGCACATAGCCACTGTCCCGGCCAAAGTAGTGGCAGAAGGCTCTGCAACGAGAGCATTCTGAAGCGTTTGTACTCCACGAACTTGTTCAGGGAGCTGAGGTCTAGGGATGGGCCACAGATCTCCCGTCTTCTTTGGAACTAGGAAGAAATGGGAATAGTAACCTGTTCCCCAAAGGTGGGTGGGAACTGGTTCTGTTGCTGCC
Organism: Neoceratodus forsteri; assembly: GCA_016271365.2. Taxonomy (NCBI): domain Eukaryota; kingdom Metazoa; phylum Chordata; order Ceratodontiformes; family Ceratodontidae; genus Neoceratodus; species Neoceratodus forsteri. The sequence goes on from CM028132.1 coordinate 745,320,228, forward strand.
TTCGAGAGAAGGGAGATGATTTCCTCTAGGACCAGAGGAAGATGTTGCGGACGTAGGACAATTGGGGGGGTGGTCTTCGGGGTGGTTTCTGCAGAAACTCTATTGAGTGCCCTGCGGCTATCAGCTGGAGCACTCAAGCGTCTGATGTTATCCTCTCCCAGCCCAGCAGATGGGAGGAAAATCTCCCCCCTACCGGCGGTGTAGGGCAGCGCAGCAGCCTATGTTGCTGCGTTTTTTTTTTATACTGGGGGGAGTCTTGGTTGCTGGAGGGGCCCGATGTTTGTTGGCACGTTTGCCCTGTGGCTTTTGTCTTTGTTGGTTTTGGCGATGAAAAGGATGCCCCTGCCCTTGAGGGGGCCTGTACATAGGCTGAATGGACTTGAGTGTAGTACCCTTCTCCTGCAGTTCAGTAATGATGTCCTTGACATCACCCCCAAACAGCACCGAATCGCTAAAGGGAGCATCTTGTATAGCGGATCACACTTCAGGGACCAAATCTGACACGCGGAGCCAGGCATGATGCCGTAGGCCGAGCTCCTTCCAGCTGTGTCCACAGCATCATAAGTGGCACGTAGCATGTGCCGACAAGCCGAAAGAGCGGAACGGATGCGGTCTCCCACTTCCTGCTTAATGTGGGACTCAGGAAGGGAGACCAATTTAGCTTCCACCTGGCTAAGGATGGTCTTCTGGAAATCCCTCATATGTGCCACATAATTGAGGGCCCTGATGCCTAGGGTAGAAGAGGAATAGATCTTCTTCCCATACTGGTCCGGGAAGCCGGGATTCCTTGTCAGGTGGGAGACAGGCTGAGGTGTTTTGGATTGGTGGAATGGCCATGAGCGGCGCTAATGACGACTGAATCAGCCTTGGGGTGGAGGCTAAGAGAGTCTACACCCTCCGGAGCCTGATATTTCCTGTCCGCCTTCCTCAGATGGGGGGCTAATGCAGATGGTTGCTTCCAAATGGTGGAGACAAGATCTGCATGAGGCTCTATTCAGGGTGGGATTAGTGTAGGAGCGGTCTCAGGCAGATCCAGATGAGAAGTATTTTACACTATGTGTCTGGCTCCACTGATTGCCACTGATGAAATTCCTGGATCTTCCTCAGTAACTCCAGAAAAGAAGGATCCTCCGGAGGAGACTTTGGAGGATCCCTCAGCCTAGGGAGTTCCGGAGTATGGGGCTCATCTTCGGGGTCATAGTAGCCAGACTCCAAGTCCATGACCGAAGATGATGAAGCGGAAGAAGACTTCTCCCTAGAAGGGAGAGGGACAGCCCCTCTTGGGAGTTCCCTAGGGCGCGTATCCTCCCCCTCCTCGGGCACCAGAGGGTTCTCCTCTGGTGTCAAGTAGGAGGAAGGGAGTCTCCCGTCTCCGACATAGGGGATCTGGTATCAGGTCTAGTGTCGGGAGACGACTCTCGACCTCCCTCGTGAGCTGAGTCTTGGCCTCAGCCCACCAGGAGGTCAAGGTCTCCTTCAGATCCGCCGGCGGCTGAGGAGTGGGCAGTGGAGGTAGAGGAAGTAGGGGATACAGGTATTGAGGGTATCCATAAAAGGAGTATCTGTAACCTGACAGCAGGTATTGAGGCGTTTGGTACTACGGCGCTAGATAATGCGGCGTTGGGTACTGTGGTGTCTCATACTGATAAGCCGGGTATTGCGACACCGGATATTGCTGTGTCAGGTACCCAGGCGCCAGGGGCTCTGACGGAGCAGAGCGACCTGGCAGAGGCCCTGCTGGCAGGCCAGATGGTGGAAACGTTGGCCCCGTGGATGTCGGGCCCGGCGTGGGTATACAGTCGAGCGGGTTGACGGTCCTGATGGAGATGGGCCTTCCGTCAGATAAAGGGATGCCGGATGGCGCCGGGTCGGCCAGCGCCTGAGGATCCGGCATTGGGGTCCGGTACAGGAGGAGGGAACCCTGACAGCAGCATCTCAACTTCATCTGTGACGACTGGGGAAGGAGGGTTATAATCCCCGGGGGTCAGTCAAGGGGATGTGGGGACCTCAGAGGGCAATGTGGTAAAATGTTGCTGAGAGCCTGGGGCACCACACTGTTCAATGGGGTCTGGCGCAGGCTTCTTGGTCGGGCAGGCGTCGGTGGAGCCGGCGTCCAAATTATCGGCCGAATCCAGACGGACGTCAGAGGAGCCGGCTTCTGACTTACTGGACTCGCTACCCGAGGAAGGTCGTGAAGGGGATGCGGCCTTGTTGGAAGGTGTTTTGGCTGGGTGCTCCCCTGAAGGGGTAAGCGGCATAGCAGCCTTGTCCGAGCGTGCGTCGGTGGGACAGATGTCCGGCTTACCGGACCCGCTCTGACCGGAAGACCACGAGAAAGAAGCGGCCTTCACTGGAGCGGAGGCCTCCTTTGCCCCGGAGGGCCCGAGCGCAAGCCGGACGGGAGGTGCGACGCCTTCTTGATAACCACCAAAATGGACGTCGTGGAGCGATTTCCCCCAGACGGGATGTTGCCCTGAGTGCCGCGACTCCAGATGAAGTCGCGGTTGCTGTGGAAGCCGATTCCCGCTCCCGGTGCTTCTCCTTGTCACGCTTTTTCTTATGACCTTCAGGGGAAGTGGATGCCTGTCTAAGCATTTTTAACTCTCTTTCCATGGAGGCCATTTTCTTTTTAAGGATATGGGCTTCAGGGACTGCTGCCTTCTCTTGTGGTAGCGGAGTTGAACTTCTGGCAGTGCTGGCACTTCTCCATGGGGTGGTCGGCCCAGCCAGAAGAGGCACAAGGAGTGTCCGTCCTTGTGTGGAGGTTGGGAACCACACGAGTTGCACTTGTTTTTATGCGATTCGGAGGACGTCGGGGACGACATACACAGCAATTGTTCAGAAAATATCGAAAATTAGAGGAAAGTAGGTCGAAAAGTTTGAAAACGTAGAGAACGATGAATGACTGACAAGCGCTATTATACCGTGAGGCGCTTTCCCAACCCAGTGGTGGGAAAGAACTGGAAGGCGGGCGTGGGGGACCACCCCTTTATACCGACGTCGTATGACGGCAGTCCCCCGCCAGAGACTGCTAGCTAGAAGTTTTTCCCTGGGGTCCTGATACCTGGCAGCTTAGTCCTATATGTGAATACCTACTGCAAGAGCCCTCTCGAAGTAAGATCTCACATTACCTTCCTTTGAACCAGCTGCAAGTTGCGAGCTGTGCTTTCTGTTGTGGAAAGTGCTCTTTTTAATTGCTATTACTTATGCTCAATGGATTTCTGAGCTTCAGGCTCTCATGTGTAAAGAGCCTTATTTGTTTTTTCATGAAGACAGGTTGTCTTTGTGTACTAATCCTAAGTTTCTTCCCGAGGTGGTGTCAGAGTTTACTTTGAATCAATCCATCCACCTACCCATTTACTTTCCAAACTGTTCTAATCATTGAAGGCTTTGCGTCATTCTTTGGATGTACATAGAATCTTATGATACTATATGCACTGGACCAGGTATTAACGAAAGTGTGGTCAGTTTTTGTTTCATTTGTCCCCATTAGAGAGAGCGCTCCCGTGTCCTAACAGTATTTATCTCAGTGGTTAGCCAATTGCATTGTTTATTGTTACCATAAGTACAGCAAGGACCTTCTGGGAGTGGTTAAGGGCCATTCCACCATGGGTATGTCCACCTCCATGGCTTGCTTCCAAATGTATCCACTGGGACATCTGTGCAGCTGCCACCTGAAGTTCTGTCCACACCTTCACCAAGCATTACAGTCTGAACATTGCTTCTAGTGTAGGGGCCAGCTTTGGCCTCGCCATTCTGCAGGGCCTTCTTCTTAGGCTGCTATTGCAGTCTGTCCTCCTCCCAGGGCTGCTTCCCTGTATGGAGCCAGAACTGCTTGGGACTCGGTCCTACCGGTGTTGGCCTGCTGCAAGAGCTTCCTCAAAGTAAGATGGTACGGTTGCATAAGAACTTACTGTAACAGTAGAACTTTGAGAGGAGCTCTTCTAGCAGGCCATGATTTTCCCTCCCTCCTTCCCCCTTCTTTCTTTTTGCCTTCTCTTGGCTGCATCCTCTTCTATATGAACGAGTCTTCTGCTTTTCCTGTTTCTTTCTTGGCTCTTGGGAACCTCCTTGGTTTCTTCTTCCGATACCCACTTCTGGTCTTCGGCGGGGGAACTGAGGAGGGTGTGGGGTAACACCTGCCTTTATAGGATAGGCCGATGTCAGAAGGTGACATCAACGGTGGGCAGTCCCCTAATGGTAGACTGCTACCTAGAGGGTTTCTGTCTGGTCCTGGTGCCTAGCGGCTAAGTTCTGCCGGTGTTGGTCTACTGCAAGAGTTCCGCTTGAAGATCTACTATTACGGTAAGTTCTTGTGTGACTGTGGTTTCACACTGGTGAGATCTACAGACCTCGAGCACAGGGGCAGGAGTTAGATAACATACTGATGAGAAGCCATTGGCAAGATGGCAGAAAAGGGAGAGGTGCTGTTAGTAGGGGACTTCAGTCTGCCAGATATTGATTGAGCCTTCCGGCTGTGGTTTAGCTAGAAGCAGGAAGTCTTGGACTCCTGCACAGGCGTTCCTTAGGCAACTAGTCAGTGAACCCACTCATGATAGGCCAGTACTGGACCTTGTACCCACCAACAGAAGCAGTGTTGCAGATGTCAGGGTGGGGGGCAACTGCAGGACCAATGATCACTGTATAATGTGGCTCTGTATATGGACAACTGCAGAATTGAACCACGTAAAGGCAAGGGTCCTGGATTTCTGGAGGGCAAATTTTAAAAAATTAAAAAAGGAGGATGGAAACCTCTGGGATGACCTGGTTTTGGGGGGTGAACTGGGTGGGGCGGAGGAACAGTTGGGGAAACTAAAAAGGGCCATAGTGAAGGCAACAACCCTCCGTGTCAAGCAAGGAAGCAAGAGAAAGAGGAAAAAGACAGCTGCTGTTCTTGAAAGAGGTGGCAAAAGGTAGATGCTAAGAGGGTGGCATTCAGAAGGTACAAGGAGATGCAGAGGGAGGAGGTAGGGAGGTGTATCATGGGAAACAGAAGCAGGGAGAGCAGTAAGGAATGCAAAGGTGCAAACTGAAGAGAGAATAGACAAGGCAGTAACAAAAGAGGACAAGACATTTTTTTGGTATGTAAGTGAAAAAAGGAAGACCAGCGGTGGGATTGTAAGGTTAAGAAGGGAAAGGGGGGCTGTGCAGAGGGGGGCCAAGAAAAGGCAGACATCCTGAGGTTTTGTTTAGTGTTCTCAGAGGAAAGAGATGTGGAGGTGCCACAAAACTGTAACAGGAGCATTGGATGGAGGGAGGTGGACACTAGTCCATTTCCAGAGTAGAGAGTCCTGAAGGGACTTGAAAATCTGCAAGTAAACAAAGCAAACGGGCCAGACAGGGTCCACCCAAGGTTATTGAAGGAGCTCAGGGAGGTTCTGGCTGCACCTCTGATGGCCTTGTTTAACATTGCATTGGAAAAAGCAGTAGTTCCTGAGGGGTGGAAGTCCCACTGCAGATAAGTGGAAGTAGGAAAGAGGCTGGCAGTTCTAGGTCAGTCATTCTGCCGTCACTGTTGGGAAAATTAATGGAATCACTGCTGAAAGAAAGGATTGTGGAATATCTTGAACCCAGTGGGTTACAAAACCTGAGGCAGCATGGGTTTGGGGTGGGGGTGGGGGTCATGTCAAATAAATCTGATGAGTTCTTCAACTGGATGACCAAGATCATGGTGGAGTGGTGGACATTGCCTCCCAAGATTTCATGAAGTCGCTTTGAGAATGTTCCACATCGGAGACTAGTAAGCAAGCTGGGTAGCTTAGGAGTGAATCCAAATGTGGTAAACTGAGTAAGAAATTGGTCAGTGGACAACAGGGAAGGTCCTGTACCAAAATTTTAAATCCCTTCACCTCTTGGCCTGGTTCCTGAGTGGCTAGAGTTCTAGGCCTTGGATCTTTCAGAAGATGTGCTCATGTGGTGGGGGTCTTCTAAAAGGAGTTGATTCGCTGATGCTATGCCTTTAAATAGAAGAATTTCTCCATGTGTTAACAGGGCAAAGAGCTTCATCCTCTTGCCTTCTCTATGGTGAGCATCATAGCATACTTATGGTCCTTCTTTCAGGACTGCGAGCGACGACCTTTATGGTGCAACTGGCAGCCATTGCTGCATACCGAGTGTGGGGTGGTATGCAGACAGTGGCCCAGAATAAGGTGGTTGGGTGCTTTATCAAAGGCCTTCACCATTTGTCCTCTCCAGTGCGTGAGCCACCACCACCTTGGGACTGCTGGTGCTGACTGTGCTCACAAACAAGCCATTTGAGCCCATGCATAGGTTTGAGATGTCACACCGGTCATGGAAGATGGCCTTGAGGAGCATATGGCTGGAGCTCGTGGTGAGGTTTGCCAGCTGTTTGTTACATATGCTGAATTAGCACCTGGCAGACCGGCATCAAAGTGGCAGACTGGCAGGTGAATAACATCCTGCATTGACCTCTGCTATAGGTTAGCTAGCAGGGAGCATCTCAAAGAGCTTTAGACTCATTCCACCAGACATACTGCTGCCTCAGTGCCTGCCTCCAGAGACATCATTATACAGGAGATCTGTAGGAGTGCAACCTGGAGAAAAGCACACGCCATCATCACCCATTACACCATTGACATTGTCATTTCTCTTCCTCCTGATAAAGAGTTGAGGAAGATGAATATCATGAGCAAGAGGACGTATGCTTCTGCATGGCTTGGCCTCAGGATTGCCACTTACCAGGCTTATGTGATTAAATATGAGAATAGCCTATGGAAGACTATGGCTGCCATGGCCGACAAGCTGTCTGATGGTCCAGACAGAACTGAAGTTCAGCTGACTGTTGGCCATGGTGTAGGGGCAGGTAAGCACCTCTTAAGATCGTTTTATGATGACTCTTGTGCTGCCGCTCTTGCGGCTGCTTCTGGCATTTGCCTACACAACCACTCACAGCTATGTGTGGCTGGCTTTGCTACGGATGTCCAGCAGTCATTCCTTAATGCTCCCTTTCGAGGGAAGCAGCTTTTTGGTACTGATATAGAGTCTGCTTTGCGGGATCGGCGGCCATCTAAAGTGACCTTGAGGTTCCTTCAAACTCTCAGTCCAAAGCCACGGGTTGGGGCAGGAGATCTTTTCATAGACTACATGCATGCTCTGGTAGAGCCTATTCCAGAGAACCTGACCATGTCTCCCTGTGGACCCAGGCCACCCCACAGGCCCCTTTATGGTGCCCAATGTCATGGTCATCAAAGGTACGGGTGTTTGTGGCATGCCAGCTGACCCCAGAGCCTTCTGAATCCCTTCTGCCTCCCTCAGCCCCTGCAGATTGGGGATCTTAGTGGGAGGCTGCATCTCCCTCTTCCTCCCAAAGTGAGTGAGATCACGACAGATGCTTGGATGCTGGAGGTGGTTCAGCTAGGACACGCCCTAGAACTCTATCCCTCCTGTACATCCTTACTTGCCAAATCTTTAACCTCTGGCACATCATGCCCTCATCTGCGAGGGACATGTAGCCGCTCCCAATTGCAGAAATAAATCAGGGCTACTCCTGGTATTGCCTCATACTAAAGTGGACAGGAGATTTCACCACAGGAATACTCCAATATTCCTAACTCTTCTGCAGTATACCTTTAAGGTCACATCTGCTTGAGATAGAATGCTATGCTAATGATGGAATCATTGGCATGAGCTACTTTTCAAATGCTGCCACCTATCGACTGCCTGCATTCTAACCCTCAGATTTCGCTCTCCACCTGTCAAGACCGAACGCCTGGAGATTTCCTCCTCATCTAGTCAGAGAAGCCTTTATTAATAAGAAATACTTTAGTATTTTTCATTTATTTTCATTTGCTGCCTCTTATCAGTGTTATTTTAATAACCATTAGTTCATTTAGCTAGTTTTGTGTGGTTTTCTTGGTTTCTCATGGTTCGGAATAATTGCTGAGGAACCGAGGTACTTTTAGTTGGTTTCGGGGGTTTTCCCTGGTTATTTACTAATTTTTGTAAATTTTATGTGCTAAAATCTTTGTTTCTAGGGACATGGATATGTTGTTCATCCACACTTTCTGGCAGGTTTTCTGCCGCTTTAAATCTTGCCAGAAGGTCTTCAAACTGGCTCCTCCCTCCAAACTCTCGGCTCCGCCCCCATGACGCCAGATCTTCCCTACTGCTTGGAAGCTCAGGTTCCCTCCTTAGCGCTCATGCTTTCGACTGGTTCCTGATTTTTCGGTTTCTCCGAGTTTAGTTAGAAGTTTTCTAAAACTTCGTCTTTCTTCCTCGCTGTCAGCGACAGATAGTTCGGCTCTCGGCTCCCGGAGGCGCCTCGGGTAATACCTCCAGGAAGGACCTGACTCCACGCATGCTTACTGCCTCGACTTTGATCATGATCCGCAAGTTCATGTGATTTTGCTGTGCCTTGACCAGCGTCCAGGAGGATCGTGGCCGCTTTGGGGCTCAGGCGACCTGAAACTTTTCCGCGCTCGGAAAATCCTTTGAGGCTCATCGGGCGGGTCCGGCCGGCTGTCTCGGGCTGAGCAGCTCCATCTCTTTTTTCTTCCATGGAGGAGGCGGCGCACTAGCCTGTCCCCTACCTCCTCCTCTGTCATGGCGCTTTCTCCGCCTCTTTGAGTTCTCCTCATTCAGCTTCATTCTAGGGAGACGGACCCTCAGGACCTGCCTCTCGGCCCAGGTCTAAGGAGTCACAGGCTAAGTCCCATCATCGGCGCTGGCGGGAGCGGGAGAGTTCCCCTTCCCCTGTCAGCCGACTTTCGACTTCGGTCGAGGGTGCGGCCCGCCGCTGGCTTCACGGTGTCCCCATCAGGTCAGCCGGGCCATGACTGCCGCCGACGTTGTCGAAGTCTCTCAACCACACCTGGGCGGTCCACTGCAGGAGCCATCAACCCTTCACCGGTTCCCCCGGCGGAGGCCGAGGTTCTGCCTGCACCTTCGGGGCGACAGGCCTCAGTCTTTTCCTCCGAGCTGAGGGAAGAGCAGGCGTCCCCCGCTCCTTCCCAGGCCCACCCGAGGATCTGGGCCTCGGTCTCGGTCCTCTTCTCTGTCAAGCCGCTCCCACCGACTTCCAGCGATCTTGGTCGACACCGAGTTAAGCAGAAGTACGTTCCTCCCTCGGCTCCGGCCCTCGGATGAGGGAGTGGCTGGCATGCAGATGGCGTGGACGCATGAGGAGTTCATGTGGCAGCAGTTGCTTTTGTCTGGGAATCAATCGGACTCGATTCATTCCCGTCCAATCACAGCGTACCGCCCGAGCAACCGACTCCAACCGCCGCTGTAGTCGAAGTGCCCACTTCAGGGCCGGTTGTTCGTCCGATCCTTGCTGCCCCACCGTCTTCGTGGAACTCTCGGTCGGTCGAATCGACCTGTCCCGCAGGTTGTCTGTGCTCCTCACTCCCGCCTGCTGTAGGCGGGCGAAGAGTGACTCAGGCCTGAGGCAGCTCTTCGCAGATCCTTCGGAGTCAGACATCGACTCCTCCATGTTCCCCAGTCGGGAGGACCCGGGGTCCTCTCCAGAACGCTCTGTGGACTACAGCCCATCGTCCTTTATGGGTCTGCTTCAGCTCATCTCGGAGTTCACTGGGATGCAGCTTGAACCCGTGTCCAAACGGGTCTCTTATCCCCTGACGGAGATTCTAGACCGAGGGAGTTCACCCTCGGAGGCCTTTCTGGTGGCCGAGGCCATAGTTGGCCCGGCCTTGGAGCTCTGGCGGCGGCCTACTTCCTGCGCCCGCGTCGGCCAGGATGGCCAGGAAGTACTTGTTCCTGTCGGTTCTTTGTTCAAGCTTCGGAGCACCCCTCCACCGAGGGTTAGCGTCACAATGTCCTCCAGTGTTCTGAGCAGCTCGGGATGTGGATAGGCCCCCACAAAGAGTCCAAAAGGATGGACTATGTCAGGCGAGGTTTACGCTGCATCCTCCCTAGGCCTCCAACAGGCCAGCTTGGCGCACTGATGGTACATTTTTCCCACGCCTTTTGGGGCTCCCTGGATGAGGTGCTCCTCATCTCCCGGCTGACTCCATGGACCACGGTCCGGCGGGTGCGGGACCAGGGTAGGGTGGTGGCGAAGCAACAGCTTCAGACTGATCTGACTTGGGTGATTCTGTGCCAGGTCGGTAGCGCCGCGTGAGGCCATGCGCGCGCAGGGCGTGGCTGAGGTTATCCTTTCTCTACTGGATACCCAGCACAAGTTGGCGGACATCCCCTGGAGGAGGGACATCTCCAGGCGTAATCGAGAAGTCTGATGCCCCGACTCGGGTCACCCCGCCCGGAGGGACAAGGGCAGCCGGCAGCCTTTGCATAAGCCCCTTTGTCCCTCAGCCCCTGCGGCTTGACCGGCCCATCAACACCAGCATGAGGGCCAGCAGGCTTGTGCTGGGCATCCTGTCCCCAAGCCAGCGGCTTCCTCTAAAGGGAAGCAGGGAGGTAAAGGCCCAGGAGCTCCTCCTGGGCCTGCTCAGTGACGTGGCTGAGGGCGCTGCCTCGGCCCCGTCACCCCCTGATACTCGGGTTCCCCGCGGAGAGACGGCCCGTCTTCCACCCGGGTCCGCTTCCAGGACCTCTGGGTGTCGGAGGTGCTAGGGGAAGGTCCTGCCTCCAGATTGCAGCAGGCCCCACCTTCTCGAGCTGCTGCCTCGGGGCCATGGGGGGTCCGTAGCTCGGCTGTCGGCCCGCCAAGCCGACTCTGCCTGGCCCCTCGAGATAGAGGTGATCAGAAGGTGGCAGGTCCTCCCCAGACCCTGGGTTCGTGTCCAGGTTTTTCCTGGTCCCTAACGGATGGGGGGCTTGCTCCCCATTCTTGACCTGCACGACGGGATGGTCACTCTGACTCAGATATCCCATCCTCAGAACAAGGCGTGTGGCTCTGATTTCCTGGACCTCCAGGACATACCTCACACTCGATCCGTCCGCTTTCTTGGGAGACTCTCTCTAATGCCGGGGACCCTTTACGAGTTCCAGGCCATGCCCTTCGGGTCTCTGCTCTGCAGCATTCCTGTGGCACTGAGGGGTCCGCGTAACCCCACCCAGATGGCAGCCTGACTGCAACCCTCCAGGGCGGAAGGGGACGGTCCAGAGTTCTGGCCTCTCAGGTTGCTCTCAGACTGGTTTCCTTTTATTAGACCATGTTGGAGACTCGTGTCTAGCCGGTGATCCTTTCTTGGGACTAAGCTCTGACTCTTGAGTCTGAGCTCGCTCCCGGCGGACAGGGCCGAGGTTCTTCCTCCCCTACCTAGTCAGGTCTGACATGCGGCATTGTTCGCACTAGCGTGGTCTGTTTGGATCCGCCGGTTCATGCGTCTCTTAATGGGGCTACAGCCAGCAGTCACAACGCTGTGTTCCTTTTGACCAGTCCGTGACAACAGCACAGGGGGTTAGGGGAACGCCTCCATCGGACCGCTCCAGCTCATTTGCAGGAGAACATCCCATTCATCCGCCTTGAGTCGACGGGTCTTCTCCGACCAGCTGCCATTAGCCTGAGGAGGAGGAAGACTGACCTGGCTCAGACCCTCCTGTGACCATGCAGAAGATGGGCCTGAGTCTGAAGGGTGTCCACCTGTCCAGAGGCAAAAATGCTTTGTTGGTGGTCATGTCCAGAATCACCCCTATAAACTGGAGGTGTTGGCAAGGGACCAAATGGGACTTGGTCTGGTTGATGGTGATACCCAGGCTGGTGAAAACCTGCAGGGTAAGGGAAAGGGAAGGCAGGAGTTCCTTCCTGGATGTGGCTGCCAGAGCCAGTCCTCCAGGTATGGGAATACCTGAACTCCCTGGGTACGCAGGTGGGCCACTACCACAGACAGACATTTGGTAAACACTTGGGGGGATCGAGGAAAGACCAAATGGGAGGACCTTGAATTGGTAGTGGTCCCCCTGAAAGCAAAAACAAAGGAATTTGTAGTGGGAAGAATATATGGGGATATGTAGGCAGGAATCCTGCATGTCCAGAGCACATAGCCTCTGTCCCTGCCGAAGAAGAGGTGCAAGGCTCTGCAAGGAGAGCATTCTGAAGCATTTGTACTCACGAACATGTTCAGGGAGCTGAGGTCTAAGACTGACCTAAGATCTCTTATTTTCTTTGGAACTAGGAAGAAATGGCAATAGTAACCTGTTCCCTAGAGATGAGTGGGAACGGGCTCTATCGCTGCCTTTGAGAGAAGGGAGATGATTTCCTCTAGGACCAGAGGAAGATGTTGCAAGGAGTACGATGACTGGGGTGGTGGTTTTCAGGGTGGTTTCTGCAGAAACTATATTGAGTGTCCTGCTGATATCAACTGGAGCACCCAAGCATCTGATGTTATCCTCTTCCAACCTGGCAGATGGGAGGAGAATCTCCCCCTACCGGTTCCTCTGGAAACTCCAGAGGCAGTGGGAGAGGTAGGGAGTCAGGAAGTCCTTCCAGCTGTGTCCACTGCATCGTAAGTGGCATGAAGCATGTGCTGACTAGCCGATGAGCAGAACAGATAAGATCCGCCACTTCCTGCTTATATGTGGACTCAGGAAGGAGACCAATTAGCTTCCACCTGGCTAAGGATGGTCTTCTGGAAATCCCTCATATGTGCCACATAATTGAGGGCCCTGATGCCTAGGGTAGAAGAGGAATAGATCTTCTTCCCATACTGGTCCGGAAGCCGGGATTCCTTGTCAGGTGGGAGACAGGCTGAGGTGTTTTGGATTGGTGGAATGGCCATGAGCGGCGCTGATGACGACTGAATCAGCCTTGGGGTGGAGGCTAAGAGAGTCTACACCCTCCGGAGCCTGATATTTCCTGTCCGCCTTCCTCAGATGGGGCTAATGCAGATGGTTGCTTCCAAATGGTGGAGACAAGATCTGCATGAGGCTCTATTCAGGGTGGGATTAGTGTAGGAGCGGTCTCAGGCAGATCCAGATGAGAAGTATTTTACACTATGTGTCTGGCTCCACTGATTGCCACTGATGAAATTCCTGGATCTTCCTCAGTAACTCCAGAAAGAAGGATCCTCCGGAGGAGACTTTGGAGGATCCCTCAGCCTAGGGAGTTCCGGAGTATGGGGTCATCTTCGGGTCATAGTAGCCAGACTCCAAGTCCATGACCGAAGATGATGAAGCCGGAAGAAGACTCTCCCTAGAAGGGAGAGGGACAGCCCTCTTGGGAGTTCCCTAGCGCGTATCCTCCCCTCCTCGGGCACCAGAGGGTTCTCCTCTGGTGTCAAGTAGGAGGAGGAGTCTCCCGTCTCCGACATAGGGGATCTGGTATCAGGTCTAGTGTCGGGAGACGACTCTCGACCTCCCTCGTGAGCTGAGTCTTGGCCTCAGCCCACCAGGAGGTCAAGGTCTCCTTCAGATCCGCCGGCGGCTGAGGAGTGGGCAGTGGAGGTAGAGGAAGTAGGGGATACAGGTATTGAGGGTATCCATAAAAGGAGTATCTGTAACCTGACAGCAGGTATTGAGGCGTTTGGTACTACGGCGCTAGATAATGCGGCGTTGGGTACTGTGGTGTCTCATACTGATAAGCCGGGTATTGCGACACCGGATATTGCTGTGTCAGGTACCCAGGCGCCAGGGGCTCTGACGGAGCAGAGCGACCTGGCAGAGGCCCTGCTGGCAGGCCAGATGGTGGAAACGTTGGCCCCGTGGATGTCGGGCCCGGCGTGGGTATACAGTCGAGCGGGTCTGACGGTCCTGATGGAGAGATGGGCCTTCCGTCAGATAAAGGGATGCCGGATGGCGTCGGGTCGGCCAGCGTCTGAGGATCCGGCATTGGGGTCCGGTACAGGAGGAGGGAACCCTGACAGCAGCATCTCAACTTCATCTGTGACGACTGGGGAAGGAGGGTTATAATCCCCGGGGGTCAGTCAAGGGGATGTGGGACCTCAGAGGGCAATGTGGTAAAATGTTGCTGAGAGCCTGGGGCACCACACTGTTCAATGGGGTCTGGCAGGCTTCTGGTCGGGCAGGCGCCGTGGAGCCGAGCGTCCAAATTATCGGTTCGATCCAGACGAAGCGCAGAGGAGCCGGCTTGACTTACTGGACTCGCTACCCGAGGAAGGTCGCGGAAGGGATGCGCCTGTTGGAAGGTGTTTTGGCTGGTGCTCCTCTGAAGGGGTAAGCGGTATAGCAGCCTTGTCCGAGCGCAAGGCCGGTGGGACAGATGTCCGCCACTGACCCGCCTGACCGAAGGCATCTACGAGAAAGAAGCGGCCTCACTGAGCGGAGGCCTTTGCCCGGAGGGCCCGAGCGTAAGCCGGACGGGAGGTGCGACGCCTTTGATAACCACCAAAATGGACGTCGTGGAGCGATTTCCCCCAGACGGGATGTTGCCCTGAGTGCCGCGACTCCAGATGAAGTCGCGGTTGCTGTGGAAGCCGATTCCCGCTCCCGGTGCTTCTCCTTGTCACGCTTTTTCTTATGACCTTCAGGGGAAGTGGATGCCTGTCTAAGCATTTTTAACTCTCTTTCCATGGAGGCCATTTTCTTTTTAAGGATATGGGCTTCCAGGGACTGCTGCCTTCTCTTGTGGGTAGCGGAGTTGAACTTCTGGCAGTGCTGGCACTTCTCCATGGGGTGGTCGGCCCAGCCAGAAGAGGCACAAGGAGTGTCCGTCCTTGTGTGGAGGTTGGGAACCACACGAGTTGCACTTGTTTTTATGCGATTCGAGGACGCCGGGGACCATACACACAGCAATTGTTCAGAAAATATCGAAATTAGAGGAAAGTAGGTCGAAAGTTTGAAAACGAGAGAACGGTGAATGACTGACAAGCGCTTATTATATTTCAGGAGGCGCTTCCAACCCAGTGGTGGGAAAGAACTGAAGGCGGGCGTGGGGGACCACCCCTTTATACCGACGTCGTATGACGGCAGTCCCCCGCCAGAGACTGCTAGCTAGAAGTTTTTCCCTGGGGTCCTGATACCTGGCAGCTTAGTCCTATATGTGAATACCTACTGCAAGAGCCCTCTCGAAGTAAGATCTCACATTACCTTCCTTTGAACCAGCTGCAAGTTGCGAGCTGTGCTTTCTGTTGTGGAAAGTGCTCTTTTTAATTGCTATTACTTATGCTCAATGGATTTCTGAGCTTCAGGCTCTCATGTGTAAAGAGCCTTATTTGTTTTTTCATGAAGACAGGTTGTCTTTGTGTACTAATCCTAAGTTTCTTCCCGAGGTGGTGTCAGAGTTTACTTTGAATCAATCCATCCACCTACCCATTTACTTTCCAAACTGTTCTAATCATTGAAGGCTTTGCGTCATTCTTTGGATGTACATAGAATCTTATGATACTATATGCACTGGACCAGGTATTAACGAAAGTGTGGTCAGTTTTTTGTTTCATTTGTCCCCATTAGAGAGAGCGCGCTCCGGTGTCCTAACAGTATTTATCTCAGTGGTTAGCCAATTGCATTGTTTATTGTTACCATAAGTACAGCAAGGACCTTCTGGGAGTGGTTAAGGGCCATTCCACCATGGGTATGTCCACCTCCATGGCTTGCTTCCAAAATGTATCCACTGCGGACATCTGTGCAGCTGCCACCTGAAGTTCTGTCCACACCTTCACCAAGCATTACAGTCTGAACATTGCTTCTAGGTGTAGGGCCAGCTTTGGCCTCGCCATTCTGCAGGGCCTTCTTTCTTAGGCCGTTGACTGCAGTCTGTCCTCCTCCCAGGGCTGCTTCCTGTATGGAGCCAGAACTGCTTGGGACTCGGTCCTACCGGTGTTGGCCTGCTGCAAGAGCTTCCTCAAAGTAAGATGGTACGGTTGCATAAGAACTTACTGTAACAGTAGAACTTTGAGAGGAGCTCTTCTAGCAGGCCATGATTTTCCCTCCCTCCTTCCCCCTTCTTTCTTTTTGCCTTCTCTTGGCTGCATCCTCTTCTATATGAACGAGTCTTCTGCTTTTCCTGTTTCTTTCTTGGCTCTTGGGAACCTCCTTGGTTTCTTCTTCCGATACCCACTTCTGGTCTTCGGCGGGGGAACTGAGGAGGGTGTGGGGTAACACCTGCCTTTATAGGATAGGCCGATGTCAGAAGGTGACATCAACGGTGGGCAGTCCCCTAATGGTAGACTGCTACCTAGAGGGTTTCTGTCTGGTCCTGGTGCCTAGCGGCTAAGTTCTGCCGGTGTTGGTCTACTGCAAGAGTTCCGCTTGAAGATCTACTATTACGGTAAGTTCTTGTGTGACTGTGGTTTCACACTGGTGAGATCTACAGACCTCGAGCACAGGGGCAGGAGTTAGATAACATACTGATGAGAAGCCATTGGCAAGATGGCAGAAAAGGGAGAGGTGCTGTTAGTAGGGGACTTCAGTCTGCCAGATATTGATTGGAGCCTTCCGGCTGTGGCTTCAGCTAGAAGCAGGGAAGTCTTGGACTCCCTGCAAGGGCGTTCCTTAGGCAACTAGTCAGTGAACCCACTCATGATAGGCCAGTACTGGACCTTGTACCCACCAACAGAAGCAGTGTTGCAGATGTCAGGGTGGGGGGCAACTGCAGGACCAATGATCACTGTATAATGTGGCTCTGTATATGGACAACTGCAGAATTGAACCACGAAAGGCAAGGGTCCTGGATTTCTGAGGGCAAATTTTAAAAAATTAAAAAGGAGGATGGAAACCTCTGGGATGACCTGGTTTTGGGGGGTGAACTGGGTGGGGCTGAGGAACAGTTGGGGAAACTAAAAAGGGCCATAGTGAAGGCAACAACCCTCCGTGTCAAGCAAGGAAGCAAGAGAAAGAGGAAAAAAAAGACAGCTGCTGTTCTTGAAAGAGGTGGCAAAAAAGGTAGATGCTAAGAGGGTGGCATTCAGAAGGTACAAGGAGATGCAGAGGGAGGAGGTAGGGAGGTGTATCATGGGAAACAGAAGCAGGGAGAGCAGTAAGGAATGCAAAGGTGCAAACTGAAGAGAGAATAGACAAGGCAGTAACAAAAGAGGACAAGACATTTTTTTGGTATGTAAGTGAGAAAAGGAAGACCAGCGGTGGGATTGTAAGGTTAAGAAGGGAAAGGGGGTGCAGAGGGGGCCAAGAAAAGGCAGACATCCTGAGGTTTTGTTTAGTGTTCTCAGAGGAAAGAGATGTGAGGTGCCACAAACTGTAACAGGAGCATTGGATGGAGGGAGGTGGACACTAGTCCATTTCAGAGTAGAGAGTCCTGAAGGGACTTGAAAATCTGCAAGTAAACAAAGCAAACGGGCCAGACAGGGTCCACCTAAGGTTATTGAAGGAGCTCAGGAGGTTCTGGCTGCACCTCTGATGGCCTTGTTTAACATTGCATTGGAAAAGCAGTAGTTCCTGAGGTGGAAGTCCCACTGCAGATAAGTGGAAGTAGGAAAGAGGCTGGCAGTTCTAGGTCAGTCATTCTGCTGTCGCCACTGTTGGGAAAAATTAATGGAATCACTGCTGGAAAGAAAGGATTGTGGAATATCTTGAACCCAGTGGGTTACAAAACCTGAGGCAGCATGGGTTTGGGGTGGGGGTGGGGGGTCATGTCAAATAAATCTGATGAGTTCTTCAACTGGATGACCAAGATCATGGTGGAGTGGTGGACATTGCCTCCCAAGATTTCATGAAGTCGTTTGAGAATGTTCCACATCGGAGACTAGTAAGCAAGCTGGGTAGCTTAGGAGTGAATCCAAATGTGGTAAACTGAGTAAGAAATTGGTCAGTGGACAACAGGGGAAGGTCCTGTACCAAAATTTTAAATCCCTTCACCTCTTGGCCTGGTTCCTGAGTGGCTAGAGTTCTAGGCCTTGGATCTTTCAGAAGATGTGCTCATGTGGTGGGGGTCTTCTAAAAGGAGTTGATTCGCTGATGCTATGCCTTTAAATAGAAGAATTTCTCCATTTGTTAACAGGGCAAAGAGCTTCATCCTCTTGCCTTCTCTATGGTGAGCATCATAGCATACTTATGGTCCTTCTTTCAGGACTACTGACGGCGACCTTTATGGTGCAACTGGTAGCCATTGCTGCATACCGAGTAGTGGTGGTATGCAGACAGTGGCCAGTGAATAAGGTGGTTGAGTGCTTTATCAAAGGCCTTCACCATTTGTCCTCTCCAGTGCGTGAGCCACCACCACCTTGGGACTGCTGGTGCTGACTGTGCTCACAAACAAGCCATTTGAGCCCATGCATAGGTTTGAGATGTCACACCGGTCATGGAAGATGGCCTTGAGGAGCATATGGCTGGAGCTCGTGGTGAGGTTTGCCAGCTGTTTGTTACATATGCTGAATTAGCACCTGGCAGACCGGCATCAAAGTGGCAGACTGGCAGGTGAATAACATCCTGCATTGACCTCTGCCATAGGTTAGCTAGCAGGGAGCATCTCAAAGAGCTTTAGACTCATTCCACCAGACATACTGCTGCCTCAGTGCCTGCCTCCAGAGACATCATTATACAGGAGATCTGTAGGAGTGCAACCTGGAGAAAAGCACACGCCATCATCACCCATTACACCATTGACATTGTCATTTCTCTTCCTCCTGATAAAGAGTTGAGGAAGATGAATATCATGAGCAAGAGGACGTATGCTTCTGCATGGCTTGGCCTCAGGATTGCCACTTACCAGGCTTATGTGATTAAATATGAGAATAGCCTATGGAAGACTATGGCTGCCATGGCCGATAAGCTGTCTGATGGTCCAGACAGAACTGAAGTTCAGCTGACTGTTGGCCATGGTGTAGGGGCAGGTGTTAACTCTTAAGATCGTTTATGATGACCTTGTGCTGCCGCCCGGCGCTGCTTCCGGCATTTGCCTACACAACCACCTCACAGCTATGTGTGGCTGGCTTTGCTACGGATGTCCAGCAGTCATTCCTTAATGCTCCCTTCGAGGGAAGCAGCTTTTGGTACTGATATAGAGTCTGCTTTATGGATCGACGGCCATCTAAAGTGACCTTGAGGTTCCTTCAAACTCTCAGTCCAAAGCCACGGGTTGGGGCAGGAGATCTTTTCATAGACTACATGCATGCTCTGGTAGAGCCTATTCCAGAGAACCTGACCATGTCTCCCTGTGGACCCAGGCCACCCCACAGGCCCCTTTTGTGCCCAATGTCATGGTCATCAAAGGTACGGGTGTTTGTGGCATGCCAGCTGACCCCAGAGCCTTCTGAATCCTCTTCTGCCTCCCTCAGCCCCTGCAGATTGGGGATCTTAGTGGGAGGCTGCATCTCCTCTTCCTCCCAAAGTGAGTGAGATCACGACAGATGCTTGGATGCTGGAGGTGGTTCAGCTAGGACACGCCCTAGAACTCTATCCCTCCTGTACATCCTTACTTGCCAAATCTTTAACCTCTGGCACATCATGCCCTCATCTGCGAGGGACATGTAGCCGTTCCCAATTGCAGAAATAAATCAGGGCTACTCCTGGTATTGCCTCATACTAAAGTGGACAGGAGATTTCTCACCACAGGAATACTCCAATATTCCTAACTCTTCTGCAGTATACCTTTAAGGTCACATCTGCTTGGAGATAGAATGCTATGCTAATGATGGAATCATTGGCATGAGCTACTTTTCAAATGCTGCCACCTATCGACTGCCTGCATTCTAACCCTCAGATTTCGCTCTCCACCTGTCAAGACCGAACGCCTGGAGATTTCCTCCTCATCTAGTCAGAGAAGCCTTTATTAATAAGAAATACTTTAGTATTTTTCATTTATTTTCATTTGCTGCCTCTTATCAGTGTTATTTTAATAACCATTAGTTCATTTAGCTAGTTTTGTGTGGTTTTCTTGGTTTCTCATGGTTCGGAATAATTGCTGAGGAACCGAGGTACTTTTAGTTGGTTTCGGGGGTTTTCCCTGGTTATTTACTAATTTTTGTAAATTTTATGTGCTAAAATCTTTGTTTCTAGGGACATGGATATGTTGTTCATCCACACTTTCTGGCAGGTTTCTTGCCGCTTTAAATCTTGCCAGAAGGTCTTCAAGCTGGCTCCTCCCACCCAAACTCTCGGCTCCGCCCCATGACGCCAGATCTTCCCTACTGCTTGGAAGCTCAGGTTCCCTCCTTAGCGCTCTGCGTTTTCGACTGGTTCCTGATTTTTCGGTTTCTCCGAGTTTAGTTAGAAGTTTTCTAAAACTTCTGTCTTCTTCCCTCGCTGCCGCGATAGATAGTTCGTTCCCCGGCTCCCGGAGGCGCCCGGGTAATACCTCCAGGAAGGACCTGACCCACGCGTCTTACTGCCTCGATTTTGATCATGATCCGCAAGTTTATGTGATTTTGCCCTTGACCAGCGTCCAGGAGGATCGTGGCCGCTTTGGGGCTCAGGCGACCTGAAACTTTTCCGCGCTGGAAAATCCTTTGAGGCTCATCGGGCGGGTCCGCGCTGGCTGTCTCGGCTGAGCAGCTCCATCTCTTTTCCTCCATGGAGGAGGCGGCGACCAAGCCTGTCCCCACCTCCTCCTCTGTCATGGCGTTTTCTCCGCTCTCTTTGAGTTCTCCTCATTCAGCTTCATTCAAGGGAGACGGACCCTCAGGACCTGCCTCTCGGCCCAGGTCTAAGGAGTCACAGGCTAAGTCCCATCATCGGCGCTGGCGGGAGCGGGAGAGTTCCCCTTCCCCTGTCAGCCGACTTTCGACTTCGGTCGAGGGTGCGGCTCAGGCCGCTGGCTTCACGGTGTCCCCATCAGGTCAGCCGGCCATGACTGCCGTCGACGTTGTCGAGTCTCTCAACCCGACACCTGGGCGGTCTACTGCAGGAGCCGACAACCCTTCACCGGTTCCCCCGGCGGAGGCCGAGGTTCTGCCTGCACCTTCGGGGCGACAGGCCTCAGTCTTTTCCTCCGAGCTGAGGGAAGAGCAGGCGTCCCCCGCTCCTTCCCAGGCCCACCCGAGGATCTGGGCCTCGGTCTCGGTCCTCTTCTCTGTCAAGCCGCTCCCACCGACTTCAGCGATCTTGGTCGGGACACCGAGTTAAGTGGCATTACCGTTCCTCCTCGTCTCCGGCCCTCGGATGAGGGAGTGGCTTCGATGCAGATGGCGTGGACGTTACGAGGAGTTCATGTGGCAGCAGTTGCTTTTGTCTGGGAATCAATCGACTCCGATTCATTCCCCGTCCAGCAAGCAGCTGCCGCCCGAACGGCCGACTCAACCGCTCGCTGTAGTCGAGGTGCCCACTTCAGGGCCGGTTGTTCGTCCGATCCTTGCTGCCCCACCGTCTTCGGTGGAACCTCGGTCGGGTCACGACCTGTCCCGCAGGTTGTCTGTGCTCCTCACTCCCGCCTGCTGTAGGCGGGCGAAGAGTGACTCAGGCCTGAGGCAGTTTCAGAGATCCTTCCGGAGTCAGACATCGACTCTCCATGTTCCCTGTCGGGAGGACCCGGGTCCTCCAGAACGCTCTGTGGACTACAGCCCATCGCCCTTATGGGTCTGCTTCAGCTCATCTCGGAGTTCACGGGATGCAGCTTGAACCCGTCCAAACGGGTCTCTTATCCCCTGACGGAGATTCTAGACCGGGGGGTTCACCCGGGTTTTTCTGGTGGCCGAGGCCATAGTTGGCCCGGCCTTGGAGCTCTGGCGCGCCTACTTCCTGCCCTGCCTCGGCCAGGATGGCCAGGAAGTACTTGTTCCTGTCGGTTCTTTGCCCGGTTTCTCGGAGCACCCCTCCGCCGAGGGGTTAGTTACCGAAAATGTCCTCCAGTGTTCTGTGAACGCTCGCGATGTGGATAGGCCCCCGACAAAGAGTCCAAAAGGATGGACTATGTCAGGCGTAAGGTTTACGCTGCATCCTCCCTAGGCCTCCAACAGGCCAGCTTGGCCGCACTGATGGTACATTTTTCCCACGCCTTTTGGGGCTCCCTGGATGAGGTGCTCCCTCATCTCCCGGCTGACCTGCGGACCACGGTCCGGCGGGTGCGGGACCAGGGTAGGGTGGTGGCGAAGCAACAGCTTCAGACTGATCTGGACTTGGGTGATTCCTGTGCCAGGTCGGTAGCGGCCGCAGTGGCCATGCGCCGCAGGGCGTGGCTGAGGTTATCCTCTTTCTCTACGGATACCCAGCACAAGTTGGCGGACATCCCCTGGAGTGGAGGGACATCTCCAGGCGAATCGAGAAGTCTGATGCCCGACTCGGGTCACCCCGCCTGGAGGGACAAGGCAGCCGGCAGCCTTTGCATAAGCCCCTTTGTCCCTCAGCCCCTGCGGCTTGACCGCCCATCAACACCAGCATGAGGGGCCAGCAGGCTTGTGCTGGGCATCCTGTCCCTAAGCCAGCAGCTTCCTCTAAAGGGAAGCAGGGAGGTAAAGGCCCAGGAGCTCCTCCTCAGGCCTGCTCAGTGACGTGGCTGAGGGCGCTGCCTCGGCCCCGTCACCCCTACTCGGGTTCCCCGCGGAGAGACGGCCCGTCTTCCACCCGGGTCCGCTTCCAGGACCTCTGGGTGTCGGAGGTGCTAGGGGAAGGTCCTGCCTCCAGATTGCGAGCAGGCCCCACCTTCTCGAGCTGCTGCCCCTCGGGGGGCCATGGGGTCCGCAGCCTCGCTGTCGGCCCGCCAAGCCGACTTGCCTGGCCCCTCGAGATAGAGGTGATCAGAAAGGTGGCAGGTCCTCCCCCAGACCCTGGGTTCGTGTCCAGGTTTTTCCTGGTCCCTAACGGATGGGGGGCTTGCTCCCCATTCTTGACCTGCACGACGGGATGGTCACTCTGACTCAGATATCCCATCCTCAGAACAAGGCGTGTGGCTCTATTTCCTGGACCTCCAGGACATACTTACACTTCGATCCGTCCGTTTCTTGGGAGACTCCTCCGTTTCTTAAGCGGGGGATCTCTTTACGAGTTCCAGGCCATGCCCTTCGGTCTCTGCTCTGCAGCATTCCTGTGGCACTGAGGGGTCCGGGCGTAACCCCACCCAGATGGCAGCCTGACTGCAACCCCTCCAGGGCGGAAGGGGACGGTCCAGAGTTCTGGCCCTCTAGGTTGCTCTCAGACTGGTTTCCTTTTATTGGAGCCATATTGGAACTCGTGTCTAAGCGGGTGATCCTTTCTTCGGGACGAAGCTCGACTCTTGAGTCTGAGCTCGGCTCCCGGCGGACAGGGCCGAGGTTCTTCCTCCCTTACCTAGTCAGGTCTGACTGGGCAATTGCGGCCTGCACTAGCGTGGTCTGTTTGGATCCGCCGGTTCATGCGTCCCCTTAATGGGGGCTGGCCAGCCAGCAGTCACAACGCTGTGTTCCTTTTGACCAGTCCGTGACAACAGCACAGGGGTTAGGGAACGCTCTCCTTCGGACCGTTCCAGCTCATTTGCAGGAGAACATCCCATTCATCCGCCCTGAGTCGACGGTCTTCTCCGACCGATGCATCTCGGATGGGTGGGGGTGCCCATCAAGGGGAATACAGAGTGCACCGCCTCTGGTCCTCTGGGGAGTCCCGATGTCTTTCCTACCTGCTGGAGCTCCAGGCAGTCCACTTAGCTCGCATCGCTCGCTCCGTCTGTGCGGGGTCTAGTGGTTTAGGTCCAGGCGGACAATACCATGACCACGTGCTACCTAACCCGCCAGGGTTGGATGAGCCCCTTGCCTCTGCGTAAGGAGGTTCTCTGCATTGGGTCTTTCGCGCAGCCGGGAGGCGGTTTCCTAGCCATTTCGTGGCAGGAGCCTCCAGCACCTTGGCCGATGCCCTAAGCCGGAGAAGGGCTCCGCCTCACGAGTGATCTCCCTGCCAGAGGTAGCACAAGATCCTTCTCTCTCTAGGTCACACCTCGGGTGGACCTTTGTTTTTTCCCTCCAGGGAGAATTCGAGGTCGAGACCGTCTCATGCCCGCCCCCTCAGCACGGTGTGCTGTAGGGGATGCCTTTGAGGCCGTGGACCCCGGGCCTCTGCTATGCCTCTCCCCCATTTCCCTTGTCCCACAGGCAAGGCAAGGAGGGACTAGGCGCAGGTGATTCTGGTAGCCCCAGACTGGTTCTGCCAGCTCTGGTATCCAGCTCTCCTCAGTCTCAGCCCCAGGCTCTCGAGGCGGCTTCCAGCCCACCCGGTCCTGATCTCTTTTTGTTAGGGGAAGGTACTCCATCCGGACCTTCAATCCCTGCACCTGACGGCCTGGTCCCTGTGCGGCTAGTGGCCAGGCCTTGGGTCTTCTCCGCAAGGTCCTCGACATTTTTGAGTAAGGCCCTGCCAGGAGTTGGACCAGATATGCTCGGGCTTCAAATGGAAGAGTTCTCCATTTGGTGTCAGGATAGGGCCTGGTCCTCTCCTGTTCCTCGGCAGCATTTCGCTGACTACCTGTGGTCCATTTCTTTCTTGAACAAGGGCTCGGCCGATCCACCCTCAAGGTGCTTTTGTTAGCCACTCCTGTCTTCCGGGCGCCGGGCCGGAAGGTAGTCGGTATGGCAGGATAGGTGATCTTGGCGCTTTCCACGGCCTTGATCACACCTCCCCTCCGGGGAGAGTATCCCCATCTCTGTGGGATCTTACGCTGGTAAGGGCTTAGCTCACAGGCAAACCGTCCGAACCTTTGCACAGGTGTGAGTTCCCCACCTGTTGTGGAAGAACACCTTCTTGGGGGATACCATGCCAACCAGAAGGCCGTGAGAGTTCCAGGCGCTCCTTTGAATCTCCCTATCTGGTCTTCCACAGGGACAAGCTTGTCCTGCACCCCACCCGAAGTTCCTTCCGTAGGTGGTGGCGGAGTCTTTCCCTAACCGGGTATTGTCTCTGCCGGGGTTCAACCCCATTCACACCTCGGAGGCCGCGACATAGGACCCATTGGGACTCATTTAAGCGCCTTCCCAGGAGCGTGAGGGCTGAAGTTCGGGAGAGCGTCTGGCCAGCTGTTTGTCATTCTATGCTGAAGCCGCACCTGGCAGACCTGCAGCCAAGCGGACGATGAGCAGGTGGGTCACCTCCTGCATAGATCTCTGTTGGCAGGTGGGCTGGGCATGGAGTCTCCCAGAGGATAAGTGCCTTTTTGCCCGCCTTCCGCTGCATCGGGTGGTTGCTCGAGGATACCCCTGTCCAGGATATCCTAGGGCTCCTGCCCGGAGCAGGCATATACGGGCCTCCCTTCCACATCGACCTTGGGTCACGCCGGGATGTTGGTCGGGGCCTCGGTTCTCCAGTCTTTTTCCATAAGTAGGGGGTGTGCGCCTTGCCTCCCTCCTCCCGGAGAACTGCTAGGAGTCTGCCAGAAAGTGTGGATGAACAACATATCCATGTCCCTAGAAATACAGGATCTTACTTCGAGACACAGCTCTTGCAGCAGGTTGCACCATTAGGACTGAAGCCGGCAGGCGTCGGGACCCCACGGAAAAATTCTAGCTAGCTATCTTCAGCGGGGACCGCCCCCGACGCCGGTCCCGCCTCGACGTCAGGCGTGGTACATAAAGGGGCGGTCCCGCCAGATTCCTAGGTTCTTTCCCGCCGTCAACTTGCATGTCTCGACCCTTCGGTTACAGTCTAGCGCGCGACGCGTGGTTTAGTGCTTTCCTTCGGGAAAATTGGATTTCTTCAAGCAAGATTTTCGCTGATGTCCTCTCCGACCTCCGGTCACTCCTCCAAGTGTGCTTGCGAGAAACAGATCCCCTTCAAGGATCCCCATACGGCTCTGCTCGGTGCCTGGGCCTGGACCCTATACCCGGCCTGCCTTTGCCTGGGGTTTAACAGTCTAACCCGGATCCACGTCAGAAGGCCCTTCAAGCTCTCTTCTGGAAGAGAAGCTGAAACCATGTCTTCCAAGGGGAATCTTCAAAAAGACCCACAAGCATGCAGAGAAACGAAAGGAGAAGGCCCTTCCAGGTCCCTCCAGGGCTTCGGACTCAGCGAGCTCTGTTCCAGGTCCGACCGCCTCCCTCTAGGGCCAGCTGTCAGCCTCCCGGCTGCGGTGTGAAGTTTCTTCAGGCCAAGTCCGCCAGGCGCCTCGCTCGGGTCCTCCAGGGCCTTGGGCGGTCTGGGATCGTCATCACTATCACAAGTCGGGTTGTCGCCTTCGGAACCCGACGTCAGGTCAGCTTCTTTGCCCCTCGCAAGACGTTGGAGCTCACCTCCTTAAAGAGACCTCTGGATCCGATGCCGGTGCGTCCGTCGTTGGCCTTACGTCATGCATCCCTGGAGCCGCCGTCGGCCAGACGACCGTCGCCGGCTAAGCCAGCTCCTCAGCGGACGCCGGTAGGGGGACCGGCGCCCGCTCCCCCTGAGAAGAGGGCCCTGACGCCTCCGACCGACGTCGGTCAGGAGACCTTGACCGAGGAGGATCTTACGCAGCCCGAGGACCAGACGGGCGACCCCGGTCTCGTCGAGACTCCCAGGGAACCCTCGCCGTTACCCGAGCCCCCTGTGGAGCCGACGCCGGGACCTGACGACCGCCCACCGCGCCTGGACCGCTGGTCAGGCCTTTCCTTAGTGGAAGTGAAGGACCTCTTCTCTTACTGGTGGGACACCATAAAGAAGGACATGGTTCCCACTCTTCCTCCTCCTCCTCCTCCTTCTCCGGTTCCTGCACCCCCCCCCTTGCCATTGGGGTCGGCAGGCCACTTACCTCCTCCCCGGGAACTCGGAACCCCTCTCAGGGGGAGACCAGAAAAACGGAGACCTCCGTCTAAATCCTCTTCTAGGTCACCCAGCCCCAAGAGACCCAGGAGACACCGACGAGCGCCTTCGACGGAGGACACGGGATCAGAGTACTTTTCATCTAGATCCCCATCTCCCCTCTCCATCCTTCTCCGGACCCACGTGAGATGCCAAAATCTCCTCCAGACGACCTTTCGTTCTCGGATATTATGAGACACATCCAAGAGAACATGGGATGGGATGCAAAAGAGCTAGACCCCGAAAGGATACGCCCGCCAAATATCTTCGCAAAAAGACCTCAAGCCTGTAGGGTGGTGCAATCTTTGGTTGACACTTTCGTGGTCGTCACCGCGGCAGCCTGGAAGCGCCTCCACATTCGCCCTCAAGGGTGCAGAAGAAAGCTGATCGCTTGTGCAAGGCTCCTAGAGAAGACCAGTACTTGATTCAGCAGCCTCAGGCCGACTCTTGGTCATCACAGCCTCCACATGACCGGGTCACAGAGGTCGCAACATGTGAGCACCCTGCCACCGGACCCAGAGTCTAAGCAGTTGGAGCTTGGGTAGGCGCATCGTGACAGCCGCTACCATCGCTTCATCAGATCCTTGAACTATTTGACCTATTATGGTTCAGTTCCCAGAACGCCTTATGGGAACAGGGTCTGAAATGGCTGCAAAACTGCCGGAAGGTGAGCAGAAGGAGAAATGTTTCAGCTCCTCCGCACGGGTTCGGACGGGAACCTAAGTGCTACGAGCCGCAGACGTCTCGTGGACTCATCGGCCCGAGCAGCAGCTTCGGGCGATGCCTCCGGAGGCACTTGGTTACGCTCCTCGGCTTTATCCTGGACGCTCCAGAAGAATATCATGGACGCCCATTCGAGGGAGAAGTCTTGTTTGGTAATCCTCGGAGAAGATCATTACCAGACTTCAAGAGGCCGGGAAGGTGGTAAGGTCGGTTCAGGCCATGTATCGACCCAGGCTTAGTTCCTTCATAGGAACCAAAGCCTACCTGTGGGTGGATGCAGAGGCAGCAGCCCTGGCCCACACACAACAGAGGGGCTCCAGCTCTGAGAGCCCAGGGGAAAGCCAGCCCGCCAGCCGGCCAGCGATTTCTAAGCCAGCCCAGCCAGCGGGACCCTCTGCCTCCACAGCCTGACTCCTTTCCTCGCCCCTCCGTGGATCAATGGGAAATCATGGTCGGGGGTCGCTTGGCGAACTTCCTGCTGGGATGGCAGGCTATAACCACCACAGGTGGGTTCTTTAGTTGGTCAGAAGAGGCCACTATATAGAATTCGCAGAAAAGACACCCTCGAGGCCTCCTTTGCTCTCCCGGTATCCGGGTCAGCACAAATGTCTGATCTGGCAAGAAGTACTGCCGGCCCTGCAAAAGGGAGCGATAGAGTACGTCCCGGAGAACCAGAGAGGACAAGGATATTATTCCCACTTCTTCCTGGTTCCAAAGAAAACAGGGGACCTCCATCCGATTCTGGACCTCAGCGATCTCAACGTGTAGGTCGCTTACAAGAGATTCCGCATGGTGACTCTTCCGGTCTTATTCCCATGCTGAAACAAAGGCCTTTAGCGTCTCTAGACATGCAGGACGTACACTGCATATCCCATATAACTCAGGCACACAAGAGGTTCCTGCGCGAAAGCCCTCGACACCACCTTCAATTCGGCCTCTTCCACTGACTGTCATCCGCACTCCAGGGTCTTCACCAAGTGCATGGCAGTCGGCAGCTGCCTCTGAGGAGACAGGGCCATTATGTGTTCCTGTACCTGGACGATTAGCTTCATGGCCGCCTCCAGAGAGGCGTTGTTACTTGCGGTCCAGAGCACCCAGGACCTGTTCCGATCTCTGGGAATCCTAATAAACTACGGAAGTCTCTCCTGGTACCGTCGCAGAAACTGCAGTTTATAGGGGCAGTACTGGACACTGTTCAGGGAAGAGCTTTTCTTCCAGACGACAGAGCGGAACGCATCAGATCCCTCATCAGGGAGTTATCGTCGAACAAGACCGTCCCTGCCAGGTCGGTCCTTCGCTTGCTCGGACACATGGCTGCGGCCATTCCTACCATCCCTTTCGCAAGGCTCCACATGCGGGTAACTCAGTGGATGCTCAAAGTGCAATGGGACCAAAGGCAAGACCACTTGCAGCATCCAGTCAAGATCACGAACACCGTGATTCGAGACTGGCAGTGGTGGCTAGTCCCAGGGTCGCTCTCCATGGACGTCCCGTTCGTAGCGCCGTCCCCGGAGGTAACCCTCACCACAGACGCCTCGGGTCTAGGGTGGGGGGCACACCTAGATGGGGTAAAGTCCCAGGGTACCTGGACCCTGGAAGCTCATCTCCATATCAACGTTCTAGAGATGAGGGCGGTTCTCTATACCCTGCAGGCCTTTCAGTCAGTAATCCCACCGTGTACTCTTCTGCTTCAGACAGACAACACGGCGGTGATGTATTACCTCAACAAACAAGGAGGCGCACACTCTTACCCCCTTTGCAGGGAGGCCATGAGGGTGTGGGATTGGGTAATCCAACACGGTGCAAATCTGATCACTGTGCATGTTCCCGGGGTGGACAGCACGATTGCAGACGGTTTGAGTCGCTCCCAGGCCAGAGTCCACGAGTGGGAACTTCTTCAGGAGGTAGCAGAGGATCTGTTTCTTCGATGGGGAACTCCAGAGTTGGACTTGTTCGCATCCCCATCCAACGCAAACCTGCCCAATTTCTGCTGGCTAGATCCAGGGCCTGGTGTTTTCTGGCGAGATGCGTTGTCCCTCTCCTGGGCGGATAGATTCCTCTACGCTTTCCCCTCCTTCCGCTGATCCAGAGAGTTCTTTCTCAAACCGCGCAGGGAGCATGCAATCATGATCCTGGTGGCCCGTTCTGGCCCAGACAGATCTGGTTCCCTTTGCTGATGCAGCTATCCGGGAACCCCGCTCCGTTGCCGTTCAGCTCCCATCTCCTGTCTCAGGAGAAAGGTTCACTAGTCCACCCGGACTTATGTTCATTGAACCTGCATGCATGGCTCCTAGAGACATAGCCATCTTCGTCCACGGGTCTCGCAAGAGGTTGCAGAAGTTCTTTCTGCAGCCAGAAAGCGCGCAACGTGCTGCACGTGACGCCATGAAATGGCGCTTGTTTTTGTTTATGGTCGTGAGCACGCGCGATTTTTTTCCCCTTTAGGTTGCCCAGTGAGTGGTGTTGACTACCTGCTCTCCCTCTTCATTCGGTCTAGCCTACTCCTCTATTAAGGTGCACCTTTGTGCCATTTCTGCCTACCACCTTCCGGTGGGTCATCGTACAGTGGCACAATTGGACGCCTCTCGGGAGTTTCTGAGAGGGGTGTTACACCTTAGGCCACCCATTAGGGACCCTGTACCTCCATGGGATTTGCTCTATGTCCTGGAACAGCTCATGCTCCCCCCCTTCGAACCTGCCGCGGATTGCGAGCTACGTTTTCTGTCGTGGAAAACGTTATTTTTGGTTGCTGTTACTTCAGCGAGAAGAATTTCTGAGCTTCACGCTCTCATGTGCATAGAGCCTTATTTAGTTTTCCACCGGGACAGAGTATTCTTGAGGACGAACCCTAAATTTTTGCCTAAGGTGGTCTCTTCACTCACTCTAAATCAGGACATTGACCTTCCAGTCTACTTCCCAAACTACTCGATTAGAGGAGAGGCTCTGCTTCACACCCTGGATGTTCACCGCAGCCTGAGGTATTACCTCAACAGAACTAAACCTTTTCGTAGTTCTGAACAACTTTTCGTTTCCTTCTCTGAGAGGATGATGGGCCAATCTGTATCCAAACAGTCCTTGTCTTGCTGGCTTGTCCAGTGTATTTCATACTGTTATGATATCAAACAAAAGCCCCTCCCGGGAACAGTCCGGGGGTCATTCTACTAGAGGTGTGGCCACCTCCTTTGCAGCACTCAGAAACTTCTCCTTCTCTGCTATGTGTGCTGCAGCCACTTGGAGCTCTGTGCATACCTTTATCAGGCATTATAGCCTGGACATCGCCTCTCGGCGAAGAGCCGGTTTCAGCCTGGCGGTGCTACAGGGTCTCCTGTCCTAGGTTCAGGACCTGGAATGTACTTCCTATTTCCTCCTCCCGGAATTTCTGGCAGCGTTACTGCTTGGGAATCAGTCCTAATGGTGTAACCTGCTGCAAGAGCTGTGTCTCGAAGTAAGATAGTACAGTTACGTAAGAACTTACCGTAACGGTAGATCTTCGAGAACAGCTCTAACGGAAACCACCTTCCCGCCCACCTTCCCCCTTGGAGGAGGCATGGCTTAAGCATCTTTTAACAGGGATTTACTCCCTTTTGTCTTCTGACGGTGGATCCTCGGTCTCCCATCTTGATGTCAGCCTGCGGCCGGAAGTCTCCGGCTGGAGAACTGGGGAATCTGGCGGGACCGCCCCTTTATGTACCACGCCTGACGTCGGGGGTGGGACCGACATCGGGGGCGGTCCCCGCTGAAGATAGCTAGCTAGAATTTTTTCCGTGGGGTCCTGACGCCTGCTGGCTTCAGTCCTAATGGTGTAACCTGCTGCAAGAGCTGTTCTCGAAGATCTACTGTTACGGTAAGTTCTTATGTAACTGTACTTTACTCACCTGTAACAGGAGTTCTAGGAATGGTATATGTTGTTCATCCACATGACCCACCCGGCCTCCCCAGCTTCGACGCACAACCTGGCTTCCAGCGGGCTAGATCTGGCGTCATGGGGCGGAGCCGAGAGTTTTACCACCTGGGTGGGTGGGAGGAGCCAGCTTGAAGACCTTCCGGCAAGATTTAAAGCGGCAAGGAACCTGCCAGAAAGTGTGGATGAACAACATATACCATTCCTAGAACTCCTGTTACAGGTGAGTAACCTGTATTTTTAGAACCAATACCTTCGGTTCCGAACCGCTAATCCCTGTTCTATTCCGATTGGTTCCTGAATAGACCGCAACCGATAAAATTATTGTTTTTTGAATTTAAAAACTTTTAGTGCTTTGCGGTTGCGGTTTTTCTTCATTATGTCAGAAAAACCTAAAAAGAGAACCCAGTTTTAAAAACTGTTTTGAGTGTGGTGAAATTTTTGCCAAGGCAGATAAGCACTTTATTTGTGTTTTCTGCCTTGGT
Source organism: Neoceratodus forsteri (assembly GCA_016271365.2). Lineage (NCBI taxonomy): Eukaryota > Metazoa > Chordata > Ceratodontiformes > Ceratodontidae > Neoceratodus > Neoceratodus forsteri. The sequence goes on from CM028132.1 coordinate 745,351,791, forward strand.
TTTGAAATTTTTTTTTTTTTGCAGCTATTAATTTTTCTGCTGGCCTACATCCAGAGGGCGCCCCCAGCCACATCCCCAGACGTCCACCATCCAGCACTGAACCGGCCCCAGGACTTACCCCCCAGCGGGGTTTCCCAACACCCGACCGGATTCAAGGGGCCAGTGCCTTGACTGGCCGGGAGCGGAGCCTGCAGGGTGCCATCCATCACACTGCTGTGGCTAGTGTTTTTCCTTTTTCATTCCCCTAGGGGTCGGGGCATGCAATGACGCCTGCGGAGTGGAGCTAGCACGCGTCTGCACGCGCTTTCCTCCAAGCGTCTGCCCCAACTCCTCCCTTGTCTGCAGCGTGGCAGCTGTGTCCCCCAGCCTCCGCTAGAGGGCGACCAGGCACCGACAGTTGAAGCTCCCCATACCCGGAGAAGGAGAGCAGTCCATCGGACGCTCAATCCTTCCCTGCCCCTGCCGACCCCCAGTGGTCCGTGTCACCGGCATTGCGCGAGGTAAGGCCAGTGCCTCAACCCTCTGCACCACTGGGCTGGCGGTTTTGACCATTTAAAAACTAACTGTGACATTTGCAAATCTTTTCCAGAAAAAACTTTAGAAAAACATCTGGAGAGATTAAATAAGAAATTTAAGGGTCCCTCTGGCTCTGTCCAGCTGAAACCCTCAGGGTCTGTGGGTGACACCACAACTTCTGCTGTTTCTACCCCTGATACGGGCAAAAAGAGACCCTCTGAACCGGCTAGCTCTCCGGTTCCAGGAAGGAAAAAAAGTAAAGAAAACAAAGCACACTGAACCCTCTGTGGAAAAGGGGATTTCTGTTATGCTTGCCACTGTGCCTTCTCCTTCAGAGATTGCACAAGTAATAAAAATAATGCAAACTTTGCAGGGTCTGCTGCCTGTGGTTTCACAGTCCCCAGTCCACACCCCCTGCACCTTCCAACCCACCCTCCTTTCCTGAGGAGTGTGGTAAGGAAGAAGAAGGAGAGCCTGAACAGGAGTTTGGCTCCCTTCCCAGAACTATAGAAGATTATTCTTCTCATGTTTCCTTTATCAGGAAAATTGTGATGCCTTGGACATTCCTACCTCTGAAGCTGTAGAGGATGAGGAGGAGGCTGAATATCTGTAAATGGTGGGGCTGACTCCTATTAAAAAAAACTGTCACTCCCCATAGATACATTTTTTAAAAAAGATATTTTAAAATTCATCCAAGCTCCTGGGTCTGTCCCTCCTTTGGACAAAAGGCTGGATAAAAAGTATCAGCTTGACAGAACGGGATGAATTCTTATTTTCACACCCTGACCACCAAGGGGTGGTGCATGCTGCAGCTTGTGACAAGGCAAAAGTCCCTCTGGCTTCCCACCCTCCAGAGAAGGACTCTCAAAAAATTGAAAGTATGGCCAAGAAAGGTTACCTGTCAGCCTCTCTGGGCATTAGGCAAGCTAACTATCAGGCCTATGCAGCCCAGTACCAGAAGGCTTTCTGGCAGTCTGTCTTGGACATGGCTGAGAAAGCACCTTCTCCTCTTTCTGCGCACCTAGCTGAAACTTGCTAGCTTTGGCCTGGAAGCTGCCAAATACTAGTTCCAGATGGCAGCAGACAGTAATGAGACTGCTGTAAGGTGGATGGCAAATACCATCGCACAGAGAAGGTTTGCTTGGTTGAGAGCCACAAACCTCACGCAGGATCCCAGAATAAGACTCTGGATTTTCCTATGGAGGGCAATTCCCTATTTGGCAGCCATACTGAGGCCTGTATGAAGAAGGTGGATGAGTATAAAGCCACCTTCTGTAGCAGTTCTGCAAAAGAAAGACCCTCCACCTCCTCTAGACCTTTCAGTAGGGGAGGCAGGGGCAGACCGTTTCATTCCAGGCCATAGTACTTCCTCAGGCACCCCAATACCCACAGCAAGGGTATTTCAGGGGTATGGGCAGAAAAGGTGTCAGACGTGGTGCCCAATCTCAGCCCCAATCTAAGCAGGACTCCTGACTTCATCGATCAGGCTACCTCTCCTTTTCCAGTAGGGGGCAGGCTGACCCATTTTTTCCAGAATTGGAAAATCATCACTACAGACAAGTGGGTTCTGGAGATAGTGGGTCAGGGCCTGTCTTTAAGTTTCAAGTCCTCCCCTGTTCAAAAAATCAGAGTTTTCAAACCAGTTTCCCTCCTGGAAAGCAAAAGGCTGGAAAAAGAGGTGAAACACCTTCTTTCTCTAAAAGCAGTGGAACTAGTGCCTTTGCATAAAAGGGGAAAAGGACTTTACTCAAGGTATTTTCTCACACCAAAGAAAAATGGAGAGCTGCAGCCTATCTTGGATCTCAGGGTCCTCAAAAGGTTCCTAGCAAAACCAAAGTTCAAAATGGTGACTTTGTCTCCAATTCTACCAGCACTCCAAAAAGGAGATTGGCTGGCATCATTGGACCTAAAAGACCCCTTTTTCCACATCCCCATAAGGGAGTCTCACAGAAAGTATCTCGGGTTCAGATTCCTGTCAGGTCATTCAAACACCATGAAGTCTTGCTATAATTAGGACCATTGCAGTTAGCCTCTGGCTCTAAACTGCCCCGGAGAGGAAACAGTTAACTCCAGAGTAATCTGGAGTTCCACAGCGCGAGGGCGCTGTTCAAAGCTCTATCTGGCTAGTTTCAAATGAAAGTGCCAGATTCTTTACTCCGCTTTCACTGAACAGTCGCTGAGGAGATCAGCTCCTTCAGCTCGGTTCATTTTGCGGTTCAAGCAAGTTTATTCAGTTCATTTGAACGGCAATGTGTAAAATTACCGTTTTGGTCAAAAGCTCTATCTGGTAAACCGTAAGTACTAAAGAATTAAAGTCTGTGTGGAAATCGTTATCGGTTCAGTCTGAACCGATCGGTTTGCTTATTTTACAATTTTGGGCTTTAGAAGTGCGGTACCGTTCTTATCGGTTCTAAAAAAACCTTTATTTTATTTGGGGTTTTTTCCAATACCCGTGACACGGTTAGGAACCGATAAGGGTGTCTTGCCTGGCACGGCCGTTTAAAGGGCAAGTTTGTTGGTTAGGCTGGCATTATGTCTGAGAAACCCAAAAGAAAATCCGGGCCCACTGGGTTTCAACACTGTGATGTCTGTGGGGAAGCCTTTGCCAAGGCTGACCCACACACCACTTGTGTCTATTGTCTGGGGCTGACCACCTCCTGTCAGACTGCCAGGTGTTAAAAATTTCCTGCAGCCACCCTGGAAAGAGATTGGGCCGGCTCAGGGCAGAGGCCAAAGTCCGCTGACCGGATGGCCAGCCCGGTCCAGCACCCACTGGACCAGAGGGAGTGCCCTCTGACCAGGGCGAGACTTCCTCGGGCCAAAGAAAGGCTGGTTCAGAGGAACCAGTCCCAGTAAAAAAGACAAAGAAATCAGCAGGTCTGGAGTCCAAAATTGTCTTTCCAACTGCTGCAGAGATAGCTAAAGCCATACAAATTGTTCAGTCTTTGTCTCAGGGACTTGTCGAACCCCCTATAGTTGGGAAGAGGGTGGCTTGTTCAGGTCCAGTGGTTCAGGTTTATGATGTTGAGGATTTTTATGAACCACAGGAGGGGGAGGAGGTTGATCAGTGCATTTGTGACTGGGAAGGTCTGGAAGTGCCCATCGAGCCGGACATTTCTCCAGACAGACCCTTTGAATCTCCCCCTTTGCTGTCTGAGTCCCCTTCTCATTTTAGGTTCTATAAAAAGGTAGCAGAAACCCTCCAGCTCCCTTTAGAAGAGGCTGTGGATGAGCAAGAGGAGCCTGATTATGTAGAAATGATGGATATTCCAGAGTCTAGAAGGTTGTCTATTCCTTTGCATAAGTCATTTAGGAAGCAAACAACAAAGATTTTAAAAAATCCTCATTCTGTCCTTCCTGTAGATAAAAAAATGGACAGAAGGTATACTTTATCAGGCCCTGATACAGACTTCCTCACTGAACAGTGTAGTCATGTAGGTGTTGTTCAAGCTGCAGCCTGTGACAAGGCTAATATTCCCCTGGCCTCACATCCTCCTGATAAGGATTCCAGGAAGATGGATGCCATGGCAAAAAAACAATATATGGCAGCTTCGTTGGGACTCAGACAGGCTAATTATATGGCTTATGTGGCTAGATATCAGAAATCTAGATGGGACACTATATTGCAGTTGGCCAAGCAGGCCCAGGGCCAGCTGGCTAGTGAGTTGGAACAAGTGGCTGCTGATGGCATTGAAGCCTCTAAGGTTCAATTTCATATTGCTGTTGATGTTAATGATGTTTCCTCTAGGGTCATGGCCACTTCTGTAGCTCTCCGTAGGTTGGCATGGCTCAGATGCACTAATCTGTCCCAAGATACTCAGTCAAAGGCTATAGATTTTCCTGTGATAGGAAATTCTCTGTTTGGGGATCAAACGGAAAATTACATGAAAAAGATGGATGAATACAGAACTACCTACAAAGGTGCCCAAGCTAAGGAGAGGCATGCCACTCCACAAAGGCATGCCCCCAGGGGTAGGGGCAGGCCTTACCACAGGCCTTTTTATCAAGTTCAGGCCTCTTCAGCCTTTGCACAGAGGGTTTTTTTCAGAGGCAGAGGTAGACGGGGCACAGGCAGACCCTCTCCCTCTCCTCAGCCTAAAGCTGCTGCCAAGCAGGCACCCTGACGGGGTGTCCAGGGCCGATTCTCCTGTACCGGTGGGGGGCAGGTTGGCATATTCAGCCAGAACTGGTTGTCCCTAACTCGGACAAATGGGTTCTGGAGGTGGTAAGCAAGGTCTGGTTCTCAGCTTCAAGCAGTTCCCAAAGATGAGGGCCAGACATTTTCCTCCTGCAAATCCTTCAAGCCCTTGCTTTGGAAGCAGAGGTTTCTTCTCTTCTAGACTGCAAAGCAGTGGAAAGGGTCCTCCTTGCCATCAGGGCAAGGGCTGTACTCAAGGTACTTCCTTACCCCAAAGACAGGAGAATGGCGGCCCATCCTAGATTTAAGATTCTTGAACAAGCATCTTTGAAACCAAAGTTCAAAATGTTAACTCTGGCAATGATTTTGCCTTCCCTAAGGCCAGGGACTGGCTAGCTTCCTGGACCTCAAGGATGCCTATTTTCATTATCTTGATCAGGCCTTCTCACGAAAGTACCTCAGGTTCGAACTGCCCTCTGGCCACTACCAGTTCAGAGCAATGCCCTCGCCTCACTTCTGCTCAAGGGTTTTCACAAAATGTCTAGCTGTGGTAGTGGCTCATTTAAGAAGGCAAGGGTTGCTGTGTTTCCCTACCTGGACGACTGGCTCATAGTGGGTCAGTCTCCAGATCAGGTAAATCCCACTTGCTAGTCACCCAGCAGCTCCTCACTTTCTGGGATTCCCTGAATTTTCCAAAGTCAGTTCTGGAACCAGTTCAGGTACTAACTTTCATAGGTGCAGAGTTGAACACAAAGTCAGCCAGGGCATTTCTTCCCTCGGAAAGAGTGGACAGAATCATTGCCCTGGCATCTTGCTTTACCCTGCGGGTCTCTCGACCAGCAAGGCACTTCCTGCAACTCCTAGGGCACATGGCCACTTCCACAGCTGTCGTGCAAGGAGCAAGATTTCAGATGAGGGACATCCAGTTCCACTTGAGGTCCTACTGGTCTCAAAGGAAGGACCCCCTTACCAAATTAGTCCCAGTGACCAAAACCCTGATCCTAGCCCTTCAGTGGTGGCAGGATCAAAGCAACCTAACCCAGGGGGTCCCCTTTTTAACCGTTCTTCATTCCCTCACCCTCACCACGGATGCCTCCCTGTTAGGGTGGGGGGCTCACTTGGGCGACCTTTCCACTCAGGGAGTGTGGTCCCCTCAGGAATCTCTGCTCCACATCAATCTGTTGGAACTCAGAGCTGTTCTCTTAGCTCTCCAAGCTTTTTCAGCTACTGTCCAGAACAAGGTAGTCCAAGTCAGGACAGACAACACCACAACAATGTGGTACATCAACAAGCAAGGGGGCACTCGGTCTTCCCTTTGTGCACCAAAGCAATGAAGTTGTGGTCTCTGGCTTACTCCCTGAACACCTCCCTGATAGCAGTTTACTTTCCAGGGAAGGACAATGTCCTGGCGGATGCCCTTAGCAGGATTTCTCAGGGCCATCACGAATGGGCTCTGAATCCTCAGGCGCTGGGGTCAGTCTTTGCCAGATGGGGCACCCCTCAGATGGATCTTTTCGCAGCCCCAGACAACCACCAACTTCCTCTGTTTTGTTGCAGGCCTCCAGTGCTGGGATCAGTCCCCTGGGCGCCTTTCAGTTGGATTGGAAAGGAAGTTCCTGTATGCCTTTCCCCTTCCTCTCCTCTTCAGGGTACTAGTAAAATCAGAACTCAGCCCTGCAAAGTGATTCTGATTGCTCCAGACTGGGCCAGGCAGCCCTGGTACCCTCTTCTCCTGTCCTGACATTCCACCCTCCTGACCTTGCCCAGGACCCACGACCTGCTGACCTGTGCACAGGGAGAGTGTTATCTGGACCTCAATTCCTCCACCTCAAGGCCTGGTTCTTGAGGAGCTAGAATTGCTGATTTACACCTTTCTCAAGGTGTCCTGGATATTTTGAAGGCTTCTAGGAAGCCTTCCACTAGGGCCACTTACAACTCCAAGTGGAAGAGGTTTTCCTTCTGGTGTTCTGAGAGGCAAATTGTACCAGAATCTGCTGACTTGGCCATTTTATTGGACTATTTGGTCCATTTAAATTCCCTAGGCCTCAAACCAGCTACTTTGAAGGTTCATCTAGCAGCTGTTTCTGTTTTTGTTTCTGCAGGGAAACCAGTTTCCCTCTCCTCTCACCCTGTGTTTTCCAAGTTTTTCAAGGGGTTACTTCACACTAACCCTCCTTTCGGGAACCAGCTCGGCCTGGGATCTGAATGTTTGCATTGCTCAGCTAATGCAATCCCCTTGAGCCTCTGTCTTGACAGATCTCAAGTTTTAACTTGGAAGACTGTTTTCTAGTGGCTATCACTTCTGCTAAGGCGATAAGTGAATTACAAGCCTTGTCAGTGGAAAAGGATTTTATTTCTTTTCACAGAGATAAAGTAGTCCTCAGGACTAACAGAAAGTTTTTACCTAAAGTGGTTTCAGATTTTCATCTCAACCAATCCATCTCTCTTCCAGTATTTTCACTGAGCACTCTTCTTCAGGGGAGAGGAGACTGCACAGTTTGGACGTCAAAAGAGCCCTAAGCTACTATTTGGAACGCACCAAGGGTCATAGGTTCGAATCCCTCCAACTCTTACCTCTGGAGAAGTGGGCAAAGGGAGACCTGCCACTAAGAGGACAATCGCCAGGTGGATTGTCTCTTGTATCCAGTTCTGTTACCAAAAACTAGGTAGAGAGCCTCCCTCAGGACTGAGGGCTCATTCCACCAGGGTACAGCTGCATCTCTAGCGGCTGCTAGAATATTCCTATTTTGGAAATTTGTCAAGCTGCTACCTGGAAGACAGTCACACCACCACCAAGCATTATTCTCTGGACGTCCAGTCCAGGAGAGATGTTCGTTTTAGCACAGCTGTGCTTCAGAGCCTATTCCTAAGTAGGTTCTGGCCCTCCTCCATGGAGATACTGCTGTATAATCTGCAATGGTCCTAATTATAGCAAGACTTCATGGTGTTTGAAGAAAAAATTACTCACCTTAGTAATTGCTTTTCTTCTCATGGAGTCTTCTTTATATTAGGACAACCCCCTCCTACCCCTCTCAGAATTTCTACTTGAGTGCGGGGTTGGCAAATTGGTGCAAGCACTGTGTCATGCCATTTTAATCTCTCTAGTTTCCCCCCCCTTGTTTCATTTGGGTTAGGGAACTAGGTAATTCTGTTTTTAAGTGGTAGATGGTCCCCTCTCTGGACTTGAGTCTTTTGGGGAGAGGGGGCCTATTAGTGCTTGTCAGGGGTAATTCTAACAGTAACATGTAATATTGTTTTTATTCTGTGATTATTGTTGTTCTACTACTGGTAGGTAGCCAGTGGCTAGTGTAGAGCTTTTCCACACAGACTTGCTATGTTAGTTTAGCTTCGTAAAGAACCTGGCAGTTTCATTTGAAACTAGCCAGATAGAGCTTTGAACAGCGCCCTCGCGCTGTGGAACTCCAGATTACTCTGGAGTTAACTGTTTCCTCTCCGGGGCAGTTCAGAGCCAGAGGCTAACTGCAATGGTCCTAATATAGGAAGACTCCATGAGAAGAAAAGCAATTACTAAGGTGAGTAATTTTTTCTTATCAGTTATCAGCTCTACCCTTCGGTCTCACTTCAGCACCAAGGGTGAACACAAGGTGTCTGGCTGTGGTAGTGGCTCACCTGCATAGACAAGGTGTCACAGTATTCCCCTATCTAGACGACTGGGTGATGGTGGGAAATTCACCACAACAGTTAGCAGAACACCTACAGCTCACGCAGCAGCTTCTGCAATCTCTGGGTTTCCTTTTAAATCTAGAAAAATCTGTTTTTCTTCCTTCTCAAATTCTGCAGTTGAAAGGAGCAGAATTGAATACCATAGTGGGCAGAGCCTTTCTACCCAGAGATGGGGTAAAAAGCATCCTGCAGTTGGCAGGTTCTTTCAGGCTCAGTGTCCCAAGGCCTGCAAGGCATTTTCTTCAGCTTCTGGGCCACATGGCAGCTGCAACAGACACAGTGCTACGCTCCAGGTTTCAGATGAGGGACATCCAATTTCACGTAAGAGCTCATTGGTGCCAACGAAAGGATTCCCTGTCAAAGCTTGTTCCTGTAACAAAAACATTTATCCAAGCTCTTCAGTGGTGGAAAGAGGAAACCAACCTCAGAGAAGAGGTTCCTTTCCAAAAAGAACTTGCATCAATGATTCTCACAACAGATGCATCCCTCTTGGGCTGGGGGCTCATCTAGCAGAGCACACTACCCAGGGCACTTGGTCAAGTGCAGAGACTCTTTTACACATAAACTTGTTGGAGCTCAGGGCAGTGTTTCTGGCAATGCAAGCTTTCAAACCACTGATGCAGAGAAAAGGTAGTGCAGGTCAGGACAGACAACACTACCACCATGTACTACATAAACAAGCAAGGAGGAACAAAGTCAAGTCTCCTTTGCACAGAGGCTATGACAATTTGGACCCTAGCTTACTCACTGGGCTGCTCACTGCAGACCGTTCATCTACTAGACAAAGACAATGTTATGGCAGATGCCCTGAGACGAATCAACCAGGACCATCACGAATGGTCCCTGAACAGCTAAGTGGTGCGGACCTTATTCAGGAGGTGGGGCACCCCAGAAATAGACCTCTTTGCCTCTTATCAGAGTCACCACTTGCCACAGTTCTGTTGCAGACCTCCAGTAGTGGACATGGTTCTTCTGGATGCCCTTATTCTGGATTGGTCATGGAAATTCCTGTATGCATTCCCTCCATTTCCTCTGGTATAAAGGGTGCTGTTGAAACTCGAGTCTCAGCCAGCAACAATGATTCTGATAGCTCTAGGCTGGGCCAGGCAGCCATGGTAGTCCCTATTGCTGTCCATGTCAGTGGACAAACCAATACACCTTCCTAGGAGGCACAGTCTTCTGACCTCCAACCAGAGGAGGCTCCTGTATCCGAACGTCAAGTCATTCAGGCTCAAAGCTTGGCTCTTGAGGACCTAGAGTATGCTGGTTTACATCTTTCTGAACCAGTTATGGATGTTTTAAGAGAATACAGGAAATCCTCTACCAAGAAAACCTATGCTGCAAAGTGGAAGAAGTTTTCTATTTGGTGTTCTAGTAGGAATATAGTGCCAACCCAGGCAGGAGTACAGTTGGTACTGGACTACCTGTCTACTTACATTCCACAGGCTTACAGCTTTCTACACTAAATATTCATTTGGATTCAGTCTCGGCCTATGCATCTGCAGGCAAGTCTGTTTCTTTGGCATCATACCCCATACTTAAAAAGTTCAAGGGCCTTTCTCACATGTTTCCATTGGTGAGAGAACCGGTGCCAGCTTGGGACTATAATATCTACATTGCCCAACTCGTGGTCCCTTCCTTTGAGCCTATGTTTTCAGCACCTTTGAAGTATGTCATATGGAAAACAGTGTTTCTAGTGGCCATTACTTCAGCTAGAAGAATTAGTGGGCTTTATACATTGAAAAGGACTACATTTCCTTCCACAGGGATAAGGTAGTCCTACAGACAAATTGGAAATTCCTCCCCAGAGTGGTTTCAGACTTCCACTTGAACCAATCTTTCACTTTGCCAGTGTTCTTCACTGACCATTCTTCTAGTGAACATAGACTGCATAGCCTGGATGTCAAAAGAACTTTGAGCTACTACATGACAGCCACTAAGCCCCATAGGCAGGACAGAACACAACTTTTCCTCACTTATGGGGATGTAGGAAAGGGAAATCCAGCATCTAAAAGGTCCATTTCTCTTTGGATTGTCCAGCGTATCCAATTTTGCTATTCAGAGGTGGGCAAGGAAGCTCCAGCAGGGCTTAGAGCCCACTCCACAAAGGGTACAGCTGCAACACTGGCAGCTGCAAGGGATGTACCCTTGGTGGATATCTGTAAAGCAGCAACCTGGTGAACAGTACGCACATTTGTCAAGCATTACAGCTTGGATATGCAGACTAGGGCTGATGCCAGGTTTGGTACAGCTGTCCTGCAGAGCCTGTTTCCAAAATAGGTTCTTCCCGTCTCCTAAGATACTGCTTTTTAGTCTGCAGAAGAGTTAGGAGTATTGGAATATTCCTGGGGTGAGAAGAAAAAGTTACTTACCATAGTAACCTTGTTTCTCCCAGGGGATACTCCAGTATTCATAACTCTCCCACCCTGCCTCCCCGTTTAAGAACCAGTGGCCTCTGTATTCCATGCTGTACCTTAAGTGTTTGCACACCACATTCTGCTTTTATTGGAACTTGTTCCTTCATTTTCTCCTTTTCAGGTGATTCTGACATAGGAGCTTGGGGTATTGTTTATGATAAGTTTATATTTCCTCCTGTTGGAGGTCTGGATGGGGAATTTTGAAGTTAAATTTTATATATTTTAAATTTTGGGCTCTGTCTTTACAGGCGTCCACGAAATTTGAGGGTTAGACTGTAGGCAGTTGATAGGTGGCAGCATTTGAAAAGTGGCTTGTGACAATGATTCCATCATTAGCATAGCATTCTATCTCCGGGCAGATCTGACCTTAAAGGTATACTGCAGAAGAGTTATGAATATTGGAGTATCCCCTGGGAGAAACAAGGTTACTATGGTAAGTAACTTTTTCTTACATGCCATCGAAAGATTCCGTATAGTCTTTCTCTATAGTCCTTGCTGCCCCCCTGCTGCTGCTGTTAGGGGATTGGCTGTGTACCCTGGATATGAAGGACACTTGCCTCCTTATGAAGACCTGCAAGTCCCACCAAAAGTACCTGTGGATTATGCGATAGGGCTCTCACTGTCTGTTTCGTGTGTTGTCATTTGGCGTTTCCTCTGCACTGCATGTCTTTATCAAATGTCTTGCAATGGTTGCAGCCGCCCTTGGAAGAAATGGCATTTGTTTTTCCCTTATCTCGAGTATTGACTGCTGAAGGCCCCATCACAAGAGGTGATCATGTACACACTATTCTGTACCCAACAGCTGTTTGAGGAGTAGGGTATTCTGGTGAACAGGCCCAAGTCAGTGCTCACTCTGTGCCAGCATCTCCAATACATAGCAAATCTTCCAATTATCAATCTTCATTATTTGAGTGGAGGCTGTAGGACCACACAGGAGCTTTTTTCTTCTCGTAAAGGAGCTGATATTGGCTACTGATGGCACTTGCGTACAGCACATACTCATGTGGTGCTGGGCATCAGTCAGTAACCATCGTCTGCCTCCTTACACACTTCAGTTCTATTATTCCAGCTGTTTATTTTTATTTATAAGTCGGATTTACAACCTTTGAGTCGGACACTCGTTTACAAAGGCATCTCATCGCAGGGAGGGTAGACAACACGTGACAGTGAAGTAAAACAATGGAGGACGATACAGGTGTGGTACAGCAAGGGTAATATACACAGTAGTTCCAGATAATACATAGAAGAAGATAGGTTTGCAATTAATTACAGATTCGACCAAACATTCTCATGACAGTATAATAGGCCTGCTCTAGTGCATCTATGGAGCAAGTACCTGGAGAGAGTGGGGAATGTGGTCTCGGGGTGGGGGGGGCAGTCCGAGAGGGTGTTGTCAGATACAGAGAGCTGGAAGAGTGCAAGCTCAAGGGCAGTCAGGTGCACCTACAGATCCGAGTGTCCGTGAGGTGTTTCCAGAGGACAATTTTAAAAGGGCCTATTTTGGGGATGCTAGTGATATGAGAGGGGAGAGAGTTAAACCAGGAGGGTGCACTGTAATAGAAGGACCTTTGGGTGAGTGAGGTCCTAGCTCTCGGAACCTGGAAGGTGGCCTTGACTGTGCTTCGGGTGCAACTGTCTGGGAGGCTGGTTTTAGAGATGAGGTAACCCCAGGAGGGGAGAGCCCAAAAAGTTGTTTTTTGGCCAGTATACAGGTGTGGTAGTGCAGGCACTCATCAAAGGTGAGTAGATTAGAGGAGGAGTAGAGTTGGCATGTGTGAGTTCTGCTATGGGCACATGGCACGAGCCTACAGGCCTTGTTTATTGAGATCTGGACTTTGGTGATGGCGGTGGTGTCAGCCACAGCATAAATAGGAAGCCCGTAGTCAGATAAGGACAGGATAGAGGAGGGTGATAGCCAGCCAGAGGGCAGTCTGAGGGAGACAGTCTTGGTATAGGAGACCAATCCGGATGTTTACTGCGGTGGAAAGGGTTTTGAGGTGGGCATGGAAGGTGAGTGCTGTGTCGAAGGTGATGCCTAGGTATTTGTATGCTGTAACCTGTTCAGTGGGGTGTTTGGTGCTGGGAAGGATGAGGAGGGGGGCATTAGTGGTGTTGCTGTGACGGTGGGCGAAGAGCATGGATTTAGTTTTTTTTTTGAGGTTCAAGACCAGGCGGTGCGGCCAGCCCAGTGGCGCTGAGGGTTGAGGTGCTGGACGCCACACCTCGCGCCGCACCGACGACCCGAGTTCGGAAACGAGCTCGGGGGTCGGCAGGGGAGGGAGTCAGATTGAGCGCCCCTGGGCAGCTGTCCTCTCTGGGTGGGAGGGTTAGGGATGCCCAGTGCTCTGGCGACCCCCAGTGGAGACTGGAGGCACCATTGAGCTGCCGGGCTGCATGTCAGAGCATGGCTGACGTAGGCAGGGTTGCCATGCGCCGGTGTCAGATGTGCCCACGCTGGGGGGAGGGGGGATCTCGGGGCTAACTACCAAAGTACCCCCTCCAGCCCTGGATAGGTGACGGTCCCTGCCACAGCCACTGCCACACTCCCAACGCTGGTTCCCTGCCACTGCCCCCGTGGTTTCTCCAGGTTGACCTGCCCGACCCGGGGAACCGCAACGACCTTGAAGGTGATCGGGGAACACAGCGGGAGGTAGAGCAAGCTGGCGTGAGCAGGAGGCCTGATAGAGTTCCAGGCTAAGGGGCCAGAAACAGTTAAAAAAAAAAAAACAATCTTTGCTTGGCTGGTACGGAGCTGCCCCTACCCCACTACATGGTCTAGGTATGCCACCTCTGCCTTAGCCACCTGGCACTTTTTGGCCTTTACAGTGAGCCCTGCTGCCTTCATCCTGCCCAATATTTCCTTCAGATGGGACAGGTGTTCTTTCCAGCTGGTACTGAAGATGGCAGTATCATCCAGATAAGCCACTGCGTGCTCTTCAGCACCCTGTAACACCTGGTTGACCAACCTTTGGAATGTGGCAGGAACGTTCTTCATTCCAAAAGGCATTACCCGGAATTCGAATAATCCTAGTGGAGTTATAAAAGCTGACCGTTCTCCAGCTCTGGGAGTTAACTCCACCTGCCAAGTACCCTTTTGTTAACTCAGTTTTGGTAACATACAGTATGTTGCCCCTCCCAGCTTGTCTAGTTGCTCATCCGTTTGTGGCATTGGGTGGGCATCAGACTTCGTGACGGTGTTCAGTCCATGACAGTTCACACAGAAGCGGGGTAGACCCATCCAGCTTGGGGATGAGTTCTTCGGGTGAGGCCCAGGGACTGTGGGATTTCTGGATTACCTCGAAGCCCAGCATTTCCTCCACCTCCCTCCTTATGTCCTTTAGGGCGACCTCGGACTCCCGGTAGGCCATCCATTCTATTGGTGCTTGCATCCCCATATCTACATTATGGGTCGCTTAGGGGGTTCATCCAGGTTTGGCTGTAAATAAATGGGCAAGTCCTGAAGTTCTCTGTTACCTTACGTGGAGCCTTTGGAAATGAGTCCCTGACTCTAAAAGGGTTGTAATTCTGATGTGACTATAAATAAAATAAAGTCCTCTAAAACCTCCCTCACTTTCTGGGTCTGTTCCGGGTGAGCTGGGGCGACAGCTTGATTGTCTCCACAGACTACTCCCACTTGCTTTCCTCATCCATCTCTTCCCCAGGACTACACACTGCAAATATCATGTCAGCCCTGTTTACATATGACTTCATCATATTGACATGGCACATCCTATGGGTATGTCACCTGTCAGGCGGTTCCACAATATAGGTCAAGTCATTGACCTGTCAGACTGCCTTGTATGGTCCCGCCCACACGGCCTGCAGCTTGTCCTTCCAGACTGGAATTAGGACCATTACTTCCTGACCGGCGCTGTATGAGCAAACTCTGGCTCCGTGATCGTACCAGACCTTTTGCTTCTGCTGGGCAGCTGACAGGTTGCTTTGGCCCTCCCCCATAAGCTCCTTCAGCTTCTCCCTAAACTTAAGGACATACTCTAGTATGGGAGTTCCCCATGTGGTGTGCTTGTCTTCCCAGTCTTTCCAGATCAAGTATAGGGGCCCATGCACCCTATGTCAGTGTAAGAGTTCAAAGGGGGAGAACCCTGTCTACTCTTGGGGCACCTCCCTGTATGCGAACAACAGATGGGGGAAGGTATTTCTCCCAGTCTCTCCCATGCTGTTCAGCAAACGCTTGGAGCATTGGTTTTAAGGTGGTATTAAATCATTTCATGAGCCCATTGGCTTGTGGGTGACAAGGTGTTGTGCATCTCTGCACCACCCACACTTAGCCCACAAACACTTCATCAGGTCTGACATGAAGTCAGTCTCTCCCCGATCATAGAGAACCTCCTGCGGAAACCCAACATGGGGAGACAATCCCTAGCAAGACATCTGCCACTTTGTCTGCCTTAATTGAGGAGAGGGTGACCGCCTCTGGGTATCTGGTGGTGAAATCGACCACTGTCAGGATATACTTTTTCCCGGAGGGTCTTGAGGTATTCAAGGGTCCTACAATATCCATTCCTACCTGCTGGAATGGCTTCTCCACAATAGGCAGAGGAATTAAGGCAGCTTTTGTTTTATTACCTGCCTTCCCTCTTGGCACAGGTGACAAGACCTGCAATATGCCTTCACCTGCTGGGTGAAGTTGGGCCAATAGAAATGTTGGGCTAATCGCTGCATGGTGCGAGCGATGCCCAGATGTCCGGACATGGGGCTATCATGAGCGATCTTGAGCAGCCTCTCACGATAACCCTGGGGAACGACAAGCTGCCTACCCATCACCCCTCCCTCCCTCTGTCCTCATGCCCTGTGTAGTCAACAGTCCGTTGTCCCAAAATACCTTATGTCTCCAGTCACCTCTCTGTGTCCCATCAGATTCTGCACAAGCCCTCAGCCTCTCCAAACTAGGGTGAGTTCTCTGAGTGGTGGGAGAATCTTCGCATTTTCCCAAAGTATGGGATATGTCCCCCTCAATTCCTAAACTTAGGCTCCTTAGCTTGAACATCAGAGCTTTCAGAGTCCGTGCCATCCCTAACTTTCTGACCATTCGTTACCCTCTCCTCCTCAGAGTAACCTTCTGTAGCTGTTTGGTGAATGGCTACTTGGGGGAAGTCCTACCTCCCTTTCACTATTCTCCCTTTAAGGAGACACAAGCTGGGGAACCAGCCTCCTATTCTTTTCCATAGGGGCTTCTGTGGGGTTCAGAGAATTACAAGCGGCCTTAGCTGTCTGACTGCGAGTAACCGCACACACACCACCTCCTGCTGGAGATTGTTCCCTATAATCACATCCAGGGAGAGGTTGTCTGCCACTGCCGCTTTTTCACCCTCTCTCCTGTCTCACCCCAGTCCAGGAGAACACTAGCCTAGTGGCAGGGTTTTCTCCTCCCCAGTGAATCACCTCACAGTTACAAACATTTGGCATAAGTTGTTCAGGCCCAACCAAATCCCCTTTTACCAGGGTAAGAGACGCCCCAGTGTCCATTAACCCATGGGTCTGCATCCCATTTGCGATAACCTGGTGTATGTGCTCCCTCATGTTTACAGGCATACTCTCAGGGATGCACAGTGCACCCACATCTTTTGAGGATCACTTCTTCCACTCTGTGCCTTGTTAACACACTGTCTAGCAATATGCCCTGGCTGCTTACAAAACCAGCAGTCATCACTTTTCCCCACCAAAGGAATAATATTTTGGTAACTTGGTGCTTTCCCCCTTTCTGCAGAGGCAGTGAGGGTTTTAGCTGCCCTTATGGTGCACTTTTCCCTTTTGCCCCTGTAGCACCTGCTCCCCCACTTCCTTTCAGAGCAGGTCTGCTCCTGGCATAGCAGTCTGAGAGCTCAGCAGCTTGCTGTGCTGTTTTAGGATCCTGGTCCTCTAGGCAGGTTTTCAGCTCTGCTGGGCATGCCCAAAAGAACTGTTCCAATAACACAACCTCCTCTATTTTCCTCAGAGTTTGCTTCCACCCCCTTCCACCAATGTTTCAAAAAACTGACATTGCTTTGTGGTGAGTTCCTCAACGCTCATTTCAGAGTTCTTTTGGAGCTTATGGAATTTAACTCTGTGAGCCTCAGGAGTTCATACTTTTTCAGTAAAGCGGTTTTAAGTTTCTCATAGTCTTTACTGTCTTCATTGTCCAGTTGGCCTAGTGCCTCACACCCCTTGCCAGTAAGCAGCGGGGATAGCTGAAAGCTCCAGGCCTCATTGGGTATCTTGGCCTGAATGCAGACCTTTTCAAACTATTTCAAAAATGCATCCATATCCTCCCCTTCTTTAAATTCTGCTATTAGTTTGGAATTTAATTTATACCCCAGCCCTGGATTTTCAGGTTCACCCCTGCCACTTACCTGCTCTGTCGCTGGCAGTTGAAGTTTCAGCTTTTCCAGTTTGAACTCTCTGTGATGCTGTTTGTCCTCCATCTCCATTTAGTCTTTTCTTCTCGAGTTCCCGCTGCATCTCCCATTCCTGCTGTTGGGCTTCAAGCTTTTTCTGCTCCAGTTCCCTTTCTTGCTACTTTTCTGCAACTCCAGATCTTCCTGGACTAAGTCTCCATCACTCATTCACCCTAGTGGGACAGCGCCAGAGGCGCTAGGACCAAACGGGAACCTAAAATTTTCTGAAGGGTCTGCACCGAGAGAGGATCACACATGCGTGGCACCACGAGACTAGCTCGCGCCTGTGTAGGCTATCTCGACGTCGACTCTCCAACTGCTTCAGTTCCTTTTCTCCTGCCGTCGAGTGCGCTTGGATGTCGACGTCGCTTGTGTGCCAGAGTCGAAGTTTTCGTCTATACGACAGCAGCTTTTGAAGTTTAATTTAGTATTTTAAGTAGTAATTTCTTATTTTATGAAAAAGAAGAAGATTATGAAGAAGAAGAAAAAAATACTTTCCTGTCATCAACGGAGTCGTCCTTAGACGGTAGCGGTGACGGTAGGAGGACTTTGGTTGAAAGTTTTTGTGGCAGAGGGGCTGTGTCTGGTCCGCTGCCCTTAATTAACGGGGGGGTCCGACTACGGACAGTCCTCTGCTCTTTCGGGGTGGGGGGTGGGGGAGGACAGTCCTCGAAGCACAGCTCTGGCGGTTCTCGGGATCTGGCTCACTAACCTTGAGCTTCTCTTCCTTGTTGGGGAAGAAGAATCGGTGCTGCTCGAGGTTGCCCGTTGAAATGCGTCTGCACGAGGGTTGTTTGTCGGGAGGGGCGATGGGCCGGAACCGACTTTCACGGGTTCCTCTTGGCCCCGCTCCTAACGGCTGCATTCTCGACTCCGAGCTCCATCTCTGTCCTCGTTGGAGCTCTGGTGGGCAGTTTCACCTCTGGGCTGCTCTTGTGGAGTAGGGGGTTTGACTTTCCAGTTTTTCCTGGCTCTGTTCCTGATTCGGGACCTCCGGGCCTCAGAGACGTTGGACTGGAGCTGGGTCGACTGGATCACGAATGGCGAGGTGCTCTCTTGGTGCCTTTACCATTGTGTTGACCCCTTGAGCCTACCCCCCTCTCCCTTTTCAATGCAGGGGCCGGCACGGGCACCACCTTTTTCCTTCTCCCCTTCTCAGGATTGCCATTGGCATTTTTCCTTCGGCTCCGTGGCTCGGTGCCTTGGTTGGTGCCGTGGGGGTGCCTTGGTCGGCGTCATCGCTCTGTGTGGCACTGTGGGTGCTCTTGTTGCTGCCACTGGTTGCCGGCGCCGTCAGTGGTGCTGCAGGTGTCTGGGTGGCATTGTGCACCTGCGGGTGGTGCCATACATCTGCGGGCGGCGCGGGTGCCAGGGAGGCCATGGGTGGCGCTGGGAGTACCCGTGGGTGGTGCTGTGAGCGCCCATGGGTGCTGCGGGTGCCATGGGGGCACCTGTGAGTGGCAACGCTGGTGCCCATGGGTGGCACTGGGGCCCTCAGGTGCCATTCTTGCCATGTGTGTCATGGGTACCATGGGTGCTCTCGAGTGCCATTGCTACAGGGGTGCCTGCGGATACTGCCGCGGCTGCCCTCTGGTGTCGCCCAGGTTGGCATAGGCACTGCTTGGTGCCCTCCAATGCCATGAGTGGTGCTGGTGCCACACGGGTGCTAGTGGGTGCTGTATGACAAAATTAGTGACACTTTTTTCAATATCGGTCTTCCTTTCCACAGAACTTGTGGCGGGATGTTTATCGCAGAATGAACTCCTGTTCTGCGGATTATTTTTTTCCCCACACATCTTAGTGAATGGCGGTCTATGTGGGATCTTGTGTCATCCAGTGGTTTTCTGCTGATTGAACTCTGCTGTACTGCTCTACCAGCGGAATCTCATTCTGCTCAGCACTTTCTCTGTTCCCTACGTGGTACCAAGCTCCTCGACATCCTTCCTGATGGCGGAGTCTCTAGTGGCTCTGACGTAGACCTCTCTTGGAGGTCCTTCTGGGGTAGAAGTGCATCTAGATGGGTCTTTCCCTGGCCTTCTGGTCAGTAATACAGCAGACGACTCATTTTATATACTGAAGGGCACGTCCTCTCTATCTTCAGAGTCCGTGATGGAAAATCTTTTCAGTAGTTCCTCAGTAATGGGGTCCACTATAGTATTTCACACTGTCTGTGGACCATACACTTCTGCGTCTAGACTTTTTCAATTGTCAAGACAGTTACACTCTGAGGAACATTCTAATTTAATGGTCGGGAGCCGCTCTGACTCTTCCGCTCCTTTGATAGAGGTATATAGCCCCCTTGTGGTATTGCCTCTTCAGTGGCTTCTTCGGCACAGGTGGTTAACATCTCTCCAGCTGTGATTGTTAATCCGGTCCTGATTTCAGTATGGACGTTCAGGCTCTTTCTGCACTCAGATGGAGAACATCTTCGTCTTTCTGTATCAAGACAATCCTTGCAAAATAGCAGCCTGAAAGCCTTGTTAGGCTCAAACTAAAAATTAAAAAATAAATATAATTTTTATCACAGCACAGGGCCTAGCCGAAATTACCCGCTACTCCCCTTTTTGGATCTGGTCAGGTTCTGCCTCAGCCCCTGAGGCGCTCGTCTCTAGAGTACGGTAAAGAGTACCTGATTTTTTCTTCCCTTAGGGGAGTCCGATCCGGCGGCGGTATGGGTCATCTCTTACTCTAAGAGAGATTTCTCTCATTCAGAGACATTTCCTAGACCTAGGCAACTGCCCAGTCTGTTAATTCCCCTTTCTTTCTATCAGGCTTTCTTCTCTTGAGCAGAACCTTGCAGCAGCAGAAGCGAGACTCCACCGAGTCGGAACTCCGGTTCCTACTTCCTTGCTTGCTTAACTTAACAGGCGATTTTCTCCTCCTTGACGGATGGTCAAGTAGGTCTTTTTTCTGAGGTAGCTTCCCAAATATTCACACCTTTGGTTCCTGCCCACTGGTCCATGCCAGTCGCTCACGAAGCTGTCCTCTTCAAGTGTGGGATGGAGTTGTGATGTTTGTTTTTCAGCAAACAAACTAGAATCCTTTCCTGCTCCCTTCAGGGAAACCAGAGTGGGTAGTGCCTCGCCGCATTGAGTCACTGCCTCTTTCAGTCACTTCAATAAATGGGTTAGACCTAACTTGGTCCTGCTGTGTCCCTCCTCGACGTACATCTGCCTCTATTTGCCTTAGAAATCCAGCCCCTGTTTTTTTCTGTTGGAGTGTTTTTTTCCGCAGTGGACACATCCTCCTGTATACTTTTTCCCTTTCTTCCCTGAGTTCAGAGACTGCTACTACAGTTGTACACACAGGGGCAGGATGATTCTTTTTGGAATATGCAGTGGGTAGGATCTGGTTCTACTAGACCACCACGAGAGGCTTCTAAGTCATGCTTGGCCTTCCATCAGGAAGATTCCTGTGACTAAGTGGAGACCATGTGCTCCTGGACCTGTTGTTTACGGGTCAGCCATACTTGATAGTGGGGGTCTCCATCTGCACTTTCCGGTCTACCCTGAACCAGTAGACTTTACCTCCGACTCTTTCAGTTCCTGAGGTCCCTTTCAAACAACATGAAGTCTTGCTATATTATGACATATGCAGTTTGTCCCAGCCTTAGAACTGCTCTGGAGGTGAAAGAGTTAACTTCCATGCCAGGCATGGAATCTTGAGCGCGAGCTCGGTTGAAAAAACTCTGTCTGTTGATCTTCAAACTGAAACTGTCAGATTCTTTACTCCGCCTCACTGAACAGTCGCTCCGGAGATTCCTCCTACTGCTCGGTTCATTTGTCGGTTAAAAGTGTTTTCTCGGTTTTCTAAACCGCAGTTGTATATTTTAACCGCAATCGGTCGGTTCAAGCTCTGTCTGTGGTATCGTAAGTGATAGGTTTTACATTTCTCTGTGTGGAACTTGCAAACGTTGTTATCGGTTTGGTTTGAACCGATCAGGTTGTTGTTAAAACTTATTAAATTGCATTTAGAGTGCGGTTCCCGGTTCTTATCGGTTCTAAAAAAACGGATTTCATTACGGTTTTTTCCACGACCCGTGACACGGTTGGGAACCGATAAGGGTGTCTTGCTTGGCTTTTTGGCGGAAAAGGGCAAGTTTTTGTTTAGGCTGGCATTATGTCTGAGAAACCCAAAAGAAAAACCGGGCCCACTGGGTTTCAGCACTGTGGTGTCTGTGGGGAAGCCTTTGCCAAGGCTGACCCACACACCACATGTGTTTATTGTCTGGGGTTTGACCACCTCAATGCAGACTGCCAGATTTGCAAGAATTTCCCTGCAGCTACCCATGATAAGAGAGTTGGTAGGCTCAGGGAACGAGAGGCCAAAAAGTCCGCTGACCCGGATGGCCAGCCCAGTTCGGTGCCATCCGAACCGGAGGGAGTGCCCTCTGACCAGGGCGATACTTCCTCGGGCAAATGAAGAGCTGACTCGGAGGAGCCAGTTCCAGCAAAGAGGACTAGAAAATCAGCAGGTGTGGAGCCAAAATTTCCTTCTCCAACCACTGCAGAGATAGCCAAAGTGATCCAAATTGTCCATTCGCTTTCCCCAGTTCCGTCCGAACCGGCACCATCAGGTAAACGGTCGGTTCAGGCGGTTCCACCGGTTCAAGAATATGATATAGAAGAATTTTATGAACCGGAGGAGGGGGAGGAGGATTATGAAGAGAGTGAATGTGATTTTGAAAGTCTGGATGTGCCCATTGAACCGGACATCTCCCCAGACAGACCTTCAGGAGTGTCCCCCCCCCCAGGCTTTCTGAGTCCCCTTCTCATTTTCTGTTTTATAAAAAAGTTGCTGAAACCCTCCAGCTCCCTTTGGAAGAAGCTGTGGATGAACAGGAGGAGCCTGACTATGTGGAAATGATGGATATCCCAGAGTCCAGGAATTGTCTATTCCTTTACATAAATCTTTTAGGAAACAGACAATAAAGATTTTAAAAGCTCCTAATTCTTTACCTCCTGTGGATAAAAGATGGACAGGAGGTACACATTGTCAGGCTCTGATACGGAGTTCCTTTCACAACAATGCAGCCATGTTGGGGTAGTGCAGGCTGCAGCCTGTGATAAGGCAAATATTCCCTTGGCTTCACACCCCCCTGACAAGGACTCCAGGAGGATTGATGCCATGGCAAAGAAACAATACATGGCAGCATCCTTGGGACTCAGACAGGCAAATTATATGGCCTATGTTGCAAGATACCAGAAATCCAGATGTGATACTGTTATGGCTTTAGCGAAACAGGTCCCTGGCCAGCTTGCCAAGGAGCTGGAACACGTGGCTGCTGATGGTATTGAGGCATCCAAGGTGCAATTCCATGCTGCAGTGGACTCTAATGATGTATCTTCAAAGTCATGGCTACATCTGTGGCTTTTAGTAGAATGGCTTGGCTCAGGTGTACTAGCC
This sequence comes from Neoceratodus forsteri, assembly GCA_016271365.2. Classification (NCBI taxonomy): domain Eukaryota; kingdom Metazoa; phylum Chordata; order Ceratodontiformes; family Ceratodontidae; genus Neoceratodus; species Neoceratodus forsteri. The sequence goes on from CM028132.1 coordinate 745,374,347, forward strand.
TGTCACAGGATACCCAGGCTAAGGCCATGGATTTTCCTGTTGTGGGTAATTCTCTGTTTGGGGAGCAGACAGAGAATTACATGAAGAAAATGGATGAGTATAGGACCACTTATAGGAGTGCACAGGCCAAGGAGAGGCAAGCCACTCCTCAGAGGCAGCTTTCCAGGGGCAGGGGCAGTCCTTTTCACAGGCAGTCCTTTTCACAGACCTTTTTACCAAGCCCAGGCCTCCTCTTCAGCTTATGCCCAGAGGGGGTTCTTCAGAGGGAGAGGCAGACTGGGTACGAGCAGGCCTGCTCCCACCCCTCAGCCTAAAGCTGCTGCCAAACAGGCAACCTGATGGGATGCCCAGGGCCGATTCTCCATTACCTGTAGGGGGCAGGCTGGCTTACTTCGTCCAGGACTGGGAGTCTTTAACATCAGACAAGTGGGTCCTGGAAGTAGTAAGCCAGGGACTGGTTCTCCGCTTCAAAACATTTCCAAAGATGAGAACCAGATCCTTTCCACCTGCAAATCCATCAGAGGCTCTTGCTTTGGAAACAGAAGTCTCAACCCTCCTGCCTCTCAGAGCTGTAGAAAGGGTTCCTCTCCTACACCAGGGCAAAGGACTGTACTCCAGGTACTTCCTTATCCCAAAAAAGACAGGAGAATGGTGGCCCATCCTGGCTCTAAGATACCTAAACAAGCACCTTTTAAAACCAAAATTCAAAATGGTGACTCTGGGAATTATTTTACCCTCCCTAAGGCCAGGGGACTGGACAGCGTCCCTGGACCTCAAGGATGCCTACTTCCATGTTCTCATCAGAAGCTCCCACCGAAAGTACCTCAGATTCAAACTGCCCTCAGGCCATTACCAGTTCAGAGCAATGCCCTTCGGCCTCACCTCTGCCCCAAGGGTATTCACCAAATGCCTGGCAGTAGCAGTTGCTCACTTAAGAAGGCAAAAGATTGCCATCTTTCCTTACCTGGACGACTGGCTCATAGTGGGTCAGTCTCCAGACCAAGTCAAATCACACCTTCAGGTTACCCAGCAGCTGCTTACATCTCTAGGTTTTCTTCTCAATCTTCCAAAGTCAGTTCTAGAGCCTGTTCAGCTACTCACCTTCATAGGCGCAGAACTGGACACAAAGCAGGTCAGAGCTTTCCTTCCTCTAGAAAGAGTAAAGACCCTGGTGGCTCTGGCCTCCTCCTTCACTCTGCAGGTCTCTCGACCAGCAAGGCACTTTCTACAGCTCCTTGGCCACATGGCTGCTTCCACAGCTGTAGTGCAAGGAGCAAGATTTCAGATGAGAGACATCCAGTTCCATTTGGGAGCCTTCTGGTCTCAAAAAAGAGATCCTCTAACCAAATTGATCCCAGTAACTCGAACCCTGATCCAGGCCCTGCAGTGCTGGCAGGATCAGAGCAATCTGAGACAGGGGGTTCCTTTCATCCCTCAATCTCACTCCTTGACCCTTACTACAGATGCGTTCCTCTTGGGATGGGGAGCTCACATGGGCGACCTCACCACCCAGGGATTGTGGTCCCCTCAGGAATCTCTGCTCCACATCAATCTGTTGGAGCTCAGAGCTGTTTTCTAGCACTTCAGGTTTTTCTGCATCTGTTCAGAACAAAGTGGTACAGGTCAGAACAGACAACACTACTACAATGTGGTACATCAACAAGCAAGGGGCACTCGGTCTTGACCTTGTGCACCGAGGCGATGAAGTTGTGGTCTCTGGCTTATTCCTGAACACCTCCCTCATGGCAGTTCACCTCCCAGGCAAAGACAATGTCCTGGCAGATGCTCTCAGCAGGATTTCCCAGGGCCATCACGAATGGTCACTGGATCCCTAGTACTGGGGTTAGTATTTGCCAGGTGGGCACCCTCAGATAGATCTTTTGCAGACCCAGACAATCACCAACTTCCGCTTTTTGTTGCAGGCCCCCAGTGTTGGGCTCAGTCCTCTGGATGCCTTCCTTCTCGATTGGGAAGGAAGTTCCTCTATGCCTTCCCCTTTCCTCTCTTGTTCAAGGTGCTAGTCAAAATCAGATCTCAACCTTGCAAGATGATTCTGATTGCTCCAGATTGGGCCAGACAGCCCTGGTATCCTCCTTCTGTCCTTAGCAGTCCACCTTCCCCTGTGTCTCCCCAGGAATCACAATCTGTTAACCTGTGCCCAGGGAGAGTTTGGTATCGAATCTCAATCCCTCAACCTTAAGGCCTGGCTCTTGAGGTTAGAGTTTGCTGACCTACACCTTTCTTGAGGTGTACTCCATATCTTGAAAGCTTCTAGGAAGCCTTCCACCAGGGCTACTTATAATTCTAAATGGAAAAGGTTTTCCATATGGTGCTCTGGAAAGCATATTTCCCCAGAATCTGCTGATTTGCCCACAGTCCTGGACTATATGGTCCATCTAAATACTTTGGGGCTGAGGCCAGCTACCCTGAAAGTGCATTTGGCAGCTGTCTCTGCTTTTATTTCAGCAGGAAAGCCCTCTTCTCTTTCTGCTCACCCTGTATTCTCCAAGTTTTTCAAGGGATTGCTTCACACCAACCCTCCATTCAGGGACCCTGCTCCTGCCTGGGATCTTAATGTTTGCATTGCTCAGCTAATGCAACCCCACTTTGAGCCTTTGTTTTCAGCAGAGCTTAAGCACTTGACTTGGAAAACTGTGTTTCTAGTAGCCATCACTTTTGCCAGGCGCATAAGTGAATTACAAGCTTTGTCAGTGGAGCCTGATTTTATCTCCTGTCACAGAGATAAGGTAGTCCTCAGGACTAACAGGAAGTTCTTGACTAAGGTGGTTTCAGATTTCCACCTTAATCAATCTATATCTCTTCAGTGTACTTCACTGACCATTCCTCCTCTGGCGAGAGGCTGCACAATTAGATGTAAAGAGGCCCTTAGTTACTACAAAGGTACCAAGGGTCTGAGGTTTGACTCCCTCAACTGTTCCTCACTTATGGTGAGGTTGGTAAGGAAACCTGCCACTAAAGATCCATTGCCAGGTGGATTGTCTCTTGTATCCAATTTTGCTATCAAAACTGGGTGAGGTTCCCCTTCAGGCCTGAGGGCTCACTCTACCAAAGTACAGCTGCGTCCCTAGCTGCGGCCAGGGACATCCCTATCTTAGAGATATGTCAAGCAGCTACCTGGAAAACAGTACACACTTTCACCAAGCATTACTCCCTGGATATCCAGGCCAGGAGGGATCTCGGTTTAACACAACCGTGCTTCAGAGCCTATTCCTAAGTAGGTTCTGTCCCTCCCCATGGAGGGTACTGCTGTGTAGTCTGCATTAGTCATAATATAGCAAGACTTCATGTTGTTTGAAGAAAAAATTACTCACCTTAGTAATGTTGTTTCTTCTAATGGAGTCTTGCTATATTATGACCTCCCCCTGCCCCTCTCAGAACCTCTGCTCTTGGGATGTGGGTGGGCAGTGCAGTGTTGGCACTTAATGATGCCCACCTTGTGTTTTCACCCCTCTTTTTTGGGGTGTTTGGGTGTTGTATTTTATTTTATTTTATTTTATTTTTGGATCCCCTGACTTGAGTCTTGGTTTTGGGACCAGAAAAATGTGTTAATATTTTAGTAGCCAGTTGGCTAGTGTAGGTTTACAGCTTCCACACAGAACCCTAGTGAGTTTTGCTCGTAAAGATCTGACAGTTTCAGTTTGAAGATCAACAGACAGAGTTTTTTCAACCGAGCTCGCGCTCAAGATTCCATGCCTGGCATGGAAGTCAACTCTTTCACCTCCGGAGCAGTTCTAAGGCTGGGACAAACTGCATATGTCATAATATAGCAAGACTCCATTAGAAGAAACAACATTACTAAGGTGAGTAATTTTTTCTTATGTTACATTAGTACATGTCTTTGACACTATTAATTTTGGTCCTAGACCAAATTGTGAGGCCAGGTTCTTGCCGCTCTCCTACTGTGGTTGTGGCTTCCTGGCAGACTTTCATTTTGTGTCCATTGCAGTCGTCTGCAAAGTGGCGAGTTACAACTCGAGCACTTATCATGTAGGCGCTATGTTCTAGATGCTCTTTACAAGACAGCTCTTTTTATTAGCAGGACAGTCCTTGGCTGTCCTTTCTGAGTGAACCCTATCTCCTACCACCCTACTCAAGGTTGTTGGTTTTAGCTTGGTACTCTCCCACTAGTGTGAATGAGTGATGGAGACTTAGTCCAGGAAGATATGGAAATTACATACTTACCATAATTATTGATCTTCTTGGACAGTCTCTATCACTCATTCACACGCCCACCCATCATCCCCTGGGTTCACTCGTTTTCTTGCCTGGTCTTCACGGTCCTATGGTTCAGACTGTGAGGACATTAGTCTTTGGCCTTTCTTGCAAAGGCCATCTGGGCCCTCTCAGACCCAGAAACTCAGTATGAGTTATTCTCATTAGTTACGCTGCACCTCCTCGGTTGAAAAGGTACTGAGGCAGTTGGAGGGTCGACGCCGAGATAGCCTACACAAGCATGAGCTAGTCTCGTGGTGCCACACATGCATGGTCCTCTCTCGGCTCCGACCCTTCAGAAAATGTTAGGCTCCCGCTTGGTCCTAGCGCCTCCGGCGCTATCCCACTAGTGTGAATGAGTGATGGAGACTGTCCAAGAAGATCAATAATTACGGTAAGTACATAATTTCCATTTTCCTCAACTCAAGCTGCAGCCTGATCCTTTCTAGATCCAGCTCTGTGGTGGCCTTACCCTGGTGTCGTGGCTCTGGGTTCCCTCTGGTCTCGCTGCCCTCCTCCCTGGGACTGGTCACTGCGATGGCCCCGTTGCCCCCACGCCGAAGTTCTGGTCCTTTTCAGTCGCCATCTGTGACTTGAGGTCCTGGGCAGTCGCTTGTTCATCGGCTGCCCCAAGAGCCTCCATGAAGTTCTTTTTGCTTTGCTCCTCATAGTGGATCACTCTTTCCTGATACAACTGCCTCAGCTGGTCTGTAGTGCAGTTGCTCTCTTTGGAAGTCATCTTCTTACCTAACTACTGCTATACTAGCTTACACTGTATAAAAAAAAAAAAAATTTAGGGTAGGGAATGTTGTCCTGTAACCAAATGTTCTCTTTTTTCCCCCCAGTCTCTGCCCTGTATGTGTGTGGATTGTTTACAGTTTACCAGTCTGATACACTGGCCTCAAATCCCACCACTATGCCACCAATATCTGTCACAAACCTACGCTTGGGGCACCAGGTGCACTGGGCTCACAGTGTCCTCCCCTAAGTGCAACCCGTGACGGGGGGTCAGGAAATAACCTTCCTCATGTCCTTATAGAGTGCTTATTGATTTCACAACTGAACACGCGCCACAAGGGCCCAGGGCTCTCTCTCTCTCTCTCGCTCTCTCTGGGTAAGGGTAAAATACAGTCTCGAATCTGTAGCCAGGTAAGAACCCTCTTTGGTTGCTGCACTAGGGGGAGAACCCAGGTGTTAAGAGATCTTAGGGGGCTACCCTCGTAATCCTGATTGTGACTTCTCCCACAGGTGTGCAGGAACCTGATTCAAACCCCACAGACCTCCTCCGGAGACCTTGTGTACTTTTACCCTACTTTAGAGCTCCAGATCCCCTGCCAGGATCCTAGTTTCAGTGGCATGTGGCACCATGGCACCAAACAGGTGAGTCACAAATTGAATAAACCTTCCCAAAGCCTTCTCTTGCGTGCGTATATACACACACACACACACACACACACACACACACAAAATCACTCCTAGGCAGTAGTATTTTAAAATAAAAGCAAGAGCTTTTACTGATCACTTAAATAACTACCATACAAACATACAGACACATGATTTAGATATTTGGTTACAGGATAACTACAAAAAAAAATTAGAAAATATATATGAAACAAACTAATGAATTAACTGGATAGTTTCTACCTTTTCTGTAGTGAATCAGAGTCCCGAAAATAAATGAGTTTTGCAAAGTCTCTTTCTCTCTGCTGTGTCTGAGTCCCAGTTTTTCTTGCAGTGGTCTTCAGTGTGTCTGGCAGTTTTCACTGTGTCGGGAAATTTGGCTTCTGCAGAGTCTTTGTTGAAGAGAGCTTATATAGCCCTTCTCTGCAGTCTGCAAAACTGGCATGTGATTGGCTAGTGACCTTGATATTTGGGGGCTGGCAGTATAGCCTGGAGGTTAGAGTAACAAGCTGTGAATGAACTTGGTACATCCAGCAGACCTGGGTTTGATTCCCACAACCCCTGCTTGCATACTGTGCGACTCTGAGCAAGTCACTTAACCTCCCCAGTGCTCCCAAGTCACCCCTAAAAACAGGTACTTGTGCCTAGTGGACCTTACCCGGTTACCAAAGACTAAAATAAAAAATAAACAAGTCCAACTGTTCATCTCTAGGCCAGCAGAGGTCTCTCTTGCTCTTTTCCCAAAATTTTAAATGAACCAAAATTAACAATATTTTGCTTTCCCACAGTCCCACCTCCCTGACTAGCTTTGATCTACACTGCCTTCCTGACACTATTAAAATGGAAATAGAATGTGGTAGTTGGTAGAGGATTTAACAGTAGTGTCCAAGACTGTGTGTCTGTAAGACCCTGTTCTCAGCTATTTTCCATTTGAAATTTAAAGTGTTATAACAGAGGAGATAACCCTTCCATCTCCTGTCATTTATGGAATCTTCTCCTTTGATCAGCTACCAGGGGAATTCCAATCCCCTATTGAAATTTAACTCCTGTTCACATCTAAGCAAGCCTTTATCCCAGACAAAGGGAGATGTCAGGCACTGAAATACACATGAGCTCTTCCCATGTACCCTTACAGAAAAGTGGGCATCTTTTCTGACAAACCTATGTCCTGGCCTTTTTGGAAATTAAACAGTAAACAAAAATTACAGGGAAATATGACCACAGTGACCAAATCACCACACACCTGCTCACAAAAAATGAAAGCATTTTAGGATTTGGTGTACTGCCCATTAGCTGGACCCCTTTGTGTGTTCAGTAAGTCAACTTATGAACTATCTTCTGCCTATTACTGATGCAGGCCTCTAGTATTTCTCGATAAAGGTTCATTTGGCTGCATTGTTGACTTTTCATGCCTTCACAGACAGCAGAACGGCCCAGTTTGAGGTTTCCTGTAGGTTGCCCTAAAGGTTTTCAGTTTCTCCCCCCGGTCCAAGATCTGGTTCCAGTTCTAGTTTGGGACATTAATATGGTTCTAGAGAATCTTGCTTCACTTCCTTTTGAACCTGCTGCTACTTACGAGCTGCGCCTCCTTTCTTGGAAGACATTGTTCCTCATGGCTCTGACGTCTGCTAGATATATTTCTCAATTGCAAGCTCTGGTCACAGAGCCTCCTTATCTTGTTTTCCACAAGGATCGTTAACCTTCTGTACCATTCCTCATTTTCTGCCAAAAGTTTATTTCTGAACATACATTAAATCAGACTTTAGACTTTCTGGTTTACTTTTTGACTCCCAGGGATAGTGGGGAATGTCATCTGCACACGCTTGACATTCGCCAGATATTTCATTGGTGCCTTGATGATACTAAGGATTGCTGGAAATCCTCTCAGGTATTTGTGGCTTTCACCCACAGGATGGTAGGCTTCCCTATTTCTAAGCAGGGCATTTCCTAGTGGTTGGCCCGTTGCATTAATTTCTGTTACGAGAGGCATGGTAAGTAGCTTTATGGACCTGTACATGCTCACTCCACCCGTGGAGCGGCTACGTCATGGTTTGTTTTCACAGTGTCTCCGTAACTAACATCTGTGTTGCTGCCACTTGGGGTACTGTTCACATATTCACTAAACATTACAGTCTGGACATCGTCTTTCATAGATGTGCCAGATTTGACCTTACTGTCCTTCAAGGCCTCCTTACTCAGGGTATTTAGAGCCTTTCCTCCACTGTTGTTGCTTTGGTGCTGCTTGGGAATTGTTCCATGATGTGGCTTAATGGAGGACCATATGCTCGAAGAAGTCTGAATACTTACTATAACAGTAGATCTTCGAGAGAATCTCCTCCATTGAGCCACAGCTGTCCCTCCCTCCCTCCCTCCTTCCTCCTGCTCTCACATGCTGATTCTCCTGTTATGTCCAGTTTGGCATTCTAATACTTAGGCTTCCATATCCTCCCCTTTGTGCCAGGTTTGGTCCCGGTTGTTTTGGTCCCTGCCAGTCCAGTGATCCTCCAAGCTTGTCTCTGGCGGGGAACTAAGGTATGATGGAGCCGCCTGTGTTACTTAGGTAGCAACAGTGCACGTTGACATGGGCTGCCTCAGCTAACAAAAGTTTCTGGGTGGTGCTGGCGCCAGCTACTTATAGTTCCGTGATGTGGAGTAGAGTCTCTAGATGATCTACTGTTACAGTTAAGTAACTATTCTTTAAGACAGCAGAAAATACAGAAAGTTACTAAACATTACATTGTCTGTTTTGTATTACACTAGTGGCCTACGAAAATCTGGTGGCAAAGGAAAGAAAGCTGAAAAGGAAAATCGTAGAGGTTCATTTGAGAGTCGGTACGTATTAAACTTCTGGATGTTTCCATATTTTTGTCACGCTTTACAGGCCTCAGGTTGCTCTTAGATGGTAGTCTGCTTTCAGATGCATTGTGTAAAAGAAAACATGCCTATTCAATATTGTGTTTTGAGTAAGATCATTGTGTTGGCTAGTAAAAAATGTGATAAACTAAACTACCAGTCCATTATAATAAAACATACAGTAGGTGCAGACTAGCCACTAATTTTTTTTTTTGGGGGGGGGGGGGCACAATGTACCAGCTATAAAAAGAAGGATGTGTAAATGTAAGGAATTGAAGATAATGAAACAAATTAAAGCATGGCTTCCCCCGGGGGAGAAGACTTATAAAGAGAGAGTACCCATTCCTGACATATATGGAGGAGTCAGGAGGTACAGCTACTTCTGACCAGTTTGCCACGTTAATAACTTCCTGGGAGGAGTTAAGAAGCTGAGGGGAAACTCCTTCTGTCCTAAAATGCTGGGCAGGTGCAAGGTTGAGACCACCTTGAGTTTAGCTCTGGTCACAACTATGTACTCCTGGAGGCTTGAAGAGGGGAAACTGTCATTTTTAAGCTGGTAATCCTATTCGCTGTCCTAGACAGTTAGTCATAACAGTGTGTAACTGCTGTAATGGAAATAACCTCTGTAGCATATTTTCTGTTTATATTGTTGTATTATTGTAATATATTCAGACTGTGTCAGAATAAAAATTACTAGAGCTAGCAGAACCAACAGCAGCAGAGAGGAAAAGTTGCAAATTTTAAGGAGTAGTCAGTTTTTACTTTCATTTCCTGAAGTATTTTTCTTTTCTTTTGCTCATCAGTAAGTTTTTTGTGACCATATTATGCTGGATGCGTGGAATAGCACTCTGCCTGACAGCTGACATACCTAGTTCTGTTCCTCCCAAGACTTCATCAGCACTGTGACCTCACTGACAGTGACATCTCAGGTGACTGACCTGGCAGCTACTGAGTGGCTTTTGCTGAGCAGCTGTGATGTCGCAGTCAGTGAAGTCACACTGCAGATTGTGTAGTGGGCGGAACAGAGCTGGCTAGATATGCTGAGCTGTCAGGCAAAGTGCTGCTATACACACCACACTTTCTAACATAAGCTAAAAATCTTCTGATTAATTAAAGGGAAAAGAATAACGTGCCCCATCTACAAAACAGTAATAGTTTGCTGCTTTTAAAATGTAGTATTAGTTTTAGACGGTACAGTAGTTCTTTGAAAAGAAATGGAAAAAAAAAATAACATGGTATTATAACTTTCTGGATTCCTTCCATGGAGTCACACCAACACAGTTCCATTGAGCATACGTGAAGTCATCAGAAAACCCATTTGCTAGATTTAGCTCCTCTCTTTCCTCTCATGCCTTTGCCCCACCATGCTCTAGATTTTTCTTTTTGCTGGAATAGTTAAGTAGACCCTTAATCAGTTCCTACCTTTGATGGTTTCTTACGAATTTCCATCTGTTTGTGTTTTTTCTGCTTGCTGTTGCTGCCCTCTCTGCTACAGTTTTACAGTTCCACATCCTTTAGCAGTCGTCATATTTTGGTATTTGTGGAACTTTCCTTGGTCTGGATCATGAAGAGAAGATGGCTCTTTTTCAAGCAGTAACCAAAAGATTTCACTTCGAGAATCAGCTCTTGCAGCAGGTAACACAGGACTGAAGTCAGCAGGTGGCATTACCCCACGGAAGACTTCTAGCTAGCAGTCTTCGGCAGAGACCGCTCCCGACGTCTGCCCGGCCCCAACATTACATATGGTATAAAGGGAGGGCGGTCCTCGGCATCCCTTGGTTCATTTCCCGCCATCGACTCGCGTTCATCGGCTCAACGGATCACCTCTCGCTAGTTCGACTGCCATATTGTTCAGCCCTTTGGGCCATTTTTCTTTGCATTTTCTTAGAAAATGTTCACTTTTTCTACTGTTCATTTTCCTGTATGTTGTCTTCGCTGGCATCTTCTACAGAAAGGCACTTCTCTAAGTGTGCCTGCGGCAAACAGATCCCTTCCAGGGACGGCTACTCCACCAGCTTGCTATGTCTAGGCCCAGACCACGACACCCAGACCTGCCAGCATTGCCAAAAATTTTACAGCAGGACGAAGATTCGATGCCAGAAGACTCTTCGGGCCTACCTAACCGATCAACGCCTGGCAGCCATGCACAGAGTCCTCTCCTGGGAGAAGTGCTTCCCACCACAAGTCCTCGGGGGAAGCATAAGGAGAAGAGGAAAAAGAGAGCTCTCCCTCCAAATCTTGATCATCGGACTCCCACTCTGCCTCCCCGGGCAGTTCAGACTCTGCATCCCAGGCAACCTGTTCGCCTTCCTAATGGTTCTTAAACCTCCTGCCCTGGTCCGGGCATTGGGAGAGAAAGGCGGCGACTCAGGATCCTCAGGCTCCACCCTGCAGCCTCCCAAGATCCGCCCTCCTGCTTAGCCTTCAGGCCGTCATACAGAGCTCTCAAAACCGACATCAAGCCCCTCCTGATCGGCATCAGTCTCAGGTGCACTCCTCTGGTAGGGCAGCCTCTCAGCCCCCTAGGACGTCCAAACCATCGTTGGACAAACATTCGTCGACCAGTCTTCTGTCCGGTGGTGATTCCCACCAATGACAGGTGACAGACAATCACCCCGCTGGTAACCCATCCTCCGGCACCGACGACACAGTCCCTGTCATCACTGGTCTCACCTCCGCCACCGGTTGACTAACGGTCAGGGCATAGTCCTCCTGAGAGCCATCGAACGACAGCCTCAAACCAGACATCAGCCACTGACATCCGGTCTAGCGCCACAGTCCCGACGTCGCCTCCTGTACACCTGCCATCACCAGACAACTCTACGCTAGACCAAGGCTCTGGACTGGCATCAGGCTGAATGCCAGACCCAGATCCTAAGCTCCACCTGTTCCAGGTGAAAGACCTAGTTGGGTACTGGTAGGAGAGAATACGCACAGACTTGTATGCCACCAAAACGCCCACAAACTGAGGACCCCCCAGCTGGTGCAGGGGCCCCACCGCCTACTTCTCCCATCCCCCCTTCAGGCAAAGGCATGGGAAAGGAGTCCCCAACTTCGTGCGAGAGCAAGGCTCCTTGCAAATGCCGCTCCAAGTCAAGGAGCCCAAGCTCCTCGGGCTCCCCTGACCGTGGCAGACCAAAACACAAACATACCAGATCCAAGTCGTCTTCGTCGGTGGACCCAGACCATTCCTCCAACCTGTCTTCCTCTGACCATTCATCTATCGAGAACCTCCCCCCAGACCCCCGAGATACCCCTAAGTTGCCACCCGATGAGCCCTCCTTCATGGAGATCATGCGACACATTCAGAAAAATATGGGTTGGGAGACGGAGGACCTGGACTCAGAAAGAGTAAGACTGGCTAAATACCTCCGTCAAAAGACCCAAAGCCGGTGGTCATCCTGCCCCTGGTGGACACCTTTGCAGATGTCACCAAGGCAGCCTGGAAACACCCCATTTCTCCCCGGCCATACTTAAGAAGGAGGATCGCCTTTATAGGGCTCCAAAAGAATAACCCTTTTTAGGGGAGCACCTACTGACTGATTCGGTGGTCATTTCGGCTGCCCATGATAGGTCCCAATGGCCGAGGCATCTTAGTACCTAGCCTCCTGACAAGGAGTCTAAGCAGCTGGACTCCATGGGGTGGAAGATTTACTCTTCCTCCACCTGTACCGTCAGAAGTTTAAATTTTCTGACTCACATGGTACAATTTCAGAATTCCCTGTGGGAGCAGGGACTCTACTTAGGTAAGGAGTTCCCAGACTGCCCACAAAAGTCAGAGCTTAAAAAGCTGATGCAGATGGGCTCAGATGTAGGTTCGCACATCTTCCGGTTAGCCTACGACTGGCGGACACTGCAGCACGGGCCACGGCCATGGGGATGTGTGTCCAGCTGCACTCATGGCTCAGGGTCTCCGGCTTCACCCAGGATGTACAGACACATATCCTGGACGTGCCATTCCATGGCTCAGCTCTTTGTGGTGTGAGGACTCGGAAAAGATAATCACCAAATTGCAGGACTCTGGCAAAGCCATTAGGTCGGTACATTCTATGTACAAACCAAAGCAGAGGCCCTTTCGTAAACCTCACTTTCAAGGAAAAGGAGGACAACAACCTCATTTTTATCAGCAACAAGGAAATTATGGTCGCAAGGGCCCTGCCTCCAAAGCAGCTAAATCGGCCCAGGCCACCCTCCCACAACAACCTGACTTCTTGCAAGACTCGCCCCCTCCCTTCAGGGGGACCGGAAAAGCAGTTGGAGGCCGCTTTTCTCTCTACACCAGAGGGTGGCACGAGATCACTTCTTACCAGTGGGTCCTACAGCTCATCGACAAGGGACACTCAATCGAATTTCTTCGGAAGCCACCGGACAGGCCCCCCCCCCAAATCTCCCAGGTGCATGCCGAGCTCATGCGAGCTGAGATCCAGGCACTCCTGACATAAAGGGCCATAGAGCCAGTACTCCCATCTCAGAGGGGTACACAGGCTTTTACTCTCACTTCTTCCTGGTGCCCAAAAAGACCGGGAACTTGCGCCCTATTTTGGACCTCAGCGACCTCAACCAGTTTGTAGAATACAAACGGTTTCGGATGAGCACCCTTCAGGGGATCATGCCCATGATCCATCAGAGGGACTGGTTAGTGTCTCTAGATATGCAGGACGTGTACCTCCTCATGCTGGTTTCAAAACCTCACAGGAGGTTTCTCAGGTTCGAGTTTCAAGGCAGACATTACCAGTTCAGAGCGCTGCCCTTAGGCTTATGCTCGGCACCAAGGGTTTTTACCAAGTGCCTGGCAGTGGTTGCCGCCGCCCTCCGAATGAGAGGGCATTATGTCTTTCCCTATTTGGACGATTGTCTCTTAACGGCCCCGTCCAGAGGACAGCTGCAGCACACAATCCAAGCCACCTGTTCTCTCTCTCTCGCTCTTCAGAGAACTAGGAATCACAATCAGTGTAGTAGAGTCCTCCTCGATTCCATCCCAATCCCTCCAGGTAATCAGATCACTGATCAGCACCACCAGAGGGAAGCTTTCCTTCCAGAGGACAGGCCTCTCCATCTCCGGGGGTTAGCCCATAACATCTCATCCCTCCCAAGGGTCCCAGCCAGATCGATTCTCCGGCTCCTAGGCCACATGGCCACCTCTGTCATCACAGGCCCAGATTGCATATGCGAACGATTCAGTGGACTTGAGTCCAGTGGGACCAATGTTGAGATGATATGGATCTTCCGGTTTCCATTTCGGAACTGGTTTGCCGAAAACTTGGCTAGTGGATGATGTCCTCTTCCTTATTGGAGGGGATGCCCTTTCAAAGGCTGCTCTGACCCAAGTCCTAACTTGGGTGCCTTAGGCATAGACTGGGGAGCACATCTGGACATTCGTCAGACACAGGGCATATTCCCAAGCTTATAAATGGGGAAAAAGGTTAGTGAATCAGAAGGATGTTTCTGAATTTCCCTTGGATTATCTCCCCCCGCACCCCCCGAGAGCTTGCTGATAGTCCTCCCATAGTTATTGTTTAATTATACTATAGCCCAGGAAAGGTGGCATGATCTAATGCATTTTTTGCAGTGCTACATGCCCACCTGACCATGACAGGGTCAGAAATCCATCCTTAAATGGTCAACGTATCCATAAGGCCTTACTGGAGATGAGGCACACAGGGACCATTTCCTGGGGGTCTCTGTTCCTCATTTTTATTTCCAATGTGGCCTGCTGCATCACTGGGTACCAGGGAAATAGTGGTGCTGGGGGCCCTTAGTGTTGCCTTGACACTCCCCCTGAGGGCGCATACATCTGCCCCTTTGAAGGAGAGGTATCTGTCCTCTCCCTACCTCGGGAGCCGATTACATTTTCTGCCAGGTTCAGAGACCTGTTACAGCAGGTACAATTTGCTGGTACAAAAAAGTTGATGCCCTGTTGGCATTTGGTTATTTTGGCAGGCCTAAAAGTACTCAGGTTTATGTATAATGTTAAAATGCAACAGGCCTGCACACGTTTAGTTGTTCTAGGCCTAGTGCCAAATTTTTTAGATCCTTGTGTAGTTTTAAACACTCTGACAGTGTTATGGTGTTTAAATAGAACAACAGGCAGACATTATAATTCGCTTATATCAGTGACAGTACATAAAGCAATTAATAATACAATATTATTGAGCATAGGGGTGAATTAGGGATAAGTACGGTAGGAAGGGGATATATTGTACTTTTAACATGCAGGAAATATTCATACAAGGCCTGATCAGAAGTAGATATGGCTAAGTCAGCTTTGATTTTATCTTTAAATGTGAATGGGATTGGTAATCTGATAAAGCGCTCTCGATTTTTTCAATTATTCAGAAAAGAGAGACCGGGGCTTAATATGCTGCAGGAAACCCACATGTCCTCTGACGAACATAAAAATTTCAGAGGTGTGGGTATTCTGTAGTAACTGAATCGTCCTATAGGGGTGGGAAAAGGAGAGGTGATGATTCTACTGTCCCAGGAGGCGCCCTTTGAAAAACAAAGTGAGATTAGTGACCCGGAGGGCCGCTATGCCATAGTGACAGGCAAGCTGTACTCAAGACCCGTTACCCTGGCATCTGTCTATTTCCCTCCTAGGTCAGGGAAGCCCTTGGCAGTAAAATTCTATGAGGATTTAATGTCCCTCGTGGAGGGACAATTGCTGCTGGGGGAGACTTGAATATCACTTTAAGCGCCTCTTTGGATGCTGATTACCCCTCTGGCCCATAGATCTAACGCTGTCCAAAAATACACAAAACAAACCATCACTTCTCTGGGCTTGGTGGACACCTGGAGACTTTTTTTTTCCTAAAACAAAAGAATACACCCACTGAGCCCCACACATGGGAAGTGGGGCTCGAATGGACTACTTTATAACCACGGTCGAGCATTTAGATTCCATTTGTGATGTATGGCATGGGGACACCTTCTTATTGGATCATGCTCACTTATATCTCATCGTGGACTTGGGGGCGCAATATAAGCAAACAAATTGATGCCTGAGCCTTGCCCATTTGAGGGACCCAGAGTTCCTTGAATTGGTCCAGAAGGCTGTACCTAGAATTAAACAAGAAAACACCCAACATGCAGTTGCCCCCACAATTCTGTGGAATATTTTAAAAGTAGTATTAAGAGGAGAGATTATACGATTTCTGTCATTAAAAAACGGCAGAGAGAAAAAACACATAAAGACCTGCAGGAGGAGCTATTACATTTACAGCATTGGCCAGATCAAAAGGACCCCAAAATACGAAAATGATTAAGATTTGTAAAACAAAAGCTACAAAAAACAGTAGACCAATCTGTACAACAAAAACTATTTTATCTAAAGTTAAGACATCATGAGGGGGGGCCTAAGACCTCCACTCCAGAAATTTAGCAAGAAAATTAAGAGAACAGAGAACCAGAGCGAACATAATCAGCATGGTAGATCCTAAAACAGGGAGATTAGCAAAAAGACCCCAGGAAATTAGACTTATTCTACAGCGGTTTTACCACGAGTTGTACACTAAAGAAGAGAAAATTCCCATAGACAACATCAAATCATATTTACAGAGTTTGCCAGTACCACGAATCAGTCCACTACAGGCTGAATCCTTGCTGGCGCCAATCAAAGAGGGAGAATTACTCCAAGTTCTAAAAAAAAAAAAAGCTCAGACCCTGAAGGCGCCAGGTCCAGATGGGTATCCTTCTGAATTTTATAATAAATTCAAAAAGCTGCTACTACCCATATTACTCCCAGCCTTACATGAGATCCAGGAGGAGCGCCCCCTCACATAACAGTATGCCACCATATCAGTATACTTAAACCCCATAAGATGTTGAACACCCCACCTCATTTACTTCATTTCTTTTTCTTTTTTTTTTATACTACTTTCTTTTTACGCCCCTTCTCACCCGATTGCTTCCTCACCCTCAAGTCTCTCTGACCTTATACGTCCTGCTTCGTCTGTCTGTATGAATGCAGTCATCCCCCACACTGCCTTTGGTTTAACCCCCAGGCGGTACGAGGCGGGGCCCCTTTTCCACCGCCCGAGCGACTGAGTTTTGTCGGGATCCACATCCGCGACGGCAGGGGCCTTGGGATCGGGGCCTGAGCCCGCTACAGGGAGCACCGAGGTATTTTCCTCTTTTCTGCCCAACCCCATAGGACGCCTGCACGCTAGAGAGCCTAGGAGCAACGATGTCACAGGCAACGCCTCCGCCCCGCGACGCGCCCTCCCTCCCTGCTTTCATGCAGTCCTTGCCGCACCACCACCCGTGGTCACCCAGGTGGCAGTATCGCAGCGGGACCCACATCCCACCCCACCCGGAGGAGGAGAGCAGCCTCTGGGTGCTCGATCCTCCTCCCCCCGGCCGGCCCTGCAGTTCCCCGAGTCCGTTCCTGAACTCGGGTCGCTGGCGCCGTAGCAGTAACCCTACCACTGCACCCGGCGGGCCGGCCCTATTTTGCCCCATTTCAATGCTAAATTATGATTACAAAATGTTCATGTCAGCCATGGTCTCTAGAATAGACCATTTACTACCAGCTATTATTGACCCTGATCAAGTGGGTTTTATTAAGGGCAGACAGGCCCACGATGCCATAAGGCTTGCACATTTCTTAGTAGATTATGCCTTAGAAAGACAAATCCCTTTAGTGCTACTGGGGTTAGATGCTGAAAAGGCATTTGACCGGGTCAGCTGGTCTTTTTTATGGCAGACTCTGGAGCACTTTGTATTCCCGAAACAACTTATAAAATAATTGCAAAATATTTATGCCTCCCCTAAAGCAAATGTTAAGGTGGATGGGGCACTTTCAGATACATTTCAGTTCTCTAGGGACACCCGCCAGGGATGCCCAATGTCCCTAATGTTGTTTGCTGTATATCTCGAACCCCTGGCCATTGCCATCAGAGCTTCTCGGGACATAGAGGGCCTTCCATTGGGAGGTCGCCCGCACAAAATATCACTATTTGTGGACGATATTCTGCTGGGTCTTACCGAGCCTGAACAATCCATCCCAGAGGTATGGAAACAGCTACAAACATTTGGTAAGCTAGCAAGATGTAAAATTAACAAATCAAAAACTGAGGTATTGACGTACAGTTACCTCCCTCCCTCCCACTTCAAAAAAGACTTTCCCTTTAAGTGGCACAGACAAGAGAATGAGATACTTGAGAATAAAGCTCGCAAAAAAACCCATTCATGCAGAGCTCTCAAATTTCGAACCTTTAATCCTAAAATTGACAGAAGATCTATCTCGTTGGTCACGTCTCCCCCCAAGCTTTTTGAGTAGGATAGATACAGTTAAGCAGAATGTATTTCTCCGCATATTTTTTCTTCAGACACTGCCCTTCACCCCGACTAAAACATATTTCCAGGCGTGGGACAGAATGATATCCCGCTTTATTTGGAGCGGAAAGCATCCCAGAATTAGATATTCTGTTCTGCAACTGGCCAGAGAGAGAGAGAGAGGTGGCCTTAACCTCCCTGACCTCAAAAAGTATGCGATGGCAGCACAGTTAAGGGTAGTCCTACACTGGCTAAATAAACAGTATGATGCACACGGGAAACAGTTAGAAGTAACCTGGGGAGACCTATACAACACTTGGCAGCTCCTTTATGGGACGCCCCGAAGTGCCACGGGATAATGAATTATTCGAAGTTCACCAGGAAACCCTTAAAAATATGGCTTAAGGTCAGTAATGATTATTTTATATTCCCTGAAAAATTGTTCTTGAGAACACTGAAGTATAATGCAAATTCGATGGCAGGTCCTTCAGGCCCCTGTGTAGTTCAATGGCAGAGATATGGCATTTTATTCATTTTCCAGTTAGTGGGCAGAACATGTCTCCTTCCCTTTGTCTCCCTCAGAAGGAATATCACTTGCCCCATAAATATTTTATTTATTTACATCTTAAACCATACCTTCAGCCATACAAACAGTCACTCGTGGCCCTAAGTGAAAACCTTACCCAAATAATACAACTGTTACAACCTCATATCAGAGGAACGACCTCGGATCACCTGATTAGTAAGATATATAAGGCCTTAAATGAAAGACAGGGAGACTTGACCAACTCAGTCAGGTTTAGATGGGAACAAGAACTACAGGTATCAATCAGGGAGCAGGACTGAAATGACTCTGCATTACCAGCTATAAAAGTCTTTTTCACACCATACTGGTCGTGAATACATGTGGAAACTCTGTTTTCATTTCTTCCGCACAACAGTCTTGCTGGCTAGTATGGGACAATTGGGGGAGGGACAGTGTTGGAGAGAATGTGGGGATGATAGAGCAAATCAGAGCCATGTCTTTTGGTCATGTCCTAAGCTATCCAAGTTTTGGAAGGGGATCCTCGAGGAGCTGAGTGCAATTTATGACACCACTGATTTATTCACTCCCACATTTATATTGACTTTCATTAAACCAAAAAGTTTGCGAATTGACAAAAACTTGCTGAAATAAATTTTAAAATTTATAACAGCAGCCCACAAAATTATCACTAGGCTCTGGTTTACAAATAACATACCTACTAAAAAAGCCTGGATTGTTTTGTCCAGGGAGATATATGTCCTTGAGCGATTCTCAGCTAAGATGATGGGCAAAGTTAAAAAAAAAAAAATTTGATGTACAGTGGCAAAAGTGGATATCATACCAACTAAATCATTATGGTGATTTTGTACCTTAAGCTGTGTACTGAACATGTCAATTTGCTCTTCTTTTGCATTGAAAAGATACTTGGGATATGATCTGTGATGCTCCTTGAATTTTAATGGGAATAAAATCTGGGAGAGATAGGGGAGGGCTCACCGTGCTATGCCTGATTTGATCTGAATGGATCACAGACTGAACTTAAAATGAGTAATTATGATTCTCTGGACACTGAAGTAATAAGATGTTAATTTATTTTCCCTTAATATGACTGCTGCAGGTATACATGTGATGTATTGTGATGTTATCAACTGGTATTGATAAGTGATGTATTGCTGCCTGTAAAATTGTTGCATTTATAAATTAAATAAAAAAAACTAAATTAAAAAAAGTACTGTTAATTGTCTTTAGCACATTACGAATTTCTGCATTTTGTTCTGGGGTTAAGGAAACATTCACCTTTACAGCATCAGCAGTTAAAATTTGTTCCAGTTTATCATAAGGTACATCAATATCTTCTTTATCAGTTACTGGTAAAACTAGCAACGCAACTTTTGGTGTTTTTTCAACCAATTTCTTGTGGAGGTTAGCATGGTATATCTTAGTAGGATTTTTCCTGACAGGGGTCTCAATCTCGTAGTTAATGGTGCCAGTACGTCTAAGCATTCTATAAGGCCCTTGCCACTTCATTAGCAGTTTATTTTCTGTTGTGGGTAGCAGTAGCAAAACCTTTTCACCGGGCTCAAAAACTTTTTCCTTTACCCCATGGTCATAATATACCTTCTGCTGGTTTTGGGCCTCTTCCTGATTACTATGGGCAATTTCAACATATTTTGCCAGCTTCTTTTTTAGGACACACATACAAGATGTTACAGATTGTTTCTGAATGGGGTTATCGTCCCACATTTCTTTTATCATATCCGGTGACCCTCTTGGCTGCCTACCATACAGCATTTCAAATGGTGAAAACCCTGTTGATGCCTGTGGCACTTCTCTGTAAGCAAAAAGTAGGTAAGGCATATTGGTCCCAGTCTTTCCCTTCTCCTTTTGCAAACCTTTTTAACATGCGTTTTAAGGTTTGGTTAAAGTGCTCAACAAAACCGTCTGTCTGAGTGTGACAGGAGGAGGTTCGTATAGCAGTGATACCTAGTAGTCTGTACAGCTTCTTAAGTAACGCAGCACCAAAAGTACTACCCTGATCAGTAATAATTTCTTTAGGTATGCCCACTCTGCTGAAAATGTTTGCAAGCTCTGCTGCCAGTTCTGAAGCTATGACAGTACGCAATGAAACTGCTTCTGGGTATCGAGTAGCATAGTCGCATACTACCAGGATAAATCTATTACCCTTTTTACTTTTGTCTAGTGGACCAGCCACATCCATTGCAATTCTCTCAAAAGGTACATCTATCAAGGGTAGGGGCACCTTGTCTTTTCTAGTGACTGGGGCTACTTTCTGACACTCGGCATGAGAATTACAGTAGGTAGCAACATCTTCATGAATTTCAGGCCAGTAAAATCTGTACAGCCTCACATTTTTCCTTTGTGAGGAAAATGGTTAATGCTCTAGACCTGGCCATTACTGAAGTAATAGAAGATGAGGGGGCGGCAGAGTACATGGAGATGGTGAGGTTAACTTCCACCAAGAAGTCATTACTTCCCATAAATAAATTATTTAAGAAATATCTTTTCTAGGAGCGTGGATATGTTGTTCATCCACACTGTCTGGCATTGTCCCTTTCCCCTTTAAATCTTGCCGGAAGTCTTCAAGCTGGCTTCTCCTACCCACCCAGGTGGTAAATACCTCGGCTCCGCCCCATGACGCCAGATCTTCCTTTCCACTGGAAGATACAGGTTCCCTCATGCTACTTTGCAGTAACAGAGGTCCTGGAGTCAAATCGACAGTTTTTGCTGCACTTACTCGCTGATCCTCCACCTCCGTGGGATCTCTTGCTGGTTTTGGCAAAGCTCATGGGCAAGCCATTCGAACCCATGCACAAGTGTGAGCTCTCGCACTTGTCATGGAAGACTGCCTTCCTGGTGGCTATCACGTCAGCAGAAGGACAGGGGAGCTCCAGGCGCTTTCAGTGGACTCCCCTTATCTGGTCTTTCACAGGGACAAAGTTGTCCTGCGCCCCCACCCGAAATTCCTTCCGAAGGTGGTGTCAGAGTTTCACCTTAAGCAGGTGTTGACTCTGCCGGTGTATTACTCTAACTACACCTCGGATGCCGAGTACAGGCTCCATACTCTGGACCTCAGACATGCTCTCTCCTACTATAAGGAGAGGACGACGGAAATTCCGGGAGAGGTTCGCCAGCTGTTTGTCACATACGCTGAAGCTGCTTCTGGCAGACCTGCAGCGGCGAGGACTATTGCAAGATGGATCACATCATGCATAAGTCTGTGTTATGAATTGGCGGGCAAGGAGCCTCCCAGAGGGATAAAAGCTCATTCTACCCAACATACTGTTAAAGTTTTCTCGCGGGGATGTCAGGGGACATCCCTATCCAGGAAATCTGTCGGTTGCTACCTGAAGTCAGCGGGCACCTTCATTACCACATCGAGCCTTGAGTCACGGCGTGATGCTGGTTTGGGGCCTCGGTTCTCAATCTCTGTGTTTCTTAAGTAGGGGTGTCGCCTTGCCTCCACCTCCCGAGGAACTGCTAGGAGTCTGCCAGACAGTGTGGATGAACAACATATCCATGCTCCCAGAAAAACAGGTTACTCACCTGTAACAGTAGTTCTAGGAGTGGTATATGTTGTTCATCCACATGCACCCACCTGACCTCCCGGCTTAAACACAACCTGACTGTCCAGCGGGCTAGATCTGGCGTCATGGGGCAGAGCCAAGGTATTTACCACCCAGGTGGGTGGGAGGAGCCAGCTTGAAGACTTCCGGCAAGATTTAAAGGGGAAAGGGACAATGTCAGACAGTGTGGATGAACAACATATACCACTCCTAGAACTACTGTTACAGGTGAGTAACCTGTTTTTACAGATCCTTCAGACCCCTAATTCTGTCCCTCTTCTGGATAAGAAGGCGGACAAGAAATACCAGTTGGACAGACAGGGGGCTGAGTTCCTTTTCACACACCCTGATCATCGGTGTGGTTCAGCAGGCAGCCTGTGACAAGGCTAGAGTGCCATTGGCTTCACACCCTCCTAAAAAGGACTCGAGAAAGATAGCATGGCCAAGAAAGGCTATCTGGCTGCCTCCCTGGGAGTAAGGCAAGCCAACTACCAAGCATATTCTGCACAGTACCAGAAATCTCTGTGGCAGTCGGTGTTGGCAATGTCTGAAAAGGCCCCTTCGGGTTTTGCTGATGACCTGGCTGAAACTGCTAGGTTTGGTCTGGAGGCAGCCAAATACCAGTTTCAGATGGCAGCAGATGCTAATGACACTGCTGCCAGATGGATGTGTCTCTCTTTAGTCCTTAGGAGATTTGCATGGCTCAGAGCTACAAGCCTCACACAGGATACACAGAATAAGGCTATGGATTTCCCATAGGAAAATAATTCACTGTTTGGGGAACACACAGAGGCCTACCTGAAAAAGGTGGACGAGTATAAAGCCACCTAGAAAAGTAATTCGGCCAAGGAGAAGCCTTCTCCCTCTCACAGGCCTTATGGAAGGGGTGGCAAGGGATCATATAGCAAGCCTGTTTACTAGGCCCAGGCTATTCCCCAATACCAGCAGTGCCCTCAGCAGAAGGGGTACTTCAGGGGCAGAGGTAGAAGAGGGTCCTGGGGGGGCTCTCAGACAATCCAGTCCCAGCCGCAGCCCCAGGCAAAGCAGAACTGCTGACTCCACAGCAAAGGCTGCCTCCCCAATCCAAGTAGGGGACAGGCTGGCTCACTACTTCCAAGCTTGGAGATCCATCACTACAGACAAGTGGGTCCTGGAGGTAGTGAGTCGGGGTCTGTCCCTGAGCTTCAAATTCTTCCCACCCTTAAGAACAGGAGTGTTCAAACCAGCCTCCCTTCTGGAAAGTAAACTCCTGGAGAAGGAGGTGCTAAGCCTCCTACTTCTAAAGGCAGTGGAACCAGTTCCCCCTCAGCAAAAGGGAAAAGGGTTCTATTCAAGATATTTCCTGACCAAAAAGAAAAAAATGGGGAGTGGTGGCCTATCCTAGATTTCAGTCTTCTAAACAGGCACTTAATAATGTCAAATTTCAAAATGGTCACACTGGCAAAGATACTGTCAGTCCTCCAAAAAGGAGATTGGCTGGCGTTCCTCAACCTAAAGGATGCTTACTTCCACATCCCTATAAGGGAGTCCCACAGAAAGTACCTCAGATTCAGACTCCCATCAGGACACTACCAGTTTTTCTGCCCTACCCTTCAGACTTGCCTCAACTCCATGGGTGTTCACGAAATGTCTGGCAGTGGTGGTGGCACACCTAAGAAGGTTAGGTGTCAGTCTTTCCCTACCTTGATGACTTAACTGGTGGTGGGAAACTCACCTCAGCAGGTGCAGGACCATTTGCAGGTAACTCTAGACCTTTTAGAGTCCTTAGGGTTTCTGGTAAACCTAGAGAAATCTGTCTTTACCCCAGTGCATGTGCTGTACTTCAAAGGAGCAAAACTGAACACTCTAGAGGGAAGGGCCTTCCTCCCTCAGGACAGAGCACAGAATATTCAGCAAATAGCTGCTTCATTCAGGCTAAACAAACTGAAGCCAGCAAGGCAGTTTCTGCAGCTTCTAGGACACGTGGCTGCAGCAACAGGTACAGTACTGGGAGCCAGGTTCCAGATGAGAGATGTACAGTTTCATCTCAGGGCACATTGGTGCCAGAGGAAAGACAGTCTTTCAGAACTGATCCTAGTCACAGGGACACTGCTCCGAGCACTTCAGTGGTGGAAGGAAGCAGGCAATCTGAGAGAAGGGGTCCCCTTTCAACAGGAAACTCCCTCAGCAATTCTCACAACAGGTGCATCTCTGTTGGGATGGGGTACGCACCTCAGGGAGCGCACCACACACTGTACCTGGTCCAGCACAGAGTCTCTACAACACATAAATCTGCTGGAGTTGAGGGCAGTGTTCTTGGCCTTGCAGGAATTTGCACTGCTAGTGCAGGGGAAAGTGGTGCAGGTCAAAACAGACAATACCACAACAGTGTACTAAATAAACAAGCAAGGGGGGGGGACAAGGTCAGACCATCTTTGTACAGAAGCAGAGAGAGTCTGGCTTACTCACTTAAAGCTTCATTACAGGCCATCCATATGCCAGGAAAGGACAACGCACTAGCTGATGCCCTGAGTAGGATCAGTCGGGCCCACCACAAATGGGACCTCAACAGACAGGTGCTGGAAGCAGTGTTCACACGTTGGGGGACACCAGAGATAGATCTCTTTGCATCCCACTAGAACCATCACCTGTCTGAGTATTGTTGCAGGCCTCCAGCAAAGGGTACAATTCCCCTTGAATATCTTGGCCCTGGATTGGTCAGAGGGGAGGCTGTATGCCTTCCCTCCAGTACCTCTCATTTTCAGGTCCCTAATCAAGCTCAGGTCACAACCAGCATCCATGATCCTGATAGCACCAGACTGGGCCAGGCAGCCATGGTACTGCCTACTGCTGTCCATGTCTGTGGCCAAACCAATACACCTCCCCAGGAGACACAACCTGCTAACCTCCAATTAGGGCAGGATCCTGTGCCCGAACTTCAGATCCCTCGGGCTCAACCTATGTTCTTGAGGACTTAGAATACACAGATCTGCAACTTTTTGAAAGTGTTCTGGATATCTTGAGAGGATACAGGAAGCCTTCCACAAACGAAAACCTATTCTTCAAAATGGAAAAGGTTCTCCATCTGGTGTTCTTCCAGGGGGGAACCAATACAAGTGGGTATTCCAACTGCGCTGGATTACCTTGCTCACTTGCACTCCCAGGGACTGCAACACCCTCCCCTAAAAGTTCATTTGGCTTCAGTATCTGCCTACATTTCTGTTGGGAAACCTGTTTCCTTAGCATCAAACCCTATTTTCAAGAGGTTTTTTTAAAGCTCTGAGCCATCTGCACCCACCTATTAAGGAACCAGTACCAGCTTGGGACCTGAATATGTGCATAGCCCAGCTCATGCAGCCCCCTTTTGAGCCCATGACTTCAGCACACTTAAAGAATATCACTTGGAAAATGGTATTCTTGGTGGCCATCACCTCAGCCTAAAGGATTAGTGAACTTCAAGCTCTCTGTATCGAAAAGGACTATCTTCTAGGGACATGGATATGTTGTTCATCCACACTCATTGGCAGTATCCTTGCCGCTTTAAATCTTGCCGGAAGGTCTTCAAGCTTGCTCCTCCCACCCACCCGGGTGGTATAACTCTCGGCTCCGCCCCATGACGCCAGATCTTCCTTACCGCTTGGAAGCTCAGGTTCCCTCCTTAACGCTCTGCGTTTGTGACTGGTTCCTATTTCTCCGTTTGCGGATTTAAAAATAATATTTTGCAAAAGACTTCAGTCTTCGATCCCTCGCGGCTGCGATGGATAAATCGACTCCCGGATTTCGGAGATGCCCATGCGGGCAGAAGATGTCTCGGACGGATCCACACTCCACGTGTGTCTACTGCTTAGGCCTTGAGCACGACCGCGGAGGCTTGCGACCTGTGCTCATCTTTCTCGGCCCTCGTCCTCGAGACCGTGCTGCCCGGTACAACTGGGCGTCCGAGCGTTCCTCGGTGAAGTCAAGGCCCGGTTGGCGGTGTCATGCGGCGGGCCTCGCCGGATCAGCTCGGCGGATGGTGCGCCCTCGAGGAGGCGGCGCGGGCGTATCTTCCTCGGCGCGGCATTTATCCCGCTCTCTGGGTTCTTCCTACGGCTTCCTTTAAGGAGCTTTGTCTGTCCCTCTCCACTAAGGAGAAGGGCCTGCGTCTGCTGGACCTTTTCTCGGTCAAAAAGAGGACAAGGGTAAGTCCCTCCGTCGGCGCTCTTGGGACGGGAAAGGTCCCTCTCCCGGCCCGTCGACCGTCGGCCGGTCGGCCGGCAGCCGGCCACTGGCCTCACGGTGTCCCCGTCAGGTCAGTTGACCGAGACTCCCACTGATGAAGTCGAGATTTTCGACCCATTGAACGAGCTGTCGCCTTTAGCAGCAGATTCCCCTCTCCCGGTTCCCCGGAGGAGTTGAGATCCCGTGGGCTCGCCTGTGCCTCGGTTCCGGAGCCCTCGGATGGACCTTCGAGCGAAGGAGTGTCGGTTCCGCCGACACCTCCTGCACCGACCGGAAATTCCGGGACTCTCGGTCTCGGTCTCCGGACCTCTTCGCGGTCCAGCCGTTCCCACCGTCATAGCGGTCTCGGTCTCGGCACCCTTGATGGCGGCGTCGCCGCTCGTCCCTCGTCCTCCTCCTCGGATGAGGAAGCTCGACGTCAAGTCGTCGGCCGATCGGGACCTTATGTTGCAACAACTCCTCCCTGGCGGGAATAAGCCGACTCGGCGCCTTCGGCCATTAAGTAACTGTCACGGGCAACCGACACAACCTCGACTTGCCGAGGCCTATACCCAGGCGGTTGTTCGGCCGAAACCAGCTGCTCCACCGATTCGATTGGAACCTCCGCCTCCACAGCCACCAATTGGGGCTCGACCAAGGATTCTCGATCGGCTAAGGGTTTACCCCATCGGCTGTCAGTTACCCTCACTCCCGACCCGACCTCGGCAGGTGAAGGGTGGTTCAGGCCAGAGGCAGCTCTTCGAGGACTCTTCCGAGTCCGAATGATTCCTCCTTCTTCTCCAAGCGACTGGACTTGGAGTCTTCAGGAGGTCAGCCAATGGACGATAGCCCGTCGTCCTTCCTAGGACTGCTTCGGCTCATCTCGGAGTCTACCGGGATGGAGCTCGAACCCGTTTCCAAACGGGCCAGGTATCCCCTCACGGAGATTCTGGACCGAGGGGATTCTCCGACGGAGGCCTTTCCGGTGGCCGAGGCCATAGTGGGTCCAGCACTGGAACTTTGGCAGCGCCCTGCTTCCTGCCCTGCGCCTTCGGCCAGGATGGCCAGGAAGTATGCGGTCCCTACCGGTTCCTTGTCCGGTTTTTCGGAACACCCCTCTGCTGAGGGGTTGGTTACCGACAGCGTTTTCCGGCGCGCCGGCAACGCCAGGGATGTGGACAAACCTCCTGACAAGGAGTCCAAGAAATTGGACTATGTCCAGGCGAAAAAGTCTCACTGCGTCCTCTCTCGGCCTTCGTCAAGCCAGTTCGGTCCGTCCTCATGGCACATTTTTCTTCATGCCTGTTGGGCTCCTGGATGAGGTCATCCTCATCTTCCGCCCGATCTGCAGACTACGGTTAAGCAGGTGCGGGACCAGGGCAGGCAGTGGCCAAACAGCAGCTCCAGACTGCTTTGGATGTAGGGGACTCATGTGCCAGATCGGTGGCGGCCGCGAGTGGCTATCGTCAGCGGGCTTGGCTGAGGATATCCACCTTTACTGGATACCCAGCACAAGTTGGCGGATGTTCCTTTTGGGGACTGACCTCTTCGACCCTGGGGTGGAAGGTCACCTACAGAGGATCGAGAAGTCCAATGCCACCTTGGACTCGGTCTCTTCCGCTCAGAAGGACAAGGCCGCAAACCACAGCCTAAGCCTCTTCAGTCCTTCTGTGCCCCCGGCCACTCGCCCAGCAACGCCAGGGCCAGCAGGCTCGGCCTCAGCATCCCAAACCCAAGCCGCCTGGCTTCCTCTAACAGGAGGCAGGGAGGAAGGGCCCAGGAGGTCCTCGGCGGTCCCTCCTCCAAGCCTGCCCAGTGACGGGCTGAGGTGTACCCCCATCCCGTCACCCACTCCCTGGTCCCCGTGGGGACGGCCCGCCCTTCCGTTCCGCCTGGTCCGCTGTTACCACGGACAGGTGGGTCTTGGAGGTGGTGGGAAGAGGCCTGCCTCTGGAATTCGAGCAGGCACCACCCTTCAGGCCGTCCGCCTCGGGGCTTCGAGATCCCCAGCCTCACTGGCTCGTCGAGCCGACATCGCTCTCCTCCTCCAGAAGGAGGTGGTAAGAGAGGTGGACCCTCCTTCAGACCCAGGGTTTGTGTCCAGGTACTTCCTGGTTCGAAGCAGACGGGGCTGGCGCCCATTCTCGACCTACGACCTAAACAAGTTCCTAAGGTCTCGAACCTTCAGGATGGTCACTCTGGCTCAGATAATACCATCCTTGGAGCAGCGGTATGGTTCTGCTCTCGGACTTGCAGGGCGCGTTTTCACGTCCCTATCCGTCCGTCTCACCAGAGATTCCTTCGCTTCGGCGGAAGGATCTCTTGATTCAAGCCATGCCCTTGGCTTGTCTCCAGCTCCCAGGGTCTTCACCAAATGCATGGCAGTGGTGACAGCATTCCTCGGGCGCGGGAGGTCCGGTGTACCCTTACCTGGACGACTGGCTGATAGCAGCTCCTCCAGGAAGGAGGCGGAGTGGTCCCGAGATCTGGCCCTCAGGTCTGCCTCCTCAACGGGCCTCCTATCAACGAGGCCAAGTCGGAACCTCGAGCCGAAGCAGGTGATTTTATTCATCCGGGCGCAGCCTCGACTCTCTTAGAGCCAGAGCGCGGCCCAGCGGACAGGGCCGAGGTTCTTTCCTCCTTTGCCCGATCATTTCTGGTTGGGCAATGCGCCCTGCCGGGACTTCCTGCGCCTCCTGGGTCTCATGGCGGCCTGTACCAGCGTGGTCCGTTGGGCCCGCTGGAACATCGTCCCTTCAGTGGGGACTGGCCAGCCAGTGGTCTGGCAACTGCGATCCCTTGGACCAGCTTGTAGCCGGTGACACAGGGATGTGGAACGCTCTCCAGTGGTGGACCGTTCCAGATCATTTGCAGGAGGGCATCCGTTCGTCCGCCCGAGGCAGCCGGTCTCTCTGTCGACCGATGCCTCTCTGATGGGTTGGGGTGCCCATCTGGGGAACACCGGGCTCATGGCCTCTGGTCCCAGAGTCCCATCCACATCAACCTGCTGGAGCTCCGAGCGGTCCGCTTAGCTCTCACCGCCTTTGCTCCGTTCCTCGGGGTCAAGTGGTCCGAGTCAGGCGGACAATACCACGACCATGTACTATCTAAACCGCCAGGGCGGGGCGCGCTCCATGCTTCTATGCAAAGAAGCTCTCCGCATTTGGTCACTCGTGCGCCTGGGGCGGATCTCCTAGCCATTCACGTGGCAGGAGCCTCCAACACCTGGCCGATGCCCTGAGCGGATAGGGCTGCATCCCGAGTGGTCTCTCCCTGCCGGAGGTAGTACAGCATCTGTTCTCCCTTTGGGGCACACCTCAGGTGGACCTGTTTGCCTCCATAGAGCAGCGAAGCTGAGTCTGTTTCATGCCCGCCCCCTCAGCAGGGCTCGCTGCAGAGGATGCCTTCTCGAGGCAATGGACCCCGGGCCTCTTTACGCCTTTCCCCATTTCCCTTGATCCACAAGGTGCTTCTCAAAGGCGAGGAGGGACAAGGCGCAGGTGATTCTGATAGCCCCAGACTGGCCTCGCCAGTTCTGGTACCAGATCTCCTCAGTCTCAGCTCAGGACTCCCGGCAGCTTCAGCTCGCCGGACCTGCTCTCAGTCAATCAGGGAAGGTGTTCCATCCGGACCTTCAATCCCTGCACCTGGACGGCCTGGTTCCTGGCGGCTAGAGTTCCAGGCTTTGGGTCTTTCCGACGAGGTCCTCAATGTAGTTGAGGCGTCCCGTGAGTCGACCAGAAAATGCTATGCCTTCAAATGGAAAAGGTTTTCCATTTGGTGTCAGGAACAAGGGCTTGGACCCTTCCTCCTGTTCCTTGGCAAGCATCTTGGACTATTTATGGTCCCTTTCTAGTCAAGGGCTTGGGTCGCTGACCCTAAGGGTGCACCTGGCAGCCATCTCTGCTTACAGGCGCGGGCCGGGAAGCAGTCGATGGCGCAGGAGAAGGTGGTCTGGCGCTTTCAAAGGCCTTGATCACATTCCCTCCAGTCTTGGGAACCCCCACCTCCGTGGGATCTACTGCTGGTACTGGCAAAGCTCATGGGCAAGCCATTCGAACCTATGCACAGGTGCTCTCTCACCTGTCGTGGAAGACCGCCTTCTTGGTGGCTATCACGTCAGCCAGAAGGATGGGAGAGCTCCAGGCGCTCGCCGAGGTCTCCTTACCTGGTCTTCCACAGGGACAAGGTTGTCCTGCGCCCCCACCGAAATTCCTTCCGAAGTGGTGGTGGGAGTTTCACCTTAACCAGAGTGTTGACTCTGCCGGTGTTCTACCCCAATCACACCTCGGGAGGTCGAATATAGGCTCCATACTCTGGATCCTAGAAGGCGCTCGCTTATTATAAGAGGCGCTGCGGCTGAAATTGGGAGAGGTTCGCCAGCTGTTTGTCACCCGCTGAAGCCGCATCTGGCAGACCTGCAGCCAAGCGGACGATAAGCAGGTGGGTAACCTCCTGCATAGATCTCTGCTATAAGTTAGCGGGCATGGAGCCTCCCAGAGGATAAGAGCTCATTCTACCCGCCATACTGCTGCAACGGTGGCTGCTTCCAGGGACGTCCCTATCCAGGAAATCTGCAGGCTGCTGCTACAAGTCAGCAAACACCTTCATTACCCACTACCACATCGACCTTGAGTCACGCGGGATGCTGGTTTTGGGGCCTCGGTTCTCCAGTCTCTCTTTCCCAAGTAAGTATATGGGGTGTTCGTCTTGCCTCCCTCCTCCCGGAGAACTGCTAGGAGTCTGCCAATGAGTGTGGATGAACAACATATCCATGTCCCTAAAACACAGGTTACTCACCTGTAACAGGAGTTCTAGGAATGGTATATTTGTTCATCCCACCCGACCTCCCCGGCTTCGACGCACAACCTGAGCTTCCAGCGGGCCAGATCTGGCGTCATGGGGCGGAGCCGAGAGTTATACCACCCGGGTGGGTGGGAGGAGCAAGCTTGAAGACCTTCCGGCAAGATTTAAAGCGGCAAGGATACTGCCAATGAGTGTGGATGAACAACATATACCATTCCTAGAACTCCTGTTACAGGTGAGTAACCTGTATTTTCCTTCCACAGGGTAAGGTAATGCTGAGAACAACCAGAAAATTCCTCCCTAAAGTGGTCTCTGACTTCTACTTGAATCAGTCAATTACCCTACCAGTCTTTTTCACCGAACATACTAGTTTAGGTGAGCACAGATTACATATCCTGGATGTAAAAAGAGCATTGAGCTATTACATTACTCACACCAAGGATCACAGACAGGACAGAAAACAGCAGTTCCTCATTTAAGGGATGTTGGTAAAGGGAAGCCGGCAACAAAGAGGTCCATTTCACGCTGGATAGTTCAGTGCATTCAGTTTTGCTGCTCCAAATCAGGAAGGGAGCCCCCAGTAGGACTGAGGGCCCATTCCACCAGGAGTATGGCTGCCTCTTTGGCAGCTTCCAGGGATGTTCCTTTGGTCGAAATCTGTAAAGCAGCTACCTGGAGGACAGTACATACCTTTACAAAGCACTATAGCCTGGACACCCAATTCAGAAGTGATGCCAGGTTTGGCATAGAAGTCCTGCAGAGCCTGTTTCCCAAATAGGTTCTGTACCCACCTCCAAAGGTACTGCTTCATAGTCTGCATAGAGTTAGGAAGTTAGAAGTCTTCTATGAGGACCTACTGTATCCATGATTGTAACTGAAAATTTTGTAAACTTGTGTAACCTAAGTATTATACAAACTACTATATTATGTAACCTAAGTATATCTATGTTAAATGTTCCTTTTACTGCAACTGTAATGTTATCCTCTGTTTTATTAATCTGCACTGTAATAACTGTCTTGATGTCTGCCCTCCCTGCAACGAGGTGCCTTTGTAAATGAGTCTCTGACTCAGAGGTTGAAAACCCGATTTGTAATGAATAAATGAATATAGAATACCTGGGGTGAAAGGAAAACAATTACTTACCATAGTAATATTGTTTCTTCCAGGATATTCTTTTATATTCCTAACTCTCCCACCCTGCCTCCCCTTCCAGAACCAGTGGCCTCTGCACTCCTACCTGTTTAGCCACAATGGTGGGCCCAACACTGGCATACCCTGTGTTAAACCCTGATGGGTACAGTTTTTCCGCTTGTTCAGATAATTGTCTTTGGAATGCTTGTTAATTATAGTTAGGTGTTTGTTACTGTAGTTTGATATCATAGATAGGTTACTTGCCTTGTAGGCCCTCTAAAAATTAGATATGTTAATGGAACATTGCAACTGATAAGGGCAGTAGTTTGAACAGTGGCACTAGCCAATGATAGATTCTGTCATTTGCATAGCATTCTCTCCAGGCACTTTTATTTAAAGGGAAGAATACCCTGGAAAAACAAGATTACTATAGTAAGTAATTTTTTCCTATCCTCCCGTTTGACTTCCCTAGTCATCCTCTTCTCTGAATCTGCCTTCACCCTCCTAATTGTCTGCCCTGTCACCCTCAGTTTCTCCCTATATACCTCTCTGTCCTCCTTCCCCGGAATTTTTATATGTCCTGAATGCTTGTTTCCTTTCACTTATTGTCCTAACCACCTCTCTGGTAAACCAGAGCAGCCTCCTTCTTTTTTTGGTTTTGTTTACCTTATTTATGCAATGATCAGTGGTTCCCCAAATTTCCCTCTTTATTTCCCCCCACATTTCCCAGTTCCTTTGTGTCCTCCATAGCCTCCCTGAAGATCTCTCTCATTTTGTTGAAGTCCGCTCACCTGAAGTCCAGTACCTGTGTGGTGGTTCAGCTCTTTCCTGTCCCTGTCCTTATCCCGAACCTTACAGCTCTCTGGTTGGTGGACCGCAGACCATCTCCCACTGAGACATTCGCTATACTCTCTCCATTTGTCAGTGCTAAGTCCAGTGTTGCCCCTCCTCTAGTAGGTTCCCTGACCAGCTGGTGAAGGAACGCTCCCTGTAGGGAGTCCAGCAACTCCCTGCTTGCTGATGTCGCTGCTGGGATCTCCCAGTCCACATCTGGGTGGTTAAAGTTGCCCACCAGCAACAGGTTCCCCCTTATGTGCCATCTTTTGCACCACATGCATTAATTCCTTGTCTTCTTCCTCACCCTGTGTAGGAGGCCTGTAGATCACACCTAGGCGTATTGATGCTCCTGACTGCTTTTCCAGCGTGACCCACAGGACCTCCGCCTCCCCTTGTTTATCCTGCCCTACTGACGCACTTTTACCATCCTTCACGTAAAGTGCAACCCCCCCCCCAACTGTCCTGTCCTTCCTCTAAAGACTATACTCCGGGATAACCACCTCCCAGTCCTGGTGCTCTGTCCACCAGGTTTCCATTTTTTTTTTTTTTTTTTTATTTAGTTGTTTAACCAGGTATAGCACACTAAGCTGAAAGCTTTTTTCAAGGAGCGACCTGGGAGCACAAGGAGGTTAAATGACTTGCTCAGGGTCACACAGTATGCAAGTGGAAGCTGTGGGATTCAAACCCAGGTCTGGTCTGCTGGATGTCACCAGATTTGCAGCTCAGAGCCTTAGACCACTGCGCTATACTGCCTCATTTTGGTCACCAGGTCAAGTCTCTCATCCACCATCGTGGCCTCTGTCAGCCAGTTTTATTGCTCATACTCCTCGTGTTGGTGAGCATTACCCTCCACCAAGCTCTCCCCTTCCTTTATCGTCCATTCCCTACATCCCCTGCCCCTTTCTGCGGGGGAGTGCTAGCTAGGCAAGGCCCTCCGGGTATGTCCACCACCCTTTCCCTAGCTTCATACCCCCCCCCCCCAAAAAAAAATCTAGTTTAAAATCCCCTCTGTATATATCCTTGCAGTGCCCTGGATCCCACGTCATTTATGTGCAATCTATCCTTTACATATAAACCCTTGTCTGTCCATGTATTCCCTCCACTCCCCTATACAGGTGAAACCCTCCTTCTTGCACCAATTCCTGAGCCCTTCTATTGAATTATTTAATTTGTTGCTTTCCAACGGTACTGGCACAAGGGGCTGGCAAGACTTCTGAGAATGCCAGTGAGCTTACTTCTTCCCTGCAGCCCTTGTCCAGCTCCCTGAACCTATTTTGTACCTCCTCTACTTCATTGCCTGCCAGGTAATTTTTCCCCACGTTAATGATGAGGTGTGGCTTGCCCCCCAGTACCCTTATGCCCTCTCATCTTTTGCTTTACCCGACCTGCCCTCCATACCTGGTTCACAGAAGACCGACCTCCGTCTATAGGCATTCCTTTTTCTAAGCCAGTGTACCCCCTTTATAATAGTCACAGAAAACCATAACCTTTTCCATATTCCCCACCCAGTCAAATGCTCTGGTGCCCCACTCTGGAACCCCTTTCCTCTCTCCTCTTGCTATTCTTATCTGGTCTCCCCAACCTGTGATGCCTACCTTTTTTCCTTGTTTACCTCCTTGTTCTCCCTCTTCTCGCGTCCACTCTGCTGCTGTTCATTTTCCCCTCCCTATTACCTCCTTCATGGCCCCCATTCCTATGTAGAACCTGCCTCCCTGACATTCCAGACTCCCTCACCCGCTCCTCTTTCCCCCCCTTCCCACCAGGTTTTTACTGAGATCATTCCCTACATCCATTTGATCCTCTTCCACCTCATGACCCCCCTGTCCTACATATTTGCCAAAGGTGTAAATAGATCTTACTTTGAGAGGGCTCTTGCAGTAGGTAATTACATATAGGACTGACCCGGCAGGTGTCAGGACCCCACGGAAAAATTTCTAGCTAGCAGTCTCTGGCGAGGGACTGCCCGTCAGGTGACTGGCGTCTTGTACATCAGTATAAAGGGCAGTCCTCCCGCTTCCACCTTCCAGTTCTTTCCGCCGTCGACTTGTGAAAGTTCCTCGCTGGTGAGATTCCATCCTTTCGTCAGTTAGTTTTACCCAACTTTTCGACCAATTTTTCGCTTTTTTTGCATCGAGCGTCCAGTATTAAGTCCCTTGACACCTTCAATCGCATAAAATAAGTGCAACTCAGCGGTTCTCAACTGCCGCATAAGGATGGACACTCCCTGTGCCTCTTCTGCTTAGACCCGGACCACCCTGTGGAGAACTGCCAACAGTTCAGCCACCCGAAAATAGAGGCAGCAGTCCCTGGAGGCCCATATTCTCAAGAAAAAGATGACTTCCATGGAGAAGGAGTTGAAGAAGTTGAGGCAGGCTTCCACTTCCTCCGAAGGCCATAAGAAAAGGACAAGGACCGGGAGTCGACCTCCACAGCCTCCGCGACTCTGGCTGGAGTCGCGGTTCTTAAGATAACGTCCCCTCCGGGGGACTGCTCCTCGACAAAAATCTTGGTGGTGCCCAAGACGGTGTCGCACCTCCCGTCGGGCTCATGCTCTGGCCCCTCGGGTGCCTCCAGGGTAAAGGAGGCCTCCGCTCCTGGGAAGGCCGCTGCCATGTGGCCCTCTGGGTCGAGTGGATCCGCTAAGTCTGACACCGGTGCCACCAATGTCCGCCCTGACAAGACCGGTATGATGCCGGCTCCTTTGGGAGGGTGCACGGTCCCTTGTACGCCCGCCAAGGTCGCATCCCCAGCGCGACCTGCGTCGGGTCAAGGTTCCAATAAGTCGGATGTTGGCTCCTCCAACGCCCGCCCGAATCCAGCTGATAAGCCGGACGTCTGCCCCTCCAACGACCGCCCAGCAAAAGAGCCTACGTCGGACCCCTTTGACCAGTCCAACGTCCCAGGCTCACCGCAGCGCTTAACGTTGCCCTCTGAGGCTCCTGCGTCTCCTCTGCTGGACCCTGGGGATTTCAACCCTCCATCCCTGCTTGATACAGAGGAGCTGGGTGCGCTGACGTCAGAGCTTCCTCCTAGAGGGCCAGACCCTCTGATGCCGGATCCTCAGATGCCGGCTCCGACGCCAGCCTACCCGATGCCAACCAATGTCCCTCTTCTGGACACCGCTCCAGCACCGGGCCCGATGCCCGTGGGGCCACCTATACCTGGCCCACCTGCTGGGCCTTTCCCAGGACCTTCTGCTCCATCAGAGCCCCTGGCACCCGGCTATCCGACACCGCCTAATCCGGTGCCACCCTACCCAGTACTGCAATATCTGATGCCGCAGTACCCGGCGCCACTTAATCCGACGCCGCAGTACCCAGTGCCTCAATACCTGACGCCTGGCTTCCCGTCGGGTTATGGATACTCGCCATACGGATACCCCCAGTATCCATATCCCCCTCCTCCGCCACATCACCACAGCCACTGGCGGACTTGAAGGAGACTCTAGCTGCCTGGTGGGCTGAGGCCAAGGCTCAGCTCACCTGGGAGGTAGAGAGCTGTCTTCTAGCGCCAGACCCTGCACAGGATCCCCTACACCGGAGACAGGAGACTCCCCCCTCCCCCCCCCCTTGCCCGACAAAAGAGGTGAACCCTCGGGCGCCAGGGGTGGGGAGGATACATTTCCCAGAGGGCTTCCCAAAGGGACCGTTCCTCCCCCACATCGGGAGGAGTCTTTCTCCTCTATGTCGGAGACCTCTGACTCGGGGGGGGGGGATGCTCCAGTCCAGATGATGAGCTTCGTACTCCAGATCGTCCCAGGCCAAGGACTCCTCTGAAGTTTTCTCCGGAGGATCCTTCCTTTTTGAAGTTATTGAGAAAGATCCAGGAATTTCATCAGTGGCAATCTCTGGAGTCAGATCCACAGTGTAAGTAGCTCGCTGCCCACTTGGATCTGCCAGAGACCTCTCCGACATTGATTCCACCCTGGATAGAGCCTCATGCAGACCTTGTTTCCACTATTTGGAAACAGCCGTCCGTGTTAGCTCCCCTTCCGAGGAAGGCAGATTGGCTATATCAGGCTCCTGGGAGAGTAGATTCTTTTAATATATACCCCAAGGCAGACTCTGCCGTGATTACTGCCACTCACGGCGATTCTGCCATCCCCAAACATCTCAGCTCGTCTCCGCCGGACAAGGAGTCCTGGCTTCTGGACCAGTATGGGAAGAAGGTTTATGCATCTTCTACCCTGGGTATTAGGGCCCTGAACTATGTGGCACATATGGGGGACTACCAGAAGACCATCCTGAGTCAGGTAGAATCTAAATTGGACTCCCTTCCTGAGTCTCAGACGAAACAGGAAGTGGCTGACCTTGTCCGTTCTGCTCATTCAGCCAGTCGGCACATGCTTTGTGCCACCTACGATGCAGTGGACGCAGCTGGACGGAGTTTGGCTTTCGCCATAGGTCTTCAGCATCATGCCTGGCTCCGGGTGTCAGGTTTGGTCCCTGAAGTGCAATCCGCCATTCAGGATGCGCCCTTCAGGGGTTCGGTACTATTCAGCAGTGATGTCAAGGACATCATCACCGACCTGCAGGAGAAGGGCACTGCACTCAAGTCCGTGGACTCTCTGTACAGACCACCTCAGGGACAGCATCGCCCTTTTCGTCGGCGTACTCAACCAGAGGTGAAACCACAGTGCAAGTGGGCCAACAAGCATCGGGGGCCCTTCCAGCAACCAAGACTCCCCCGCCCAGAAAAGCTGCGGGAGCCTCGGCCGCTCTGCTGCCCCACACCTCCTGACTCTTCCCCTCTCCCACAGCCTCTGGACACTCCAGAGGAACCAGGAGGAGGGATGTTCTCCTTCCATCTACCAGGTTGGGAGAGGATTACATCAGACGCTTGGGTGCTCCAACTGATCGCAGCAGGACACTCAATCGAGTTTCTTCAGAAAT
Source organism: Neoceratodus forsteri (assembly GCA_016271365.2). Taxonomy (NCBI): domain Eukaryota; kingdom Metazoa; phylum Chordata; order Ceratodontiformes; family Ceratodontidae; genus Neoceratodus; species Neoceratodus forsteri. The sequence continues at coordinate 745,412,063 of CM028132.1, forward strand.
CGCCCCGACGACCACCCCCCAAGTCGTCTTACTTCCCAGGACATCTTCCTCTGATCCTGGAAGAAATCTCCCCCTTGTCTCGAGAGGCGATAGAACCAGTCCCCACCCATCTTTGAGGGACAGGTTACTATTCCCATTTCTTCCTAGTTCCAAAGAAGACTGCAGATGTGAGGCCTATTTTAGACCTCAGTTCCCTGAACATGTTCGGTGAGTACAGACGCTTCAGAATGCTCTCCTTGCAGAGCCTTCTGCCGCTTCTTCGGCAGGGACAGTAGCTGAGCGCTTTGGATATGCAGGATGCCTACCTGCACATCCCCATCTGCCCTTCCCATCACAAATTCCTTCAGTTTTGTTTTCAGGGGGACCACTACCAATTCAAGGCCCTCCCATTTGGTCTTTCCTCAGCCCCCAGTATTTACCAAATGCCTGTCTGTGGTAGCAGCCCACCTGCGTACCCAGGGAGTGCAGGTATTCCCGTACCTGGACCATTGGCTCCTGGTGGCCCTGTCCAGGGAGGAACTTATGCACTCTTTCCTTCGCCCTGCAGGTTTTCACCAGCCTAGGTACCACCATCAACCAGGCCAAGTCCCATTTGGTCCCTTGCCAAAGACTCCAGTTTATCGGGGCGATCCTGGAGACGACCATCGGCAAGGCCTTTTTGCCTCCGGACAGAATGGACAACCTCCAGACTCAGGCAAGTCTGCTGTCCAGTCGCAGAAGGGTCGGTGCCAGGTCAGTCCTTCACCTCCTCGGGCTCATGGTGGCTGCTATTCCGACAGTCCCTCGCGCTTAGCTTCATATGAGGATCTCTCAGTGGATGCTTTGGTCTCAGTGGGACCAAACATTGGACGACCTAGACCAGGAGATTCTAGTCTTCGATCCCATGGTCAGGGACTTGAAATGGTGGATGGTGCAAGAGAACCTTTGCCGAGTAGTTCACTTCAATCTCGAACCCCCCTCCCAGACACTGATAACAGATGCCTCAGGAGAGGGCTGGGGAGCCCATCTCGGGTCTCACAAGACTCAGGGCAGCTGGTCCAGACTCGAGCAGAAGTTGCACATAAATGTGCACGAACTCGGAGCAGTCCTGTATGTCCTCCAGGCCCTGCACTCCTCCATTCTTCCCGGTCATCCATCTGTCCATCCAGATGGACAACGTGTGTGGTCTAGTACATCAGCAAGGAGGGAGGAACTCGTTCCTACCCTCTGTGCAGGGAAACAATGAGAATTTGGAGTTCAGCTATCCAACACAACCTTCACCTGACGGCAGTTCATGTTCTGGGAGTAGAAAACACGCTGGCAGACCACCTCAGTCGGTCTCCAGCCAGTCCCCATGAATGGGAACTGGATCAAGAGGTAGTAGATGACATCTTCCTGCTCTGGGGAACCCCTCAGATAGACCTGTTCGGGTCTCCTCAAAACACAAAACTTTCTGCCTTCTGCTCGCTTGCTCCAGGGCGAGACATTTTTGGGTGGGACGCTGTCTCTCTAGATTGGAAGGACAGATTCGTCTATGCCTTCCCTCCAATTCCCTTAATACTGAGGGTCTTGCACAAGCTCAGAACAGGAGAAGCCCAGATGATCCTCTTTGCTCCATTCTGGTACAGGCAAGTTTGGTTCTCTCTCTTCTGCAACAATTTTCAGAGGAACCTCCGCTTCCTCGTCCTCTGTTGCAACACTTGTTGACCCAGGATCAGGGGACCCTTGTTCTTCCAGGTCTCAAATCCCTTCAGTTCCATGCATGACTCCTGCAGACGTAGCTCAAGCCCGGTTCGGGGTTTCTCCGCTCGTAGCAGATATTCTAGTGGAGGCCAGAAAGCCTTCCACGAGGTCCACCTATGCCATGAAGTGGAAATGAGTCTGTATTTGGGCCTCATCAAAGGACTTTGAGCCTTTCTCTTGCCCACTTGAAAGAGTCCTGGACTACATGTGTCATCTCTTTGAAGGTCCACGTGGCAGCTATTTTGGCCTACCATGTTCCCTTTGGTAACAGGACATTCGCTCAGTTAGAAGTCTCTTAAGACATTTCTCAGAGGGGTTCTCCATTTGAGACCCCCATCCGCATTCCTGCTCCTCCTTGGGATCTGAATTTTGTTCTCGAGAAGCTTACCCTGCCTCCTTTCGAGCCGGCAGCCTCAGAAGATCTAAAGTTCCTGTCTTGGAAGACACTCTTCCTGGTGGCCATTACTTTGGCTCGACAAATTTCTGAGCTTCAGGCCTTGATGTGCAAAATCCCGTATTTGATTTTTCACAAGGAACGTGTGGCCATGCGCACCAACCCTAAGTTTCTCCCTAAGGTGGTAGCGGAATGTACGCTGAATCAGTCCATTGAGCTATCTGCTTTCTTTATACAACACTGCAATCAAGGGGAGTACCTCTTGCATACTTTGGATTTTCATAGAATACTGAAATACTATACCACTAGGACTAAGGATCTCAGGAAATCTGATCAGCTTTTTGTCTCTTTTGCTCACAAAAGAGAGGGCAATGCAGTTTCCAAGCAATGCCTATCTAAATGGTTGGCTCATTGTATCACTTTCTGTTACGACAAGTACAAGACGATCCTGCTGGCTCAAATCAGAGGCCGCTCCACCAGAGCAGCAGCTGCCTCTGAGGCTTGTTTCAAGAATGTGTCAGTGGCAGACATCTGTGCAGCCGCGACTTGGACTTCTGTCCATACCTTTACAAAGCACTACAGTTTGGACATTGCCTCTGGCCGTAGAGCAGGCTTCGCGTTGGCTGTGCTACACGGTCTTCTTTCTTAAGACCAGTTGAGTCGGAGGTACCATTGGTTGGATCGTTTTCCTCCTCCCCGAGTGCTTTTCCTTTTTCCATACTGCTTGGGATTCAGCCCTGTATGTAATTACCTGCTGCAAGATCCCTCTCGAAGTAAGATAGTACAGTTACTTAACTTACCGTAACAGTAGAACTTCGAGAGAGGCTGTTGAAGTAGGTAATACCTTCCCACCCTCCATCCCCCTAGGCTTTTTCAGCTTCTTTTCCAGTAAGGGAAATATCCGCTTCCCTCTCTCATCTTGCCTTTTTTGGCCTTAGCGGGGAAAGAACTGGAAGGCGGGCGTGGGGGACCACCCCTTTATACTGACGTCGCATTACGTCGTTCACTTGATGTGGGGGCGGTCCCCCGCCAGAGACTCCTAGCTAGAAATTTTTTTGTGGGGTCCTGACGCCTGCCAGGTCAGTCCTATGTATAATTACCTACTACAGAGCCTTTCTCGAAGATCTACTGTTACGGTAAGTTCTTACGTAACTACTTTACCAATGGTGTAAACCTGTTTGATATTCTTACACCACATCCTGATGAAGCTCATCTGATCCTAGTTGCTGTGACACTGCCATTTGTCTTCGTTCTTTCCTCTTGCACCGCCACCTTCTTCCTCCTCACCTCCTGCCAGCCGTTTCCCTCCCTCCCTACAGCATAGTCTGTCACCCATTCCTCCCTGAATCCCCTTCGTTCCCTTCCCCCAACTTCCTTGCCCCAGCCTACAGTGGTGCCGGTGCAGCTTCTTCCTCCGCCCCCCTCTCCACCTGCCACTTCAGCCAATTTATTTCTGCCACCAGCTGTCCCATTTTCATACAAATTGGGCATCCCTGATTTTCAACAGCATGTCCATGAAAACTGCCGCCCCCACATCCATTACAACTGGCTATTGTCCCATGTCTCACCAATTGCTGTGCCTCAAACAACTGGTTTCAGGCAGAATCACAGCACAACCACTGCTTTAGTGGAATACACAGAATACGTACATAAAGCAGTGGACAAAAGCAAACTGGTCAGGTCCACGTTTATAGATTTAACTAAGGCCTTCGACACTGTCAACCACGCCCTCCTCCTAGCACAGCTGCAGAGCCTGAGGGTGGCAGCCTACGCTGCACAGTGGTTCTAGGACTACCTGACTAACCGGATGCAGAGGGTCAAAATTGGCCAAACCACGTCGAGATCCAGTGGCGGAGCCACGAGTGATGGTTACGAGAGGTCTATGGCAACAACAGATAAATGATATATCACACAGCTGATCCCCGCATACTTCATTTATGCAGTAGGGATAGTGGATGTGTGGGAATTTATTTTTGTTTTCAAGTGTTGGGTTTTTATGTATTTTGTGTGAGTTTAGGAGTTTCTTTATTCTTAAGAAATTGCTCCACTCATAATATGTGCTGTTGTTATGGCCATTGCTATGTAGGAAGAAAATTGATGTCTAGAACGTAACATCTCATTGGTTGTTGTATTGGGTGACTGAAAAAAAAAAATGAGAGAAAATGGCGTCTGAGTTTAGCGATGGACGGGGCGGACAGCTTGTGTGCGAGCGAGAGAGGAATTACTTTTGTTGTTTTTTTTTTTTGGTATCTCACAAGAATTGAAACAGAGGATTGAAGCACGTTTGTTTGTTTTTTTCCAGTAGATGCACTGTGGCATTTCTCGTGTGACTGGCGAGTGGGACTGTGAGAGATTGTTAGCGAGCGGCAGTACGAGGAAGTCGAGAGCACTAAGTTGAAACTTCTACGGAGAGAGTGTGAGAGGGGACATGGCTGCGGTTAGTTATTTATTTATTTTTTTTTGTGAAAGTCGGGAGTGTTTATCTGTGCAGTGGGGGAGTGAGCAGGAGTTACAGTGCAGGTGACGGGGAAACTTTATTGCGGGAGCGTGTGAGCAGGACCAGCTGCAGTGAAGCAAGGACAGCTAGAAGTGTACATTTGCTGCTTTGACAATGTGCAAGTGGAGATTCAGAGTGATGCTGAGGAGAGTAAAAATAAAATTATATATGAAGTGGGTTGCTTACTGTGGGAACGGTCAACATTTGTGCAGGAGCTACTGTGTCCGAGAGTAAAAGTGAAAGTAGGTGGAGATAGTGGCGGCAGCTGGTGGGGGGGAACATACAAACTATGTGGAGAAATGGGCTGTCATGAAGTAGGTTGGGGCTTTAAAAAGTAGTCTGGCACTGTATGTATAAATGGTCACTGTATGTATAAATTTATTTATACATACAGTGACTCAGATAAACGCATTTATCACACTGAATATATGTCCACCCCATTGCATAAATAAATTTTAATATATATACACACACACACACACACACATATTATGGTAGCATGGTAGTGCTACCATAGTTAGGGTTGAGGAGCCATTTACATGTTAAACCTAAAATTTTGCACCTTAATAACTTTGTAACCGTTAAACGGATTTGCCTGAAATGTGGAATACTCGATCAAGAACCATACATCTTGGGATCTGCCAACTTTCGTACTGCTTGGATATACGACTGCGGGTTATTAAGCAGGATCTGATGCCGTACCCTTTTTGAATTCTTTGTTTGCTCCCTTACAGGCTCCATAGTTTGCGCGACCAGTCCAAAAACTTCAGGGAATGTGCAGCCCCGCGGGGTCCCCGATGTGCCTTTTGAAGATTTCATGAAAAAATATTAAATGGTTCAAAAGTTATTCAAAAAAATTTCCTATTATAAGTCGATGGGAAAAGTTAAAAAGTTCAACAGTGTCGCAAATGCACTTTTTAGTGTCGCAAATCTGCCATTTTGTTTTCAGTTGGTGATCAGAAAAATGCTTGGCATTTAAATTTGGGACCTTCTAACGACACAATTATTTTTGTGTTCACCTAGTCGGACCCTGAGGATGCTAGCCATGTCTTTATTTTGGGGTGAAACACCCTAGAAATATGTTTTTCAAATTTCTGGAAAAAGTAGTGTCGGATTCATGTCACTTTCACAAATGCTTGCTAAAGCTGTCACAAATCACGACACTACTTTGCGACACTATGCCCAAGATAACAGGAATTGTTTGCCACAATGCTGCAAATGAAAGGTTTGGTCTTTTGGGCTGAGATCTGGAGGGAAGGCAGCCAACATCTCACAGATGTGCCTTTTGGTGGTTTGGTGACAAAATATTGCATGGATGCAAAGTTACAGTACTCCGAAGTTGACACTTTTTCCCATAGACTAACATTGCGGCGTTCGCTGTGCCTTTCCGGGCCCGTATCTCAGAAACGGTGCGAGATACTGATTTTTCATTCGGAAAATGCTTAGCCCCCTTAAGTACAAAACTAGCCAGGAAAGTCATAAATCGTATGACTTTTACATTTTTTTCTATGTCATACGGTTCCGGAGATATAAGCAATTTAGTATTCCAACTCCTCATTTTCTGCTCCGAGACCCATTATTATGCCTACATTCTTTGTACTCACTGTCTTTCTCTGTGCAGCTTTTGGGGAAAACCAGCCTGTGCGCTTACATTACTGTTACCCTTACCGCTTCTGCTTGCGGTTCCGTAACTGTTTCACTTACCGTTCTCATCTCTGCCACCATGTGCATTACCCTTTGCATTTTCATTTGTGTTTGCGCTTGAGTTATTTTTACCATTTGTGTCTACAGTACTGTTTCTCTTTCTGTTTCGCTTTGCATCACCATGCGCATTACCATTTGCGTTTGTGGGCACCGTGCTACTATGTGACAAGACATCACATGGTGGGTTCAGGTCCTGCGCTCCCGCTGCCGCATTACATTCACTATTTCTCATTATCATTCTCAAAAAGCAGGGAAATTAGAGGCAAAAAAATCCATTTAATGCATCAGTTAGGGTTGTTCCACAGTGACAAAAGCGAGGAAATTCGATGTTAGGGTTGAAACCCCTCTTGCCCCTCAACCCACCCCAACCGGCATCGGGGTGCACATTGAGTCGTCGGTCCTCTCACCCCATTCTCCTATTCCTCAGCTTCTTTCCACATGTGATGGGGTGAGAGTTAGGACCAACGACCTCAATGCGCACTCTATACGCTGGGGGTGGGTTGAGGGGCAAGGGTTTCAACCCCAACATCAATTTCTCGCTTTTGTCACTGTAGAACAACCCTAACTGATGCATTAAACAGAGTTTTTGCCTCCTATATATATATATATATAGAGAGAGAGGTGTGTGTGTGTGTGTGTGTGTGTGTATATATATATATATATATATATATATGTATATATATACATACACATATGTGTGTGTGTATATGTATATATATATATATTATAGTGGCACAGTAGTATCAAGCACCCACGGGTGCCACGAGGCCATGGGTGCTGTGGTACCATGTGTGCCATGAGTATCATGGTTGCCCTCTGGTGCCATTGCTGCCATGGGTGCCAGGGGTACCTGCGGGTGCCGCCGCGGGAGCCCTCGGGTGTCACCCAGGTTGGCATAGGCACTGCTTGATGCCTGCCTGTGCCACGAGTGATGCTGGTGCCGCAGGGGTGCTAGTGGGTGCTGTCCAGCAGAACTAGTGACAGATGTCCTTCTGTAGACCTCTCCTTCCGTGGAACTTGTGGCAAGATGTTTTCCACAGAATGAAGTCCTGTTCTGCGGATTATTTTTCCGCGCATCTTCGTGAGTGGCAGTCTGCATGGGATCTTGTGACATCCAGCGGTTTTCTGCTGATGGAACTCTTCTGTACTGTTCTGCCAGTGGAATCTCTCGTTCCCCTCAGCACTTTCTCAGCTCCCTATGTGGTGCTGAGCTCCTCAACATCCTTCCTGGTGGCGAAGTCTCTAGTGGCTCTTACCTAGACCTCCCTTAGGGGTCCTTCTGGGGTAGAATTGCATCTAGATGAGTCTCCCCCTGTCCTGGTCAGTGATACAGCAGATGAATCATTTTATATACTAAATGGCACACCCTCTCTATCAGCAGAGTCCGTGATGGAAGATCTTTTCAGTAGTTCCTCAGTGATGGGGTCCACCATAGTATTCAGACTGCATCCGTGGACCATACACCTCTGCATCTAGACTCTCTCCATCGTCAAGACAATTACACTCTGTGGAACATTCTAATTCAGTGGTCGGGAGCCGCACAGACTCTTCAGCTACTTTGATAGAGGTATATAGCCCCCTTCTGATACTGTCCCTTCAGTGGCTTCTTCGGCACAGGTGGTGAACATCTCTTCAGCTGTGATTATTAGTCCAGCCACGATTTCAGTTATGGGCGCTCAGGCTCCTCCTGCTCCTCAGAGGGATGACATCTTTGTCATTTTTGTATCACGTAATCCTTGCGGGATAGCAGCCTGAAACCTTGACAGGCTCGGACAAATGGTTAAAAAAAAAAAAAAAAAAAGTTAAAACTATCACAGCACAGGACCTAGCCAAAATTACCCAGTACCACACTTTTGGATCTGATGAGGTTCCGCCTCAGACCCCGAGGCGGTCGTCTCTAAACTACGGTAAAGAGTGCCTGACTTCTTGTACCCCTAGAGGGAGTCCGATCCAGCAGAGGTATGGGTCATCTCTTTTCTCCAAGAGAGATTTCTCTTATTCTGAGATATTTCCTAGACCTAGGCAACTGCCCAGTCCGTTGGTCCCCCTTTTTTATCTGGCTTTCTTCTCTTGATCAGAGCCTCGCAGCAACAGAAGTGACTCTTCAGCGAGTCGGAACTTAGATTCCTACTTCCTTGCTTGCTTCAAGCTAACAGATGACATGCTCCTTTCTTGACCGTAAGTCAAGTAGGTCCTTTTCTGAGATGGCTTCTCAAATATTCACTCCTTCGGTTCCTGCGCACTGGTTCTGTACCAGTCGCACTTGAAGCTGTCCTCTCTGAGTGCGTGACAGAGCTGTGATGTTTGTTTTTCAGCAAAGCAAACTAGAGGCCTTCCTACTCCCTTCAGGGAGGCTGGAGTGAGTGGTGCCTCACTGCATTGAGTCACTTCTGCCACTATTCGGTCACTTTCAACAAATAGGTTAGCCCTAACTTGGTCCTGCTGTGTCCCTCCTCGATGCACATCTGCCTCTATTTGCCTTAGAAATCCAGCCCCTGTTTTTTTTCTGTTGGAATGTTTTTTCTGCAGTGGACACATCCTCCTGTACACTTTTCCTTTCTTCCCTGTGTTCAGAAACTGCTGCTACAGTTGTACACACAGGGGTAGGATGACTCCTTTTTGGAATATGCAGTGGGTAGGATCTGGTTCTACTAGACCATCACGAGAGACTTCTAAGTTGTGCTCAGCCTTCCTTCAGGAAGGTTTCCGTGACTAAGTGGAAACCATTCTCCTTGGTGGGCTAACCCCACCTGGACCTTCTTTGCTCACCAAGTAAGGAGTTCAAGTGCTCTTGGACCTGTTGTTTGCAGATCAGCCATACTGCGTAGTGGGGGTTCCATCTGCGCTTTTCGGTCTACCCTGAACCAGTAGACATTACTTCCGGCTCTTTCAGTTCCTGAGGTCCTTTTACGTTAGATTAGTTCATGTCTTTGACACTATTAATTTTGGTCCTATACCAAATTGTGAGGCCGGGTTTTCACCACTCTCCTAGAGTGGTTGCAGCTTCCTAGCAGAGTTTCATTTTGTGTCCATTTCAATTGTCTACAGAGTGGTGAGTTACAACTCAAGTGCTTATCTTGTAAGCACTATATTCTAGATGCTCTTTCCAGGACAGCTCTTTTTATTAGCAGGACAGTCCTTGACTGTCCTTTCTGAGTGAACCCTGTCTTCTCCACCCTACTTAGGGTTGTTGATTTTAGCTCGGTACTCTCCCAATAGTGTGAATGAGTGATGGAGGCTTAGTCCAGGAAGATATGGAAATATTACATGCTTACTGTAATTGTTGATCTTCTTGGACAGTCTCCATCACTCATTCACATGCCCACCCACCATCCCCTGGGTTCACTCATTTTCTTTCCTGGTCTTCATGGTCCTATGGTTCAGACTGTGAAGACATTGTTCTTTGACCCTTCTTGCAAGGGCCTTCTGGGCCCTCTCAGACCCAGAAACTCAGGATAAGTTATTTTCATTAGTTCGTTGCCTCTTTGGTCGAAAAGAGTACTGAGGCGGTTGGAGGGTCGACGTAAGATAGCCTACACAGGCGGAGCTAGTCTCGCGGTGCCATGCATGCGTGGTCCTGTCTCGGCGCCAACCCTTCTGAAAAATTTTGGCTCCCGCTTTGTCCTAGCATCTCTGGCGCTATCCCAATAGTGTGAATGAGTGATGGAGACTGTCCAAGAAGATCAGCAATTACGGTAAATACGTAATTACCATCTCACGTCTACAGCCTGCACATTTTGCGCGGTCGGTCCGAAAACTTCATGGAACATGCAGCTGGGGTCCCCGATGTGCCTTTCAAAGATTGCGTGAAAAAATATTAAACGGTTCAAAAGTTATTCAAAAAACAAGTTTCCCATTATAGTCAATGGGAAAAGTTAAAATATGCGATAGTGTCGCAAATGCACTTTTTACTTTCGCAAATGAACCTTTTAGTGTTGCAAATCAGCCATCTTGTTTTCAGTTGGTCACAGAAATGCTTGGCATTTAAATTTGGGACCCTCTAGGGACGCAATTCTTGTTGTGTTCACCTAGTCGAGCCCAAAGGATGCTAGCCATGTTTTTTTGGGGGGTAAAACACTCCAGAAATATGTTTTTTTTTCAATTTTTGTAAAGTAGTGTGCAAAGTACTGGCATATCATTTTTCATGATTTATTTGTGAAAATGTCGCGAAGTCGAAAGCACTTTTAAAACAACATGAAGTCTTGCTATATTCTGACATATGCAGTGAGTCCCAACCTTCGAACTGCCCCGGAGATGAAAGAGTTAAACTTTCCATGCCAGGCATGGAACGCTGAGCTCGAGCTCGGTTGAGACTCTGTCTGTTGTTCTTCAAACTCAAACTGTCAGATTCTTTACTCTGCCTCACTGAACAGTCGCTCCATCGATTTCTCCTTCTGCTCAGTGCATTTTGTCGGTTAAAGTACCGTTTTCTCGGTTTTCGACCGAAATTAAACCGTAACCTGTTGGTTCAGTCTGTCTGTGGTATTTGTGAGTACTAGATAGGTTATATTTTACTCTATTCTGTGTGGAACTTGTAAACGGTTCATCGGTTCAGTTTGAACCGATCAAGTTGTTAAAAAATCTTAAATTGTACTTTTATAGTGTGGTTACCGGTTCTTATCGGTTCTAAAAGAAAAAAAAACGGATTTTATTACGTTTTTTTCCACGACCCGTGATACGGTTAGGAACCGATAAGAGGGTCTTGCCTGGCGGATTGCCATAAAAGGGTAAGTTTGGATAGGACTGGCACTATGTCTGAGAAACCCAAAAGAAAAACTGGGCCCACTGGGTTTCAACACTGTAGTGTGTGTGGGGAAGTCTTTGCCAAGGCTGATCCCCACACCACATGTGTTTATTGTCTGGGGTTTGACCACCTCAGTGCAGACTGCCAGATTTGTAAAAATTTTCCTGCAGCTACCCTGGAAAAGAGAGTTGGTAGGCTCAGGGAAAGGGAGGCCAAAAAGTCCGCTGAACCGGATAGCCAGCCCGGTTCGGTTCAAACCAAACCAGAAGGAGTGCCCTCTGACCAGGGCGAGACTTGTTTGGGCAAAAGGAGATTCAACTCTGAGGAGTCGGTTCCAGCAAAAAGGACTAGAAAATCAGCTGGTGTGGAGCCAAAACTTTCCTCTCCAACCGCTGAAGAAATAGCCAAAGCGATCAAAATTGTCCAGTCGCTTTCCCCGGTTCCGAACGAACCGGCACCATCAGGTAGGCGCTCGGTTCGGCCTGTTCCACCGGTTCAAGAGTATGATTTAGAGGAATATTATGAACCAGAGGAGGGGGAAGAGGAGTATGAGGAGAGTGAATGTGGATTTGAAAGTCTGGATGTGCCCATTTACCCGGACATCTCCCCAGACAGACCTTCAGGAGTGTCTCCTCCTAGGCTTTCTGAGTCCCCTTCTCATTTTATGTTTTATAAAAATGGCTGAAACCCTCCAGCTCCCTATGGAGGAAGCTATGGATGATCAAAAGGAGCCTGACTTTGTGGAAATGATGGATATCCTAGAGTCTAGGAGGCTGTCTATTCCCTTGCATAAATCTTTTGGGAAACAGACATTTAAAATTCTAAAAACTCCTAACACTATACCTCCTGTGGATAAGAGAATGGACAAGAGGTACACATTGTCAGGCTCTGATACGGAGTTCCTTACACAACAATGCAGCCATGTTGGGGTAGTGCAGGCTGCAGCCTGTGACAAGGCAAATATTCCCTTGTCTTCACACCCTCCAGACAAGGACTCCAGGAGGATTGATGCCATGGCAAAGAAACAGTACATGGCAGCATCCTTGGGACTCAGACAGGCGAATTATATGGCCTATGTGGCTAGATATCAGAAATCCAGATGGGACACTGTCATGGCTTTAGCAAAACAGGTCCCTGGCCAACTTGTCAAGGAGCTGGAGCAGGTGGCTGCTGATGATATTGAGGCATCCAAGGTGCAATTCCATGCTGCAGTCGACTCAAATGATGTGTCATCAAGAGTCATGGCTACATCTGTGGCACTTCGAAGAATGGCTTGGCTCAGATGTACTAGCCTGTCACAGGATACCCAGACTAAGGCCATGGATTTTCCTGTTTTGGGTAATTCTCTGTTTGGGGAGCAGACAGAGAATTACATGAAGAAAATGGATGAGTATAGGACCACCTATAGGAGTGCACAGGCTAAGGAAAGGCAGGCCACTCCTCAAAGGCAGCTTCCCAGGGGCAGGGGCAGGCCTTTTCATAGGCCTTTTTACCAAGCCCAGGCCTCCTCTTCTGCTTGTGCCCAGAGGGGGTTCTTTAGAGGGAGAGGCAGACGGGGTACAAGCAGGCCTGCTTCCACCCCTCAGCCCAAAGCCCCTGCCAAGCAGGCACCCTGATGGGGTTGCCAGGGCCGATTCTCAGCTACCTGTAGGGGCAGGCTGGCTTACTTTGTCCAGGACTGGGAGTCTCTGACATCAGACAAATGGGTCCTGGAAGTAGTAAGCCAGGGACTGGTTCTCAGCTTCAAAAGTTTCCAAAGATGAGAACCAGATCCTTTCCACCTGCAAATCCATCAGAGGCACTTGCCTTAGAGGCAGAGGTCTCTTCCCTCCTAGCTCTCAGAGCTATGGAAAGGGTTCGACCCTTACACCAGGGCAAAGGATTGTATTCCAGGTACTTCATTACCCCAAAAAAGACAGGAGAATGGCGGCCTATCCTGGATCTCAGATACTTAAACAAGCACCTTTTAAAACCAAAATTAAAAATGGTGACTCTGGGAATTATTCTACCCTCTCTAAGGCCAGGGGACTGGCTAGTGTCCCTGGACCTCAAGGATGCCTACTTCCATATTCTCATCAGAAGCTCCCATCGAAAGTACCTCAGGTTTGTGCTGTCCTCAGGCCATTACCGGTTCAGAGCAATGCCCTTTGGCCTCACCTCTGCTCAAGGGTATTCACAAAATGCCTGGCAGTAGTTGCTTCTCTAAGAAGGCAGAAAATTGCCATCTTCCCTTACCTGGACGACTGGCTCATAGTAGGCCAGTCCCCAGACCAAGTCAAGTTACACTTACAGATAACTCAGCAACTGCTCACTTCTTTGGGTTTCCTTCTAAATCTTCCAAAGTCAGTTCTAGAGCCTGTCCAGCTCCTCACCTTCATAGGCGCAGAGCTAGACACAGAGAAGGCCAGAGCCTTCCTTCCCCTGGACAGGGCAAGGACTCTGGCCTCTCTGGCCTCCTCATTCACCCTGCAGGTGTATCGACCAGCAAGGCATTTTCTACAGCTCCTGGGGCATATGGCTGCTTCTACAGCAGTAGTGCAGGGAGCAAGATTTCAGATGAGGGACATTCAGTTCCATTTGAGAGCCTTTTGGTCTCAGAGGAAGGACCCTCTGACCAAATTGATCCCAGTAACTTGAACCCTGATCCAGGCCCTACAGAGGTGGCAGGATCAGAACAATCTGAGACAAGGGGTTCCCTTTGTCACTCAGACTCACTCTTTAATCCTTACTACAGATGCCTTCCTCTTGGGGTGGGGGGCTCACATGGGTGACCTCACCGCCCAGGGATTGTGGTCCCCTCAGGAATCTCTGCTCCACATCAATCTGTTGGAACTCAGAGCAGTATTTCTAGCACTTTAAGCTTTTTCCAAATCTGTTCAGAACAAAGTTATATAGGTCAGAACAGACACCACCACAATGTGGTACATCAGCAAGCAAGGAGGCACTCGGTCTACGGCCTTGTGCACCGAAGCAATGAAGTTGTGGTCTCTGGCTTACTCCCTGAACACCTCCCTCACAGCAGTTCACCTCCCAGGCAAGGACAATGTCCTGGCAGATGCTCTCAGCAGGATTTCCCAGGGCCATCACGAATGGTCACTGGACCCCCTGGTCTTGGAGGTGATATTTTCCAGATGGGGCACCCCACAGATAGATCTTTTTGCAGCCCCAGATAATCACCAACTTCCCTTTTTTTGCTGCAGGCCCCCAGTGTTGGGCTCAGTCCCCCTGGATGCTTTAGTTCTCAATTGGGAAGGGAAGTTTCTCTATGCTTCCCCCCTCTCCTGTTCAAAGTGCTAGTCAAAATCAGATCCCAACCCTGCAAAATGATCCTGATTGCTCCAGACTGGGCCAGACAGCCCTGGTATCCACTCCTGCTGTCCTTAGCAGTCCATCTTCCCCTATGTCTTCCCAGGAATCACAACCTGTTAACCTGTGCTCAGGGAAGGGTTTGGTACCCGAACCTTAATCTCTCAATCTCAGGGCCTGGCTCTTGAAGAGTTAGAGTTTGCTGATTTACACCTCTCCCAAGGTGTAATGGATATCCTGAAGGCTTCTAGAAAACCTTCCACCAGGGCTACTTATAATTCCAAATGGAAAAGATTTTCCATATGGTGCTCTGGGAAGCATATGTCCCCAGAATCTGCTGATCTGCCCACAGTCCTTGATTATATGGTCCACTTAAATAGCTTGGGGCTGAGACCAGCTACACTGAAAGTGCATCTGGCAGCTGTGTCTGCTTTTATTTCAGCAGGTAAGCCCTCTTCTCTTTCAACCCACCCTATATTCTCTGAAGTTTTTCAAGGGATTGCTTCACACCAACCCTCCATTCAGGACCCTGCCCTGCCTGAGACCTTAATGTTTGCATTGCTCAGCTTATGCAACCTCCTTTTGAGCCTTTGTCTTCAGCAGAGCTTAAGTACTTGACTTGGAAGACTGTGTTTCTGGTAGCCATCACTTCTGCCAGGCATAAGTGAATTACAAGCTTTGTCAGTGGAGCCTGATTTTATCTCCTTTCATAGAGATAAGGTGGTCCTCAGGACTAACAGGAAGTTCTTGCCTAAGGTGGTTTCAGATTTCCACCTTAATCAATCTATATCTCTTCCAGTGTACTTCACTGACCATTCCTCCTCTGGCGAGGAGGCTGCACAGTTTAGATGTGAAAAGAGCCCTTAGTTACTACATAGAGCGTACCAAGGGTCACAGGTTTGTCTCCCTCCAACTTTTCCTCACTTATGGTGAGGTTGGTAAAGGAAAACCTGCCACTAAAAGATCCATTGCCAGGTGGATTGTCTCTTGTATCCAATTTTGCCATGAAAAACTGGGTAAGGTTCTTCCCTCAGGCCTGAGGGCTCACTCTACCAGAAGTACAGCTGCTTCCCTGGCTGCTGCCAGGGACATCCCTATTCTAGAGATATGTCAAGCAGCTACCTGGAAAACAGTTCACACTTTTACCAAGCATTACTCCCTGGACATCCAGGCTAGGAGTGATGCTCGGTTTGGCACAGCTGTGCTTCAGAGCCTATTTCCTAAGTAAGTTCTGTCCCTCATCCATGGAGGTACTGCTTTGTAGTCTGCATATGTCAGAATATAGCAAGACTTCATGTTGTTTGAAGAAAAAATTACTCACCTTAGTAATGTTGTTTCTTCTAATGGAGTCTTGCTATATTCTGACCTCCCCGCCTGCCCCTCTCAAAACCTCTGTTTTTGGGATGTGGGTGGGCAGTGCAGTGTTGGCACTTAGTAGGTGCCCACGTTGTTGTTTTCACCCCTTCCTTTCTTGGGGTGAGTTGGTGTTGTGTTTTTCATTTTTTGGGTCTCCTGACTTGAGTCTTTGTTTTGTGACCAAAAAATGTGTTTTATGTTTGATAGCCGGTTGGCTAGTGTAAGTTTACAGCTTCCACACAGGACCTTAGTGAGTTTAGCTCGTAAAGATCTGACGGTTTGAGTTTGAAGAACAACAGACAGAGTCTCAACCGAGCTCGAGCTCAGCGTTCCATGCCTGGCATGGAAAGTTTAACTCTTTCATCTCCGGGGCAGTTCGAAGGTTGGGACTCGCTGCATATGTCAGAACATAGCAAGACTCCATTAGAAGAAACAACATTACTAAGGTGAGTAATTGTTTCTTGCAACACTATGGCCAAAACAATAGGGAATATTTGCCACCCTGCTGCAAAAGAACAGTTTGGTCTTTTGGGGTGAAATTTGGAGGGAAGAAAGCCAAGATCCCACAGATGTACCATTTGGTGCCAAAATATGATAGGACTACAAAGTTATGGCTCTCCAAAGTTGACGATTTTTCCCATAGGATAACATTACGGCGTCTGCCGCGCCTTTTGGGACCCATATCTCGAAAACGGTTTGAGATGTGGACTTTTTGTCGGAAGAATGCTTAGTCCCCCACTAGGGGGCTAAGTACAAAACTAGCCTGGAAAGTCATAAATAATGTGAGATTTAAAATTTTTTCTACGTCGTACAGTTCCTGAGATATAAGGAGTTTAGTATTCCAAGTGCTCATTTTCTGCTCAGAGGGCCATTATTATGCATACATTCTTTGTTTTCACTGTGCTTCTGCATGCATCTTTTTTTGGGGGGAAGAAAGGTTGTGTATTTGCGTTACTGTTACCATTAACGTTTCTGTTGCCCTTAGCGTTTGCGTTTTCGGTAGGTGTTAGCGTAACAGTTTGTGTTAGCGTTTCCGTTTTACGCCACTGCGTGCATTACCCTTTGCGTTTGTGTTTCCATTACCGTTTTTGTTTGCATTTACTTTTGCGTCACCGTGTGCGTTACCCTTTGCGTTTGTATTTGCGCTTGTGTTTGCACTACTGTTACCCTTTGCGTTTCCGTTACCGTTTTTGTTTGCGTTTACTTTTGCATCACTGTGTGTGTTACAACTTGCGTTTGCATTTGTATTTCCTTTGGCGTCATCGTTTGTGTTACCGTAAGCATTAGCATTTCAAGTCGCATTACCATGACCGTGAGCGTTACCATTTGCGTTTGCATACACACTTGAATTTGCATTTCCGTTAATGTTTCCTTTGGAGTCATCGTTGGTGTTACCGTAACCATTTGCTGCATTACCGTTAGCGTTTCTGTTGCCCTTAGCGTTTGTGTTTTCGGTAGGTGTTAGCGTAACTGTTTGTGTTAACAATTGCGTTACCGTTTGCGTGTTCATTACTGTTTGCGTTTCTGTTGGCCTTAGACTTTGCGTTTTCAGTAACGTTTCTGTTGAATGTGTTACTGTTTCCTTCTGCATCGGCGTTACCGTTTGTGTTAGCACTTTTGTTACTATTTTCGTTACCGTTTGCATTTCCGTTAGCGTTTGTGTTACCATTTGCATTACCATTTGTTTTAATTTACGTTTGAGCTTGTGTTTCTCTTACTGTTTGCGTTATTGTTTCCATTTGTGTCACCGTTTGTGTGTTGCCGTTTACGCTTGCGTTTGTGCTACTGTTAGCATTACTATTTTCTTTTACCTCACTGTTTCCCTCACCGTTTGAGTTAACGTTACCATTTGTGTTTTTGCATTTGCGTAGTGCAAAACATGTTTTTGCTATTTAGCTGCACTATCTTCCATGGCACATAGCGCAGCCAGTGTGTGATTCATTGGTCTGCAACTTGGGACGTAGAAAGACCTTTGTTCAAGGAGCATGCCAGTTTTTGTTTGATGAAAACATGTTCGGTTCCAGAGTTATTGCCATTTGAAGTAGCCCCGCTTCGCAGTTACTGATTTTTCAGCGCCAGGTCCGCCATTTTAGCACATTTTCGGCCGCGTTTTCCACCACTTTGAGGTGGACGACTTCTTAAAGGTGCAGAAATGTAAAAATATAATGTCTCTGGAATGGTTTGGTCTTTTCACATGAAATTTGGAGGGTGTTGAGTGGATGTCCTGGGGATGCGAAAAATGCTGTTTACATGTTGAAAAAATAATTTGCTGTGGAGATACTGTGTGACACAGTTAACGTTTTGCGCGTAGCATTCTGCATGGTGCTACTGGCTTGAAAGTTATAGCATAGGTAGCTCTAGTGGTACAGAGGTGGTTTGGTGTGTAAAACATTAACAGGAGCGGAATTATGCCACTCCAATAAATGAAAATTGGGTTCATTATGCTTCAATAACTTCTGAACTGTGTGTCCAATTTGCCTGGCATTTGGAATGTTCAAAGATTTATAATTCATCTTTCACTTTGCCAATTTTCGGGTCATTGGTGCTTATGGTTGCTGAATTGTGCATGTTACGTTGTTTGCTTGTGGCGTTGTGCTACCGTTGAATGGATGTACACATGATTATGGACGCACAGTGTGCTATGGTACATGTCGTCTTTTTACAATTTTTGGATCCATCTGATATATGGTTCTTGTGTAGCAAAGTGGCAAAAATGTTATTTCAAACAACATGAAGTCTTGCTATATTATAGACATTAGCAGTTTGTTCCAGCTCTAGAACTGCCCCGGAGTGAAATGGTTAAAACCATTCCAAAATAGAATTTTGGCACGAGAGCAGCTCTATCTGTCTCATTTCAAACTTGAACTGTCAGATTCTTTACTCCGCCTCAGTGAACAGTCGCTCCGGAGATTTCTCCTTCTGCTCGGTTCATTTCTCGGTTTAAAAAGTGTTTTCTCGGTTGGATTTAACCGAGAATAGTTTTATTTTAACCGTAAAACCGTTCGGTTCAAGCTCTATCTGTGGTAACCGTAAGTAAATGAAGGTTTTGTCTGTGTGGAACTTGTAAGTTATCGGTTTGGTTTTGAACTGATCAGTGGGTTTAAAACTCGTTTAAAACTAAAAGTTACTATTTTACAGTGCGGTTCCCGGTTCTTATCGGTTCTAAAAAAAAACGGATTTATTACGTTTCCAATACCCGGATACGGTTAGAACCGATATGGGTGTCTTGCTCTGGCAATCAACAAGTTAAAGGCAAGTTTTTGGTTAGGGTTGGCATTATGTCTGAGAAACCCAAAAGAAAAACCGGGCCCACTGGTTTCAACACTGTGATGTTTGTGGGGAAGTCTTTGCCAAGGCTGACCCACACACCACATGTGTTTATTGTCTGGGGTTTGACCACCTCCAGTCAGACTGCCAGGTATGTAGAATTTCCTGCAGCCACCCTGGAAAAAGATCTGGGCAGGCTCAGGGACGAGAGGCAAAATGTCCGCTGACCAGGATGGCCAGCCGGTTCAGTGCCAACTGAACCAGAGGAGTGCCCTCTGACCAGGGCCAGACTTCCTCGGGCAAAGAAAAGCTGGTTCTGAGGAACCAATTCAGTAAAGAAAACAAGAAAATCAGCAGGTCTGGGTCAAAATTCCTTCTCCAACTGCTGCAGAGATAACAAAAGCCATACAGATTGTCCAGTCACTGTCTCAGGGTCCATCCGAACCACCACTATCTGGTAAAAGGTCGGTTCTTCGGTCCCAGTGGTTCAGGATTATGATATTGAGGAATTTTATGAACCAGAGGAGGGGAGGAGGATTATGAACAGTATGAATGTGGCTGGGAAGGTCTGGGTGTGCCCATTGAACGGACATCTCCCCAGACAGACCTTTAGAATCTCCCCTATGCTGTCTGAGTCCCATCTCATTTTATGTTTTATAAAAAGTTGCTGAAACCTCCAGCTTCCTTTAGAAGAGGCTGTGGATGAGCAAGAGGAGCCTGATTTTGTAGAAATGATGGATATTCCAGAGTCTAGGAGATTGTCTATTCCTTTACATAAGTCTTTTAGGAAACAAACAATTAAAATTTTAAAATCTCCTAATTCTGTGCCTCCTGTAGATAAAAAGATGGACAGAAGGTATACATTGTCAGGCCCTGATACAGAATTCCTATCTCAGCAATGCAGTCATGTTGGGGTAGTTCAGGCTGCTGCCTGTGATAAAGCTAATATTCCCTTGGCTTCACATCCTCCTGACAAGGATTCCAGGAAGATTGATGCCATGGCAAAAAAACAGTATATGGCAGCCTCTCTGGGACTCAGGCAAGCAAATTAATGGCTATGCAGCTAGGTATCAGAAATCTAGATGGGATACTGTTATGCAATTGGCCAAGCAGGCCCATGGCCAGCTGGCTAGTGAACTAGAACAGGTGGCTGCTGATGGCATTGAAGCCTCTAAGGTTCAGTTTCATGCTGCTGTGGATGTTAATGATGTTTCCTCTAGGGTCATGGCCACATCTGTAGCTTTTAAGTAGGTTGGCCTGGCTCAGGTGTACTAGTTTGTCACAGGATACCCAGACTAAGGCTATGGATTTTCCTGTGGTGGGAAATTCTCTGTTTGGAGAGCAGACAGAGAATTACATGAAGAAGATGGATGAATATAGGACTACTTACAAGAGTGCCCAGGCTAAGGGGCGGCAAGCCACTCCTCAAAGGCATGCCCCCAGGGGTAGGGGTAGGCCTTTTCACAGGCCTTTCTACCAGACTCAGGCCTCCTCTGCCTTTGCTCAGAGGGGCTTCTTCAGAGGCAGGGGCAGACGAGGGGTGGGCAGACCTGCTCCCACCCCCCAGCCTAAAGCTCCTGTGAAACAGGCACCCTGATGGGGTGCCCAGGGCCGATTCTCCTGTACCAGTGGGGGCAGGCTGGCTTACTTCAGTCAGAATTGGGCTTCTTTAACCTCAGACAAGTGGGTTCTGAAGTAGTAAGCCAGGGTCTGGTTCTCAGCTTCAAAAAGTTTCCCAAGTTGAGAAGCAGACTTTTTCTACCTGCAAGTGCTTTAGAGACCCTCGCTCTGTAAACAGAGGTCTCATCCCTGTTAGCTCTCAGAGCAGTAGAAAGGGTTCCTCCCCTGCATCAGGGCAGGGGTCTGTATTCCAGATACTTCCTTACCCCAAAAAAGACAGGAGAATGGCGGCCCATTTTAGATCTCAGATATCTGAACAAGCATCTTTTGAAGCCAAAGTTCAAAATGGTAACTCTGGCAATGATTTTACCTTCCTAAGGCCAGGGACTGGCTAGCCTCCCTGGACCTCAAGGATGCCTATTTCCATGTCCTAATCAGAAGATCCCATCGAAAGTACCTCAGATTCGAACTGCCCTCAGGTCATTACCAGTTCAGAGCAATGCCCTTGACCTTACCTCTGCTCAAGGGTATTCACAAAGTGTCTAGCAGTAGTGGCCACTTAAGGAGGCAGAGGATTGCTGTTTTTCCCTATCTAGACGACTGGCTCATTGTAGGCCAGTCCCCAGAACAGGTAAAATCTCACCTGCAGGTCACCCAGCAGCTTCTCACCTCCCTGGGTTTTCTGCTAAACCTACCAAAGTCGGTTCTGGAACCAGTCCAGGCAAAGCTAGCCAGAGCCTTTCTTCCCCCAGAAAGGGTAAGGAATTTAGTGGCTCTGGCCTCTTCCTTCACTCTGCAGGTCTCTCGACCAGCAAGACACTTTCTGCAGCTCCTGGGGCACATGGCTGCATCCACAGCTGTTGTGCAGGGAGCCAGATTTCAGATGAGAGACATTCAGTTTCACTTGAGAACCTTTTGGTCTCAGAGAAGAGACCCCCTTTCCAAGTTGGTCCCAGTGACTCGAACCTTGATCCTAGCTCTCCAGTGGTGGCAGGATCAGAGCAATTTAAGAGCAGGGGTCCCCTTCATTTCCCCTTCTCACGACTTGACTCTCACTACAGATGCTTCCCTTCTGGGTTGGGGAGCCCACATGGGCGACCTTTCCACTCAGGGAGTTTGGTCCCCCCAGGAATCTCTGCTCCACATCAATTTGCTGGAACTCAGAGCTGTCTTTTTAGCTCTTCAAGCTTTTTCTGCATCTGTCCACGACAAGGTGATACAAGTCAGAACAGACAACACCACAACAATGTGGTACATCAACAAACAGGGGGGCACTCGGTCTTCGGCCTTGTGCACCGAGGCAATGAAGTTGTGGTCTCTGGCCTATTCCCTGAACACTTCCCTCAAGCAGTTCATCTTCCAGGGAAGGACAATGTCCTAGCGGATGCCCTCAGCAGGATTTCCCAGGGCCATCACGAATGGTCCCTGGATCCTCAAGTGCTGGGGATAGTTTTTGCCAGTGGGGCATCCCTCAGATAGATCTTTTTGCAGCCCCAGACAATCACAAACTTCCTCTGTTCTGTTGCAGGCCTCCAGTGCTGGGCTCAGTTCCCCTGGATGCCCTTCTTCTGGATTGGGAGGGGAAGTTCCTCTATGCTTTCCCCCTTTCCTCTCTATTCAAAGTACTAGTCAAAATCAGATCTCAGCCTTGCAGGGTGATTCTGATTGCCCCGGATTGGGCCAGGCAGCCCTGGTACCCACTCCTTCTGTCTCGACAGTCCATCTTCCCTGTGCCTCCCCAGGAATCACAATCTGTTGACTTGTGCCCAGGGAAGGGTTTGGTATCTGGACCTCAAATCCCTCAACCTCAAGGCCTGGCTCTTGAGGAGTTAGAGTTTAGATTTATACCTCTCTCAGGGTGTTCTTGAGATCCTAAAGGCTTCCAGAAAGCCTTCCACTAGGGCTACTTATAGTTCTAAATGGAAAAGGTTTTCCATTTGGTGTGCTGGGAAAAATATTTCCCCAGAATCTGCTGAATTGCCCTTTTTGTTAGATTACATGGTCCATCTTAATTCCTTTGGTCTCAGACCAGCTACCCTGAGAGTTCATTTGGCAGCTGTGTCTGCTTTTGTGTCAGCAGGAAAGTCATCCCCTCTTTCCTCTCATCCTGTGTTTTCCAAGTTTTTAAGGGATTACTCCATACTAATCCTCCCTTTGAGAACCGGCCTGCTTGGGACCTTAATGTTTGCATTGCCCAGTTAATGCAACCCTTTTGAACCTCTGTCTTCTGCAGAGCTTAAGTACCTAACTTGGAAAACTGTTTTCTAGTGGCTATCACTTCTGCCAGGCATAAGTGAATTGCAAGCCTTGTCAGTGGAGACTGACTTTATTTCTTTCCACAGGGATAAGGTAGTCCTTAGGACTAATAGGAAGTTTTTGCCTAAGGTGGTTTCAGATTTCCATCTTAATTAATCTATCTCCTTCCAGTATTTTTCACTGATCACTCCTCTTGGTGAGAGGAGGTTGCACAGCCTGGATGTTAAGAGAGCTCTTAGTTATTATATAGAGCGTGACCAAAGGTCACAGGTTGAATCCTCCAACTTTTCCTTACCTATGGTGAAGTTGGGAAAGGCAAACCTGCCACTAAGAGATCAATAGCCAGGTGGATTGTCTCTTGTATCCAATTTTGTTATCAGAAAGTGGGCAGAGCCCCCCCCCGGGTTTGAGGGCTCATTCTACCAGGGGTACAGCTGCGTCTCTAGCTGCTGCCAGAGATATCCCTTTATTAGAGATTTGCCAGGCTGCTACTTGGAAAGCGGTACACACTTTTCCAAGCATTACTCCTGGATGTCCAGGCCAGGAGAGATGTCGCTTTGGCACAGCTGTTCTTCAGAGCCTATTCCCTAAGTAGGTTCTGCCCCTCCTCCATGGAGGTACTGCTGTGTATTCTGCTAATGTCTATAATATAGCAAGACTTCATGTTGTTTGAAGAAAAAATTACTCACCTTAGTAATGTTGTTTCTTCTA
The DNA here is from genome assembly GCA_016271365.2 of Neoceratodus forsteri. Classification (NCBI taxonomy): domain Eukaryota; kingdom Metazoa; phylum Chordata; order Ceratodontiformes; family Ceratodontidae; genus Neoceratodus; species Neoceratodus forsteri. The sequence goes on from CM028132.1 coordinate 745,435,640, forward strand.
ATGGAGTCTTGCTATATTATAGACCTCCCTCCCAACCTGCCCCTCTCAGAACCTCTACTTGGTGGGGTGCGGGCAACTTAGTGTGGGCACTACTTATGTCCTGTTAGCATTTTGTCCCCTTTGGGACTTTGGGGGTGTGTATGTGTACGCAGCGTGTGTGTGTTTTATTATACTTATGTTCCATTTTCATATTATTAGAATGGTGTTAGTATTTCTGGTCCCCTGACTTGAGTCTTGGGTGTTGGGACCATCAATGGTTGTTATTATTTAGGTAGCCATTTGGCTAGTGTAGGTTACAGCTTCCACACAGACCTTAGTGAGTTTGGCTCGTAAAGATCTGATAGTTCAAGTTTGAAATGACACAGATAGAGCTGCTCTCGTGCCAAAATTCTATTTTGGAATGGTTTTAACCATTTCACTCCGGGGCAGTTCTAGAGCTGGAACAAACTGCTAATGTCTATAATATAGCAAGACTCCATTAGAAGAAACAACATTACTAACTAAGGTGTGTAATTTTTTCCTTTCTGCAGAGCTTAAGTATCTAACTTGGAAAACTGTTTTCCTAGTGGCTATCACTTCTGCTAGACGCGTAAGTGAGTTGCAAGCCTTGTCAGTAGAAACTGACTTTATTTCTTTCCACAGGGATAAGGTAGTCCTCAGGACTAACAGGAAGTTTTTGCCTAAGGTGGTTTCAGATGTCCATCTTAACCAATCTATCTCCCTTCCAGTGTTTTTCACTGAACATTCCTCTTCTGGTGAGAGGAGATTGCACAGTTTAGACGTTAAGAGGGCCCTAAGTTACTATATAGAACGTACCAAGGGTCACAGGTTCGAATCCCTCCAACTTTTTCTCACTTGTGGTGAGGTTGGGAAAGGGAAACCTGCCACTAAGAGATTAATTGCCAGGTGGATTGTCTCTTGTATCCAATTTTGTTATCAGAAACTGGGCAGAGATCCCCCCTCTGGCTTGAGGGCTCATTCTACCAGTGGTAGAGCCGCGTCTCTAGCTGCTGCCAGAGACATCCCTATAGTGGAGATATGTCAAGCTGCTACTTGGAAAACGGTACACACTTTCACCAAGCATTACTCCCTGGATGTCCAGGCTAGGAGAGATGCTCGGTTTGGCACAGCTGTGCTTCAGAGCCTATTCCTAAGTAGGTTCTGTCCCTCCTCCATGGAGGTACTGCTGTGTAGTGTGCAATTGTCATAATATAGCAAGACTTCATGTTGTTTGAAGAAAAATTACTCACCTTAGTAATGTTGTTTCTTCTAATGGAGTCTTGCTATATTATGACCTCCCACCCTGCCCTCTCAGAACTTCTACTTGGGTATGGGTGGCAGCCTAGTGTGGGCACTATTTTATGCCTTTTGTGTGTTTTCACCCTTCTTGGGGTTTGGGGTGTGGTGTTTTTCATTTTTCCTTATATTTCTCTCATATTGTTAAATTATACTATTAGTTCTGGTCCCCTGACTTGAGTCTTTGTTGTTGGGACCAGCAATGGGTGTTAATATTTAGGTAGCCAGTTGGCTAGTGTAGGTTACAGCTTCCACACAGACCTTAGTGAGTTTTTGCTCGTAAAGATCTGACAGTTTAGGTTTGAAACTACACAGACAGAGCTTCTCTTTAGAGCTCGTGCTCTAAGTTCCATTCATGGAATGGAGTTAACTCTTTCACCTCCGGAGCAGTTCTAATGGTAGGACAAACTGCAATTGTCATAATATAGCAAGACTCCATTAGAAGAAACAACATTACTAAGGTGAGTAATTTTTTCTTCTCTCTCGTCTTGCCTTTTTGGCCCTTGGCGGGAAAGAACTAGAAGGCGGGCATGGGGGACCGCCCCTTTATACTGACGTTGTATGACACCGGTCACCAGACATGGGGGCAGTCCCCCCTCAGAGACTGCTAACTATAAATTTTTCAGTGGCGTCTTGACGCCTGGCGGGTCAATGTTATATGTGAATACCTACTGCAAGAGCCTCTCTCGAAGATCTACTGTTACGGTAAGTTCTTACGTAACTGTACTTTCTTCCACCACATGTACAATACGGAGTCTCAACTTTCTTACTCATATGGTAAAATTCCAGAATGCCCTTTGGGAACAAGGGATCGACATTAATAAAGCAATCCCAGACTGTCCATAGAAGGCAGAGGTAGAGAATCTGCTGCAAACTGGTTCAGACGTGGGCTCGCATGTCCTCCGGTCAGCCTACGATTCGGCGGACACAGCCGCAGGGCTGCGACTACTGGAGTGTGCGTCCGACGGCATTCGTGGCTCCATGTAACAGGTTTTTCCCAGAATGTGCAAATGAACATCTTGGACGCACCATTTCATGGTTCCGTCCTCTTTGGTGAAAATTCTGAGAGGCCCCAATAGGGGAAAAAGACCTAGGGGTCATGGTGGATACATGTATGAATAACTCTGAGCAGTGCAGGAGAGCAGCTAGCAAGGCAAACAGGATGTTGGGATGCATCGTAAGGGGGATCACCTCTAGGAGCAAGGAAGTGATTCTGCCGCTGTACAATGGACTGGTTAGACCACACCTTGAGTACTGTGTACAGTACTGGAGACCACACTTGAAGAGGGACATACAGCTCCTGGAGGAGGGTACAGAGGAGGCAACAAAAGATGATCGAGGGCTAGGGCATTTGACTTATGAGGACAGACTTGAGGAGCTCTGCCTGTTTTCATTGGAGGAGAGGAGAGACGGGGGGGACATGATTTAGGTCTTCAAGTACCTCAAGGGAATAAATAGGGTAAACATGGAGGGGATCTTTAGGCTAAAGCAGGGAGGTATCACCAGAGGGCATGGTTTGAAGTTGGAAGGTGGAAGGGTGAGGGGGGAAAAGAGGAGGTTTTTCACGAGAGGGTGGTGGACCCTTGGAATGCACTGCCTGGTCAGCTGGTTCAGAGATCCACAGTGGAGGGCTTCAAGAGAGGGTGGGACAGACACAGAAAGTGGATGTATCAGATGATGGCCTGTCCCGGGGGGGTGGGGATGGATGATAGGGGTTTCTGGAGATCAAGGGATGGGAGGGTCTCGGCATCCAACTAAGGATCTACGATCGAGCAGACTCGATAGACCGTAAGGCCTAATCTGCTGGCAAATAGTATGTTAGTATTATTATTAAGTTCTAGGGACATTTATATGTTGTTCATCCACACTTATTGGCAGGTTCCTTGCCGCTTTAAATTTTGCCGGTAGGTCTTCAAGCTGGCTCCTGCCACCCACCCAGGTGGTAAAACTCTCGGCTCCGCCCCATGACGCCAGATCTTCCTTACCGCTTGGAAGCTCAGGTTCCCTCCTTAATGCTCCGCGTATAAGACTGGTTCCTAACTCTTTGGTTTTCCGAAATTAAACTTTAAAGGTTTTCTAGACTTCGGTCAACTATTTCCCTCACGGCTGCAATGGACAAATCGACTCCCGGTTTCCAGAGATGCCCATGCGGGCAGAAGATGTCTCGGACGGATCCGCACTCCATGTGCGTCTACTGCTTGGGCCTTGAGCAAGACCCGCAGGCTTGCGACCTGTGCTCTTCTTTCTCGGCCTACGTCCTGGAAGACCGTGCTGCCCGTCTGCTACTTGGGCATCCCGAAAAGCGCTACCCTCCGGTAAAGTCGAAAGAGGCCCGGTTGGCGGTTTCCACGGCGGCGGGCTCGGCTGAACAGCTAGAGCAGATGATCGCCCTCGAAGAGGAGGCGGCGCGGGCCGCATCTTCCTCGGCCGCAGCATTTATCCCGCTCTCCCTGGGATCTTCACAGTCTGCTTCCTTTAAGGAGCTTTGTCTGTCTCTCTCCACTAAGGGAGAGGGACCATCTTCTGCTGGACCTTCCTCTTGGTCCAAAAAGAAGGACAAGGGTAAGTCCCTCCGTCGACGCTCTTGGGAGCAGGAGAGGTCCCCCTCCCCGAGTGGTCAACCATCGACTTCGGTTGATCAACCGGCTCGGCCACTGGCTTCACGGTGTCCCGTCGGGTCAGTTGACCCGAGACCCGTCGGCCTGATCGAGATCTTTCTCGACCCGTTGGATGGGTTGTCGACCGGAAAAGCCGAAAATCCTCTCTCCCCGGTGGTGGTTGAGGATCCTGTGGGCTTGCCAGTGCCTCCGGTTCTGGAGCCCTTGGGTGTTCCCTCCGAGCCGAGGGGAAGGCGGGTTTCCCCCGCTCCTTCCCCGCACCCTCCTCGGAAAAGCCAAGGTTCGCGGTCTCGGACTTCTTCACGGTCCAGCCCGATCCATACCATAGGCGCTCTCAGCACACGTGGCAAGCGGCGCCACCACGCTCATCCTAGTCCTCTTCTCGGATGAGGAGGCCTCGACGCAAATTCGTCGATAATCTGAGACCTCATGTGGCAACAGCTTCTGCTGGCGGGAACAAGCTGACGCTGCCGCCTTCCCGGCCATTATGGCTGTCACTGAGTGGCGTCAAGCAACCCCTCGCTTAGCCGAGGTGCCTGTTTCAGGCCTGTTGCTCAGCCAAAACCAGCTGCTCCACCGATTATGGTGGAACCTCCGCCTCCACAGCCGTTGTTTGGGGCTCGACCAAGAACTCTCGGTTGGCTCAGGTTCTACCCATAGGCTGTCTGTCACCCTCACTCCCGATCGCCCTCGGCAGGTGGAGGGTGGCTCAGGCCCGAGGCAGCTCTTTGCGGACTCTTCTGAGTCCGACGACGATTCCTCCCTTTTCTCCAGGCGAGTGGACTTGGAGTCCTCTGGAGGTCAGTCGCTGGACGACAGCCCTTCGTCCTTCCTGGGTTTGCTTAGGCTCATCTCGGAGTCCACTGGGATGCAGCTCGAGCCCGTATCCAAGCAGGCCAAGTATCCCCTCACGGAGATATTGGACTGAGGGGATTCCCCTATGGAGGCCTTTCCTGTGGCCGAGGCCATTGTGGGCCCGGCCTTGGAGCTCTGGCAGCGCCCTGCTTCCTGCCCTGCGCCTTCGGCCAGGATGGCCAGGAAGTATGCGGTCTACGGTTCCCTGTCCGGTTTCTTGGAACATCCTTCAGCGGAAGGGTTAGTTACCGACAGCGTTTTCCAGCTTGCGGAAGCGCTAGGGGCGTGGACAAACCTCCGACAAAGAGTCCAGAAATTGGACTATGCTGGCGAAAATCTACGCTGCGTCCTCCCTTGGCCTTCATCAGGCCAGCTCGGCCGTGCTCATGGCACATTTCTCCCATGCCCTGTTGGGCTCCCTAGACGAGGTAGTACCTCATCTCCCGGCTGACCTGCAGACCACGGTTAGGCAGGTGCGGGACCAGGGCAGGGCAGTGGCCTAGCAGCAACTTCAGACTGCTCTGGTCATTGGAGACTCATGCGCCAGGTCAGTTGCTGCCGCAGTGGCTATGCGCCGTCAGGCATGGCTGAGGATATCCACCTTCACAGCGTATACCCAGCACAAATTGGCGGATGTCCCCTTTCCGGGGACCGACCTCTTCGGCCCTGGAGTGGAAGGCCACCTCCAGAGGATCGAAAAGTCCAATGCCACTTTGGACTCGGTCTCATCGCCAGAGGACAAGGGCATGAGCGCAACCCAAGCCCTTTAGTCTCCTGCCTGCGGCATGACCACGCCAGCAGCATCAGGGCCAGCAGGCTCGCTATTGGCATCCCAAACCCAAGCCCGGCTTCCTCCTCCAGGAAGCAGGGAGGTAAGGCCCAGGAGGTCCTCGGCCAGTCCCTCCTCCAAGCCTGCACAGTAGGCGGGCTGAGGTGACGCCCCCAACCTCGTCCACCTCACCCAGGTTTCCCCGTGGGGCGGCTCGCTTACTTCCTTTCTGCCTGGTCTGCTATTACCACAGACCGGTGGGTGTTGGAAGTGGTAGGAAAGGGCCTGCCTCTGTAGTTCGAGCAGGCCCGCTTCAGAGCACGTCGCTCTAGGGGGGCCTCAGACCGCAGCTCGCTGTTGCTCGCTGAGCTGACATCGCTCTGCTCCTCGAGAAAGAGTTGATCAGAGGTGGTGGACCTCCTCAGACCCAGGGTTTGTGTCCAGGTACTTCCTGGTCCCAAAACGGATGGGGCTGGCGCCCCATTCTCGACCTACACGACCTAAACAAGTTCCTAAGGTCTCGAACCTTCAGGATGGTCACTCTGGCTCAGATAATACCATCCTTGGAACGCGGTGTGTGGTTCTGCTCTCTGGACCTGCAGGACGCGTTTTTTCACGTCCCTATCCGTCCATCTCACCAAAGATTCCTTCGCTTTCAAGCGGAAGGATCCCTTTTCGAGTTCCGAGCCATGCCCTTTGGCCTGTCTCCTGCACTCAGGGTCTTCACCAAATGCATGGCAGTGGTGACAGCATTCCTGCGGCGCCAGGTTTGCTCTCAGGTCGGCCTCCTCATCAACGAGGCCAAGTTGGAACTCGAACCGAAGCAGGTGATTCTCTTCATCGGGGCAGAGCTCGACACTCTTCGAGCCAGAGCACAGCTCCCGGCGGACAGGGCCGAGGTTCTTTCCTCCTTTGCCCGATCATTCCTGGTTGGGCAATCGCGCCCTGCCCAGGACTTCCTGCGCCTCCTGGGTCTCATAGTGGCCTGCACCAGCGTGATCCGTTGGGCCCGCTGGAACATGCGCCCCCTTCAATGGGGGCTGGCCAGCCAGTGGTCTCAACGCTGCGATCCATTGGACCAGCTAGTGACGGTGACCCAGGGGATTTGGAACGCTCTCCAGTGGTGGATCGTTCCAGCTAATCTGCAGGAGGGCATCCCGTTTGTCCGCCCCGAGCCGACGGTCTCTCTGTCGACCGACGCCTCTCTGATGGGTTGGGGTGCCCATCTGGGGGAGCACAGAGCGCACGGCCTCTGGTCCCCGCTGAGTCCCGATGCCATATCAACCTGCTGGAGCTCCGAGCGGTCTGCCTAGCTCTCACTGCCTTCGCTCCGTTTCTACAGGGTCAAGTGGTTCTGGTCCAGACGGACAATACCACGACCATGTACTACCTAAACCGCCAGGGCGGGCCCGCGCTCCATGCCTCTGTGCAAGGGAAGCTCTCCGCATTTGGTCCTCGTGTACAGCCTGGAGGCAGATCTCCTAGCCATTCATTTGGCAGGAGCCTCCAACACCCTGGCCGATGCCCTAAGCCGGATAGGGGCTGTGTCCCACGAGTGTCTCTCCTCCTGGAGGTAGTACAGATCTGTTCTCCATTGGGGCACACCTCAGGTGGATCTGTTTGCCTCCAGGGAGACGAGGCTGAGGGTGTTCCATGCCGCCCCCTCAGCAGGGCTCGCTGCAGGGGGATGCCTTCTCGAGGCCATGGACCCCGGGCCTCTTCTATGCCTTTCCCCCATTTCCCTTGATCCACAAGGTGCTTCTCAAGGCGAGGAGGGACAAGTCGCAGGTGATTCTGGTAGCCCCAGACTGGCCCTCGCCAATGCTGGTATCCAGATCTCCTCAGCCTCAGCTCCAGGCTCCCGAGGCAGCTTCCAGCTCACCGGACCTGCTTTCAGTCAATCAGGGAAGGTGTTCCATCCAGACCTTCAATCCCTGCACCTGACGGCCTGGTTCCTGAGCGGCTAGAGTTCCAGGCCTTGGGTCTTTCCGACGAGGTCCTCAATGTAGTTGAGGCATCCCGTAAGGAGTCGACCAGGAAATGCTGTGCCTTCAAATGGAAAAGGTTTTCCATTTGGTGTCAGGGCAAGGGCCTGGACCCTTCCTTCTGTTCCTTGGCAAGCATCTTGGACTATTTATGGTCCCTTTCTTAGCAAGGGCTCAGGTCGACGACCCTAAGGGTGCACCTGGCAGCCATCTCTGCTTACTGGGCGCGGGCCGGGAAGCAGTCGGCGACGCAGAGGAAGGTGGTCTGGCGCTTTCAAGGCCTTGATCCATTTCCTCCAGTGGAGAACCTCCACCTCCGTGGGATCTACTGCAGGTACTGGCAAAGCTCATGGGCAAGCCTATTCGAACCAATGCACAGGTGTGATCTCTCACCTGTTGTGGAAGACCGCCTTCTTGGTGGCTATTATGTCAGCCAGAAGGATGGGAGAGCTCCAGCGCTCCATCGAGTCTCACCTGATCTTCCACAGGGACAAGGTTGTCCTGCGCCCCACCGAAATTCCTTCCAAGGTGGTGTCGGAGTTTCACCTAACCAGGTGTTGACTCTGCCAGTGTTCTATCCAATCACACCTCGAGGCCGAATATAGGCTCCATACTTTGGACCCTAGAAGGCCTCGCTTATTATAAGGAGCGGACAGCTGAAGTTCGGGAGAGGTTAGCCAGCTGTTTGTCACCCACGCTGAAGCTGCACCTGGCAGACCTGCAGCCAAGCGGACTGATAAGCAGGTGGGTCACCTCCTGCATAGATCTCTGCTATAGGTTGGCGGGCATGGAGCCTCCCATAGGGATAAGGCTCATTCTACCCGCCATACTGCTGCGTGGGTGGCTGCTTCCAGGACGCCCCTATCCAGGAAATCTGCAGGGCTGCTACCTGAAGTCAGCACACACCTTCATCACCCACTACCATCGGACCTTGAGTCACGCCGGATGCTGGTCTTGGGGCCTCGGTTCTCAGTCTCTTTTCCCTAAGTAGAGGTGTGCGCCTTGCCTCCTCCTCCCGGAGAACTGCTAGAGTCTGCCAATAAGTGTGGATGAACAACATGTCCATGTCCTAAATACAGGTTACTCACCTGTAACAGGAGTTCTAGGAATGGTATGTATTGTTCATCCCACGTTCCCGACCTCCCGGCTTGACGCACAACCTGAGCTTCCAGCGGGCCAGATCTGGCGTCATGGGGCGGAGCCGAGAGTTTTACCACCCGGGTGGGTGGGAGGAGCCAGCTTGAAGACCTTCCGGCAAGATTTAAAGCGGCAAGGAACCTGCCAATAAGTGTGGATGAACAACATATACCATTCCTAGAACTCCTGTTACAGGTGAGTAACCTGTATTTGCAGGACTCTGGAAAGGCCATTCATTCCGTACATTCTATGTACAAGCCGAAACAAAGACCCTTTCAAAAGCCTCACTTTCATGGGAAAGGGGGACAGCAATCTCACTTTCAGCCACAGCAGCAACCACGAGGTGGTATGGCCATAAGGGATCCTCCAGAGGCCCCACAGGATCTGCTGCTTGGGCCGCCAAACATGCCCAAGCAGATCCCCCCCTGCCCACCACAGCCTGACTTCTTGTTGGACCCACTCCCTCCCGTAACCCTGACAGGGGAGGCAGTCAAAGGCCGCTTTTCTCTCTACGCCACGGGTTGGTGAGAGATGATCTCTGACCAGTGGGTCCTACAAATGGTTGACAATGGACACGCCATAGAATTTGTCCAGCTACCACCGGACAGGCCTCTCCTTCCCTCCCGATGTTCCCCGGCTCATACTGAGCTCATCCGCGCCAAAATTTAGGCTCTCTTGCTCAAAAGGGCCATAAAGCCAGTTCCCACCTCTGAGGGGCCCAGGCTTCTATTCACATTTCTTCCTCGTGCCCAAAAAGACAGGGAACCTGCTTCCCAACTTGGACCTCAGCGACCTCAATCAGTTTGTGGAATACAAATGGTTTCGGATGGTAACTCTGCAGGGATTACTGCCCATGATCAATCAAGCATTGGCTGGCGTCACTGGATATGCAGGACGCTTATCTCCACATCCTGGTGGCCAGACCTCACAGGAGATTTCTCCGGTTCGAATTTCAGGAACGGCACTACCAATTCAGAGTGTTGCCCTTTGGTCTATCTTCAGCCCTAAGGGTTTTACCAAAGTGCCTTGGTGGTGGTCACTACGGCCCTCCGAAGGAAAGGACACTATGTTTTCCCTTACCTGGACGACTGGCTTTTAAGCCCCATCCAGCGAGCAGCTGCGGCACACGATCCAGGACACCTGTTCTCTCTTCAGAGAACTGGGTATCACCATCAACGCACCAGAATCCTCCCTACTCCTGACCCAATCCCTCCAGTTTATCGGGGTGCTGCACTATACCACTCAAGGGAAGGCCTTCCTACCAGAGGACAGGTCACTTCAACTCTGAGGCTTAGCACACCAAGTCTCGTCCCTCCTGAAGGTCCCAGCCAGGACACTTCTCTGACTTCTAGGCCATATGGCCGCATCCATTGTTACAGTCCCTCTAGCCAGACTGCATATGAGGATGATTCAGTGGACTCTGAGAGTCCAGTGGGACCATAGAAGGGATGCTATGGACCAACCAGTCTTTCTATTCCAGAACCGGTTCATCAAGAACTCATTTGGTGGATGACATCCCCCTTTCTAGCAGAGGGGATGCCCTTTCAGAGAACAGCTCCGGATCAAATCTTGACATCTGATGCCTCTGGTATTGGTTGGAGCACACATCTGGGCGTCCACAGAACAAAGGGCACCTGATCTGTGGAGGAGGAGGAGCCTCTCCACATAAATATTCTGGAGATGAGAGCAATTCTCTTCACCCTACAAGCTTTGAGCATGGTGCTTCGCCCGGGACACCTCCTCATCCAGACAGACAACATGGTGGTGGTGCTTTACCTCAACAAGCAGGGCGGCACTCACTCATTCCCCTTTGTCCAGAAGCAATGAGGGTCTGGAATTGGGCCATAACTCACCACCTAGATATCTCGGCGGTTCATGTCCCAGGGGTTCAAAACACCTTGGCCGACTCTCTCAGCAGGACTCTGTCCAGAGCGCACGAGTGGGCCCTCCTACAGTCTGTCGTCAACAGTCTCTTCAACAGATGGGGCAGGCTGGAGCTGGACCTCTTTGCATCACATATCAATGCGGAGTTGCCCAGTTTTTGCTCACTAGATCCAGGGCCTGGAGTTTTCTAGCGAGACGTGTTGTCCCTGTCCTGGAGAGGGAGGTTCCTTTACACCTTCCCTCCTTTCCCGCTCCTTCAGAAGGTACTTCTCAAGTGGCAAATAGAAGGGGCAGTGGCGATCCTTGTGGCCCCGACAGATTTGGTATCCCCTGCTACAACAATTGGCTGCCGAACCCTGGATTCTATTACCACTGAGCACTCGCTTGCGCTCCCAGGACAATCAGAACCTTGGTTCATCCATACCTTCGGTCACTGCATCTCCATGTGTGGCTCCTGAGTACCTAGCCAAGTCAGGCTTTGGAGTTTCGGACAGGGTTGCCAACGTTCTGGTGGCCGCTAGAAAACCATCCACCAGAGCCACTTATGCCATGGAATGGAAGCGCTTCTGCCTCTGGGCTACTGCTCACCATTTTGATCCCTTGGCCTGTCCGTTGAGCTAGATTCTGGAGTACCTGTAGGTCACTCTCGGACTCTGGCTTGAGTTACTCGTCCATCAAACTTAATTTGTCTGCCATCTCTGCTTACCATGCCCCTGTTCAAGGCAGAACTGTGGCACAGTTGGAGGTAAACTGCACCTTTCTGCGGGGCATTCTTCATTTGAATCCCCCTTGGGACTTGCTTTTCATGTTGGAAAAGCTCACCTTACCCCGATATGAACCAGCTGCAGATTGCGAGCTTTGCTTCCTTTCCTGGAAAGCGTTATTTTTATTTTTAGTTGCTGTTACTTCTGCTTGAAGAAGTTCCAAACTACAGGCCCTGATGTGTAAGAAGGAGAAGGACCTGGGAGTGATGATCACTAGTGACCTGAAGCACTCCACACAGTGCAAGAAAGCAGCAGCAAAGGCAAACAAGATGTTGGGATGCATAGCTAGGGGGATCAGTAGTAGGAGAGAGGAGGGTATACTGCCCTTGCACAGGTCACTGGTAAGGCTGCATCTAGAGTATGGTGTTCAGTACTGGTACCCACACCTCAAAGTACATTAACCTGCTGGACAAGGTACAGAGGAGAGCTACAAAGATGATAGCCGGTCAGCAGGGCAAGGCATACGAGGAGAGGTTGAGGGCACTGAACATGTACTCCATGGAAGACAGGAGAGAAACTGGTGACATGATTGGGACATTAAAGTACTTGAAATGGATAAATAAGGTTGATAAGGAGAGTCTCTTTAAGCTGAGTGGCAACCATATTACAGGGGGGCACAGTCTTAAGCTAGAGGGTGGGTGGTTTAGGAGGGAGGTCAGGAAGCACTTCTTCACAGAGAGAGTGGTGGACACTTGGAATGCGCTGCTGGAAGAGGTTATTTCATTGAAGACAGTGGGCAGCTTTAAGAGAGGCTGGGATAGGCATGGGGGAAGATAAGAATCATGGGTAGGGAGGATGGGAGGAGTGGGGAGGGAAGGCAGGGACATTAACTCAAGCTGTGGACCCTGCAATACAAGCAGACTGATAGACCAAATGGCCTTCTTCTGCTGGCTTCTTCGTGTGTGTTCGTCACGAGGACCAGGTGGCCTTGAGGACCAATCCTAAGTTCTTACCGAAGGAGGTGTCCGAGTTGACCCTGAGTCAGGACATACACCTCCCAGTGTATTATCTGAACACTCAAACCGGGGGCGGGGGGCTCTTCTCCACATGCTGGATGTTCATTGCATTTTGCGTTTCTGTCTCTCCAGAATGAGAGTTTAGACGGTCTGATCAGCTTTTTGTTTCCTTTGCCACCAGGATCCAGGGGGCTCCTGTAGCCAAAGAGACCCTCCCTAAATGGCTGGTTAACTGCATTTCATTCTGTTACCAGAAATATGACAAACCCTTGCAGGACTCTGTGAAGGGTCACTCCTTGAGTGGAGTAGTGGCGTCTTTTGCCTCTCTTAGAAATGTGTCTGCGGCAGACATTTGCGCGGCAGCCACATGGAATTCCGTTCATAGTTTCATTAGACATTACAGTCTCAACATTGCCTCCAAATGCAGAGCGGGCTTCGGCCTGGCAGTTCTGCAGGGACTCCTCTCCTGAGGGCATTCCCCTCTTGGCTTTTCTCTGCATCCTCCACCCGAGATTAACCTGGGTCTCCTTTACTGCTTGGGACTCAGTCCTGCATGTGTTACCTGCTGTAAGAACGTACCGTAACAGTAGATCTTCGAGAGAAGCACTTGCAGCAGGTATGGCTTCCCGGCCACCTTCACCTAGGGGACTCTCCTCTGCACCTGGTTTGCATTGGCAATGTTATGACTGCTGTATGTGCTATTTGCCTCGGTTCTCTGTTCCTGATCACTTTCTATCATCGCTGCCAGAGTCTCCAGTGGGAGAAATGAGGGATGCCGGGGACCGCCCTCCCTTTGTACCATGTGTGACATCAGGGGGCGGGCCTACGTCGAGGGCGGTCCCCACCATAGACTGCTAGCTAGAAGTTTTCCGCGGGGTCCTGCCACCTGCCGGCTTCAATCCTACGTATGTTACCTGCTGCAAGAGCTTCTCTCGATGATCTGCTGTTACGGTAAGTTCGTATGTAGCTGTACTTTATTATACGGACCCAACACAGGCAATCCATAAAAAAGATCATCTTTTTACTTTGCACCCAAAAGAGAGGGCGTGGCAGTTTCCAAACAATGCTTATCCAAATGGTTAGGAAACTGCATTTTGTTTTATCAGAAATATAACAAACCCATTCCAGGGTGAAGTCAAGGGACATTCAGCCAGAGGCATGGCTGCATCTGCTGCTTGTTTCAGGAATGTTTCTGCCACGGACAGTTGTGCAACAGCCACTTGGAGCTCTGTCCATGCCTTTACCAAACACTACGGCCTGGACATTGCCTCTAGGCACAGAGCAGGCTTTGGACTAGCTGTCCTTCAGGGCCTCCTGTCTTAATCTGGTGCCTACTGCAGACCTTTCCTGCCTCCAGTGCTTCAGCCTTTGTCTGAATTACACTGCTTGGGACTCGGTCCTGATGGTTACTACCTACTGCAAGAGCGCGCTCAAAGTAAGATAGTACAGTTGCGTAAGAACTTACTGTAACAGTAGATCTTCGAGAGGCTCTTGCAGTAGTATTTTTCCTCCCACTTTCCCCTGCTTCTGCGGCTATTTCTTTTTAGCCTTTCTTTTGGCTCCAGGAGCCCACTCCTTTCTCCTGTCATACCTTCTTAGGTCTCTGGCGGGAGAACTGGAGGACGGGCATGGAGACTGCCCACTATATAGTGTCATTCTGACATCCGTCACGTGATGTCAGGTGGGCGGTCCCCCACTAGACACTGCTAGCTAATGTATTCCGTGTGGTCCTGGTGCCTGATGGCTCTCGTCCTAATGGTTATTACCTACTGTTAAGACCTCTCTTGAAGATCTACTGTTACAGTAAGTTCTTACGTAACTGTACTTTCAAACACCATGAAGTCTTGCTATATTAGGACTTATTGCAGTTAGCCACTGCACTTGAACTGCCCCGGAGAGGAAAGAGTTAACTCCAGAGAATCTGAGTTCTAAAGCGCGAGGGCTTATACCAAAGTTCTATCTGGGCAGTTTCAAATGAAACTGTCAGATTCTTTACTCCGCTTCACTGAACGCCGCCTGGAGATCAGCTCCTTCAGCTCGGTTCATTTCTCGGTCGTCGAGTATTTTCTGGTTCATTTGAACCGCAAAAGTAATTATTTTACCGCATTTCGGTTAAAGCTCTATCTGGTAAACCGTAAGTACAAAATGTAAAGTCTGTGTGGAAATTTAGTTATCGGTTCGGTTTTGAACCGATCGGTTTGCTTATTTTAACGTTTTTAAAGTTTTGGGCTTTTAGAGTCGGTACCCGGTTCTTAGCGGTTCTAAAAAAACCTTGATTTTAAATAGGGTTTTTCAAATACCGTGAAACGTTAGGAACCGATATAGGTGTCTTACACTGGCACGCCATAAAAAGGGCAAGTTTTGGTTAGGCTGGCATTATGTCTGGGAAACCCAAAAGAAAACTGGCCACTGGTTTCAATACTGTGATGCTGGGAAGCTTTGCCAGGCTGTCCCACACACCACTTGTGTTTATTGTCTGGGCTGACCACTTCCTGTCAGACTGCCAGGTGTTTAAAATTCTCTGCAGCCACCCTGAAAGAGATAGGGCCGCCCAGGGAACTATTGGTCAAAAGTCCGCTGACCCAGATGGCCAGCCCGGTCCAGTACCCACTGGACCAGAGGGATGCCCTCTGACCAGGGCTAGACTTCCTCGGCAAAAGGATGGTTCAGAGGAACCAGTTTAAAAAAAAAAAAGAAATAAGAATATGACAGAGAAATCAGTAGGTTTGGAGTCCAAGATTGTCTCTCCAACTGCTGCAGAAGTAGTTAGCTCATACAGATTGTCCAGTCACTGTTTCTAGGTCCTGTCGAACCATCTACAGTTGGTAAAGGTGGCTCATTCAGTTCCAGTGGTTCAGGTTTATGATGTTGAGGAATTGTTATGAACTACAGGAGTGAGGAGGAAAATTGATCAATACATGTGTGGCTGGTAGGGTCTGGACGTGCCCACTTAGCGGACATTTCTCCAGACAGATTTTAGAATCTCCTCCTATTCTGTCTGAGTCCTTTCTCAGTTTGTTTTACAAAAGCTTGCAGAATCCCCCCAGCTTCCTTTAGAGGAGGCTATGGATGAGTAAAGGGGAGCCTGATTATGTAGGAATGATGGGCTAGGAGGTTGTCTTTCCTTTGCTTAAGTCATTTAGGAAGTAAACAACTAAGATTTTATAAGATTCTTCTTTCTGTCCCTCCTGTAAGATAAAAAAATGGACAGAAGGTGTATTTCGTCAGGCTCTGTTACAGACTTCCTCACTGAGCAGTGTAGTCATGTAGGTGTGGTACAAGCTGCAGCCTGTGTCAAGGTTAGTTCCCCTGGCCTCACATCCTCCTGAATAGGATTCCAGGAGGATTGATGCCATGGCAAGAAAACAGTATATGGCAGCTTCTGTGGGACTCAGACAGGCAAGTTGTATGGCTTATGTGGCTAGATTTCTCGAAATCTAGGTGGGACTAAGACAGTTAGCCAAGCAGGCCCATGGGCCAGCTGGCTAGGGTTGGAACAGGTGGCTGCTAATGGCACTGAAGCCTCTAAGTTCAAGTTCATACTGCTGTTGGTGTTAATCTTGTTTCTCTAGGGTCATGACCACTTCTGTAGCTTTCCTGAGGTTGGCATGGCTCAGATGCACTAATCTGTCCCAAGATTCTCTGTCAAAGTCTATGGATTTGTTTCTTGTTGTGGGTAATTCTCTGTTTGAGGAACAAACAGAAAGCTATATGAAAACATGGATGATTACCTACAAAAGTGCCCAGGTAGAGCTCAGGCCTCCTCTGCTTTCGCCAGAGGGGTCTCTTCAGAGGCAGAGATAGACGGGCACAAGTAAACCGCCCCTCCCCTTAGCCCTAAGACTATTGCCAAGCAGGCACCTGATGGGGTGCCCAGGGCCGATTCTCCTATACCAGTGGGCAGGTTGTTTTTATTTCAGCCAGAACTGTGTGTCCCTAACTCGGACAAGTGGGTTCTGGAAGTAATAGGTCTGGTTCTCAGCTTCAAACAGTTTCCAAAGATGAGAGCCAGACAGGTCCACCTGCAAATCCTTGCGAATCCCTTGCTTTGGGAGCAGAGGTTTCTTCTCTCTGAACTGCAAAGCAGTAGAAGGTCCCTCCTTGCCACCGGGCAAGGGGCTGTGCTTATGATACTTTCTTAACCTATAGAAGGCAGGAGATTGGCGGCCCATCTCAGATTAAGGTACCTGAACAAGCATGTTTTGAAAACAAAGTTAAAAATGTTAACTCTGGCTGAGGCCAGGGACTGGCTAGCTTTCCTGGACCTCAAGGATGCCTATTTTTCATGTCTTGATCAGGCCTTCTCACCGAAAGTACCTCAGGTTACCCTCAGGCCACTACCAGTTCAGGGCAATGCCCTTGACCTTACCTCTGCCAGGGTATTCAAGAAATTCTAGCTGTGGTAGTGGCTCTTTAAGAAGGCAAGGATTGCTTTGTTTCCTTTCCTGGATGACTGGCTCTTAGTGGGTCAGTCTCCAGATCAAGTAAAATCCCACTTGCAAGTCACCCAGCAGCTTCTCACCTTTCTGGATTCCTGCTGAATTTACCAAAGTCAGTTCTTGAACCAGTTCAGGTACTAACTTTCATAGGTGCAGAGTTGAACACAAAGTTAGCCAGGGCATTTCTCCCCTCTAAAAGGGTAGGCAGTCTCTTGCCCTGGCATCTTCCATTACTCTGCGAGTCTCTTGACCAGCAAAGCATTTGCTACAACTACTAGGGCACATGGCTGCTTCCACAGCTGTAGTGCAGGGAGCAAGATTCCAGATGAGGGACATTCAGTTCCATCAGGGCCTATTGGTCCCAAAAGAGGATTCCTTTCCAAATTGGTTCTAGTGACCCAATCCCTGATCCTGGCCTTACACTGTGGCAGGATCAAAGCAATCTAAAACTAGGGGTCCTCTTCATTCCCTCACCACGGATGCTCCTGTGTTAGGGTGAGGAGCTCGCTAGGCGACCTGTCCACTAGGGGAGTGTGGTCTCCCTAGGAATCTCTGCTCCACATCAATTTTGGAACTCAGAGCTGTCTTCTAGCTCTTAGGAGTTTTCAGCTTCTGTCCAGAACAAGGTAGTTCAAGTCAGGACAGACAACACCACAATAATGTGGTACATCAACAGGCAGGGGGCACTGGTCATTAGCCTTGTGCAATGAGCAATGAAGTGGTGGTCTCTGGCTTACCCCTGAACACCTCCCTGATAGCAGTTCACCTCCCAGGGAAGGACAATGCCCTGGCAGATGCCCTCAACAGGATTCTCAGGGCCATCACGATTGGGCTCTGAATCCTCAGGTGCTGGGTTCAGTCCTTGCCAGATGGGGCTCATTTTCAGATAGATCTTTTCGCAGCCCCAGATAACCACTAACTTTCTCTGTTTTGTTGAGGCCTCCAGTGCTGGGATCAGCCCTCCTGGACGCTTTTCACTTGGATTGGAAAGGGAAGTTTCTGTTCACCTTTCCTCTCTTTCCCTTTCTTTCAGGGTACTAGTAAAATCAGATCTCAGCCTGCAAAGCGATTCTGATTGTTCCAAGCTGGGCCAGACAGCCCTGGTACCCATTGTCTCTGTCCTTTACAGTCCACCCTACCCTGAGCTTGCCCAGAGTCCACGACTTACTGGCCTTTGCACAAGGGAGAGTGGTAATCAACCTCAAATTCTCCTTCTCAAGGCAGCTCTGAGGAGTTAGAATTTGTTGATTTACACCTTTTCAAGGTGTCACGGATATTTTAAAGGCTTCAAGGAAGCTTTTTCACTGGCGCCACTTACAATTCTAAGTGGAACAGGTTTTCAGTCTGGTGCGCTGAGAAGCAGATTATACCACAGTCTGCTTATCTGCCCATTTTCTGGACTTTTTGGTCCATTTTAAATTCTTTAGGTCTTAGGCCAGCTACCTTAAGGGTTCCTTTGGCAGCTGTCTCTGTTTTTTTCTGCAAGCAGGGAAGCCTGCTTCCTTTTCTTCTCAACCTGTGTTTTCCAAGTTTTTAAGGGGTTGCTTCACACCAACCCTCCTTTTTCGGGAACCAGCTCCTGCATGGAGCCCGAATGTTTGCATTGCTCAGTTAATGCAAACCCCTTGGACCTCTGTCCCCAGCAGAGCTCAAGCTTCTACTTGAAAATGTTTTTCTGGGGTTTCACTTCTGCCAGGCGATTAAGTGAACTCAGGCCCTGGCAGTGGAAGAAGATTTTTCTCTCCCACAGGGATAAGACAGTCCCTAGGACTAACACAGGGTTTGTCCCTAAGTGGTTCAGGTTTCCACCTGAACCAATCCATCTCTCCAGGATTTTTCACTGAGCATTCTTCCTCAGGTGAGAGGAGACTGCACAGCTTGGACGTCAAAGAGCCTTATGCTGCTATTTGTAACGCATCAAGGGTCACGGGTTTGAATCCTTCCAACTCTTCCTTAACTAGAGCTGAGGTTGGCAAGGAACCTGCTACTAAGAGGACAGTTGCAAGGTGGATTGTCTCTTGTATCCATTTTTGTTATCAAAGACTAGGTAGGAGAGCCCCTCAGGACTGAGGGCTCACTCCACCAGGTGTACAGCTGCATCTCTAGCGGCTGCTAGAGATATTCCCATTCTGAAATCTGTCGAGCTGTTACTTGGAAGACAGTTCACACTTTTACTACATTATTCCTGGATTTCAGTCCAGGAGAGATTCTGCTTTTGGCACAGCTGTGCTTCAGAGCCTATTTCTTAAGTAGGTTCTGACCCTCCTCCATGGAGGTACTGCTGTGTAATCTGAATAAGTCCTAATATAGCAAGACTTCATGGTGTTTGAAGAAAAATTAGTCACCTTAGTAATTGCTTTTCTTCTCATGGAGTCTTACATATTAGGACCAATTCTCATCCTGCCCCTCTCAGAACTTACTGGGGTGGGGTGGCAAATTAGTGCAAGCACTGTGTCATGCCATTGTAGTTCTTCCCTTCATCCTCTTTTATTTAGGGTTAGGGAACTAGGGTTTTCTGGTTGAGTGATTTGTTGGCCCCCTTCCTGGACTTGAGTCTTTGGGGGAAGGGGGGGTTCCTAATAGTGCTTGTCAGGGGGGAAAACTAATGATACCATTATTCATTCTTATTATTGTTATTGTTGTTTCTATTGTTGTTATTACTACTAGTAGGTAGCCATTTGCCTAGTGTAGAGCTTTCCACACAGACTTGTTGCTTAGTGTTAGCTTCGAAAAGATCTGACAGTTTCATTTGAAACTGCCCAGATAGAGTTTTGGTATAGCGCCCTCGCGCTTTAGAACTCCAGATTCTCTGGAGTTAACTCTTTCCTCTCCGGGGCAGTTCAAGTGCAGTGGCTAACTGCAATAAGTCCTAATATAGCAAGACTCCATGAGAAGAAAAGCAATTACTAAGGTGAGTAATTTTTTCTTCAAGTTCTTTACCCAGTTGGTATTCATTGTTGTCCCTATTTAGAGACTTCTTTATTTTATCGAGGATGTGATTAACAGGAGGTTTAGTCTACATAGTCAGATAGATAGAGGATCTTTACCCTGTTAGGCTACATAATGAATTGAACATTTCAGAATGCAGCAGTTACTAAGGGCAGTAGTTTTAAATTGGTACGAGTCAATTAGAGTTCCATCATTTGCCTACATTCCTTCCTCGGTGGCAGTTCAACCCTGAAGGCTGACTGCATTAGTTAAATCATAATGAGTGATCCCTAGGAAGAAACAAGATTTCTATGGTGAGTAATTGTTTCTTCATAGCTGTCATCACTGTTTCACTTGAACTATGGATATTGGTTTTATGGCAATGTGTAAGACTTGTGCTTTCTGCAGAGGTTCCAGAGACATGTTGGGAAGCTGTGATGGTAACTTGTCTCCATCAGACTCCATATCCTCAATCCCTACCTGTATGCCTTTCTCTTGGTTTGGGGACAGCCACAAGGACTCCCATTCTGCCAGTGCTCATGACATCTCACATCAACAAAGCCAGGAGAAGAACAAAACAAAGGTATGCTATAGTATTACACAGAGATGTTTCTTAACCCTTGTAATGTAACTAAGTGACAATACCATTGGTTTAAACATGGCAATTTAGACCAAAATAGTTTTGCCTTTATCAGTGCTAAATGACAATAGCCACTGGTAATTGATGCATCTGAAATTTTATTTAATTATTGAAAGTGTTTTACCAGGTAAACATACAGAAATACAAACTAATCTTGTTTACAGATGCAGCCTGGGGTGAGGAGAGATAGATAGGGTATCACACAATCTATAAAGAAAGGTAACAAATGATATTTATAGTACCTGTACAGATATATCGTATTTACAAGGCATTAAGTGTCGGTCAGCGGGAGATCCAGCAGAGCAAGTAGAGCCAATAATGTGCTGTCTGTTGCAGTCACAGTAATTTGACTGAGGCTATATTGTTTGAGGTTGTGGAAATCGGTCTTAACAAGGCAATAGCACATTCTCTGCAGAAACGCAGCAGTTTGCTGTCACTGTAGAGGTTTAGTTTACTTTCTCTCTCTCTCTTTTTTTGTTTAATTTGTAAAGGCATTCTATTAAAAAAAATAAAAACAGAAAATAAATCTGTTACAGACTTTAGCGTTGATCTATACTAGGACATTTTCTCTGTGGAGGAAAGTAACCATGCTACAGTGGGCAATAATTAGTTATTCTGTACTGCATAAACCATATTATGAAAGGGGTAGAAAGAATGCTGAATTCTGATTGGCTGAGAGCTGCTTTCAGCTTGGCCGTTATCCCAGCACAGTGGCACAGCTAAAAGTATTATGTTTAAAAATGCATAAAATTTACTAAAAATGACCCATTTCATAATCACAGTAAGGCACTCCGGGGGTGTGTTATGGTGAGCTAACAGCCCTTCTCAAGTGGTGGAAGCCCTCGGCTATGCTTCTTGCTTCAGCCCACCCCAAGGTGGGCCATTATCCCACCATAACACACACCCTGTCATGCGTTATTGCTTAATCATTCACTCTATGCCGGCTAACTCAGTAATGCAGTAGATAACCTTATTTGGGGTAGATTTGATCCAGGGCAAATTCTATGGATAATTTTTTAACATCTCCATTTGGATTGTCTGATATCTCGGATAACTGCAACTTTAAGCACATATTATTTTAAACAGAGGATAATGAGGCACCCTTGTCATTATCCTGATGAATAATCCAGGACTGTGCTGCCAGAATTATCCACCATTAAGGGCACTTGTGCAGAGCAGACCAGATAATAATGGGCATCTTCTCTGAAAATAAGAATCTTTCTAGCTGTAGCAAAGGCAACAGTGGTTCTAGGTTGCATCAGGAGGAGTATTCATAGTTAAAACAGTAACGTAATTGCACCTCTATATAGAGAATATGTTAGACTGCACTTGGTCTGCGGTTTCCAGTTCAGGGCTCCCTGTCCCTACACCAAAATAAATATAGGTACCCTGGAGAGAGTAGAGAGAAGGGCAACAAAAACGATTAGAGGTTTGAAGTGTTTAACGTACAATGACAGACTGAGTACATTACCACATTTGTGCATGGAGAGTAGGAGATTGAGGGGAGACCCATTGTTGATGTATGACACCATAAACAAGTAATACCTTATTGTTAATACTTAACATGGAGCTGAGACGGGAATATAAGTTGGCACAAGAAGCAGATCAAATTGAAGAGTTACGAAAACGGTAAAAGAACATATTACACACAGTGGATAGTGGGTATATGGAACAAACTACTATCATTAGTTGTGAGAAGTAGGAACAAACTACCATAGTTCGTTATGAATAGTAATAATAATAAAGGAAAAAAGTAGGTACTTTTGACAGGGCATTTTGATTATTACCGATTAATAATGTGGGTAAGTTACAATGGACCTCTGAGCTGCCTCCTGCTTATACAAATCGGTATGAGCCTAGTATGAACCTTTATCTGTGTTAACCACTTGTCCAAAAATTGTGAAATTTCCATGTCTCTGAAATTGTCAGCCAATTATCCAAGCAACTCTAGCACTGATGCTGACTGTGACTGCTGCTGCTGGTTCCTGTTTTCACTCATAGGAAAAATACTGGTGGATCTTCCTAGAATCAGTTTTCTCCATAGAGATGCACTCTTTTGCTTAGACTAAAGGCGCTAGGACCCTGTGGAAACAAAACCTTTCAGTATGGTCGTCAGGAATGGTGTTGGCACCAGTACCTTCATGGCACTGCGTAATGGAACCAATAACCATTGTTGACACTCTCACTCCCTCAGTTGTTTTTTCTTTTCTTGCCGAGTGTTTGTCGTTAGAGTGGAATTTAAGATACCTCAGTTTGCTTTTTTGTAATATAATTTTCCTCTGTTTATTAACTTTTTGTAGTTTTGTCCAGTCGAGTATGTTGCATGACAGGGGCAAAATCCCCAAGGCTAAACTGATAGGGCACCTTTTTTGGCACTGTAGGTGCAGGAATGACATTGCCTGCTCCTACCGACATACTCTTACTTTTGCCTGCCTGAGACCCTACCATGACATAGAGGCCTGTACCCATTTTGACTGTCTGACAGTGGAGTATTGGGCTCTGAGACTGGGATGCTCCGTCCCTGACCTTAGCAGCAGGCATCAACACAGGTTACCAGGTACACCCACGGACCATTCCCAGTCCTCTTGCCACTCTTTGGAACCAGTCAGGATACTGAGCTCTCCCTCTCTCCATCGAGATCAAATTGTGACAGAATCTCAGGTGGTGGCATAAGACAGAGCCTCTTCTCCTTCTGGGTGGCCAGAGAAGCACCCCACCACAATCCAGTAGCCTTCAGTACCAGATCACCTTGTTGCCAGGGTCAGTACCTTGGATGTAGACTTCCACTACAACTGTGACTCAGTCATTGGTGCCATTTGTGGCATCAGAGTCAGTGTGGGCCTTGATACCATTTGTGGTGTTGGTGCCTGTGTAATGGGGGTTCTGGCACTGGGGTGGGTGCAGCCTTTGGTGTTGTTGGCATCACTTGTAGCTTGGGGCCATCCTTGATGTTGGGGCCACTACTAGTGCCAGTACTGACATTGCCCCTAGATCTTGGGCAGTCCCTGTAACAGGGCTCCCTAGGGACCAGTCATTTGTCATCCAGCCATTAGCTCCCCCTTGGGCCACCCACCCACTAGCCATCACCGACATCGGTGCTTCTGGGCTGTGAGGCTGTCTTTCTTCACCACTATGGTGAAGACATCAAGTGCCCCTCTTGGCTTTTGACGGGGTAAATCTATGGTGGATCGTCCTGCCACCGATGTTCTGTTCTGCACCTCATGTGCTCCAGTCATAATAGTTTACTGAGACCCTTAGACCTCGTGGTCCAATCTGAATAGCAGTTCTGACAGTGGAATGGAGTAGGGGGCAGATCTCGTTTAGGGAGACTGACCCGGTCCTGTTCCCAGCACCAATTGCAGCTCCTTCCTCTCTCAGGGTTCCAGCCTCTTTTCCCGCAGCATCATCTGAAGTGGACGATTCCTTCTTTAAATCTCCACCGATAAATACTTGTTCTTTCAGTGATTTGTGATGGAGAGGCAAGAGGCATTGGAATAATCTTACTTAATGGGCACAGTCCAGAATGTCATGGCTGCTAGCCTTCCATGGATGACCAAGTCAGGACACTGTGGTGATCCCTCCCTGGCATTCAGCACTGAAACAGGCAACAGAGGCTGTCAGGAGATCCAATTTTTCCACACCTCTGGCTCCTAGAGATGTCCAGATCAAATACCATGCTACAGCAAGGTCTCCTAGAGGTACCAGTCACCCTGCAGCATGTTGTCTCTCTTCACCATTAGGGCATCAGGCCTATCCCTCTGACTGCCATACCCCCAGTTCTCGAATCTAAAGACACTGGGGAGGAAAATGATGACCTCAGCCAAGTCGTTGCTCGCAGTAGCGTCACACTGGGTGCACATTATGTCTTGTCAATGCTGTCTGTGAGGTCAGATGCATGCCTTGCTTTCTGAACTGCCTTCATGTGACAAAGTCAAACTGCCCGATTTTTGCTCACTAGATCCAGGACCTGGAGTTTTCTGGCAACTGCAGGAGGTTCTTTATGCATTCCCCCTGCTTTTTCGGATACGGTATCCTGTGATGATGGCGACCGCGATTGGGCACCTACCGAAAGGGCTACTCAGTTGCGGTGCCTGTGGATGGGGCGATTGGGAAAGCTGGGCGACCAGATAAGTGGGGATCGGCGAAATAGCGACGGATATCGCTGTATGTCTCGCCCGGGGGAGGCCGAAGTCTGGCGTGGACTGGGAGGATGGAGGAGCTGTAGGTAGTGACTCTACAGTGAGCTGCCGAGCTGCATCATGGCGTCGGGGTTGGTCTGCATGGATATGGTGCTGTATCCAGGCACAGGTGCCTTTTGTTGCGCCTGGCCAGATTTTATTTTATTTTTTTTTTTACCCCGAGGTGCACCCCCTGCCAACATGCACTCTCCTGGAGTTGAGAATGTTTAAGTAGAGGGCACAGCCCCCCGCATAAACAATACAAAATCCAAGTCCCCGGCACCGTGTTGCTGTGCGCCGGGGAGTCTATCGCCGAAAAAAACTTTTGCCGATGTGACTTCACCCTAACGGCGATCGCTGTTATCACATAAAACCTTCTGATACAGAGGGTGCAAATTGTGTTGCAGATGGAGAGCCAGCATGATTCTAATGGCTCCATTCTGGCCTCCTCAGATATGGTTCCCTCTACTTCCGCAGATGGCGGAGGAACCTCCGGTCCCTCTTCCACTTTGTAGGAATCTGCTGCCCCAGGATCATGGGACCCTGGTCTGTCCCAACCTCAGGTCCCTTCATCTGAATGCCTGGCTCCTGAGCACTTAGCCATTACCAGGTTCAGGGTTTCTGATACGAACATACGAAATTTGCCAGCAGATAAAGGCCTAGAGGTCTATCAAGTCTGCTCGAATGTGCAGCTAGCACCCCTTATTCTGCAGCTGCCCCTCCCTTCCCCTTCATTAACCCTCCCCCTTGTCCTGTCCCATCCTTGTTTGAAGCAGTCCACTGTTCTACTGCATACCACTTCAGCAGGTAACGCATTCCACCCATCCACCACCCTCTCTGTAAAAAAGTGTCTCCTCATCTCCCTCCTGAACCTTCTTCGCTTCAGTCTCATATCATGGCCCCTGGTGGCCCTCCCGTCCCTTGCTTTGAACAGCCCTCTGTACCCGTCTTGTTTATTCCTTTCATGTATTTAAAGGTTTCAATCATGTCACCCTGTCTCTCCTCTCCTCCAGTGAGTACATGTTCAACTCTTCAACCTCCTCTCGTATGATAAGTCCCCCAGACCCTTGATCATCTTTGCGGCTCTCGCTGCACCCTCCAGTAACTAATGTCTCTCTTCAGATACGGATGCCAGTACTGCACGCAGTACTCCAGGTGTGGTCTAACTATCGACCCATACAGTGGCAGAATCACCTCCCTCCTCTCGAGATATGCCCCTTGCACATAACCCAGCATTTTGTTGGCCTTTGCAGCTGCCTTCCTACATTGATCTGAGTTATTCATTGACCCTGTAATGAGCACACCCAGATCCTTCTCCTCCTCTGTTTGGGCTAGCTGCACTCCTAGCTGGTAACTCCTCCTTGGGTTCTTCATCCCAAAATGCAGCATCTTGCACTTTTGGCATTAAAGCCCAGTTGCCAGGGTGTCTGACCAGGTTTAAAGCTTCTACAGATCATCCTGCAACCCCTGCCATCCCCTAGGTCATCCACCACCGCGCTTACCTTGGTATCATCAGCAAACAGACTGATCTTGCTCTTGATGTCCCATGATATGTCTGCAGTGAATAGCCCAAACAACACTGGTCCCAACACCAAGCCCTGTGGAACACCGCCGTCACTGCCCCTTGGGTGTGAGAGCTCCCCACCCACCACCACCTCTGTTGCCTTCTCTGCAGCCAGTTTCCTACCCATCTCACCAGCTTTGCACCTGCCCTGTGCCTACTAACTTCCTTCCCAGCCTTCCATGTGGCACTGAGTCGAATGCCTTACTGATGTCCAGATACAGGACATCCACTGCATGGCCCCTGTCCAGTTGCCCAGTTATCCAGTCATAGAACTCGACCAGGCTGGTTTGGCAGGATCTGCCACATATGAAGCCATGCTGTCTGCTGTCCTGTAGTCCTTGGCCTCTAGGAGGGACCAGCCTCCTCCTTCAGGATAGTCTCCATTAGCTTACCCACGATGGATGTGGGGCTCACTGGTCTGTAGTTTCCCAGTTCATCCTTGGGAGCCCTCTTGTGGAGGGCACCACATGACCATCCTCCAGTCCTGAGGTACACACCCCGAATGTAGTGAGGCATTAAATAGGGTCTGCCAAAGGTCCTGCAGTGACCTGCCAACTCCTTCAGTACCCTGGGGTGGATGCCATTTGGGCCTGGCGCCTTGTCCACCCTCAGTGCCTTCAAACCCTCTCGAACTCTGCTCTCCATGATTTCCCATCTGTCACCACTTCCTCCTCTGCTTCTGCCATTTCTCCCACCTTGGGTGTCACCCCCCTCCTCTCTTTAGTAAATACTGAGCAGAAGTACTCATTTAGTGCTTCCGCCTTATTGCACCCTGCTTCCACCCAACCCCCCTCCTTCCTAATCCTTACTATGTGGTCCTTATAGCTCCTTTTCTCCTGATGTACTTAAAGAAGTCCTTCTCCCCTTCTTAATGCCTTGTGCCAGCCTGAGTTCCATAAATGCTTTGGCTCCCCTTACTGCCCTTGTCACCTCCTTCGATTCTGTCAGTACTCCTCCTGTCCTCCCCTCCCTGTTTTCTTGTACTTTCTAAAGGCAGCTCTTTTCCTCCTTACCTTTTCCATGACCTCCTTGCTCAGCCAGATCGGTTTCTTAGCCCCTAGCCTTCTTGCTCTGAGGCTTTGTAGCAGGTTTTGGTTCTCCACTATCCCCAGCTTTATGAGTCCCGCCTCTGGTTAGTGTCCATACTAGATTGAATTCTGGCCAGGTACCCTTTTACCACTTCCCCCATCCTCCCAAAGTCGGCCCTCCTGAAGTCCAGCACTATTGTGCCAGATTCCACTTCTTCCTTGCCCATATCCAATGTGAGCCATACTGAGTGGTGGTCACTCCCTGACAGCGGTTCCTCCACTGTAAGTTCTCTCGCAAAGACCCATTTGCCAGCACAAGGTCAAGGGTGTTCTCTAACCTGGTTGGTTCACTGACCATTTGCAGCAGGAAACTGTCCTGGAAGGCATCCAGCAGTACCTGCTCCCTTCTGTTCCTGGTTGTTGGGGTGCTCCAGTCCACTCCTGGCATGTTGAAGTCCCCCACAATCACCACACTACCCTTCTCGCAGGTCCTCCCTGATCTGTCCCGCTAGTTCCCTGTCTAACTCCTCCGGCCTGAGATGGTGGCCTGTACACCACTCCCATTCTAAGAATCCTTTCTTGGAATCCTGGATTCTCATCAAAGTGACTCCATACTACCCTCCTCCCTTCCTCCTTACACTTCAGTCCTTACTTCACATAGTGCTACCCCCCTTTCCCAATCACCCTGTCCCATGGAAATAACCTGTACCTGGTACAGACAGGTCCCAGTCATTGTATTGGGTGGCCCATGTTTCTGTGATGGCTGCAATGTCCACCTCTCCCTCTGCCATGAGAACCTGTAACTCTGCAGTTTTCCTCCCAAGGCTCCTAGCATTAAGGGTAACCACCTTCCACCCTCCCCCCAATCCTGCCCTCCTTTCCTAGCATCACCAACAGTACTTGCCATTTGTCCTTTGTCACTGCTATGGGGGGGTAAGCTCATATGGTTTCCCAACCTGTGGTCTCTGCATATCTCTTCCCCAACTGCCATCCCCCACTCCTAGTTTAAATTCCCAACTTCCTCTATGTACTCCTCCATCCTCTGTTTCAACACTTTCTTTCCCTCCTCACTCAAGTGTAGTCTGATGGAGTAGCAGAAGTCCTGGTGGCCACCCGAAAGCCTTCCACTCGAGCCATGTATGCCACAACGTGAAAGCGGTTTGCCATCTGCGCTGCCAAACATGACCTGGACCCTTTCACTTGTTCAGTGAATCATATCCTGGACTACTTGATTTCATTGTCTGACTCGGGTCCCCGGTATTCTTCCTTCAAGGCCCACTTTTCTGCTATTCCTGCATTTCATGAGCCTGTGGGTGACCGCACGATTGCTCAGCTGGATGTCTCCCATAATTTTCTCAGGATCATTCTGCACCTGGAACCTCCAATCTGTTCCTGTCTTGGCTTGGGGCTTGAATTTTATTTTGGATCGGTTGACCCTTTCTCCTTTTGAGCCAATCAAGACTTGCGATTTTTGCTTTCTCTCCTGGAAAGCACTGTTTCTAGGGACATGGATTTGTTGTTCATCCACACTGTCTGGCAGGTTCCTTGCTGCTTTAAATCTTGCCAGAAGGTCTTCAAGCTGCTCCTCCCACCCATCTGGGTGGTAAAACTCTCGGCTCCGCCCCATGACGCCAGATCTTCCTTACGGCTTGGGCTCAGGTTCCCTCATAGCAGCTCTGGTATAGACTGAATCCTAACTCTTGGTTCACCCGAAAATAATTTCAAAGTTTCAAGACTTCGGTCAAATTTTCCTTCGGCTCGAGCACCCAGTTTTCGCGGTGCCCATGCAGGCAGAAGATGTCCAGGACGGATCCGCACTCCACATGCGTCTACTGCCTCAGGCTTGACCGACCCGGAGGCCTGCAAGTTGTGCAGGTCTTTTTCGGCCAACGTCCTTGAAGATCGCACTGCCTGGCTACAACTTGGGCGCCCTGAGAAACGTTATCCGCCAGTGAAGTCCAAGGAGTCCTGTTGGGCAGTGTCCTCCGGCTGGCTCGGCTGAGCAACTCGAGCAGATGATCGCCTTCAAGGAGGAGGCGGCCCAGGCCACATACTCATCTTCCTCGGTCATGGCATTTATCCCACTCTCTTTGGGATCCTTCTACATAGCTTCTTTTAAGGAGCTTTGCCAGTCCCTCTCGACGAAGGATGAGGGGCCATCGGGACATATACCGGTCCAAAAGAAGGACTGGAAGATAGTCCACCATCGATGTTCGTGGGAGCAGGAGAGGTCCCCTTCCCGGACAGTATTTACTTCGCTTCGATTCGACGTTGCAGCTAAGGCTGCTGGCTTCACGGTGTCCCGTTAGGTCAGCCAGCTGAGACACCCTGCTGACGCTGGTCGAGATTTTTCTTGACCTCGCTGACTTGGCTGTCGACTGTGAAGCTGACAACCCTTCTTCACCAGTACCCCCGGTGGAAACTGAGGACTTTCCTGCGCCTCCTGTGCCAGAGTCCCCAGTCCAGGCTCCCGAGCTGAGGGAGGAGGGTGTCCCCGCTCCTCCCAGACCCACCCTCGGAACACTGAAGTTCCTCGTCTCCGACCTCTCTCTGTCCAGCTGACCGCCCGACACGGCGAGTCTCTGTCGCACGAGGCGGCGCCGCTCTTCCTCGTCTTCCTCCTCGGAAGAGAGGTTTGGCGCTAGATTGCACACTACAATAGACTTAATGTGGCAGCAGCTCCTTTTATCCGGAAACCAGCCGTCGCCTTCCCTGGGCCATTAAGTGACTGTCCCAAAGGCTGAAACAACCCCGTGGTGATCGAGGTGCCCACAAGCCTGGGCGGTTGTTCGGCCGAAACCAGTTGCCCTGCAATTTGTGGTGGAACCTCCGCCTCACAACCGAAATCGAGCTCTGACAAGGATTCTCTCGGTCGGGTCAGGACTGCCCAGCGGTTGTCTGTCACCTCACTCCCGACCGTCTGGCAGTGGAGGTGGCTCAGGCCCTAGGCAGCTCTTCGGAGACTCCTCTGAGTCTGATGACAACTCATTGTTTTCCAGGCCCTTGACCTGGAGTCCTCCGGGAGCAGTCGGCGGACGAGAGCCTGGCCATCGCTCATGGGTCTGCCTCGCTCATCTCTGAGTCTACAGGGATGCAGCTTCGAGCCCATCTGCAGCGGGCTAAGTATCCTCACTGGAGATACTGGACCTAGGAGATTCTCCCATGGAGGCTCTTTCCGTGGTTGAAGCCATTGTTGGCCCAGCCTTGAGCTTTCAGCCGCCGGCTTCCGGGTCCTGCGCCGGCCAGGAAGTATGCGGTCCCTACTGGCTCTTTGTCCGTTTTTTCGGAACAATTTCTCTGCGGATGGGTTGGTCACCGATAGGCTTTTCTGGCGCCCGGGAACGATCAGGGATGTGGATAAGCCCCAACAGGGAGCCCAAAGTGTTGACTCAGCTCGGGCGCAGTGTATACGCTTGCGTCCTCCGCCAGGCCTGCTCGGCTGTACTGATGGTGCACTTCTCCCACGCCCCCGCGGGCTCCTGGATAAGGTGATTCCTCATCTCGGCGACCTGCAGACTGCAATCAAGCAGGTGCGGGGATCAGGAAGAGCGAGGCAAAACAGCAGCTCCAAACGGCTCTAGATATCTGAGACTCCTGTCCCGGTCATAGCGGCCGCAGGCTATGCGCCTGGTCATTGATGATATCCACCTTATGGCAGATACTCAGCACAAATTGGCGGACATCCCTCTTGGGCCTGGAGTGGAAGGCCACCCAGAGGACCCAAAAGTCCAACGCCACTTTGGACTCGGGTCACGCCCGCCAGAAGGACAAGGGCCATCGCCAGCAACATAGTCCTTTCGCCCTCTGCCCCTGCAGCACGCTCTGGCCTGCAACACTAGTCATAAGGGGCCGCAGGCTCAAGGCTATGTACCCCAAAGTTGCCTGCAGCTTCCCTTTAACAGGAAGCAAGGAGGAAAGGGCCAGGAGGTCCCTCGCTGTCCTTCCTCCAAGCTCCTCCAGTGATCGGCTGAGGGGCGTCTCCCCTCAAGCCTCATGTTCCCCCCTGTTCCCCATGGGGAGATGGCTTCACCATCTCTTCCGCCTCTGGTCCGGGCTATCACCACGGACCGCTGGTTGTTGGAGGTGGTAGGAAAGGGTCTGCCTCTGAGTCTCAGAGCAGGCTCCCCGTGACTTCCGAGCTGTCCGCCCGGGGGCTATAGGGTCCGCTGTCTCTCTGTCAGCTCATCGATCCGACATTGCCCTGCTCCTCGAAAAGGAGGTGATCAGGAAGGTGGCAGATCCTCCACTTGACCCAGGGTTTGTGTCCAGGTACTTTCTGGTCCCGAAACGGATGGGGGGCTGGCACCCCATTCTAGATCTGCATGACCTGAATAGGTTCTCAAGGGTCTCGAACCCTCAGGATGGTCACTTGGCTCAGATCATTCCATCCCTGGAATGAGGTGCATGGTTCTGTTCTCTGACCTCCAGGATCGCTCTTTCACGCCCCAACCGTCTGTCCCATCAGTGATTCCTCCGCTTCAGGAGCAGATGGGTCCTCACGAAGTTCCGGGGCCATGCCTTCCGGCTTTCTAGCTCCCAGGGTCTTCACCAATGCATGCAGTGGTGATGCATTCCCATGCGCAATCAAGGGTCCGGTGTACCTCTACCTGGACGATTGGCTGACTGTGGCCTCCTCCAGATTGGAGGTGGAGCAGTCCAGGAATCTGGGCCTCCGTGGTTTGCTCTCGGTTGTCTCTTATCAACGAGGCCAAGTCGGAACCTCGTACAGAGTAGGTGATCCAATTCATCGGGACAGAGCTCTGACTTCTTGAGCTAGAGCACAGCCCCGTGGAAAGGGCTGAGGTTCTTTCCTCCTTTGCCCAATCATTTCCAGGTTGGGCACTTGCACCCTGCCCGGACTTCCCAGCCTCCTGGGCCCCATGGCAGCCTGCACCAGCGGGTCCGATGGGCCTGCCAGTGGCGCATGCGTCTCTACAGTGGGACTGGCCAGCCAGTGTCAGCAGCGCCTGGGTCCTTTTGGATCAGCTAGTGATAGTGACCAGGAGATGGGAACACTCTTCAGTGGTGGATTGTTCTAGCTCATCTGCAGGAAGGCATCCTATCGTCACCCCAAGCAGATGGCCCCATCGACCAATGTCTCTAATGGGTCGGGTGCCCATGGGGAGCACAGAGCGCACGGCCTCCGGGTCCCCTGGAGTCCCGATGCCACATCAACCTGCTGGAGTTCTGTGCGGTTGCTCCAGCCCTCACCACTTCACCCGCTTGTAATGGGATCAAGTGGTCCAGGTCCAGACTGACAACACCACGACTATGACTACCTAAACTGCCAGGGCTGGATGCGCCCATGCCTCTGTGCAGGGAAGCCTCCGGGATTAAATCCCTCAAGCAGCCTGGAGGCGGATCTCCTACATCCATGTGGAGGAGCTCAACATTCTGGGCCAATCTCTGTCAGATAGGAGCTGCTCCTCACGAGTGGTCTCTCCCAGCTGGAGGTGGACAAGATTTGTTCTCCCACTGGGGCATGCCTCAGGTGGATCAAATGGCTTTGCCTCCGGGAGAAATGCAATGCTGAGACTGCACCATGCCCGCCTCAGCAGTGGCTCGCTTGCAGGGTTGCCTTCGAGGCCGTGGGTCCTCAGGCTCCTCATTTTCCCCATTTCCGTGATCCACAGGCGGTTTCAAAGGCGAGGAGGACAAGGGATTTGTGGTGTCCCAGATCTATCACTCCAGTTCTGGCACCCAGACCCCTCAGTCTCAGCCCAGCCCCGGCGCGCCTCATCTACCTGACCTGATCTCAGCCGTCAGGAAGGTTCCCATCTGGACCTTCAATCTCAGCACCTGACTTAACGGTTCCTCGGAGCGGCTAGAGTTCCAGCCTGGGTCTTTCTTGATGAGGTCCTCAATGCTGTTGAGGCTTCCTGTAGTGAGTCGACCAGAGTTGCCTTTTAAATGGAAGAGATTCTCCATTTGGTGTCAGGGTAAGGGTCTGACCCTAATCCTGCTCTTGGCAAGCATTCTGATTACCTGTAGTCTCCCTTTCTCAGCTTGGGCTCGTGATGATCCTTTAAGGTGCACCTGGCAGCCATCTCTGCCATCTGGTGCGGCTGGGAAGCAGTCATGAGGAGAGGTGGTCAGCCAAGGCCTTGATCATATATCCACTGTGTGATGAACTCTACTCCTGGGATCTACTGCTGGTATTGGCTGAGCTCATTTGCTACCACCAATGCACAGGTGTGATCATCTCACCTCTTGTGGAAGACCTTCTTTTTATTTTTATTTTTATTTTATTTAAACAGCAGTTTGAAAACCTTTGAGCTAGGCTCATTTACAAAGTACCTTTCTCACAGTAAGACAAACGAAAATACATATATAACAGTATAATACATAAGTATAACAGTAACTTAAGACATAGATACAAACAAGCTGGTACAGGTAGGATTGATGCAAACAGTACCAGAGTTATGTTGTCCTTAGCAGCTTAGTAATAAGTCATGTCATAAGTATTGAATAGGGCTTTGACTAGGTGGCAATTACAGCATCGGATGTTAATAAAGATGGTTACGTAATGAAGTTTTGTGCTACCTATATAGTTGGAGCTTCAGAGATGGAGGGGGCATGTGATGAACTGGTGTGAGGGGCCCTAAAGCTGAAGGCTCTTTTGGCCGTGAGAGGTCCTAGCCTAGGGATAACAAGAGAGTTTTTCCCAGAGGCCGAAGTATGAACTAGTGGGACAGAGCAGCGTATGGTGGTGGTCAATCCTGGTGGGATAGCTCAAGGAGGGTCTTTTGTAAGGGTACAGGTCAGATATTTGAGGCGCCGGCCAAGATCAAGTACCAGCGCTTTTAGCGCATAGTAGACAGGGTGTGTGTCAGCCTAGGTGTCCAGTAATTAACCTGCAGGCCTTATTCAGAGTAGTGCGTAATTTTATGAAGTGCGGTCTGATCAGCAGCACCATACACTGGAGTCCATAGTCCACTAGGGACAGGATAGAGGAGGTGATCGAAGTCAAGAGCCTCCGGGAGGCAGTGTTTATACCTGTGTAAGATGCCCTAATCGGATATTAGTGGCAGTGGCTAGGCAGCGGTGTGTCCATGGAAGGAGAGGAGGGTCAAAATGGATCCCTAGGTATTTATCGGAGCAAACTTGTTCGTGGGAAAGAGACCCAGAGTGAATGAGGAGTTTGAAGTTGCAGGACTGGTTTGGGGATGAGTGAAGAACATGGTTTTGTTTTAAGATTTATCACCAATCTATGTTCCTTGAACCAGCCCTGGCTTCAGTGAAGGACTTCTGCAGCGTAGTTCTGGAGGGCAATAGGGTTACGACTTGAGGCAAAGATGACTGCATCATCAGCGTACAACAGAATGTTCCCCAGCAAGAGCATGGAAGGGTGTTAAGGTAAAGGAGAATAGTAGGGGCCCAGAATGGAGCCCTGGGAACCCCAGAAAGATGGGACAGATGTCTGAGAGGTCCCATTAATTTTTACACGCTGTGAGCGGTCAGATAGACAACTCAGAACAGGAGATAGGCCCAGCAGCAAAAAAAACCAGAGAGACTAAGGGCATCAAGAAGGAGGGGTGGGAGACAGTATAAAGCTTTAGAGGTCAATGAAGACAGCACCAGCCAGAGAACCAGTGTCTAGAGGAGGTGGAGAAAGTTGGAGAACCTAGGAGGGCTGTGTTGGTACTGTGGCCCGCTCGGAAGCCATGCTGCTCAGGACAAAGGACATTGTAGGTGGAGAGGTAGTCAGAGATTTGAGAGGCCACCACTTTTTCCAAGGCCGAGGAGAGAGAATGGAGATCGGTCGATAGTTTCCAGCCACAGTCCTATCACCACCTTTAAAGATAGGGGTGACAGTGGCGACTTTCCAGGCAGTTGGAACCTTCCCCAGGCAAAGAGAGTGGTTGATGAGGCATGTGATCGGTAAGGACTGTGTCTAAGACCAGCCGTGAGGATACGAGATTCAGGGTGTCACTGCCTGTACCATTACTCTTGAGGGCAGTGACAAGTGCGGCCTAAGTTCTTGGGCAGAAACACGTGGGAGGAGAAAATAAGGCGAGAAAGATTTCGGCAGGTGCTGGGGAGGAGGGTCAAAAAAATTTGTAGGGAGGATAGGGCTAAGGTCAGTGAATGAGGTGTTGAGGTGGTTGGCTATGAGGGCTCGGTCTGAGGAGATCACACCATTAATGTTGATCTGGGTGGGTGGGGGAGTGTGAGTCCCATTTAACTGTTTAATGTTATCCAAGAAGGTTCTGGGGTTCCCCATGAGGCCGTGGAGGAGGACTGATAGTGCTCAGACTTGGCCTTTCTGATGGTCTGAGTGCACTTGTTTGGGCGGCAGCATATAACGCTTCTGTCATTGGGCGTCGATCTCAATGTGCAGGTGCCATAGGTTGTCCCTATGTTTGAGCTGGTGGATCAAAGCTGGGGTTACCTAGGGCATTCTGCCTTTAGAACGAGGGTCAACATTGGGGCAAAGATATTACAGGCATTATTAAAAGTTTGGGTAAAGAAGGAGAGAGCTGTGTCGATGTCAGGAGTTGCCTGTATAGGAGACCAGTCAATTTGGGACAGAAGTTCCTTAAGTTTTATCAGTCCACCAGGTATTAGACGCTGCTGGCATGTGGACTGTGCTATGGGTTTGGGGACTGAGGATGACCAGTGGAATAGAATGGGGAGTGATCACTGAGAGAGTCTGGGAGGACTTGTACATTGGGGATCCATTAGGGCGGTTGTGAGTACTACATCAAGCAGGGTACTGGAGCCTGTCTTGGGGTTAGTCCTGGTAGGGTGGGTAACTAGTTGTGTGTAGGGTCTATTGCAGAAAAGGAGTCTCTGGTAGAGGAGGAGGAGGGCTGAGCCAGTTGACATTTAAGTCACCCACCAGAATTTGATCAGCGGAAGGAGGTAGAGAGGTAAGGTATTCTGCTGTAAGAGAGGCAGTGGCCTGCATTTGGTCCCTGGAGCACGTATGCAGTAGTCAGATAAGGGTCCCTTTAAAGGGTCAGGGGTTAGTTTTCAGCGTGGCGCCTGGGCCCTGGAGTCAAGGGATGGAGCGGGCAGGGCTAGTATGGGAGATTCCTTGACATAAATAGCGCAGCCGCCGCCTTTCCCAACACGGTCGGACCGGAAAGGGTGAAACCAGGAAGGGAGACTAAGGAGTCAGGGAGTATTTCGACAGCCAAGTCTCAACCAGGGTGATGACATCAGGGGTTAATTGATATGACCAGGCATTGTAGTGAGTCAAACTTTTTAGGAGGCTACAGATATTCATGGAGACCATGCATAGGCCTGTGGTGCAGTTGGGGAGCTCCTGGGAACCGGCCAGGGTTTGGATGAATGTTCCCGACAGGAGTAGTAGCATGACTAACACCCTGGCTGGGAGATGGTGAGAAGTTTTCCTACGATTGACATGGGGGGTTAAGGGAGCAGGGGTGGGCAGGGAGGTACAGGAAGGGAAAGAAGAATAAGAAGACACCCAGATGTGCCTGAGGTGAAGAGAAAGCTAGGGGAGGGCAAGGAGGGGAGACACACAGAGGTCCCAAGGGGCAGGAGAGCAGGTTCAGGAGCAAGGGAGGGAGGGGCCAGGGCACAGTGCGGACTAGCAGATGGGTAAGTGGGTAAGTGCACTGCTAGTGGGGATAGGCTAGAGGCAGAGCATGAGGCAGTGCCAATACATTGTGGTGAGCAAGATCCCAGGAAGTAGTGTTGTACAGGTAGAAGTAGGAAGCAAGTGAGGGGCATGGTCCCTCTAGTGGCCAAGCAGGTATAACCTGCAAATGGGAAGGAGTGGGAGATAGGTTCTGGGCAACAGGACATGATGTCACCGGATGTGATGTCACGGGGTGGATCCTTAAATTGACGGCGTGGGGCTGGCACCCCTCTGCAGGCGTACATAGGCGAAGAGAAGAGGCTCTCTTTACCTCGAAAGTTATCAGGCTGGAGATTTGGCTTCCCTAAGTACTCTCAGGTGAGCTGCTTTGTGTTGCTTCAGTTGCTTGATTGTCCCGAGTGCCTAGCTGGGGGGAGCTGCCTATGTAGTGGAGAAAACACAGCCTCTCATTACTATGCAGCGGGAGAATATGTTGTGACTTAAACAAAAGAGCTCCACGCTAAGCAAACAGGGCTATTCCAAAATGAGGTCACACTAGGACCCAGCTAACCTAATGCCTTCAGTTACAAGCACAATTAGCTCCAGTACCACCATATTAAACAAGTCTGCTGTATATTAGCTGCTTGGTATATCGGGCTTTAAGGTGTAATCAGCAGTTAGCTCCAAATACCACCATATTAAACAAGTCTGATCTATATTAGCTGCTTGGTATATCTGGCTTTAAGGTGTAATCAGCAATTGGCTCCAAATACCACCATATTAAACAAGTCTGATCTATATTAGCTGCTTGCTATATCTGGCTTTAAGGTGTAATCAGCAAGGCAACTCTAGGAAACCAGTGAGTCCCTAGCTTTACACTTCAGCCTTAGTAGCACAAAGAGAAGCAAATAACAAGCCCACCCAGTGGTGAACAGGGAACAAAGTTCATAAAATATAAGTGTTCATCAGGTAGCACCCCTCTGCAGGCGTCCAGACGAAGAGAAGAGGCTCTCTTTACCTCGAAAGTTATCAGGCTGGAGATTCGGCTTCCTCAGCTACTCAGGTGAGCTGCTTGTGTTGCTTCAGTTGGTTGATTGTCCCGAGTGCCTAGCTTGTGGGGGGGGGAGCTGCCTCGAAAGTTATCAGGCTGGAGATTCGGCTTCCTCTGCTACTCAGGTGAGCTGCTTGTGCTGCTTCAGTTGCTTGATTGTCCCGAGTGCCTAGCTTGGTGGCTATCACGTCAGCCAGAAGGATGGGAGAGCTCCAGGCGCTTTCCATCGAGTCTCCTTATCTGGTCTTCCACAGGGACAAGGTTGTCCTGCGCCCCCACCCGAAATTCCTTCCGAAGGTGGTGTCGGAGTTTCACCTTAAGCAGGTGTTGACTCTGCCGGTGTTCTACCCCAATAACACCTCGGAGGCCGAATATAGACTCCATAATTTGGACCCTAGAAGAGCGCTCGCTTATTACAAGGAGTGGACTGCTGAAGTTCGGGGAGAGGTTCGCCAGCTGTTTGTCACCTACATTGAAGCCGCACCTGACAGACCTGCAGCCAAGAGGACGATAGGCAGGTGGGTCACCTCCTGCATAGATCTCTGCTATAGGTTGGCGGGCATGGAGCCTCCCAGAGGGATAAGAGCTCATTCTACCCGCCATACCGCTGCATCAGTGGCTGCTTCCAGGGACGTCCCTATCCAGGAAATCTGCAGGGCTGCTACCTGGAAGTCAGCACACACCTTCATTACCCACTACCACATCGACCTTGAGTCACGCCGGGATGCTGGTTTTGGGGCCTCGGTTCTCCAGTCATTATTCCGTAAGTAGGGGGTGTGCGCCTTGCCTCCTTCCTCCCAGAGAACTGCTAGGAGTCTGCCAAACAGTGTGGATGAACAGCATATCCATGTCCCTAGAAATGCAGGTTACTCACCTGTAACAGGAGTTCTAGGAATGGTATATGTTGTTCATCCACACGACCCACCAGACCTCCCCGGCTTCGACGAGCAACCTGGCTTCCAGTGGGCTAGATCTGGCGTCATGGAGCAGAGCCGAGAGTTTTACCACCCGGGTGGGTGGGAAGAGCCAGCCTGAAGACCTTCTGGCAAGATTTAAAGCGGCAAGGAACCTGCCAGACAGTGTGGATGAACAACATGTACCATTCCTAGAACTCCTGTTACAGGTGAGTGACCTGTATTTTTAGTTGCAATTACTTATGCTCAAAGAATTTCAGTGCTTCAGTCCCTCTGGTGCGAGGAGCTTTCTTTGCTTCTCCACAAAGACAGGGTGTGTCTGCGCACAAAACCTAAGTTTCTGCCTCAGGTGGTTTCGGAGTTGGCACTCAATCATTCTATCCACCTTCGTGTTTATTTTTCTTGAGCGTGTCTATCCAGGGGAAGCACTGCTGCATACGTTAGATGTGCGCAGAACTTTCAGGTACTCACTGCATAGGACTAAGGAGTCCAGAGAGTCAAAGGAGTTGTTCTAGGGACATGGATATGTTGTTCAATCCATACTTATTGGCAGGTTCCTTGCCTGTTTAATTGTTGCCGGAAGGTCTTCAGGCTGGCTCCTCCCACCCACCCGGGTGGTAAAACTCTCGGCTCCCTCCATGGCGCCAGATCTTCTACCGCATGGAGCTCAGGTTCCCCTCCTTAGCGCTCTGCATTTTAGACTGGATCCTAACTCTTTGGTTTGTCCGAAATTGGGTTTGAAGTTTTCTAAACTTCGGTCTTCATCTTCCCTCGTGGCTGCGATGGACAAATTTGTTCCCAGCTTTCGGAGGTGCCCTTGTGGGCAGATGATGTCCAGGACGGATCCGCACTCCACGTGCGTCTACTGCCTAGGCCTAGATCACGACCCACAGGCTTGCGATTTGTGCCGTTCTTTCTCGGCCAACGTCCCTGGATAGGATCACATGCCTGATTCAGGTACTGGGCTCTCGAGAAGCGTTTTAACATACTAACATACTATTTGCCAGCAGATTAGGCCTTACGGTCTATCGAGTCTGCTCGAACCTAGATCCTTAGTTGGGTGCTGAGACCTTCCCATCCCTTGTGCTCCAGAAACTCCTATCATCCAGCCCCACCCCCCGGACAGGCCATCATCTGATACATCCACTTTCTGTGTCTGTCCCCCCCTCTGTTGAAGCTCTCCACTGTGGATCTCTGAACCAGCTCACCAGGCAGTGCATTCCAAGGGTCCACCACCCTCTGTGAAAAACCTTCTCTTCTTTTCCCCCCTCACCCTTCCACCTTCCAAATTCAAACCATGCCCTCTGGTGATACCTCCCTGCTTTAGTCTAAAGATCCCCTCCATGTTTACCCTATTTATTCCCTTGAGGTACTTGAAGACCTCAATCATGTCCCCCTGTCTCTCCTCTCCTCCAATGAAAACAGGCAGAGCTCCTCAAGTCTGTCCTCATAGTCAAATCCCTAGCCCTCGTATCATCTTTGTTGCCCTCCTCTGTACCCTCTCCAGGAGCTGTATGTCTCTCCTCAAGTGTGGTCTCCAGTACTGTACACAGTACTCAAGGTGTGGTCTAACCAGTCCATTGTACAGCGGCAGAATCACTTCCTTGCTCCTAGAGGTGATCCCCTTACGATGCATCCCAACATCCTGTTTGCCTTGCTAGCTGCTCTTCTGCACTGCTCAGAGTTATTCATACATGTATCCACCATGACCCCTAGGTCTTTTTCCCCCTGTTGAGGCCTCCAGCGCCTTCCCTCCCAGGGTGTACCTGTGTTTAGGGTTTCCCCGACCAAGATGCAACACCTTGCACTTGGTGATATTGAAATTTAATTTCCATGTGTGAGCCCAGCTTTCCAGGGTGTCCAGGTCCCCTTGCAGGGCCAAATTCCCCTCTTCTCCCTCAACTACTGCTTCCATCTTGGAGTCATCCGCGAATAGACTCATTTCACACCCTATACCCTCCCTGATGTCCGGATATGATGCATTAAACAGGATCGGACCCAGGACCGAGCCCTGTGGTACCCCACTACCTACCTCTCTAGGGTTCGAGAGCTCCCACAGACCACTACTCTCTGAGGCTCCAGCTAGCCAGTTTTCAATCCATCTGACCATCAAAGGCCTACTCTAACCCCATCAGTTTCTCCACCAGACCATTGTGGAGACAGAGTCAAACGCCTTGCTGAAGTCCAAAATAATACATCCACAGGCTTCACCCTGTCCAGTTCTGATGTTACCCATTCATAGAACTCCACAAGGTTGGTTTGACACGCAGTCTACCTGGCACAAACCCATGTTGCGACTATCCAGACCTCCCACCTCCTCCAAGTACACCCCAGTCGTTCCTTTGATATACTCTCATTAATTTTCCCACCACCGAGGTCAAACTGATGGGTCTATAGTTCCCTGGTACTCTCCTCGACCCCCTTTTTATGGATTGGTACCACATGTGCCTCTCGCCAATCCCTAGGTACCCTCCCTGTCTCAAGTGACCTGCTGAAAAGTTCCACCAGGGGTGCAGCCAGTATGTCCGCCAATTCCCATAGCGCACTCGGATGAATGCCATCCGGCCCAGGAGATTTGTTTTTCTTTAGG
Organism: Neoceratodus forsteri; assembly: GCA_016271365.2. Taxonomy (NCBI): domain Eukaryota; kingdom Metazoa; phylum Chordata; order Ceratodontiformes; family Ceratodontidae; genus Neoceratodus; species Neoceratodus forsteri. The sequence goes on from CM028132.1 coordinate 745,476,786, forward strand.
GCCTTGAGGGCTAACCACACCCTTTTGGCGGAGATAGCATCATTCGTCCCCTCCACCTTACTGGTCTTTTTATCCTTATCCAGATGTGACACCCGGGTACCTTTCCTCCTCTTGCTCCATTTCTGTTGCTCCCCTGATCCCACTCCTGGCACTTCTATCCCTTCGTGGCCTTTGCTTTGTAGTTATCCCATCCCTCCTAGTGAACACAGAGGCAAAGTACTCGATAAAATACCTCTGCCTGGTCCTCGCCTCTTCCACCCACCCTCCTTCTGATCTCAATCTGCTGAGATGGCCCTTAGTTTTCTCCACTCCCCAATGTGCCGGAAGAACCCCTTTCCCTCCATGTATCCTCTGTGCCAGCCGCTGCTCTTTACTGGACTTTGCTCCCTCACCATACTGGTGACTTTTCTAGATGCAAGCTGGTACATTTCTTATCCCTATCCTCTTGTTGTTTTATATTTTTGTAGGCGCCTTCTTCTCTCTGACTGCTACCTGTACCCTCATCTGGACCACCAGCATGGTTTATGTGACCTTGCTCCCTTACGTTTCAACTTAGCGCAGATCCTGACTGCCTCATGAAGTCCCCGTTTTATGACCTCCCATCTCCTTTCCACATTTGTCGTTGAGGTAATCCCCTTCAAGTGATCCTTGAGAATATTTCCCGTGCCCATAAAGTCTGCCCCCCTGAAGTCCACTGCCAGTGTCCTAGATCTCACCCCCCCTCCCCCATGCTTATTTGAAACCAGACAGTATTGTGGTCACTCCCAGTCAGGGGGTCCTGTACAACCATGTCCCTTACCAGATCCCCATCTGCCAGAACCACATCCAGGACATGCCCCTCCCTTGTGGGCTCCATCACATGCTGTGTTAAGAACACATCCTGGAAGCCATCCAGCAGCCTCTGCTCCTTGGCCACCTTAGAGGACATGGTTCCCCAGTTTGTACCTGGCATATTAAGGTCCCCCATCAACAACACTCCTTCCCCTTTTGGACCACACTGGGCAATGATGTTGTCCAGCAAGCCATCCTCTAGAACATCACTTATCCCGGGGGGCCTATATGCTACTCCCAGCTTGACCTTATCTCCTGCTGGGGATTGTAAGGTGACCCATAAGGCCTCATGTTTCCCTCTGCCTCTTCTACCATAGCAATTTCTATGTCATCTCTAATGAACATAGCCACTCCACCCCCTCTGCCCTCCTTTCTATCCTTCCTAAGCATAGTCTACCCCCGATACTTAGGTCCCAGTCATGGTTTTTGCTGGCCCACGTCTCCGTGACTGCCGCCACATCCACACCCCCAACAGCATGGCCTGGAACTCTGGCAACTTGTTTCCCAAGCTCCTGGCATTTACTAACACCAACCCCCCATCCCTGATCCTCTTTGTCCTAACCCCACCCAGATTCCTTATACTTCCATCCTCCCCTGCCTCCTGAAACTCCACCTCCAGTCTGTTTCCCTCCCCCTTGGGCTTGGCTACTCCCTCATCTGGAGGAGAGGGTTCTGATCAGCCTCCCTTATCCCTTCCCCCTTACATGTTTAAAACCCCACCTTCCTTGTATGTAGTCAGCCATCCCCTGTTTAAGGACTTCCTTCCCTAATGGGGCAAGATGAAACCTGTCCTTGGCATATAGTCTCTATCCTCCCAAACTCCATTCCAGTTCCCAACACCCCAACCCATTCTCTTCACCCCACTTCCTGAGCCAGTCATTAACCTCTGTGAGCTTCATTTTTTCTCCACTGAGGCCTTTGGTACTGGCAATATCTCCTAAAAGGAAATGTTGCATCCATTATCCGACAGAGTCTGGAGTTCTTTGAACCTTGCTTGGATTTCCAAACGCTATTTCCTCTAGATCATTAGTTCTCAAATGCACCAGGAAATCCTGCTCTCCACAATCCCTAACCATTTCATACACCATGAACTTTGCTCTGTGCACTGTCAGCCCAGAGATACTCACTACTTCACCTGGCTATAGCATCCACCCCTGTCCCTCCCAATGGATGCCCTAATCATCGAGTCTCCCAGTAACAGAACCTTACACCGCCATCATCCTTATGGTTACCTCCACTATGCCCTCTCAGCCCCCTTCCCCTTTATTCATGATCTCAATTTCATGGGAGTCTTCCTGCCTTATTAGAGACCCCTTGTCACCTCCCCTTCTGCCTCCTCTGTTATTTTGCCCACTTAACTCAAACCCCTCTGAATAGGTGTCCCCTTAACCCTCTCTTATCTGAACCATTTACCCTGGCCCTGATGGTTTCCCTTCCCCACCACCATCCATCCCCTTGTAATAGTACCCCTGCCTCCAGAGGCTCTTGTGGGTCCCTTTGGCTATGGCCCCATCCTTGGTACTGACCTCCCTGCTGAAGGGGCTCCTCTCCACCTCCTTGTCTCCCAGTTTCTCTCCAATCATGCTCTCTCCCTCATGTCTGGAATATGCTGCATCTCCCCCATTTGCTTAACATATATGTTTCCCCTTCTCCCTCTGGGACTATGTCTGTCCTTTCCACAGCTGGTATGTGATGCCCTATGGGTATCCGACTCCCTCCCCCCCCGGCCTCTGTATAAGTTTCCTCATTTCCACCAACCCCTTCCTCCCCCTCTAGGTTGCTTAGTAGCTCAAATTTATTGTGACACTCTATGTCAGCCTCCATCAAGTAACCCGAGTTTTCCCTGACTGCATCTCTAAACTGACCCTCTTCCTGTCTTGCACTGTTCACCTTAGGAGCTCCCTTCCCACAGTCTGCTGTTTTAGGCTTCCGCACAACAGCCCCTCCTGACTCTTCCCCCTCTAGTCTCTTAATATTCAGAATGTTCACCCCGTATGCTTTCCCCTTAGCATCAACTTCCCTATCTAAGGGTCCTCTGTCTCTAATATCCCCCCTCCTGCTTGCTGTAACATAACGTCCTGTAATTTCAGGCGTTGCCCCAGCCTCCCCTCAGCCCCACCCTCTGCTGCCCTTATATCCACACCCCTTATCCTTGGACACCCCCAGCCCCCCAGCTTACTCCAATATACTTCACTCCTGATACAAGATAGCTGTCTCACAGAGTGGGCAGCCTCCTCTCCAGGCCCAATTTAGAATTATTGCCATCCCACAGCCTGAGCAGCCTACAACCCTTCCAAAGATGCCTGCCATGGTGGAATATGGCCACCCTGATTACCCCCCTCTGTTTATAATAGCACACCCCTTTCTCAGTCCCTTTCCCCTGGAGTACAGTTTCTCTCTATACTGACTGTAGTTATTTACAAACCCAATTTCAACTCCACATATAAAGTTCCCAAGTCTCACAAACACATTCAGTCCAGTGTGTGTTCGGTCCCACTAACAGTGTGTGTAAGCAGACATCAGGTACCATATGATGTCACAGGCCCACCAGCTCGTGTTGCTTCGAATTTCAGTCCCAAACAGAAATACTCAGCCCTTCAATCCCAACCCCCAGTGGCTTTTCAGTATTTACCAAACACCAGGCAAACACATTTAAATTTCCCTCTAATTATCCCTGCCAAACAACTATCTCCAAAGTTACAATATCACAGCCCAAGTAACAGTTCTAATTCAAGGTAATAATTTTTAACACATAGAACTAATTTCACTTACAAACTATTCAAATATTTCAGTTAAAACAGAATATAACTGCAGCCCTCTTTCCTACCATCCTGCTGTTTAAGCTCCCAAGTGAACAAAGCCTCGGAGGCTTCAGAGCAGACCCAAGAAGTATGATGGGCTATCGTCCAATGACTGGCCCCTGGAGGACTCCAGGTCGACCTGCCTGGAGAACAGGGAGGAGTCGTCGTCGGATTCCGAAGAGTCTATGAAAAGCTGCCTCAGCCCTGAGCCACCCTCTACCTGCCGAGGACGGTCAGGAGTGAGGGTGACCAACAACCTGTGGGGCAAACTGTTCTTTGCTCCAGCAATGGGGCTTTGTCTGGCTACCACCTCTCTCAAGGTGGGTGCTCTAGCAGGAGGCAGTAGCACCTGAGGCCGGCCCACCGGCACAGTGGTAGCACTTCTGCTTGCAACACAGGTGACCGGGGTTCAGGAATGGATCCGGGAGTCAGAGGGCTGGCCGGGGGAAGGAGGATTGGGCATTCTAGTGATTGCTCTCCTCTTCCAGGGAGAGGGTGGCTTAGCTACCAGTGCTTGTCAGACCCCCAGTTGCGGCTGGGGGAACTGATCACTGGAGCTTGCTGGATGGGGGGATACAGGGCAAACTTTGGTGTGCTGCTATTGATGTCATTGCGTGCCACGCCTCATGACCAGAAAATGGAAAAACAGGGCCGTGTGGTATGCCCCTCGCCTCACCCCACTAGTCTCTCACCATCGCTCTGTGTTGCTTGCGGGACACCAAGCCTCAGGATTCCAATGGAAGGCGGGCCCCAGAGCCCTGCTATGGGGTAAGCCAGGGAAGAACACCAGGGAAGGTGAGTCCCAGGGGACAGGTGACTGGGCTGGGGGAAGAGGTTGGGTTGAAGTGTGCCAGCCCAGAGGAGCATAAAGCATACTTAAAAAAAAAAAAAAAAAAAAAGACAATCCGTGCCTGAGAGGATGGACAGCCCTCATGGAGTCACAAAAAGGAACAGTCCAGATTGGGCTCATGCTCTGCTTCAGAATTTTTGCACCATTCAGCCTGGGCTTCTTCCTCCAGAAAAGCATAACGGGAGGAAATGGCCCTGGTCAAGGTCATGCTCTGGTCATTCTGCTGTGAGACACTCAACTTCTGCAGATGCGGACCCCACCATCTTCACGAATGACACCAGGGGAACACCTGAGCCTGCAACATCGAGTTTTGTGTCCTGGAGCACCCCTCTGTCTAGTCAGGGGATTCCGGTGGCCAATTTGATTATTGGACACCTGTTATGGAGCAGTGGGTGCAACGTATATGTGAAGTGGCACTGTTTTTCATGCTGGCTCCTGACTTCTCCGTGTTGTTTGTGCCAGTGCCATCCTCGGTGTTGCTTGACTTAGGCATGTGACTCCAGTCTCTGGGCTGGGCTGGGTCCGCTGTTTGTTTATTTAGTTTTTGTTGACCAGGAAAGAGGACTTGACAGTTTCTTGCCTATTTTCAGCCTTGTCCCGGAGGAGGGGGGATACAGACGGATGCCAACTGAAACTGAACCAGATGTTAAGCTGTTGGTAGTATTTTCAGTGAATGGGAGAAATCTGGCCAGAACACCGGGGAAATTTTCCGACTCTGATAGTAGGGGGAGCTCTTGGCCATCTTCCAAGATGGCCGCTTTGGTGGATCCAGGAGGACGGATGTGTGGTACAGAGGCAGAGGAGCTAGCGTCTTCCTCTGCCCCTCTTTTGCCTGAGGCTAAAATGGCAGAAATGGCTGAGATAATTGAAACAGATGTCCCAGAGGAGTTCTTTAAGACTGATATGGAATAGTCACAGCAGGACAATGAAACATCTGCAAACTCCGAGGCACAGTCCACTAAAGAAAATATAGCAGCTGTTATATAGGACAAGGAGCGCTTGCTTAAGAGACTAGCTAAAAAAGAATCATGGTAGAAGTCTGCGAGAGAAGCGCTGCAGGCTGAACTGTCAGCACTGCGTACCGCTCCTCAGACAGCTAGACCTACTGACTCCCTTCCTCCCAAACAGCTGAGTGTTGACATGGCCACATCAAAGGTGGCAGAAAAACCAGCAAAAGAACAGTCTTGTCTAAAACCTGCATCGGATGGCAGCTTACATCAACCCTCGGTTGAGTGCCAGAAGAATCCTCCAGCCCACAAAATTACGGTCTTGCTAGTAAAAATTGATGACTTGGGGTTTTACACCCGCATGGATCTGTTGGCAAAACCAAATCCTTCCTGAAAGAATCTCTCACCTCGGTCAGTAAACCGTCAGGATCCTACGTAGCAAAAATTCAGAAAGACATTCAAAACTCCCCAGCTGATGAGGAAGTGGACAAGGTTTGCACCAGTGAAGTTACTGTCACTTATACCTCTGCTGAAAAATCCTAGTCACCTGCTCACGCTTTAGAAGGAGCGGCTTGGATACAGACTAACGAAGGGCAATGGTTGCCGGATCCTGAGGACACTTACGTGCAAAGATATCAGGGAAGGACTCAAACTAAGCAGGTAGCTACCACTGTAAGTACTGCAACTAATATTGCCGAAGTCACAAATGTAACTGGAACAGAACGTTCAACTGTATTCACATCTTCAACATCTAAGGACCCCAATGAAAATGCAGTATTAGACTCAACACCACAACAGGCCTCTAGCTCTAGAACTGTTCCCGAGGCCCTGAACTTAACTGAGAACTGAATGGGTCCCCCAGATAATGTTCTACAAGACCCTACTAGATGGCCCTGGCTCAACCCAGTGTTTTGTTTAGCTCCTCGTAGGAACGCAGTACTTTTGGTGTTTGGGGGCTAGAAAACCCCTCCTGACAGGTTGTATGTTGCAAAGCAGCTTTTAAAAGGTTGTGAGGTTTTTCTCTTCGGAAATATTTTCATTGATACACTTGGGAAATTGGAACTTTGATGTAAATTTTAAAACTGTGTCAATGTCAAACCTTAAAAAATAGCTCAGTCTGGATTCCCTACATGGCTGTTCCCTCACTAAACCCGCTATTAAGCATATACCATTCAAACAATATGAAGTCTTGCTGTATTCAGACATAATGCAGTTAGCCTCAGCACTTGAACTGCCCTGGAGAGGAAAGAGTTAACTCTATGCAGAAGCATAGAACGTTGAGCTCGAGCTCAGTTTTCAAACCTCTGTCTGTGGTACTTCCCAGTGTAACCATCAGATTCTTTACTCCACCTAACAGTGAAGTCGCTCCTGAGATTTCCTCTGCTCGGTTCGGTAAAAGAAAAAGAAAGCGTTCGGTTTAAACCACATATTTTTGTTATTTTCGGATTTCCAGCCTCTGTCTACGGTACAGGTAGTATGTAGATAGGTAGTGACTGTGTTTTATTTTGCTAAAAAGAGTGGAAATTGTCTTTCTTCGGTTTCTTTCCGGTCGGTCCGGTTTGGAACCGACTTTGTAAAATTATTCTCTCTTTCTGGGACCCAGATGCTTATTATGAGTAATAGGAGGGAGACAAAGACTATCCTGGTGATGATGATGAAGGGGGTCTGAATGTGCCCATTGAACCGGACATCTCCCCAGACAGGCCCTCGGGTGTCTCTCCTCCCAGGCTCTCTGAGTCCCCTTCACACTTTTTGTTCTACAGAAAGGTGGCTCAAACCCTGTAGCTTCCCTTGGTTGAAGCAGCAGAGGAGGATTAAGAGCCTGATTTTGTGGAAATGATGGCCATCCTAGAGTCCAAAAAGCTGTCTATCCCTCTTCATAAATCTTTGGGGAAACAGACACACAAAATTTTACAAACCCCTAATTCAGTACCTCCTGTGGATAAGAGAATGGGCAGGAGGTATTTGTTATCAGGCTCAGCTGCGGAGTTCCTTTATAGTCGTTGCAGCCATGTTGGGGTAGTGCAGGCTGCAGCCTGTGACAGGGCTAATATTCCTTTGGCTTCACATCCCCGGATGAGGACTCCAGGAAAGTGGATGCAATGGTCAAAAAACAGTATTTGGCATCCTCTTTGAGACTCAGGCACGCTACTTATATGGCCTACACAGCCAGGTACCAGAAATCCAGATGGGACACGTTTCTGGAACTGGCTAAACAGGCCTCTCCCCAGCTAGCCAAGGAGCTGGAGGTGGTGGCTGCTGATGGAGTTGAGGCATCCAAAATGCAATTTCATGCTGCTGTGGACTCCAATGATGTGGCATCTAGAGTCATGGCTACATCTGTGTCTCTCAGAAGACATGCTTGGCTCAGATGTACTAGTCTTTCACAGGATACCCAGACTAAGGCCATGGATTTTCCTGTAGTAGGTAACTCTCTGTTTGGGGAGCAGGCAGAGGCTTACATGAAGAAAATGGATGAATATAGGACCACATACAGGAGTGCACAGGCCAAGGAAAGGTAGGCCACTCCGGACAAGCAGCAGTCTAGGGACAGGAGCAGGCCCTTTCAAAGGCCTTTTTACCAAGCCCAGGCCTCCTCTCCCTTCCCACAGAGGCGGTTCTTCAGAGGGAGAGGTAGGAAGGGGATGAGCAGGGCTGCTCCCTCCTCCTCTCAGTCTAAGGCTCCTGCCAAGGCCGGGTCGACTCCTCATTTCCAGTAGGAGGCAGGCTGGCTTACTAATTCCAGACCTGGAAGTCTGTGACCTCAGACAAGTGGGTCCTGGAAGTAGTAAGCCAGGGACTGGCCCTCAACTTCAAAAAATTTCCAAAAAGAAGGGCCAAGTCTTTTCCACTTGCATCAGTCTCAGAAACCCTTTCCCTACAGGCAGAGGTTTCCTCTCTTCAAACAACATGAAGTCTTGCTCTATTCTGAGAAATGCAGTTAGGTCCTGCCTTTCAACTGCCCCGGAGAACATAAGGTTAACTTTTCTATGCATGGCATAGAATGTTCATCTCGAGCTCGGTTGAAGCCTCTGCCTGTTGTTATTCGAACTGCAACCGTCAGATTCTTTATCTTTCATTAGTTGAACAGTCGCTCCCGGAGATTTCTCCTGCTGCTCGGTTCAAAGTTGGTTGAAGTGTCTGTTTCGATCGGTTTTCTTCAATTGTTGTTTCCACATAGTCGGTTCAAGTCTCTGTCTGTGGTACCATGAGTACTAGATAGGTTTTGTTCTGTTTTCTGTGTGAAACTTGAAAAGCTGTGGATCAGTTCGGCTGAACCGATCATTTTGAGGTAAAATTTGTACTTTACTTTAGTGTGTGGTTACCGGTCCATATCGGTTCAAAAAAAAACGGGTTTTAGTACATTTTTTTCCAAAACCTGTGACACGGTCAAGAACCGATAGGGGAGTCTTGCCTAGCAGATTGCTGAAAAAAGGGTAAGTTTGGTTAGGTTGGCCATGTCTGAGAAACCCAAGAAAAACACGGGGCCCTCTGGGTTTCAACACTGCAGTGTGTGTGGGGAAGTCTTTGCTAAGGCTGATCCCCACACCACCTGTGTTTGTCTGGGGTTTGACCACCTCAATTCAGACTGCCAACTTTGTAAGAATTTTCCCAAAGCTACCCTGGAAAAGAGATTAGGTAGACTGAGGGAAAGGGAGGCTGAGAAGTCCGCTGACCCGGATGGCCCGCCCGGGTCGGTTCCGACCAAACCAGAAGGAGTGCCCTCTGACCAGGGCGATATTTCTTCGGGCCAACGGAGAGCCGATTCCGAGGAATCGGTTCCGACAAAAAGAAAAGACTAAGTCGACCGGTTCGGATCCAGAATCTCATACTCCAACCGCTGATGAAATAGCCAAAGCGGTTAGGATTATGGAATCGCTTCGATCGGTACCGACTGAACCGGCACCTTTTGGCAGGGGCTTGGTTTGGTCGGCTCCCCCTTTTCCTGATTATACCCTGGAAGAATTTTATGAACCGGAGTTTGAGGAGGAAGGAGAGTTAGAAGATGACTATGCTGATGGTGAAAGTCTGGATGTGCCTATTGACCCGGACATCTCCCCAGACAGACCTTCAGGTGTTTCTCCTCCTAGGCTTTCTGAGTCCCCTTCACACTACATGTTTTACAGAAAGGTGGCTGATACCCTCCAGCTGCCTGTGGAGGAGGCAGTGGAGGATCAGGAAGAGCCTGACTATGTAGAGATGATGGACAACCCAGAGTCCAGGAGACTGTCTATTCCCCTCCACAAATCTTATGGGAAACGGACACAAAAAATTCTGAAGTCTCTCAATTCCATACCTCCTGTGGACAGAAGAATGGACAAGAGGTATACTCTTTCAGGCTCAGATACGGAGTTCCTCTATCAGCAATGCAGCCGTGTTGGGGTTGTGCAGGCTGCTGCCTGTGATAAGGCAAGCATTCCCTTGGCATCACACCCCCGGACAAGGACTCCAGGAAGATTGATGCCATGGCAAAGAAGCAGTACATGGCATCATCCTTAGGACTCAGGCAGGCTAATTATATGGCCTATGCAGCCAGGTACCAGAAGTCCAGGTGGGACGCTGTACTGGCACTGGCTAAACAGGTTCCTCCCCAGCTTGCCAAGGAGCTGGAGCAGGTGGCTGCAGATGGGATTGAGGCATCGAAAGTTCGGTTTCATGCTGCTGTAGACTCCAGTGATGCATCATCAAGAGTCATGGCTACATCTGTGGCTCTTCGGAGAATGACTTGGCTCAGTTGTACTAGCCTCTCGTAGGATACCCAGGCTAAGGCCGTGGATTTTCATGTAGTGGGTAGTTCTCTGTTTGGGGAGCAGAGAATTACATGAAGAAAATAGATGAATACAGGACCACTTACAGGAGTGCTCAGGCCAAGGAAAGGCAAGCAACTCCTCAAAGGCAGCAGTCCAGGGGTAGGGGCAGGCCTTTCCAAATGCCTTTTTACCAAGCACAGGCCTCTTATTCTTTTTCACAGAGGGTGTTCTTCAGAGGGAGAGGGAGAGGCAGAAGGAGGATGAGTAGGCCTGCATCCACCCCTCAGCCTAAAGACCCTGCCAAGCAGACACCCTGATGGGTCTGCTTGGGTCGATTCTCCTATCTCAGTAGGGGGCAGGCTGGCTTACTTTGTCCAGGACTGGATGTCTCTTACATCAGACAAGTGGGTCCTGGAAGTAGTAAGCCAGGGTCTGGTTCTCAGCTTCAAAAAATTTCCCAAGCTGAGACCCAGATCTTTTCCACCTGCAAATCTCTGAGACCCTTGCCCTAGAGGCAGAGGTTTCTTCACTCCTAGCTCTCAGAGCTATAGAGAGAGTACCTACCCTACACTGGGGCAAAGGATTGTACTCCCAAGTGCTTCCTAACCCCCAGAAAGACAGGACAGTGGCGACCCATCCTGGACCTAAGATACCTGAACAAACATCTTTTAAAGCCAAAGTTCAAAATGATAACTCTGGGAATTATCCTTCTGTCTCTAAGGCCAGGGAACTGGCTAGCCTCCCTGGACCTCAAAGATGCCTACTTTCACATTCCCATCAGGTGCTCCCACAGAAAGTACTTCAGGTTCAAGTTGCCCTCAGGCCACTGTCAGTTCAGAGCAATGCCCTTTGGCCTAACATCAGCTCCAAAAGTCTTCACAAAGTGCCTGCCAGTACTTGTTGCCTTCCTAAGAAGACAAAAGATTTCCATTTTCCCATACTTGGACAACTGACTCATAGTAGGTCAGTCTCCAGACCAAGTCAAGTCACACCTGCAAGTGACCCAGCAAGTGCTCACTTTAGGATTCCTTCTCAACCTACCAAAGTCAGTTCTCGAACCAGTGCAGCTCCTCACCTTCATAGGTGCAGAACTGGATACGATAAAAACAAGAGCCTTCCTTCCCCTGGAAAGGGCAAGGACCCTCATGGAACTGGCCTCTTCATTCAGCCTTCAGGTGTCTCAACCAGCAAGGCATTTCCTTCAGCTACTGGACCACATGGCAGCTTCCACAGCAGTGGTCCAGGGTGCAAGATTCCAAATGAGGGACATTCAGTTCCACTTAAGAGCTTTTTGGTCCCAAAGAAAGGATTCCCTTACCAAACTAATTCCAGTGACTTGAACTCTGATCCGAGCCCTGCAATGGTGGCAGGATCAGGACAATTTGAGGCAAGGTGTTCCATTTGTCACTCAGTCTCATTCAATGGTCCTCACCACAGAAGCTTCCCTGCTGGGCTAGGGAGCCCATTTGGGGGAACTTACCACCCGGTGACTGTGGTCGCCTCAGGAATCTTTGCTTCACATCAATTCTTGGAACTCAGAGCAGTGTTTCTGGCACTGCAAGCTTTTTCCAGATCTGTGCAGAACAAGGTAATTCACGCCAGAACAGACACCACCACCACCATGTGGTACATCAGCAAGCAAGGAGGCACTCGGTCTGCGGCCTTGTGCACAGAAGCAATGAAGTTGTGGTCCCTGGCCTATTCCCTGCAAACCTCTCTGATAGCAGTTCACCTCCCAGGGAAGGACAATGTCCTAGCAGATGCACTGAGCAGAATATCCCAGGGCCTTCACGAATGGGCCCTAGATCCTCTGGTGTTGAAAGTGATTTTCTCAAGATGGGGCACTCCAGAGATGGATCTTTTTGCAGTCCCAGACAATCACCAACTTCCTCTCTTTTGTTGCAGACCCCCGGTCTTGGGCTCAGTCCCCCTGGATGCTCTGATTCTGAGCTGGGAAGGAAATTCTCTATGCTTCCCCCCCTTCCCTCTCCTGTTCAGAGTGTAAGTCAAGATAAGGTCACAACCATGCAAAGTGATTCTGATTGCTCCAGACTGGGCCAGGCAGTCATGGTATCCCTTGTTGCTGCCCCTAACAGTCCATCTTCCCCTGTCTCTTCCCAGGAATTACAACCTGTTAACATCCTCTCAGGGGAGGATTTGGTACCCGAATCTTCAGTCTCTCAATCTCAAGACTTGGCTCTTGAAGAGTTAGAGTTTGCAGATCTGCACCTTTCCCAAGGGGTTCTGGATATCCTTAAGGCTTCTCGAAAGCCTTCCACCGGAAAGACTTACAACTCCAAATGGAAAAGATTCAGCATTTGGTGTTCTAAGAAGAATATTTCTCCAGACTGTGCTGAATTGCCTACGGTTCTGGATTATATGGTCCATCTTAATGGGTTAGGTCTCAGACCAGCTACTCTCAATGTACATTTGGCAGCTGTTTCTGCTTTCCTGTCTGTAGGCAAGTCTTCCTCTCCGTCATCCCATCCTGTATTCTGTAAGGTTTTCAAGGGATTGCTTCACACCAATCTCCCCTTTAGGGATCCTGCTCCTGCTTAGGATCTTAATGTTTGCATTGCTCAGATTATGCAACCCCCTTTTGAGCCTTTGTCCTCAGCAGAGCTTAAGTACTTGACTTGGAAAACTGTGTTTTTGGTAGTCATTACTTCTACCAGACGTATCAGTGAATTGCAAACCCTGTCAGTGGAATCTGATTTCATCTCTTTTCACAGAGATAAAGTGGTCCTTAGAACTAACAGAAAGTTCTTGCCTAAAGTGGTTTCAGATTTCCACCTCAATCAATCTATATCTCTCCCTGTTTTCTTCACTGATCATTCTTCCTCGGGAGAGAGGAGGCTACACAGTTTGGATGTTAAAAGTGCCCTTAGCTACTACATAGAGCGTACCTAGGGTCACAGGTTTGAATCCTTCCAGTTGTTCCTCACTTATGGAGAAGTTGGGAAGGGCAAACCTGCCACTAAGGGATCTATTGCCAGGTGGATTTTTTCTTGTATACAATTCTGCTATGAAAAACTGGGAAAAACTCCACCCTCAGGCCTGAGGGCTCATTCCACAAGAGGTACAGCTGCTTTTCTGGCTGCTGCCAGGGATATCCCTCTCTCAGAAATTTGTCAAGCAGCCACCTGGAAAACAGTCCATACTTTTACCAAGCATTACTCTCTGGATATCCAGGCTAGGAGTGTTGCTCGGTTTGGCACAGCAGTACTTAAGAGCCTGTTTCCAAAGTAGGTTCTGTCCCTCCTCCATGAAGGTACTGCTTGGTAGTCTGCATTTGTCAGAATACAGCAAGACTTCATGTTGTTTGAAGGAAAATTACTCACCTTAGTAATTATGTTTCTTCTAATGGAGTCTTGCTGTATTCTGACCTCCCCCCGCCTCCCCTCTCAGAACCTAGATTTTTAGGATGTGGGTGGGCAGGTGCAGTGTTGGCACCCTAGAGGTGCCCCCCCCAACCACCCTCTTTTTTTCTTTGGGTGGAATGTTGTTCATTTGATTGGTTTTTGTTTTTGGGTTTTCTGACTTGAGTCTTTCTTTGAGAACCAAAAACATTATAGTTTTGCCAGTTGGCTAGTAAAAATTTTACAGTTTCCACACAGAACACCTAGCGAGTGTTTGCTCGTAAAGATCTGACTATTGCAGTTCGAATAACAACAGGGCAGAGGCTTCAACCAAGCTCGAGATGAACATTCTATGCCATGCATAGAAAAGTTAACCCTATGTTCTCCAGGGCAGTTGAAAGGCAGGACCTAACTGCATTTGTCAGAATACAGCAAGACTCCATCAGAAGAAACATAATTACTAAGGTGAGTAATTTTTTTCTTCTAACTCTCAGAGCTATAGAGAAGGTTCCTACTCCGAACGAGGGAAAAGGACTGTATTCCAGGTATTTCCTTACCCCAAAGAAAACAGGGGAGTGGCAACCCATCCTAGACCTAAGGTATCTGAACAAACACATTTTTAAGCCCAAATTCAAAATGGTAACTCTGGGAATAATCCTTCCCTCTCTAAGGCCAGGGGATTGGCTAGCATCTCTGGACCTCAAGGATGCTTACTTCCATATTCCTATCAGGTGCTTCCACAGAAAATACCTCCGGTTCGAGTTGCCTTCAGGCGATTACCAGTTCAGAGTCATGCCATTCGGTCTAACATCAGCTCCAAGGGTGTTCACAAAGTGCCTTGCAGTAGTGGTGGCTTACCTCAGAAAACAGGGTATCACCATCTTTCTGTATCTGGACGACTGGCTGTTGGTGAGTCAGTCTCATTTACAGGTCAAGTCAGCTCTTCAGACTACCCAGGACCTACTCAGCTCCTTGGGTTTTCTTCTCAATCTTCCAAAGTCTGTACTCGAACCAGTTCAACTTCTCACCTTTATAGGCATGGAGTTGGACACTGTACAAGCAAAAGCCTTTCTTCCCCTGGCAAGGGTAAAGGCCCTAGTGGATCTCGCTTCCTCCTTTCAACCTCAGTTCTCCCGCCCAGCAAGACAGTTCCTCCGGCTCCTGGGCCACATGGCAGCTTCCACAGCAGTGGTGCAGGGAGCAAGGTTCCAGATGAGGGACATTCAGTTTCATCTGAGGTCTTTTTGGTCTCAAAAGAAGGATTCACTTACCAAACTGATTCCAGTGACTCAGACTCTGGTCCAAGCTCTCCAGTGGTGGCTGGAGCAGGACAACCTCAGACAAGGGGTTCCATTTCTCCCTCAAGTCCCATCAGTAGTTTTAACTACGGATGCTTCTCTCCTAGGGTGGGGAGCCCACCTGGGAGCCCTGACCGCTCAATTGCTCTGGTCTCCGCAGGAGTCTCTCCTTCATATCAATCTGCTGGAACTCAGGGCAGTTTTCCTAGCCCTGCAGAGCTTCTCTGAGTCAGTCAAGGGCAAGGTGGTCCAAGTAAGAACGGACACCACCACCACAATGTGGTACATCAACAAGCAGGGAGACACTCTGTCTTGTGCACAGAAGCCATGAAGCTGTGGTCTCTGGCCTGTTCTCTTCAGATTTCTCTGGTAGCAGTTCACCTTCCAGGGAAGGACAACATACTAGCAGATGCTCTGAGCAGAATTTCACAGTGACAGCACGAATGGTCCCTGGATCCTCACATACTGACGGTCATCTTCTCCAGGTGGGGCATTCCAGAGATAGATCTCTTTGCAGCACCGGACAATCATCAACTTCCTCTTGTTTTGCTGCAGACCTCCAGTCCTGGGGATGGTTCTCCAGGATGCTCTCTTTTTGGACTGGAAGGGCAGGTCTCTATGCCTTTCCTCCACTGTTCAGAGTTCTGATCAAGATCAGGACTCAACCCTGCACAGTGATACTGGTGGCTCCAGATTGGGCCAGACAGCCTTGGTATTCTCTACTGTGTCCTTGTCAGTGTCACATCCCCTGTCTCTGCCCAGGACATACAATCTCCTGTCTTCCTCCCAGGGGTGGATCTGGTGCCCCAGTCTCCAGTCTCTCCATCTCAAGGCCTGGCTCTTGAAGAGTTAGAATATGCAGCTCTACATCTTTCTCAGGGAGTTCTGGATATTCTGACGGTCTCTAGGAAACCTTCCAATAGAAAAACTTACAACTCCAAATGGAAAAGGTTCAGTATTTGGTGCTCTTAGAAAGGCATACTGCCTGATTCTGCAGACATTTCCACAACCTTAGACTATCTAGTTCATTTCAATAGTTTAGGCCTTAGGCCTGCCACTCTGAAGGTTCATCTAGCAGCTGTCTCTGCATTCCTCTCAGCAGGGAAGGGCTCTTCCCTGGCATCTCATCCTGTTTTCCAAAAGTTTTTCAAAGGTCTGGTTCACATTAACCCTCCCTTTAGGGAGCCCACTCCACCTTGGGATCTTAATGTCTGCATAGCTCAACTAATGCAGCAACCCTTTGAACCTCTGGCTTCGGCCGAATTGAAGTACTTGACCTGGAAAACTGTGTTCCTGGTAGCTATTACTTCTGCCAGGCGGATTAGTGAGTTACAGGCTCTGTCAGTGGAACCTGACTTCATCTCCTTCCATAGGGACAAAGTAGTCCTCAGAACCAATAGGAGGTTCTTGCCCAAAGTGGTTTCAGATTTTCATCTGAACCAGCCTATATCTCTCCCTGTGTTTTTCACTGATCATTCGTCTTCAGGTGAAAGAAGGTTACAGAGTCTGGATGTTAAGAGGGCCCTTAGCTACTACATTGAGCATACTAAGGTGCATAGAAATGACTGTCTTCAATTGTTTCTCACTTAGGGTGAAGTGTGAAAGGGTAAGCCTGCCACTAAGAGAACTATTGCCAGGTGAATTGTTTCTTGTATACAATTTTGTTGTGACAAGTTGGGTAGGACGACCCCTTCAGGCCTGAAGGCTCACTCGACCAGGGGTACAGCTGCTTCTCTAGCTGCAGCTAGATATATACTTTTGTTAGAGATCTGTAAAGCAGCCACCTGGAAAACAGTACATACTTTCACTAAGCATTACTCCCTGGACATCCAGGCTAGGAGTGATGCTAGGTTTGGCACAGCAGTACTGCTGAGCCTCTTCCCAAAATAGATTCTGCATTCCCTCCTCCATAGGGAACTGCTTGGTAGTCTGCATTATGTCTGAATACAGCAAGACTTCATGTTGTTTGAAGAAAAAATTACCACCATAGTAATGTTGTTTCTTCTAATGGAGTTTTGCTGTATTCAGACCCCCCCCCCCTCTCAGAACCTGGTTTTGGGAAGTGGGCTGGCAGGTACAGTGTTGCATCTCAGAGGTGTACCTTGTACCTTCCCTCTTGGGTGGGGTAGATGTTGTTATTATTTTTTCAGGTGTTTTACTAAATATTGTCACTACCTTTCCTTCTTGGGTTCTCGACTTGAGTCTTTTGGGGCCCGAGAAGATATATTTTGCCCTTTGGCTATATTTGAACAATTTCCACAATTTAGTTACTAGTTAGTTAGCTCATAAGAATCTGACAGTTACACTGGGAAGTACCACAGACAGAGGTTTGAAAACCCAGCTCAAGCGCAACGTTCTATGCTTCTGCATAGAGTTAACTCTTTCCTCTCCAGGGCAGTTCAAGTGCTGGGGCTAACTGCATTATGTCTGAATACAGCAAGACTCCATTAGAAGAAACATTACTGTGATGAGTAATTTTTTCTTATGTTCCGCAACAAAGGAGTCAATGTGGAAAACGTCCTTTTTTGGCTCTGCCAGAGATGCGAAGTGTTAGATAGACCTACCTCCATTCTAGATAGTGAGCAAATTTGGAATGGGGGGTGGAAGATTAATGTCAGGGTGTACTCCACCAATAATGGCCCAGTTCATTTACCAAGTACCTTTTATCTTGGAAAAGATAGAGGGGTATTATTCCACATAGGACAGCCAAAATCTTGTTTCAAGTGTGAGTGACGAACACATCTTAGCTCTGCCTGCGATACCCCTAGATGCAGTCACTGTCTGGAGTATGGGCATACCTCACCTAATTGCGTAAACTTGTTTAAATGTAACCTTTGTGAAATTACTGCCCATGGATGTGGAAAATGTCCCTGGGCATCCCACAATTGTGAAGACTGCCCCTCCCATGAAGGATTAATAAATAAAGCCCAACAACTGCAAGCCCAAAGATCTGAACACTCCAATGCAGCAAACTGCATCACCTCCTAACCTTGTCTCCCCTCCCCCTTCCCCCGGAAGGCACCTTGACTCCTAGTCAAACTAACACAGACCCTAACCCCCTCCCCAATCGGCCAGAGGAGCCTCCAGCTGCTGACACCATTGCTGAGACAACTGACACTACTGACCAGATGGATACTGCTTTGGACAGGTTTGAAGAAGGGAGACATGCCCCCTCCGACAAGAACAGACCTTTAAGAAAGCCACTGCTAAAAAGAGGAACACATTAGGGAAAACTTTGGCTAACAAAACCAAAAGTGGTTTAAGGAGCACAAGCAACCCGGTTGAGCCCTGGAAAGCAGGAAATAAATACACTGTGCTGTCTACAGACAGACAGGATGAAAAAGCAGAGAGGGAGATTCAGATTCCGCTTCTGTGGCCTCCCCTACCACAAAAGTCACGTCAGACATAAAAGGGGATGGGGGAGATGACCATATTGCCTGGTGCACCGGGTGCAGAAGGTTCCTTAAGATCCCCTGATGTTACCTGAATATCTGATTCCTCTCTTATTACTCTTTATGATGAGTTCCCTCACTGTAACCACCATCAATGCAAATAGCATTAAAAGGCATACAAAAATAACAGTTTTAGGGGCATTAAAGGGAAAGAAGTGACATCATATGCATACAGGACACCAGAATTAAGCCACAGGTAGAAATACAGCAGGCCACAAAATACTGGAGTAAAGGCCCCTCCTTTTGAGAGGCAGAGGAACTTTGTGATGGGGTAGGCATTTTATTTAATAATTTAGACATAAGGGTGTCCAGATTAGTAGATGTGACTGACAGGGCCCTACTTTTGGATATTACTCTGTATACAGAAAGGTTTAGAATCATCAATATTTATGCCCCACAGACCAAGTCCCTTAGTCTTCCCTGTTTAAACAAATTCAGCCATTTCTGCATACTTCTAAATTGGTAATTTGGGCCGGAGACTTTAACTGTGGATTGGATAGAACAGATAGAGGAATTAAGACAGATGAAATGTTTTGTTATACTGTTGCCCTAAAAAGCATAATCACATCTGCAAATCTGAGAGCCTCTTATAGACATTCTTACACCGCAGGAGGTAGTACATTCTTTCGAGATCTTCTATCCACTCGGATTGATTTTATTTTTGTCTCGGTGGTTTTGGAGCTCTTAGATATTAAGTTACAGGTCTGGGAATTTTCGGATCACAGATTCTTACTGTAAGTGTACACTCGACCCAATCCCCGAGATGCAAAAAGAACACATGGCAGCTAAATAGCTCCCTATTGTCAGATGAGAAGATCAAGACAGCCTGGAAAAGAGTGGCAAGCAAGATTATCAGTAACAGAAATGCATGACAATGTAGCCACCTGGTGGGATGAAACAAAACGAACATGGAAAGATTTTTTTCTAGGAGCATGGATATGTTGTTCATCCACACTCTTTGGCATGTCTCCTTCCACTTTAAGATGGACCGGAAATCTTCAAGCTGGCTCCTCCCACCCACCCACTTGGGTGGTATATACCTCAGCTCCGCCCCATGACACTAGATCTTCCTTTCTGCTTGAAGATTCAGGTTGCCTCCCTCGTGCTCATACATTTTGTAGGCCCTGGCTTTCAAACCTTCTGTTATTCCTAAAATTTGCATTGTTTGCATTAGCGATTGCAAGTTTGCCGCTTCGATTATGGAAGACAAGTCTTCCCCCAGATTTCATCGGTGCCCTTACGGCCAGAAAATGTCACGAAACCGATCCCCACACTGTGTGTGTCTATTGCCTCGGTGTCGACCATGACACCTCGCAATGCCATATGCGTCTCGCCTTTCATCCCAGCGTCCTTGACGACCGTCTTGCACGCCTGAAGCTCAGGAGGCCAGAGAAGAGGAACCCTCTGGTGAAATCCAAAGAGGCCTGGTGGTCAGTTTCTGCAGCTGTGGGATCTGCTGAGCAATTGGAACGCATGCAAGCGTTCGAGGAGGAAGCGGCTCGTGCTGCAGAGACTTCTCGGAGCTTCTTCATTCTGCTCAACCAGGGCTGCACCTTCTCGGTTTCCTTCCGAGAGTTGTGGCAGTCTCTCCCGACCAAGGGAGAGGCGCCTGTGGGCTTGCACTCTTCTCGATCCCGTAAGCGGGAGAAGGATCCAGGATCGTCTTCCTCTCGATAGAGATGTTCTTGGGAGTGGGAGAGATCTTGATCCCAAGAACATGTTCTTCAGCCGCTGAGTTTTCAGCTTTGCCATCTGGTCAGTCGACCGAATATCAATCAATGATGTTGAAATCATGATTGTTCTGATATCGCCGACTCCAGTTGACGATTTCCCTCGATCGAATCCCTAGTCTGGACTTTCCAGATGACGAGATCCAGCCTGCTGGGACTCTCATCAAAGAAGTGGTCCCTGATCCCAGGAAATCACTGGTCCCGCCAGTGTCTCCCGAGCGACTGGCCCGTCGAGCCTCAGTCGAGGTCTCGGACCCCCTCAACCAACAGGCCGAGGAAGAGCCATAAACGCTCTAAAAATGGGCAACGTCATCGGTCGTCCTCGTCCTCCACGGATGAGGAGAGGCTCCGGTGGAAACTTTGGCGCTACGAGGACCTCATGTGGCAACAGCTAATTGTGACCTGGCAAAAGCAGACTCCAGCTTCTACACCGGCCATTACTTGGCTTTTGCCTCCTAGACCGGAACTGACTCCTTCGGAGCCGCTTAAATCGGTTCCTCAACCCGCGGAGCCGACAAAACCACCAGTTTAGCCCAAAACAGTCTCTCCACTGATTGTGGTGGAACCACCGCCCAAACAGCCTGTGGGAGGTGCTCCTTCCAAGGAAGATAGACCAGACACCAGGCTTCCCCAGCGGTTGTCGGTCACCCCGGACCTCCCTCGGCGAGTCAAAGGTGATCTGGGTGGTCGGCCATTATACCCAGATTCCTCAGATTCAGACGTCATCAGCTTGCATTCTCATCCAAGTAAAGATGAATTAGCCGTTGGCTTAGAGATGGAGGAAGGTCCCTCGTCTTTTCAAGGTATTCTTTGCCTCATCTCAGAATCTACAGGGATGCCCCTGGAGCCAATCCAGAAAAAGGCAGAGTACCCTCTTACGGACATCCTTAAGAGAGGGAATACCCCGAAGGAGGACTTTCCTGTGGCTGAGGCTATTGTTGGCCCGGCCCTAGAACTTTGGCAGCACCCTTCCTCTTGTTCAGGTCCGTCTGCCTGCATGGCCCGCAAGTATGCGGTGTCTATGGGGTCCCTTGCGGGGTTCACAGAGCACCCTTCGGCCGAGAGTCTGGTGACCGCCTCTGTGTTCAGGCATATTGGCAGTGCTGCTAACACTGATCGACCTCCTGATACAGTTCAAGCTTTTGGACCATTCAGCCAGGAAGGTCTGTGCGGCTTCCTCCTTGGGCCTTCGTCAGGCAAGTTCAGCCATCATCATGGCACACTTCTCTCATGCTCTTCTATAATCGCTGGATGAAGTCCTCCCACATCTCCCCGCGGACATGCAGACCACGGTCAAGCAGGTCTGGGACAAGGGCCGAGCTGTTGCCAAACAGTAGCTTCAGATAGCCCTGGACATTGGGAATTTTTGTGCCCACTCGATGGCTGCCGGAGTTGCCTCTCGTTGTAGGGCTTGGTGGAGGCTCTCCTCCTCCTTCCCGGTGGATACCCAGCACAAATTAGCTGACGTGCTCATTCTTGGGACTGACTTCTTCAGTCCAGGAGTGGTCGGTCACCTTCAGTGCATTGAGCAGTCCAGTGCCACCATGGACGCTACTTCTGCCAAGGGGTCTTCGGGCAAGAACCAGCAGAAGAAAAAGAAGCCTTTTTGGCGTTCTTCCCCTGTGGCTCAGCAATCCTCCTTTCAAGGTGGACAGCAGCACCAGCAACAGCGGCAGGCTCAAGCTTGGCGCCCCAGGCCCAAGCCCAGATCCCAACAGGCCCGTAAAGGAGGCCGAGGTTCAGGTCCTTGGAGTCTTCTCCTCCAAACCTGCTCAGTATTGGGGCCGGGGCTGTCAACCCCTATCCCGTCACCTCAGCTGTGGGTCCCCCCGTGGGGGGCCGGCTCCGCCACTTCCTTTCTGCCTGGTCCATTGTCACTTCGGACAGGTGGGTTCTCAAAGTGGTAGGTCAGGGACTGCCTCTGGAATTCAAGCAGTACCTTCCAAGCTGAGCCCGCACCCCTCGGGAGGGAAGAGTATCTGCTCAGACCCAGTCGGGTCTCCTAGATGCGATCGCTCCGCTTCTCAGTGTCAGTGTCAGTGGCTCAGTAGGTAGCACACTCGCCTCTGAGGCCGGGAGATCAGAGGGCTGTGGGTTCAGTTCCCACATCTGGCACTTGGGTTAATATCCCAGTACTGACACTGTAGTGCAGCATGAGAGGGGTGCTGCACTTCTGAGGCGCCGTCTTTCGGATGAGACGTTAAACCGAGGTCCCATCTGCCTGGATTGGTGGTAGTACAGGTGGATGTTAAAGATCCCATGGCACTTATCGAAAAGAGCAGGGGAATTTCCCCGGTGTCCTGGCCAAATTTCCCTCATTCACTAGAAATACCACCAACAGCTTAATCTGGTTCAAGGTCAGCTGGCATTCATCTGTATCCCCTTCCCCCGGGTTGTGCCTGAAAATAGACAGGATTTGTCTAGTGCACAACAAAAACTAAATAAATAAATAAATAAAATAAATCTCCTCAAGGAGGCAGTAGCTCCAGTGGCAGATCCTCCAGCAGACCCAGGCTTTGTCTCCAGGTACTTCCTGGTGCCCAAGCGGACGGGGGGCTGGTGCCCCATTCTAGATCTGCATGACCTGAAGCAATATCTCAGGTCATGCACCTTTCAGATGGTCACTCAGTCCCAGATCATACCATCCTTGGAGCGAAACATGTGGTTCTGTTCACTGGATCTGCAAGACACATTCTTTCACATCCCAATCCATCCTTCCCATTACCGGTTCCTCTGCTTCAGGGTCGAAGGGACCCTGTGCGATTTCCGAGCCATGCCATTCGGCCTGTCATCGGCCCCACGGGTCTTCACCAAATGCATTGCAGTGGTGGCAGCCCATCTCCGATATCGGGGGGGTCGTCAAGATTTATCCTTAACAATTGGCTCCTAGCGGAATCCTCCCAACAGGAGGTGGAGAGGTCCAGGGACCTGGCCCTCCGACCTGCCGCCAATTCTGCCTCCTCATCAGCGAGGCCAAGTCGGAACTCGTGCCTTCTCAGGGGATGTGCTTCACTGGGGGCAGAGCACGACTCTTGTCAAGCCAGAGCTCAGCTCCTGGCGGACAGGGCGGAGGTTCTTTCCTCCTTTGCCCAATCATTTCTAGTTGGGCAGTTGCACCCTGCCCGGGACTTTGAGTCTTCTGGGTTACATGGTGGTGTGCACCTCAGTGGTCCATTGGGCCCAGTTGCACATGCTCCTTCTCCAGTGGGAGCTGGCAGCCCAGTGGACTCAGCGCCATGGTCATTTCGACCAGCTGATGACTGTAACCCAGAAGATGTGGAACGCTCTCCAATGGTGGACCGCCCCAGACCGGTTGCAGGAAGGGATCCCATTTGTCTGCCATGAGCAGATGGTCGTCCTCACAACCGATGCCTCTCTCATGGGCTAGGGAGCCCACTTGGGGGACAAAAGGGCCCACAGGCTCTGGACCCCTGAGGAGTCCCAATGCTACATCAACCTATTGGAGCTCAGAGCAGTCAGACTGACACTGTCAGCTTTCGGTCCTCAACTCCGGGGTCAAGTGGTTCAAGTCCAGACGGATAATACCACGACCATGTACTACTTCAACAAACAGGGCGGCACGCACTCCCGTCTGCTTTGCAGGAAGGCACTCCGAATCTGGACCCTCGTGGGCCGATCGGAGGCAGATCTCCTAGCCATCCATGTGGCAGGAGCCTCAAACCATCTGGCGGATGCTCTTAGCCGCTTAGGCCAGACATCCCGCGAGTGGCCTCTCCATCCAGAGGTAGCATACAGCCTGTTCTCTCATTGGGGCAAACAGATGGTGGACCTGTTTGCCTCCAGGGAAAACACAAAGCTGAGACTGTTTCATGCCCGCCCTCAGCAGGGCTTGCTACGGGGAGATGCCTTCTTGGGGCCGTGTACCCAGGCCTCCTCTACGCCTTCCCTCCATTTCCCTTGATCCACAAGGTCCTTCTCAAGGTGAGGAGGGATAAGGCGAAGGTGATCCTGGTAGCCCCAGAGTGGCCGCACCAATTCTGGTATCCAGATCTCCTCAGCCTCAGCCGCAGGCCCCCGGAGCGGCTTCCAGCATGCCCGGACCTGATATCTCTCAATCGGGGGAAGGTATTCCATCCACACCTTCAATCCCTGCACCTTACAGCCTGGTACCTGCACAGTTAGAGTTCCAGGCTTTGGGTCTTTCTGAAGATGTCTACACCGTGGTGGAGGCATCCAGAAAGGAATCGATCAGGAAATGTTATGCCTTCAAATGGAAAAGGTTTTTCATTTGGTGTCAGGGCAAGGGCCTGGACCCTCTGTCCTGCCCAGTGGCTAACATTCTCAACTACCTTTGGTCTGTCTCCAAAGGGAGTCTTCGGTCATCGACCATTGTGGTGCTCCTGGCAGCCATCTCTGCTTATCGGGCACGGGCCGGTCAGCCGACGGTGGCGCAGGAGACAGTGGTCGGGTGCTTTTCAAAGGCCTGGATCACATATCCCCTCCGGTGCGTGAACCTCCACCTCTCTGGGATCTACTGCTGGTACTGGCAAAGCTCATGGGCAAGCCATTCGAACCAATATACAAGTGTGCCTTGTCATACTTGTCATGGAAGACAGCCTTCCTGGTGGCTATTACATCTGCCAGAAGGGCAGGGGAGCTCCAGGCACTTTTGGTGGACTCCCCTTATCTGGTCTTCCACAGGGACAAGGTTGTCCTACGCCACCACCCGAAATTCCTTCCGAAGGTGGTGTCAGAGTTTCACCTTAATCAGGTGTTGACTCTGCCGGTGTACTACCACAGTTACACCTCGGAGGCAGAGTACAGGCTCCATACTTTGGACCCAAGATGTGCTCTCTCCTATTATAAGGAGAGGATGGTGGAAATTCGGGGAGAGGTTCACCAGGTGTTTGTCACCTACGCTGAAGCTGCTTCTGGCAGACCTGCAGTCAAACAGACTATTGCAAGATGGATCACATCATGCATAGGTCTGTGCTATGAGTTGGGCAAGGAGCCTCCCGGAGGGATAAGAGCTCATTCTACCCACCATACTGCTGCATCAGTGGCTGCTTCCAGGGACATCCCTGTCCAGGAAATCTGCCGGGTTGCTACCTGGAAGTCAGCAAACACCTTCATCACCCACTACCACATCAACCTTGAGTCACGCCGGGATGCTGGTTTTGGGGCCTCTGTTCTCCAGTCTCTTTTCCCTAAGTAGAGGGTGTGCGCCTTGCCTCCCTCCTCCCGGATAACTGCTAGGAGTCTGCCAAAGAGTGTGGATGAACAACATATCCACGCTCCTTGGAAAGCAGGTTACTCATCTGTAACAGTAGTTCTAGGAGTGGTGTATGATGTTCATCCACACGGACCCACCTGACCTCCCCGGCTTCAGACGCACAACACCTGGCTTCCAGCGGGCTAAGATTTTGCGTCATGGGGCGGAGCCGAGGTATGTACCACCCAGGTGGGTGGGAGGAGCCAGCTTGAAGACTTCCAGTTCATCTTAAAGTGGAAGGGGATATGCCAATGAGTGTGGATGAACAACATATACCACTCCTAGAACTACTATTACAGGTGAGTAATCTGTTTTTTCAAACCAAGGCCAAAACAGCAGCAAATAAAGACTATCTTACATACCTACAACTAAGAGGCAAGTTACAAAAAGTAATTTCCCTCTCAGAAACTAATAAATTGAATTACGGACCCCAAATCACTGTAATTAAAAAGCAGATGTTTAACATGCAGTACGATAGGGCCAAGTCACTTGAACAGGAGCTTAGATTCAGGACCAGCATGAAAAAGGGTTCTGTGGACCCATTTAAGGAATGCAAAAGTAGAATTGACCATAGAATAATTATTAAAATAAAGTCTGGTCAAATGAGTTCTTCACCTGAAGGGATATTAGACCAAGTAGACAAATATCTGAAAACCTTGTTTGGCGAAACCCCTTTGATAAAAATGATAGTCTCAGCGACCCGAATCTTCCACAAGTACAAGCAGAGGATAAAGAGTTCTTATCTGCTCCAATCTCTACTGAAGAACTAAAGATAGCCATTGCCTCACTCAAAAGTGACTCTGCGCCAGGCAGTGATGGCATAGGAGCAGCTTTATATAAAACTTTTGCTGATGATATTGCTCCTGCATTAAAAGTAGTTTTGAACTGCATGTTAGGTGAAGATGGCCTATTGAAAATAATGAATCAAGCTTCTCTGATTTTGCTGTTTAAGAAAGGGGCTAGCGAAGACTTAAGAAACTGGAGACCCCCTGAGCCTTCTTAATACGGATCTAAAAATTGTAAGTAAAATCTTGCTGAAAAGACTCCTACCAGTATCTGATAAAAATAATTAGCCCTTAACAAACCTGTGCAATACCTAATAGATACCAATATGACAACTTAATCATGCTTAGGGAAATATTCTGTAAGGCTTCAAAAGGTGACTTGCAAGGCTGTATCCTGGGAATTGACCTGGAGAAGGCCTTCGATAGAATATCCCATGAGTACTTATTTTGCACGCTTAAGGCTTTTGGGATACCTATTAACTTCATTAATTGGATACAAATTATGTATAAGAATGCTATACTTATCCCAAACATCAGTGGTTGGATATGGAGAAAGATTAAAGTAAAAAGAGGAGTTAGGCAGGGGTGTCCTTTCAGCCCTCTCCTATATAAGTTTTGTATTGATATTTTTTTAAGGAAAATCGATTAGGACAATTTAATTCAAGGGCTTATGCTCAATCCAGCTTCCACACCTGTAAAAATACTTGCCTATGCAGATGACTTGGTTCTTTGTCTAGCCCCTTCTACAAATGCGGAGTCCCTGATTGAGGTCTGCCATAATTTTACTCACTGTTCTGGGTCAAAAATTAACTATGCCAAAAGTACAGGAGTGGCACTGGGAAATACCCCCATCCCAGATGGGGCAACCATTGCTGTGATATCTAGCACCAGAAAGTCATTATCAATATTAGGTATTATCTTTGGTGGGGAAGATATGGGTAGACAGAACTGGGACTTGTGCTTGCAGAAAGCTAACAGACTAGTTTGCACATGGAAAGGTCAACAAATTTTAAAGAATGGCAGTCCTTTTAATTAAGACAGTTCTTTTGCCAGTGTTCTTGTATTTAAGTTGTTTTTCTCCCTTCCCGAGCCTTGTTTGTTTCTTTATACAGTGTGTTTTTTCCGGCCCTGTGGGGCAGTCAACTGAATCCCATAAAAAGAGACATCACCTGCAGAAGGATATAAGAAGGGGGTTTAGACATGTTTAAAGCAGGGGACCCCTATGACCTAAATAACTATAGACCAATCTCCCTTCTTCCCATACTTTCAAAACTTCTGGAAAAAATTGTGGATAGGCAGCTGAGATCTTACTTAGACAATGCTAGACTACTCAACCCAATGCAGTCTGGCTTTAGAGCTAAGCATAGTACAATTACGGCACTGGCAAAAGTTACTAATGATTGGCAACAGGACATAGACAACAAAAAAATTGTTTTTGCTGTGATTCTGGACCTCAGTAAGGTGTTCTACACTGTCGACCTCTGCCTGCTCCTCTCTACCTTGAAAACTATAGGCATTGGCTCAACCGCACTGGGATTTTTCCAAGACTACCTTTCTGATAGCAACAAATTAAGGCTGATGGAGAGATTTCTCCACTTCAACCGATAAAAAGAGGTGTCCCTCAGGGCTCCATACTGGGCCCATTACTGTTTGCCATTTATATCAACAGCTTGGACGCAGGCATCAAAGATGCCAGTATTCACGTGTTTGCCGACGACATGGTGCTCTACTTAAGTCGGGAATCTCCTGAAGCTGCCTGCACTGGCAGGTTACAAGCTGACTTTAATACTCTGCGGTATAGCTCCTTAGCAAAAAGTTACTAGTAAATGCAAAAAAAAAAACAAGGCCATTCTTTTCTCACTATCAGGCCCAGGGGCTTACTCTGCTGTCGCTAGTCCATTACCATCAATCTCTACCTTATTAGGAGAAAATCTTGAATTTGTGACTACATTCAAATACCTTGGTATTTGGCTAGACTACAAACTCTCTTTTGTGGAACACACAGAAGAACTGCTGAAAAAACTGAGGCAGAGGCTTGGTCTTTTTTTTTCAGAATTAAACACCTCTTGACCACAGACACAAAAAGACAGCTTGTCCAATCTACATTCCTTTCTTTAACTGACTACGACGACTTCATTTATGGCCATTGTCCTGCCTCATATCTTGCAAAACTGGATGTATTATATTATAGAACACTGAGATTTATAACTGGCCTTCCGTATTCCACACATCACTGCTCTTTACATGCAGCAGTAGGGTGGCCCTCCCTTCAATACAGGCGATATAGAAATGCAGCCCTTTGGACGCTCTGAGCCCTCAACAAACAAACTCCTACAATACGTTGTTGAATCTTCTCCCCCTTAGTCCTATTAGGAACTATGCCTTAAGAAGTCCATCACTGATTTCTTTGAATGTCCCCAGGGCTAACACTGGCCTTGGAAGGGCCGCCATAAGCTATGCCCTGCCTACTCTCTGGAATAGGATACCAAAATCGTTGAGACTTAGCTCACCTGTCAGTCCTGCCTTCTTTAAGACCCTCTATGACAAAACGTCTGCTGAAATCTGTAATTGCTTCTATCGCTCCTAGCAGCTTGGCTATTGTACCTCTCTTCTTCAACACTAGTCCCAGCTGCTTATCCAAATCGGCCCTTGCCACTACTACTCCCCCCCCCACCCCACTTGCCCTTAGCACCCTCTGCATCCTTCTTATTCGCCACCCCCCCCCTTCTACCGCATTTACCTAAGACTTACACACTGTTATGCGCACCTCCATAGCTTAGGAATTTCCTTCCAGGCCTGTAACGTGTTTCTGCTCGACAGGAATATAAATAATCTTTCTTTTTTTCTTCTATGGTTTGTATGTGACATCCATACACATCCTGCTCCTGCGTGAACTGTGATATATAAAACGTTCGGGTTGTGTTATGTATATCTTTCTTGTACATGTGACTTGGAATGTAAATACTCTGCTCCTATCAGTATTGTAAACATGTTGTTCCTTTTGTATTATGTATATTTATATGTAACTGTACAATTTTCCCTGCCAACAGCAGGTCCACCGTGTAAATGAGCTTGCTCAATGGTGATCGCCTGGATAAATAAAGATTTGATTGATTGATTGATTAAACCTGGTCGGTTTCTATTGCAGTGTTTTCTCAGCATATAACTTGAGGCATGCTTTAAAACCAGGATACAATACCTGGAAATCATATGTCCTAACCTGGGTTACCCCTTGCTTAACAGCCTGGACACAAGCTAAAACAGGTCCACTTCACAGAATCCCTTGCCTCCCTAGCTATTGGCTGGAACAAGTGAAGAATTTAATTAGATAGGGGATCACAAGACAGAAAAAGCACATACACACACATTAACCAGAAAGAAAGGAAGGAAAGTATTTTTTTGTTAAATGCCCTCAAGATAAGCTTCAACTGCATATCAATATGTTATCATCCAAAAGACTCCCTGAGTTCATATGGGATACATTGTGGTTGGGGTTATATGGTAGATTAAATGTTAGAAACAATAATAAGCATAAGCAACTTCAAGATAGATATTGTATAAGAAGCTCTTGTGTGCAAACATTAGAAACGCAAGAACATCTATTTTTGAAATGTGCATTTGTTCACCCATTCTGGAATATTGCAAGAGAATGGAATGAGCCACTTTTTAACCACTTAACATACCCAACTCTGACATGTGGTGTCACAGATGGAGGTCGGGGTAAATATTTTGCAGAAACTGTATATATTTGCTATAATTGAATATTATATATTGCAATCACGGTGTGTATGGGTAACTCAGCAAAGATGTGTAAATTATATTGAAATTCTTAGGAACATTCAAATCTGTATCCAGAAAGTATGGTACTTGGATTGTAAGAAGTACGATTATGAAAAAGTTAAACTGTTATGGATCAGTTGCGTATAATGGACTAAACCTCCATGATTTATATTCAAACAACATGAAGTCTTGCTGTATTCTGACAAGTGCAGTATGACCAACCGGGTTCAGCTGCCCCAGAGAAGAAAGAGTTAAACTCTATGCAAATGCATTGAACGTTGAGCTCGAGCTCGGTTTTCAAACCACTGTCCTCGGTACGTTCTAGTAATTGATCAGATTCTTTACTTTGCTCACCAGTGAAGACACCTTGGAAGATTTCTCCTCGTTGCCTTCAGTTGCGATAGAGTTTCATCAGTATTTCTACCACCGTTTCTTATTTACTTGCTCAAGTAGTCAAACCTCTGTCTTCAGTTCGTCTGTGTTTCTAGGTTGGGTAAGTGTTTGGTTTTCCCTAGCAGGCCCGCTGACCGTGAGGAAACAGGACTTTGTTTTTCCCACTAGTCTCTATTTAGTAATTTGTATTGGGGATCCGCTTTGAAGCCCTGACTAAACCGAGAATATTTTCTTGGTTTTTCACTGGCTAGTGCTAAACCGTCAGTCAGTCAGGACTTTGTTCTCTTTCTTACCCGGCCTAACTAATTCTCCAGGGCTAAGCTATAGTCTTTTTATCTGGGCCTAACTAAGCCAAATTTGGATAAAACACAAATTTGACTGGCCAAACTAAGCCATTCTGTCGAGCAGTTAAATTTTAGGGTATGTCACAGAAACCCAAGAGAAAAAATGGTCCCACTGGGTTTCAGCTCTGTACTGAGTGCGGGGAGCAATTTGCAAAAGCTGATCCGTACTTGGGTTTGTCTGTACTGCTTGGGTTTCGGCCACTTGCAATCAGACTGTGCTATTTGTAAAAATTTCCCTCAGCCTGCCATCGATAGACAGCTCGGTAAACTGCAGGAAAGAATGGAGAAAACTTCCACAGAGGGCAGCCCCGGTTCAACCGAACCTTCACTTCCAGCTGCCGATCCCTCAAGCCAGGGTGAACCATCTACGGTTAAGCGATGTTGAGGTTCTTCTGAATCCGTACTGCCCAAGAAGGCCAAACAGTCTGGTTCAGAGCCACATAAAAAACAACCGGTTGCGGTTCCAACCGCGGAAGAAATTGCCAAAGCTATACGTATTGTACAGTCTTTGCAGTCTGGTCTTTGTGAACCGTCTGGACAGTCAACAGTTCAGGGAGCTGGTTTAATACCTTCAGGACTCCCTGATCCTGAGGAGTACTACATGTCTGACTGTGAATATGATGAGGAGGAGGATGAAAGGGAGCCCATAGATCCTGAGGTAACCCCTGATCATCCTCAGTATGAATCTCCTCCTAGGCCTGTCTCAGAGACCACCTCTCATTTTGAGAAGGCTGCCACTCCTCAGAAATAACAGGGCAGGGGCAGACCTTACCCCAGACCTTTCCACCAGGCCCAAGCTTTTCCCTCTTAACAGCAACCCAGGAGCTTCTTTAGAGGGAGAGGCAGAAGGGGTGCCGGCAGGGCTGCTTCCACCTCCCAGTCTGCTACCCCAACTAAACAGACACCCTGAAGACTGTGTCCAGGCCGCCTCCCCTCATTCTGTAGAGGGCAGGCTGACCTCCTACCCCCAGGCTTGGCAATCCATTACTTCAGACAAGTGGGTCCTGGAGATAG
Organism: Neoceratodus forsteri; assembly: GCA_016271365.2. Lineage (NCBI taxonomy): Eukaryota > Metazoa > Chordata > Ceratodontiformes > Ceratodontidae > Neoceratodus > Neoceratodus forsteri. The sequence goes on from CM028132.1 coordinate 745,508,354, forward strand.
TAGGTCAAGGTCTTGCTCTCAGCTTCAAGCTGTTTCCAGAACTGGCTCCAAGGGCATTCTCACCTGCCAGCCCTGCAGAAACAACCTTGTTGGAAGCAGAGGTTTCCAACCTTCTGCTTTCAAGGGCAGTGGAGCCTGTGCCCCTTCAACACGGGAAAAGGACTGTACTCCAGATACTTCCTAGCAGTAAAGAAAAATGGGGAGTGGCGGCCCATTCCCGGATCTTAGATTCCTTAACAGGCATCTTACTAAGCCAAAGTTCAAAATGACAGCCCTGGCTACCATTTTACCTACTCTCAGGCAAGGGGCTTGGCTAGCATCCCTAGATTTAAAGGATGCCTACATCCATATCCCCATCAGGCAGCCCCACAGAAAATATCTCTGATTTCGACTGCCTTCAGGCCACTACCAGTTCAGGGCCATGCTCTTTGGAATAATCTCTGCCCCAAGGGTATTTATAAAGTGTTTGGCGGTGGTAGTGGCGTACCTCAGAAAGCAAGAGGTTTCAGTTTACCCCTACCTGGATGACTGGCTGCTGGTGGGTCAGTTCTCCCGACAGGTAAGAGAGGCACTAAACTTCACTTCCGGGCACTTTTCAGTCCCTGGGTTTCCTGGTGAATCTAAAGAAGTCAGTCTTGACCCCAGTACAGGTGTTAGACTTTATAGGAGTAGAACTGAACCATGCAAGGGCACAGGCCCTCATCAATCTAGCACAGTCCTTCCTCCTTCTGGTCCCTCAACCAGCAAGTTATTTCCTACAGCTCCTAGGTCACATGGCCTCCACCACAGCTATGATTCCAGCAGCCAGGTTCCAGATGAGGGATATTTAGTTCCACCCGAGATCCTTCTAGTACCAGAAGAAGGATCCTCTATCCAAGCTGATTCCAGTTTCTTCAAAACTTCTCTTAGCTCTTTAGTGGTGGCAGGTCATGGACTATCTCAGAGTAGTGGTTCCCTTTCTCCCTCAGGTACCCTCTCTGGTGTTGACAACAGATGCTTCTCTACTGGGCTGGGTTGCCCACCTAGGGGACCACACAGCCCACAGCAGTTGGCTTTCTTGGGAGTCTCTCTTGAACATCAACCTTCTGGAACTCAGGGCAGTGTTCCTTGCCATCCAGGAGTTTGCCAGCCTTTTACAGGGCAAGGTTCCTCGGCCAGCAAGCTACTTCCTACAGCTCTTAGGACACATGACCTCCATCACAGCTGTGGTCCTGGGGCCAGGTTGCAGATGAGAGACATTCAGCTCCATTTGAGATCCTTTTGGTTTCAGAAAAAGGATCCTTTGTCCAAACTGATTCCGGTATTTCCCACCCTTCTGTTAGCTCTTCAGTGGTGGCAGGAGATGGACAACCTCAGAGTGGGGGTTCCGTTTCTCTCTCAGGTACCCTCTGTGGTGCTGACAACGGATGCTTCTCTCCTGGGCTGGGGTGCCCACCTAGTGGATCACACAGCACACGGTACGTGGCTCCCTCAGGAATCCCTCTTGCACATCAATCTTCTGGAGCTCAGGGCAGTGTTCCTGGCTATTCAAGAGTTTGCCAGTCTCTTACAGGGTAAGGTGGTGCAGGTCAGGACAGACAATACCACCACCTTATACCACATCAACAAGCAGGGGAACAAGGTCCTCACTGCTCTGCACAGAGTCCATGAAGATTTGGACTCTGGTCTATTCTTTGAACATATCCCTGTTGGCTGTACACTTGCCAGGGAAGGACAATGTACTGGCAGATGCTCTCAGCAGGATCAGCCAGGGCCATCACGAATGGACCCTGAACAGGCAGGTCCTTCTATCAATATTCAGGAGATGGGGGTGCCAGAGACAGATCTTTTTGTAGCCCCAGACAATCTTCAGTTGCCACTGTATTGCTGCAGGCCTCTACTTCAAGGCTCAGTTCTACTGGAGGCTCTCCTTCTGGATTGGTCAAACAGGTTCCTTTATGCCTTTCCTCCTTTCCCCCTGATATTCAGAGTCCTGGTCAAGCTGAGGTCTTAGCCTGCTACTATGATTCTCATAGCCCCAGCCTGGGCCAGACAACCGTGGTACCCAGTGCTTACTGTCCCTGTCGGTGACTAATCCCATTTGTCTCCCCAGGAGGTACAACCCTGCTGACATCCTCACAGGGGAGAATCCTCTACCCCAATCTCCAGTCCCTTCGCCTTAAGGCTTGGCTCTTGAAGACTTAGAGTATGCAGATCTGCATCTTTCCGAATCTATCCTGGACATTTTAAGAGTGTCCAGAAAACCTGTAAGTAGGAAAACCTATTCCTCTAAGTGGAAAAGATTTTTCATCTGGTGCTGTCAGGAAGGCCTCGATCCTCAACAGGCTGGCCATCCAACACTTCTGGATTACCTGGTGCATCTTTAGTCACTGCATCTGCAACCATCTACCCTAAAGGTGCACCTGTCAGCTCTCTCTGCATATCTCTCAGAAGGGAGGGGCCCCTTCCTAGCTGCACATCCAATTTTCAAAAAGTTTTTCAAAGGTTTGCTACACCTTCATCCTGCACACAGGGAGCCTATCCCTGCATGGGATCTGAATATCTGCTTAGGTCAGCTTATGCAACCTCCTTTCGAACATATGTTTTCTTCAGAGCTCAAGTACCTTACTTGGAAGACTGTATTCCTGGTAGCTATCACTTCTGCCAGGAGGATCAGTGAGCTCCAGGCCCTGTCAGTGGAGCCCAACTACATTGCACCCCACAGAGATAAACTTTTCCTTCTGACTAATAGGAAATTCCTCCCTAAGGTGGTTTCTGATTTCCACCTTAATCACTCCATTACTCTGCCTGTATTCTTTGAGCATTCTAGCTCAGGTGAATGCAGGCTCCACAGTCTGGATGCAAAAAGAGCGATTAGCTACTACATGGACAGGACAAAGGAGCTAAGGAAGGATTATTCTCAGTTGTTCCTTACCTATGGTGAGGTAGGTAAGGGCAGGCCAGCTGTAAAAAGGACCATAGCCAGATGGATTGTGACTTGTATTCAGTTTTGCTACAACAGGCTGGGAAAGGACCCACCAGCGGGCCTTAGGGCTCATTTCACTAGGGCAGGGGTTCTCAAATGGTGAGGCCAGCCTCCCTTGGGAGGCCCCAGCCTGTTCCAGGGGATGCTCAAGCAAGTCTGAAAAAGTACTGTATTTAAATTTTGATATTTATATATGTTGTGTGAAGAGATGGAGCAAACTGAAAGAGGATAATAGTAGGTGAATTTTATGTATTTATTAATGGGTGACAAGGGAAGGTGAATGAGCCAAGGCTCATTTCAGGTACACCCAGGGAAGGGTAGGGAGTAAATACATTTCAAAAGGTAACAGCAAAACAATCAAGAAATACACAGTGAACAATAGTGCAAACAAATATGAACAATAAACTAATGAGTGGTGGTAATTGATCAATTTGTAGACTGATGGCAGAACAGCCCAAATACAAGGGTTGAGCATAGAAGTGCTAAGAGTAATAGCCGGAAGGAACAAAGTAATCCCAGAGAAGTTGCTTAGGAGCAGGGAAGGAGGTGGAGAGGCAAAGTATGTAGGAAGGTTATTTCATATAGAGAGGAGACTGAGAAAGTAGTGTGACCCATGAAGGTACTGTAAGTTGCAACAAGGGGTAACAATGGTTCAAGAGTGAAATTAGTGGAGCAAGTAGGCTGGCCTCGGGGGTGGGGGGGTTACAACAAACAGAATAATAATATTTGTTTATTTTATTTATTTGTTATTCAGATAACACTTCTGAGCACAGGAGCTCTTTTTCAAAGGTTCCATGTTAGTATAAGACAAAGAACTGAATGTGAGCCAAGTACTCAAAGGGGTTTCAATTTATTCATGGTGTACTGCACAAAGTACAGTATGTTATTTTTCTTTCTGGAAGCCCAAGATTATTTCAGTTTTTGGGGAGACTCAGAATCTTTTCCATGGATTTGGGGAGGCTCACTGTGACAGTCTAAGAACTATTGCACTGGGGGACTGCTGCCTCTGTGGCAGCTTCCAGGAAAGTCCCCTTGCTTGAGATCTGAAAGGCTGCCACCTAGAAGATTGTCCATACATTCACTAAACACTACTGCCGGGACAACCAGGCTAGGAGTGATGCCAGGTTTGGCACAGCAGTGCTGCAGAACCTATTTCCCAAATAGGTTATGTGCCCACCACCATGGGGCACTGCTTGGTAGTCTTCACTTGTCAGAATACAGCAAGACTTCCATGTAGTTTGAAGAAAAAATTTCTTACCATAGTAATGTTGTTTCTTCTGATTGGGGTCTTGCTGTATTCTGACCTCCCACCCTGTCTCCCCTCCAGAACCAGGGGAAAAGTGGCCCTCTGCATCACAGTTCTGATTCACCCATCAGTGGGTATCTGTTTTTCTTGGGCATCAATGACTTGAGTCTTCTTTATTCCCCTTTTTGACTGTAGTGTTACCCCTGGGGGTGCTTAGGTCTGGTTAAGACCCCCCCACACACACACACTTTATTAGCTCTTCGTAAGAATCTGATCAGTTATTAGAATGTACCGAGGACAGTGGTTTGAAAACCAGTCTCAAGTTCAACGTTCTATGCATTTGCATAGAGTTTAACCGACAGAACACCAGGAGTAAGGAGCTACTGGTATAACTTAACTTCTGTACTGGGACTAAGAACTAGAACTCTTGTACTGGGACCTTCAATTTAGGGTAAAAAAAAAAAAAAGAGTGTCAGAGTTAGTTGAAGTGAACTGTTATCTGTTATCTGTGTACTTATCTAGGTGCTTGTCACAGGTGTCAGAAGGGAATTGTTATCTGTGAAATTAACTAAGTGTAGAAAGATTTGCAAAGTATGGGGAGTGGCGTAGCTAGAAGGAGCCAGGTTAAAACCATATTTAAACACTGCCCTAGATAGCTTCTGCCAGAGAATAGACAGAACACCAGGAAGAAGGAGCTAGTGGTATAACTTAATTTCTCTACTGGGACTATATTGCCCTCCAGCCCCCCACCCTAAACTAGTTCTATTTTTATAGGCACAGGATTTAACTGACAACAGGAACTTCCTGTGTGGGAGCAGGAAGTGAGTGATCACAGAGCCACCAAAGACTCACCATCCTAGAAGGGCAGCCCCCAGCTGCTGGAGATCTGACTCTGAGCAAGTAAGGAGACTGCTGAGAATATAGGAACAACTTGTCTCAGAACAGGAAGATCAGAAGCTAAAAGGGCACAGAGACAGTAAGTAAGTAGAGAGACAAAAAAAAAAAAATAAACAAACAGAGGAAAGAGTAAGTATTCCAAACAACAGTTGGGGACCAGAAAAAAAGTCATGATGGGAGTGGTGCAGTGCAGTGGCTGTGGAGCAGCAGTCTTCCGGGAGACATTCTGGAGGATGCAGTGTTGTCCCATCTGCAGGCACCTCTCTGGGCTGAGGGAAGAGGTTGCTCATCTCCAGGCTGAGTTGGCCAGGATTTGTGGGACCTCCTCTCCCACCCAGGGACCACCAGGGTCACTGTCGTTGCCTCAGAGGTTGCCAAGAAAGAGAAGCGGTTGGACCACAGTGGGCTCAGGGAGGGTGAGGGTGGTGGAACAGAGGCGCACCCCTCCAGTTGTACCTCTTCACAATTTCTATGCCATTCTGGAAAAGTGTGGTTCCTCTATGGAGGCACCCATAGTGGAGACCAAGGAGGATGCTGGGAACCTCCACAAAGGAGACCCACAGGAGGGTGGTATGGGACCCCACAGGGGAAGGAAACAACTCCTGGTGGGGGACTCCATTGTTAAGAAGCTAGAACTGGGGGAGGAAGTGGAGAGGGAGGTAAGGTGCCTGCCTGGCGCCATGACTTGGAGGGACAGGGAGGGAATCCTCAGGATCACAGGAGCAGCTGCACAGGGGAGGCAGCTGGATGTCATTGTCCACCTAGGGACAAATGACCTGTCTAAGAAAGGGATCAGAGCAATGCAAAAAGCGTTTGTGGAGATGGGGAGGGGCCTTAGACAACAGCACACATGGTAACCTTCTCGGAGGTGCTGCCTGTCTCACGGCATGGATGAGCTAGGGTGCTCCACACCATGGGATTCAATCAGTGGTTGAAAAACTGGTGCAGAGCTCAGGGATTTGGCTTCATTGGGGACTTGGGGTCCACCTGGAGGGATGCAGGCCTATACTGGCATGATGGTCTGCATCTGTCCAGGAGGGGAACCAGGATCCTAGTTGATAGGTTTAAATGCTTCATTGGCAAGCATTTAAACTAGCCAAGGGGGTTAGTACATCCTTTTTTTCCTTGTGTAACTGGACTGTTAACCGACTGTTAACCGACTTCCCTTGGGGTGCCTGGGGAGAAGAACACATCTTGAGTTAATTGGACTGTCTGGTCCTACAACTGCATATGCACCTAGGTTCCCCCTTTTTTCTTTGGGGGGGGGGCAGTGAATTAATTAATCTCTATCTGGTAGCAGTAGTAGAGTTGCCCTTTTTGCTAGGATCGTGTGAGTCTTATTCCTTTTTTGGTACATTGTACTATTTAATTTACTAGAGGGTTCCAATTCTGGGCATTTCCTTCATGCGTCTGGCAGAGCCACATGCTCATGGCTGGTGCTGTTGAACTTGTTGGATGTCTGTAGAATACTTAGATGCTATATGAACCATAAACGGGATTGTGCCCAGTCTGCCCAACATTTTGTTTCCTTTATCACAGGTACTCTTGGTATGTCTGTCTTGAAGCAGTCCCTCTCTGAATGGATTTCCTCCGTAATTCTCTTCTTTTATGGACAGACTGGGTAGGCTGTCCTTGACACTGTGGTGAAGCATGCTATCTGGAGCATGGCCGTCTCCGTGGCTTGTTTCAGGTCTGTCTTAGCCTTACTTACTTGTAAGGCTGCTACCTGGCACAGGATCTATACTTTTGCTGAGCATTACAATCTAGATCTCAGCTCTCGTAGGTGAGCTGGTTTTGGCCTCACTGTATTACAGGGCCAACTGTCCGGAAGGTGTTATCCTTTGCTTCTAAAGCCACCTGAGTTGGAGTTAGTAATTATTCATATATAATAACTGGCTTCCCCTTTTTCCCATAGGGAAACCGTGGTGTAATTTGCCGTTATAATCGAGTGTTTACAACGGCAAACACGTCACGATTTCCCTTGCTGTGCACATGCTCACACAACAGCCGACCAGCCGAGACTGCTCACTGCTTCCGTCTCGCCTAAAAACAGAACCTCGCCAGAAGAACTTGCAAGTTCTCCCCACCCCCATACACTGGAAACACACAAAGACCTGCACAAAGAAAAAAACAGGTTTACAAACGCAAATCTCGGCACTGGCCAAAATTAAACCGAACTGAGGATACACTGAAGTTTTCTTTTTATATACTTGCTGAGGCGTAAAAAGCTAAACACAGCAATTATATAAAATAAAATATGGGGTAGTGTGTTAAACTCAAAGTTTACATTACATGTTAGATGTTAACATAAACCCCCGAGCTTTGCTCTCGTGGTTTATGAGCATCTATCCCCTCAGGTGTGTGTAAACTTCTCATTACACACACCACCTCATGTATTTTTCTATATGTTATACCTCAAATAAGATAGTTTCCTTACTTTTGGTAATAGTGAAACTTCAAGATCATCTCCACAAAGCCATACCTCACATCCTATGCCCCCCTGGAAGAGAACTTTCTTCTTTGGCTGTTTCTAGGCACTGCAAATCCTGACTGTGCAGCATGTACCTATTCTTTGGTGGGCAGTGTTTTACTTTGTCATTCCACATTGTTACTGGGCTTGTCATTTACTGCTGGGTTATACATTTTCGTCTACTAGGGGCCAGCACAGTAAGACTAGCCCAGTGACAACACTGGAACTAACAGAAAGAGAAATGATGGTAAGTCTGTTTTTTTCATTTTTTCCTTACCTCTTTGTGTATGATTGGTGTGGGTTGCCCAGTCCTGTGACTAGCGAACTCTGGAACTCCATTCATTTGTGGGAACTGAAGTGAATTTGGGCCTGGTGACACTGTATGCCAACAACATTCGTGGTGACATGGCAACATGGGTGGCCTCTGTTCATTGTCAAAGCTTCCTGCAAAGTCCTGACTTCAGCAGCTTACAGTATAATTTATTAATGGCTGTATAAAAGAAATACTCTCGAAGACCTGTATATTTTGAATATCAAGGTCGATATTGCAAATATATTTCTTTAATGGTGGGAGTACGTTAAGTGACTTGTATCACATACATTGATGTGTTTGTCCTATATGGGATATATTCATTAAGATTTTTTTTTTTTCCATTTGGGAGGGGAGAAGCAAATTTCTTCAAATTGTTACACTAAATCCTGAAACTTGTATTTAATGTGGTCTTAAAAAACAGTTCTTTGTGTTGTGGATATGACGACTTGGGTGCAACTGATGCTGTAAAACCATGTCAGTTCTATAAAAGTAATCAGTTGAAAAAAATAAATGTGCAGTAACACAGCATTAGCTTTTATAGATGAGAAAGATTAGATTAAATTGAATACAAATACAACACTGTCACAGCTTCATATCAGCACAAAGGTACAGTGTTGGGATTGTTGTTGGGATACAGTGTTGGCTGATTAACTTTAAAAAGTCCTCGTTTGGGTTCTGTTTCATTTAGACTTGCTGACTGAAGTCAAGCTTCTTAATCTTCATAATACTAGAATATCCAAGTTGCAAAGTCCTCTAAAGTACAGGAATAAATCAGTTAAACTAATTGGCCCAGATATTCAAACTGCGCACATGCGCAAGAAGCGCGATATTCAAAAACTGCACAGGCCAAGATGCGCCTGCGGCTGACGACTGAATATCGCACCACCTGCGCCATAGCGCAACCAGGGATGTGAAGTTGCACATATCTGATGCGTCATAGCGCAACAAGAGATGCTCAGCAGAGCAGTCCAGATGCGCCATAGCGCAACCAGGGACGCCCCGTGGAGCAGGGCAGCAATGCAACAGCACAACCAGGGATGCAGGGGCCCACCACCCATGCCACAGATGGGCAGAGGAGCACACAGCAGAACAGACATCGTCCCCCACACCCCATGCACTACACAACCAGGGGAGAGCTGGAATAACCACCAGCCCATGGATACCAGCAACCAACCCACAGCCGGGCCATGGTGCCGCAGCACACCCCCTGGCAAGCTGTGACTGGCACACAAGTAGGGCTGACCACCCCGTGCCACACCATCCCACCAATACAGAGCACACCCTGCACCACGATCACCATACACCCTTCCCAGGAGTAGCGCCCAACAGTGCAGGACACCCCATGCATGCCACCACCCCCACTGTGACAATGCAACCCTGTGCACCATGGAGCCATGCAAGGCAGCCCACCATGTGCACCCTGCCTGCGGCAGCAGACTTCAATGCAACAACACATACATGCCACCCAAACGCCTTCCCCCAAGGTACAGCTGAGAGACTAACCATGCATCGCCACATGAGGTACCCACATGCGACAGGGCATGCCCCGACCCCACCACCAGCGGTACAGCACCCTGCATACCCTCCCAAGGACACATCCCATACACAGCATTGGCCATAACAGCCAGCACAGACATGCACAGTGTTGCATGGAAGCATGCGCCACACAGGATGCAACACAGTGCATGGACAAACACCCACCCATACCCAAGGGTACAGCAACACAGGGACACAGTAGCGGGTCAACCAAGCCACTGGCGTGTGGCTACGGCTGACGTGTACACACGGCTAGCACCCCTACGTTGCACAGGTGTGCCAGCCACCTTGCGCTGGCACCATGAAGCTGTATGCCACCAGCATGCTGTCGGAGCACAAGTGACAGACACTGGAGCACATCCCCTGCAACAGACACAAGCGACAGCATGGAGGGGGGACAACAACAGCGGAGGCCACAGTGCCACCGGAGGCAGACGTGCACCATACTGGTGATGGCAGGCAACCTGGCATTGTGTCGGATACAGTTGATCTTACTTCGTGATACAGCTCTTGCAGCAGGTAACACCATTAGGACTGAAGCCGGCAGGCGTCAAGACCCCACAGAAATCTTCTAGCTAGCAGTCTTCAGCGGGGACCACCTCCGACGTCGGTCCCACCCCCGGCGTCAGGCGTAGTACATAAGGAGGCGGTCCCGCCAGAATCCCCAGTTCTTTCCCGCCGTCGACTTGCATGTCTCGACCCTTCGGTCTGTTTCAGTGCCACGACGCCTGTAAAGTTCTTCCAACTTGAAAACTCCGCTTTTCTACGAAGTCTGCCATCTGATGTCCTCTCCAACCTCCGCGAAGGCCATCCATCATGCCTGGGAAGCAAATCCCTTTAAAGATCCGCATTCGGCCCGCGCCCGGTGCCTAGGGCCCAGATCACGACACCCGGGCCTGTACCTTCTGTCAGGGATTCAATTAGCTGGACCCGGATCCGGCCACCAGAAGGCCCTGCAAGCTCCTTCTCAAGAAAAAGTTAAGGCCATGGATTCTGCCTCAGGGGAATCGCCTGAGAAAGCCCGCGACACCTTGAAAAGCACAGGAGAGGGTGAGATCAAAACTCCTCTAGGGCTTCCGACTCCGTAGTCTGGCTCCCGGTCCAACCGCTCCCCTTCCCGGGCCCGCTCTCAGCCTCCCCCGGCTGCGGTGAAGATTTCTTCGGTTCTTCTTCTCTACCTCCGGCCAAGACCTCCAGGCCGCCTTCTTCTACTTCCAAGGCCTCGCTGAGGTCAGGGGACCGCCACCACCACCACAAGTCCGGCTTCCGTCACCCAGACCCCGACGCCCGGTCAGTCTCCTTGCCCCCTCCACCCCAGCGGAAGACCAAGAAGCTGACTTCACTCAAAAGGACGTCGGCTCACCCGATGTCAGCCAAGTACCGCCAGTCCCGAGACCCACGATCGGCCAGACGCCCGTCGCCGGTCAGGCCTTCGCCACCACGGACGCCGGGCCGGGGGACCGACGCCCTTTCCTGTAGAGAGGAGAACACCTACGCCTCCTACCGACGTCGGTCAGGAGGTGCTTGTGGAGGAGGAGCTGACCCAGCCCGAGGACCAGACGGGCGAACCCGCTCCTGTCGCACCCCCCAGGGAACCCTCTCCTGAACCAGAGACCCCTGGGGAGCCGACGCCGGAACCCGACGACCGACCACCGGCGCCCGGTCCGTCGTCGGGCCTCAGTATTTCAGAGGTTAAGGAGCTATTCACCTATTGGTGGGATACCATAAAGAAGGACGTGGTTCCCACACCTCCTCCTCCTCCACCAGTGACTCCACCGGCCCCAGCGCCCCCCACCCCATCCAGAGCAGCAGGCCGAGTAGCTTCCCCCCAGGAGCCTGTGGAACCTCCGAGGGGCAGATCAGACAAGAGGAGACCTCCATCCAGATCTTCTTCAGGGTCACCCAGCCCCAGGAGACCCAGAAGACGCCCATTCGCCTTCGACGGAGGACACGGGATCGGACTTCTCGGACGGATCCAGATCCCCTTCTCCCATCAGCGTCCCCTCTCCGGACCCACGTGAGCTCCCAAGATCTCCTCCGGATGACCCATCGTTCTCAGAGATTATGAGGCATATCCGGGAGAACATGGGCTGGGACGCAGAGGAACTTGACCCGGAGAGACTACGCCTTGCCAGGTATCTTCGGCAAAAAGATCCAAAGCCTGTGGTGGTGCCACCCTTGGTGGACACCTTTGTGGACGTCACCAAGGCAGTGTAGAAACATCCACACTTGCTCCCGGAGATGCCGAAGAAGGCTGACCGCCTGTACAAGGCCCCTAGGGAGGACCAGTATTTGGCATCACATCCTCTGGCCAATTTTCTGGTCATTACAGCCTCATATGACCGGTCCCAGAGGCCGCAACATTTAAGCACCCTGCCACCGGACCCAGAGTCCAAGCAACTGGACACTATGGGCAGGCGCACGCATGTGTCCGCTACCTGCGCCATTAGATCCCTCAACTATCTAACCCACATGGTCCAGTTTCAGAATGCCTTGTGGGAGCAGGGACTGGATCTGGCGGAAAAGATGCCAGAAGGTGAGCAGAAGGAGGTTGCAGCAACTCCTCCTTCTGCACGGGTTCGGACGTGGGAACCCAGGTGCTGCGAGCTCGTGCGATTATCTGCGACTCCTCGGCCAGAGCGGCAGCCTCAGGCGATGCCCCGGAGACGCTCTTGGCTCCGTATCTCCGGATTTACCCTGGACGTCCAGAAGAACATTCTGGACGCCTCGTTCCACAGAGAAGTTCTTTTTGGTGAGTCCTTGGAGAAGGTCCTCAACAAACTTCAAGAGGCCGGGAAGGCAGTGTGGTCTGTCCAAGCCATGTACAGACCCAAGCTCAGTTTCTTTCGCAGGAACCAGAGCCGTTTTCGAGGCCGGATGCAGAGACAGCAGTCCCGCACCGGTCCACAACAGAGGGGCTCCTTCTCCCGCAGAGCCCAGGGGAAGTCGTCTGCAGGCCGAGGCCAACGCCCTGCAAAGTCGGCCCAGCCTGCAGGACCCTCAGCCGCCACAGCATGACTCCTTCCCGGCCCCCGCCCCTCAGGATCAATGGGACACCAAGGTCGGGGGTGTTATTGTGGACCACCTGCCAGGGTGGCAGTCTATAACCACCGACAGGTGGGTTCTTCAATTGGTCAAACAAGGCCACTTTATAGAATTCATGGACAAGCCACCCACAAGGCCTCCTCTGCCTCCTGCTACTGGTCAGCACAGATCGCTCATCAGGCAAGAGTACTCACGCTCCTTCAAAAGGGAGCGGTGAGTACGTTCCAAGAACCAGAAAGGATCCGCTACTATTCCACTTCTTTCTGGTTCAAGAAAACAGGGGACCTCTGTCCAATACTGGACCTCAGCGACCTCAACATGTCCAGTACGCCTACAAAGCGTTACCCATGGTGACCCTCGAGGACTCATTCCCATGCTGAGAAAGGACGCCTTCCTAGCGTCCCTGGACATGCAGGATGCCTGCCTGCACCTCAGTAGGCCTCGAGTGCACAGGAGTTCCCGCGCCTCGAGCTTCTCGGCCACCACTTTCAGTTCCGGGCCCTTCCCTTCGGACTGTCATCGGCCCCCAGGGTCTTTACCAAGTGTATGGCAGTCGTGGCAACGTCTCTAAGGAGACAGGGCCACTACGTGTTCCCATACCTGGACGACTGGCTTCTTATGGCTGCCTCCAAAGAGGCACTGTTGCTGGCTATCCAGAACACCCAAGTGCTCTTCCAGTCTTTGGGCATTCTTATCAGCTACGAGAAGTCTCTCCTCGTACCGTCCCAGAAGCTGCAGTTCATAAGCACAGTTCTGGACACTGTACAAGGGAAAGCCTTTCTTCCCGAGGAAAGAGCAGAACACATCAGATCCCTCATCAGAGATCTCTCAGCGAAGAAGACTGTCCCCGCCAGGCTGGTCCTTCGCCTGCTCGGACACATGGCTGCGGCCATTCCAACCGTCCCTATGGCAAGGCTCCACATGCGGGTAACTCAGTGGATGCTCAAAGTGCAGTGGGACCAAAGGCAAGACTACATGCAGCATCCGGTCAGAATCACGAATGCAGTGATTCGAGACTGCAATGGTGGCTAGACCCAGGACACCTCTCATGGTGTTCCATTTACAGCGCCATCCTCGGAGGTAATCCTCCACAGATGCCTCAGGGCTGGGGTTGGGAGCACACCTGAACGGGTGAGGTCCCAGGAACGTGGACCTCAGGAAGCTCCCACTCACATCAACATTCTGGAGATGAGGGCGTCCTTGATGCCCTGCAGGCTTTTCAGTCAGAAATCCTGGCCGAGTACTCTTCTGCTTCAGACAGACAATACGGGCGGTGATGGCTACCCTCAACAACAAGGAGGCGCACACCTACCCCTTTGCAGGGAAGCTATGAGGAGGTGATTGGGTAATCCGACGGGCGCGAAAGCTCGATTGCAGTTCATGTTCCCATCGTGGACAACACAATCGCAGGATGCCTGGAGTCGCTCCCAGGCCAGGCGTCCATGAATGGGAACCCTTCAGGAGGTAGCAGAGGATCTGTTTCTTCGATGGGGCACTCTAGAGTTGGACTCTATTCGCTCCCCCATCCAACGCAAAACTGCCCAACTTTTGCCTCGCTAGATCCAGGGCCTGTGTTTTCTGGCGCAGACGCGCTGTCCCTCTCTTGGTGGACAGATTCTCCACGCTTTCCTCCCTTCCGCTGATCCAGAGAGTTCTCCTCAAACTACTTAGGGAGCACGCAACAATGATCCTGGTAGCGCCTGTTCAGCCCCAGGTAGATCTGGTTCCCCTCATGCTGGACAAGAGTTGTCCCAGGAACCCCAGTCCCGCTGGCCTTCAGCTCCCATCTACTGTCTCAAGAGGGAGGGTCTACTAGTCCACCCGGCCTTGCGCCCAACCTGCATGCCTGGCCTCGGGGCCATTATGCGGCACTCTGGGTCTCGTAAGGTGGCAGAAGTTCTGTCCGCTGCCAGAAAGCCGCAACGATGCAGCTATTCCATGAGAATGGCACCTTTTTCCTGTGGTCTCAGGCACGCTCCTCCCTTTAGAATGCCCAGAGAAATCAGTTCTGGAACACTGCTTTCCTCTTCCACTCAGGTCTTGCCTACTCTTCTATTAAAGTTCACCTCTGGGTGCTATTTCAGCCACCACTTCCGATAGGGTCAGCGACAGTGGCACAACTTGATGCCTCTCGACTCTGAGGGGTGTTACACCTAGGCCACCCATCATGATCCCGGCCCTCCGTGGGACCCATTTTTCATCCTGGAACAAGCTTGCGCTTCCCTTGAACCTGGGAGGCAGATTGCGTAGCCGCGCTTCGTCATGGAACATTATTTTTGTGTTGCTGTCACGCCAGCAAGGAGAATCTCCGAGCTTCCATGCTCCGCGTAAGGAACCTATTTAATTTTCCTCCACCAGGACAGAGTGTCTTTGAGGATCTAATCCCAAATTCAGCCTAAGGTGATCTCTGCCCTCACTCTTAACCAGGACATCGATCTGCCTGTGTACTTCTCCTACACACTAATAGAGGAGAGGCATTGCTCACATCCTGGATGTTCACTGCCCTTAGTTACCACTTGAACAGGACTAAACAGCTTCTGCACGCCTGAGCAGCTGTCTGCATCCTTCGCCGAGGATGTTAAAGCCAACCAGTCTCAGTAGACTGATTCTCGCTGGCTGTCCAGTGTATTTCCGTTGTTGGCACAACAAACAGAAGCCCTTCAAGGCCAGTCCGGGACACTGACAAGGGGTGGCTACCTCCTTGCAGCACTGCGAGAATGTTCCACTGCCATTTGTGCCATGCGGTCACTTGGAGCTCCAGTGTGCACATTCATTAGGCACTATAGCCTGATATTACTCATGGCGGAGAGCCTTTGGGCCTTGCCATTCTGGGTTGTGGGTCTCCTGTCCTAGAGTCAGGATTTGTTCAAGATCTCCGCTTTGCTTCCTCCCAGAATGCTTAGAGGCGCTATATTGTTTGGGAATCAGTCCATTTATAGCTACTCTGCTGCAAGAGCTGTATCCTAAGTAAGAGCAGTACAGTTACGTAAGAACTACTGCATAGTAGATCTTCGAGAACAGCTCTTGCAGCAGGTACCTTCCCGCCCACCATTCCCCTTGAGAGGTATGGCCTATCCAGGTTTTTGCAGGAGCTAACGCCTTCTTCCTCTTCTTCTGATGGTATGGATCCTCGGTCTCCTCTTCTTCTGATGTCATCCGCGGAGAACTGGGATTCTATGGACCCGCCTTATGTACTGAGCCTGACGGGCGGGACCAACGCCGGAGGCGGGTCCTGGCTGAAGATCATGAAGATTTGGGGGTCCTGACACTCTGGCCGGTTTCAGTCCCACGAAGGTACCTGCTGCAAGAGCTGTTCTCAAAGATCTACTGTTACGTAAGTTCTTACGTGAACTGTGGCTTTTATCCAGCATGGACAGTCATCACTGACACGCCAGGCAGACCGTGCATATCACAGACATGGCAGGGTGTCAGCTGCACAGGCCATGGATTTGTCTGGATAGGGGTGCCATGCACACAGTGCATGCACTGCACCACTGCACACAGGCATTCTAATGCACAGGAGAACAACACACAAACCACAGATAGTGACTGATTCCTGCCCACACCATAGGCGGTTCCCTACTGACACACATTACGCCTACCATGCATGCATCACCCCGATTTCCATGCAATCACTGCGAGTTGAGCACCTGTAGTCCGCTGCAAATCAGAGACCACCACAGTTGTCATAAAAAAAATGTAGTTCAAACAGTAATACAAAACTATATACAACTATGTACAATGGGGGAAGGGCCATTACATACCAGGTGGGGCGGTAAGGGGCAGGGGTGAATATATGGGAGGGAAACAGGTGTGAGATGGGTCTGGGAAGGTGTAATTAGGCATGTATGGTTTATTGTCTGCCTGGTCTTCCTCCACGTGCAGCAATCGATGTCTCCTCCGCCTCACCCCTGCATGTGTCCATGCGCTGCAGGAGCCCATGGTCGCCTGCCACCTGTAGCAACTCCTGCAGTTCATGTTCCAGTGCCTGGAGTCGTCCTTCACCTAGGACAAGGGAGCAGAACTGCAATTGTGACTGTCCAGCCCCTGCAGCCCACTCCATTGTGCGTTGTACAGCCATGTGCCGTTTTCCTGTGTTGGTATGTGACCTCCATTAGTGACCATGTCCAAGACCTGCCTCACCCAGGCAGCCACAGCTATGTGACCACTGGCCAGCACCACCGTGGCCGCACAGTGACTTGGCTAAGTGCAGTGTGAAGGCAGGCATCGTGGTGTTCTCGGCGTAACGCATGGACCACTATTGACGACTCCCAGACATGCAGTGCCACTGGACAGTGCAACCGTACAAGTTGCGGCATGGCAGTCGTAAATGGATGTTTGGCTATGCCCCGCTGCCCACCCAGTTATACAGCATGCATTAGTAATCATGGATGGGGCACTTACCATCATCAGGCTGGTCCCTGCTGCTGGGTGGACCTTCACCCCTCCCGGCCCTGCTGGTCCTCCAGGCGGCGCCTTCCCTCGCCTGCCCGCGCCGCCTGGGCCTAAGGTGCAAGCATGTGAGAGAGGAACATCAGTACATCCGTAGCAAAGTCCCCCGCCTCCCCATGTGTGTGCAATCCCACACGGCCATACCCATCCACCCCACACCCTGAGCGATTTCACCACCACGGCCAACACTGGTCACACTCCCCCAATGTGCCGGACACATACAACCGTGATATCCATATGGACGAGTAGCAGTGTGGGCGGCACATTTCCGGCCGCGGCACCCGTGTCCTCCTGGCATGTGCCTACAGGTGGGCAAGCAGGTCTGGGTCCTGCACCTGAGGTCCCTGTAACGTGGAGACACTGCTCTGCCATGCGCCCGATACCATGGCTCCTCCCTCCAGTGCATCAGCCACCTCCTGCCAAACTGCACCTTGTCCAGGGTGTATCACCTTACAGAGCCCCAGCATGGGGCCTCTACAGTGCCACCAGGTTTGGTAAGCTCCACATCATTGTCTTTCTCCACGCCATCTCAGCAAAGAGTTGACTGTAATGAAAGCCGCAGCGAGTCCTGCCACGCGGCAGATGCTGCGCCGTACTGGCGCTGCCATTCCCTGTCACAGTCGTCACCGAACAGCACGATAGTGTTGCACCCATGCCTGATGCATGGCACCTAGGGGGCAAAGGTCTGGCACAGGGTCAAGGGTCTCACGCACGGACAGCCACATTGGAACCCCAACTGACGCTTATGCCTGGGGCTACCCAGAAGCGGTTCATACGCCAGGCCTGGTACTTCATGGTTTCAGTGCCACGGCGCCATATGTGAACAGCGAGTAGCCACTGGCACATGGTGGCTATGCCCGTATTGCACCCTTCGCGCATTGCACGCTTCAGCAGCGTGGCAGGCGCCCGCGCTATCACCCCGGCATGCGTAGTTAGGTGTGTACTGTGCATGTCACAGAACTGTGCCCTTGGCTCCAGCACGTTCCAACACAGTTGCTTAAGCGCAACAGCGCGCTATTCAGCGGCGTCGTCAGTCAGCTAATCAGCCATTTCGGTGGGCGCAGGTCACTGCATTTGCATCGCACGAAAATGCGCCTCACATCATCTGCATGCGTTTGCGCTATAAAATCATGCGACATTGGGCTGCACTGGCCATAGTCGGTTACTGCAGTCTATTGTGGTGAGTTGCATGCTGTTTGGGATTGTGTGTTTGGGACATGCATGGGACTGCACAGTCAAGTAACACCTGTCATTCTCACAGGAGGAATAATGACGCATCATGAACGGTGAAGGAAGAGGAACAGAGGCGTGAGGAGAATGAGGGAGGCCTAACTCACTCAAGGCAGAAACAGTTGCTTCTGTTTTGAGCTCTACCACTTGACCAGGAGCCGCTGCTCCAGCGGACGCAGGGAACATCCACAGGCCTGTGCTTGCTGCATGGTAGAGAGTGGTTGCTGTCAACCTGCATGGCAGCCACCAGCGGTCCGTGGCAGGAGTGTAGAAAGAAGATGGTGCACGGACAGGCAGAGAATTACGGAGAAGGTGGCTGCCATCAGGGACATGCGGTGTTCCGCGACCGGTGGGGGACAGCCGGAGGTGCAACGCCTGACCCCACAAGAAGAGCGGGTTGCAGGCATGCAGCGGTGCGCCATTGAGGGTGTTCCAGTGGTGGATTCCAGATGGGTGGTAGTCTGTCACTGCATAGGTGGTGGTCCTGGTTCGTCAGTTGTGGGGTGGGGGAGACAGGGCAGGCTATTAATAATGCTTGCTTTTCCCTTGCAGCTCCTGAGCATCTACATGGGAGCAGCAGCGGTAGGCTTCTCCCACTGAGGGCGGTAGCATGGAGATGGAGGAGGGCCGTCACCCTCCTGCAGGTATACGAGGGTCAGGGTGACAGTGGGCCCGCCATCGATCCGGATTGATGTTGGTGGAGCAGGTGCGAGGAGGCCCTGCTCGTGTCCCAGCGCGCCATCATCCATGGATGCCAGCATGCTGAGACTCTGGCTGGTGCCGGATTCGTCACCGATGATGATGGAGCTAACGTCATGGGCAGTGAGACGTGTGGGCCACAGGATGGCCACACAGCAGGTGACATCATGGGCATGGCTGTGGGTGGTGCCGCCGTGGAGGCCTGCATGACATCATAGTCCCAGCCTGGGCTGTCTACACCAGTGGGGCAGCACTGGTGTGTGTCCAGGACAGTGGGGCTGTTGCGACCACTGTGGTGGCACCATTGAGCCCTGGAGAGCAGCAGCCGAGGGGCAGTATCAGCAGTCGTCCAATGGTCAGGGAGAACAGTGCATGTGCGGCATCAGTGCACCGCCTGTGGACATGCCCAGGCCTGGCCCCAGCTGCACCACCAAGGGGTGCTGACCATCAGGGCCAGCCAATACCATGAGGGACAGCATGCTTGATCATTCAGATGACCTTCTCTGATGAGCACACATCCATACCCAAGCAGCATCAGTCAATCAGCAGATGTGGCTTGTGACAGCGGTGGATGCACCAGTAGTGGCCTGCGCCAGGCAGAGGAGTGGCGCAGCAGAGACACCGCTCTGCTCCTGGCAGGGATGGACCGGTTGCAGGAGGATGTGACCGCTGCCATTGACAGGTAATCACAGCTGTCATGGCCACAATGGGCACACAGTTATTTGCCCATGCGTCGCAGACACCGCGCAGTGCAATGTCCACCCCCCGTTCCTGGCATCATGCTGTACACCCTCCTTGTCGACACCGGTTCAGCTGTGGGCATCCTGAGCACGCCCGGCAGGCATGTTCGTGTGCTGCAGACCCCGCGACGAGCACGTCACGCTCACGCAGTGGAACCCTGGGGACCGCCGGTGCCACCCCATGAGGCTATTGGTCAGCCTGTCACTGCTGACGGGTCTCGGCGGGCCGCCACGATCCGCGGGCGGTGACTGACCTGTTTCCAGCATGGCTACCGTCTGATGCTGCCCTGTGCATTGTGTTGTTCAGCATGCAATGCACGGGTGGGTACCGGCCCTGCACGCACATTATACAAGCCCATCTGCACACCTCCCGCTGTCCGCTGTCGTGTGGTATGATGATGCCTGCGCAGCTGTCCGCCACTGTGCAGTGGTGCCCAGCGTTGACACACGCACAATGACAGGCACTGGGCGTGGTGGTCTGTGAGGATGTGTGTGGCTAGGGGTGGCGGTCGGGGTCAGTGATGTGCTCTCCTACCCTTTGTGTGTGTGTGCGTGTGTGTGTGTGCGACTACGTGCCATATTAGACCTTGCCCATCCCTGGTGGTGTGTGCGGTTCCATCCTGGGCCACTTCCCTTGATGACATGCACCACTGGTGTTTGTCCGTGCGTGTTTGTGGGTTGTGCCTTTGCCACTGGTGGTTGCACATGGCCCCATGACTTACCTGGGTTGGCTGAAGTGCTCCTCTGTGATGGTGTCCCAGTGCAGCTGTGCCAGCCGGATCAGTCGGGGGTGCCGTCGCCCAAGGGGGGGCTGCCCATCACCATCTTCACCAGCATCCCTGTTCGCTGTCCCCTTCACCTCTACAGCTATCCTGACAGTCTGGCCATGTTGTGCAGGATGCAACAGGCTGGAATAGCCCGCGGGCCTTTGAGGGGCTGTACTGTAGGGCACCGCCAGGCGTGTCCAGGCAACAGAAAAGTGCTTCAGCATCCCGAACACCCACCGATGACATTGCGTGTGGTGGCATGTGCCTCATTGTAGCGTTGCTGCGATGGGGTCACGGGCCGCCGTTATGGTGTGAGCAGCCAGGGACGGAGTGGGTATCCACTGTCACCTGTGTGTAGAAGGTGGAAGTTAGTTTGGTGATCAGCGTCGCCCTGCCTTGGGCCATCTAGGCCAATACCCATGTCACCTCTGACTATGCCTCTCCCAAGCTCCATGTCTTTCCACGTGGTTTGCATACTCACCCACTAAGTGGCCAGTGGGGATGTCCCCACTCTCAATCTGTGGCACAGTGCTGACTGGTGCCAGATGAAGGCATCATGTGCTCCCCAGGGTCGAGTGGCACAGACATTGATTATCGCCCCCCTGGCATCGCACACCACCTGGCAGTTGATGCTCGCATACCCTTCGATTAATTACGGCGCCCTTCAGCCAGGGGTCGAATGGCCACATGGGTGCAGTCTACTGCCTGCCCAGCGCCAGGCATACGCATACCCTGTGGAACTCCTGTATGTTTGCTGTGCGCCTGCCGTGTGCTGGGGAAATGGATGTACTCGCAGATAATGTGGCAGCAGGCGCTGAGGAATTGGGTGAGGTGATGGACGCGGTCGACTGGGTTATGCCTGTTGTGTCCCCTGTTGGTCTCTGGAAGGTACCCGTGGCGAGCAGGCACATGCAAGCTGTCACTTTTGTCTCCACTGACAGAGCATGGCTCCGTCGTGTGGGTGCCTGCATCACATCACTGCACAGCTCACAGAGCCGCCTCAGAATTGCCCGGTTCAGGCGGTAATGGCCCATGATCTCTGTATCGGTGTACAGCTCGAAGCTGGTGCGGGCTCGGTACTGCCTGTTGGGGGCATACCGCCGACGGGCCCTTCCACGGCCGCACCCCCCTTGCTGCCTGTCTTCTCACCCCCCTCATAACTGCCTCCATCTGGATGGTGGCACTGGCCATGTCCCTGGCTTTGTGTGTCCCCAGCAACTGTTTCTGTGTCTCGCTGTCATGGCTGCTACTTCCCCTGCACCGGGAACACCTTCCTGTGGTGGCCTCAGTGCTGTGTGGCACTTCCCACTTCTGCACTGTACTGTGGCTGTGGCTCCTCACACCTTCCCTGTTCCTGTGGGTTCCAGGTGCTCTGTCTCTGTCCTGCCCTGTGTGTGTGTGTGTGTTGCCTGTGTGACTGGCTATGGTTCAGCAACATGTGCCTTCCCTGTAGCGTTCTTGCGCTCTCTCTTGTTCCTTTTTATTTTGGCTTATTTCCGATATCGCGCAACTTCCTCTTGCTCCCCTATTGCGCATGGTGCATGTTGTTGAATATCGCACTGCGCCATTTATGCATGGTTCCTCCCCCTTCAGTTGTGCATGCATTCATTATCATTGCGCTCTTGCGCAGTGTGATTTGGGGTGCATCTGCCTTCTGCTGAATATCACAGAATGGTGCATTTTCGGACTTGCGCTGGCGCAACCCTTTTGAATATCTGGGCCATTGTATTACTTTATGAATATTCATTGTTCTTTTCTGCTGTATGATATCCACAGTGCACTGTAAAAAGTGAATCTACTCTGGAGTATCTAGATGTTTAGGACTACTTGTGAATAGTTGCCCTTTGCGTTGCACAGCTAATACTATTTTTTGTTTGGATGCATTTCTGTTGACATTCTTTTGTTTTTTTCTTGGACAGAGCAATCTTTCCTGGTCGACTTTATTCAGTCGTTCTTTAGACTTGGTACAGTATTAAGTTTGTTGGTAACATTTTTAACCTAAAGCTGAAGAGCTAATTATTACCTCTAACTAATTTCCAAACAGTAGATAGCATATCTTAACTGCTTAATCAAGTAGTTAAACTAACAAAAATACATTGCATTTAGTGTTTTCATTCCCACCTTTCAGATTAATTTCTCACGTCTCTTGACAGGATGTAATCATGGCACTACTTTTTGTAACAAAATTTGTACAATCATTAGCAGTTTAACCAAAAACATTTTTTTTTTATTCTGGTAAAAGTCAAATAATGACTGTCTCTTCTGCTTATAGTACCATAATCTGTAGTGTAATGCCTAAAGGGTGGAGGTGACTTAATTTTTATTGGCTTAATTTAAAGAGCTCTTGGTCAGCCTCAGTGTGAATGTTGAAAAAACATTTTAGATACAATTCAGTTTAGTGTTTGTTTTCTATTTCAGTGTTGATATGATTTCTATATTTAGTTTTCCTTTACTTCATCTGCTATGGCTGCTTGTCTACACCTAACATCACAGTCCCCTGGTTGTGAAAATGAACATTTCCACAGCAACAGGTTGTGATGTCACAGGTAGGGAGGAGATTGTGATAACAGTTGTAAACAAGCAGTCAGAGGAGGTGAAATTTAGGAGCCGATGATCCTATTTTCGTGGTAACGTCCATAGTTATGAAGAAAAGGGTGAATTTAAAGACAAGATAATTGAAGTATAAATGTATTTTTGAAAAGTTGTCTTTGAAGTGTCAGAAGCTTTTTGAAGTTAATGTTAGACTTTTAGCTAACTGATTGCTGGGTTAACTGAGGGACAAGCCAAGCACAATAACTGGAGCTGAGGGGTAGGTACAGCAAGCTTTGAAACATGGAGCCAAGTTTATTTATTGGATAATTGGTAACTGTGTAGATGCAAAAAAGTATAGTAGCAGCAGTGCTGGCCTTTAGTAGTCCCAGTGCTTTACTAGCCCTAACTGTGTCTCATTATTGTTGGCTCTGGGCTTTCGTGTTATAAAGGTTTTCTACTGAGCATGCCCATCACTGCAAGAGTCTGCAAACCTGACTTCTCCTACCATCCAGACATGTTGTCCTCCCAGCACAAACCCCACTCGAGATTTATTTATTTTTTTTTTTTTTACTGCTGAAAGGAATAGATGTGCTTCTTCACATATGCTGCTATAGGCAGAATAGCCTAGAGGTTAGAGTAACGAGCTGTGAACAAGCTTGGTATATCCAGCAGACCAGACCTGGGCTTGATTCTCACAACCTCCACTTGCATACTGTGTGACTCTGAGCTAGTCACTTAACCGCCCAGTGCTCCCAGGTCACCCCTGAAAACAGGCACTACCCAGTTACCAAAGACTGGTAAATTAGGGTTCTACTAAAGTTTTCAGGCTTTTCAGCGATTAAGTTTTAATTCAGTTTTCAAATAATTCCTGTCACCTCACCATCGACTTCCTGCTCTGTTGAATTAGCTGTGGAACAAGAAGAAGCCAGGTTTCAAGAGATGCATAGTATGCAGGTACCTGATATCTGCGACCAACTGACGCAGTGCTGCGTGTACTGCTTGGGTGCTGCCCATGATATTGAGGCTTCCGCACCTTGTGATAGGTTCAGCGTCAGCAGTGGGAGCTGACCTTCAGAGGTTCCTGAGGTTCACTGTTCAGAATCAACATATCTTCTTTAAGGATATCTCCTCCATTTGGCCACACCTTTAGAACTATAAGCAGTCAGCGTTAGGACCACGTGGAAACTTTTGCTACCCGGGGGCTGCCCACAGTGATGTGCCATATCTATGTGTATATAAACCTGATCGACCCCATCACTTCTCAGTTCATTTCCCACTGTCGATCATCCTTGTCGGAACTGTTGAAGGAAACGTCATCAACCTACCCTTTGCCGTTCATTCTTTTCCTTAGAGTTTTATTTCATTATCTCTGCATGCCTCCAAAGTTGAAAGAGCCTTTATTTTGGTATTGTAAGTGCGGATTTAAAATTTACAAAGAAGACAAACACATGGTTTGTGTGTGCTGTCTGGGCCTGTCTCAGAATGTGAGGACCTATGACATTTGCCAGAGCTTCAACCAAACTACAAGGTGATGCCATAAAAAAGTTTTAGAAAACTTCTTCTCAAGACATTGAAAGCCATGGAGAAGGAGCAGGGCTCAAAGTTTGTTTCCTTCACCATCTCTTGAAACGCGGCCACTGAAGTCTAAAGATTTACACAAGTAACGGTGTTACTGCAGGCCTTCTTGTCCAGCCATAAGCACCAGCACAGAGATTGGGACAAGTCTTCTTCGCCGGCGAGGTCCCAGTTGCTGTTGCTTAGCGCCTCTTCCGGTGGCGTCCACTACAGCCCTCCTGACCATCGATGAGACACCAAGGTCAGGGCTTGGCTTGGGTACTGCCTTACCTCCTACTGATGGTAGGACACCATCGTCGGGCCAAGGCCCATCGACGCAAATAATCCTATCCCCTTTACTTGACACAGTCAACTCTCAGGTTGTTCTGGCATCATTTTCAGAGATGATATGATGCATTCTGCGTGGTTTACCAATACAGGCAGTTATTCTGCTGACGGGGGGCCCCCCCGGTTCTCAGCCCTCGTTGATGGGTTCCACTAGCGTGCTGCAGATTCCTCTCTCAGGCATCACAGGTTCATGCTGTGGCTCCCATCATCGAGCATGCTGATAAACCAGGCTCTCCCCTTCCACCTAATCTCTAATATTGTCAAGTGCACAACTGTTCCTAATAAAGGAGTAGTCACTTTAACAGTCTGCAGAAACAATGGCTGCCACTTATAGACGTGCTTACTACGCTGCAAAGTCAGCACTTAGGATGGCATCTGCCTCCGTTTTTATAGCACAGCCACTCTGATTTGGTAACCCCACTGTTGTATGGCCTTCCTGAGGATTGTAATATGAAAATTCTGACAGCCCCCCCCAGTTTAACCAGGAGAGACAAATTAAGCTGAAAGTTTGTTTACAGGTGCGACCTGGGAGCACAGGGAAGTTAAGTGACTTGCTCAGGGTCACACAGTATATGCAAGTGGGGGCTGTGGGATTCAAACCCAAGTCTCCAGATTTGCGACTCAGAACCTTAAACCACTGCACTATACTGCCTCCCTTGGCTTCTGCTTTCTTAGGAGATTTAGCTGTGAATGTGGTACATCTTTCTGCTAAGTTCACAGCAGCAGTGGCCATTGTGAGAGATGTCTGGTTCCGCTACTTGTCAGCAAACTAGTCTTTCAAGACACATTTATTTGGTGTTCCTTTTTTAGGTGATATCCTTTTATGTTCCAACTTTGAAGGTATTCTGAAAAATATAAAGAATAAAAAGAGACAGCTACCAGTTCCTAAGAGCCAGCAGAATTCTGCGTCATCACACAGAGGCAGAGGCTCAGTTGGTGTTCGGTGCTCCAGAAGCTGTTTTTATTCCTTTTAAGGTTAAGGAAAGCAGCACTCGAGGTTCATACTGCAGTTTTAAGAACTCTAAAAAAACAGATGATCTTACTTCGAGTGGGAGCTCTTGCAGCAGGCTATGCCATCAGGTACTAGGACCCCACGGAAAAATTCTTGGTGAGTAGTACCCAGCAGGGACCGCCCCTGACATCAGACCACCTCCGTCTGCCAGTGGTATAAAGGGGGTGGTCTCCGGCCACACCTCAGTTTTTTTTTCCCACCGTCGACCCGTTCACATTGGTTCCACTGACACCTACTGTTAACAGTTGACCGCCATTTTTCTCAAGTCTTTCTAGAAAGTTTTATCGTTTATTTCGCAATTATACGGTGCATGTCTTCTCCATTGTCCTCCAGTCAGCAACTGAAATCTAAGTGCATGTGCGGAAAGCAAATCCCAGACCGAGATGGTCACTCAGCATGCCTCATCTGCTTGGGGCCTGACCACGACGCCGACTGCTACCCGCACTATAAAAGTTTCAACCACTGGACTCGTATCCGTTGTCTGAAGATGCTGAAGACCTATCTTCTAGAACAGCAGCTGGCCAGCATGCAAAAGACCCCGTCAGGCCTAGGATCCCCTTCTTCGGGGTCTGGGACTTCTCACAAATTGAAGGAGAAAAGGTCTGGTGGAAAACACCACCATCACGAGAAGGACACCCATTCAGACCCCCAATCCAGGTCTCCGCACATAAAAATGGCCAGCTCCAGTCCATCCTCCCGCAGGAGATCGGTCTGTGCTCCCCCGCCAACCCAAGTTTCCTCCGGGTAGCTGGCCTTAAAACCCCTGGCGTTGGTGCGTATGTCAGGTGGTGTTTCTTCGGAGCATGGGTCCGTCGGCTCCTTCCTTAGTCTTAGACCCTACAGCCATACCTCCAGGTCTAGGTCCAGGGATTCCGCCATCAAAGGGGTTGGCAACAGCTATCATGCTGCCCCTCATCAGGCGAAGGCTTCCTCCTTCACGTTGGACCATCGGCTGGACCCGATGACAGGAAGTGACGTTTGGAACCAGAGTCTCACCCTGACGCCAGCTCTGTGAAGCATCGGGCATCAGACTCCCAGTGCTCTACCCCGACATCCTCACCTTCGGGTCTTCTCGTCACCTGCACGCCTAAGCTTCCACCAGAAGGTGCAGCCACCAGCCAGAAGATGCCTCCCGACCACCCGACCCGCTGACGGGCGTGCGGATGTCAGGTCAGCCAGTCGACCTGCCGTCAGCTGCGGCGCCACCCCTGGGACTAGATGCCAGAGAACAAATCACCAGAGCTTACACCGGCTCCCGACAAGCCATCGGGTCCGCGCTCCAAAATGTCCAACGACAGGTCTGATACACCAGGCCCATCGGCCCCAGCCATGGTCTCGCTCGCTGACATCAAGGACCTTTTCAGTTCCTGGTGGGACACAGTCAAAAAAGACATCATCCCCAAGGAACCCCATGTTCTACCGCCACAGACTCCCGTAGACTTCCCTAAGCGGCTCCTGTGGTTGTCACCCCCTAGGAAAAGGTCTCCTACCTGATCGGATGACAGGTCTTCCGAACGACGTAGTCATCGTTCTAGGTTGTCCACCAGGCATTATAGGAGGAGGCAGCAGCATTCCCACTCCAGACCTTCGTCTAGGTCATCTGACTCAAACTCTTCTGTCTCCTTCAGATCCTCAGGGGAGTTTTCCTCTCTCCTCCCCCAACACCTAACCCTCCGGGAGATTTGCCCTGCTCCTCCCCACCTTCCAACGATCCCGCCTTCTTGGACACGATGCATTACATCCAGTTTTTGAATCATTGGGAAACTGAGGATCTTGATCCAGAAAGAAAGAGGCTGGCTCATTTCTTGGGCATGGATGAGCCCAAACCTTGAGTTGTCTCACCCTTGGTAGCTCCCTTTCACCGGCCGCTACCAGGCTAGCCTGGAGGCACCCTTCGACAGCCACCGCTATATCTAAGAAAGTGGACAAGCTGTATCATACCCCAACAAACGAGCCGTTCCTTGGGGAACATTCCAAGGCAGACTCAGTCATGTTGACGACTGCCCATGGCAGGACCAAACAGCCCCAGCACATGAACTCGCAGCTGCTGGACAAGGACTCTAAATGTCTGAACCAGTTTGACAGGAAGGTCTACTCTTCAGCCGCCACTGGCACCATTCGTTCACTCAACTTTTTGGCGCACATGGTGCAGTACCAGAAAACCCTCTGGAACAAGGCAATCGAGCTTGCAAAAAGACAGCCCAATTCTGATCACGAAACGGCGCTCTTAGACATGCTCCAATCCAGTCTGGATGTGGGTAAATATGTCTTGAGGTCATCCTACGATTTGGCGGACATGGCAACCAGGGCAATAGCCACAGGGGTTTGTATGCGAGCGTACGCTTGGCTCCAGGTTTCTGGATTTAGGCAGGACCTTCAGGATGCCATCATTGATGCCCCATTCCATAGGTCAGTGCTTTTTGATCCAGACATTGAGGTGATGAACTTGGACCTCCAGGACTCGAGTAAGGCCATCTAGTCTGTGCATCACTTGTACAGATCTGATCAGACCTCTGGCAGACAGCAGTTTCTTCGCCAGGGAG
Organism: Neoceratodus forsteri; assembly: GCA_016271365.2. NCBI lineage: Eukaryota > Metazoa > Chordata > Ceratodontiformes > Ceratodontidae > Neoceratodus > Neoceratodus forsteri. The sequence goes on from CM028132.1 coordinate 745,536,703, forward strand.
GGCAGAAGCTTAAAGGGCAGCAACAGAGGCTCATCTTTCACCGCAAAGCTCCCTTTCAACCTGGTGGAGCTCAGGGACCTAGGAACACCAAGCCCTCCCAGGTCTCCCTGCCCACCCCGGGCTCCCACGCCAGACTCCTTGCCCAACCCCATACCCCTTGCCGAGTCCAGGGCAGAGGTAGTAGGGAGTCGGTTCTCGCTTTACCTTGCCGGGTGGACCTCCATCACTACCGATGTGTGGGTCCTTCAGTTGATAGAGCGGGGTCACGTGCTGGAATTTCTGCAAATGCCCTTGAACAACCCCCCAGTCCAAACGACGGTTCCATGTCGAGCTCATTTGGGAGGAGGTACAGTCCCTACGTGACAAGAAGGCAGTAGAGTCTGCCCGGTGGTGCTGAGGTTGAGTGCTGGGCGCCACCTTGCACCACGCCCGATGACCCGTTGGGGCACGAACTCAGTCCTTAGCAGGGAAGGCGAGGATCAAGCACCTCTTGGGTTGCTCTCCTCCCCCAGGGGGGTTGTGGCTAGCCTGCCCGCACATCAGCGGCTCCTGGTGGCGATCGGGGTGCTGCAGTGCATCGGCTGCACATTCAGCATGGCTGACGTAGGCAGGGTTGCCGTGCGCCATGTGTCTGAGTGCACCATGGGGGGGGGGGTACCAGAACAGGGAAAAGCCCCTAGGCGACGGCACCTGACCTACATGCCCACCGCCAGATCCACCTCGACTGGCCTTCCAGTTCCACCACCCAGGCCCTCACCTGCGCCACAGTTTAAACATAAGAGCGCTCAAGAGGTGGGGCGGCCCCACCCCAGAGGGGTTAAACTGGAAGTGCTGGCTGTAGGAGGGGAGTGAGTGGAGCTCAGGGTAAAGGGGACCTCAGGCGGGCAGGAACAGGCAGGATGCCTGAGAGAGGCTCCGTGGGCCGTGACCGGAGTGACAGAGTTTGGGGGGCAATGGAACCCGTTCCAGCCCCACAGTGAGGAAAAGGGTTCTACTCCCATTTCTTCTTGGTTCCCAAGAAGACCGGAGATCTGTGCCCAATTCTGGACCTAAGCCTCTTGAACAATTACATCGGGTACAAGAGATATAGGACGGTCACCTTGCCGGGCATTCTTCCCATGTTGCATCAAGGGGACTGGTTCTGCTCCCTGGACATGCAAGATGCCTAACTCCATATTCTGGTGCTTCCAGCTCACAGGAGATTCCTGAGGTTCTCCTTTCAAGGAAGGCATTTCCAGATCTTATCTGTGTCAGTCTTCACCATTCATCACCTTTGGGTACATGGCCAGAGGTCATGTAGGGGGAGTCGACACACCATCGGCCTGCCTGCCAGTTCTTCGTCTCCCACCGTCGAGGTCACCTCATGGGAAGCTCTGCAGAACTTGAGGCCTACCACCTACGCAGTTTCAACTTTCAGTCCATATTATTCCTCTGTGCCGCAGTCCGTCGGCTCCTTTCCTGCTGGTTCTAGTTGCTTTACTCGACGTTGCTTGGTAAGACCTTTCCATTTATTTTCATTCTTGGCGACGTTGAGTCTGTTTTTGGTGTTTTTTTTCCTCGTAGGTCATGTCTGGGTTGGAGAGCAAGAAGGCTTCGAAGACGGGACAGCCCCCCATGCGACTGTGCCCTTGCGGCCGTAAATTTTCCGTCACCAACCAGCATGACCGTTGCCTTACGTGTCTTGGCCCACTTCACAACATGGATTCGTGCGACACCCGTTTCTCCATGGACCACCGGTATCATCGAGCAACGCATGTGGAAAGTGGGGTGAGGTCCACCAACTTTCGGGGGTTGAGTGTGCACTCGTCGGGCCAAGCCATGTACTCTCGGCCTTTCCTCCGAGTCCCCTCCTGGTTCTACACGGACCGAGGAGGAGGGAGCCTTGGCTTCTAGTAGCCTGGCTGTTGCCGAGACTCCTTCCGCGGTGCAGGAGGCCCGTCCCGCTCCTTTTGGGGTGGGCGGTGGGTACCGCCAGGCAGTCGCCCCTTGAGGATGAAGGCTCCCTAGTGTTGACCCAGCGGTTACTGTAAGGCCGGGTCGGCGCCGTTCGAACCTCGCCATTCACAGTGCTGTGGGCCTGACTGAGCCATCATTGGCACTGGTTTTGTCACTCGGCGTGGCTGCTAGCGGCGCTGATAGTGCTAGTGGCGCTGTGGGAGTCTCTACGGTGCCGTCTTTGTCCTCTTCTCGCCTCGGCGCCATTCACAGTGCCGAGGTTGAGCATGGCACCATGTCAGGCTTGGGACGCAGCGCCGTGGGGGTTTCGAATTCCGCTGTCGGCACCGGCCCCACGGCACCAATGGTGCTATCGGAGCCATCGTAGGTGCCGTCCCTGTGGGGCCGGACGGCGCCGTGACTGGTTCTGACTCCGGGGCCGTGTCCTTCGTGGATACCGTTTGCAGTGCTGTGAGGGGCACTGGCTCGGGCATGGTCTCGGTTTCTGGCACCCCATTTGGCAAGAATGGCAGCGGGCGCCCTCGTACGGTCTAGCACAGGACCTCGGCCTCTACCTCTTCGGAGGCGGAGTCAGACAAGCAGTCTGACTCCTTGGGGTTGACTGTTGGTGGTAAGGCCCCTTCTGAGGTGGAGTCGGTGGCTGTTGAGACTGGGGTCGGGGTGCTGACCAGCGGGCAGTGGTGCAGGCCACCATTGCTCTGCAGCCCAGTCTTGGTGGGTTCACTGACCCCTCAGCAGTGGTACCCCGCCTGTGGTGTGCCTGGATCACCCAACTTTGGGGCTGATCAGAGCACCTATGGGAGAGGAGGGTACTGTGCCCTGGATAGCTCCTTCGGGTGCTGGCCAGAGGTGTCAGCTACCTAGGCTGGCCCTCTCGAGGAGGAGGGCTCTCTCTGATTCCGATGGGTCGAGGGGCATGGGGTCTGCACAGCAGCCTTTTTCTGGGGCCCACCCGGGCTCTGGGAGAAGCCGTAGTGCAGATCTCTGCTCTTTCTCCTCGAGCTCTTTGAGAGAGCCCCGTTCTTGTAAGGTAGGGGACCATCCTTCTGGACCTATACGGCCCCGGTTGCCTCACAGGGGTGATTCTTCTAGGCGCAGCCAAGGCAGTACCTAAATGGTTGTTCAGGTGTCGGCTGTGGAGTCTTCTGGAGCACCTTCTTCTTTGGGTGCTCTTGGTCTGCTCCCTATCCCAGGCGGAGGTCAGCCGACATCTCTTCTTGGCTCTGTCCCTATCCCTCTGCCACATTCTCCTGCACATCCGAGGCATCCTTGGTCCTAGCGGGCCCCTCTCCTGGGAGCAGTTCAGGGCTGTGGCTGCTCAGTTCCCAGCTTGCGTCAGGGCAATGGACAGTCAGGTTTTTCAACCTTCCCCCGAGCAGCTGCCCTCTGAGCAGTTGGTGACCTCCAACTCTTCATCCCCCTCTTGTGGGGGAGAGGAGCCTTCTGTTCACATCTTTCTAGCCGCTGATCTCGCTGAGTATCAGCGTTTCCTCGTGAGGATGTTGGAGGACTTGCAGCTCACCCCTGCCACTTCAAGCAATCCAGAGCACTCGGTGCACGCCTTTCTAGGCAATTTCAGCGAGGCCACCCTTGTGGTGCCCCCCGGCCTGCTCCCTTTCAGGAGGCGTCGTTGCGTTCCTGGCAGAGGCCCTTCTGTGGAGTTCCTGCCCCTAGGGATCTCTGCCAGCGGTATTGGGGCCCCCCCCCCCCGAGTCTCCAGGTTCCATGCCCCATCCGCAGTCCGGACTGATGCAGTTGGACAATCCCGATGGGCTTCGCGTCCTTCGTTGTGACTGGACCCCAGATCAAGACTACTCCGATTTTGACTTCTGAGGTTAGGAAGGCTTTCTACTCGGCATGGTTGTTGCTTTCTATTTCTGCACATCAGGCCCACTATGCAGCCTATGACAGGTTCTTGTGGTCCAGGCTAGGTCAGTTCCTAGCTCCGTTACCTGACACGGAGCAAACCAGACAAGCCATTGCACTCTCTGAGCATGGCCTGGAGCTAGCAAGGCACCAAGTGAGGGCATCCTATGATGCGAACGAGGTAGCTACCAGGGTCACAGGGACAACAATCTGCACTAGGCGGACAGCATGGCTGCGTCTTTCCCGGTTGTCACCCTTGGCCCAGCGTAGGGTGATTAACTCCCCTCACCAGAGAACCTGTCTCTTCTCCTGTAGAGTGAAACGGCGTTTGTCGGGGCAACTTCCTTCCCCATCTGGGGGGTCCCCGTCTCACTCTCCCCACTCTCGGGCCTCTGCAGGCCCTGAAGGTTCTCCCTCTTAGTGTGTCACCCACAGAGAGCTAAGGGACACTGTCCCTTAGGGTGTAAAAGAAAACCCCCTTCGTGTGGGCTTGGCACTCACCCAAAGGTGATGAATGGTGAAGATTGACACAGATAAGATATGAAAATTATGTACCTACCGTAATTATGATCTTTTTTTGTATCTTCATCATTCATCACAATCCTGCCCTCCATCCCCCTGGGGCCTCAGTCTCTGGGTCCCCCTCCCTCTCTGTGCCCAACATTCCCCCATCTCCTTTCTTTGTCAGGAGTGGGGTAAATGGAGACACATAGAGGGATAATGTTCTGGCGAGAGTGATCAGCCTGGGGGGCACTCCTTCTCCAGTGCGTTAGCTCCACCCCTGTGGGGTGGGAGTTGGCAGTTGCCCTCCATTCTCTCCTTCTCCTTGTTCCCGTCCATCTTATTTTTCCTTGTCCTTTGGACTATCCTTTATTACCGGAAAAAAAATTCCTTTTCCTTTTTCACCAAAAATCTTTCCTTGAGAGGGTGTTAATTCTCTGTGCCCTGTCCTTCTTCCAGAATAGCCGATTTTGCTCAGATGGAGTTTTTGCCAGCCATTCTGTGCCTTGAATTCTGGCAGGAAGTCTTTGGCTACTCCTTGCAGTTCCTATACAGTCTGGAGACAGACCAGGGTCTGGGATGTGTTTAATCTTCTCCCCTCTCATCCTACTTCCTAAATTCTTTATCCCACCCTACCTCCCTCCTCTATTTCCAGAGATTGGGGCCCCTCCCAATCCCTTTAGTTTCCGACTTCTTCTGCTTCTGTCCTCTCAGTCGTTATTTCTCCTTTTAGTTTATATAGCTTTTCCTTTTTCTGTCCCTTGGACTTCCTTGTCCCACCCTCCACTCCCTTCCTCTTACCTCTCCGGCGACTCAGAACTGGCAGGCAGGCGGAGTCGACAGCGCCTAACGGCCAACTTGCGAGTACCATGCAATGCGTCGGCCTCGAGGGTGGTGCCAATGGTGTTGTCGGCTCCGCCTTCCCCAAAAAAGGCTCCCACAGGGTCATGCCCTCCGGCCATATACCCAAAGGTGATGAATGGTGAAGATGCACAGAAAGATCAAAATTACGGTAGGTACGTAATTTTCATTTTTGGGCCTTGCCCTTCGGCCTTTCCTCGGCACTGCGTGTGTTCACAAAGTGCCCCGCAGTTGTGGCAGCAGCCTTAAGGAGGCAGGGACACTGTTTATCCCTACCTCGATGACTGGCTTCTGGCTCATACTCTCCTGATCCTCAGGGGAGTTTCTCTCTCTCTTTCCCCACCACCCTGACCCTCCGGAGGATGCCCCCCCCCAGATGATCCCACCTTCTTGGATGTGATGCGTCACATCCAGTTTTTCAATCAGTGGGAAACTAAGGATCTTGATCCAGGAAGAAAGAGGCTGACTCATTTCTTAGATATGAATGAGCCCAAACCTTTAGTTGTCCCACCCTTGGTAGCTCCCTTTCAGGACCGCCACAAGGGATCGGCTTCTGGCAGCTTTAGAGGACACCTTCAGCCTGTTCACCTCCCTGGGGATCACCCTAAACATGGCCAAGTCATTCCCGAAACCATGTCAGAGGTTACAATACATAGGGACAGTCCTAGATATGGAGCAAGGGAAGGCCTTCCTCCCACCAGACAGGGCAGTATGCCTTCGCTCTTTGGCCCACAAAGTTTCAGCTGCTCGCCAGGTCCCAGCTCGCACCATGCTCCAGCTCCTAGGCCATAGGGCCGCGGCGACCATTCCCTCAGCAAGCCTCTTTATGAGCGTCCCTCAGTGGACTCTGAGTGCATTGGAGTCAGAGGGAGGACAATCTTGACCAGCCGTTCTTGATCTCCAAAACAGTGATACAGACTCTCTCTTGGTGGCTCTCTCCACAGAATATGGAGTCCGGAGTCCCCTTTCAGAGAGAAGTCTCTTCACAGGTTCTCACAACTGATGCCTCGGGCCTAGGTTAGGGAGTTATTTTTCAGAATCATCAGACTCGAGGTACATGGTCTTCTCTAGTACTGACTCTCCACATCAATATTTTGGAGATGAGGGCAGTTCTATCCGCTCTACAGGCATTTCTCCTGGATCTCTGTCCAGGCTCCCTGATGGTGCAGACAGACAACATGTTGGTTGTTTATTACATCAGCAAGCAGGGAGGAACTCACTCCTATTCTCTTTGCCTGGAGGCTATGAGACTGTGGTTCTGGGCTCTAGACCATGGCCTGTTGCTCACCGCAGTGCATGTCCCAGGGGTCCAAAACGCCTTGGCTGACGCCTTAAGCCAGTCTCGGTCCAGGACTCATGAAAGGGAAACTCCTGCCATCTGTAGTGGACGACCTTTTCCAAAGATGGGGTTGTCCAGAGCTGGACCTCTTCGCATCCCCGTGCAATGCAAAACTGCCCAGTTCTAGGGACATGGATATGTTGTTCATCCACACTCATTGGCAGTATCCTTGCCGCTTTAAATCTTGCCGGAAGGTCTTCAAGCTTGCTCCTCCCACCCACCCGGGTGGTATAACTCTCGGCTCCGCCCCATGACGCTAGATCTTCCTTACGCTTGGAAGCTCGGGTTCCCTCCTTAGCGGCTCGTTTGGCTAGTTCCCTATTTCTCCGTTTGCGGTTTAAAAATAAAATTTTGCAAAGACTTGATCTTCTATCCTCGTGGCTGCGATGGACCAATCGACTCCAGATTTGGAGATGCCCATGGGCAGAAGATGTCTCGGACGGATCCACCTCCCACGTGTCTACTGTAGGCCTTGAGCACGACCCGCAGGCTTACGACCTGTGCTCATCTTTCTCGTCCCTCGTCCTCGAAGACCGTGGCTGCCCGATTGCAGCTGGGCCCCCGAAGCGCTTCCTCGGTGAAGTCCAGGGAGGCCCGCTGGCGGTGTCTCGGCGGATCAGCTCGAAGCGGATGGTCGCCCTCGAAGAGGAAGTGGCCGTATCTTCCTCGGCCGCTGCATTATCCACTCTCTCTGGGTTCTTCCTACGCGGCTTCTTTTAGGAGCTTTGTCATCCCTCCACTAAAGGGGAAGGGCCTGCGTCTGCTGGACCTTATTCTCGGTCCAAAGAGGGACAAGGGTAAGTCCCTCCGTCGACGCCTCCTGGGAGCGGGAAAGGTCCCTCTCCCGGACCGTCGGCTGCCCACTGCCGGCTTCGCCACTGGCCTCACGGTGTCCCCGTCCAGGTCAGTTGACCGAGACTCCCACTGATGAAGTCGAGATTTTCTCGACCCATTGGACGGGCTGTCGCCTTTAGCAGCCGAGATTCCCTCCCTGCTCCCCCGGGGAGTTGAGGATCCGTGGGCTCGCCTGTGCTCCGGTTCGGGCCCTGGATGGACCTTCGAGGCGGGAGTGCGGTTCCGCCGACACCTCCGCTTACCGACCCCCGAAATTGGGATTTCTCGGTCTCGGTCTCGGACCTCTTCACGGTCCAGCCGTGCTCCCACCGCCAGGGCGGTCTCGGTCTGCATCACAGTAAGCGAAGGCTGCGGCTGCCTCGGCCCTCCTCCTCGGAGGGGAGGCTCAGCGTAAATTACGCCGGCGTACGAGACCTTATGTTAGTAACAGCTCCTCCTGGCTGGGAATAAGCCGACTCCGGCGCCTTCCCGGCCATTAAGTAGCTGTCACGGGCAGCCGACCCACAGCCCCTCGACTTGTCCGAGGGCCTATACCCAGGCGGTTGTTCGGCCAAACCAGCTGCTCCACCGATTCTCGTGGAACCTCCGCCCACAGCCACCACTGGGGCTCCACCAAGATTCTCGGTCGCTAAGGGTTTCACCCCATCGGCTGTCAGTTACCTCACTCCTGACCGACCCGGCAGGTGAAGGTGGTCAGGCCAGAGGTTTTCTGAGGATCTCTCGAGTCCGGATAGATTCTCCTCCTTCTCCAAGCGATTGGACTTGAGCCCCAGGAGGTCAGTCAATGGGCCGATAGCCCGCTCGTCCTTCCTAGGACTGCTTGGCTCATCTAGGAGTCTGCCCGGGATGGAGCTCGAACCCGTTCCAAGCGGGCCAGGTATCCCCTCACTGGAGATTCTGGACCTAGGATTCTCCGACGGAGGCCTTTCCGGGGCCGAGGCCATAGTGGGTCCCGGCACTGAACTTTGCAGCGCCTTGCTTCCTGCCCTGGCGCCTTCGCCAGGATGGCCAGGCAGGCGGTCCCTACCGTTCCTTGTCCGTTTTTTGAACACCCTCTGCTGAGGGGTTGGTTGCCGACAGCGCTGCTGCCACGGCAACGCCAGGGATGTGGACAAACCTCCTGACAAGGAGTCCAAGAAATTGGACTATGTCGGGCGAAAAGTCTACGCTATGTCCTCTCTCGGCCTTCGTCAGGCCAGTTAAGCCCGTCCTCATGGCACATTTTTCTCATGCCCTGTTGGGCCCTGACGTGGAGGTCATCTCATCTTCCCTACTGACCGCAGACTACGTTGGCGGTGTGGGACCAGGGCAGGGTAGTGGCCAAACAGCAGCTCCAGACTGCTTGGATATAGGGACTCATGTGCCAGATCGGTGGGCGGCCGCGGTACTATGGCGTCGGCGGGCTTGGCTGGAGGATATCCACCTTTACTGGATACCCAGCACAAGTTAGCGGATGTCTTTTTGGGGACTGACCTCTTCGGCCCTGGGGTGGAAGGTCACCTCAGAGGATCGAAAAGTCCAATGCCACCTTGGACTCGGGTCTCTTCCGCTCAGAAGGACAAAGGCCGCAAACCACAGCCTAAGCCCTTCCCCCAGCCCCTCAGCGCGCCTGGCCCAGTTAACGCCAGGGGCCAGCAGGCTCGCCTTGGCATTCCCAAACCCACGCCGGTTTCCTAATAGGAGGTGTGTGGAGTGAGGGTTTGGAGGTCTCTCGGCCGGTCCCTCCTCCAGCCTGCTCTGTAGTGACGGGCTGAGGGTGTGCCCATCCCCGCCACTCACTTCCCTGTCCCCGTGAGGGGACTGCCCGCCTTCCGTTCGACTTGGTCCGGCTGTTACACGGGACAGGTGGGTCTTGGAGGTGTGGAAGAGGCCTGCCTCTGGAATCTCAGGTACCACCCTTCAGGCTCGCCGCCTCGGGGCTTCGGATCCCCAGCCTCACTGGCGGCTCTGTCGAGCCTGACATCGCTCTCCTCCTTCAGAAGGAGGTGGTAAGAGAGGTGGTGGACCCTCCTCAGACCAGGGTTTGTGTCCAGGTATTTCCTGGTTCCAACGGATCGGGGTTGCGCCCATTCTCTAATTCCACACGACCTAAACAAAGTTCCTAAGGTCCTCGAACCTTCAGGATATTGTCACTCTGGCTCCAGATAATACCGCATCCTTGGGCAGCGCGTGGGTTCCTGCTCTCTGACTTGCACTGCTTCATGCTCCCATCCGTCCGGCCTCACCAGAGATTCCTTCTCTTCCGATGGAAGGATCTCTCTCGAGTTCCAAGCCATGCCTCGGCTTGTCTCCAGCTCCCAGGGTCTTCACCAAATGCATGGCAGTGGTGACAGCATTCCGTGCGACGAGGTCCGGTGTGCCCTTACCTGGACGACTGGCTGATAGCAGCTCCCTCCAGGAAGGAGGCGGGTGGTCCAGAGATCTGGCCCTCCAGGTCTGCTCTCAACTGGGCCTCCTTATCCAGCGAGGCCAAGTGGAACTCGAGCCAAAGCAGGTGATTCTATTCATCGGGCAGCCCCTCACTCTCTCGAGCCAGAGCTGTCTCCGGCACAGGGCCGAGGTTCTTTCCTCCTTTGTCTGATCATTTCTGGTTGGGCACTGCGCCTGTCCCGGACTCCCTGCGCCTCCTGGGTCTCATGGCGGCCTGCACCAGCGTGGGTCCGCTGGGGCCTGGCTTGGAACATGCGTCCTCTCAGTGGGACTGGCCACAGTGGTCACAACGGGCATCCTTGGGACAGCTTCAGTCGGTGACACAGGGGCGTGGAACGCCCAGTGGTGGACCTGCCCCAGATCATTTGCAGGGAGGGCATCCTGCTTGTCCGCCTCTTTTGTGCCGACGGCCCTCTATCGACCGATGCCTCTCTGATGGGCTGGTGCCTGGTCTGGGGAACACTGGCTCATGGCCTCTGGTCCTCGCTGAAAGTCCCGATGCTACTGCCCTGTTGAGCCCGGAAAGGGTCCGCTTAGCTCACCGCCTTGCCTGCTCTCCGGGTCAAGTGGTTCGAGTCCAGACGACAATACCACGACCATGTCTATCTAAACCGCGGGGCGGGACGCGCTCCATGCTTCTATGCAAGGAAGCTCTCATTTGGTCACTCGTCGCAGCCTGGAGGCGGATCTCCTAGCCATTCACGTGTGCGGAGCCTCCAACATCCTGGCCGATGCCCTGAGCCGGATAGGGGCTGCATCCCACGAGTGGTCTCTCCCTGCCGGAGGTAGTACAGCATCTGTTCTCCTTTGGGGCACACTCAGGTGGACCTCTTTGCCTCCATGGAGAACGCTGGCTGAGTCTGTTCCATGCCCGCCTTCAGCAGGGCTCGCTGCAGGGATGCCTTCGAGCAATGGACTCTGGCCTCTTTGCTTTCCCCATTTCCTTGATCCACAAGGTGCTTCCATGGCAGGAGGACAAGCAGGTGATTCTGATAGCCCCAGACTGGCCTCGTCCAGTTCTGGTACCCAGATCTCCTGTGTCTCAGCTCCAGGACTCACGTAGCTTCCAGCTCCCGCCTGCTTCCTCAGTCAATCAGGGAAGGTGTTCCATCCGGACCTTCAATCCTTGCACCTGACGGCCTGGTTCCTTGAGCTGCCATAGAGTTCCAGGCCTTGGGTCTTCCTCGACGGAGGTCCTCAATGTAGTTGAGGCGTCCCGTAAGGGAGTCGACCAAAGTACTATGCCTTCAAATGGAAAAGGTTTTCCATTTGGTGTCTGGAACAGGCTTGGACCCTTCCTCCTGTTCCTTGGCAAGCATCTTGGACTATTTATGGTCCCTTTCTAGTCAAGGAGCTTCGTCGGCTGACCCTAAGGGTGCACCCTGGCAGCCATCTCTGCTTGAGCGCGGGCAGGAAGCAGTCGGTGGCTTGGAGGAGAAGGTAGTCATGGCGCTTTTTCAAAAGGCCTTGATCACATTTCCCCTCCAGTCTTGGGAACCCCCACCTCAAGTGGGATCTACTGCTGGTACTAGCAAGCTCCTGGGCAAGCCATTCGAACCTATGCACAGGTGTGCTCTCTCACCTATCGTGGAGGGCCGCCTTCTTGGTGGCTATCCGCGTCAGCCAGAAGGATGGGGAGAGCTCCAGGCGCTTTCATCGAGTCTCCTTACTCTGGTCTTCCACAGGGACAAGGTTGTCCTGCGCCCACCCGAAATTCCTTCCGAAGGTGGTGTGGGAGTTTCACCTTAACTCAGGTGTTGACTCTGCGGTGTTCTACCCCAATCACCTCGGAGGCGAGATAGGCTCCATACTCTGGACCCCTAGAGGTGCCTCGCTTATTATAAGGGCAGCGGCTGGAGTTCGGGGAGGTTCGTCAGCTGTTTGTCACCCCTACGCTGAAGCCGCATCTGGCAGACCTGCAGCCAAGCGGACGATAAGCAGGTGGGTAACCTCCTGCATAGATCTCTGCTATAGAGATTAGCGGGCATGGAGCCTCCCAGAGGATAAGGCTCATTCTGCCGCCATACTGCTGCTATGGTGGCTGCTTCCAGGGGCGTCCCTATCCAGGAAATCTGCAGGGCTGCTACCTGAAGTCAGCAAACACCTTCATTACCCATTACCACATCGACCTTGAGTCACGCCCGGGATGCTGGTTTTTGGGGCCTCGGCCTCCAGTCTTTCCCAAGTAAGTGTGGGGGTGTCGTCTTGCTCTCCCTCCTCCCGGAGAACTGCTAGGAGTCTGCCCAATGAGTGTGGATGAACAACACCTCCATGTCCCCTAGAAATACAGGTTACTCACCTGTAACAGGAGTTCTAAGGAATGGTATATGTTGTTCATCTACGACTCCCACCCGACTCTCGGCTCGGACGCACAGCCTGGGCTTCCAGCGGGCCAGATCCTGGCGTCATGGGGCGGAGCCGAGAGTTATACCACCCGGGTGGGTGGGAGGAGCAAGCTTGAAGACCTTCCGGCAAGATTTAAAGCGGCAAGGATACTGCCAATGAGTGTGGATGAACAACATATACCATTCCTAGAACTCCTGTTACAGGTGAGTAACCTGTATTTTCTGCTCGCTTGATCATGGGCCTGGTGTTTTCTTTTGAGATGCATTGTTCCTCTGTTGCACATGGAGGTTTCTGTATGCCTTCCCTTCCTTTCCTCTTCTGCAAAGAGTTCTGTTCAAACATTCAAACAGAAGAAGCGGAGATGATTCTCGTAGCTCCGCTTTGGCTTTGTCAGATGTAGTTCCTGCTACTGCAGCAGCTGACAGTGGAACCTCCAGTTCCCCTGCCTATGTCTTCCCACTTACCGTCACAAGAGCAGGGCAGGCTGGTTCACCCAGACCTCCGTTCCCTACATCTGCATGCCTGGCACCTGCAGACGTAGCCACTGCATGTTTTGGAGTATCTCCCAGAGTGGCCGAGGTTTTAATTGCAGCCAGGAAACATTCCACTAGGGCTACCTATGCCATGAAGTGGAAGCTGTTTTGCTTGTGGGCCTCCAGTCGAAGTGTGGACCCTCTTCTGTGCCCTCTGAAAGCTATCCTCGAGTATCTCCTCTCCCTGTCAGACTCAGGCCTCCTATATTCCTTTATCAAGGTACACCTTTCTGCAATCTCTGCTTATCATGTACCTGTGGATGGCAAAGATGTTGCCCAGACGGATCTAGCCCCAACATTTTTGAGGGGACTGCTTCATCTTAAACCTCCTGTTAGGGACCCCATCCCTCCTTGGGATCTTTTGTTTTTATTAGAAAAAGTTACATTGCCTCCCTTCGAACCAGCCACAGACTGCGAGCTACGTTTTCTGTCATGGAAAGCGTTGTTTTTTGTTGCCATTACTTCTGCTCAGAGGATTTCTGAACTTCAGGCTCTGATGGCTAAAGAGCAATATTTGATTTTCCACAAGGACAAGGTGTCCTTGAGAACCAGTCCTAAGATCTTACTTCGAGATACAGCTCTTGCAGCAGGTTACACCATTAGGACTGAAGCCGTCAGGCGTCAGGACCCCACGAATTTACTAGCTAGCAGTCTTCAGTAGGGGACCGCCTCGACGTCGGTCCGCCCCGGCGTCAGGGCGTATACATAAGAGCAGTCCGCCACAATCCCAGTTCTTTTCCGCGTCGACTGCGCAGCAGCGGGCTCTCTAGTCACTTTCAGCACCAGCGACTAGGAAACTTCAACCTTCTACTTTCTTCACTGATTCGTCTGATGTCCTCTCCAAACACCTCTCTGGAGGGCCATTCTTCGAAGTGTGCCTGCGGCAAGCAGATCCCCTTTAAGGATCCTCACTCGGCCTCTGTGCGCTGCCTGGGCCCAGACCACGACACCCAGGCCTGCTCCTTCTGCCAGGGCCTCAATAGCCGCACAAGGATCCGCCGCCAAAAGGCCCTTCAAGCTTTTCTTCTTGAGGAAAAACTCAAGGCTATGAATCGAGATCCTTCCTCCAAGGGGGAGTCGTCCGGGAAGTCCCACAGACATCTCGAAAAGCACTGGGAGAAGGAGAGACCCAGATCCCCTTCCAGGGCCTCGGAGTCCCGCAGCTCCAGCTCCAGCTCCAGCTCCAGGTCTGATCATTCTCCCTCTAGGGCTCGCTCTCAGCCTCCCCCGGTCCTCGTTAGATCGGCCAGTGGTTCCTCCTCTCTGCAGCCTGTCAAGCCCTCCAGGTCTGGGGAGTGCCACAAGTCTTCCTCCCGTCATCCGGACTCCGACGTCAGGTCTGTCTCCCAACCGCCGCCACCCCAGCGCAAGACCAAGGAGCTGACCTCCCTGAAGCGGACGTCGGACCCGACGTTGGTCCACCTGACGTCGGCCAAATTACATAGGCACTCCCGAGAACCGGCTACCGTACGACACCCGTTGTCGGTCAGGCGTTCGCCCCCAAAGACATCGGCCAGGGGAACGGCGTCAGCCATTGCAGAAGGAAGAACCACACCACCGCCTACCAACATCTGTCGGAAGGAGTCGTCGGAGAAGGACACTACCCAGCCCGAGGACCAGGCGGGCGACTCTGGTCCCGTTGAACTCCCACGGGAACCCTCCCCAGAGCGGGAGACACCTGGGGACCCGATGCCCGGGCCCGGCGACAGGCCACCGGCGCCCTGCCCATCGTCGCGCCTGAATTTGACAGAGGTGAAGGAGCTCTTCACCTTCTGGTGGGACACCATCAAGAAGGATGTGGTCACCTCACAACCTCCTCCTACCCCGGCTACCCCTCCAACACCTCGCCCCACCTCCACCCAGGGGTCAGCAGGACGGGCATCGACCCCAGGAGCCAGCATCCCCTCCTAGGGGCAGATCTTCGGACAGGAGAAGGCCTCCTTCAAGATCCACTTCAGGGTCCCCAGCCCCAAGAGACCCAGATGGCGTCGGTATACCCCGTCCGGGGAGGACTCCAGATCTGACACCTCTGTGTGCTCCAGATCTCCTTTTCCAATCAGCGTCCCTTCTCCGGACCCACGGGACCTTCCCAGGTCTCCTCTGGATGACCCCTCTTCGCCGAGATCATGAGGCATATCCAGGAGAACATGGGGTGGGACGCTAAAGAACTAGACCCTGAGAAACTACGCCTTGCCCACTGACTTCAGCAAAAAGACCCCAAGCCTGTGGTAGTGCCACCCTTAGTGGACACCTTCGTGGACGTCACCAAGGCTGTGTGGAAGCGTCCACATTCGACTCCAGCAGTGCCGGAGAAGGCTGACCGCCTGTACCAAGGCCCCAAGGGAGGACCAGTACCTGGCGAACCATCCTCTGGCCGACTCCCTGGTCATTCCGGCCTCACACGACTGGTCTCAAAAACCGCAGCACTTGAGCACACAGCCACTAGACCCAGAGTCCAAACAGTTGGATCTCCTGGGTAGGCGCATATACGCGGCTGCGACTTGCGCCATTAGGTCGTTGAATTACCTTACCCATATGGTTCAGTTCCAGAACGCATTATGAGAGCAGGGACAGGACCTAGTTGAAAAAATGCCAGACAGTGGCCAAAAGGAGGAACTGTTGCAACTCCTCCGTATGGGTTCGGACGTGGGGACCCAGGTGCTTAGAGCCGCATACGACTCTGTGAACTCTTCGGCCAGAGCTGCAGCCTCAGGCATGTGTCTCCGGAGACACTCTTGGCTCCGTGTCTCCAGGTTTACCCCGGACGTCCAGAAGAATATCATGGACTCCCCTTACCATGGCGAAGTTCTGTTTGGTGAGGCCTCGGAGAAGGTGATCACCAAACTGCAGAAAGCTGGTTAGATCCGTGCAGGCTATATACAGGTCTCGTCTCAGTTCCTTTCGCAGGAACCAGAGTCGTTTTCGCAGCCGGACTCAAAAGCAACAGCCATGTTCCGGCCAGCAACAGAGGGGCTCCTTCACCCGGAAAGCCCAGGCTAAGACATCCTCAGGCAGAGGCCAACACGTCACAAAGTCGGCCCAACCTGCAGGATCCAATGCTGCCACAGCATGACTCCTTCCCGGCCCCCGCCCTTCCTCAGGATCAACGGGAAACCAAGGTTGGGGGTCGCATCGCATGCTACCTGCCAGGGTGGCGGCCCATCACCACCGAGAGGTGGGTGCTACAGTTGGTCGAAAAAGGCCATTATATAGCATTCGTAGACAACCCACCCACAAGGCCTCCTCTGCTTTCCCGCTACTCAGGTCAGCATGCCCTGCTTATACAGCAGGAAGTGCTTGCGCTTCTAGAAAAGGAAGCTTTGGAGCACGTTCCAGAGAGGGGTAGGATACTATTCGCATTTCTTCCTGGTTCCAAAGAAAACAGGGGACCTCCGTCCAATTTTAGACCTCAGCGACCTCAATCTGTCTGTTGTCTATAAGCGCTTCCGCATGGTGACCTTTCCGGGTCTAATCCCCATGCTGAAAGGCGCCTTCTTGGCGTCCCTGGACATCTGGGGCAACACCTACACATCCCTGTTGCTCAACTTGCTGAGAGGTTCCTGTGCCTGAGTTTCACGGCCGTCATTATCAGTTCCGGGCGCTTCCCTTCGGGCTGTCGTCAGCACCTCGGGTATTTACCAAGTGCATGGCAGTTGTGGCAGCGTCTCTGAGGAGACAGGGCCACTACGTGTTCCTGTACCTGGACGATTGGCTTCTCATGGCCCCCTTCAAGGAGGCATTGTTGATGGCCATTCAGCGTACCCAGACCCTTTTTCAGTCTCTGGGCATCCTCATCAACTATGAGAAGTCTTTCCTAGTACCGTCCCAGAAACTGCAGTTTATAGGGGCAGTTCTGGACACTGTCAAGGGAAGAGCCTTTCTTCCCGAGGACAGAGCGGAACTCATTCAGTCCCTCATAAGGGACCTGTCAGCGAAGAAGACCGTCCCGGCCAGATTGGTCCTTCGCCTGCTCGGTCACATGGCTGCGGCCATTCAAACAGTCCCGATGGCAAGGCTACACATGCGGGTAACCCAATGGATGTTGAAGGTGCAGTGGGACCAAAGGCAAGACCATCTGCAGCAGCCAGTTCGGATCATGAAGGCTGTGATTTGGGACTGGCAATGGTGGCTAGACCTGGGAAACCTCTCCGAGGGAGTTCTCTTCATAGCGCCGTCTCCGGCGGTAACTCTCTCCACAAACACCTCAGGGCTGGGGTGGGGAGCGCACCTGAACGGGGTAAGGTCTCGGGGCACATGTACAATCCAGGAATCTCATCTCCACATCAACATACTGAAGATGAGGGCGGTCCTTTACGCCCTGCAAGCCTTCCAGTCAGAGATCCCACGAGTACTCTCCTGTTGCAAACAGACAATACTATGATGTATTACCTCAACAAACAAGGAGGCATGCACTCCTACCCCTTTGCATGAGAGGCCATGAGGTGGGGGAGTGGGTAATATGACCACAGCGCAAACCTTATTGCAGTTCATGTCCCAGGGTGGACAGTACCGTCATGAACAGCCTGAGTCGGTCTCAGGCCAGGAGTCCAGTGGGAACTTCTACAGGAGGTGGCAGAGGATCTGTTCCACAGATGGGGCACTCCAGAATTGGATCTTTTCACGTCCCCATCCAATGCAAAACTGCCCAATTTTTGCTCGCTAGATCCAGGGCCTGGTGTTTTCTGGCGAGACGCGTTGTCCCTCTCCTGGGCGGGCAGATTCCTCTATGCCTTCCCTCCTTTCCCGTTGATCCAGAGAGTTCTTCTCAAACTTCGCAGGGAGCACGCGACGCTTATCGTAGTAGCGCCTTTCTGGCCGAGGCAAATCTGGTTCTGCTTCTACATCAGCTATCCTGGGAACCTCCGCTTCCTTTGCCAATCAGCTCCCATCTGTTGTCTCAAGAGGAGGGTTCACTAGTCCATCCGGACTTACATTCATTGAACCTACATGCCTGGCTCCTAGAGACATAGCCATGATGCGACACGGGGTCTCGCAAGAAGTGGCAGAAGTACTTTCTGCCGCTAGAAAACCGGCAACGCACGCAACATACGCCATGAAGTGGCGCAGGTTTTGTTTGTGGGTTCAAACGCGCAGTTTCTCGCCCTTAGACTGTCCTGAGAACTGGTTCTGGAATACCTGCTTTCGCTTTTCCAATCTGGGCTAGCTTACTCCTTGATCAAAGTGCATCTTTGTGCAATTTTGGCTTTTCATGCCCCCATAGGCCATGGATGGTGGCTCAATTAGACACTGCTCGTGCCTTTTTAAGGGGGGTCCTCCACCTTAGGCCACCTGTCAAGGACCCGGTTCCTCCTTGGGACTTGCCTTTTGTCCTGGGCAGCTTCGGCTGCAACTTTTGAACCAGCACGGCGGATTCGAGACTCGTTTTCTGTCGTGGAAAGCGTTGTTTTAGTGCAGTTACTGGTGAGAGAGAATCTCCGAATTACATGCACTCATGTGCAAAGAGCCTTATCTAATTTTCCACCAGGACAGGGTATCCCTGAGGACAAATCCTAAGTTTCTGCCTAAGGTGGTTTCAGCCCTTATGCTTAATCAGGATATCGACTTACCAGTGTACTTTCCCAAGTACACCAATCGAGGAGAAGCACTACTTCACACCCTGGATGTTCACAGGTGTCTCAGATATTACCTGACCAGAACCAAACAGTACTGGAAAGCGGATCAGCTGTTTGTCTCCTTTGCTGAGAGGATGAAAGGAGCCCCTGTTTCTAAACAGTCCCTTTCACGTTGGCTCATTCATTGTATCTCTTTCTGTTATGACAAGCGCAACAAGCCCTTGCCAGGCGTGGTCAAGGGTCATTCTGTCAGAGGAGTGGCCACCTCCTTTGCAGCGCTGAAGAATGTTTCCACTTCAGCTATTTGTGCTGCAGCTACCTGGAGCTCGGTGCATACCTTTATTAGGCATTACAGCCTGGATATCGCTTCAAGGCGAAGGGTAGGTTTCGGCCTAGCCTTCCTCCAGGGACTTCTGTCCTAGGCTCGGGCAGGGTTGTAATCTCTCCTCTCCTTTTCTCTTCCCGATGGCGTAAGATTGTCACTATTGCTTGGGAATCAGTCCTAATGGTGTAACCTGCTGCAAGAGCTGTCTCTCGAAGTAAGATAGTACAGTTACGTAAGAACTTACCGTAACAGTAGATATTCGAGAACAGCTCTTGCAGCAGGTACCTTCCCGCCCACCATTCCCCCTTTGGAGGAGATGGGTTACAGCCAAAAAATCCATCTTCCAGGATGGAATGATTTGTTTTTAGTCTTGGCCATCTGATGGCGGATTCTTGGTCTCTTCTTCTGATGTCAGCCAGCGTCCGGGAGTCTCCGGCGGGAGAACTGGGGATTGTGGTGGGACCGCCTCCTTATGTACTATGCCTGACATCGGGGGCAGGACCGACAGCGGAGGCGGTCCCCGCTGAAGACTGCTAGCTAGAAAATTTCCGTGGGGTCCTGACGCCTGGCGGCTTCAGTCCTAATGGTGTAACCTGCTGCAAGAGCTGTTCTCGAAGATCTACTGTTACGGTAAGTTCTTACGTAACTGTACTTTCCTTCCTAAGGTGGTGTCCCAGTTTACCCTTAATCAGGACATAAGTCTTCTGGTTTATTATCTAGAGTATACTAATCAAGGGGAGGCTCTCCTTCACACTCTGGATGTACATAGAGTGCTTGGGTACTACATTAACCGTACACTGACTTTCAGAAGATCTGACCAACTCCCCGAGAATACCTCTGGCAAAGCAGACTCTGTCCAGATGGCTAGTCTATTGCATCATCTTCTGCTACAGTAAATACAACAAACCCTTACCAGGGGTGTTTCTGCCTCTTTTGAGGCATCTCGGAACGTTTCTGTGGCAGACATCTACGCATCAGCTACTTGGAGTTTGTGAAGCTCTACAGCCTGGACATTGCTTCCCATCAGAGAGCTGGGTTTGGGTTAGTGGTACTTCAAGGCCTGTTGTCTTGAAACTCCTCCCACTTCTCAGGTTTCCACCTCCCCATCTGTCTGGGATCATTTTAATACTTCTTGGTACTCGGTCCTAATGGTGTAGCCTGCTGCAAAAGCTCCCACTCGAAGTAAGATAGTACAGTTACGCAAGAACTTACCATAACAGTAGATCTTCGAGAGGAGCGCTTGCAGCAGGTGTTATTTCCCTCCCTTCTTCCCCCTGGTTCTTTTCTCCTTTCTTTCCTTACCCTAGGTGGGGTATTCCACTAACCTCGGTTCTCTATGATTTGTCAGCCAGGTCTCCAGCTGGAGAAGAGGGGTGTGGCCGGGGAAAGCCCCCTTCATATCACTGGCGGATGTCTGAGGCGGTCCAAAGTCAGGGGACGGTCCCCGCTGGGTACTGCTAGCTAAGAATTTTTCCATGTGGTCCTAGTGCCTGGCGGCATAATCCTTATGTTGTAGCCTGCTGCAAGACCTCTTCTCGAAGATCTTCTGTTATGATAAGTTCTTACGTAACCGTACTTTTCTTTTCTGTGGTGGATTCTCATCATGAGAATTCACTTGCCCATTATGTCCCCCAGGTCCTAGGAGGCTTCCTGCAGAATTGTTACAAAAGAGGGGCAATGACAACTACAGACTCCTGGGTTCTGGAGATCATAATGCAAGACTATGAATAGAGTTCTCTAGCTGACTTCCAGAAACTGGTTCTTTCCAATCTCTTTCAATCCCAGGAAAAGGGACGTAGTGGATCAGACTCTCACCCACTTATCCCAGATTTGAGCAGTCAGACAAGCGTTCCTCAAGAGAGAGGTCAGTGGTTTTACTTAATCTACTTCATCGTTCCGAAGAAGCTGGGCTTGGGGGTGGGACAGATTTTGTACCTTGAAAGTTCTGAATAAATTTGTGAAACAAACCAAGTTCAAGATGGAGTTCTTACCTTCAGTAATCAGGGCTGTTCGGCCAAGGGATTCCATATCCTCCATTGACCTGTCAGCTGCTCACCTTTACATTCCAATCTGCCTCTCACATCAGAGGTTCTCTTTTGGCACCAACATTTTCAGTACAAGACTCCCCTTCCACCAGGCCTCATCACCAAGAGTTTTTGCAAAGGTTCTGATCATGACTGTTGATGCCTTGCGACTGGAGGGTCACCATGTGTACTCCTGCTTGGTGAACTCCTGATCCAGGTCATTGTCTGAGCAAGCAGCAAAATCTTCATATTTCACTTCAAGGGGGAGCTCTTGCTGTTTGTTACACCATAAGGACTGAACCCTACAGGCGCCAGGACTCCACGATAAACTTCTAGCTAGCAGTATTCAGAAGGGGATTGCCCCCAACATCAGCTTGCCCCTGACGTCACGTAACGTATAAAAGGGGCATTCCCCCAGCACTACCTCAGTTCTTTTCCCACCATCAACCCGCACACATCAGCTCCACAGATGGCTTCTGCGCTAGTTCGACTGGCATTTTGATTGCGTTTTACCAACGCCTTATTTTCAGTATTTAGTCTTTCTTCTCCGCATGCCTACTTCTCCGCCACCACCTGTCGAATGGCGCCAATCCAAGTGTGCCTGTGGCAAGCGAATTCTGTCGAAAAGACAGCCATTCGGCTTGCCTTCTCTTCCTGGGCCAACATCACAATACTGAGGCTAGCAAGCATTGCCTGAAGTTCAACAGCAGGACCAGGATTCACTGCCGAAAAGCCCTAAACTCCTTTTTGCTAGAAAAGCAACTGCATGCAGATGGAGACCCAGGGAGGGAGTTCCTCTTCTTCCCCTGTCTCAGGGGCTTCGGCCACCTCTGGCCACAAGGACAAGCAATCTTCAGGGAAGCATCGCCACAAGGAGAAGCACAAGGACAAGTCCTCCACAGACTCTAGTTCCCGATCCCCGCTGAAATCTGGTACAGACTCCAGACCCGCTGTGGTGAAACCCGCAGCCCTGGTACGGACGTCAGGTGGAGGTTCTTCAGGGTTGGGTATTTCGTGTCCTGCTTTTCAGCCCTTCTCCCAGACTTCAGGCACACAGCCAGGTGGCTCAGCCGGATCCTCCTCGGACGGTGGGTCCCTCCCTGTCGCCTGTCTGGCTAAGACAATCAAGTTAGCCACTTCCTCCAGCACTGACTCTCTTGACCGATGCTGGGGGCAGGAGCTCACCTTCCCCAGGAGGGCGATTCCTCTGTCCCTCTTGGGATTCGGTTCCTCTCATCAGGCATCTCCTAGGCAGACGTTGGACTCTACACTGGACCAACGTCAGCAGAGGCCTGTTTCATCTACACTGGTGTCCCCAGCGTCTGTCCCAGTGACCTCTAAACCCACGTCACTGGACCCCCGTTCGTCACCGGCCAGTGAACACCTAGACCCTACGCCGGAGCCAGCGACACACTTGTCCGATCACCCAACATCGGATGACAGTACCTTAGTATAACGACCGATCTCGTTTCACGGGCACCGCGTCACCCCCGACACTGGAGGCTCCTCAGGATCCCAGAATTCTGCTGTCGGATGTAAAAGATCTCTTTTCATCCTGGTGGAACACCATCCAAGGGCATCCTGTTTCACCAAGACCTGCCTCTCCTCCTCTGGTGCCCACACCTCCTAAACGGCCTACCCTTCTGCCCCAAGAGCCCACTCCTCAGCCGAGGGAAACCACCTCTTATCTGGCTAACCCACACAGGGGTCGCACTGGCCACGAGGGAATCAAACATCACTCCTCTTCCAGGTCATTGGACAGGCCCGACGTCGCTCCAGGGGAAGTCACTACTGACGCTTCTTTTCTAGGTATACATCTTCGGAGGACTCGAGCCATAGCTCTTCCTCCTCTTCCAGGTCCTCCGGGAGCACTCCTTCCCTTCCACAACCCAAGGACTGTCCCAGATCTCCACCTGACAATCCATCTTTCATGGATGTCATGTGCCATATCCAGGACAACATGGGGTGGGATATGGAGGATTTGGACCCGGAGAGGCGTTGCCTGGCCAAGAACCTCCGCCAAAAGGACCCTGAGCCTATAGTGGTGCTGCCCCTAGTTGACACCTTCCAGGTCGTCACAAGGGCCCATGGAAGCACCCATCTACTTCTTCAGCTATACCTAAGAAGTCGGACTGCCTCTACAGGGCCCCCAGGGAAGAACTCTTTCTCGATGAACAACCCCTGGCGGATTCCATGGTAATCACAGCTGCCCACGATAGGCCGAAGCGACCCAGGCACCTGAGCACTCAGCCTCCAGACAAGGAGTTGAAGCAAACGGACCAACTTGGCAGGAAGGTCTACACCTCAGCCACTTAAACCATACACTCTCTAAATTTCCTCATGCACATGGTCCAATTTCAAAATGCCCTCTGGGAGCATGGCATGGAAATAGCCCAGGCCCTGCCTGACGTACCCGAGAAGGCAGAAGTACTTAAGCTTCTGAAAACAGGATAGGACATCTGCACTCATGTCCTGTGATCCTCTTATGATTCAGCTGACACCACAGCACGGATGGCAGCTACAGGGGTTTGCATCAGAGGGCACTCCTGGCTCCGAGTTTCGGGCTTCTCCCAGGATGTCAAGGCTGGTATCATGGATGTCCCTTTTAAAGGCTCAGTTCTTTTTGGAGAGGAGTCTGAGAAGATTATCACTCATCTCCAAGACTCCGGCAAGGCCATCTGGTCCATACAGACTATGTACCAGTCCAATCAGAAGCCATTTCGGCACCAGCTCTTTTGACACACCATCGTCAGCAGCCTAGAGGTCAGCAGCAAGGAGTTTTAAGCATAAGGCCTCTTCTCATAACTCTGGAGGTTCTGCTCCAAGAGCCACCGAGTCCTCCCAGGCCACTCTGCCCACCCCAGCTCCTCCGCCTGACTCCTTGCATGACCCCCCCCCCCAGCCGAAGCCCTGGAAGAGATGGTGGGGGTTCACTTCTCCCTCAACCTAGAGGTATGTAGCAGAATCTCATCTGACTGATGGGTCCTGCAACTGATAAAAATGGGGAACACAACAGAGTTTCTGGAGGTATCCCTGGACAACCTCCTACTACTCCCTATCACATGCAGCCCTCATCCAAGAGGAGATCCAGGCCCTTCTGGACAAATGGGCAATAAAGCCAGTGCCAGCCTCTCAGAAGGGAAAGGATTATTATTCCCATTTTTTCCTGGTTCCAAAGAAAGCCGGTGATGTACGCCGCATCTTGGACCTCAGCAACCTGAATAAGTACAGGGAATACAAACGGTTCAGGATAGTAACCCTTCCAGGCCTAACCCCCTGTTGCACCAAGGGGACTGGCTTTCCTTGTTGGACATACAGGATGCGTACCTTCACATGTTGATCGCCCAGCCCCAACGCAGTTTCCTTCATTTCCTTTTTCAAGGGCACCACTTCCAGTTCTGAGCTCTTCCATTCGGGCTGACCTCAGCTCCTCGAGTCTTTACAAAGTGCCTTGCCATGGTGGCAGTGGCTCTTAGGGCACGGGGTCACTACATCTTCCTGTACTTGAATACTTGGCTCCTCACAGCTCCCTCCAGGGAAAGGCTGCTGCAGACCAGGGGAGACACTTTTTCCCTATTTCGAGACTTGGGAATCACTCTAAACCTTCCAAAGTCCTCCCCCTGGCCGACCCAGAAGCTTCAGTTTATAGGAGCCCTTCTGGACACTGCAGGGCAAGGCTTTCCTTCCCACAGACAGACTTGATCGCCTTCAGGCTCACGCACAAGTAGTATTCTCTGCCAGTACGGTCCTGGCCAAAACTGTTCTCAGGCTCCTGGGACACATGGCAGCAGCCGTCGCAACTGTGCCGGCATGCCTTCACATGCAGTTGATCCAGTGGCACTTGCAAGTCCAATGGGATCAGCACACAGATGACCTAGGCCAACTTGTCAGAGTCTTGGAGCCAGTCCTTCAGACTCTCCAATGGTGGCTAACCACCTCCAACAACTCTAGGGGCATGCCCTTCAGGATGTCGCCTCCCACTCAGTCCCTGACCACAGACTCCTCCTGCATGGGCTGGGGAGCTCACCTCTCAGACCAACAGACTCAAGATCAGTGGTCTGTATTGGGGAACTCTCACCATATCGGCGTGTTGGACATGAGGGTGATCCTGTACGCCATGGCCCCGGGCCACCTACTCATCCAGACAGACATGTTGGTGGTCTTTTATATCAACTAGCTGGGGGAACTCAGTCGTACCCTCTCTGCAGGGAAGCCATGAGAGTCTGGTACTGGGCCATTGAACACCAGTTGGAATTGTCAGCCATTCACGTTCCAGGTGTATTCAACACCCTGGCCGATTACCTCAGTCGATCGCGGTCCAGAACCCACAAGTGAAAGCTCCTACACTCAGTCACAGAAGACCTCTTCGACACATGGGGCTGTCCTGAGCTGGACCGCTCTGCTTCCCCATTCAGCGCAGAACTGCCCAGTTTCTGCTTGCTAGATCCAGGGCCTGGTGTTTTCTGGTGAGACGCATTGTCCCTTTGCTGGACAGGGAGATTTCTGTATGCCTTTCCTCCCTTCCCACTGATCCAGAGGGTCCTTCTCAAGGTGCAATCAGAGGGAGTGGACATGATCCTGATTGCTCCTTACTGGCCTCGACAGATTTGGTTCCCTCTACTTCAGCAACTTTCAGTGGAATCCCCACTCCCTCTGCCTTTGAGCTCTCACTTGCTTTCCCAGGAGGTGGGACACTAGTCCACCAGGCTTTAAATCACTGCACGTGCATGCATGGCTCCTACAGACTTAGCCGTCACTCATTTTGGTGTCTCTGCAAGGGTGGGAGACGTCCTAGTTGCAGCACGGTAGCCCTCAACTAGAGCCACCTATGCCATGAAGTGGAAGCAGTTTTGCATCTGGGCCTCCACTGTCCACTTTAACCCTTTCACCTGTCCTGTAAACTCTGTCCTCGAGTATCTTCTGTCTTTATCGGACTCGTGTCTGAGACGCTCATCTGTCAAGGTGCACCTTTCCACTGTATCCGCATACTATGCACTGGTACATGGCAAGGCCCTTGCCCAGCTTGATTTACCCCACACATTCTTGTGAGGTATCCTTCATCTGAAGCCCCCTGTCAGGGACCTTTTGTTTGTTTTGGAAAAACTTACTTTACCTCCCTTCAAACCAGCCACAGACTGTGAGCTGTGCTTTCTGTCATGGAAAGCATTGTTTTTAGTTGCAATTACTTTTGCTCAGAGGATTTCCAAGCTTTAGGCTCTGATGTTCAAAGAGCCCTATCTCGTTTTCCACAAGGACCGGGTGTCCTGGTGGACCAATCCTAAGTTCCTGTCCAAGGTGTTTTCCGAATTCACTTTTAACTGAGACATTCATCTTCCTGTTTACTATCCAGAGTACTCTAATCGAGGGGAGGCTCTCCTTCACACTCTGGACGTTCACCGGGCCCTCCGCTACGATCTGACTTGTACCCAGGATTCCAGAAAGTCTGATCAGTTGCTTGCTTCATTCGCCCCAAGAACTTTAGGGGTGCCTGTTTTAAGCAAACGTTATCGAAATGGCTGATTCATTGTATTGTGTACTGTTACCAGAAATATGACAAACCTTTACCGGGCTTGGTTAAAGGCCATTCTACCAAGGGTGTTGCTGCTTCTTTTGCATTTCTGTGAAATGTATCAGTGGCAGATATCTGTGCAGCTGCCACCTGGAGCTCTGTCCACACCTTTATTAAGCATTATAGTTTGGACATTGCTTCCAGGCGAAGTACAGACTTCAGCCTTGCTGTCCTTTAGGGCCTTCTGTCATAAGGAACCTAGCTTTCTAGGGACGTGGATGTGGTGTTCAATTCACACTTACTGGCAGGTTCCTTGCCGCTTTAAATCTTGCTGGAAGGTCTTCAAGCTGGCTCCTCCCACCCACCCGGGTGGTAAAACTCTCGGCTCCGGCCTGTGACTCCAGATCTTCCTTACCGCTTGGAAGCTCAGGTTCTCTCCTTAGCGCTCTGCGTTTTAGGCCTGGATCCACACTCTTCGGTTAAACCGAAACTCATTCTCAAGTTTAAAAGACTTCAGTCTTCCTTTTCCCTCGCGGCTGCAACGGACAAATCAACTCCCGGATTTCGTCGGTGCCCCTGTGGGCAGAAGATGTCCCGGACCAATCCGCACTCCACGTGCGTTTATTGCCTTAGACTCTGCCTTGACTCACAGGCTTGTGAGTTATGCAAATCCTTTTCGGCTTCAGTATTGGAGGACCGTGCTGCCCGATTGCTCTTGGAGCGACCTGAAAAACGTTATCCTCCGGTCGATCGGGAGGAAGCTGCTGGGCGTGTCCACGGCGGGCCCGGCAAAACAGCTAGAGCAGATGATCGCCCTCGAAGAGGAGGTGGCCCAGGCTGCATCATCATCATCATCATCATCCTCAGTCGCGGCATTTACCCCGCTCTCCTTGGGCTCTTCCTGTGCAGCTTCTTTTAAGGAGCTTTGCCAGTCCCTCTCCACCAAGGGAGAAGGGCCATCGGGACATTCCTCTTGGTCCAAAAAGAAGGACTCCAAAGGTAAGTCCCACCATCGACGTTCATGGGAGCGGGAGCGGTCCCCTTCCCCGGATAGTCGACCTCAACTTCAGTGAGTTGCGGCTAAGGCGCTGGCTTCCTGATGTCCCGTCAGGTCAGCCAGCGAGACAACCGTTGTATGATCGAGATTTTTCTCGACTTCGTCGAGGCTGGTTTGTCGACTGGAGAAGCCGACAACCCATCTTCACCAGTTCCCCCGGGGGATAACCGAGGACTTGCCTGTGCTTCCTGTGCCGGAGTCGCCGGTTAAGGTTCCTGAACCGAGGCAGGAGCGGGTTTCCCCCGGCCCCTCTCTGACCCACCCTCGGAATCCCTGAAGGTCTCAGTCTCAGACCTCTTCCAGGTCCAGTCTGTCCCGCTGATGTCGGTGGTCTCGGTCTCAGCACCATGGAAAGCGGTGGCGCCACTCATCCTCATCGTCCTCTTCGGAGGATAGACTGTGGCACAAGTTGTGTCAGCGCTACGAGGATCTAATGTGGCAGCTCTTGTTGTCCAGGAATAAGCCGACTCCGTCGCCTTCCCCAGCCATTAAGTGGCTGTCACCGGAGGGGCCGAAACAACCCCTCATAGTGGTCAAGGAGCCGAAGCCGGCACCGGTTGTTCGTCCGAAACCGGCTGCGCCACCCATTGTGGTGGAACCTCCGCCTCCACAACCAAAGACTGGGGCCCCGAACAAGGATTCTCGGTCGGGTCAGGGTTTGCAACATAGGTTGTCGGTCACCCTCACTCCCGATCGACCTTGGCAGGTGGAGGGTGGCTCAGGTGCTCGGCAGCTGTTCACAGACTCCTCCTTGTTCTCCAGGCCGCTTGACTTGGAGTCCACTGGGGGGCAGTCGGTGGATGAGAGCCCATCCTCGTTCCTTGGAATGCTTTGACTCATCTCAGAGTCCACTGGGATGAAGCTCGAACCCGTTTCAAAACGGGCCAAGTATCTCCTCACGGAGATACTGGACCGAGGGGATTCCCCTATAGAGGCCTTCCCAGTGGCCAAAGCCATTGTTGGCCCAGCCCTGGAGCTGTGGCAGCGGCCAGCTGTTTGTCCAGCACCTTCGGCCAGGATGGCTCGGAAGTATGCTCTCCCTACCGGTTCATCCTCCAATTTCTCGGAACATCCCTCTGCAGAGGGGTTAGTGACCGACAGCATTTTCTGGCGTTCCAGGAACGCTCGGGATGTGGACAAGCCACCCGATGAGTCCAAGAAATTGGACTACTCTGGGTGGAAAGTCTATGCTGCTTCCTCCCTAGGCCTTCGTCAGGCTAGCTCGTCCATCCTGATGGCATACTTTTCACACGCCCTTTTGGGCTCCCTGGATGAGGTGATTCCTCATCTCCCGGTTGACCTTCAAACGATGGTCAAGCAGGTGCGGGATCAGGGAAGGGCGGTGGCCAAACAGCAGCGCTAAACTTCCTTGGACATCGCTGACTTGTGTGCCCGGTCAGTAGCGGCCGCAGTGGCCATGCGCTGCAGAGCTTGGCTGCGGATCTCCACCTTCATGGCGGATACCCAGCACAAGCTGGCAGACGTTCCCTTCTTGGGTACCGACTTGTTTGGTCCCGGGGTGGAGGGTCATCTTCAAAGGATCGAGAAGTCTAACACCACCTTGGACTCGGTCACGTCTGCCCAGAAGGACAAAGGCCACCAGCAGCAGCATAAGCCCTTTCGTCCTTCAGCCCCTGCGGCACATCCGGCCCAGCAACACCAGCATCAGGGTCAGCAGGCTCGCACTTGGCACCCCAAAACCAAGCCTGCTGCTTCCTCCAGCAGGAAGCCGGGACGGAAAGGTCCAGGCAGCTCCTCGGCAGGCCCTTCCTCCAAGCCTGCCCAGTGACGGGTTGAGGGGTGTCGCCCCCAATCTCGTCACTCCTCCCCGGGTTCCCCCCCTGGGGGGTCGGCTACGCCACTTCCTTTCTGCCTGGTCCATTATCACCATGGACCGCTGGGTGTTGGAAGTGGTAGACAGGGTCTGCCTCTGGAATTCAAGCAGTCCCCACCCTATCGAGCCATCGCCCCACGAGGGGCAACGGGTTCCGCAGCTCTCTGTCGGCTCGTCTAGCCAACATTTCCCTGCTCCTCCAGAAGGAGGTGATCAGTGAGGTGGCAGACCCTCCTCCAGACCCAGGGTTTGTGTCCAGGTACTTCCTGGTCCCAAAACGGATGGGGGCTGGCGCCCCATTCTCGACGTACATGACCAAAACAAGTTCCTAAGATCTCGCACCTTCAGGATGGTCACTCTGGTTCAGATCATTCCATCCTTGGAACGAGGCATGTGGTTCTGTTCTCTGGACCTTCAGGACGCGTTCTTTTACGTCCCAATACGTCCGTCTCACCAGCGATTCCTCCGCTTCAGGGCAGAGGGAACCCTTTACAAGTTCTGGGCCATGCCCTTTCGCCTCTCTCCAGCTCCCAGGGTCTTCACCAAATGCATGGCAGTGGCGACAGCATTCCTGCGGTGCCGAAGGGTCTGGGTGTACCCTTACCTGGATGACTGGCTGATTGCAGCCCCCTCCAGGTTGAAGGTGGAGCGGTCCATGGATCTGGCCCTCCAGGTCTGCTCTCAAATTGGCTTCCTCATCAACGAGGCCAAATTGAAACTCGTGCCGCCGTGGGTGATTCAGTTTATCGGGGCAGAGCTCGACTCTCTTTGAGCCAGAGCATGGCTCCGGGTGGACAGGGCCGAGGTCCTTTCCTCCTTTGCCCAATCATTTCTGGTTGGGCAATTGCGCCCCTCCCGGGACTTCCTGCGCCTTCTTGGCCTCATGGCGGCCTGCACCAATGTGGTCCGTTGGGCCTGCTGGCATATGTGTCCCCTGCAATGGGAGCTGGCCCACCAATGGTCACAGCGCTCCGGTCCTCTGGACCAGCCAGTGACAGTGACCCAGGAGATGTGGAACAGCCTCCAGTGGTGGCTTGTTCCAGCTCATCTGCAGGAGGGTAGCTAGTTTGTCCGCCCCGAGCTGACGGTCACTCTGACGACCTATGCCTCTCTGATGGGTTGGGGTGCCTATCTGGGGGAGCTCAGAACTCACTGTCTCTCGGCCCCTCAGGAATCTCGATGCCACATCAACCTGCCAGAGCTTCGAGCAGTCTGACTAGCCCTCACCGCCTTCGCTTCATTTGTACGGTGTCAAGTGGTCCAGGACCAGATGGACAACACCACGACCATGTACTGCCTAAACCGTCAGGGCAGGACGCACTCCTTGCCTCTGTGCTAGGAGGCTCTCCACACTTGGTCTCTCATGATCAGCCTGGAGGTGGATCTCCTAGCCATCCATGTGGCAGGAGCCTCCAACACTCTGGCTGATGCCTTCAGACGGATAGGTGCTGCATCTCACGAGTGGTCTCTCCTGCCGGAGGTAGTACAAGTAGTAGTAGTAATGATTTTATTCATATAATGAACAAGGTAAAACAATCCCATTGAGTACACAAATACACTCATTTTCAAGGGACACCTTCTAAAGTGCATACCTGGTTACAATATAGAAGAAAAATATAAAAACATACAAAATACAAAAATACAAATATACATATACTCAATAAATACATTACCACATATTTAAATCACATACATAAACAAAGCCACAATAATACATAAATATTCACCCATTTTCTAATACCTCATAACAATCATGAAATTTCTCACTTTGCCCATGATACCAAGATTTAATTTTTGTCCAACTTATTTTAACACGTATCTTCTCAAATCAGGAGGCAAATTATTCCAAATTTTGGACCTAAATAAAATAATGTTGACACCCATTTCTCGTCTTAAACTTTGGTACTTCAAATTCTATATATTGGGCTGATCTCAAACCCTTATTTGGTTATTTAGTTTTCAAGTCTTTAGCAATATATTCAGGCAATTTATTTTCAAGAAACCCGCATACAATCTTAATTATATGCTGATTTCTCCTGATGTATAAATGATCCCAACTATGTTTTTATATAACTCACAATGATGTGTAAATCTATGTAAGCCTGTGATATACCTAGCCATCTTATTATATGAAATATCTAATTTTTTCAAATCAACTTTATTTGCACCCCCATAAATTACATCCGCATAATCAATCACTGGCACTAACATTGTATTAATCACATGAAGCCTTATATTCCTAGAGAAATTACTTCTTATTCTATATAGCATCCCCAATTGTTGCCCTAATCTCCTAACTAAATTATTTATGTGAACAGACCATTTACAATGCACATCTAACCATAACCCTAGATATTTGTACTCATCGACTATCTGTAATATGGAACCATCCCTCACTGTTATTTCCAATGATTTCATCTGCAACTTTTTACTTTTTTGTCTAAATAACATTACCTTAGTTTTAATAGTGTTCAATACTAATTTATTCTTAACATAATATTCCTGTATATCATCAAAGGCTGATTGTAATGTACACTGTATACTATAGATGTTCATATCTGAAACATACATAATAACATCATCAGCATACTGATGATATTCTAATTTGTCTTGCTTGAAATCCAAATCACTAGTATATAGGTTAAATAATAGGGCCCCAGAATTGTTCCCTGAGGTACCCTTGTCTTATTTGCCTAAAATCTGAGATATATGAATTTAAAGACACTTTTGTTTTCTGCCTTTCAAATAGTTGGAAAACCAGGCTACCACATTGTCTGAAAACCCCATACTAAACAATTTATTAATTAATATTTCATGATTTAACGAATCAAACGCTTTTGACAAATCAATCATAATTGCCCCTGTCAACAATCCATTGTCCATAGCTCTCTGAATATCTCCTGATCTTACTTC
Source organism: Neoceratodus forsteri (assembly GCA_016271365.2). Taxonomy (NCBI): domain Eukaryota; kingdom Metazoa; phylum Chordata; order Ceratodontiformes; family Ceratodontidae; genus Neoceratodus; species Neoceratodus forsteri. The sequence goes on from CM028132.1 coordinate 745,568,625, forward strand.
GAGACACAGCTCTTGCAGCAGGTTACACCATTAGGACTGAAGCCGGCAGGCGTCAGGACCCCATGGAAAAATTCTAGCTAGCTATCTTCAGCCCCCGACGTCGGTCCCGCCTCCGGCGTCAGGCACGATAATACATAAGGGGAGGCGGTCCGCCCGATTCCCCAGTTCTTTCCCGCCGTCGACTTGCATGTCTCGACCCTTCGGTTCAGTCTCTAGTGCGCGACGCGTGGTTAAGTTCTTTCCTACGGGAAATTCGATTTTCTACAATCAAGTTTTTCTCTGATGTCCTCTCCGACCTCCGGTCACTCTTCTAAGTGTGCTTGTGGGAAGCAGATCCCCTTCAAGGACCCTCACTCGGCCCGCGTCCGGTGCCTAGGCCCAGACCACGACACCCGGGCCTGCTCCTTTTGCCAGGGGTTTTATAGCAGAACCCGGATCCGTCTCCAGAAGGCCCTTCAGGCTTTTTTGCTGGAAGAAAAGATTAAGATCATGTCTTCCAAGGGGAACTCTTCGAAGAAGACCCACAAGCACGCTGAAAAACGTAGGGAGAAGGCCTTCAGGTCCCCATCTAGGGCCTCAGACTCGCGCAGCTCTGGTTCCAGGTCCGACCGCCCCTTCCTGGGCCAGTTCTCAGCCTCCCCTGCTGCGGTCAAGAAGTCTTCATCCTCTTCTCAGGCCAAGACTGCCAGACCTTCCTCGTCCTCCAGGGCCCTGGTCAAGTCTGAGGATCGCCACCATCACCATAAGTCGGGTCCGCCTTTCTGAACCCGACGTCAGGTCGGCTTCCTTGCCTCCTCGCAAGACCTTGGAGCTTACCTCTCTGAAGAGACCGCAGGACCCGACGCCGGTGCGCCCGTCGGCCAGACGACCGTCGCCGGCCAGGCCAATGCATCATCGGACGCCGGTAGGGGGAACGGCGCCCGCTCCTATTGAGAAGAGAACCCCGATGCCTCCGACCGACGTCGGTCAGGAGACCATCACCGAGGAGGAATTGACTCAGCCCGAGGACCAGACGGGCGACCCCGGTCCTGTCGAGACGCCCAAGGAACCCTCGCCATTACCCGAGCCCCCTGTGGAGCCAACGCCGGGACCCGACGACCATCCACCGGCGCCCAGACTGTCGTCGGGCCTTTCCATGGTAGAAGTGAAGGAGCTGTTCACTTACTGGTGGGACACCATAAAGAAGGACATGGTTCCCACTCCTCCTCCTCTTCCTCCTACACCGATTACTCCTCCGGATCCTACGCCCCCCTCCCCATCGGGGTCGGCAGGCCGGCTACCTCCTCCCCGGGAGCACAGAACACCTCCAAGGGGGGAGACCAGACAAACGGAGACCTCCGTCCAAATCCTCTTCCAAGGTCACCCAGCCCTAAGAGACCCAGAAAGGCGCCCGACGGTCGCCTTCGATAGCGGAGGACCGCAGGGATCAGAGTTCTCAACATCCAGATCCCCATCTCCCCTCTCCATCCCTTCTCCGGATCCACGCGAGATGCCAAAGTCTCCTCCGGATGACCCTTCGTTATCGGATATTATGAGACACATCCAAGAGAACATGGGATGGGATGCAGAAGAGCTAGACCCCGACAGGCTACGCCTTGCAAAGTATCTTCGGCAGAAGGACCCCAAGCCTGTGGTGGTGCCACCCTTGGTAGACACTTTCGTGGACATCACCAAGGCAGTGTGGAAGCGTCCATATTCGCTCCCGGCGATGCCGAAGAAAGCTGATCGCTTGTACAAGGCTCCCAGGGAAGACCAGTACTTGACTCAGCATCCTCAGGCCGACTCTGTGGTCATAACAGCCTCACATGACCGGTCCCAGAGACCACAACATCTGAGCACCCTGCCACCGGACCCAGAGTCCAAACAGCTGGACCCTATGGGTAGGTGCACGTATGCTTCCGCTACCTGCGCCATCAGATCCCTGAATTACTTGACCAACATGGTGCAGTTCCAAAATGCCTTGTGGGAACAGGGTCTGGATGTGGCTGAGAAACTGCCGGAAGGTGAGCAGAAAGAGGAGATGCTTCAGCTCCTTCGTACGGGTTCAGACGTGGGAACCCAAGTGCCATGAGCACGATGACTCCGCTGGACTCCTCGGCCCGAGCAGCAGCTTCAGGCGATGCATCCGGAGACACTCTTGGTTACGCTGCCTCCGGCTTTACCCGGACGCCCAGAAGAATATCATGGACGCCCATTTGAGGGAGAAGTCTTGTTTGGTAAGCCCTCAGAGAAGATTATTACCAAACTCAAGAGGCCGGAAGGCGTGAGGTCGGTTCAGGCCATGTACCGACCCAAGCTTAGTTCCTTCTCAGAGAACCAAAGCCGATTCGTGGGACGGATGCAGAGCAACAGTCCCACCCGCTCCACAACAGAGGGGCTCCGGCTTTCGCAGAGAACCCAGGGGAAACAACCCGCAGGCCGTAGCCAGCGTACTTCCAAGCCGGTACAGCCAGCGGGACCCTCAGCCGCCACAGCCTGACTCCTTTCCGGCCCCCGCCCCTCAGGATCAACGGGAAATCATGGTCGGGGGTGCATTACGCAGACTTCCTGCCGGGATGGCAGGCTATAACCACCGACAGGTGGGTTCTTCAGTTAGTCGGAAGAGGCCACTTTATAAATTCGCAGAAAAAGCCACCTCGAGGCCTCCTTTGCTCTCCGGTACCGGGTCAGCACAAGTCACTGATCTGGCAAGAAATACCGGCGCTCTTGCAAAGGGAGCGATAGAGTACGCGTCCCGAGAACCAGAGAGGACAAGGATATTATTCCCACTTCTTCCTGGTTCCAAAGAAAACAGGGACCTCCGTCGATTCTGGACCTCAGCGACCTCAACGTGTGGGTCGCCTACAAAATTCTGCATGGTGACTCTTCCGTGTCTCATTCCCATGCTGAAGCAAGAGCATCCTTCTTAGCGTCTCTAGACATGCAGGACGCATACCTGCACATCCCTATAGCTCAGGCGCACAAGAGGTTCTTGCGCTTCGAGTTTCTCGACCACCACCTTCAGTTCCGAGCCCTTCCATTCGGACTGTCATCCACACCAGGGTCTTTACCAAATGCATGGCAGTGTTGGCGCGTCTCTAAGGAGACAGGGCCATTATGTGTTCCCGTACCTGGACGATTGGCTTCTCATGGCGCCTCCAGAGGCGTTATTCTGGCGATCCAGAGCACCCAGGACCTGTTCGATCTCTGGGCATCCTAATCAACCACGAGAAGTCTCTCCTGGTACCGTCGCAGAAGCTGCAATTTATAGGCGCAGTACTGGACACCGTCCAGGGAAGAGCATTTCTTCCAGACGACAGAGCGGAGCACATCAGATCCCTCATCAGGGAGTTGTCGTCGAACAAGACTGTCCCTGCCAGGTTGGTCCTTCACTTGCTCACACACATGGCTGCGGCCATTCCTACCATCCCTTTTGCAAGGCTTCACATGCGGGTAACTCAGTGGATGCTCAAGGTGCAATGGGATCAAAGGCAAGACCACATGCAGCATCCGGTCAGAATCACGAACACCGTGATTCGAGACTGGCAGTGGTGGCTAGACCCAGGGTCACTCTCCACGGGCGTCCCGTTTATAGCGCCGTCCCCGGAGGTAATCCTCACCACAGACGCCTCAGGTCTAGGGTGGGGAGCACACCTGGACGGGGTGAAGTCCCAGGGTACGTGGACCCCTCTGGAGGCTCATCTCCATATCAATGTCCTAGAGATGAGGGCGGTCCTTTATGCCCTGCAGGCCTTTCAGTCAGAAATCCCGCAAGTACTCTCCTGCTTCAGACAGACAACACGGCGGTGATGTTACCTCAACAAACAAGGAGGCACACACTCTACCCCTTTGCAAGGAGGCCATGAGGGTGTGGGATTGGGTAATCCGACACGGTGAATCTGATCACAGTACATGTTCCGGGGTGGACAACACGATTGCAGGCGGCCTGAGTCGCTCCCAGGCCAGAGTCCACGAGTGGGAACTTCTTCAGGAGGTAGCAGAGGATCTGTTTCTTGATGGGGAACTCAGAGTTGGACTTGTTCGCATCCCCATCCAGCATAAAACTGCCCAATTTTTGCTCGCTAGATCCAGGGCCTGGTGTTTTCTGGCGAGGCAGCGTTGTCCCTCTCCTGGGCTGGACAGATTCCTCTATGCTTTCCCTCCTTCCCATTGATCCAGAGTTCTTCTCAAACTGCGCGAGGAGCAAGCAACCATGATCCTTGTGCCCCTTTTGGACCAGACAGATATGGTTCCTTTACTGATTCAACTATCCGGGAACCTCCGCTCCCATTGCCGTTCAGCTCCCATCTCTTGTCTCAGGAGGAAGGTTCACTGGTCCACCCGGACTTACGCTCACTGAACCTGCATGCATGGCTCCTAGAGACATAGCCATCTTGCGTCACGGGGTCTCGCAAGAGGTTGCGGAAGTTCTTTCTGCAGCCAGAAAGCCAGCAGCAGCGTGCGTACGCCATGAAATGGCGCCGTTTTTTTTGTTTATGGTCGCGAGCACGCAATTTTTCCCCTTTAGGTTGCCCGGTGAGAGTGGTGTTGGACTACCTGCTCTCTCTTTTCCGTTCAGGCCTAGCCTACTCCTCTATCAAGGTGCACCTTTGTGCCATCTCTGCTTACCACCTTCCGGTGGGACATCGCACAGTGTCACAAATGGAAGCCTCTCGGGAATTTTTGAGAGGGGTGTTACATCTTAGACCACCGTTAAGGACCCAGTGCCTCCATGGGATTTGCTCTTTGTCCTGGAACAACTCACGCTCCCCTTGAACCTGCAGCGGATTGCAAGCTGCGTTTTCTGTCATGGAAGCAGCTGTTTTGAGTGCTGTTACTTCAGCGAGAAGAGTTTCTGAGCTTCACGCTCTCATGTGCAAAGAGCCTTATTTAGTTTTCCACGGACAGAGTATCCCTGAGGGCAGATCCTAAATTTTGCCTAAGGTGGTTTCTGCACTCACTCTCAATCAGGATATTGACCTGCGGTCTACTTCCCGAACTACTCTAATAGAGGAGGCACTGCTCCACACCCTAGATGTTCACCGGCTTGAGGTATTACCTCAACAGAACTAAACAACCGTAGTTCAGAGCAACTTTTCGTTTCCTTTTCTGAAAGGATGATGGGCCAACCAGTATCCAAACAGTCCCTGTCTGCTGGCTTGTCCAGTGTATTTCATACTGTTATGATATTAAACAAAAGCCCCTCCTGGAACAGTCGGGGTCATTCTACTAGGGGTGTGGCCACCTCCTTTGCAGCACTCCGAAACGATTCCACCTCTGCTATATGTGCTGCAGCCATTTGGAGCTCTGTGCATACATTTATCAGGCATTATAGCCTGGACATCGCTTCTCGGCGAAGAGCCGGCTTCGGCCTGGTGGTGCTACAGGGTCTCCTGTCCTAGATTCAGGACCTGGAATGTAATTCCTAGTTTCCTCCTCCCAGAATGTTGACAGCGTTACTGCTTTGAAATCAGTCTTAATGGTGTAACCTGCTGCAAGGGCTGTGTCTCGAAGTAAGATAGTACAGTTACGTAAGAACTTACCGTAACAGTAGATCTTCGAGAACAGCTCTTGCAGCAGGCACCTTCCCGCCCACCTTCCCCCTTGGAGGAGGCATGGCTTAAGCCTTTACTATCAGGGATTTTTTCCCTTTTTGACTTCTGACGATGGATCCTCGGTCTCCCATTTCGATGTCAGCCTGCGGCCGGAAGTCTCCGGCGGGAGAACTGGGGAATCGGGTTGGACCGCCCCCTTATGTACTACGTCGGAGGCGGGACCGACGTCGGGGGCGGTCCCCACTGAAGATAGCTAGCTAGAATTTTTCCATGGGGTCCTGACGCCTGCCGGCTTCAGTCCTAATGGAGTAACCTGCTGCAAGAGCTGTTCTCGAAGATCTACTGTTACGGTAAGTTCTTACGTAACTGTACTTTACTTTTATTAATGCAGTATGAGTACTATATCCTTCTCTGAAACCTGACTGATTTCTGTGCAGGATATTCTGTTCATTTATATATTTCTTAACCTGTTTAGCTACAATTTTTTCACAAATCTTTGCTACTTCTGGTATCAGAGATATTGGACGATAGTTACTGATCTCAGGCTTTGAACCAGATTTAAAAAATTGGAATTACTTTTGCACATTTCCATTCTTCTGGTACTTCCGCTGAATACAAGGACAGCTCAAAGATTTGTGTCAAGGGATAGGCAACAACTGGGGCTGCAAATTTTAACAATTTACTACTAATCTCATCTAATCCAGTTGCCTTTCTTTCATTAATATGCAACAATTCTAATAAGACCTCATTCTCATTTATATGACCAAAATCAAATGATTGATCCATTCCCCTTCTAATATTAATGAACTTTTGACTGTCAGAAGCAACAACATCTGTACCTTCCTTTACAGCCCCCAAATTAACAAAAAGGTCATTAAAACAATCAGCCACCTCTATGCATTGTTCCATCTCTCTACCTTTAATACTAAAGGTTTGTCGGTAATCATTTTTTCCTGGATTTTGTAATTTATGAATTAGTTTCCAAAATTTACCTGGATGTGAAAATTGGGTATCCTTTAACACATATTTATAATAATCTGCTTTTGCCTTCCTAATATCCCTAAGATATTTATTTCTTAAGGCTCTATAGCCATCCCAATCCTTCTGTTTCTTTGATTTCTTAGCCTTTTGCCATTGAATATTTCTCTTTTTACGTAAATTATGCAAATTCCCATTATACCAAATTGCATTTTTTAATCCACGATAAACTTTTCTCACAGGTGCATGCTGATTACAAACATTCTCAAACTCTTCCCGAAAATACTGCCATGCCTCATTTATAGTGGGAATTAAAGCTATTCTCTCCCAATTTACTTTTTCCAAATCCTGCATAAAGGCAATATAATCAAATTGTCTAAATACCCTTTTAGAAACCCAATATCCAGTTTTAATACTTTTCTCTTTCGCTCTCACACATACCACCCCCTGATGATCACTAAAAGTGTCTAACAAAACACTACTCATTTTATATTTTTCCTCTTGTGGTAAAAATTAAGTCAAAGTAGAAGAACATTCACTGTCTTTATTATTAATTCTAGTTTCCCATCAGTTAACTGAATTAATCCAAGTCTATTTGATAAATCAACGAGTTCGTGATCACTTGTAACTTTTTCCCAGTTCACATTGAAATCACCAAACAGCAATATTTCATGTGTAGTTCGAAAGTTATACAAATAATCATACAAAACCCCAAATTTGATGAATGAACTCTAGGGGGTTTATACACCCCCAATATCATCATGGGTAAAGAAAAAGGGAATCTTAATTCCACTGTTAATACTTCTATCCCCTGAAAGTCCATATCATTTTGTAGAACTTTGATGTCTAATTGCCGCTTAGCATATATCGCACCCCCTTTTTGTTGCGATCCCATCTAAACAAGATCTGTTCTCCCACTGGGGCACCCCTCAGGTGGACCTGTTTGCCTCCAGGAAAATCGAAGCTGAGGCTGTTTCATGCCCGCCCCCCTCAGCAGGGCTCGCTGCAAGGGGATGCCTTCTCGAGGCCGTGGACGCCAGGCCTCTTCTACCCCTTACCTCCATTTCCCTTTATCCACAAGGTGCTTCTCAAGGTGAAGAGGGACAAGGTGCAGGTGATTCTGGTAGCCCCAGACTGGCCCCATCAGTTCTGGTATCCAGATCTCCTCAGCTCTAGGCTCCCGAGGTGGCTTCCAGCCCTCCCGGACCTGATCTTAGTCAACAAGGGGCAGGTACTCCACCTGGACCTTCAGTCCCTGCACTTGACAGCCTGATTCCTGAGCGGCTAGAGTTCCAGGCCTTGGGTCTTTCCAGCGAGGTCCTCAACGTTGTTGAAGCATCTCGTAAGGAGTCGACCAGAAAATGCTATGCCTTCAAATGGAAGAGATTCTCCATTTGGTGTCAGAATAAGGGGTTGGACCCTTCCTCCTGTTCTTTGGCTAGCATTCTGGACAACCTGTGGTCCCTTTCTCAGCTAGGGTTTTGGTAGATGACCCTTAAGGTGCACCTGGCAGCCATCTCTGCTTACCGGGCGCGAGCCGGGAAGCAGTCAGTGGCGCAGGAAAAGGTGGTCGGGCACTTTTTCAAAGGCCTTGATCACATATCCCCTCCGGTGCGAGAACCTCCACCTCCGTGGGATCTACTGCTGATATTGGCTAAGTTCATGGGCAAGCCATTCGAACCAATGCACAGGTGTGACATCTCTCACCTGTCGTGGAAGACCACCTTCTTGGTGGCTGTCACGTCAGCCAGAAGGATGGGAGAGCTCTAGGTACTTTCTATCGAGTCTACTTATCTGGTCTTCTAGAGGGACAAGGTTGTCCTTCGCCCCCACCCGAAATTCCTTCCCAAGGTGGTGTTGGAGTTTCATCTTAACCAGGTGTTGACTCTGCTGGTGTTCTACCCCATTCACACCTCTGAGGCCGAATATAGGCTCCATACTCTGGACCCTAGAAGAGCGCTCTCTTATTATGAGGAATGGATGGCTGAAGTTCAGGGAGAGGTTTGTCACCTATGCTGAAGTCGCACCTGGCAGACCTGCAGCCAAGCGGACGATAGGCAGGTGGGTCACCTCCTGCATAGATCTCTGCTATAGGTTGGCGGGCATGGAGCCTCCCAGAGGGATAAGAGCTCATTCTACCTGCCATACCACTGCTTCAGTGGCTGCTTCCAGGGACATCCCTATCCAGGAAATCTGCAGGGCTGCTACCTGGAAGTCAGCACACACCTTCATCCTCCACTACCACATCGACCTTGAGTCACGCCAGGATGCTGGTTTTGGGACCTCAGTTCTCTAGTCTTTATTCCCTAAGTAGGGGATGCGCGCCTTGCCTCCCTCCTCTCAGAGAACTGCTAGGAGTCTGCCAATAAGTGTGGATTGAACAACATATCAATGTCCCTAGAAATACAGGTTACTCACCTGTAACAGGAGTTCTAGGAGTGGTATATGTTGTTCATCACTAACCATAACCTCCCTGGCCGCGCAACCTGGCTTCCAGCGGGCTAGATCTGGCATCATGGGGCGGAGCCGAAAGTTTTACCACCGTGGTGGGTGGGAGGAGCCAGCTTGAAGACCTTCCGGCAAGATTTAAAGCGGCAAGGAACCTGCCAATAAGTGTGGATGAACAACATATACCACTCCTGGCACTCCTGTTACAGGTGAGTAACCTGTATTTCTTCCAAGGTGTCTTTTAGCATCAGTAAGGTCCCACTCTCCTCCCCTGATCTCCTTTTAGGGGAAGGGCTCTGTTTCAGTTAATCCAAATTTGTCATAGGAGTTTCAACTAAGTTCATAGCAAAGTTTCATTGTCATTTTTATACTTCATGCTTTTTAAATACTATTGGTTCACGTTTGGGGCATGTGCCCATCTGCCTCTGAAAAATTCTGGTGCCTTCTCAGGCTGACACTACACAGCATACGCCTTCCTATTTTCTGATTGGCTGATGCTCAAGCTCATTTCCATAAACCACACCTCTGGGGCAGCAATAGCTGGCCAGCTATCTGCATGTAGTTACTGATGACAAAGGATACCATGGAAGAAAGAACATTTCTACTGTGAGTAATTTTTTCCCTCCTTAACAAAGAACACTCTGCACCCCCTGAATTTTCTTATAAATCAGAAAAAATCCCACATGGAGCCAATGCAACTCACTTTCAGAGTTTCAGAGCACAGTTGGCTACTCAGCAAAGCAGAGGTTTTCTTCCACCAGAAAGAATATAAAAATTCTTGTCAGTGGCAAAATCTTTCGTACTGGGCCATCCCAGGCTGACCAGACATTTCTTGAAGCTCTGGGGTCACATGGGATCCATGACTGCTGTGGTCCCAGGAATCAGATTCAGAATGAGAGACATACAGTACCACCTGCGGCCTCACTGGTCCCAAAAGAGCCATTCTCTGCCCAAACTGGTTCCAGTCACTAAGACACTACTTCGGGCTCTACAGTGGTGGAAAGAAACAGCTAACCTTTCGGTAGGAGTTCCATTCCAAGCTCCCTCTCCCACAAAAATCATCACTACAGATGCTTCTCTGCTGGGATAGGGAGCTCATCTGGACAGTACTTCTCCCAGTGGCACCTGGATTCCAAAGGAGTCACAGGCTCACATCAACTGCCAGAATTCAAAGCTATTTACTTGGCACTGAAGGCCTTTGCTCCACAAGCAAAAGGTCGCACAACACAAATCAGGACAGACAACACCACTGCCATGTTTTACATAAACAAACTGGGTGGCACAAGGTCCAGCGTCCTGTGTACAGATGTCATGAGAGTTTGGTGTCTGGCCTATTCCCTGAATGTCAGTCGTTTAGCCATACACCTTCCTGCAAGGACAACACCGTAGCGGATGACCTCAGTCGCTTCAACCAAGGGCACAGTGAATGGTCTCTGAACAAACAAGTACTGGCCACAGTGTTGGGGCACACCAGAAATAGATCTTTTCACCTCTCACCTCAACCATCAACTTTCTCTGCATTGTTACAGGCCTCCAGTCCTGGGAAACCTACCAGTAGATGCCGTAGCTCTGGGCTGGTCAGGGAGTTTCTTTATGCCTTCCCTTCATTTCCCCTGATTTGGGGTATTACTGAAACTCAGAACTCAGCCAACAACAATGATTCTGGTGGTGCTGGATTGGCCAAAGCAAGCTTGGTATCCTCTCCTGCTTGCCCTCTCTTGCAGCAAACCCATTCGCCTTCCACTAAGTCACACTCTCCTGACTCTTCCTCAGTTAGGAGTGACTTATCCAGACCTACAGTCTCGTCACCTCAGAGCTTGGCACATGAGGAATTTGAGTTCCTTGCCATTCAGTACTCCGACCAAGTCCTGAAGATCCTGAGGATGGTCAAAAAACCTAGTTTAAAAAAAAAAAAAGGACCTATACAGCCAAATGGAAAAGATTTTTCCCTCTGGTGCAAGGGGAAACAGATTAGAGTCTGAGCCTCACACTCTAATCTCCTGGATTATCTGGTACACCTCCAGGCCTCAGGCCTAAAAGCCTTCTTCCTGAAGCTTCATCTGGCTGCAGTTTCGGCCTACTTTTCTGTTGGAAAGAACAAATCTGTTTTATTCCAACCTGTGTTTAAACAGTTTTTCAAAGGCCTCCTTCATCTTCAGCCCCCATTCAGGGAACCTGTTCCTTCTAACCCCAGTAATACTCAGGTATTCTTAACTTCTGCAGTGTCCCTTTAAGACTGAGCTGCCCAGAGAGATGGGATCTTTGCACAAGCTGATTTTCAAACATTGCCTCTAACCAGCTGCCTTGGTTCTAAACCCTCAGATTTTTCTCTCCACCTGTCAAGACAAGAAGCCCAGAGTTTCTCTCATCATCATCTATACGAACATACGAATGTGCCAGCAGAAACAGACCACCTGGTCCATTTAAGTCTGCTCGAGTGTGCAGCTAGCACCCCTAGTTTGTAGTGGCCCCACCCCCTTCGTCATCCCACTGCCACCCCATCTAGTCCCGACGCTTAAATTTTCTTAAAAATACATAAATATTTTTTGATCATTTTCTTATACTGCCTCTAACTTTGTGGTGTTGTTTTTTAAACCGTTGTTTTAGTTTAAATTCTTTTGTTTTCTCGGTTTCTCCCATTTCTGTATAACCAGTGGGGAACCGGGGTTTTCATTATTGTTTTTGGAATTCCCCTGACTAAGGAACTCTGTTAGCTTTGTTTAAATTTTAAGTTTTTATATTTTATTTTGAACCGCTAATCCCAGTTCGCGAACAGCTAGCCCGGATTCGGTTCCGGTAAGTTTTTTCTCTGTTCAGGAACCGACCGCTAATGCTAAATAAGGTTTTAAAAGCTTTCTTATTTAGCGGTTATTTGCTATTTCTGTTTTTTTTTTTCTCTCAGAATGTCTGAAAACCAAAAAGAAGAACTGATGAACCCAGTTTTAAACTATGTACTGATTGTGGTGAAGTTTTTGTTAAAGCAGACAAGCACACCCTTTGTGTGGTCTGTCTGGGTTTTGAACATTTAAAAATAGACTGTGATATTTGCAGAACTTTTCCAGAAAAAAATGTGGGAAAGCGCCTAGAAAGGCTAAAGAAAAAGATATCCGTTTCAAAGGGTCCCTCTGGCTCCGATCAGCTGACACTCTCTATGCCTGTGGGTGAAACCACAGCAATTTCAGCTAGTGTAGCTGCCACCCCTGAGATGGGTACTCAAGCAGTTTCAAAGAAGCTTGCTGAACCAACTGACTCTCCGGTTCCCTCAAAAAAGCCTAAAAAGTCTAAGCACACAGAACCCCCTGCTGATAAGCCTCTGGGGATTTCTGTGCATGCAATAAAAATGCCAAGTGCAGAAGAGATTGCACATGCTTTCCGTGTGATCCATGCTTTAAAAGGGCTGACTACCCTTTGCCTCAGACACCAGCCAGACAGATAGGCTCTTTTGAGCAGTCTTCTGTTTATGAGGACACCAGCCAGACAGATGGGCTCTTCTTCTCAGTCTTCTGTTTATGAGCAAGAAGAGTACCTGGACGTTGAGGAGGAGAATGAAGGGGAGCCTATTGAATCAGAGGTTTCCCCTGAACAAGAATTTGGTTCCCCTCCTAGGGCATCGGAGGAGTTTTCCTTTCACTTCACTTTTATAAGAAAAATGGTGGATGTCTTAGCCACACATGTGAAGTAATTGAAGATGAGGAAGAAGCAGAGCATATGGAACTGATGGGGTTAACGCCCACCGAAAATATTCTTCTTCCCATTAATAAATTCTTTAAAAAAGATGCCTTAAAAATACTGCAGATTCCTAATACTGTCCCACCATTGGATAAAAGGTTGGATAAAAAGTACCAGCTAGAGAGACAGGGTGCAGAATTGTTATTCTCGTACCCTGACCACCAAGGAGTAGTGCAGGTGACCGCCTGTGACAAGGCAAGACACTAGCCTCCTATCCTCCAGACAAGGATTCGATGAAAATACAGTATGTCCAAGAAAGGCTACCTCTCGGCTTCCTTGGCTATCAGACAGGCCAATTTCCAGGCCTATGCTGCACAATACCAGAAATCACTCTGGCAGTTGGTGCTTGCCATGTCTGAAAAGGTACAGTCTCCTCTCTTAGCTGAGTTAGCTGAAACAGCAGGATTTGGTCTGGAAGCAGCCAAGTATCAATTTCAAATGGCTGTGGATTCTAACGACACAGCTGCCAGGTGGATGGCGAACACTGCGGCTCAGAGAAGGTTTGCTTGGTTGAGGGCCACAAACCTGACCCAGGATACTCAGACCAAAGCTTTAGATTTCCCACTTGAGGAACATTCCCTCTTTGGGCAAATGACAGAGGCTTACATGAAAAAGGTGGATGAGTATAAAAGCACCTACAGAAGCAATTCTGCAAAGGAAAAAGCTTCTCCATCCACTAGACCCTATGGAAGGGGAGGCAGGGGCAGGGCCTTACTTTCAACACATGGCTACAGCCCCATACCAGTAGTATCCACAGCAAGGATACTTTAGGGGAAGGGGCAGACTGGGTTCCAAGCATGGTTCCCAGCCCAAGGCTCAGTCCCAAGCTAAACAGGCACCCTGACGTTTCTGCACAGGCCGCCTCCCTACTGCCTGTAGGATGCAGACTGGCTCACTATTTTCATCACCATAGACAAGTGGGTCCTGGAGGTGGTAGTGAGTCAGGGGCTGTCTCTGATTTTCAGATCCCTTCCACCTTTAAGAACTCAAGTTTTCAAACCACTGCCAAACACAGAAAGAAAACTCTTGGAAGCAGAGGTTCAAAAACTGATCCTTGCTCAAGCAGTTGAACCAGTGCCAACCAGCTTAAAGGGAAAAGGACTTTATTCTATATACTTTCTCACCACAAAGAAAAATGGGGAGTGGCGGCCCATATTAGATCTCAGGGTCTTAAACAAATACCTAACAAAGCCAAAGTACAAAACAGTAACCTTGACACTGATTCTGCCAGCTCTCCAAAAAGGAGATTGGTTGGCATCACTGGACCTAAAAGATGCCTATTTCCACATCCCTATGAGGGAATCTCATAGAAAATACCTCAGGTTCAGACTCCCTTTAGGTTATTATCAATTCTCGACACAGTCATTTTGCCTCACTTCAGTACCAAGGGTGTTTAAAAAGTGCATGGCAGTAGTGGTGGCACGCCTTTGAAAGCTGGGTGTCACAGTTTTTCCATATCTAGACGATTGGCTGGTAGTGGGAAAATTCCCTTAGCATGTCAGGGAGCAGCTGCTCATTACTCAGGAGCTCCTGGAGTCTTTAGGATTCATAATAAATCAAAAGAAGTCAGTTCTGTAATCCTCTCAGATATTGCAGTTTATAGAAGCTGAGTTAAATACCCTGCAGGGCAGGGCTTACCTGCCCCTACACAGGGTAAGAAGCATTCAACACTTAGCAGGTGCATTTGTCCTGAACAAGTCAAAAACTGCAAGACAGTTCCTTCAACTGTTGGGCCATATGGTGGCTGCCACTGGCACGGTATTAGGATCCAGGTTCCAGATGTGGGACATCCAGTTTCATTTAAGGGCTCACTGGTGTCAGAAAAGAGACACTCTTTAAAAATTGATTCCAGTAACAAAAACTTTGTTACAGGCTCTCGAATGGTGGAAAGAGGAAAGCAACCTGAGACAAGGGCTTCCTTTCCAACAGGAGACCCCATCAGTAATTCTCAACAACGGATACATCACTCCTGGCGTGGGGTGCCCATCTGGGGGATCACACTACCCAGGGCACATGGTTAATTGCAGTCTTGTTCACACTGAAGGCCTTCACCCCTCTGCTACAGGGAAAGGTGGTACAGATCAGAACAGACAATACCACCACCATGTACTGCATAAACAGGGAGGGACAAGGTGCAGTCCTCCCTGTACAGAATCTGTGAAAATATGGAGTCTGGCTTACTCCTTGGGAATTTCTCTCCAGGCAAGGACAATACCTTGGCAGACCCCTTGAGTCGGATCAACCAGGCCCATCACGAATGAACCCTGAACAAGCAAGTGGTGCAGGTAATTTTCAGGAGGTGGGGCACTCCAGAGGTGGACTTGTTCACATCCCACCAGAACCACCACCTGCCGAAGTATTGTTGCAGACCACAAGAGATGGGAACAATCCCTCTGGATGCCTTAATTCTAGATTGGTCAGGGAAGTACCTATATGCTTTCCCTCCCTTCCCTCTGGTATAGACTTTTGCTCAAGTTCAAGTCCCAGCCAGCAACCATGATCTTGATAGCACCAGATTGACCCAGGCAGCCATGATACTCTCTACTGCTCTCTATATCTGTGGCTGAACCAGTACACCTTCCCAGGAGGCACAGTCTGTTAACCTCCAGTCTGGGGAGGCTCCTGTACCCAAACCTCAGATCCCATAGGCTCAAGGCCTGGCTCTAGAGGACATAGAATATGCAGGATTAAACCTTTCTGAAGGTGTCCTGGATATTTTGAAAGGCTACAGGAAGCCCTCCACTAAGAAAACTTATTCTGCAAAATGGGAAAGGTTTTTCATCTGGTGTTCCACACAGGATATTGAACCAACACAGGCTGGGATATCAGTCATGTTGGACTATCTTACTTATTTACATTCCTTAGGCTTTCAGACCAGTACACTGAAAGTACATTTGGCTGCAGCATCTGCTTACATTTCAGCCAGGCAAAAGTTCTCATTGGCTTCAGAATCACAGATCCTATTTTCAAAAGGTTCTTTAAGGGCCTTTCTCATTTGTA
This sequence comes from Neoceratodus forsteri, assembly GCA_016271365.2. NCBI lineage: Eukaryota > Metazoa > Chordata > Ceratodontiformes > Ceratodontidae > Neoceratodus > Neoceratodus forsteri. Next base: position 745,584,314 of record CM028132.1, read on the forward strand.
AACCCCCCCCCCCCCGACACACACACACACACACACACACACACAGACACACACACACACACACAGGGAACCGGGGCCTGCATGGGATCTTAATGTGTGTATAACCAAGCTCATGGGACCCCCTTTTTAGCCTATGTCTTCAGCTCATTTAAAATGTGTCACTTGGAAAACAGTTTTTCTAGTGACAATGACCTCTGCCAGATGAATCAGCGAGCTTCAGGCTGTTTGTGTGGATAAGGACTACATTTTCTTCTGCAGTGACAAAGTTGTCCTGGGAACAAACAGGACATTTCTCCCCAAAGTGGTCTCAGATTTCCATCTGAACCAAACCATTACCCTACCTGTATTTTTTACCGAGCACTCCACCTCTGGTGAAAGGAGGCTTCACAGTTTGGATGTTAAGAGACCCCGTAGTTATTACATGACAGCCGCTAAAGGACTATAGGCAGGACAGAAAACAACTGTTCTTGACTTGTGGGGATGTGGGAAAGGGTAACCCAGCATCTTAAAAGGTCCATTTCTCACTGGATAGTTCAGTGCATCCAGTTTTGTTACTCTAAAGCTGGAAGGGAACCCCAACAGGGTTGAGGGCCCATTCCACAAGGGGAACAGCTGCTACCTTAGCTGCCAGGGATGTCCCATTAATGGACATCTGTAAAGCAGCTACCTGGAAATCAGTACACACCTTCACAAAGCATTACGGTTTGAACATTTTGTCCAGGAGTGATGCCAGGTTTGGCACAGCAGTCCTGCAGTCTGTTTCCAAAATAAGTTCTTTTCCCAGCTCCAAAGGTATTGCTTCAGAGTCTACATAAGTTATGAATACCTGAATATTAATGGGGTTAGAAGAAAAAACTACTCACCATGGTAATCTTGTTTCTTCCCAGTGATACTCGGGTATACATAACTACACACCCTGCCTCCCCTTCTAGAACCTGTAGCCTCTGCATTCCTGGGAACATGTATCTGGCCTACTGTGTGGGTGCCACAATCTTTATATGTTTATAGTTAGTGTTCTTCTGGTTCTTCTTCCCCTTCAGGTGATTCTGACATTCAGGGGTGTGGTTTCTTTTGTTTTTCTCAATTTTGAGGTTTTTGACCTCCATTTGGGAGGATTTTGTGGGGGTTAATCTAATTGTTGTTATAATTCCAATCATTTGGGTGGTAGATATATTTCGTAGTTCTGAGACCTGTCTTTCCAGGCTCATAGGAAATCTGAGGGTTTAGAACCAAGGCAGTTGGTTAGAGGCAGTGTTTGAAAATCAGCTCGTTCAAAGATTCCATCCTTTGCATAGCATCCCATCTCTCCGGGCAGATCAGTCTTAAGGGACACTGTAGAAGCTATGAATACCTGAGTATTACTGGGAAGAAACAAGATTACTATGGGATCTTAAACTGTGTATTGCCAATCTCATTGAGCCACCCTCTGAACCCATGGCTACGGCTCATCTCAAGTATGTCACCTGGAAAACTGTATTTCTAGTAGTCATTACCTCTGCAAGGAGAATTTCAGTGCTATAGGCACTCTGTAATGAGCACAACTACATCATCCCTCACACGGATAAGATTGAGCGCAGGACGAACAGGAGATTCCTGCCTGAGGTGGTCTCAGTTTCACCTTAATCAGTCCATTTCCTTACCAGTATTTTTCACTGACAGATCCACCCCTTGTGAGCACAAGCTCCACAGTTTGGATGTTAAGAGGGCCCTTCTTCACTACTTGGAACACACTAAGCTATTCAGGGACTCCTCCACACAGCTCTTCCTTACCCATGGGTAGGTAGATAGAGGAAGGCCTGCCACTAAAAGAACAGTCTCTCACTGAATCATCTCCTGCATTCAATTTCATTTGACAAGGCTGGAAAACAGCCCAGAGGGCCTCAGGGCCCACTCTACAAGGGGCACTGCTGCCTCTGTGACAGCTGCAAGGGACATTCCCTTACTGGATGTCTGTAAAGCAGCTACTTGGAAGACTATACACACATTCACTATGCACTACTACTTGGATCTACAGTGTAGATCTGATGCCAAATTTGGCAAGGTGGTTTTGCAGAGTCCATTTCTAAGTAGGTTCTCTACCCGCCTCCCAACTGTACTGCTTTGTAGTCTACACATTGTTACTGATGCTGAAGAACCCTTGGGCCGAGAAGAAAAAATTACTTAAGCCGCTCGTGAGGTTGTCCGAGGCCAAACAGCACTTGTGTAGGTAAATCATTTATCTGACAGCTCACCATTGCATATCCCGTATAAATGTCTATGGCCCTGGACACACTGAGAAACTTAAAACGGTTTAAGTGCCTTAAAACTGTTTAAATCCCCCTAGCACTGTTTGCAGACAGACTACAAGCCCCTTAAAACGTTTTAACAAAAGTGTTTTTAAACCCTGTTAGATACCTAGTCTTAAAACTATTTTTAAAAACGTTTTGGAGCTAGCATGGTTTTACTCACAGGTCTGTCCAGGAGTAAAAGTGTTTTAAGCTGTAATGGTTTAACTAAAACAGTTCTAGCTGCAGTGTGTCCAAGCAAGCACAGTTCTGTGTGTTGGACTTGACACAACGAAGTTACAAGGAGAACAGGTTTAACACTAGCAGTGTGGCCACATTAAACCGTTATCAAAAATGGTTACTGAGTAGTGTGGCTGCACTGAAATGGTTTAGCTAAACTGGTTTTAAAAATTTTTTTCAAAAACAGTTCTGTAGTGTGTCCAGGGCCTAAGAGAGGTTGAGCACTCCTACAGAATGATTCAAAAGAGAAGACATTGTGGGGGCCGCGGATAAGCTTCTCTAATAAACTGAGCCACAGTCTTGTACTTGCATCTTTAACTTGATTTCATTTACATTACCCCAACATTTCGCTCTATACTTTCACGGCTTTTTTGAGGGGATTTTATAGTTTTTCTGTTAAAAGACATGTAATACAAATTATCAGTATCAGTCCATATAAAAATACCAGTACTCAGTCCTTAAATAAGAATTATATACATAAGGTGTATTACCATTGTAACATATCTTCTATAAGTAGCATTTCTTTCTGTTGCTGACTGCAGTTACAGTGCTGTAAATAGAAAATGTTTCATTTCATATTTCAATGCAGTGAATAAAGTGGGAGAAGAAGGTTTACTTAAGAGGAAGGAGGGGGTCAGAACTAGAGGGCACTGCCTCAGACTGCAAGGAAAAGATACAAGGGCAATGTGAGAGGGCGTTTCTTCATGGAGAGGATGGTGGAGCCCTGGAACAGACTATCAGATGGAGTGGTGGGGGCTAAATCGGTGGAAGAATTCAAGGGCATGGGACAAGCATATGGGCTGCAGTATCCGGGGAGGTGGGGGCTGGCAGGGAGGGGGAGGTGTGGGGGGCAGGACTAGATGGGCGGTATGGGCCTTTTCTGCCATCAAGCTTCTATGATTCCATGAAACATCCATAATTGTGCCTACCTTGACCAACAGTGAGCTAAAAAGTTACTACACCAAAATAACTTTCTCCGTTTAGCCCAGTGCTGCATCAAGTACCTGTCTATGCAGCTGGGCTAAAAAGGGTGAAAGCTGTTTTGGCAGCGTAACTTTCAGCACACTGTTGGTAGAGGTTGCACAGTTACTGGAAATATTTCACTGCACTAAACTATTAAATGGAACATTTTCTGTTCTGTATGTAGTACTATAATTGCAATTAGCAACAGAAAGAAATTCTACTTAAAGAAGCTATGTCACAGTGGTAATATACCTAATGGATATAACTCCTATTATTTAAGGACTCAGCATTGGTATTTTTATACGGACAGATACTAATAATTTGTACTAGATGTCTTCTAACAGAAAAAATACAAAATCCCCTGGAAAAAGCTCTGGAAGTATAGGGCGAAATGTTGGGGTAATAAAAATAAAATCAAGTTAAAGGAGTAAGTACAAGGCCATGGCTCAGTTTATTGCAGAAGCTTATCAGCGGACCCAACAACTTCCCTTTTGACTCATACAGAACCTCCAGGGGAAACTAAAGAACTTCAAGTGCACCATTTCCCACAGCATTTAATTATTTTGGATCACTCCTACAGGATGCCCACTCTTGCAAAATAAAACCCTCGTATATAAAGATATATATACTAACATACTAAAATGCCAGCAGACTAGGCCTAACGGTCTTTCGTGTCAGCTCGTTTGGTCAGCCCCCACCCTGGGAGCTGATCTTGCTGCCCCGCTTATCCTCTGTGGCTTCTTCCTTCCCAGTCCCGGATATTCCCACTGCACAGGACTTTGCATCCAGAACCCTTCCCCTGTACCTGTCCCAACCCGTCTTGAACCCCTCCCCACCGTCTCTGCCTCCACCAGCCCCCTGGGCAGCGCATTCCATGGCTCCACCACCCTCTCAGTGAAGTAGCACCTCCTCCTTTCTCTCCTGAATCTCTCTCCTCCAGCTTCCAACCATGCCCTCTAGTTGCCCCCCCTTCCTTTGGGACACCTTGACTTCTTCTCCCCTATTTAACCCCTTCTTGTACTTGAAGACCTCTGTCATGTCCCCCCGGTCCCTTCTCTCTTCCAATGTGTACACATTTAGCTCTTCGAGCCTCTCCCCATAGGTCCTGTCTCCCAAGCCCCAGATCATTTTGGTTACCCTCCTCTGGACCCCATCCAGGAGTTCAATGTCCCTCTTTAAGTGTGGCCTCCAGAACTGCACGCAGTACTTGGGGTGCGGCCTCACTAAGCAGTTATACAGGGAAAGTATCACTTCCCTTCTTCTGGAGGTGATCCCCCTAGCGATGCATCCCAGCATCCTGTTGACCTTGGCCGCTGCCCTCCTACAAGTCTCAGAGTTGTTCATCTTGACATCCACCACCACCCCCAGGTCCCTTTCAGCCATTGAGACTTGTAGCTTCCAGGGTATACTCTTGACCGGTTTGTGGCTCCCAGATGCAGTACCTTGCATTTCCCTGCATTAAACCTCAGCTTCCACTTTCTAGACCACCTTTCCAGAGCCTCCAGGTCCCCCTGTAGGGCCACCCTCCCATCCACCACGCCCCCAGTTTTGAGTCCTCCGCAAAGAGATTCATCTCACTCCTGATACCCTTGCTTATGTCAGAGACATAAGCACTGAACAGGAGGGGCACAAGGACTGATCCCTGAGGGACCCCACTAATGACCCTCTTTGGGGATGAGACTATCCCACCAACCACGACCCTCTGGGTCAAGTCCTGGAGCCAATTGCCTATCCATCTGATCATCTGGCTCCCCACCCCCATTTCTCCCAGCTTATTCAACAGGCCTCCATGAGGAACAGAGTCAAATGCCTTGCTGAAGTCAAGATAGAGGATGTCCACCGGTCTACCCAGGTCCAAGGCTCTCGTCACCCAGTCATAGAACTCCACAAGGTTTGTCTGACATGATTTCCCTGGGACGAATCCATGCTGTCTATCGTCCAGGCACCCCGACTTTTCCAGGTCCCTCCCCAGCCTCTCCTTGACAATGCCCTCCATTACCTTGCCCACCACTGATGTCAGGCTGACGGGCCTGTAGTTCCCTGCCACCTCCCTTGATCCCCCCCCTTGTGGATAGGCACTATATGCGCCACCTTCCTGTCCTCTAGAGAGGTGCTGAAAAGCTCTGCCAGGGGTTTCACCAAGACATCCGTCAGTTCCTTCAGCACTCTGGGATGTAACTTATCTGGCCCCTGTACTTTCTCCGTCTTAAGGGACCTGAGGGCTTCCCTCACTCTCTCTGCCATGATTTCTACCTCCGCTACCTCGTCCCCCTGCCTTGCCTTCCCCTCTCCTGCCAGTGATGGCCCATCCTCTCCCCAGACCCGATGATCAGCAAGGGTCTTCCCCCCTCAGTTTCACCATCTCCTCCCATGTATGATGGAGCCCCCCAATTTACTTGGGAAAACTGAGGAGAAGTACTCATTTAGTACCTCAGCCTGCTCCCCCGGATCTTGTGCCCATCCCTCTTCTGTTATAATCCTGCTAATCTGCCTCTTCATCCTTCATTTTTCCCCAGTGTATCTAAAGAACCCCTTATTCCTTCTCCTAATTTCCCTGGCCAGGTTCTGCTCCTTCCTTGCCTTAGCCACCCTCACCACCCTAGTGGCCCTTCTGGCCATCAGCTCGTACTCCCCTCTATCCCTTTCACTCCTTGAGCACTTGAAATGCCTATAAGCCACCTTCTTTCCCCTCACCACCTCCTGAACCTCCCTGGTCCACCAGCAGGGTTTACGGGCCCTACCATATTTTCGTCTTATTCTGGCACAGGTGCTGGTAGCATCCTGCACCCCCCTCCTGAGGATTTCCCACCTACTGTCAGTGTCCATGTCTAGCCCAATCTCATCCAAATGCTTCTTAAGGATCCTTCCCATTTCCTTGAAATCCGCCCCCCTGAAGTCAGTTACCTCTGTCTTTGTGCAGCCTTCTACCCCTCCTAGGTCCAGGCAGAACCAGACCGTGGCATGGTCGCTCCCTGCCAGTGAGTCCCTTACCTCCAGGCCCCCAATCTGGTCACTGTCTGCCAGGACCACATCCAGTATCTGTGCCTCCCTGGTCGGTTCCCCTACCTGCTGAGTTTGGAACACATCCTGAAAAACATCCAACAACCTCTGTTCCCTGGCCACCGAGGATGTCATAGTCTCCCAGTCTGTTCCTGGCATGTTTAAGTCCCCCAACACCACCACCCTTCCCCTGCCCAATTTGCAGCGTCTCCCATCATCTGCTACCAGACTCTCCTGCAGCTCCTCTGCCAGCGCAGGGGGTCTATACACCACTCCTATTTTTACTCTCTTGGCCCCATTTGTTATCAAGGTGACCCAAATCGCCCCCACAGTTCCCTCCGCCTCCTTCACTCCTCCTATGCCAATGCAGTTTTAAACTATTAATACTACCTTCCCTCCCCGTCCTTCCTGAACATGGTGTAACCCTCCAGGTTCAGGTCCCAGTCGTGCCCTGCGGTTGCCCAGGTCTCAGTGACCGCTGTCACATCCACCTCTCCCTCAGTTAGCATCGCCTGCCACTCAGGCATTTTATTGCCCAAGCTCCTGGCATTTAGCAGGACTACCTTCCATCCTTTCCGTATACTTCCATTTCCCCTGCTCGCGTTCCCATGGGGATTCCGTCTTCCCCCGGGCAGCACCTTACCAGTCGGCCTTTTCCTGCATTCCTCCAGCTCTCCAGGGGGGTGGAGACCGAGCCCCTCCTTTATCGGACCCCCCTCGACAGCCTCTTGCATATAAAACTGGGTGCCCCTCCCAGCAACCTAAGGGGGGGGGGGTTTGTGGAAGGTGACTCCTTGTTCCCTTTTTCTAGTTTGTCTTTCTTCTCCCATTTATGATATGTCACCTGTGTGGTTATATACCTGTTAGTTGCTAAATGCAGCATGTGCCCTGGGCACTATCCTGTTTAACCCTGCTTGGCAGTTGTACTGCATGTGGGAGTTGCTGTGCCCCTTTTTTTGATCAACTACACCAGCTTTTACACAGGGTACATCCCTGTGGTGGAAGGACAAGCAGGTTGTGTTCTTTTTTGGTTTTTACCTCTTTTTACTTCCTCCTTGGCGGATTGCCTCTGTAGGCCAGCCTACCTGACTTCAGGGGCTTTCTGACACTATGCGTGCCCCAGCAGAACCCTTGGAACTGGCCTGGAGGCTTCATCCCGGTGACCCCCATGATTTTCCCGTTATCTGCCCTCCTGACCCTGGAGCCCCGGAAGCAGTGACTTTGTGTTGGTGGAGGCCCGCATGAACACCGCAGCTCTAGTCGACAGCTCCTTCTGCCCTCCCCTGGCTTTGTGCCTGGCTCGAGGTGGCACCACCCCCAGCCTCCACTGGGGCAGCTGCCACCAGAGACCCATCATTTCTTCCTGAGGTGGAGAGCTTACCAACCGGCAAGTGCTAGCTGTCTCCCCCCCGACCCCAGCTCGTTCCTGAACCCGGGTCACTGGCGTGGCCCGAATGTAGCATCCGGCGCTCAACCCTCCGAGCATCACCAGGTCGCCCAGCAGGCAGGGCTATTGCGGGGACAATGGGGCAATGCCCCAGGCTCCCCGCCATAGACTGGGCCCCCCAGTAGTCGGAAGCAAGAGACACTTTTAGTAGGTGGCCTGGTGGTTTTGTAAATCATACCACCTCCCCCTCGCATAGCGGAAGTTAGCTGGCCAGTCAACCTCCCCCCCATAGGCCCTGACAGCTTGCTCTCTTAAAATGCTGTGAAAGCAGCCTGACTTGGAAGAAGCACATTTGTTAAATAAAAAAAAACACACAAGCCCCTGCCACAGATTGGCTCCCGCAAGCCTACATTGCAGATTTCTCTTGTTCCCCTTCCCTCAGGTGGTACAGTACTGGTATGGATTTGTATAAATCATGCCTCCCCGCCACATGAGTCAAGAGTGAATCAACCCCGGAGCTTGCTGCATAAAACAAAACAAACAAAAAAAATGACTTTGGGAAAGGATTTCTTAATTAAAGAAAACAAAACACAAGCCCCGGACCCTCCTGCTACAGATAGGCCCCCGCAAGCCAACATTGCAGAAGATTTCTCTCATCCCCCCCCCTCCTCCTCCATTATTTGCAGCCTGCAGCTAGGGTCGGGTGACTTGCTAGAAAAACAAACTGGCGCTGTGTGGCACAAGAAGTGAAGAAGGCTAACTATGCAAGCACCGTGATCTACCTCCTTAGGATACTGACAGGTTTTCCACTTTTTTGAGTCTGGGACTGGACCTGGACCGGTGCAAGTTGCGACCAGACCTGGGCTGCTGCTGCATAAGACGAGGCCAGGATGAGGAGCTTTGCATACAATCCATCTGGGCAGCATTTTTTAAACCACGCTTTCTTGGTGGTTTTTGAGGCTCAGCATGCACTTTGCCAGCGGCAGCACCTGCACTATCTGTACGCCACGCACACTCTATCACTAGCAGCTGATTAATCGATGCATTGTCCTAAACTGCCTGCTGCTGCTAAACTAAGGAGTTTCAAAGGAGCCAAGCAACAGCAGACAGCTTGAGTTCAGTAAGTGGCTTAGAAAGTTGATATCTGTATTTTATTTTATGCTGAGATAATTGATCTGATCTTGTTCAAAGAAGAGATAAAGGGACGTGTGTGTGTGTGTGTATACATGCATGGATCCTCTAACTCTGAAATAAATGGAATTAATCATTCCTTTGATATCCCATGAGCAGATAAAGGTATGACATCAGTCTGTTTATTTGGAGTCATAGCATTTGTACATTGGAACGGCACACTTCTGTACAATGGGTACATAAAGTAACTTACTGTTGTTTGGAGTAGGATGCATACCTCTTAGTAAAGCACTGTTTATTTTTGTTTCATTTATTTCCTTAAAATAAACTTGTGATTAAAGAGGTTACTTAAAGATTACTTTGCTTTTCTGAACAGGGTCTAGAGGGAAGCGACTTAATAAAAGCCCAAAACTCACCACAGAGCATCTAGACCCCCAGAGCATCTGGAGCCTGGCGGCCTTCATGTCTTGTACAGTACAATAAATATAACATTACAGACTATGACAACATGACAGGGTGTTGTACTTCAAGTTACTTTTTTCTCCTGTGAATAATGGGGGTAGTCTCCCCATATGGTGGTTGTTATGGTTAATAAACAACATGCTCAGTAAATGTTGCGTAAAATAAAACATTTTGGTATGGAAAGTTGGGCGTTTTACATGGCCACCCAAGTTGTGAGTGTCCCAGGCCCCCCATGGCTTGATCTGGCCCTGCTAGCCAGTTGTGTTCTTGGTGGAATTTTTCTTCTGACTGTTATACTATCTTGCTTGGTATGCCCTTTTCTTCCTTGTGTGTTTCCTTTTTTTGGCACATTGTACCATCCCAGTCACAAGGGGGTCCCAACAGTGGGCCTTCCCCTTATGTTTCTGCCAGACTCGCATGCTCAGGGCTGTGCCATTTCTCTAAAACCTCTGTCCATCTTCTATCTAGCTAGTGGTGCAATTCTCTGGCTCTGCACCAAACTGCCCCTTGTGCCACCTAGTATGCCCTGTTCTTGACCTCTAGGTTGGTAGCCAGGTTTTATTTTGTTTATTTTTGTTTCCCTATATCCTTTCCTTATCGGCTAGAAAGCCTCTGACCATCTATTTTTCTCCACTTTGTTTCTATCCTGAATAGAACTGAGGTGTGTGAGGAAGCCTTATTAAATAGCACATGATACCACGTGCAAGTGTGCAGATGCTGTGCTCAGTAGTCGAATTCAGCTTCCTCCCTGCAAAAAATTTGCTTTCACAGGGCCCTAGTTTATCCAGCCACACAACTATAAGTGATTAATGGTGAAGATATTCTGGAAAGGCAAGAATTACCCCAAGTACCTATTTTTTATTTCAGTATTTAAATATTGGTAGATGGGTTTTATTGTGTTGTTCGTTAGTATTCCTGTATAGTTTCTCTATCCCTTTGGACTAAGAAACTTCATAGCCCTCTCTCCCTCTCCCTGGTTTGTTTGTTTCTTTCCTGGTGAACAGAACTGAAGGAGCTAGCAGTTAGATGTGGCACATCACCAGGTGTGGTTGCACAGGCGCCATGCTCAGTAGTCATGGCTGGCTCCCTTCCTGCAAAACATTTGCTCTTGGAGGGTCCTGGTGCCTCTGGTCCTAGGCCCATAAGTGTTAATCAGTAATTAAAGATATCCTAGACATGCCCACAGGAAGGAAATGAATAGTCCATATTATCACACTCTGAAGAGGATGTGGAAGGCATTGGGGTAATTCCAAATGTTACCCAGAGTTAAGCTACAGCTGTGGCGATATTGATGGTTGGCTTGGGACCCAGCCTTCACCCCTAGCGGGGTAGACCCATGGTACCAGAGACAAGCTAACTGGGGCTTTGATTATCCCAAGCAGTGACTACAGGGTAATGCACTGAGAACCTTCAAGGAGCCGCAGGCAAATTCATTTGGAGACCAGCCCATAAATTCAGATATTTCCAGATTAGAGACAACATTAGCGGGCAGCTAAGGGTAGAGAAAAGGCAGGACCCAGGCCAGGATAGGAAAGACAAGTCACTGACAACTCTACATAATACAATTCAACAAAAAGGGGCAGTTTCACTAACTTACCAATTCCTAACCCAGACAAGAGCACAAGCGGCGGCGTATATCATAGAAAAGTGGTACAAAGAGATGCAGATTGAGCTTACACAAGGAGAATGGGGGAGGTATTATATAAAGGGTCCTTCCTCATCACATCCTCTCCAATCTAGCATGAACTTTCCTGGAAAGTAAAAATGAGGTGCTTTCTCACACCCATCATCAAGTCACATTGGGACCCCACTTGCACGTCAAGTTGCTGGCGCAAATGTGGAGACCCACAGGGGACTCATTTCCCTTATTTTTTAGCACTGTACAAAACATGCAACCTACTGGGTTGCCGTAGCAAAAAAAAGGTACCGGATATCTTTTCCCTGTGGGAGCTCCCATCCATCACCAACCTTTTGTTTGATCTTAAACCACCCTCCATGCGAGGGAAAGATGCAGCTTATTTGTGGTACATATGTGTAGCTGCTGCGGCTAATGCAGTAACCAAAAAGTGGCTTTGACCAAATCCCTCTAGAGAACAAGATTGGATGACAGTAATGAATGAAATTACAGAAATGGAACCTCTAATTTTTAGAGTGCAAGTAAGTGAAGAAGCATACCTAAATTGTTGGGTGATGTGGGACCTCGCACGGAGGACTGAAGGAGCAGAAAATGCTACAGTGAACGACCCAGCTTGCTAATGAAATACGGGGAGGATGCTAGATGCCCAGCAGGACTATAAAATTAAAGTCAGGGATATCAGCAGACTAGTCTCAAGTAGCAAGTGTTGGGTGCAAGACCAAACAATATTTCTATTTCTATATTAAGCACTCTCTATAGCATCCACAATTAGTTAGGCTCACGGAAATTAGAGGTGTTCTAAATTGATTACTGTTGTAGTACAGAGACTCAAGTGTTTATACTGATCAATTAGTTTCTGTGTAACACAAATGTATCTCCATGAAATGTGTTCAGGTGAGGTTATTTAGGTTATATTTTTATACTAAATGGTTTTCATGAATGATATTTCACAGACACTTTACAGAATTTGATTCCTGATATTAGTATTACGTTATTACTGTCTGTACCAATAACTAAGCTTGCAAATAAAGTATTTAAAAAAAAAAAAAATTCTGGAAGATCAGCAGCTACAGGAAGTATGCAGTTTTCCTCTTTGTCACCATGGCAAGGATGATGAGAGATTCCTGCAGCCTGCATGTGGCTCTGCGCCCCCCAAGTGTTGTTGAAGGCCAGGAGTTCCTTCAAACATCTGTGAATGGGAGGCTACTGCTGGAAGCGATGAGGACCAACTTCATTGGAGTTGGTGTTTTGGGCTATAGATCTGGTGTTCGGTTGTATATGGTGAGTGGCCCATAGTTTGTTGACTGTGACTTTGGAAATAACTGGATTTAGCGCTCTTAGACTTTCTGAGAAGCTGCACACTTGGAACGTTGGCCTTTTTTTTTCCGGGGGGCTGTCAGTCTGTGGGCCAAGTTTCTCTTGCCTTTATAGAAGGCTACAGTCATGGGATAAGGGTTTGGTTAAGGTCTTATTTTTCTCATGGTGTTGCTGTATTCCTGTGTACTGGATTGTGGAACCTGCGGCATTTGGGGCCATTGTGTTAAGCACTACTATATTATCTGTGGTATTGAACTACCCATATCAACAGACATGCATTGGATTAGCCATCTTAGTACAAACTCCTGAACCACTTTTCCAGCATTACCCATACCGACCAGTATCAGCATTGTCTCACCTGCTTTGCAGCAGGCAGCAATATTGACATCTGCAACATCTGCTTCTCCTTCAACTTCAGATGCTAGAGAGTTGATGCCTGAGATTGAACTGTCCAGCTCTAGGTTTAGGCGGCAGGCCTCGAACTAAGTGGTTACATGGTAGGTCACTGGACTGTTCCTTCGTTCCTTCTCTGCTCTTCGGAGTCAGACGAGGCGCTGAGCCTGACCCTCCCCCACTGAGCTGAGGTCATGCTGTTGTCTCTGGTGGTGGTTTCTGGAGGACCCTCAACTCCTCAGGGGGAGTACCACCATAGTCTGGTTGCCTTGGGAACCAGAACTATCCCCCTAGTCGGTGTTGGCAGCTGCGATGCCAGCCATCTCTTTACTGATGCCAACTGTTGGTGTCAGTGCCACATGCTGTGCCAGCTCCACAGCTGGTGTCCGTGGCACTTTTATGTTGACATTGCTTGTGGCATCAGCACTGGGTCCACATTCTGTGCTAACCTTGGTGCCTCCTCCAGAGCCAGGTCAGGTGGTACCAGATCCACCCTTATGTACTATTCACCTTATGCACCATTATGGTATCACATTTTTAAATTGTTATTGCAACAGTGGTGGTGATACCACTTAATGAATGGAGCTGTCAATATTTTTTAATTCTCCATTTCAGAGACATCCCTGCTGACTAATCAGGTCCCCCTTTGAATTAATTGGAAATAATCCATGAAAAATATTACAAAAGGGTGTAATGATTAAGTGTCAGCAGAGATGCTTACTGGATGGAATCTTTAATTGGGATCTAGTGTGCTTGTGCATTGTATCAAGTGCCTGTTTTTTTTAATTGACTAATAAGAGATGTGATTTATGTTCTACCAACCATATATAAACACAGAGGTGAAGTTGTAAGCCACACCCCTGATGAAGAGGCATTGCACCTCGAAGCGCTGGGCTGGTACACTGTTTATGAAATGAACCTGTATTGAAATTTGTACAGCTTGTGAAAAGTTGTTGAAAAGTTTGGACTCCTCATAAGAGGTACTGTGTGTGTATTTTACCTTCAAATTTTGCACAGTGAAGCTGAAAAAATTATTTGAACCCGATGCATGGAGTGCTGGCTTTATTTTACTTACTGTGACTTCTCATTTACCAGCACACAATCTGAAAACTGAGTGCTGCATTTCTCTACTCTGGCACCAGATCCAGACTGGACTCTGCAGCAGGGCCACCAGGAACCTGGCTTGTTGTCATCTGAGGGGGCTTCCCCTTGGGACATCCAGTCAGAAGCCCCCACAACTTCTGTACCTTTTGAATCAGGAAACTCTTCCCACTTCTCCCCAGGGTAGAGGTAATCATGAGGTTATAGCTCCTGGCCGAGGATGAGTTCTGTGGCTCACTAAGCAACTACCTTCCCGCTACTTCCCAAGTGCCCCAGGCCTTTTGATAGGGTGGCAGAGACCCTTAGGCCCCCAGGACCAACGTCTCCACTGCAGTACCATCAAGTGGATGGAGAACATGAAGTAATGAGTTAGGGAAACTAACCTGATGCTTTTCCAAGTGCCTCCCCCAGCTCCAGTCAGTGGTGACTTTCCAGCTTCCTCTTCCTTAACATCCTCCTTGGAGGACAACTCATCCATTCATCTTTGCTCAGCAGCTTAACAGATCATGTATCTGTAATTTGTGAAGGAGATGCAGGAGATCTTAGCATGGCCCTGGTGATTGGTCCTGTGGTGTGGCTAGCTGAGGCTTTTCTGCCTCACTGCCTGCTACACCAGGGACCCAGATTCAAGAACGGACCAAGGTTGCTGTGGGGCTGACTGGGTTCAGAAGAACTGGGAGTCCATAGAACAGCTCTTCTCCCTTGTGGAAGGGAAAATGCCTGTCCCGCTATTCAGCTCACCCCTAGAGGAATTTAGGTGACGGCAACATGGGACAGCAAAGTAGGGGGACCCCATGCTTTGACGGCAGGGACATGTCTGTGGAGACAGAGTAGGCATATGTGCCATTGCACACGTGTAGGCCCCAATGGGAGAAAATATAGGAAAAGCCTTCTGACCGCTGCGCAGTGATGGCTTGGTCCCTTGTAGGCCACACAAGAGTGACTGGGCACCTCCAGCCAGGTCCTGTGACAGGACAGCTGTGGAGAAGGTAAATCCCAAGGATGAAAGGTAACAGGACTGGGGGCCCCCAGTTTAAATGGGGCCTGTTGGAGTGACCAGGTGAAAAAAACAGTGTGTGTGTGGGGGAGATGCCTCTGCTACACTGAACCGAGATCCCAGTGCTGCACCAGTGCGCCTATTAGGAGTATACAACAAGGACACTGTTGTGATCCCTATTTGGATTCTGATGTAAGGAGAGGTGATACTGGCTGTTTGGTGGTGTCCCTTTTCCATACACCCTGTCCCTAGGGACCACCAAACTCTATATCATGCCACCACTGGAACTATTGGGAACCCTCAGTACCTCTTGCCTGGGTTGACAGCTATTCTGACTTTTAAGGGGCACCACCCCCTTAACAGGCAGTACCCCTCACCTTAAGACTCCAGAAGGATAGACACTTCGGGAAGGAAACTGTGTATAGGCGCTCGGTGCTTCCTTGACCTGACAACCCACTAGGCACACTTGGTAGTCTGTCAGAGGTGCCTGTAGTTTCAAATGTCCCACTTAGCTCCAGTTGCCTGCTGTAAAATTTGAATTGCCCCATTCTTGATTACCCACATGTTTTCCCAGGGAGTGATATGGCAGCTGTCTTGAGGCACCTCTGGATCCTATACTATAGGAACTGAAGTCTTCCTTTTGGTTGAAGTCGACTGAGGGGTCCCTATCTCAACTCTGCCCAGCTGAGGGCTGAGGCCTACGGCCTTAGCATTGAACCTGCTCTTCTCTGTGAATATTGGAGCTTTGTACTTGGCCAAAGAGTAGGGCTTTATGGAGAAGACTGACTATTAGAAGATGTTACTTACTGTGATTTCAGAGCTTCAAGAATATCTTATCCATGGAGCTCCACTTTACTGCCAGCCATCCCCTTCTCTCTTGAGCAGGCAGAGGCAGGGCTGTTGGATCTAGGGGGCTGAACCTAGGGTGTATGCTTAGCTTTTTGCTCAGTCTGCAGCTCATGCTGCTTATTTTTTCCATGTTGGCCCCTAAGGCCATGAAAGAAAAGTAAAAAATAGATATATCTATATATTTGCATAAACTATATCAATGCATTAATTAGGGTTCCAAAAACATGAAACAGATGAAATATTGAAATGAAAAACCTTAGAGTTTAAAGACTCATGAACTTAGCAAATGTACCTCAGGGTTTTTTAACCCTAATGCCCATCGCCATCCCGTAGCCTCATGACCCCAGGACAAAGCTGCAGGTTCATGTCTGTGCCCGTAGGTCTGATGCTTGAAGCTAGACAACTTTGTCTCTTCACCTGGAGCCCATAGAATCAGTTATAACTTCTATAGGACCCTGCATGCCCTGTGTAAAACAGGAGACTAAGCTTATTCATAACTTTCTTCATACAGTGACTAGGTGCCCTGGACCTGTAATTTGTTCTTGGGTCACAGGGCTGGAGGTGGGCATTATGGTTGAAAACCTGAAGTACACCACACCACCCATTTGCCAAGTATCATGAGACTTTAAACCCTAAGGTTTTTCATTTCCATATTTTCTCCATTTTGTGTTTTTGCAACCCTAATCTATGCATTATTGTATTGTATTTATTTTCAATAATTTTATGACTTTTTGAGAAAATGTCATAACTTGAGTCACGCAGGGTCTTGTGCAAATTGGAAATAAGTTATACTAGGCTTCTGCAGGGCCTTTTGGGCCCTGCATGAAACTGACTTCTTTTGGCCTCCCAGGCAACTAGCAATGAGGTAAGTTCTAATCTCAGTCATGTGGGTCTTTCAGGCCCTCTGTGAATCCACATATTAGAGGTAAGCCCTTACTTGCTTTGCAAAGAGCCTTGGAGGTCCTGTTCGAATCAGGAGTTAACTCCTAACTTGCTGTGGGCCCAGCATGTCTAGTCAAACTTTGTTTTTGTTCCACATAATTTTTCTTTTGGGTGCTTTATCTCTCTCCCCCCCAGCCATAATAAAACCTATGGGTGTCAACTTTAAAATCCACCCCCAAAATATGTATTTCTAAGGGTGTGGATGTAGCTTACTATCCACACTCTGGGAGTTTCTTGGGAACAGGCAAACCATTTAACATCCTCAAGCTAAGCTCCTCCCACCACCCGGGCAGTATAACATCCGGCTTCGCCCCATGATGACAACTTTCCTTCCGCTGGAAGGAAGGGACAGGTCTCCTCCTCCTTCGCAGCACTGCAGCAATTGATATGTTTTGAGGGTTCAAGTGCTTTTACTGACTTTCTTCAGCTTTCAAGAACTTCACATCTTCTGGCTCCAGTTTTGTTATAGCAGTTGATGATGGAAGGATGGAAACCCGAGTTTGTTCTTCAGCCAGTGCCAACAAAAGGTATTGGTCACGGACCTGCAAGACACATGCTTGTAATGGCATGGCACACAGCACAACATGGTGGCTCACGGCCTTTGTTAGATCATGCTGCCTTTATCCATCAAGGATCATCTTTTTGTCATTTGACCTAAGGAAAGATCAAAGGACCGTAAAAGGCCCCGGTGGATGTGGGATCAACTGCACAGCTACCAGTTGTGGAAGAGGAGGTGGCAGCAGCTGCCATGAGTTCTCCCTCAGTCTCTGCATTACTCCCAGCTGGGGCCAGTGTTTTTTTGGGGGGGGGGTTCTCGGATGATTTCCAAGAAATGTGCTTGGCCCTCCACACCTCTGGAAAGAGCCCATCTCACCACGGAAGAAAGCATAAGCATCACCGTCGCAGGTTGTCTGATTGGGAGAGAACTCATTTCTCCTGCCTCCTCAACTTCCCCAACTGCTCGACCCTGGTTGAGCTGCCTCGAGTATGGGGGGAGGTAGAGAGCTGCACAGTACTCCGGTTGGGCTTGTTGACCTCAACTCTGTTCAAGCAGGTCGTTGAGATCTTTCTCGAATCTGTCAACCAGCTGTCAGTCTTAGACCCTGATGCTCCTGCTCCTCACCCGGGAGGATGTGGTCTGGTTGGTGTCCCCAGATAGGTCACCTTGGGAATGGCTTCCACTTGCGGTTGTGCCTCCAAAGCCTCCCCTGCTTAACATGGCGATGCATGTGGCTTATCATGACCCACCAGAGGACCCTGCTCAACGTCAACTCGCGGGTTGATGGTTGAGGGCAAGGTGCTGCTCTCAATTTCACTCGACCAGGAGGTGCTGCCAGCAATGCTCCTCGACCTCCTTGTCCTTGGGCAAGGAGAGGCATCAATGCAAGATGCGTCAGCACTATGAGGCGATCCTCTGGAAACAGTGGACTATTTCTGGGAGGGGTAGGACTCTGCCTCCAAGACCTGTGGCTCTTACTTCGAGATGGAGCTCTTGCAGCAGGTAATAACCAATAAGACTATGCTGCCAGGCACTAGGACCCCACGGAAAACTTCTAGCTATCAGTCCAAGGATGGGGACCACTCCCCGACATCGGCTCCACCCACAATAACAGCCACTGTATAATGGGGGTGGTCCCCCAGTGCCACCTCAGTTCTTTTCCCGCCGTCAACCCAGCATCTCAGTTGTGTACGGATGCCTGTTGCTTCCCAGTGACCACCATTTTGTTTGACACTCTGTGCAGTTAAATTTCTTGAATATTCGATCGCCTTTTATATGTCTACCGAGCCTTCTACATCTACACCGTGGCGTGTAAAGCTAAGTGTGCGTGTGGCAAGCAGATTCCAGCAAAGGATGGCCATTCAGCCTGTCTCTTGTGCCTGTGACCAAAGCACAAGATAAACGACTGCACGCACTGCCAAAGCTTCAACCAGTGTACCCGCATCCACCGTCTGAAGACTCTAAAGGCCTACCTCCTGGACAGTGTTGGATAAGTTACTTTTTCTATTACTTTCTATTACATTTGGGAACTTGTTCCAGGAAGCTCTGTGTAGTCACTAGCAAGGATGGAGAAGTACTAGGAAAAGTAATACACCTTACAATTGTAGTCACTTATTTCTTTTAATACAAAAAAACAATACAAAAATAATAAATAACTAAAATAGATTACATTTTTTTTAAAGTAATAGGTTAGTTACTAGTTACTTTCAAATAAATGTAAGCAGTTACAGTTCTGTGTTTCTTTTGTATAAAAAGACATAAGTAACTATAATTGTAAGGTGCATTACTTTTTCTAGTACTAGTTCCATTTAGAGGAGCTGGAGGCCCCCTGCCCTTGCCAGTAATGGCAGCTATGGATCTGTGGATGGTCATTTCAGAGTCTGGTCTGCAGTGGTGTCCAGGAAAAGAACAGAATTAAATTTGGAGGGGAGAAGGAAGTTTTGATGAGGCTGGGATAAAACCCACCACCTGCAGGGCCAATCCTGCATACTTCCTTGCATTTTGTCACTGAAATGTTGGCTACAGACACTCAATGTAGGGAAATGAGGGGCACTGGTCTTAATAATATGGGACAAATTGCTGGACAGAGACACATTCAGAAAACTGGAAGCTAGTGACTTAACAGCACTACCCTTGATCACACCTTGACACTAGCTGAAAGTTCTAACAGTGGAGTGATAGTGAATCACATTAAGTTTTTTGTGGGATCCCCCTCTTGAACTGCCAGATAATTGTAGCTCTTAATGAGTTGTTAATCACACCAGGCCATCTGGAACATTGAGAGATTAGCATGAGGACTAGAGCCTGCTAAAGTAGACTTTTTTTAACTTCATTAACAGCCATGAAAATCAGCACTAGTCAAGACGAACAGGTAGAGAGTTAGCTGCACTAGCCCTGATCAATTTGCACTAGGGTTTGGGCTAGTAAAACAATATTAAGATCGACCCCTGCTCAGGGGTCGCTCTTAACTGAGGGTGAGGTGGACTCAGTAGTGCTGACAGCGGCCATGGAAGGTCGCAGCAACCTAGACATACCAACTCCCAACCACCTGACAAGGAGTTTTAGCAAATAGACCAACTAGAGTGGAGAGTGTATGCCTCCTCCACCTGTACCATCAGGTCTCTAAACTTTCTGGCACATATGGTCATGTAGCAGAAGCGCCTGTGGCAAAAGGCTGTGGACCTCACGAAGAACCAGCCAGACTCGCAAAACAAGACAGAGCTCTTGGCACTTCTGCAGTCTGGTCCTGATGTGGGCAAGCTCGTTCTCTGCAGTTCCTATGATGCGGCCGATACTGCGACCCAGGCCGCTGCCTCAGGTGTATGCCTCTGGCGGCACTCTTGGCTGAGGGTGTCCGGATTCAGGTGGGACCTCCAGGACACCATCCAGGATTTGTCCTTCCAGGGCCCGGTTCTTTTCGGGCAAGAAGCCGAAAAGATTATAACAGCCTTACAAGATTCAGGCAAAGCAGTTTCAGAGGTACATAGGATGTATAAATCTGAACCCTACCCTCCTGGGTGCAGACCCTTTCGAATGCATCAAGGGCAGCAATCAAAGAAACAGCCGCAACAATGAGGGTTCAAAAGAAAGGCACCCCTCAAGCAGCAGGCCCTCTGGGACAGCACTCATCAAAGCAGCCTAGAGCTTCCCTCCCCACCCCTTCTTTCTCTGCCTGACTCCTTGCCCCCCAGCACAGCTGTTAGGGGAGGCAGTGAGAGGGCAGGTCTCCCTTTACCTCGCAGACAACCCTTGACCCAGAGGGTCAGGATCTCAAAAGCGGTGCATCAGACCTCATCATGGTGGCTGATCCCCTCCCGATTATCGATAGGGGCACCATTCAGCAACCCCTTTCCTCAACAGGTAGTCACCAGAGATGCGTCAGGCATGGGATGGGGTGCCCACATCAGGGACCGCCAGACCAGGGGGTCCTGGACTCAGGCAGAACACTGTCTCCACATAAATGTTCTGGAGATGAGAGCCATGCTTTATGCCTTACAGGCGTTCCAGAGTGACCTCCTTCCAGACCCCACTTTAGTGCAGATGGACAACATGTCAGTGGTGTTCTACATCAGCAAGCGTGGGGGGGCAGACTCTTACCCTCTTTGCAGAGAGGCCATGATGGTCCACTACTGCACAGTAGGCCACAGCCTGGAACTTCTGGCATTGCATGTTCCAGGTCTTCAAAACACGTTTGCGGAGCCGGCCCAGTGGCGCTGGACGACTTACCTTGCGTTGGAACGACCTTGGGTCATCTGGGAGCTGGCACGAGGGAGAGAATGGGATTGAGCAGCCGCAAGGTGATTCTCCTCTCCCAGGGTGGATGCCCACACCCTCCGTAGTTCCGCTCCAACCGGATGGAGGTCCGGTGGGATGCAGAGGCGCGAGGGGGCGTTGGCAATAGCCAGGGGTGGGGATGAGCTGGTACAAGGTGTGCGCCTCCACGTACCGCATGTACATGTCTGCCAGGGTCCCGGGTCAGGGAGAAAAAGGGGAAAATCCATAAAAAGTACATATAAAATAAAACACGCTTATGGACAGCCTCACCCGCTTGCAATCCCAAGCTCATCGTAGCAGACTATCTTTTCACCAGATGAGGCACTCCAGAGTTGGACTTCTTTGTGTCCCCACTCAACACCAAACTACCAAGTTTTTGCTCGCTAGAGCCAGGACGTGGTGTTTTTTGATGAGACACGTTGTCCCTCTCCTGGACCAGGAAATTCCTCTATGCTTTCCTGCCCTCTTCCCCTTTCTGCAGCAAGTTCTGCTCAGGCTACAATCAGAGCCAGCAACCGTGATACTGGTAGCACCGTTCTGGCCCAGACTGATTTGGTTCCCGCTTCTACAGCAGATGGGGGTAGAACCCCCAGTTCCATTTCCTCTGTCCTCTCGCTTGCTATCCCAAGAGCAAGGGTCTCTAGCGCACCCCAGCCTCAAGTCTCTGCATCTTCACACGTGGCTCCTGAAGACTTAGTCAGGAGCAGGTTCGGGGTGTCAAGGGGGTAGCAGATGTGTTAGTGACCGCTAGGAATCCATCTACTAGGGCCATGTACGCCATGAAGTAGAAGCGGTTCAGCCTCTGGGCTACTATCCGTGACCTGAATCCATTCTTGTGTGAGGTGAAGTGGGTCCTGGTGTATCTTTATCCTGTCGGACTTGGGTCTAAGCTACTCCTCCATAAATGTACATCTTTTGGCTATCAGCCTATCACGTACTGGTGGATAGAAAGACCTTGGCACAGCTTGATCTGTCGCGCACCTTCCTGCGAGGTATCCTGCATATTAAGCCTCCTATCTGGGACCCTGTTCCTCTATGGGGTTTGTTATTAATGTTAGAAAAGCTGACTTTGCTTCCCTTTGAACCAGCCATGAGTTGTGAGCTCCGCTTTCTCGCATGGAAAGCATTGTTTTTAGTTGCTGTTACTTCAGCCCGGAGAATTTCCAAGCTTCAAGCTTTCATGTGTGAAGAGCCATATTTGTTTTTTCACAGGGACAGGGTGTCCCTTAGCGCACATCCTAAGTTTCTTCCAAAGGTGGTGTCTGAGCTGACTCTCAGCCAAGACATCAACCTACCAGTTTATTACCCGGAGTACTCCAACAAAGGGGAGACATTGTTGCATACCTTACATGTACATAGGATTCTTAGGTACTTTATTGACCGCACCCAGTCCATCAGGAAATCTGACCAGTTGTTTGTTTCTTTTGCCCAATGGATGTTGGGCGCACCAGTCACTGAGCAGACGTTGTCAAAATGGCTGGTTAACTGTATTGTTTCTGCCTTGAGAAGCATGGAAAACCCCTGCTGGGGCCAGTAAGAGGTCACTCAACTTTCACTTCTGCAATATCGGTTTAGTCCCAGATTATTTATAACCTTCTACAGTCACACACACTAAAAGAAATTCTCTCAAGTTAAGTTTTCTTGACAAAACAAATGTTTTTTACTAAAATAATTACTACTCCTACATTTACAGCGAAAAGATTTTTATCTTTGGCACATTTGTCACAGAATAAACAGAAAAGTAAAAAGTGGACCATGTACAAAAATAAAATGCCTTAAAACTGTTAGCTAAGTTCTACCTTAGGTATGAAGATTTCAGAGTCCAGAGAATCGCTGGATTGCGAAATATTTCAGTCTTTCTGTAGCAGTCTTTTGTTCTTAGGCAGTCTCTGGGCAGGCAGTTGTTATCTTGTGTTTAGGAGAGAGAGAGAGTCCAAGCAAAATGAAACTAAATGTCTGTGTTTGAGCGTTTTTAAATAGGGTTGACCAGTCACAGACTGTGAGTGGAGGCTGGCCCTTCCATTTCAGGCCACCGGGTGTCACTCCTGCGCCTTCCCCAAAAATCTTACCAAAGGACACATACCTTCACTTCCTGGCACTTATAAAAAAAAATGTCAGTGTACTGTGGGAACCTTTTCTTTCACCTCTCGTCTAAGACCATTTCCCTTTTGATCTTGAAGGTTTACGACTGGGGAAATAGCTTCTCTCATCCTGGGATTTTATTATACCAATTAGCCAAGCAGGGACCTCCAACCCTTTGAAGTTGTAATTGTCAGTTCCTGTCCGTAGACTGTTCTTAGATGTGGAATAAACATAAATTCCCTAGGAGGCTGTACTTTTCAGCTTCCTGATTAAATTAGGAATGTCACACATCTGGCAAGACCTTCTCTCATTTCCTGGGTTTTTTTAGTAACCCTGTGCATGCCTTGTTTTAAAAAAAAAAAAAAAAAGAAAAGAAAAACATGACACTCCTTTGTGGCATTTTACCATACCCAAAATCACACAAGAAAACCAATATATAACAGACATATTTGTAAAATAATGACTGGCAGTGGCTAGCTCACCACAGTGTGTATTTTTACGTTTTTTATTTTTCTAGATTACTGTGTAAATGTTGAACTAATTCAAACACAGGGCCACCTTGCAAACAGGTTAATTGTATCTTAGTGGTATAATACGTATCTTGTAACAAAAAAAAAAAAAAGATCTTCAGGGCTCCCAATTGCTGACTGGCTCTTTAAGTTCCCATGCCTCTAAGGCCCGAGACAAGCACTCTGGGAAAAGTCACAAAAAAAGACAGATCACAACTGTCTCTGCCCCCATCCCCAGCATTGATCTCGTTCCCTGTTGGCCTCTTCTTCTTCAGGGGGATCTTTGTTGGCTGTGGCTGCTCCAAGGAAGAGGCCAGCTGTCCAGGTCTCTCTGCCTTCCAGATCCATGCCGACAGCACCTCCGCCCAACACACAGAGTACTTGGCCGACGACCTTCAGGTTGTTGGCCCCTCTGTCAACGCCAGGCTCATTATCGATGACCACCCCGTTGAGGCCTGCCCTTTCTCCCTCCAGGGCTACAGGCCCATTGGGTTCCCAGGACACAGCTGAAAGGTCGTCAGCACCTGTGCCCTCGAACGCCCCCTCCGTCGACTTCCAGTACTGACCTGAATGAAGTACTGGTTAAGTTCACAAATGTACCTGTTTAGCAGTTGGATGCTTTGAATAGACCTCCTTCGCCAACACTGTCGATGGCTGCTTCAACACGTGTTCGTTGACCTCAGGAGACTTCCTGTGGACCACTGCTGGCGAATCTGACACCAGACCCAGAAGTTGAGGAGGTTGACATCAAAGAGGAGTACCATCCTGACCTCATTCTCCCTGATGATGTGGAGGATGAAGAGGAAGAGATACTGATCTTAGATAAGTCCACAGCCTCCTCGGTCAGTGAAGACTCTGTGAAACATTCTCCAAGGTCCCCTCCTGAGGGTGCCACATTCTTTAATGTGATGAAGCAGTTGTCTTTTACTATGGGCTTCCAGACTGAGAAAGATGATGTCACCAGGAAGGACCTGATGGATTTCCTGGAGATTCCTGATTCTCCCCCTAAGATCATTCCTCCAATGCTTCCAGCATTGAAGAATGCAACAGCAGCAGCATGGCACAGGCCAGACATGGTGCCAGTGATGCCACGTAGGGCAGACAAGCTTTATAATGCCCCTCAGGGTCTTTCTTATTTCGCTGCCCACACGGAAACTAATTCAGGTGTCATCAAGGCAGCTCATGACAGATCTAAGGTGCCAAGACACTATAGCTCCCTCACCCCAGATAAGGAATCTCACAGGATTGACCTCTGGGGGGAAAAAGGGTTTATGACTCCTCCACCTTAGGTCTGAGGATCGCAAACTGGCTGTCATATATGGTGAAATACCAAAATGCCAGCTGGAGAAAGGGCAAAGCTGCGGCTCAAACCCTCCCTGATGGATCTCAGAAGCAGAAATTGTTTCAATGTTTTCAGGCTGCTGAGGATGTTGGCAAACACCTCCTCAGGGCACTGTACAACATGGCCAATACAGTTGTCAGAGCAGCTGCCACTGGCATATGCATACGTAGGCACTCCTGGCTTAGAGTTTCTGGCTTTACAGCCGACATGCAGAACAAGGTGCTTAATGCCCCTTTCAATGGCACCAGGTTGTTTGGTCGTGATGTTCAGGACCTCATAAATGATCTGCAAGCCTCAGGCATGGTCATTAAATCAGTCCTTTCTCTCTACCACACCCAGCCAAGGGGCAGAGGGCGGCCTGCTTTTCGTAGACAGACCAGTAGGCCGAGATTAGCTCCCCATACCCAGGGAAAGCGTAGAGCCCAGGCTTCCTTGCCCACCCCACCAATGCTGCAGCCAAGCGACCCAGAACTGATGGTCCAGCTTCTGCGGCTGGCTCCACCTCAGCTTGACTCCTTGCCAGACCCACCTCCTCTGGTTAAAACTCAGGAGGTGGTGGTCTAAAATAGGTTTTCCCTGCATCTGAATTAGTGGAGGACCATAACTTCTGATGCATGGATTCTGCAGATCATAGAAAAGGGTCACACCTTGAGCACATTCAGCAGCTCCAGACGCCCCTCCTCCACCCTCAAACTAGCCCCCGGCTCACTTGTCCATTCTCCGGGACAAAGTACAGTCCCTTCTGTGGAAGCAGACCATCAAACCAGTGCCCTGGTGCCAGAAAAACCAGGGGTTTTATTCCAGGTTTTTCCTGGTCCCCAAAAAGACCAGTGATCTGAGGCCCATCTTAGATCTAAAGGACCTCAATCTGTTAGTTCAGTACAAAGAGTTCCATATGGTAACTTTGCCAAGCCTCATGCCCATCCTCAAAGCAGGGGACTGGCTCTGCTCACTAGACATGCAGGATGCTTACCTGCACATCTTGGTATTTCCCCACACAGGAGATTTCTTCGTTTTGCCTTTCAGGGTGAGCATTATCAGTTCAAAGTGCTGCCCTTTGGCTTACCCTCTGCACCGTGAGTCTTTACCAAGTGCTTGGCAGCAGTCGTAGCAGCTGTCAAAAGATAGGGACTGTATGTCTTCCCTCATCTGGACAATTGGCCTCTCAAGGCCCCATCCAGGGAACAGCTTTTGCTGAGACTGGAGTGTACCCTCCAGTTCTTCCACTCCCTAGGCATTACAGTCAACCTGCCCATGTCGGTTCTGGTACCCTCCCAAAGACTGCAGTATATAAGGGCAGTTCTGGATTCCAAGCAGGGGAAGGCCTTCGGGCCCCAAAACACGGTGGAGTGCCTCATAACTAGGGTTGGCAGTTTTCGATTTTTATTTTTTTATAATTTCGATGGAAAATATCGATTTTTTTTTTTTTTTTTTTTTTTTTTTGAAACTTTTTTCTCCTAGTTTTATTGATTTAAACTTTACCATTTGCACAAAATTATGGGTTTTTAAGCATTTATTTAGATTTGTATCGATTTAGTTTTCACTGTTGCAGTTAATGACAGCAAATGCTGAGGATTTACAAACTGATAAAAGCACAAATTATTATCTTCACATGCCAAAATAACAACATAACTTACTTTTTCTATCTGTAAATTTAGATTATTATCGATGGAAATATTTTTTTATCCAT
Organism: Neoceratodus forsteri; assembly: GCA_016271365.2. Lineage (NCBI taxonomy): Eukaryota > Metazoa > Chordata > Ceratodontiformes > Ceratodontidae > Neoceratodus > Neoceratodus forsteri. The sequence continues at coordinate 745,610,892 of CM028132.1, forward strand.
TTGTGTGTGTGCAGTGAAATCGACATTTATCTACATTTACTGATTTAAATCTAATACTGCCAAGTCTACTCATAACCCAAGCTCAGGACATTGCTCAGAGTCGATTCGTTCCTGCCAGGGTGTACCTCAGAATGTTGGGCCTAATGACAGCGGCCATTCCTGCTGTTCCACTAGCCAGGCTTCATATGTATACCCTTCAGTGGACAATGGGACCATCTCACGGATGATTTGCACCAACCGGTCATAGTCTTCCCTCCAGTACGCAAGGTACTGCAGTGGTGGATGAACCCCTTGAATCTTGTTCAAGGCATTCCCTTCCAGATTTCTTCCCCACATCAGATCTTAACCACAGATGCTTCGGGTGTGGGCTGGGGCGCACCCCTGGGTCCCTTCCAAGCCCAGGGCCCCTGGTCCCAGTGGGAAGCTGCCCCGCATATCAATGTCCTGGAGAAGAAAGCGGTGCTCCGGGCCAACTGCTGGTGCAGTCGGACAATTTGAGTGTAGTCTACTATATCAACAAGCAGGGCAGGACTCACTCATACCCCCTTTGCAGGGAGACCATGAGAGTATGGTACTGGGCATTGGAGCACAGCCTGACACCCTCAGCAGGCCACATGCCAGGTGTCCTTAACACCTTGGCGAACAGTCTCAGCAAGACCCAGTGCAGCATGCATGAATGGGAGCTTTTCTCATCCATCGCAGAAGAATTGTTTGACAGATGGGGCTGTCCAGAGTTGGACTTTTTTGTGTCCCCACTCAATGCAAAACTACCCAATTTTTGCTCGCTAGATCCAGGGCCTGGAGTTTTCTTTTCTTTTTTGTATAATATATTTATTGAGTTTTAGTAAGATAAACTTACAAAACCAGCAACACACATATATAGCCATTTCATACATAAAATTTATAAAATATCTCAATCCATAATAGGAGTGGCCGACCCCAAGCGGTACATCACAGGGGGAATTAACAAATGAGTATTAACAGGATTAGCTTCAACAGCAGGCAGCCCAAGGAAGAACCCAGGGAGAATTAATGATACCCAGTATTCCCAACATAATCCAAAGCTGACATATTGGCCCGCTGATATGTAGCTCCCCCTCTAAGGAGTACTAACAGTAATTCCCCAAAAAGTATTACAATACAGTACCCAAACAATACAAATGCAAGGAACCTTATACAAAAACAGCAGAAAGAAAAAACTTTTGAGGTTATTCTGAGAACACTAACCATGTACAAAACATAACGTCTCTTCTTATAATGAACTGTGGGCCTTAACCAGAAGTATGAAAAAGTCCAGAGAAAGCCTCAATTAAAGAAACTAGAGGACAGTAATTAGAGACTGTAGTCCGTTACATCCTAAAATATATGGCCAATTATAAGGCAGTCCACTTAGTAAATTAAAAGTTCGGCTTGCAGTGTTCAGAGTCCCAAACAATAAGCATCCCTCATAACTCCTGAGAAGGGCAATGCCACCCAGCCACCTAGTCCCAACATAAGCATGCAAACAACAAAAAAGACATCAGTAACGGGATATAGAATATATTACAGTTCAGTCCAGCAGCCACATTCATTCGCTTTCCACAGGATCATCTTCTATAGCCTGGCCCAAATCCTCCTCAACAGCAGTAAGCACTTTGCCTACATCCCTTGGGTCATGGAACATGTAGGTTTTCCCCTTCCGCGGTACCCGCAGCCTGGCAGGGAGTAGGAGTTTGAGATATCTTTAGGCGACAGAGGTGGCCCTGCACACCATCAAAGACCTTCCTACACTGACGGGTGCCAAAAGACAAGTCCGGGAAGATAGAAATAGTTACGTCTCCATATTTAAATTGATGATGGCATCTGACTGTGACCAAAATAGATCCTGATCCCCGAACCCCTTAAAACCACAATAAGGGCTCTAGGTGCTGAATTCTCCTCAGGGTCCTACAGGGAGTAACCCGGTAGGCCTTGTCAAAAGAAAGAGGGAGCTCATCTTTGCCAATACCAAGGATCTTGGGCAAGAAAGTCTGAGCGAATTCCAGAACATCCTCAGCCTGCTCTGGCAGGCCCAGGATGCAAATATTTTTCTCTTGGACCCGATTCTCTACTTGTTCCAGGCATCTTCTGAGCAAGGTATTGTCCAAAATGGTGGTAATGTCCATCGTTTTATTAGTGTTGGCCTCCATTTTTGCAGACACCTGGTCCACTGTATCCATTCTGGTTTCCAGTGACACAATCCGAGGGGTTAGCTCATTGAACCTTCGGCCCAAATCCTAGACTGTCTTCATTAATTGTCCCAGGGTTGCGTTCACTGTGGCCAGGGATATTACATCGGCAACCTTCTCAGTAGACATCCTAATTGCAGTCTCCTGGGCAGGCCGCCCGCCCCTCACGCCGTCTCTCTTGGTTGAAAAAAGTCAGCCGTTGTGGCAGTTCCACCGTTAGATTTCCCCATTGCTGGTACCAGGAAGAGTCTCTTCACACATAGAAATCAGGCAGTGCAGGTGAAAAGCATTCAGAATCAAATGTAATACAGTTTATGCATAAAGTTCTTAAGAGCCCTGTAAAAATGCTGTTTCCTGTGTGGCTGCTCAGCAGTGCCCCTGCCTGGAGTTTTCAGGTGAGATGTGTTGTCCCTCTCTTGGAGCGGGAGGTTTCTGTATGCATGCCCTCAGTTTCTTCTGATCCAGAGGGTGCTTATCAAGCTGCAAATGGAGGGGGCCACCGTGATTCTGGTGGCTCCATTCTGGCCTCGCCAGATATGGTTCCCTCTGCTTCAGCAGCTGGCAGAGGAGTCTCTGGTCCCTCTTGCTCTTTGCAGGAATCTGCTGACCCAGGATCAGGGGATCCTGGTCCATTCCAACCTCGGGTCACGTCATCTGCATGCCTGGCACCTCAGAATGTAGCCATTGCCATGTTCAGGGTCTCTGATAGGGTGGCAAACATCCTAGTGGCTCGAAGCCTCCCACCTCGTGCCACTTAAGTGTTTTAGCGTGTTTAACACTGCCTGTATGCAGTGGAACCTTTCACCTGCTCGCTAAATCATATCCTGGACTCCCTGATCTCTTTGTCCAACTCAAGCCTCCAGGATTCCTCACTCAGGGTCCACTTTTCGGCTATTTCTGCCTTTCAAAAGCCCGTGGATGACATCAGGATTGCTCAGCTGGATGTCTCTGGTACCTTCCTTTGGGGTATACTGCATGTGAAACCTCCAATCTGTTCCCCTGTCCTGGCTCGAGACTTGAACTTTAGTTTGGAAAAATTGACCCTGTATCCTTTTCAGCCAGTCGCATCCTGCAATTTGAGCTTTCCCTTTTGGGGAGTGCAGTTTTTAGTTGCAGTTATTTCTGCTTGAAGAATTTCAGAGCGTCAGGCGTTCTGGTGCAAGGAGCCTTATTTGGTTTTTCACAAAGACTTTGCACATAAATCCTAAGGTTCTGCCTAAGGTGGTTTCTAAGTTCACATAAAATCAGTCTATGCACCTTCCTGTTTATTTTTTCCTGAGCGTGACAGTCCAGGGAACACACTGCTCCATACATTAGATGTGCATAGAACTTTGAAGTATTACCTGCTTCGGATTAGAGTCCAGAAAGTCATAGCAATTGTTTGTTTCCTTTGCCCCGGGTAGAGCGGGAGCTTCAGTTTCAAAGCAGTGCTTATCCAAATGGTTAACTAATTGCATTGTTTTCTGCTACAACAAATACGGCAAAAATAATTGCCTGGTGCTGTCAAAGCTCATTCCACCAGGGGCATGGCTACGTCGGTGACTTGTTTCAAAGGGGTCTGTGCCACTGACATTTGTGTGGCAGCCACCTGGAGTACAGTCCACACTTTCACCAAGCATTACAGTCTGGAAATTGCTTCAAGACCCCATGCAGGATTTGGCAGGGCTGTGCTATATAAGGACTCCTGTCTTACGTTTATGGAGATCCAGCCTCCCAGACTGCATGTTTACACTCGTCACTGCTTGCCACTCGTTCCTATGGTGTAACCTGATGACTGAGATACCCCCGAAGAAGATAGTACAGTTACGTAAGAACTTAGTAACAGTAGATCTTCAGGGGGATCTCAGTCATCAGGTATATTTCCCTTCCACCATCCCCTTCTTGGGGCTTCTGTCTAGGAACTGGCTATCTTGTGTATCCTAGCCAGCTTTTTACTTAGGTCTGGGTACCTCTTTCTCTCCTTGGTACCCCAGGGCGAGGGCCTGGCCCTCTTCGTCTCTGAGGGGAAAGAACTGAGGAGGGAGCAGGGCTGCTCACACCTATATAGTATTGGTGACATCGGCTGACATTGACGGCATGGGCGGCCCCAGTTATACTGCTGAAAGTCGTCTGTGTGGATTGCCCTTCACCGACGGCAAAGGTTCCTGTGGCGTAACCCGATGACTTAGATCCCCTTGAAGATCTACTGTTATGGTAAGTTTTTACATAACTGTTCTTTCTAAGGGCATGCATACAGTTCACTATCACTTTTAGAACTTTGGCAGTTCTAGTTGAACAGGTTGATTCATCAGACATCTTCAAGCTAAGCTCCCCCCACGACCCGGTCAGTATATCCTCTGGCTCTGCCCCATGACATTAGATCCTTTCCCCTGAAAGGGACAGGTCTCCTACTTCCCAGCTCTGCAGCATTTGAGGAATTCCTTTGAGTTTAGATCTTTTGGCAAAATACCTTTTAACTTACTTTATAGTCTTCTATACTTGCACTCATTCTGGCTCTGCCTCTTGACGAAGCTCGAACTTCAGCATGGAAGAACAGAGGACATGCAGATTTAAATTCTGTGTTAAGTGCCAGCAGAAAATGTCTGTCACTGACCCCCATGTGTCCTGCCTCTGCTGCATTGGAGGGCAGCACTACGTGACAGGTTGCAGCCTGTGCCAGGCAATGCTCCCAGCATCACTGAAAGTTCGGCAGACCAGACTCAACCTGAGGGTCACAAGAAGGTCTTGGCAGCTGCCAGGTCAACTTTACAGCTCGCGGCCCTTGAGAAAGGAGGTGGCTACAACCATGTTGAGTTTGTCATCTGCCTCTCTGCTGCTTCTTGCTGGGGCCAGTGTTGGAGGGTCCTTCACGGAAGATTCCCATGAAATGTGTCGGGCTCTTCCAACCATCGAGGAGAGCCCATTTCATCATGGCAAAAAGCACAAGAACTGCCAGTGCAGGTCGTGCGATTGTGAGTGATTGAGGTCCTCCTGCCCCCTTGACTCCCCAATCGCTTGAATTTGGTTAAGCTGCCTTCGGTCGAAGGACAGGTCGAGCACTCCTTGGTGCCCCATCAGGCTTGTCGACCTTGATGCCGGTCAAGATTGTTCTCGAGTCTGTCGACCGATTGTTGGAGGAGCTCGATTAGTCAGTCTCCCAGACCCCAGTGTTCCAGTCCTCACGCAGGAGGATGTGGCTCAGTTCCTGTCTCCAGTGGAGTCACTCCAGGACCAGCCTCAGACAGCAGTCATACCTTCGAAGTCACTGCTACTGAATGTAACTCAGCATGTGGTCTGCAATGACCCTCTAGAAGGCTCTCCTCAACGTAAGCCCCTCGGTTGTTGGTCTGCTTAGGCTTTAAATCCCGCTCAACTGGGAGGTACTGCCATCACTGCTCCTGGACCTCCTCATCCCTGGGCAACGAGAGCCACCGCTGTAAGATATGGCAGCAGTGTGAGGAGCTCCTCTGGAAGCAGTAGACCACTGCTGGGCAGGGTAGGGCTCTACCTTCTGGACTTTGTCACCTGGCTGTCCCCAGTCATGCCCCCACCAGTCCATCCAAAGCAGATGTCCCCAGCATCTGCTTCACCCCTGAGGGTTTGGTGGGAGCTTCCATGAAGGACTCCTGTGCTGCAGCTGACTTGCCACGCTGTCCGAGGACACCAGGGTTTTCCATGTTGGCAAACAGTTAAGGGCCGTTTATGAGGCATCCTTGGATGACTCTGAAGTGTCGCCATTGCTTTCCTCGAGGACCCACACTTTAAACTGTGGCTCAGTCGAGGAAGTATCCACAGACCATGGGCCAAAGTCTTTCAGGGCTCTACTCTGCCTTATGTTGGAGTCCATGACTGTGCCCTTCGAAGCCAGTTCAGAAGAGGGCTAAATAACCCTTCACTGACATCCTGGACAGGGACGATTCCCAAGGGGTTGCCCTTCCCATGGCCGAGGCCATCCTTGGGACTGGCCCTGGAGCTTTGGCAGCTTCCAGCATCCTGCCTAGCATCCTCCACCCATATGATCCCGAAATATGTGGTTCCTACAGGGTCTTTTCCGGTTCTCTCACCACCCTTCGGACAAAGGGTTGGTCTCTGAATCTGCCTTCCAGAAATTCGGTGGCCAAGGGGACATAAACAAGTCCCCAGACAGAGTCTAAGAAGCTTGATCACACAGCGAAGGGGATCTGTGCTGCTGTGTCCTTGGGTCACCGTGAGGCAAGCTATGCCTTAATGATGGCCAACTTTTGGCCACTCTCTGTTTGGAGTGTTGGATGATGTTCTCCCTCACCATCCTGCCGACCATCAGCTCAAGGTGAAGTTGGTTAGAAACCAGGGTCACGCACTGGCTAAACACCAGCTTCAGATGGCCTTGGACATAGGCGACTCTTGTGCCCATGCCATGACATCAGTTGTCGTGATACATCACAAGGCCTGGCTGTAGCTTTCCACCTTCATGGCTGATGCCCAACATAAACTGGCCAATGTCCCATTTCTGCCGGAATTGAAAGTTTTGGATGGTTAGTCTGAGCCAGAGTACAGCATCCCTGGAGCAAGTTGTGTGGTTCTGCTCTGTGGATCTTCAGGACGCATTCTTCCACATCCCAGTCTGTCTGTCCCACTGGTGGAGCCTGCGGTTCCATGCAGAAGTAGTTCTCTGTCTGTTCCAGGTCAGGCCATCGGCCTCTCATCTGCGCCCCGGGTCTGTGGTGGTGATGGCAGCCTTCCTGTGAAGCAAGGGCATCAGGGTATATGCCTACCTGGTCGACTGGCTGATTGCCAGGCCATCCAAAGAGGCCATGGAGCGGTCCAGAGATCTGGCCCTCTAGAGACTTTGGCTTGTTAGTCAGCCTGGACAAGTCCGAAGTCATCCCTTCACAGATGATTAAGTTCATAGGGTAAGAGCTAGACTCCCTGCAGACCAAGGCCCATCTCCATGCAGACCAGGCTCAGGACCTTACCTCATTTGCTCGATTATTTCAGATTCTGCTCTAGCACCTGCGTGGAATTTCCTAAGGCTGTTGGGGTACATGGCATTCCCCACCAGCGTGGTCTGCTGGTCACATGGCGGATGTGCCACTTGCACTGGCAGATAAGACTCCAGTGGTCTCAGCACCTAGGTCATCTGGACCAGCTGGTCCTTGTCACTCAGTCAGTGTGGGATGCCATCCAGTGGTGGTTGGCTCCACAACATCTGGAGGAAGGAATCCTGTTTGTCCACCCAGAGCTGACCATCACACTCACAGTGGATGCTTTTCTAGTGGGGAGCGCACCTGGGAGACCAGAGAGCCCATGGGTTCTGGTCACCCAGGGAGTTCCATCAGCACATCAAACTGCTGTAGCTCTGTGCAGTGTGACTGGCTCTCACATAATTTGCTCCCCTGATCCAGGGGTCAAATCATGCAGGTCCAGATGGACAATACTACAACCAATTTCTACCTGAAAAGGTAGGGCAGAACACACTCTCTTCCCCTATGTCAGGAGGCTCTTGACACCTGGACGCTCATGCACATCCTGGGTGCAGATCTCCTGGCGATCCATGTCATAGGAGTTCAGAATCAGTTGGCAGACACTCTCAGCCAGGTGGGGGACATTTCGTATGAGTGGCCTCTGCATCAGGAGGTGGTACACCATCTTTTCTCCTAGTGGTCAGCCCTCTGGTGGACCTCTTCAACTCTTGGGAGAACAAAAGCTGAGACTGTTTTTTGCCTCCCCTACAGTCCTGGACACTATCTGGGGATGCCTTTGAGAGGCCTTGGACCCCAGGCCTCATGTATGTCTTCTGTTCCTTCCCTTAATCCACAAGGGTGCTGGTTAAGGCCTGAATGATCCTGATACCTCCAGACTGGCCCATACAGTTCTGGTACCCGTTTCTTCTCTGTCTCAGCAGCAGACCTCCATGGCAGTTGCCTCTTCACCCAGACCTGCTGACCAGACAATAGGGTAAAGTCCTGCATCCGCACGTTTAATCTCTGCACCTCTTAGCCTGGTTCCTGAGCATCTAGAGTTCCAGGCATTGGGTGTCTCAGAGGATATGCTCCACATTGTGGAGGCCTTAACGAGCATCCTAGAGTACCTGTTGTCCCTCTCTCAATTGAGCCTATGAGTGACAAAAAGTGCACTTGGCAGCTGTCTCTGCTTACCAGGCGCAGGCTGATAAGCTGACAGTGGTTGGGCACATTTTTAAAGGCTCTGACCACTTGTCCCCTCCAATGCACGAGCCACCACCACCTTGGCACCGATTGCTGCTGGCTATTTGACATTTGAGCCTTTGCACAGATGTGAAAGGTCACACCTATCCCAGAAGACAGCCTTTTGTGTGGCTGTAACAGCAAGCAGAAGGAATTTTGAGCTCCAAGTGCTCTCGGCTGAGTTTCCTTATATGGTATTCCACAAGGACAGTCATCCTTCACCCTCACCCGAAGTTCCTCCTAAAGGCGGTATCAGAGCTTCACTGTAACCATGTGCTAAATCTTCCGGTATACTTCAGTAATACTTCTTCAGAGGTCAACTGCCATCTCCATAGTCTAGACTTGCGAAGGGTTCTTACTTATTATAAGGAACGCGTGACTGGAATTTGGGGTGAAGCTCGCTATCTGGTCATGTCATACACTGAAGCCATGTGTGTAAAGATATAAATATTGCAAGCTTCAAATGGTACAGACATGTTAGCATTTGAAGTTTAAAGACATTCCTTTTGTATTGGGTTTGAATAATGGGATCTTTGGACTTTTAGAGGTGAAAAGAAGCAGTAAGGTACAGGGAAGTTTCAGCGGGCACGAACGTAAAAGAAAAAAAGGAACTTGGGAGTGGTACACTGCAAAGAGTGTAGAGCTGCAGCCTTTTGGGACACTTTCTGGAGACGAGGTGCTGCCCAGTTTGTACTCCCCTCTCTGGGTTGAGGACCAAGGCTGCTGGACTCTGGCTGAACTGGCAAGAGTACAGCAAATCTTCTGCCCCACCCAGGGGCCGCCAAACCTGCTGCTGCTCCCCCAGGAGATTCCTAGGCAGAAGCAGAGTGGTTGGTATATGGTGGGCTGCAGCAGGATGAGGGTGGCAGGAAGGGTATACACTCCTCAGCCTTTACCACTGTAGAATTTGCCTTCACCACACTGGCAGGATAGGGCAGCCTATAGGCAGCAGTGGTAGCACTGGGAAGGGAGGAAGTGGGGGTCTCAGAATGGGGGACCATAAGGAGAGAGAAAGAGGCCCCCAGCCAAGGAGGAAGCAGCTGCTGTTAGGGGACTCTGTTGTTAGAGGGATAGACTTGGAAGCAGGGAGAAGGAAGGTGAAGTGCCTGAGAGGTGCTTCAGCTTGGAGAGGGAGAATCCAGAGGATCGCTAGGGCAGCAAGAGATGGGAGGGAGCTAGATGTCACTTTCCACCTGGGGACAAATGGCCTGGCAAGGGACAGTGTGGGGGTAGTGCAGGGAGATTCCAGGGAAATGGGAGGGGCCTCAAGCAGTTGGCATGCATGGTGGCTTTTGCTGAGGTGTTACCTGTATACAGCCAGGGGGAGGAAAGGACACTCCACACAAGGGCTTTTAGCAGTTGGTTTAAGGCGTGATGCATGGAGGAGGGCTGTGGCTACGTTAAGTTGGGGCCAAGCTGGGAAGATATACGGTTCTATTGGGGAGATGGGCTGCATCCTTCCAGGAAGGGGCCACACTCCTTAGTAGGAGGTTTAAATGCTACTTGAATGAGAGTTTTTTTTATCTGGGATGGGAGGGGGGCTTGAGAACTAAAGAAGGCAGCAGTCCCCCACCCTACCCAGATGATGAAGTAACTGTGAGGGAGAGCCTGAGGGGGAGTAAACACCTCTGAGGCAGGGAAGCAAGAAGGCGGATGCGGACAAGGTAAAAGGACAAATGGATTAAGGAAGAGAAAAGGAAGGAGTAAAGGAGATGGGTAATGGAGAAGGTAATAAAAAAAGATGTTGGTCATGATCAGGGAGAGCATCAGGGAACAGCACAGGTGGGAGGGAGGGAAGCAGAGAAACATGGAGGGAGTAAGGTATGGAGAGCCGTGTGCGCCAAAGCAAGGAGTCAGAGAAATAAAATTCAGTACCTGGAGACTATCGTGGCGGAGGCTAGCTTGTATTTGGTGGCCATAATGAAGTCATGGTGCACTGACAGTCACGACTGGGACATGGCCATACCGGCCTACTCTCTGTTCAGGAGAGACAGGAAGGGGAGGAGGGGTTGTACGGTACTACATGGAAGAGAGGAAATCAAGGCCACTAAAGTGCAGTGGCTCACAGAGGAAAAGGGGAAACAGCAAACACACAAAAATGCAGTGCACACCAAATTGGATGAAAAAAAAGTTAATTACAAACACATCAGCAGCATGCTAGTCCCCAACGCTTAGAGGGTGCTCCGCCTCTTCATCAGGGGCAGAGTCACATACATCATAGCTGTCTATGGTGAACAGTCCTTAAAGTGACATTACACAAATACAAGATATAAAAAGTGTGGTAAAAACATACTTTTGATAATGTTGCATCACTGGCAAATGACAAAACATTTCTGAATGCAGTATGAAAAATTCTTAGTTAGAAAAATGAACACCCTCATGGTTCCATGCTAAAGAAGATCAGCCATTTTAAAGCGATCGCCCAAAATTAGGGACACTTCCTAAAATAAAGTATTGTAGCATGGTAAGGTGTCTAGGGCCAGGTGTGCAAACATAACAGAAGGGATTTTAAATGGTTTGGATCCCCCATGCCAGCAGCAAAATTGCATATCATAACATGCACGGCAAAACATATAATTAGAAGTTGCTGAAGCGCCGGCCTGGTGGCGCTGAGGGCTGAGGTGCTGGACGCCACACCTCGCACCACGTCGGCGACCCGGGTTCGGGAGTGGACTTGGGGAGGCGGGGGTCGGCCAGGGTGAGAATGGATGAGCGTCTGATGACAGCTCACCTTCTCCGAGGGGAGGGTGGGAATCCAACCTGGCGCGCGGTGACCTCTGGTGGAGGCTGGGGGCATGACAGTGCATCTGCACCTCGGAGGTTTGATTGGTCATGGGCGGAGGCCTGCAGACCAATCACCTCTAGGGGCTGCATCATCTAGAGGGGAGGACGTTGTGGACGTCGGCGCTTGCGCCTTGACATCAGGCTGGCAACGTCTCCTACAGAACAGGGAAAAACACTCCTCAGAGCCGGGATGACAGAGCGCCGAGCTGGTTCCTGATGTGCCAGTGCCTGCCTGCTGACCCAGGGACCCTGACAAGACTTGATGCCCAGGGGGAGTTCCATGGCCGGATGGAGGGTCTGGAGGCTGCAAGGTAGGTACTGGCAGGGGCAGGCTTAATGGGCAACTCCCGAAGGAACGGCTCTGGTAGGGCAGTAGGAGGGGAAAATAGAAATATAAAAAAAAAAAAAAAGAAGAGTTGCTGAAATGGGGAGGGGGGAAGTTTTGTGAATGGCTGGACCAAGGACATGGAAGGAAGGGTGTAAAAAAATGCACATACTAAGAGGTCATGGAGAGGCAGTCAGGATGAATGTAAGAAATCCAAAAATGAAGACAAGCAATGACTGCATAAAGTGAAAATGAAACAGGGCTGAATAAGATTGAATCATTAAGATGGTAATGTGGAAACAGTCTAGTGAAATGAGAGAGAACTCCTGTGGAAACAGAGAAACACTGATTATTTGTGTAGACTAATGTAGATTATATACAATTTAATACATGCAGTCCATTAAGATGGAATGCAGTGTGGTTCAGAAAAGGCTCTCAAAACTGCAAAGGAAGACGGAAAGATCTATTTATTTAGCACCCCCCACCCCACCCATGATCAAGGTGTTTAACACATAAATTCATCTGGACTCTTTCTGCAAAAGGGTTCTAATTCTGTCACCTCCTCTGGGAGGTACGCACATGCTCAAGGACACAAACTCGTCACTCTGATGGAAGTCTCTAAAGTGAGTTCCCAATGTGGAGTTGGCCTGGTGTTCCTGATGTCCCATATGTGTTCTTGCACACATTTTTTTTTTTTTTTATTTAGTTGTTTAACCAGGTATAGCACACTAAGCTGAAAGCTTTTTTACAGGAGTGACCTGGGAGCACAAGGAGGTTAAGTGACTTGCTCAGGGTCACACAGTATGCAAGTGGAAGCTGTAGGATTCAAACCCACGTCTGGTCTGCTGGATATTACCAGATTTGCAGCTCAGAGCCGTAGACCACTGCGCTATACTGCCTCAGTGATATGTCATTTCTTGACATGGTGTATGGTTCTGCCTACACATACCTTAGGATGTGCATTAGGTGGCATACACAACAAACTGTGTAGAACAGTGAATTCAAACACCATGAAGTCTTGCTATATTATAACATTAGCAGTCAGCCACTGCAGCTGAACTGCCCCGGAGAGGAAGGAGTTAACTCCAGAGGATCTGGAGTTCTACAGCGCGCGGGCGCTGTGCCCAAAGCTCTATCCGGCAGTTTCAAATGAAACTGTCAGATTCTTTACTCCGCTTCACTGAACAGTCGCTCCGGAGATCAGCTCCTTCAGCTCGGTTCAAGAGAGTAGTTTTCGGTTCATTTGAACCGCAAAAGTCATTATTTTTACCGCATTTCGGTTTTAAAGCTCTATCTGGTAACCGTAGTACTAAATTTTAAGTCTGTGTGAAAATTAATTATCGGTTCGGTTTTGAACCGATCGCTTTGTTATTTCTACATTTTAAAAGTGTACAGTGGGTTTTAGAGTGCGGTTCCCGGTTCTTATCGGTTCTAAAAAAACCAGAATTATAACGGTTTTTTCAAATACCCGTGACACGGTTAGGAACCGATAAGGGTGTCTTGCCTGGCACTGCCATCAAAAGGGCAAGTTTTGGTTAGGCTGGCATTATGTCTGAGAAACCCAAAAGAAAAACCGGGCCCACTGGGTTTCAACACTGTGATGTCTGTGGGGAGGCCTTTGCCAAGGCGACCCACACCACTGTGTTTATTGTCTGGGGCTGACCACCTCCTGTCAGACTGCCAGGTGTAAAAATTTCCCTGCAGCCACCCTGGAAAGAGATTGGGCCGCTCAGGGGCAGAGGCCAAAAGTCCGCTGACCCGGATGGCCAGCCGGTCCAGTACCCACTGGACCAGAGGAAGTGCCCTCTGACCAGGCGAGACTTCCTCGGGCAAAGGAAGGCTGGTTCAGAGGAACCAGTCCGAGTAAAAGACAAGGAAATCAGTAGGTTTGGGGTCCAAAATTGTGTCTCCAACTGCTGCAGAGATAGCTAAAGCCATTCAGATTGTCCAGTCACTGTCTCAGGGATCTGTAGAACCACCAACAGTTGGTAAAAGGTTGGTTCGTTCAGTCCCAGTGGTTCAGGATTTTGAAGTTGAGGATTTTATGAACCACAGGAGGGAGGAGGAATTTGATCAATATATGTGTGGCTGGGGGTCTGGACGTGCCCATTGAACCGACATTTCTCCAGACAGACCTTTAGAATCTCCTCCTATTCTGTCTGAGTCCCCTTCTTTCTTTATTTTTACAAAAGGTTGCAGAAACCCTCCAGCTTCCTTTAGAGGAGGCTGTGGATGACAAGAGGAGCCTGATTATGTGGAAATGATGGATATTCCAGAGTCTAGAGGTTGTCTATTCCTTTGCATAAGTCATTTAGGAAGCAAACAACAAAGATTTTAAAAATCCTCATTCTGTCCCTCCTGTAGATAAAAAATGGACAGAAGGTATACTTTGTCAGGCTCGGATACAGACTTCCTTACTGAACAGTGTAGCCATGTAGGTGTGGTACAAGCTGCAGCCTGTGACAAGGCTAATATTCTCTGGCCTCACATCCTCCCTGATAAGGATTCCAGGAAGATTGATGCCATGGCGAAGAAACAGTATATGGCAGCTTCTTTGGGACTCAGGCAGGCAAATTATATGGCTTATGTGGCTAGATATCAGAAATCTAGGTGGGACACAGTATTGCAGTTAGCCAACAGGCCCATGGCCAGCTGGCTAGTGAAGTTGGAACAGGTGGCTGCTGATGGCATTGAAGCCTCTAAAGTTCAATTTCATACTGCTGTTGATGTTAATGATGTTTCCTCTAGGGTCATGGCCACTTCTGTAGCTTTCCGTAGGTTGGCATGGCTCAGATGCACTAATCCAGGGGTTCTCAGATGGTGAGGCCAGCCTCCCTGGGGAGGCCCCAACCTGTTCTAGGGGAGGCTCAAGCAAGTCTGAAAAAGTACAGTATTTAAATTTGGAGTTTTAGATTGTGTGAAGAGATGAAGCAAACTCAAAAAGGATAATAGTAGGTGAATTTTATGTATTTATTTACTAATAGGTGACAAGGGAAGGGCAATGAGCAAGGTTCATTTCAGGTGTACACCGGGAAGGGTAGGGAGTGAATACACTTCAAAAAGTAACTGCCAAACAATCAAGAAATATACAATGAACAATAGTGCAAACAAATACGAACAATAAACTAATAATGAGTGGTGGTAATTGAGCAATTTGTAGACTGATGGCAGAACAGCCCAAATACAAGGGTTGAGCATAGAAGTGCTAAGAGCAATAGCAGGAAGAACAAGGAATCTCTTAGAAGTTGCTTATGAGCAGGGATGGAAGGGGGAGAAGCAAAGTAAGTAGAAAGATTATTTCATATAAAGAGGAAACAGAAAAAGTAATCTGACCCATGAAGGTACTGCAACAAGGGGTAACAATGGTTCAAGAATAAAAATAGCGGAGAAAGTAGGCTGGCCTGGGGGGAGGGGGGGTTACAATAAGCTGAATAATAATATTTATTTGTTATTCAGATAACACCTTTGAGCACAGGAGCTCTTTTTCAAAGGTTCCACGTCAATATAAGACAAAGAACTGAATGTGAGCCAAGTACTCAGAGGGATTTCAATGTATTCATGGTGTACTGGGCAAAATACAGTATGTTATTTTTCTTTGGGGGAGGCCCAAGATTATTTCAGTTTTTGGGGGAGGCTCAAAATCTTTTCCACGGATATGGGGAGGCTCACTGTGACAAAGTCTGAGAACTATTGCACTAATCTGTCCCAAGATACCCAGTCAAAGGCTATGGATTTTCCTGTAGTGGGAAATTCTCTGTTTGGGGAGCAAACAGAAAACTATATGAAAAAGATGGATGAATACAGAACTACCTACAAAAGTGCCCAGGCTAAGGAGAAGCATGCCATGCCACAAAGGCATGCTCCCGAGGTAAGGGCAGGCCTTTTTCAGACCTTTTACCAATTTCAAGCCTCCTCTGCTGTCTGGAGAGGTTTCTTCAGAGGCAGGGTAGACGCAGGCACAAGCAGACCGTCCCCTCCCTCAGCCTAAGGCTGCTGCTAAGCAGGCACCTGATGGGGTGCCCAGGGCCGATTCTCCTGTACCAGTGGGGCAGGTTGGCCTATTTCAGCTGGAACTGGCTGTCCCTAACTACGGACAGATGGGTTCTGGAGTAATAGGCCAGGGTCTGGTTCTCAGCTTCAGACACTTTCAAAGATGAGAGTCAGACATTTTCCACCGCAAATCCTTCAGAAGCCCTTGCTTTGGAAGCAGAGGTTTCTTCTCTTCTGGACTGCAAAGCAGTGGAAAGGGTTCCTCCTTGCCATCAGGGCAAGGGGCTTTATTCAAGATACTTTCTTACCCCAAAAAAGACAGGAGAATGGAGGCCCATTCTAGATTTAAGGTACCTGAACAAGCATCTTTTGAAACCAAAGTTCAAAATGTTGACTCTGGCAATGATATTGCCTTCCCTAAGGCCAGGGGACTGGCTAGCTTCCCTGGACCTCAAGGATGCCTATTTTCATGTTCTGATCAGGCCTTCTCACGAAAGTACCTCAGGTTCGAACTGCCTCAGGCCACTACCAGTTCAGGGCAATGCCCTTGGCCTGACCTCTCAGCCAAGGGTATTCACAAATGTCTCGCTGTAGTAGTGGCTCACTTAAGAAGGCAAGGGGTTGCTGTGTTTCCCTACCTGGACGACTGGCTCATTGCGGGTCAGTCTCCAGGTCAGGTGAAAACCCATTTGCAAGTCACCCAGCAGCTTCTCACTTCCCTGGGATTCCTGCTGAACTTACCAAAGTCAGTTCTGGAACAGTTCAGGTCCTAACTTTCATAGGCGCAGGAATTGACACAAGGTTAGCCAGGGCTTTTCTTCCCTCGGAAAGGGTGGACAGACTCATCGCCCTGGCATCCTCCTTTACCCTGCGGGTCTCTCGACCAGCAAGGCATTTTCTGCAGCTCCTTGGGCACATGGCTGCTTCCACAGCTGTCGTGCAGGGAGCAAGATTCCAGATGAGGGACATTCAGTTCCATTTGAGGGCCTATTGGTCTCAAAGGAAGGACCCCCTTACCAAGTTGGTTCCAGTTACTCAAACTCTGATCCTAGCCCTCCACTGGTGGCAGGTCCAGAGCAATTTAAGACAGGGGGTTCCCTTCATTCCCATTTCTCACTCCCTCACCCTCACCACGGATACCTCCCTGTTAGGGTGGGGGCTCACCTCGTGATCTTGCCACCCAGGGTGTGGTCTCTCAGGAATCTCTGCCCACATCAATCTGTTGGAACTCAGAGCTGTCTTTTAGCTCTTGGTGTTTTCAGATTCTGTCCAGAACAAAGTGGTTCAAGTCAGGACAGACAATACCACCACAATGTGGTACATCAACAAGCAAGGGCACTCGGTCTTCAGCCTTGTGCATCAAGCAATGAAGTTGTGGTCTCTGGCCTACTCCCTGAACACCTCCCTGATAGCGGTTCACCTCCCAGGGAAGGACAATGTCTAGCGGACGCCTCAGCAGAATTTCTCAGGGCCATCACGAATGGGCTCTGAATCCACAAGTGCTGGGGTCCGTCTTTTGCCAGATGGGGCACTCCTCAGATAGATCTTTCGCAGCCCCAGACAACCATCAACTTCCTCTTTTCTGTTGCAGGCCTCCAGTACTGGGCTCAGTCCTCTGGACGCTTTTCTGTTGGACTGGAAAGGGAAGTTCCTGCATGCCTTTCCTCCCTTTCCTCTTCTTTTCAGGGTACTAGTAAAAATCAGATCTCAACCTTGCAGAGTGATTCTGATTGCCCCAGATTGGGCCAGACAGCCCTGGTACCCTCTGCTTCTGTCCTTGGCAGTCCCACCTGCCCTGAGCCTACCCAGAGTCCCACGACTTACTGGCCTGTGCACAGGGAGAGTGTGTATCCGGACCTCAAATCCCTCCACCTCAAGGCTTGGCTCTTGAGGAGCTAGAATTGCTGACTTACACCTTTCTCAAGGGGTCATGGATATTTTAAAGGCTTCTAGGAAGCCTTCCACTAGAGCCACTTATAATTCTAAGTGGAAGAGGTTTTCCATCTGGTGCTCTGAGAGGCAGATTATCCCAGAATCTGCTGATCTTCCCATTCTTCTGGAATATTTGGTCCATCTGAATTCCTAGGCCTTAGACCAGCTACCCTGAAGGTTCATCTGGCAGCTGTCTCTGCTTTTTGTGTCAACAGGGAAGCCTGCCTCCTTTCTTCTCACCCTGTGTTCTCCAAGTTTTTAAAGGGTTACTTCATACTAACCCCTTTGGGAACCAGCTCCCGCCTGGGACCTGAATATTTGCATTGCTCAGTTAATGCAACCCCCTTTGAGCCTCTGTCTTCAGCAGAGCTCAAGTATTTAACTGGAAAACCGTTTTCCTAGTAGCTATCACCTCTGCCAGACGCAAAGTGAGTTACAGGCCCTGTCAGTGGAAGAAGATTTTATCTCTTTCCACAGAGATAAGGTAGTCCTTAGGACTAATAGAAAGTTTTTGCCTAAGGTGGTTTCTGATTTCCACCTGAATCAATCTATCTCTCCCAGTATTTTCACTGAGCATTCTTCCTCAGGTGAGAGGAGACTGCACAGCTTGGATGTCAAAAGAGCCTTAAGCTACTATTTAGGCGCACCAGGGTCATAGGTTGAATCCCTCCAACTGTTTCTTACCTATGGCGAGGTTGGCAAGGAAAACCTGCCACTAAGAGAACAATTGCAAGGTGGATTGTTTCTTGTATCCAATTCTGTTATCAGAAACTAGGTAGAGTACCCCCTCAGTTGAGGGGCCCACTCCACCAGGGGTACAGCTAGTCTCTAGCGGCTGCTGAGACCATTCCATTCTGGAGATTTGTCAAGCTGCTACCTGGAAGACAGTTCACACCTTTACCAAGCATTATTCCCTGGATGTCCAGTCCAGAGAGATGCTCGGTTTAGCACAGCTGTGCTTCAGAGCCTATTTCCTAAGTGAGTTCTGACCCTCCTCCATGGAGGTACTGCTGTGTAATCTGCTAATGTTTAATATAGCAAAGACTTCATGGTGTTTGAAGAAAAATTACTCACCTTAGTAATTGCTTTTCTTCTCATGGAGTCTTGCTATATTATAACACTCTCCCTCCTGCCCCTCTCAGAACCTCTACTTGGGTAGGGGTGGCGAATTGTGAAAGCACTGTGTCATGCCATTGTAGTTATCCCTTTACCCTCTTTCCTTTGGGTTAGGGATCTGGTTGCTTTCATTTAGGTTATTTATATTGCCCCTTCCTGGACTTGAGTCTTGGGGAAGGGGGTTCATACGATGCTTGTCAAAGGGTGGAAAGCCAACCATAATACCATCAATTTTGTTATTATGGTTCTGGGTGTTTCTTTGTTGTTTATATTGTTGTTACTACTACTAGTAGATAGCCATGGGCTAGTGTAGTTTTTTCCACACAGACTTTCTGTTCTTTGATGTTAGCTTTGTAAAGATCTGACAGTTTCATTTGAAACTGCCGGATAGAGCTTTGGGCACAGCGCCCTCGCGCTGTAGAACTCCAGATCCTCTGGAGTTAACTCCTTCCTCTCCGGGGCAGTTCAGCTGCAGTGGCTGACTGCTAATGTTATAATATAGCAAGACTCCTTGAGAAGAAAAGCAATTACTAAGGTGAGTAATTTTTTCTTCTCTGATGTTTACTTTAGTAGGGGCAGAGGGATGTTGGTACACTTTGCTGGATATGGAGTATTTGCATACAGCAGTGGTCATATGAAAAAGAAGCCAACTGGTTTGGGTGTTCACCAAGTAAGGCTGTCTTTCGGTCAGTTGTGTAAAGTGTCTGTGGCAGAGAGTTTTTTTGTTTGTTTAATTTAGTTATTTCCATTTTACCAGGAAGGTGGACTGGATCATAAAGATCCGTTTTCAGCCGTGCCTGGGAATAACTGTACAACACAGGAGCTACAAACCTTACACAGGATAAAATACAAAAGCATAAAAACTATTTAAAAAAAAATGCAGACAGCTAACTAAGTAACGTTTACACAATTTAATGCAGCATTTGTTCAACTTTACATAACATATGTATAGTTTCATGCAACATTTGTACAGATTCACACATTTGTGGCTCTGCTAAACATGACACATGGCTGTTGGGTAAACAGGCCCAGTGTCCCACAGTATTCCAGCATTTTTCAAGTAGTATAATTTTTAATTTTTAAAGAAATTGTGTTGTATTGCAACATAAACATAAGTGATATGTCAGGAAGCATAAGTAGACCAGGAAAAGTTATAAAATTTGCAAGTAGCGTTTTATCATTATATCAACAACAATAAAATAAAAAATTAAAATTGTACAGGATATATGTCTTTGTACAGGCAGAACAAATCAAGTTCTACAACTGAGAGTTTCGTTTCAAAATCTCCAGCTCTCTATCTATCCAGACAATACATTGCTCTCTTTATACGAGATGCCTTTGCTTTTCAGTTTAAAGGGCACCTTACATGCTCTGTTACAACATTCCCCCCTCATAGCTACAAAGGACTGTTACCTGGCTTGGAGTTCAACCATAAAAAGAAAAAAATTTACATGGTTGGGTTTTCAGGACAGAAGGGATTATATTTTGGCTCAGAGGAGCCGAACCGCCGATCCCTTCCACATCCCGATTTGGAGACACACCCACACACTGTCCCATACTCTTACATCTCAATGTGCTAGCATGGGGGCGCGCTCTCCAAACATGCTTATGAAGCATGCCCCTGCACTAGCATGTTGTGATGTAAGAATATGGGAGTGCGTGGGGACATGTCTCCAAACCGGGACGTGGAAAGGATTGGTAGCTCGGTTCTTCAGAGCCAAAACACGATAAAACCTGATCATATAAAAAGTTTTTTGGGGGGTTGTTTTTTATGATTAAACTCTGAGCCTTCGGGGTCCTTCGTTGCTGTGAGCAACAGTGCCACGAAAGGTGCTCTTTAACCTCTGCATCCTGTTCTTGTAAGTTTCATCTCATGCTTTTCACAAAATTCAACAAGACATTTTTCATTAACCTTCCTGTTACCAGCCTGAAGTTCATTAGTCATCTTAACAGGTGTAGCTAATTAAGACATCCTGTCCTAGGATTGATTTCCTGCTGATAGCTCTGTTAAGTTTTGGAAAGTCAAAACGTTTCTCAAGGTCCGCCCCCTGTGTTCCAAACTGCTAACTTCTCTAACACCCTATTAGCTGTCTGTCATCATTTCAACAGTATAATGATATACATTTGCAGCCCGAGACCCCAGTTTCACATACAGATTTGTATATATTTCTTAACCACAGAGAAGCAAGAGAAGAAATAAAGAAATAGAGCAAGTGAAGGAAGGGAGATAAAAGGGGGAATTATTGGACCATCGCAGTGGCCAATTCCTAGGTGCCACAAGGAAAATTTAATTATGCAGTCAGACAGGCAAGAGACAGACAAATGGCAGAATAAGAGATGAGAAAAAATAGATCCTTACTTTTAACTCTGCATAAAAAAGGAGACAGGGTCTTATCCAACCTTGTCACAGCATATCTTTTTGTTTCTGTTTGGAGACCAAGAGAATATCTCCATTGTGAATTTAACTCTGTCAGGAGCAGTGTCCAGTACTTCAAACAACATGAAGTCTTGCTGTATTCTGACTATTGCAGTTAGCCCCAGCACTCAAACTGCCCCGGAGAGTACATGGTTAATTATCTATGCAGAGCATAGAACGTTGAGCTCGAGCTTGGTTCAAACCTCTGTCTGCTGCACTTTGAAACGTAGCTGTCAGATTCTTTACTCCGCCTAACTGAACAGCCGCTCCCGAGAGTTCTCCTTTGCTCATGGTTTGTAAGTCGGGTAAAGTCCTTGGTTTTACCGATTATTTTTCGCAAGTTTCGGTTCAGATCTCTGTCTGTGGTACAGTAAGTACTAGGTAGTGAACTAGACGTAGTAAACTTGTGGAAACTGTAAAATTGATTTTTTGACCGGTTCGCCTGAACCGGCCGTTTAGTGATTTATATGTTCTGTCTTTGGTTTTAAACTTAGAGTGTGGTTACTGGTCCTTATCGGTTTAAAAAAAACTGCATTTTCTTGTGTTTTTTTCCAATAACTGTGACACAGTTAGAAACCGATAAGGGTGTCTTGCCTGGTTGTTTGCCATAAAAAGGGTAAGTTTGTGGTTAGGATGGCTATGTTTGAGAAACCCAAAAGAAAAACCGGGTCCACTGGGTTTCAACACTGCAGTGTGTGTGGGGAGGCCTTTGCTAAGGCTTCTTTATCCCCTACACCACCCTTGTGCTTATTGTCTGGGGGTTTGACCACCTCGATTCAGACTGCCAAATCTGTAAAAAAAAATTCCCTAAATCTACCCTGGAAAAAAGATTAGGTAGGCTCAGGTATAAGGAGGCCGTGAAGTCTGCTGACCCGGATGGCCAGCCCGGTTCAGTTCCGACCAAACCTGATGGAGTGCCCCTCTGACCAGGGTGATACTTCTTCGGGCAAGAGGAGAGCCGATCCTGAGGGATCGGTTCCTACAAAAAGAAAAGAAAAATCGGCCGGTTCGGTTCCAGAGACCCATTTTCCGACCGCCGAAGAGATTGCCAATGCGATAAGGATTGTAGAATTGCTTCGTCCAGTAAGGATTGTAGAATTGCTTCGTCCAGTTCCGTCTGATCCGGCACCTTCTGGCAGGCGCTCGGTTCAGTTGGTTCCTCCGGTTCAAGATTATGCTCCTGAAGATTTCTATGAACCAGATTTGGAGGGGGTTGAAGATTATGGTGATGATGATGGTGTGAGAAGTCTGGTTGAGCCCATTGAACCGGACATCTCCCCCAGACAGGCCTTCCGGTGTTTCCCCTCCTAGGTTTTCTGAGTCCCCTTCCCACTACACGTTTTGCAAGGAAAGTGGCAGAAACCCTCCAGCTCCCTGTGGAAGAAGCTGTAGAGGAACAAGAGGAACCTGATTATATGGAGATGATGGACTTCCCAGAGTCCACGAGACTGTCTGTTCCCCTTCATAAGTCTTTTGGGAAACAGACACAAAAGATTTTAAAAACTCCAAATTCTGTACCTCCTGTCAACAGAAGGATGGACAAAAGGTACAGCTTATGAGGTTCTGGTACAGAGTACTTGTATCAACAATGCAGCCATGTTGGGGTTGTGCATGCTGCGGCCTGTGATAAGGCTAATACACCCTTGGCTTCACACCCCCAGATAAAGATTCCAGAAAGCTGGATGCCATGGCAAAGAAGCAGTACATGGCATCCGCCTTGGGACTCAGGCAGGCTAATTATATGGCCTATGCAGCCAGGTACCAGAAGTCCAGGTGGGACACTGTACTGGTACTGCCTAAGCAGGCCTCCCCCCAGCTAGCCTTGGAGCTGGAGGGGGTGGCTGCTGATGGGATTGAGGCATCTAAGGTACAGTTCCATGCTGCTGTGGACTCCAGTGATGTGTTCTCTAGAGTCATGGCTACATCTGTGGCTCTTCGGAGAATGGCTTGGCTCAGATGTACTAGTCTCTCACAGGACACCCAGACTAAGGCCATGGATTTCCCTGTGGTGGGTAATTCTCTGTTTGGGGAGCAGACCAAGAATTACATGAAAAAGATGTATGAGTATAGGACCACCTGTAGGAGTGCACAGGCCAAGGAAAGGCAGGCGACTCCTCAAAGGCAGCAGGCTAGGGGCAGGGGCAGGCCTTTTCATAGGCCTTTCTACCAAGCACAGGCCTCTTCTCCCTTTCCTCAGAGGGGGTTCTTCAGAGGGAGAGGCAGAAAGGGGATGAGCGGGGCTGCATCCATCCCTCAACCTCAGGCTCCTGCCAAGCAGACACCCTGATGTGTCAGCCCGGGTCAACTCCCCCATTCCTGTAGGAGGCAGGCTGGCTTACTTCGTCCAGGACTGGATGTCTTGTTACCTCAGACAAGTGGGTCCTGGAGGTGGTAAGCCAGGGGCTGGTTCTCAGCTTCAAGAAATTTCCAAAGCTTAGGGCCAGATCTTTTCCAGCTAGAGGCAGAGGTTTCATCTCTACTACCTCTAAAGGCTGTAGAGATAGTTCCTACATTGCACAAGTGCAAAGGTCTGTACTCCAGGCACTTCCTTACCCCAAAAAAGACAGGGGAGTGGCGACCCACCCTAGACTTAAGATACCTGAACAAACATCTTTTGAAACCAAAATTCAAAATGGTGACTCTGGGAATAAATCTTCCCTCTCTAAGGCCAGGGGACTGGCTAGCCTCCCTGGACTTAAAAGATGCCTGCTTTCACATTCCCATCATGTGCTCCCACAGAAAGTACCTCAGGTTCAAATTGTCTTCAGGCCATTATCAGTTCAAAGCTATGTCCTTCGGCCTGACATCAGCTCCAAGGGTATTCACAAAATACCTAGCAGTAGTTGTGGCCTTTTTAAGAAGGAAAAATATTTCCATATTTCCATACCTGGACGAATGGCTCATTGTGGATCAGTCCCCAGACCAAGTCAAGTCAGACCTTCAAGTGACTCAGCAAGTGCTCACTTCCCTAGGATTCCTTCTCAGTCTTCTCAAGTCGGTTCTCGAGCCTGTAGAGCTTCTCACCTTCATAGGGGCAGAGTTGGATACAGTCAAAGCAAGAGCTTTTCCCATGGAAAGGGCTAGGGCTATTGTGGAGCTGGCTTCTTCATTCCGCCTTCTGGTCTCTCGGCCAGCAAGGCACTTCCTTCAACTTCTGGGCCACATGGCAGCTTCTACAGTAGTGGTCCAAGGGGCCAGATTTCAGATGAGGGAAATTGTTTCACCTGAGGGCCTTTTGGTCTCAGAAGAAAGATTCCCTAACCAAACTAGTTCCAGTGACCCAGACTCTGATCCAGGCTCTCCCGTGGTGGCAGGATCAGGGCAACCTCAGGCAAGGAATCCCATTCGTCACTCAGTCTCACTCTGTGGTCCTAACCATGGATGCTTCTCTGTTGGGGTGGGGAGCCCATATGGGGGCTGTCACAGCCCAGGGACTGTGGTCCCCTCAGGAATCCCTTCTTCATATCAGTCTCTTGGAACTCAGGGCGGTCTTTCTGGCCCTGCAAGCTTTCTCTCAGTCAGTACAGAACAAGGTGGTTCAGGTCAGGACAGACAACACCACCACCATGTGGTATATTAACAAACAGGGAGGCACTCTGTCCACGGCCTTGTGCACAGAAGCCATGCAGTTGTGGTCCCTAGCTTATTCTCTGCAGACCTCTCTGATAGCAGTCCGCCTTTCAGGGAAGGACAATGTGCTAGCAGATGCATTGAGCAGGATCTCCCAGGGCCATCACGAATGGTCTTTGGACACTCTGGTGTTGAAAGTGATTTTTTCAAGGTGGGGCACTCCAGAGATAGATCTCTTTGCAGCCCCAGGCAATCACCAACTTCCTCTGTTTTGTTGCAGACCCCCAGTATTGGGCTCAGTCCCTCTGGATGCTCTGATTTTGAACTGGGAAGGGAAATTTCTATATGCCTTCCCTCCCTTTCATCTACTGTTCAAGGTTCTGGTCAAGGTAAGGTCACAGCCTTGCAAAGTGATTCTGATTGCTCCAGACTGGACCAGGCAGCCTTGGTACCCCCTGCTGCTGTCCCTAGCAGTCCATCTTCCCCTGTCTCTTCCCAGGAGTTACAACCTGTTAACCTCCTCTCAGGGGAGGATTTGGTACCCCATCTTTGGTCGCTCAATCTCAAAGCATGGCTCGTGAAGAGTTAGAGTATGCAGATTTGCATCTGTCACAAGGGGTTCTGGATATTCTCAAAGCCTTTCGAAAGCCTGCCACCAGAAAAACTTAACTCCAAATGGAAAAGATTCAGCATTTGGTGTTCCAAGAAGCATATATTCCCCAGACACTGCTGACTTGTCTACAGTTCTGGATTATATGGTTCATCTTAATGGCCTAGGCCTCAGACCAGCTACTCTCAAAGTACATTTGTCAGCTGTTTGATTTCTGTCAGTGGGAAAGCCTTCCTCGCTGTCATCTCACCCGGTATTCTGTAAATTTTTCAAGGGATTGCTTCATACCAGTCCCCACTTTAGGGATCCTACCCCTGCTTGGGATCTTAATGTTTGCATTGCTCAACTTATGCAACCCCCTTTTGAGCCTTTGTCTTCAGCAGAGCTTAAGTACTTGACTTGGAAAACTGTGTTCCTGGTAGCTATTACCTCTGCCAGGCATATCAGTGAAGTGCAAGGTCTGTCAGTGGAGCCTGATTTTATCTCATTCCATAGAGATAAGGTGGTCCTTAGAACTAATAGGAGGTTTTTCCCTAGGATTCCTACTAAAGTGGTTTCAGATTTTCATCTGAACCAATCTGTCTCTCTCCCTGTGTTCTTCACTGATCATTCTTCTTCAGGAGAAAAAAGTTTACACAGTTGGGATGTTAAAAGAGCCCTTAGTTACTACATGAGCGTTCTAAGGCTCACAGGTTTGACACTCTTCAGTTGTTTCTCACTTATGGGGAAGTGGGTAAGGGCAAACCTGCCACTAAGAGAACTATTGCCAGGTGGATTGTCTCTTGTATTCAACTCTGCTATGAGAAGCTAGGCAAAATACCTCCCTCAGGCCTGCAGGCTCATTCGATTAGAGGTACAGCTGCTTCCCTGGCTGCGGCCAGGGATATTCCTTTGCTAGAGATATGTAAAGCAGCCTCCTGGAAAACAGTCCATACATTTACCAAGCATTACTCCCTGGACATCCAGGCTAGGAGTGATGCTCGGTTTGGTACAGCAGTACTGCAGAGCCTATTCCCAAGGTAAGTTTGATTCCCTCCTCCATGGAGGTGCTGCTTGGTAGTCTGCAGTAGTCAGAATACAGCAAGACTTCATGTTGTTTGAAGAAAAAAATTAGTCACCTTAGTAATTACGTTTCTTCTAATGGAGTCTTGCTGTATTCTGACCTCCCTGCCCTCTCAGAACCTGTTTTAGGAAAGTGGGCTGGCAGATGCAGTGTTGCACCCCAGGTGTGCATTTGGGTACTCCCTCCTTTTAGAGAGGGGGAGTGGGTTATAGTATTAACAGTTTTAAGTTGTTCACTACCTGGTTTTTGATTTTGGATTTCTTGACTTGAGTCTTTTGGGGATTCAAAATATTTGGTTGCCATTTGGCTAGTAAAAATGTTACAATTTCCACATAGTAGTTAGTTAATATTAGCTTGTAATAATCTGACAGTTGCATTTCAAAGTGCAGCAGACGGAGGTTTGAACCGAGTTCGAGCTCGAGCTCAATGTTCTATGCTCTGCATAGAAAATTAACCATCTACCCTCCGGGGCAGTTTGAGTGCTGGGACTAACTGCAATAGTCAGAATACAGCAAGACTCCATTAGAAGAAACATAATTACTAAGGTGAGTAATTTTTTCTTCTGTGCCATAGCTTCTTTCACTGAATCTTTGATACAGTTCTCCTGCCTGTGTGTCAAAAACAGATTCCGAGGAATAGTTCTTGTACAGCCTTTGGAACTGGCCACATGGTGTAGATAATATGAGGGAAGGGGAGTGGGCGCTTGAGACATGCACAACAGAATTGCCTGCTGTTTCCTTTCTGTAACATTTGGAAGTGATAGCACAATCATTATTGGCAGTTAGGCATAAATCAAGGACACTCGCACTTTTTGAGTCATTGCATGATGTGAATTTTAAGTTGTATACATTGTCATTTTCACAGATTACAATGCCTGTGTTTCAGTTCCCTGCCAAATAATTAATAAATTGTCTATGTGTCTATGCCATTGTACAGTCACTTCCAGAAAAGTGTTGTTCTTGAAAATACAATTCTGTTCCTAGAGGAAAAGGAAGGGCTGGAGCTGCTGTGGGTCATTCTGGAGACTGGTAATGAGGGCGCTAGTCATTCAGAGGTGCTACACAGACCTTCAGCACAGAGAGAAGAGTTGGATACAGCACTTGGGGGAAGCCATCATCAGGATGGCAAGTAAGGGAAGGTGCTGCTAGTTGGTGAATTCAATCTGTCAGATGTGGACTGGAACCTTCCAGCTACTGCTTCGGCAAGGTGCAGGGCCATGCTTGACTACATACAAGGTATTTTTTTCAGGCGGCTAGTCAGATAAGTCACTAGGAACAGGGCAATGCTGGACCTTACTTACAAACAGGGATGGCATTGCAGATCTCACAGTTGGCAGCCTCTAGGTACCAGTGATCAGCATATAGTGTGGTTTAACATTAAGATGGGAACAGAGGCAAAGTGGGGGAATGGGATGATTCTCAGGCCACCTAGGCCCTAGGGGAACCTTACAGGCTGAAAGGCAGATACAAACTGGAAATGCCTGTCCCTAAATGCAAGGAGCCTTATTCATAAATTTGACGAGTTGGTATATCTATTAAACATGGAGAAGATCCAGATGTGCACCATAACTGAGACATGATGGTCACCTGTGGATACCTGGGACCATCGTATACCTGGCTATGGCTTATGCTATATGGATAGAGAAAATAAAAGGGGAGGAGGAGTAGCCCTTTATATATCTGATAACATTCCATCAGAAGCCATTAAAATCCCACCTTTACCTGGAATTCAACATGTTTGGGTCAAGTTAATTTATTTAGTTATTTAACCAGGTGAGACACACTAAGCTGATAGCTTTTTTACAGGTGCAGCCTGGGAGCACAGGGAAGTTAAGTGACTTGCTCAGGGTCACACAGCCAGTAATGCCAGTAGGTAGCCCGAACATACAAATTGGGATTATATATAGACCTCCCTCAATATCACCTCAGGAAGATGAGTGTTCTTAACCTTCTAGATTCCCTAGATCCAGCTGACAGGCTCATTCTTTTAGGTGACTGCAATATCCCCGCTATAGATTGGAAAGAACTAATTGCAGGGAGCCATATTGAATCCACATATTTGGATATATTTCTGTTAACTGGACTGGAACAGCATATATCAAGTGGTACTATAGGGGATAACATTGTGGATCTTCTATTGAGCAATGAACGTGGGAGACACAATTCAACAATGCAGGGTAACCACACCCCTTGGCTGTAGCGACCATTACATGATTACCTTCAACATTGTAGGACAGAAAATAAAGTTGTTAGGCTCAACAGAGGCAAGGACCTATGATAAGGCCAATTTTGAAGAGCTAAGAAATGAAGCTTTAAAATTGGATGGAAAAAGGAGTTTAAAAATAAATCATTAAACGAAAAATGGGAGTGCCTGGTACTAAAATTACACTTTTAGTAAGTAAACATGTACCAGTTAGGAAGAAGTACAGCAGTGCAGGTAAAATCCCCGTATAGATGACCCCTAAAATTAAAAAAATCATAAACAAGAAAAGACAGGCCTACACTAAAGCCAGTAAAAGCGGGAATGTAAATAACTGGAAGTGTATACAAATCTGTTAAGAGCAACCAAGAGGGCAATAGGTCAGGCGAGAAAAAAACATGAGTTCAATTTAGTCAATAAAGTAAAGGATAACCATAAATCATTCTATAACTACATAAATGATAAAAGCGGGGGGCCAAACTACTGTTGGACCCATTAAGGACCGGGATGGGGAACTATTAAATAACAAGAAAATGGGCTATTTTAATAAATACTTCTCATCAGTATTTAATGTCAAATCGACGGAATAAGGAACAGCTAGAGAATGGGGGTATTAAGATCTAACTAAATAACATGGATATTTGAGAGCGATTATTAAAATTAGACCCCAGTAAATCGCAAGGACCTGACGGAATTCACCCTAGAGTCCTTAGGGAATTAGCAGTTGTCCTGGCTGATCCTGTGACAGAAATCTTCCAAACCTCTTTGGATAAGGGGGAGGTGGTAGAGGTCTGGCGGAGGGCAAACATTATACCTATACACAAAAAGGGATCCAGACAAGAGGTGGGAAATTATAGACCTGTAAGTCTGACCACCATCCTGGGGAAGATGTTAGAGACCATCATTATGGAGTACATTGTGGAGTTCATGGAGATTGCTGGGGATATAGATGAGGTACAGCATGGCTTCAAGAAAGGCTTCTCATGCCAAACAAACTTATTGGAATTTTACGAGCATATAAGTAAGGCATTGGATGAAGGCAGAGCAGCTGATTATATTCTTAGACTTCTCAAAAGCGTTCGATAAAGTCCATCATGGGGAACTAATCTGTGCTTTAATAGACCATATTACTCAATGGGCAAATGCATGGCTGAGAGACGAGAAACAGAGGGTTTGTCTTAAAGGTGTGTATTCAAATTGGTTGACTGTGGAGAGTGGAGTCCCCCAGGGATTGGTCTTGGGACCCTGCTTGTTATATAAAAATCATTGATGGGAGGAGGGGAAGTCTGGGAGTCTAACTTCGTGGACAATACCAGGATTGTCTTTACCATTGAGAACACCAGGGATATACAGAAATGACAAAAAGCACTAAATAGGATGGAAACATGGGCAAGGGAGGCTAAGCTATTTTTAAATACAGATAAATGTGCAGTAATGCACTTTGGTAGGAATAACATCTTGGGAGATTGTGTTAAATGGAGTACAGCTAGGGAAGGTAACTGATGAAAGGGATCTGGGAATTAGGGTATCAAATGACCTTAAGTTTAACCAGCATTGTGGTTAGATGGTAAAGGCTGCAGGTGGCATATTAAACAGTATTAGTAAGCACATAAAAAGTAGGAGGAGAGAGAGGTGGTCATGCCGCTTTACAACTCATTGGTGAGACAAAAACTGGAGTTTTGTGCCCAGTTTTGGTCATCTCGGTTTAAGACCGATATCAAGAGAATGGAGGAGGTTCCGAGGAGAGCAACAAGGTTAAATGTTGATGTAAGCAATAAAAAAATTATGCAGAGAGATTGGTTGAACAGGAAATGTATACACTGGAATATAGAAGACTGAGAGGCAACATGTCTCTGGTCTGTAGGGCAATGAGGGACCCAGCATTTGGGGCTAAACTTGGACTAACTCTCAGGGAGCAGCATTGTAATACCAGGGCATATTTGATGCAACTAAAAGGACAACAGTTTAGAACAATGAAAAGGAAACACTGGTTTAGTGTGAGGGTTATACCAGTTTGGAATAGCTTACCAGAGGAAATTGTCACATGTAACAGCTTGACAAGTTTTAAAAGGGAATTGGACAAATATTGTGGACGAGAAAATATAGTTGGGTATCACAACTAGGGAAAAGGTGAGCTACATGGACTAATGTCTTCTCTGCTCCGAACCTACCTATGACAAGTGTACTAGACTTTAGGAGGGTGGATTTAAAAAAAAAAAAAAAATGACTCAAACTGCCCTGTAGTTGGGGATTGTCAGAGAAGGGGATAGAGGTACAGTGGGGAATAATATGGGAAGGCATAATTAACACAGTCCACCTCTGCATGAAGGAGATGAGTAAAAGGAGAAGGAAAAGACTCTTATGGTTCTCCAGGGAAGTGGTCCAGGTGGTGAAAGAAAAAAGGGTGGCATTCAGGAGGTATAAGGAAACACAGAGCAAGGAAAACAGGGAGGGGTACAAAGTAAAACAGAGGGGAGCAAAGGTGCAGACATAGGAAAGGATAGCCAAGGGGGTAACTAAAGTGGCTGAGCCTTTCTTCAGGTACATGAGTGAGAAGAGGAAGGTAAGGGGAAGGATAGTGAGGATAGGGAAGGTAGCAGGGGGCACTGTGCAGAAGACTACCAAGAAAAGCAGACATCCTAAACTGGTACTTTTGCTCACTCTTCATAGTGGTGGGAGGGGGGACGGATCACCAGGGAGCAGCAGGAACAAAGGGGGAAGGGAGGTAACCCAAGTCCATTTTCAGAGGAAGGATTCCTGAAGGGACTTGCAGTGCAGAAAGTGGACAAGGCATACACGAAAGGGTACTAAAAGAACTCCAGGAGGTGCTAGCTGCACCACTGACTGCTGTATTCAACAGCTGTCTGGAAACAGGCATGGTTCTGGAGTACTGAAAGAGAGTAGACATGGTCCCTATATAGAAGAGATGCAGCAGGGAGGAGGCTAATCAACTACAGGCCTGTTGTTCTAACCCCAAGAATTCTTCAGTATTCTGAACTCTTGCAGTCAGCCCATAGTTTTTAACTGCCCGGAAAATGGAACATCTATTGGCTCGCGCCACCATTCACATGCTGCCCTTACCAACTGCTGCTGCTGTAACGCTCAGATTTCATTCTCCGCCTGCTCAGTAAGCCATCCCGGAGAGCTCTCCTCAAGAAGGTCATTAATATCCTTCAAAACTTAAGTGAAAGTTTTATTTTCCTTTTCAACTGCTGCCTTTATTTACTTCTTTATTTTACTTTAACACTACTTTATTTTTTTACCTCAGTTTTTGGTTTTTGGTTTTCTATTAAAATTAACTTAATTTGGGTTCTGTTTATTTACTTATTTTGTTCAGTTCCTTTTCGGTTTGAAAACCAATTGTCTGCAGTTGTTTTGAACCGTCACTGGTTTTAAACTGTTTATTTCTTTGGTTGGAACCAAACAAAAAATTGCATTTTGGGGTTTTCTAACTATGTCAGAGAAACCTAAAAAAGTAAACAGGACCCACTGTTTTCAAAAGTTCTTTAGAGTGCACTGAAGTATTTGCCAGAGCCGACAAGCATGACTTGTGCTTGTACTACTTGGGCGAATCACATTTTACTGCAGATTGTGAAATCTGCAAAACCTTCCCTGAGAGAACTAAAGAAAAAAGGGTAGAAAGGTTTAAAAAGAGGATGGTATCCCTGTCAGTTCCGGAGGGGTCTAAACAAGCCAGTACTCTGGCCATCTCTAAAAAAAAGATAAAAAATTCGGATACTGAACCGACCGCAAAAAAAGGGAACCCTCTAAAGCAAAAAAGAACCGGGGATACAGCTGCTGAATCGGTTCCGTCGTTAAAGAAAGGTAAAATAAAACAAAATACACTGAACCTCCTGCTGATAAGTATAAGGAGCTCCCAGTGTCGAATCCTGTTATGCTTATTGCCGAAGTGATAGCACAGGCCTTGAAAGTGTTGCAGGCAATTCAGGCTGCAAATCCTCAACTTTTATCACCGGTTCCATCGGTACCGGTTCCAGTTGCAAGCACGGTTCCGCAGTCAGTTCTGTCATCGAACCAGGGTCTGGCTCTGTTATTCCAGGACCCATGTTCTAAGCATTATGATGAGGAGGAAGAAGAGAGGGAAGGAGAGCCCATTGAACCTGAGGTCTCCCCTAATCCTGAGTTTGATTCCCCCCAAGGCTAACAGAAGATTACTCCTCACATGTTACATTTATTAGGCAGATGGTGGATGCCCTAGATCTGACTACAAGTAAGACAGTTGAGGATGAGGCAGACTTTTTGGAGATAATGGGCCTGGCACCATCAAAAAGGTTGCTATTGCCAATCAATAAGTCACTCAAAAAACAGGTGCTAAAGGTTCATCAAACTCTAAATTCTATTCTTCCAGTTGAAAACAAGGCTGATAAAAAAAAAAAAAAAATATCAGACAGGGCGGAGGCTGAATTCCTCCCTTCACACCCTGCAGCCTGTGACAGGGCCAGAGTGCCTCTGGCATCACATCCCCCAGACAAGGATTCTAGGAAACTAGATAGTATGGGAAAGAAATGCTATCTAGCAGCATCACTGGGCATAAGGCAAACCAATTATATGGCCTTTACAGCCCAGTACCAGAAATCCTTGTGGCAGTCAGTCATGTCCATGGTGGATAAAGCATTTCGGGGACTTGCAGCTGATTTGGCAGAGATGGCCAAGTGTGGACTTGAAGCTGCTAAGTACCAGTTCCACATGGCAGTAGATGCCAGAGATACAGCTGCCTGGTGGATGGCACTTACTATGGCTCTTAGACGGTTTGCACGGCTAAAGGCCACAAATTTATCACAAGACACTCAGACTAAGGTCATGAATTTCCCCTGTGAAAACAGTTCTCTTTGGGGACAAGACAGAGGCATACATGAAAAAAGTGGATGAATACAAAACCATTTACAAAAGTAAATCCGCTAAAGAGCCTCTACCTCTTGAAGGGGAGGTGGGGGAAGAGTGACTTATGGCAGGCCTTTCTTTCAGGCTCAAGCTATTCCCCAGTACCAGCAGCAGACTGGTTACTTTAGGGGCAGGGGCAGAAGGGGTTCCAGGCTTAGGGGCCAAGTTACGCAAGAACCACCCCAGCAAAAACAGAACCCCTGACGTGGTTGCTAGGGTTGCTTCCCCACTTCCAGTAGTGGGCAGGCTAACTCACTACTTCCAGTCTTGGAAAAACATTACCACAGACAAGTGGGTACTTGAGGTAGTGGGTCAAGGCCTAGTCCTAAACTTCAAATCATTCCCAAAGTTAAGGTCCAGGATTTTCAGGCTGGCTACCACCTCAGAAAGAAAACCTATCGAGGCAGAGGTGTCAAACCTTCTGCAAGCAAATGCAGTAGATCCAGTTCCACTATCACAAAGAGGGAAAGGGTTCTATTCCAGGTACTTCCTAACTTTGAAGAAAAAAGGGGAATGGCGACCCATTCAAACAACATGAAGTCTTGCTGTATTCTGACAATTGCAGTGATTCCCAACCTTTGAACTGCCCCGGAGAACAAGGAGTTAACTTTCCATGCACAGCATGGAACGCTGAACTCGAGCTCGGTTGAAGTCTCTGTCTGGAGTGTTTTGAACTTAAACCGTCAGATTCTTTTCTCCACCTCACTGAACGGTCGCTCCGGAGATTTCTCCTTCAGCTCGGTTCGAAAGTCTGTTAAAGTTTTCAGTTTTTGTCGGTTTTAAACCGAAAAAAGTATCCGCATAGTCGGTTCAGTCTCTGTCTGTGGTGCCATGAGTACTAGATAGGAATTGTTCTATTTTTCTGTGTGGAACTTGTAAAAGTGCGGTCGGTTTGGCTGAACTGGCCATTTGATTGCGAATTTTGTTATACTTAGTGTGTGGTTACCTGTTCTTATCGGTTAAAAAAACAAAAAAAAACATGTTTTTAACCGTTCTTTTTTCCAATACCTATGACACGGTTAGGAACCAATAAGAGAGTCTTGCCTGGCAGTTGCCGGAAAAAGGGTAAGTTTGGCCATGTCTGAGAAACCCAAGAAAAAAAACGGGCCCACTGGGTTTCAGCACTGCAGTGAGTGTGGGGAGGTCTTTGCTAAGGCCGATCCCCACACCACCTGTGTTTATTGTCTGGGGTTTGACCACCTCGATTCAGACTGCCAAATATGTAAAAATTTTCCCAAATCTACCCTGGAAAAGAGATTAGGTAGACTGAGGGAAAAGGAGGCCGAGAAGTCCGCTGACCCGGATGGCCAGCCCGTTTCGGTTTCGACCGAACCAGAAGGAGCGCCCTCTGACCAGGGCGATACTGCTTTGGGCAAAAGGAGAGCCGATTCTGAGGGATCGGTTCCGACAAAAAGAAAGCGCAAAGATAAATCGACCAGTTTGGATCCAGAGGTTCATGTTCCGACCGCCGAAGAGACAGCCAGGGCAATTAAGATTGTGGAATCGCTCCATCCGGTTCCAACCGATCCGGCTCCTTCTGGCAGGGGTTCAGTTCGGTTGGTTCCCCTGGTTCAAGAGTATACCCTTGAAGATTTTTATGAACCAGAATTTGAAGAGGAAGGGGAATTTGAGGATTATGATGTAAGTGAAGGTTTGGATGTGCCTGTGGAACCGGACATCTCCCCAGACAGACCTTCAGGTGTTTCCCCTCCTAGGCTTTCCGAGTCCCCTTCTTACTTTATGTTTTACAGAAAGGTGGCTGAAACCCTCCAGCTTCCTATGGAGGAGGCTGTGGAAGATCAAGAGGAGCCTGATTGTGTAGAGATGATGGATATCCCAGAGTCCAAGAGACACACTATTCTCCTCCATAAATCTTTTGGGAAACAGACACTAAAAATCTTAGTCTCCTAACACTATACCTCCTGTGGATAGAAGAACGGACAAGAGGTATACACTTTCAGGCTCAGACATGGAGTTCTTATATCAACAATGCAGCCATGTTGGGGTAGTGCAGGCTGCTGCCTGTGACAAGGCAAATATTCCCTTGACTTCACAGCCCCCTGACAAGGACTCCAGGAAGGGAGGCAGTATAGTGCAGTGGTTTAAGGCTCTGAGCTGCAAATCTGGTGACATCCAGCAGACCAGACCTGGGTTTGAATCCCACAGCTTCCACATGCATACTGTGTGACCCTGAGCAAGTCACTTAACTTCCCTGTGCTCCCATGTCACTCCTGCTCAGTACGAGAGGAAAAGCTTTCAGCTTAGTGTGCTACTCCTGGTTAAACAACTAAATTAAAAAAATAAAAAAAAGATTGATGCCATGGCAAAGAAGCAGTACATGGCATCTTCTTTGGGACTCAGGCAGGCGAATTACATGGCCTATACAGCCAGGTACCAGAAGTCCAGGTGGGACACTGTACTGGCACTGGCTAAACAGGCCTCCCCCCAACTAGCCAAGGAGCTGGATGCGGTGGCTGCAGATGGGATTGAGGCATCTAAGGTTCAGTTTCATGCTGCTGTGGACTCTAATGATGTGTCATCAAGAGTCATGGCTACATCTGTGGCTCTTCAGAGGATGGCTTGGCTCAGATGTACTAGCCTCTCGCAGGACACCCAGGCTAAGGCCATGGATTTTCCTGTAGTGGGTAATTCTCTGTTTGGGGAGCAGACAGAGAATTACATGAAGAAAATGGATGAGTACAGGACCACTTATAGGAGTGCTCAGGCCAAGGAAGGCAGCAGTCTAGGGGCAGGGAAGGCCTTTTCAAAGGCCTTTTACCAACACAGGCCTCTTCTTCCTTTTCTCAGAGGGGTTCTTCAGAGGAGAGGCAGAAGGGAGATGAGCAGGGCTACATCCACCCTCAGCCTAAAGCCCTGCAAGCAGACACCTGATGGGCCTGCCCGGGTTGACTCTCCTATTCCAGTAGGGGGCAGGCTGGCTTACTTTATCCAGGACTGGATGTCTATTACATCAGACAAGTGGGTCCTGGAAGTAGTAAGCCAGGGACTGGTTCTTAACTTCAAAAAATTTCCAAAGATGAGAGCCAGATCTTTTCCACCTGCAAATCTCTCGGAAACCCTTGCCCTAGAGACAGAGGTTTCTTCTCTCCTAGCTTTAAGAGCTATAGAGAGAGACAGAGAGAGAGAGTACCTACCCTACACTGGGGCAAAGGACTGTACTCCAGGTACTTCCTGACCCCCAAAAAGACAGGGGAGTGGCGACCCATCCTAGACCTAAGATATCTAAACAAACATCTTTTAAAACCAAAGTTCAAGAATATAACTCTGGGAATAATCCTTCCCTCTCTAAGGCCAGGGGACTGGCTAGCCTCCCTGGACCTCAAAGATGCCTACTTTCACATTCCCATCAGGTGCTCCCACAGAAAGTACCTCAGGTTCGAGTTGCCCTCAGGCCACTATCAGTTCAGAGCAATGCCCTTTGGCCTAACTTCAGCCCCAAAGGTTTTCACAAAGTGCCTGGCAGTAGTAGTTGCCTTTCTAAGAAGGCAAAAAGATTTCCATTTTTCCTTATCTGGACGATTGGCTAATAGTGGGTCAGTCTCCAGACCAAGTCAAGTCTCACCTGCAGGTGACCCATCAAGTGCTCACTTTTCTAGGATTTCTTCTCAACCTTCCCAAGTCAGTTCTCAAACCAGTCCAGCTTCTTACCTTTATAGGGGCAGAACTGGACACACTCAGGGCAAGGGCTATTATGGAACTAGCTTCTTCCTTCAGCCTTCGGGTATCTCGACCAGCAAGGCATTTCCTTCAGCTCTTGGGCCACATGGCAGCTTCAACAGCAGTGGTCCAAGGGGCAAGATTCCAGATGAGGGATATTCAGTTCCACCTGAGAGCTTTTTGGTCTCAGAGAAAGGACTCCCTTACGAAACTGATTCCAGTGACTGACCTTGATCCAAGCCCTCCAATGGTGGCAGGATCAGGACAATTTAAGACAAGGTGTTCCTTTTGCTACTTAGCCTTGTTCAGTGGTCCTTACCACGGATGCTTCTCTTCTGGGCTGGGGAGCCCATCTGTGGTCCCTCACTGCCATGGGGCTGTGGTCCCCCCGAGAATCCCTTCTCCATATCAATCTCCTAGAGCTCAGGGCAGTTTTTCTGGCTCTAAAAGCGTTCTCACAGTCAGTACAGAACAAGGTGGATCGAGTCAGAACAGACAGCACCACCACCATGTGGTACATCAGCAAGCAGGGAGGCACTTGGTCGACAGCCTTGTGCACAGAAGCCATGAAGCTGTGGTCCCTGGCTTATTCCCTGCAAACCTCTGTGGTAGCAGTTCACCTTCCAGGCAAGGACAACGTGCTAGCAGATGCACTGAGCAGGATTTCTTAGGACCATCACGAATGGTCCCTGGACCCTCAGGTTTTGAAAGTGATTTTTTCAAGGTGGGGCACTCCAGAGATAGATCTCTTTGCAGCCCCAGACAATCACCAACTCCCTCTCTTTTGCTGCAGACCTCCAGTCCTGGGCTTGCTCCTCTGGACACCCTGATCCTCAGTTGGGAGGGAAGTTTCGCCTCCCTTCCCTCTCCTCTCTGTTCAAAGTTTTGGTAAAAATAAGGTCTCAACCATGCAAGGTGATTTTGATTGGTCCAGATTGGGCCAGACAGCCCTGGAACACCCCCGAGTTGCTGTCCCTAGTAGTCCATCTTCCCCATGTCTCTTCCCAGGAATTACAACCTGTAAACATCCTCTCAGGGAAGGATTTGGTACCTCAATCTTCAGTCTCTCAATCTCAAAGCATGGCTCTTGAAGAGTTAGAGTTTGCAGATCTGCATGTTTCCCAAGGGGTTCTGGATATCCTCAAGGTTTCTCGAAAGCCCTCCACCAGAAAGACTTACAACTCCAAATGGAAAAGATTCAGCATTTGGTGTTCTAAGAAGCATATTTCTCCAGACACTACTGAATTGCCTACGGTTCTGGATTGTATGGTCCATCTTAATGGCCTAGGCCTCAAACCAGCTACTCTCAAGGTACACTTGTCAGCTGTTTGTGTTTTTGTCTGTGGGGAAGCCTTCCTCACTATCTTCCCATACTGTTTTCTGTAAATTTTTTAAAGGATTGCTTCACACCAATCCCCCTTTTAGAGACCCTGCCCCTGCCTGGGATTTGAATGTTTGCATTTCTCAACTTATGCAACCCCGCTTTGAGCCTATGTCTTCAGCAGAGCTTAAGTACTTGACTTGGAAAACTGTGTTCCTGGTAGCCATTACCTCTGCCAGGCGTATCAGTGAATTGCAAGCCCTGTCAGTGGAACCTGATTTTATCTCCTTTCACAGGGATAAAGTGGTCCTTAGAACCAATAGAAGGTTCTTGCCCAAAGTGGTTTCAGACTTCCATTTAAACCAGTCTGTGTCTCCCCCTGTTTTCTTCACTGATCATTCTTCCTCAGGAGAGAGGAGGCTACACAGTTTAGATGTCAAAAGAGCCCTTAGTTACTACATAGAGCGTACCAAGGGTCACAGGTTTGACTCCCTCCAGTTATTACTCACTTATGGAGAAGTGGGAAAGGGCAAACCTGCCACCAAAAGATCTATTGCAAGGTGGATTGTGTCTTGTATACAATTCTGCTATGAAAAACTGGGAAAAACTCCACCCTCAGGCATGAGGGCTCATTCCACAAGAGGTACAGCTGCTTCCCTGGCTGCAGGCAGGGATATCCCTTTCTTAGAAATTTGTCAAGCAGCCACCTGGAAAACAGTCCATACCTTTACCAAGCATTACTCTTTGGATATCCAGGCTAGGAGTGATACTCGGTTTGGCACAGCAGTACTTCAGAGCCTATTCCCAAAGTAGGTTCTGTCCCTCCTCCTTGGAAGTACTGCTTGGTAGTCTGCAGTTGTCAGAATACAGCAAGACTTCATGTTGTTTGAAGAAAAAATTACTCACCTTAGTAATTATATTTCTTCTAATGGAGTCTTGCTGTATTCTGACCTCCCTTCCTGCCTCCCCTCTCAAAACCTGTTTTTGGAAAGTGGGTGGGCAGATGCAGTGCTGCACCCCAGGGGTGTTTTTTGCTTGCACCCTCCTCCCTTTTTGTTTGGGTGCTTATTATTATTGTTAGTTTTAGTACATTGGGTTTTGTTTTTGGGTTTCCTGACTTGAGTCTTCCTTGGGAATCCAAAACTTTTTTCAGCCAGTTGACTAGTCGAATTTTTAGAATTTCCACATAGAATTTTTAGTTTAGTTGGGCTCGTAAGAATCTGATGGTTTAAGTTCAAAACACTCCAGACAGAGATTTCAACCGAGCTTGAGCTCAACGTTCCATGCCCTGCATGGAAAGTTAACTCCTTGTTCTCCGGGGCAGTTCAAAGGTTGGGAATCCGTGCAATTGTCAGAATACAGCAAGACTCCATTAGAAGAAATATAATTACTAAGGTGTGTAATTTTTTTCAGTTTTAGATCCAAGAGTTCTGAACAAGCATTTAACAAAGCCAAAGTTCCGGATGGTAACTGGCAATGATCCTCACAACTCTGCAAAAGGGAGATTGGCTGGCTTCCTTGGATTTAAAGGATGCTTATTTCCACATCCCCATAAGGAAGTCTCACAGAAAGTACCTCAGGTTCAGACTACCCTCAGGACACTACCAGTTCGCAGCTATGCTTTTCGGCCTAACCTAAGCACCGAGGGCTTTCACAAAGTGCCTGGCAGTTGTGGTTGCGCAACTCAGAAAGCAGGGCATCACAGTATTCCCATACGTGGATGACTGACTGGTAGTAGGAAAGTCAACTCGGCAGGTGAGGGTGTCCTTATAGACAACCCAGGAGCTATTAGAATCACTGAGATTCTTGGTAAACATCATAAAATCTGTCCTGGCACCAGTTCAAGGATTGAAATTCATAAGGGCAGAGTTGGACACCTTAAACAGAAGAGCCTTCCTCCCCAGGAAAGATTGGGCAACATAGTGTAACTAGCTGGGACTTTCGGGGTTAACTCACCAAGACTAGCAAGACACTTTCTGCAACTTTTAGGCCACATGGCTGCTGCAACAGGCACAGTCATGGGGTCCAGGTTCCAGACAAGAGATAGCCAGTTCCATCTCAGAGCATATTGATGCCAGAGAAGGGATCCTCTCTCAAAGCTAGTACAGTAACCAGAACACTACTACAGACCTTGCAGTGGTGGCAAGAAAGTCACAACCTAAGAGAAGGAGTTCCTTTTCAGCAGGAACCACCTTTCGGGATTCTCACAACAGATGTATCACTGCTAGGCTGGGGTGCACATCTGCAACAGTACACAGTGCGAAGCGCCTGGTCCCACGCAGAATTTCTTCTGCATATAAACCTGCTGGAGTTGAGAGCAGTTCTGCTAGCTCTGCAGTCTTTCGCATCCATGGTACAGGGAAAAGTGGTACAAGTCCGAACAGATAATACCACCACCATGTATTACATCAACAAGCAAGGGGGAACAAGGTCCAGCCCCCTGTGCATGGAAGCAATAAAACTTTGGAGCCTGGCTTACTCACTACAGGCTTCATTGGTAGCAATACATCTGCCAGGAAATGACAATGTATTGGTAGGTGCCCTCAGAAGAATCAACCGAAACCATCACGAGTGGTCTCTAAACAGACACATGTTAGAGGTGGACTTCCACAGGTGGGGGACTCCAGAGATATACCAGTTTGCCT
The DNA here is from genome assembly GCA_016271365.2 of Neoceratodus forsteri. Taxonomy (NCBI): domain Eukaryota; kingdom Metazoa; phylum Chordata; order Ceratodontiformes; family Ceratodontidae; genus Neoceratodus; species Neoceratodus forsteri. The sequence goes on from CM028132.1 coordinate 745,651,814, forward strand.
TGCAGGACTACCATCAGTTGCCAAGGTTCTGCTGCAGGCCTTCAGCAAGGGGAACAGTGTCGCTGGATTGGTCAGGGAGAAAGCTATATGCATTTCCCCCATTCCCCTCAAGGTCCTGATCAGGTAGTGCAAAATGCAGCTAGTGCAGAATGTGGCAGCCAGGTTGTTGACTGGCTTACCTAGATAGTGCCATATCACACTGGCTGCCTATAAATTGGTAGATCTCCTTCAAGATTGGGTTGCTGACCTTTAAAGCCCTACACGGCCAAGGACACAGCTAATTGCAAGATCATCTTCATTCTGTTGCCCCCTCCTAACTCTCCACTCCACTGACAAGGGATTGCTAGAGATTCCCAGGGTTAAACTGAAGTCATCTGGGGCCCGTACATTTGCTTTTGCAGCCCCAACCCTGTAGAATTCGCTACCTCGTCAGATTAGAGAGTGCCAGACCATTGACCAATTTAAGACTCAGCTGAAGACATTTTTATTTAGCCAGGCATTCCCTGAATGAGTGTTTGACTTAAGGATTTTAGTACTGAAGATTTTATGTATATTTTATGTAAGACACTTTTTTCCGACAACTTATAAAGCGCTTTGATTCTTTGAAACTTGTGCTATATAAATAAAGCATTGATCGATCAAGCGCAGGTCCCAGCCAGCTACAGTGATCCTGATGGCTCCAGATTAGGTCAGGCAGCCATGATACCCAATACTGCTGTCAATGTCAATATCCCCTCCCATTCACCTCCCTCAGAGGCACAATCTCCTAACCTCCTCCCAGGGGAAGATCCTGTACCCTGACTTCAGGTTACTCAGTCTCAATGCCTGGTTGTTGAAAAACCTAGAATTATACTGGTCTACAACTTTCGGAGAATGTACTCAGTGTTTTAAGGGGGTCCAGAAAACCTTCCACCAGGAAAACTTATGCTTCCAAGTGGAAGAGGTTTTCCATATGGTGTGACAATCATGATAAAGTACCTGCTCAGGCAGGTCTGCCAGCTCTGCTGGACAGTCTCACACATTTACATTCATTGGGCCTTCAGCCTGCTACCCTTAAAGTTCTCCTAGCCTCAGTTTCAGCCTATATCTCGGCTGGTAAGGGTGCCTCTATGGCATCAAATCCCATTTTCAATCATTTCTTTTTACGGGATTGGCACACTTGCACACCCCACACAGGGAACTAGTGTCAGCAAGTGTTCTTAATGTCTACATTGCCATGCTTATGGAGCCTCCATTCGAGCCTATGGCTACAGCATATCTGAAATATGTGACTTGGAAAACTGTTTTTCTGGTTGCCATGACCTCGGCCAGCTGTATTAGTGAGCTCCAGGCACTATGTACAGAGCTAAATTACATCTAGAACCAATGGGACATTTTTGCCAAGGGGTGGTCTCTGACTTCTATCTGAACCAGTCAGTCACTTTACCTCTTTTCTTCACTAAACATACCAGTTCAGGGGAGCGTAGGCTCCATAGCCTGGATGTAAAAAGGGCATTGAGCTATTACATCATTCATACCAAGCCCCAGAGGCAGGACAACAGACAGCAGCTGTTCCTTACTTTTGGGGATGTGGGAAAAAGAAAGTCAACAACTAAAAGGACTATTTCATGCTGGGTAGTTCAGTGTATTCAGTTTAGTTACAGTAAGGCTAACAGAGCGCCCCAGCAGGACTGGGGGCACACTCCACAAGGGGCACAGCTGCCACTATTGCAGCTGCCAGAGATGTTCCACTTCTGGAAATATGCAAAGCAGCGACCTGGAGAACAGTGCACACTTTTACAAAGCACTGTTGCCTGGACACTCAGTCCAGAAGTGATGCTAGATTTGGCACAGCAGTCTTGTTCCCAAAATAAGGTTCTGTGCCTACCTCCAAAGGTACTGCTTTGTAGTCTACAAAAGTTAAGAATATTGAAGAATTCCTGGGGTTAGAAGAAAAAAATTACTCACCTTAGTAATCATGTTTCTTCCTAGGTATTCTTCAATATAATTTTTTTTTCCCCCATATGTAATTTACTCCCCCGAAGACTCGACTGGGTCTGTGACCCCCTTCCTTGGAGGGGTACATCCTCCAGCCACAATCCCCAGCTTGTCCACCCTCTGGGAGTCCCCCACGGATTACCCCTCTATGGCAGAGCCGGGGTGAGAGGTGCCAGCATCCCCCTGGTATGTCAGATCTGGTGACGGGAGGGTGGACTCACCGGAGCGATCGGGCCATCACGGGTCCTGTCAAGTCCCGGCATTTTCCTCCATTTTTTTGCCTGCACCCATATCCGTGCAATGGACAGGCAGGCAGTCTCTGCCTCCACAGAGGCAGCCGATCACCCTGGATGTGGGCCAACGCCTTGTGTGACTGCACACCTGCGCTGACACCCAGCGACCGTCAGGTGTCGGCCGACTGCCCCCGAGCAAACCTGAGTCCGTTCCCGAACTCTGGTCACCAGTGTGGCTCAAGGTAAGGCATCCCGCGCCTCAACCCTCAGTGCCACTGGGGGCTGGCTTATTCCTTAGTATTTTTAACTCACCCTCCCTACCTCCCCTTCCATAACTTATGACCTCTGCATAACAACTGAGTGTCTCAGCATGATGGGTTCATACCACGTTATATTATAAAAGGTTTTTGAATCCAGATAGGTTTGGTTCCTCCTTTTTTGGTCCTGTTTGATCATTAGGGACCCTGTTTTGGGGGGTGTTGGTTTGTTTAAATTACATTTAAATATTTAAATAGTTTAGCTAGGGGGGTCTTACCCCATAGGCTGTTCATGAAATCTGAGCATTACAGCAGCAGCAGTTGGAAAGGGCAACATTTGAATGGTGGCACGAGCCAACAGATGTTTCATCATTCCATTCTCTGGGTAGTTCAATGCTGTGGGCCGACTGCAAGAGTTAATAATATTGAAGAATACCTTGGAAGAAACAAGATTACTAAGTTGAGTAATTTTGTTCTTCTTACCTCAGTGGGGGGTGGGGGTGGTATTCATGGAAACTCTGTTAAAGGAAAGGTTGTTAGACTATCTTGAATCCAGTGGGCTGCAAGACCACAGGCAACATGGATTCATAATGGGGGGGGGGTGTCATGCTAGATGAATTTGATTGATCTCTTCGACTGGATGACGAGGGAAATTGATCAGTGAAGGGCAGTAGATATGACCTCTCTCAACTTCAGCAAATCCTTCAGCTCTGTGTGCACAGGTGACTAATTAAAGAAATTGAGCAGCCTAGATGTGGGACCCAAAGTGGTGAATTTGGTTAGAAACTGGTTAACATACAGGAGACAGAGCGTCATGGTAAACAGCACTCATTCTAATGATGGGAGAGTGACCAGCAGGGTGCCGCAGGGCTCAGTACTGGGACTGGTCCCCCTTCAATGTCCTCATAAGCGAATTGGAACAGAAGCTATACCTTTCTGCAGGTGACACCGGAATCTGTAATAGGGTGGACACTCAGGAGAGGGGTGGAGAAAATGCGTAGGGACCTTGGGAAACTCAGGTAGTGGTCAAGAGTATGGCATTTGGGGTTCAGTGCCAGAAAGTGCAGAATCATGCATCTAGGGCATAGGAAAGCAGGAGCCGAGTATAGGTTGGGGGGGTTACTGAAAATTGCTAAGCAGGAAAGGAACCTTGGAGATCTTCGAGGATATCTCCCTCCACTGAGCCACATCATGGAACTGTAAGCCATGAACACAGGATCACCTGGAAATGTTTGGCTCACTGGGACACCCACATCAATGCACCTCCTCTGCATCTATGTAACGTGGGCATGCCCAGCATGCCTTAATTCTTTCTCCCATCGTCACTGCTCATCAGTACACCAGTGCTGAAGAACGCCATCAGACCTGTAAGTATTCGCTAATACTGCTACAGTACTTCTCGCAAGTTTTTTTATTTTAAAACGTTCTTATATGCCACCACTGAAAGACAAGGAACTATTGTTCCATTATTGCTGCTGTGGCAGAGTTAAGATTTAAAAAGACAACGACCACTCCACTTGTATCCATAGCCTTGGTACAAACCACGACGTTAAAGCCTGGTCAGTCTGCCAGGGCTTTAACCAGGCAACCAGGAGGCATCGCAAGACTTTAGGAGTCTCTCTTAAACTTCAAGAAATGGGGAAACAGATGGCAGCAAAGATGGATTTGCCATGATCAGCCGCTTTCGTTCTCAGTTCACCATCGCCCGTCGATGCCCACGGTTGATGGTGGCTGTCCCTGACTTGTCAGAGAGAATGGATAGGTCCATGAAATTGGCAGAGAAACACCACCACTCAGAGAAGGGCAAGAGGTTAAAGGACAAGGCCGCTTCTCCAGACTGTTCTTGTTCTCTATTCGATGAGGTATGTCTACTAACAGATGGGTCTCTGGCTCCAGCAATGGGTCCTGTGGCCCACCTCCCCAGTAGTGTATCGGATACCAAGGTCGGAGTCCAGCACTGGCTTGTCTCCCCCACTGGGTGATCCGCAGTCTATTCCACCATCAGACACTGTCCTGTAGACAGCTCAGTCATCGTCGACCCCTTCAGGGCCTGTCAACACACAGCTGTTGTATCAGACCATGCTTTAACTTTTCCAGTGTCTGTTGCCACTGCCGCTGTTGTCACCCACTCTGTCAGCACCCTTGACTGGTCCATCGTGTACCTTCCGGTTGTTTCAGTTCTCTGTCACTGCTGCAGTGCCAGCTTGTGAAAGGCCTAAGTCAATGGCTTCTCCTTATGTATCTCCTCGTCCCATCGACCCTGAGCTGATGGCAGACAACATCAGCAATGAACTGGAGTATAAACCAGAGTATATGGAAGAAGAGGCAGCAGACATAAAATGATCAAGCACCACTCTGTTGTCTTGCTCAGAGGAGAATGTAAAAAACATTCCAAGGACTTTACCTGAGGATACCTAGTTTTAGGCCTTCCTTAAACAGGTTCAGTCTAAATTGGGGTTTCAGGCAGAAGAGGAATCTCCAAGAGAAATCTCTGAGTTCATGGAGGTTTCTGCCTCTCCTGCTGTAATTATTCCTCTAGTGCATTCTGCCCTTGAGGATGCAGCTTGGCAGCCTGGCACAGGCCAGCTCATCTACCTGCAGTTCCCAGGAAGGCCGATAATCCAACTCCTAGTGCAAAGCCGTATTATTCCTCACAGCCTGAAACAGACTCTGGTACTTATGGCTGCCCATGAGAGATTCAGGGCTGCTGAGCACATGAGCTCTGTTCCTCCTGACAAGGAGTTGAGGAAACTGGATGTAGAGAGGAAGATAACTTTTGGTTCTGTTTCCCTAGGCCTAAGAATTGCTAACTATCAGGCATAAGATTAAATATAAGAATTGCATTTGGAAGGCTAGGGCTACCCTGGATGAAAATTTGCCAGAGGGACAGTATAAAATATTGGCTCAGCAGACTATTGTTAAAGGCCAGGAGGCTGGTAAGCATCTGCTGTGGTCTACACATGATGCCTGTGATGCTGCTGTCGGGGCTGGTGCCTCTGGGATATGCCTTTGCCACCACCCTTGTCTGAGAGTAGCTGGATTTAACTGAGAGGTACAACAGTCTGATGAATGCTCTGTTCAGGGGCAATATTTGTTTGGCACTGATGTTGAAAATGCATTGAGGGATTTACAGTCCTCTAAAATGACACTTGGATCCCTGCATACTTTGAAGTCTAAGCCCAGGGAAGGGGCCATGGTTCTTTTCGCAGGACCTATGCCTGTCCAGACTATGGTTATTCAAAGAGCCCCGTATGTGGGACCGAGAGACCTCAACTACCACTTTCCAAGCTGGCAACTTGTCCACAAATGCCCATGCCTGACATACCAAAGGTAAAACCTTCACAGGCACCCCGCTACCCCCAGTGCCTTCTGACGTCCCTCCCCTTCCTCCTGCCTCACTTTCTCAGGAAATAATTGGTGGAAGGCCATGTCACCCTCTTTCTGCTAAATTGAACGGAGATCAATACAGATTCTTAGGTACTGGAGGTAGTTCAGCAAGGACACACCTTAGAGCTCGTAACTGTTTATCCGGTGACCACCTGTTGTCAAACAGATATCCCCCGGGACGTCTTGTCCTCCTGCTGGAGGAGGTTGAAACCCTCCTCCACAAGAGAGCTGTAGAATTTGTCCCAGTTTCAGAAGTAAACCAAGGCTATTATTCCTGATAATTTCTCATTCCAAAATGGTCCAGGGATCTATGGCCAGTACTAGGCTTTCAGGGACTGAACCTTTTCATAGAATACAAGAAGTTCAGAATGGTCTCCCTGCAGTCACTCCTCCCCTCCTGCTGAATGGAGATTGGATGGTGGCAGTGGACGTGAAGGACTCGTACCTTCATGTCTCACAGAAAATCTTTATTTCATACTCCAAGGCTCATACTGTCAATTTCGTGCCTTGCCATTGTGGTTTGTGCTCTACATCACATGTATTTACTAAAATATTTGCCACGGTAGTTGCTGCCCTCTGCATGGATGGCCTCTATGTCTTCCTCTATATAGACAACTGGCTACTAAAAGCCCACTCTCGGGAAGCCATTGTCTGAACACTGTTTCGGACTTGACAGTTGTTTGACTTGCTCGGTATACTGGTCAGCAAGCGGAAGTTGGACCTTACCCCCTTCCAGAGGCTCCAGTTTATAGGGGCTGTTCCGGACACAGGGCTGGGTTGGGCATTTCTGTCCTCTGACTGAGCCACAGCGCTGGTGGCCCAGGCATTGCTGGTCTCCACCACCAATTATGTATTGGCCAGATGTCTTCTAAGATTAATTGGCCTGATGGGCAGCTACCATCCTGACTGTGCCACTGGCTCACCTCCACATGAGGATCCCTCAGTGGTTCCTCATGGCGCAATGGGCACAGCATTTAGATGAGCCGAAGTGTCTTGTACAAGTGACGACTCCTGTACATCACTCGCTGCTCTGGTGGTTGAACTGCTTCAAACTATAGACGATGCCTGCATTCCTCCTGCCATCTCCCACGCTTGATCACCACAGATGCCTCTGGTTTGGGATGGGGTGCTCATCTGGACCCTTTCAGAACCCAGGGCCACTGGAGCCCTCTGAATATGATTTTGCACAGCAACACTCTGGAGATGAAGGCTGTTATGCATGGCCTGCAGGCCTTCGCCGCTTTCCTTCTGGGAAGCTGCTGATCCATACGTACAATATTTCAGTGGTGTACTACATCAACCGACAAGGCAGAGTGCTTTCATACACTCTCTGCAGAGAGGCACTGAGAGATTGGAACTGGTCCTTAAAACACAATAATTCCTGTGAGTGGTGTTCCTCCCTGGTACCCTGAACTCACTGGCGAATCGCCTCAGCCAGTCCCGTGCACTCTGACTTTGTCATGGTTGACCTCTCTGAAAAATGGGGTCATCCAGACATAGACCTGTTTGCATCTCCATGCAGCGCAAAACTGCTGTGTTTCTGCCCACTCGCTTAAGATCCTGGAGTATTTGGGCGAGACGCACTGTCCCTCTCTGGGAAAGGGTGTATCTTCCCTTTAATCTTTACCATTCATCACTGGTGGGTCCAGCTGGAGGCTCTAGGACCCCGCAAGAAGCCTATAGTTCCAAACATTTTTCAGCTTCCTAAGAAGGGGGGCTGACGAGAATGGCTCTGCCCTTAAGGACGTATTGTATGGTGCTCACGGATTGGCTGCTAACTGACACCAGCCCCTCCACCACCTCAGTTCTTCTTTCCCACCATCGAGGTGCATCACCCTGTGGGAGCTGAGCTGCCATCTTGCTACTGTGTATATCGAAATGTTTGCTACAGTTCTGTCAAAGTTCTGTCAATGTTACTCAATGCCATAGAGTCTTCAGAACTGGTAAAACCGTTCTGTATTTTCTTTATCTGTTTAGTTGTTTTCTGCAGTGCCGAGTCTGTTCTTTCATTATTTTTTTTAGTGTATTTGCGTGATTATGTCCAGTTCAGGGCCTAGTTCAAAATCTAAGAAGGGGCGTGCCCCTATGCATCGGTTCCCCTGTGGCAAACCGATGCCCATGACGGACCGCCATAATTGTTGTTGTCTCTCCTGCCTGAGTCCACAACACGACATGGACAACTGTGATGCCTGCTTTTCCTTGGACCATCGGGTCCTCGAGGTGTGCGCGATGAAGGTGGGTCAGGATCCTCTCCCCTTCGGGGGCGGTGTCGGTCCCAGGACACCAAGACTAGGACTTTGGGCCCTTCCCCCGGGTCTCCCTCTGGTACTGTATGTACAGAGAGGTAGCAGGCCTCCACTAGTTCCAGTCTCACTGAGATGGGAGACCTGTGTGAGGGGTTGTCAGGTGGACACTCAGCCTCCGAGGGGGCCGGCTGAGCAGCCCTCATGGTCCGCTGCCTCCCCAGAGGTGCAGACACCCCTGATATAGCGGTCACAGGTATACGCTCGTGTGGAGTCCTTGGTGCTGCTGTCAGTGCTAGGTCCCCTTCCAGTGCCGCCTGTGGTACTGGGAGGGGAAGGATTTCGGGAATAGCCTCTTAGGCGGTCTCCCTGATCTACTTGGAGGAGGACGATGAGTGGGATGACACGAAGTGGCTGCCCAACTATCAGGAGTCCCGTAGCTCTCCTACGCCTAGCCATTCGGTCTCTGGTGTAACGGGATCAGTCACCACTGTTTCTGGGCCTGCCCCTGGGGCCAACTCCTCCGTGTTTTTTTTGGTGACACTTGCGGCGCCAGAGGACACCTCCAACACAGATTCCAGCACCGGGGAAGGGGTCTGCGCTGAGGGCAACACCGTGTCGCTTTCCGGTGCCGGGTCTCATTCCAGTGCCGTGCACAGTCTGGAGTTGGATTCTGGAGCCGGGTGGGTTCTGGCACTGTCTCTGGTGCCGGGGTTATTTCGGAGCCCCTTATCTTGGGTACTAGGGGCCAACCAAGGAACAGATCCCTGTCTGGGGAGGTGGGTGTGGGAAGGTCGAGGCGAGAACGCAGGCTCTCCTTCTAAGCTACTGGTGGCTCTGGGTGGAGCCATAGTGCGGACCCTTCACTCCACTCACCGGACCAGGTAGGGTCTGCAGCAGATGGGGCTAGGGACCGCCCACAAAGGGACAGACCAGCTCCTATTGCTGCCCCATTGTGGGGTCCTTGCCCATGGTAACCACTTTTGCCGCCCCTGTCTGGTTGAGGCGACCTGCAGTGAGTGAGTTGCACAGCTCCCAGACTCTCTGCGTTCTCATTACCTAGCAGAGGTTCTACTCTGGCTCACCAGACTTCCCCTCCACCATTGGCTCTTCGACTCCTCCTTCTTTACCAGGCCTCTGGGCCCATCGGGGCCAGTGACCTGGGGTTCTGTTCACGGTGTCAGCAGCTGCTTTTCCCTGGTACCTCAGAGCCCTGGACAAGGTCATCTTTAGACCTGAGCCTCCAGCTGCATGGGTTCCTCTGCCTCCTCGTCTTCTTCTCCCGAGGAAGAGGATCCATCTGTCCACCTGTCCTCAAACGTTGATATCACCAGTTATCAGCAATTCCTGTCAGGGATGCTAGGGGAGCTCCACATCTCCCATTTCGCAAGCCACAATCCTGACCATGCGACGCGTGCTTTCCTTGGGGAGTTTCACACCAAAAACATGTTGTTCCTCTCACTGAAAACGTTGTTATCCCCCAGTGACCTCTCCCTTTCACAGAGGCATCGCATTGGGTCTCACAGCATCCCTCTGCACCTTCTCCAGCCCCAAGGGACTGTCAGGGTAGGTATTGTGCACCCCTGGGGTCTTCCAGGTGCTATGCCCCACCCCTCTTCGGGAGTGGAGCTCCTAGATACCCCTTCTGGGCATCGTCACCCAAGGCATAGCCGCCCCTAGACTCTGTAGTTCTCATACCTGCAGATGGAAAACCCTTGCTGGCAACACAGTTTCAGGGCTCACTGCTCTACTACCATTTCTGAGTCTTAAGGGAAGTGCATCCTTCCTCTGGAATTCACCCCATCCTTTGCTGATCCTATGGATTTTTGTGAACCTTTGACTTCACTTGAGTCTCATTTAGTCTGTGGGAGAACATAAGCAGTTTTTCCCCTGCAGTTGGGAGCAAGCAAGCTCTTATGACAGCACTGTTCTCCTGGTGGGAGCTTGTGGTGCCTGCTGCACTCTCAGTCTTCTCGCTCTCTTTTCTGTTCACTTGTACTGGTCATCCTCTTAGCCCACTACCAAGGCCCTCCCTCCAGTCCTCTCCTTTCTCTCCTCTAGTAGATGGATTTCATTGTTTTGTTCCTTTCATATCCTATATTCTTTTTCTAGCCCTTGGGCAACCTTGCCCCAGCCCTTCTCTTTTTTTTCTTACCCTTTGTTTTCTCTCCTGGTGAACAGAACTGAAGAAGGCCGAGGTACGGCGTCAGTTACTGGCCAGCCCGCTAGCACCAGATAATACGTTCACCTCATGGGTGATGCCTTCCCCAATGTCAGTCCTCTAGCTCTAAAGCTTTAAAAGTGTACACTCCTGCAGGGTTCTGATGCCTCCAGCACAGACCCACCAGTAATAAGTGGTGAAGATATTCTGGGAAGATCAAGAATTACGGTGAGTGTGTAATTTTCATTTTCACAATGTGGCTCAATGGAGGGCGAGATATCCTTGCAGAAGATAGAATAGTTCCGTATTATAACAGTAGATCTTAGAAAGAATATCCTCCATTGAGCCACAGCTCTCCCGCCCTCTTTCCCCCACTTATTTGGGTGATGGGTGACAGTACTGCCGGCTGTCTCATGCTGCTTCTCCTGTACTGCCTAATACAGCATTTATACTCAGGTTTCCATATCCTCTCCTGTGTGCTTGGTTTGGTCCTGGTCACTTTGGTCCCTGCCACTCTGATGATCCTCCGAGCTTTTCTCTGGCAGGGAACTGAGGCATGTTGAAGATGCCACATTATAGAGGCCCGTTGATGTGGGCAACCCCAGCCAGCAAAATATTTTCTAGTGGGCCTGACTCTGGCTTATAGTTCCATGATGTGGCTCAAGTTGAGATTCTGTCCAAGATTTACTGTTTAGGTAGTTAACTGTTCTTTATATTTGATGATCTAAAAGTGGCAGGGCAGTGTGACAAAGCAGTGGATCGGGCCAGTAAGATACTAGGATGCAAAAGAAGAGGCATCTCTAGCAGGAGGAAGGAGGTGGTGTTAGAAACATAGAATTTGTTTGCAGATAAGGACCACTTGGCCCATCTAGTCCGTCCATTTTACTCTACCTGTAGTATTGCCGTAGGTTTTACTTCATTCTCCAGTCTGTTAGCCCTCCCCTTAAGATTCCCTTGTGCTTATCCCTTGCATTCTTGAACCCCACCACTGTTCTTGCTTCCACTACCTCCACCTGGCTATGTCACAATTCATCCCAGTCATTTCGCTCCGCAGCAACTTGACCCAGACTATTAACTCCAGCATCAGTCGGCTCCCACGTCAGTTCATCCCTGGACAATCCATCTCCAGCATTAGATGAGGCAACTTGCTTGAGGGTTGTAGAAGTGAAAGTCCTACTGTAATTGCTGTTGGAGTACAGTACGACATGTAGTAGGAGCAAATTGTCTGAAGATAAATTGATGTGGGAGTCTATTGACGCTAGAGCTAATTAGTCCAGGCCGAGTTGCCATGGAGCGGAATGACTGGGACAAATTGACATGTTCCCACTCAACTGGAAGGCTGTTCCAGGAATTCACTGCTCTTTTTGTGAAGAAGTACTTCCTCACAAATCTCCTGAATTTACCTCCTTCTGCTTCATATCATGCCCCCTTGTTCTTGAGCACCTTTTTTCCTGAAAAATACTTCCTCCCTGTACCGAATTTACCCCCTTTAGGTTCTGTATTTAGAGATCTTCCCTTGTCAATCTTCACCATTCATTACTTCCTGGGTGTAAGCCAGAGGCGTGCACCCGTCACGGGAGCTTTTTTTTTTTTTTTAAACTTTGGCTAACGGCACCGCCCTCGAGAGTGACGTCATGCGCGAGGGGCGGCCGTTAGTAGCGACCGACTCCTCCTCCAACTCAGTTCTGTTTCTCCCGCCGTCGAGGCAGCACCTGCTCACGTGTGAAGCGTCCTTAACTGCGTGGTAGTGTGCCGACTCCTGGTTTTTCTTTGCACTCGACGCCGATCGGTAAGACTGTTCCTTTTTTCTATCTAACGGCGCCGGGTGTGTTTCCTACTGTGTTTTTAGTCTTGTTAATTTCGCGTTATGTCCGGTTCGGGAGCTAAGCACTTTTCTAAGATGGGCCGCGCCCCTATGCGTCGGTACTCCTGTGGCCGGCATTTCTCCGTCTCGGACCGGCATGACATTTGCCTTCGTTGCCTGGGACCCAACCATGATATGGATTCGTGGACGCTTGTTCTCGACATGGACCACTGCGGCCCTCGAAACTGCTGTTTTCCTGCAAGGCCCTCAGCCGGCCTCGGGGATGGTGTCACTCGATTCTCGGCAAGGTCATAGGGGCCCTTCTCGGGTCCCTCCCGGCCTATACGGTCCGAGGAGGAGGAGGGGTCTCCTCGCTCTTTTTGTCGAGGAGGAGGCCTCTTCTGCGGTGTTGGGGAGCATCAGAGTCCTCCCGGGCCGCGACGACACCGCCGCAGTCACCTCTCTGGAGGTGCAGGCCCCCGTGTCTAGGCCCCGACTTTTGGGCCTGGCTCTGTGGATCCTCGACGCCGCTTTCAGCACCGCTTGATCCTGCACCGTCATGTGCCAGTGATCGAGGCGGCGCTGCTCCTCGGTACCGTTCGGATCCCGGCGCCTGGCTTAGGCGCCGGTGGATCGAGGCGGTGCCGCTTGGGCCCGGCGCCGATGGACATGGCGGCGCCTGTCGGTGGTGCTCCCGCTTCTCGCCGAGGCCGGGCGCCAGGCTATGTCCTTCCTCCAGGCGGTGCCGGCCTGCCGGGCGCTGCTAGGTGTGGAATTAGGCCTGGCTGCTACCGGCATGAAGGGTATCACCCTTGGTACCGGGCCGCCTGCGGGCCTCGGGACCCCTGGTGTGGCCAGCATCATGGTCCAGCTGGTCTCGGCCTCCTCGGAGGGCTGCGACTCGGACGTGGACCCATCCTGGCACTCCACTCTTCGGGTCTGGGTCCCCGGTGGCTGGAGGTGCCAGGCGGCGCAGCGGCCCTCCCTCTGTCCCCCTACCGGCTGCCTCCTGAGGGTTCCCGGCCTGGGGTGGCTGGAGCCCTTGGGCAGGCGGGGGTGACGGAGGGGAGGCTCCCTCTGAGGTCCCGGGTGACAGCTACCCCGGTGCTGTTGCCCTCTAGGGACAGGGGGACGCTGTGGTCAGAAGGAGGGCCCTCCTGGAGTCCGAGGGTTGAGGTGCAGGGTCTGCCACTGGTCTCTTTGGCCACCTCACGGGGGTGGCCAGGAGCCGAGTGCAGAGCCTCACCCCTCCCTCCAGGGTTTTAGGGTGTCCTCCGAGGCGCGCAGGACTGCCCTCTGGATCCATGCAGTCCCAAGGCCGCCACAGGGAGGTTCCTCCCAGGGCTCTCTCAAGGCCCGCTCCCCAGAGTTCCGCTCATGGCCTGGTCTGATATCCGGGATCCCTCCTACTAGGGCTCCTTTCCCCGGATTCCAGAGCCCTCGCAGAGAGCAGTTGCCTCCTCGGAGGTGCCCCTGTCCCATCTCTCTGCCTTCACCACCCCCACTCCCAGGCCATGTCGGTCCTACGGGTCCGTTATCCTGGGAGCAGTTCAGGGATTCTTGCGCTTCCTCATATGTTAGATACATGCATGAGCTGGTCTTTCGACTCTCCCCACCGCCCCAGGAATCCTCTGACATTCCAGCTCCCCCATCCTCCTCTCCTCCTCTGAGGGAGAGGAACCCCTGCTCATCTTTCCTCCGATGCTGATTTCACGGAATATCAGCGTTTCCTCTCGAGGATGGTGAGGGATCTTCGGATTTCCTATGTTCGGAGAGACAATACCGAATGGGAGACGCGAGAATTCCTTTGTGAATTCAGTGCCCAGCATTTGGTGGTACCTTCCTGGCCTATCCTTCCAGGAGGCGCCTATCCGTCCTGGCAATCCCCAGCCGCTTTTCTCCAGCCCCGCTGACTGTAGCGAGGTATTGTGCCCCCTCAGAGTCTCTAGGTTCCCTTCCCAACCCGCCTCTGGTTTGGTTTACCTAGATACTCCTTCTGGGCTCGCTGCCTGGAGCGACGACCGCCTAACCGGATGCGGACTCTTCCAGTTCGACCGCTAGTTAAGAGTGGCTCTCTTCTTCTCGCATGCAGTGCCTGTATTGCATCTCATCAGGCTCACCACGCTGCCTACAACCGGCATTTGTGGTCGATGATGTCCCAGCTGTTGGCATCAATGCCTGACACGGAGCAAACCAGACAAGCTGCTGCTCTCTCCGCGGTAGGCCTGGAGCTGGCAAGACACCAAGCAAGGCATCTTATGACGCCAATGAGGTGGCTTCCAGGCTAGCGGGACAGCGATCTGCATCAGGCGGACCGCATGGCTTCGCCTTTCCAGGTTGTCACCCTGGCCCGGTGGGGTGATTCGCTCCGCCTTCGGGGACCTGCTTTTTCTCCTCTAGAGCTAGGAGACTTTACAGGGGCTCCCCCTCTCCCTCGGCCTCGGGAGGCACCTCCTAGCTCTTCCCCACTTAGGCTTTCTGAATAAGCCAGGGTCTTCTCCTTCTGTTTCTCACCAGCAGAAGGCTGGGGTCTTGTTCCCTCAGGGTATGGCCTCTTCCCAGGGGAAGAAGAGCTTGGTACTCACCCAGGAAGTAATGAATGGTGAAGATTGACAAGGGAAGATATGAAAATTACGTACCTACCGTAATTCTTGGTCTTCTCTTGTATCTTCACCATTCATTACTTACACCCGCCCACCATCCCCTCAGTGGCCTCTTCCTGTGGCTTCTCCACCTCCCGTCTCCTTCCTCTCTCTGCAAAATAAATATAAAAAAAAAACTATAAAAGATAGGAAGAGTTGCTCAATTTTTCTAAAAAAAAAAAAAATCTATATCTTGGGGGGGAGGGTTCTTATTTCTCCAGAAAAATTATTTACTCTAAGATTCTTGGGCCATCTCGTGGATTTGCATTGGCGATCAAACTGCACAACTATGTCTTGCCATTCCTCGGGCGAGATACCTCTGGGGTTTTAGCCTGGCTCAGGCTATTCAGTTTTGATCCTGCAATCCTGCTCCAGCTGTTGCTCTAGAATCAAAACCCTCCCTTCTCTAATTCTTGCCTTGCAGAGCGGAGGAACGGCACGCTTGTTTTTGTTTTTTTTCAAAAAAAGGAAAAATGCTGAGGAACTCTTCGACTGCTATAGGCATTCTTGGTATTGGGGTCATGCTCCTAGCCTGCAAATGATTATCTGAAAAAAAAAAAAAAAAAAAAAAAAAACAAACAAGAAGGGAGATGAGAGGGCAGGCAACCCTTCTCGTGAGATTTTGATGATTGGTTTTTCCTTTCAAGTGTCCTCCTGGACAGTTTTACAGAAGAGCAGTGCTGACCATAACCAATCCCAGCCAGCCTAAGCCTCTGGCCTGCCTTGGCGAGTCCATCTGAGTCCCACTTCTGTGCTTAAAACGCCTGAAAGGCTTACATTTTCCATTTGTAAACCCCTGAGCAGCGCTTCATGCTGCCTGGGGTTTATTCTTCCCTCCTCGGTGTCCTCGGTTAGCGGCGCCAGTGACCAGGGGCCCGGCGGTATCAACAACAATGGCATGTTGAAGATGAGGACTATGCCCTCCTGGAGTCTGTCTAGCGGGTTTGGTGAACCTTCTCTTCAGCTCTATCTCCGGGATTCTTGCTTCCCTGTTAGTCGAGCCTTCAGCTATAAGCTAACTATGCTCGCTGGGCATTCTGGTCCCTTCAACATCCCATCTCTTCTTCTTCTTCTTCATCTTTCTCATTTCCTTCCTTTTCTCTCCCTAGAGTCACCCAGGTAAGGAGGCCCTGCAGTCCCTAGGTTAGGATACTTTATCTCCTCTGTCCTTCCTCCATCGGCTTATTCCTTTTTCAGTTCATTCTTCCTTGCTTTGCTATCCCTTGGCTATCTTGCCTCGCTTATCTCTATTCTCTGCTTTCGCTTTTGCCTCCCGGCTCACTGAACTGAGTTGAGGAGGGTCGGTCGCTACTAACGGCCGCCCGCATGACGCCACTCCTCGAGGGCGTCAAGAACAAAGTTTAAAAAAAAAAAAGCTCCCGTGACGGGTGCGCCCGGCTTACACCCTGTAAGTAATGAATGGTGAAGATACAAGAGAAGATCAAGAATTACGGTAGGTACGTAATTTTCATGTCTCCTTCATATCCCCCCTTTCCCTTCTTTCTTCCACTGTGGGCATATTCAAGTCTATAAGTCTCTCCTTGTAGGGCTTCTGATATAGACCCTGCACCATTTTAGTTCCCCTCCTTTGTACCTCCTGCACTCTACGTCTTTCCGGAGATGATGTCTCCAGAACTGGACACAGTACTCTAGGTGGGGTCTTACCAGCGATTTGAACAGAGGCAACACCACCTCCCCTTCCTGCTGGTGATACCCCTCCCTGTGCACCCCAGCATCCCACTAGCCCTCCCAGCTGCCTCGTTGCACTGTCTGGCCACCTTTAGGTCATCTCTACCACCCCAGCCATTTTGTATTCTGCCTCAAGGTTTCTGTGCCTTAAGTACATTAATTTGCACTTTTTTTTTTGCATTGAAACCCAGATGACATACCCTTGACTACTACTCAAGTTTTCTCAGGTCACTGTTTATCCTTTCCACGCCCACCTCTCCCATTGACACTTAATCCTATTGCAGATTTTGGTGTCATTTGCCAGGAGGCATATCTTCATTTCAAGCTCTTCAATGTGTCATTTATAAAGACGAGAGAGGACCAGTCCCAGCACTGATCCCTGAAGCACCCTGCTGGTCACCCTTCCATCCTCAGAGTGAACTCTGTTTACCACCACCCTCTGTTGCCTATCCCTTTAGCAGTTTCTTACCCAGTTAACCACCTTTGGTCCCACCCCTAAGCTACCCAGCTTGCTTACTCATCTCCTCTGTGTGGAACAGTGTCAAACGCCTTACTGAAAACTAGGTATGCTACATCTGCCACTCCATCCTGATCTAGTTTCTTGGACACCTAGTCAGAAAAATCAAGTAATTTTCATTTGACATTATCTCCTCCCCACCCCACCCCATGAATCCATGCCACCTTTGGTCCTGTAACCCATTGAATTCAAGATATTCTACAATCCTTGCTGACTGGCCTATAATTGCCAGTCTCTTCCCTGCCATCACTTGTGTGTAGTGGGACTAAATCTGCCCTCCTCCTGTCCTCTGGAACCATTCCTGTTTCCAGTAGCTGTTAAATAGGACTGTCAGAGGTGCAGTTAGTACCTACCTGAGCTCCCTCAGTACCCTTAAATGCACCCCGTCTGGCCCCATCACTTTGTCCACTCTCAGATTAGTGAGCCCCTTCAGGACTGTCTCCTCTGAGAATGGACTAGTGTCCACCTCCCTCCCTCCAGTGCTCTTGTTACTTTTTTTGTGGCCCTTCCCATTCTCCTTCCTCTGTGAACACTGAACAGAAGTATCTTTTCAGGATGTCTGCATTTTCCTGGTCCCTCTGCAGTCTTCCCTTCCCTTTTGAACCTTATCATCCCACCCCTGTTCTTTCTCTTTTCACTTGTATACCTAAAAAATGTCCCCTTTCATTGCTGCCTGGGCTATTCTTTCTTCCATTTATGCCTTTGTGCTCCTCACTGCCCTCCCTGTTTCCCCTGGTAAACGTCTCTTTCCTCCTCTCTTTGTGTCTCCTTGTACCTTCTGAATGCTATCTTTTTAGCTTTTACTTTTTCACCTCTTCTTTTGAGAACCATAGTGGTCTCTTTTTCCTCTTGCTCAGTTGCTTGAGACAGAGGTTTGTTCCCTCTTTATGGCTTTTTAATCTTCACTCACTTTCCCCATCCCCACAGGTCATCTCCCGGGTCATCCCTGAGGCATTCACCCATCTTTTATAAAATCTGTCCTCCTGAATTCCAGGACCCTTGCACTTGTGTGGTTCAATTCCACAGCAGTCCTTGTATTCAACCACACTACTGTGATCACAGATCCGCAGCTGGCCTGCCACCTTGACATCTGCAACACTGTCCCTGTTAGTGAACATCAGGTCCAGTATTGCCCCATCACGAGTGGGTTCACTGACTAGTTGCCTGAGGAATACCCCCTGAAGGGAGTCCAGAATGTTCCTGCTCCTAGCTGAAGCTGCAGCTGGGAGGCTTCAGTCTACATCCAGCAGACTGAAGTCCCCCACCAGCAGCTCCTCCGCCCCCTGTGCCAGAGGTCTGTAGATCATGCCAGTGCGAATAGTGGCTCCGCTCTCCATCTCCAGAGTGACCCACAGTACCTCTGCCCTCCACCCTCAGCCCCCCTAGTCCTTGCATCTCTGTTGCTTTTTTGCTTTTCCTCACATAAAGCACCACACCTTCTCCTTTCCTAGGCAGAGTATAGCCTGGTATGGCCATGTCCCAGCTATGGTTTTCAGTACACTGTGACTCTGTAATGGCCAAAATATCCAGGTCTGCCTCTGCCATGATGGCCTCTAGGTCCAGAATCTTACGTCCTATTCTTCTAGTATTTGCACACATGGCCATCCAGATTTTGTTAGCACTTTGCTTGTTACCCCCCCATGTTTCCTTTTTTTCTCCACTCCTTCCTGCCTCTCTTTTTAATGCTCCTTTTTCCATCCCCCTTCGTCTCTATCACCCTGCTCCTTCCTTACTTTGCACCCTTGTGTTCCTCCATTTTTATTCTCCTACTCTACTTCAACCGGGAGGTCTGCCTCCTTGATTACTACCATGTGCCCCACCACCACTGCTAGTTTAAATGTTAAAAGTAACATTTAAACCATCCACCGAGGACTGTGTGTTGCCACTATATCGCTCACTGGTGAGACCCCACTTGGAGTACTGTATCCAGTTCTGGAAGCCGCATTGCAGAAAGGGCATAGTCAGGGAGGAGGTAGTTCAGGGGAGGGCAACTAAAATGGTGCAGGAGTTATACCAAAACCCTACAGGGACAGACTGAGGGATCTCAACATGTACATCCTGAAAGAGAGGAGTGCGAGAGGGGAAATGACAAAGCACCTCACAGGGGTAAACAGGGTGCAGGAGTGGAGTCTCTTTCACATGGAATAGGCAGGGAGGAGTGATGATTACAGGATACCAGTTAGGGTCTAGAGACAGACCAGGCAGGGACCATCTGGGCAGAGTTGTATGGTCCAAGCGGTCCCTTTCTGCTGAGAAATTCTGTGATCTCACTTCGAGATAGAGCTCTTACAGCAAGCTGTTACCATTAGGACTATTCCGCCAGGCACTAGGACCCCACGGAAAAATTCTATCTAACAGTCTTTGGTGGGGGACCGCCCCTTGATGTCAGCCCCACCCCCTCACGTCATCCATGGTAAAAAGGGGCAGTCCCCCGGCACCACCTCAGTTTTTTCCCCACCATCGACCCACGCATCTCTGCTCCACGGACGCCTCCTGCTTCCAGTCAACCGCCATTTTTTGCGCTTTGTGCAGTTATCTTTTTTTCATCTAATTTAATGAATTCATCGTGTAGGTCTGCCCAGCCAACTTCATCCACAGAGCGGCAGAAATTGAAGTGTGCATGCGGCAAGCAGATCCCGGCCAAAGACCGCCATTCGGCCTGTCTTCTTTGCCTAGGCCCTGACCATAAGTTGGACGCCTGCCTGCATTGCCTCAACTTTAATAAGAGGACTCGCGTCCACTGCCTGAAGACTTTAAAAGCATACCTCCTTGAACAAAAAGTGGCTGCCATGCAGCAGACCCACTCGGGGCACAGCTCGTCTTCCTCCTCGACCAAGGACTCCTCCCCAGAGAAGAGAAATCGAGCGGGAAGCACCATCATCGGGACAAAGACAGGTCCAGGTCAGAATCCCATCCCAGGTCTCCACATAAGGCTTCCAAACATTCTGCCTCCGTCGTCAGGTCAGACTCTGCTCCTCCAGTTTCCCTGGCTCTCCCAGGGTTACTGTTGAGGAAGCCTACCACTTCCACCCAGACATCCGGTGGGGAGTCTTCCAAGCTAGGGCCTTCCCAGGTCCCTGTTTCCCTGGCTGTCAGGGCCACACAAGCTTTCACTAGGGTCTCAGCCAGAAGGATCAGCCCTCACTTCGGGCAGCAGATCAAAACCTGCCATCCACAAGGCCATTGCCTCTAGATTGTCAGACACTACGACAGGATCCGATGACACCAAGAGACATCAAGAACATGAGCACCACAAGAAACCACGCTCACCTACCATGCTGTCATCGGCTGGGCGCCAGACCGAAGACAGTCCGCAATGCTCTCTGACTCTGCTACGGAGCTAGAGCAGACGACACCCTCCAAGCCATTATCTGATCCACAGGGCTCTAAAAAGGGTCCAACTACAGACCCGATGTCAGGGGACCTGACGCCTGCCTCCGAGGGAACCTTGGACCAGGCATCACTCCCTCTGTCACTACATCCTCCTCAGGAGCCTGATGACCAGATGCTAGGGCACCCAATGGCCGGGGATGACACACTGCCAGACCTGACATCCGATACAGTGGCATCATCAGACCTGACACCAGGGGGACGAAACCGAAGGGTCCAACACCAGACCCCTCGGACACCCCTACCCTGAAGTCTGACCTGCAGCCAGGCCCCATGGTCACTTTGAGGTCAGTGCTCTATTCACATGTTGGTGGAACACTATTAAAGGTGATCTGTTGCCCAGATGGCTAGAGCAGAACCCCACCCCGCAGGGACCCCTGTCTCAGCTCCGCCTAGGCAGCCAACCCCTTCTCCATGCAGATCGCCTTCGACACCCCAGACGCCAGCCCGGCTCCAGGGGCGATGGTCAGGGATCTCCTGGACAACGGCAGCACGGTAGGCACCCAGATCTTCCTCTAGACACCGGAGTCGGTTTAACAGACGCCAGTCCACATCTTCAGAGGAGTCCACCAGAGGCTCCTCCCCCTACGATTTGTCAGAAGACGACTTGTCTCCTCTGTCTCCAGACACAGAGATTGATTCCCCAAGATCTCCTCCAGGCAGTCCCTCTTTCCTAGATGTGATGAGACATATTCAGTTCCTTAATCAGTGGGAGACGGAAGAGTTAGATGCCGCCTGGCGAAATTCTTAGGGGCCACTGACCCAAAACCTTTAGTCATTCCACCATTAGTGGAGCCCTTCCAGGACGTTACAAAACTAGCCTGGAAGCACCCTTCCACGACCTCTGTGGTTCCTAAGAAAGCTCACCACTTATATAGGACCCCTAGAGAGGAACCACATTTGAGCGAGCAACCCAAAGCAGACTAGATGATCCTTACGGCCGCATGTGGGAGGACTCCACAACCGAAACATATGAGCTCCCAACCACTGAATAAGGAGTCCAGGAAGATGGACCAATCTGGCCGGAAGGTGTGTTCTTTGGCCACTTGCACAGTCCGGTCATTAAATTTTCTGACACACATGGTGATGTATCAGAAATCTCTCTGAAACAAGGCCATGTTCCTGGCTCGGTCTCAGCATGACTCCACTAATAAGTCAGGGCTCTTAGCCATCCTCCAGTCGGGTGCTGACGTTGGCAAGCACGTCCTCAGGTGCTCATATGACTCGGCAGACACTGCCGCCAGAGCGGCTGCCACGGGGATATGCCTGTGGTGCTACTCCTGGTTGAGGGTCTGGGGCTTCCACCAGGATTTGCAGGATGCTATCCTGGATGCCCCTTTTCAAGGACCAGTTCTTTTCGTCCAGGAGGCTGAAAAGATGATCGGGGGCAGTTTCTGAGGTCCACAAAATGTATAAGTCCGAACCAACCCATCCAGGTGTCGGTCCTTTCACAGGCAACAAGGGAAATGACAACAGCAAAGAGGGGTTACAAAAGAAAAGGCATCCCCCTATCTCCAGGAGCACAGGGACAAAGGAATGCTAAAAACGCCAGAGCTCCCTTGCTCACTCCAACAACCTCTGCATGACTCTCTGCCTGCTCCCCTTCCTACAGCAGAGCTACAGGGGGAGGCAGTAGGAGGGTGGTTCTCCCTTTACCTCTCAGGTTGGTCCAGCATTACGGCGGGTCAGTGGGTACTCCAGATTATAGAAAGAGGTTACACTCTATAGTTCACCCAAATACCTCCAAACAACCCACCGATTTTCGGTCATTGCTCCCCATTCCACGCAGGCCTCATTTGGGCAGACAACCAAGCCCTCCTGAGCAAGAAGGCAATCCAGGTGGTCCCACCAAGTAAAAAAGGAAGGGGTTATTACTCCCACTTCTTCTTGGTTCCAAAAAAGTCAGGGGACCTTCGTTCCATCCTAGATCTCGGCCAGCTGAACAATTTTATTGAATACGTAAGGTTCAGGATGGTGACACTGCCAGGATTGCCGCCCATACTACACCAAGGGGGACAGGCTTTGCTTCCTGGACATCCAGGACACATACATGCATACAAAAAGCCTGCCATCCCACAGAAAGTACCTTCACTTCACCTTTTAGTGTGAGCATTATTTTGGGCACAGCCATTCAGCCTCTGCTCAGCACCTCGAGTCTTTACGAAGTGCCTGGTTGTGGTGACAGCAGCTCTCCAGAGGCAGGGCAGTGCATCTACCCCTACCTCGATGACTGGCTTCTGATAGCTCCCACAAGGAACCAGCTGCAGCACACACTGGAAAGTACTTTCCGACTGTTCCAAGCCCTGAGGATCACCTTAAATCTTCCCAAGTCTTCCCCCTGGCCCAGTCAGAAATTACAGTACATAGGGGTCGTCTTGGACACTGCCCAAGGGAAGGCCTCCCTTCCCTCAGACAGGGCAGATCGCCTGTGGGTGCTGGCACGGAAAATCGCCTCCTCAGGCCAGATTTCAGCCAAAATGCTTCTGCAAATCCTAGGCCACATGGCAGCTGCCATCGTGACAGTACCCTTAGCTCATCTCCACGAGAGTACTGCAGTGGAACCTCAGGGTACAGTTGGATCAGCATTCGGATAATCTCGAGCAGCAAGTTCGGATCTCCAGTGCTGTGTGTCAGACTTTGGAATGGTGGCTCACCCCCTCCCGATTAGAGACCAGGGCTCCATTTCGAAGCCCCAGTCCTCAGCAAATCCTGACAACAGATGCCTCAGGACTGGGGTGGGGCGAACATTTCAAAGATCATCAGACCAGAGGGATGTGGACTTCTCTGGAACGCAGCCTCCACATCAGTGAGTTGGAGATGAGAGCCGTTCTGTACGCCTTACAGGCATTTCAGACAATCCTCCTTCCAGGCCCCTTATTGATCCAGACAGACAACATGTCGATAACCTTTTATATCAACAAGCAAGGGGGGTACTCGCTCCTACCCCCTCTGCAGAGAGGCCATGAGAGTCTGGTACTGGGCAGTGGAGCACAGTCAGGAACTCATAACGATTTACATTCTAGGAGTACAAAACACGATAGCAGACAGCCTAAGCTACTCTCTGTCTCAGCCCCACAAATGGGAACTACTACATGAAGTAGTAGACGATCTTTTCGAAAGATGGGGAACTCCAGAATTAGACTTCTTTGCATCCCCACTCAGTGCCAACCTTCCCAGTTTCTGCTCACTAGATCCAGGGCATGGTATGATCTTACTTCAAGAAACAGCTTTTGCAACAGGTTACACCATTAGGACTGAAACCGGCAGGCGCCAGGACCCCACGGAAAAATTCTAGCTAGCAGTATCCAGCGGGGGACCACCCCCGACGTTGACCCCTCCCTGACGTCAGGCATCACATAAAAGGGGGCGATCCTCCAGCGTACCCAGTTCTTTTCCCGCCGTCGACTCACCAGCATCAACCTCACGGATGCCTGCACTATCGATACGACGCCTGAAATCTTTATTCTTCAGAAACATCAGTCCATGTCTGCTTCTCCTACCCCTTCTCTCGAAGGACATCCCTTCAAGTGTGCCTGTGGCAAACAGATCCCTTTTGCCGACCATCATTCGACCTGTGTCAGGTGCCTGGGCCCAGAGCACGACACCAAGGCCTGCACCATTTGCCAGCAATTTAATAGCAGGACCCGGATCCGACGCCAAAAGGCCCTTCAGGGATTCCTCCTCGAGGAGGAATTGAAAAAGATGGAGAAACAACCTTTCTCCAAAGGGGAATCTTCCCAAAAGTCAGGGAAACACCGGGACAAGCATCAGGACTCGGATAGGGCGAGATCCCCCAGCAGGGCATCCGAGTCCAGGGCCAGCTCCAGCTCTGTCTGGTCTGACCGTTCTCCTTCCCGAGCTCGCTCCCAACCTCCCCCGAAGGTAAGGTCTTCAGGGAGCTCTTCTGCCTCCCTGCACCTGCTCAGGACCTCCAGGGCGCCGGACGCCACCAAGCTCGATTCCTCGGATAGACACAAGAAGTCTTCCTCTAAATCAGGGAGTACGTCTGACCGATGCCGGGACACCGATGTCAGGTCTGTGTCCCAACCTTCGAAGGCTCCTGAAAGGAAGACTGCTGAACTGATGTCCCTCAAGCGGACGACTGAGTCCAAGAAGGTGTCCGACCCAGCGCCCACGAAACAGACTACCCCGACAACAGTGATACCGATGCCCGATGTTGGTGGACACCGGACATCAGGGGTCTTCAGGTGAAGAAGCTACCGCGCCACCGAACGACCAGACGGGCGACACGGAGGACACCGGCCTACCCAGGGGAACAGTCACCAGACACAGTGGTTCCTTGGAACCTGACCCTGGCGACAGGCCCACACCGACGCCAGGCCCCTCGTCAGGCATGAATATCCAAGAGGTGAAGGAGCTGTTTACCTTTTGGTGGTAAAGCATAAGGAAAGATGTGGTGCCCCCAAGCCTCTGCCACCTCCTCGGCGCTGAAGGTGCCAGACCCCCGACCCCCAAGGAACCAGCTCCTCCTCGGGGACGATCGAGAGACAGAAAACACCCATCACGCTCTCCCTCAGGGTCTCCGAGCCCAAAGCGACCCAGGGACAGACGTTGCTCACCGGGAGATGACTCCAGACCGGATACGTCAGACACCTCCAGGTCTCCATCTCCCTTCAGTCCCCCATCACCAGACCCACAGGGCCTTCCAAGGTCACCTCCAGATGATCCCTTCTTTTCAGAAATTATGAGGCACATCCAGGAAAATAAGGGATGGGAGATGGAAGACTTAGACCCTGAGAGACAACGCCTTGCCTGTTACCTCAGGCAGAAAGACCCGAAGCCTGTGGTGGTCCCATCTTTGGTGGACACCTTTACAGATGTCACCAAGGCAGCTTGGAAGTGTCTGCATTCCACTCTGGCTGTTCCGAAGAAGGCTGATCGCCTCTACAGAGCTCCCACGGATGACCTGTATTTGGCGCAACAACCCCTGGCCGACTCCCTGGTCATCACTGCATCTCATAGTAGGTCCCAGCGGCCTCAGCATTTCAGTACCTAGCCTCCGGACCAGGAATCTAAGCAGTTAGATTCTGTTGGAAGACGAGTGTATGCAGCTGCTACATGCTCAGTTAGGTCTCTAAACTATCTGACGCACATGGTGCAGTTTCAGAATGCCCTTTTGGTACAGGGACAAGACCTTCTAAAAGATTTTTTGGATGGCGAAAAGGAGGAGCTGCTGAACCTCCTCCAAACTGGGTCTCATGGGGGACCCAGGTTCTCCGGGCCACTTATGACTCAGCAGACTCGGCAGCCAGGGGAGCAGCCACAGGCATTTGTCTCTGGAGACACTCATGGTTGAAGAATATCCTAGACGTCCCTTACAGTGGAGCAGTCATGTTTGGTGAGGAGTCCGAGAAGGTCATCACCAAACTGCAGGATGCTGGGAAGGCATTCAGGACTGTACAGTCCATGTAAAGACTGAAATCTGGTTCCTTTCATAGGAGCCAGAATTGTTTTCACGGCAGCCAGCAACGGTAACAGCCACGTTCCGGCCAGCAACCCGGGGCAACTTCGGTCACAAAAATAAACCCCAATCCAGGTTTCCCTCGGGCCAGGGCCCAAAGCAACCCAGCCCACGGAGTCCAACGCCACCACAGCATGACCCCTTCCCGGCCCCCGCCCCTCCTCTGGATCAAAGGGCCGAGAAATTCGGGGGTCGCATCTCTCATCACCTTTTGGGATGGCAGAGGATAACCTCCGACCGGTTGGTGTTGCAGTTGGTTGAACGAGGTCACTCTATAGAGTTCCTCGATCACCCAGCATCCAGACCTCCCCTGCTCTCCCGCTACTCGGGTCAGCATGCCCTGCTTATTCAGTAGGAGATCTTGGCCCTCCTTGACAAGGAGGCCATAGAGTACATTCCACTGAACCAGAGAGGAAAAGGTTACTATTCTCACTTCTTCCTGGTTCCAAAGAAAACGGGGGACGTGTGCCCGATCTTGGATCTCAGTGACCTCAACACATTTGTGTTGTACAAGCATTTCTGCATGGTGACCCTACTGGACCTTATTCCCATGCTCAAAGAGGGCGCTTGGCTGGCGTCACTGGACATGCAGGATGCCTACCTACATCTCCTAATCGCTCGAGCGCACCAGAAATTTCTATGCTTCAAGTTTCTGGGACACCACTACCAGTTCTGAGTCCTCCCTTTCGGGCTGTCTTCAGCCCTCCAGTGTTCACGAAGTGCATGGCAGTCGTGGCGGCAGCTCTTAGGAGAAGAGGCCACTATGTGTTTCCGTATCTAGATGACTGGCTCCTCATGGCAGCCTAACGGGAGGCCCTGATGTTCGCGATACAAGATACCTGTTCTCTCTTCCTATCGCTGGGCATCACTATTAACCAGGAGACGTCGGACTTTGTCCTGGCCTCAGAACTTGCAGTTCATAGGAGCAGTTCTGGACGCCACTCAGGGAAGGGCTTTCCTTCCTCAGGACAGGGCGGAACGCAACAGATCCCTCATAGGGGACATAAAGGAAAAGAAGACGGTACCAGCCCAGTCCGGCCTTTGCCTGCTCGGAAACATGGCAGCTGCCATTGCAACGGTTTCCTTAGCTCGACTCCATATGCGGGTCACCCAATGGATGTTGAGGGCACAATGAGACCAGAAGCAGGATCATCTGCAGCATGCAGTTCGGATCACGAATGCTGTCACCCGAGACTGGAATTGGTGGCTTATCCCAGACCACCTCTCGACGGGAGTCCCCTTCATTGTGCCGCCTCCTTCAGCAACTCTCTCGACGGACGCCTCGGGGTCCGGATGGGGAGCTCACCTCAACGGGGTCAGGACTCAAGGCTCTTGGTCGTCTCTGGAGTCACAACTTCACATAAATATTCTAGAGATGAGAGCCGTCCTTTACACCCTACAGGCATTCCAGACTGAGATTCTACCGGGTACTCTTCTGGTGCAAACAGACAATACCACGGTGATTTACTATCTCAACAAAAAAGGAGGCACTCATTCCTACCCCCCTTTGCAGGAAGGCTTAAAGGGTTTGGGAGTGGGTACTGCAACACGGCGCAGATATCATTGCAGTGCATGTTCCCGGGGTGGACAACACTATTGTGAACAGTCTAAGCCGATCACAGGCCAGCGTCCACAAATGAGAACTGTTTCAGGAAGTCGCAGAGGACCTGTTCCGCAGATGGGGGACACCAGAATTAGACCTTTTTGCATCCCCATACAACACAAAACTGCCCAATTTTTGCTCGCTCGATCCAGGGCCTGGTGTTTTCTGGTGAGACGCGTTGTCCCTCTCTTGGACGGGCAGATTCCTCTACGCTTTCCCGCCCTTCCCTTTGATCCAGAGGGTTCTATTGAATCTCCGACATGAGCGGGCGTGTCTTATTCTAGTAGCATCCTTTTGGCCCAGGCAGATTTGGTTCCCTCTCTTATATCAGCTGGCCCAGGAACCTCCAGTGCTTCTGCCATTCAGCTTTCATCTTCTGTCCCAGGAGGCAGGCTCCTAGGTCCATCCGGATCTTTGGTCTCTGAACCTGCATGCCTGGCTCCTAAAGACATAGCAGTCCTGAGATACGGGGTCTCTCAGGAAGTTGCGGACGTTCTGTTAGCAGCCAGAAAACCTTCCACTCACGCCACTTATGCCATGAAGTGGCGCAGATTCTGTATTTGGGCTCAAGCTCTTGGATTGACCCCATTGGATTGTTCTGAGAGATCTGTTTTGGACTACCTCCAATCCCTCTGCGAGGCAGGTCTTGCTTACTCCTCCATTAAGGTGCACCTGTGCGCCATTTCAGCGTACCATTCTCCAATAGGTCACTGGTCTCTAGCTCAGCTAGAGGCTTCTCATGCCTTTTTGTGCGGCATCCTGCACTTGAGACCTCCCATTAAAGACCCAGTTCCACCTTGGGATGTTCCTTTCGTTCTCGAGCAGCTTACGCTGCCGTCCTTTAAACCAGTCACGGATTATTCTTGCTTGGAGGACGCTCCTTTTAGTTGCCATTACTTCTGCCAGAAGAATTTCTGAGCTTCATGCAGTTATGTGCAAGGATCCTTATTTGTTTTTTCACAAGGACAGGGTGTCCTTAAGAACGAATCCTAAGTTCCTTCCCAAAGTGGTCTCAGCTGTCTCACTCAACCAGGATATAGACCTGCCGGTGTATTATCCAAATCACTGTAACAGGGGGAAGCCCTGTTGCACACTCTGGATGTGCATAGGTGTCTCAGATATTACCTGACCAGAACCAAGGCACATCGTTAAGTCGGACCAGCTCTTTGTTTCCTACGCACAAAGAATGCCTGGTTCTCATTTTTCCAAACAGTCACTGTCTCGATGGCTGGAATAGTGCATTATGTTCTGTTACCAGAAGCGCAGCAAGACTTTACCAGGACCGGTTAAAGGTAATTCTACAAGGGGGGTGGCTACCTCCTTTGCTGCACTCAAAAATGTCTCCACTTCAGCCATCTGTGCAGCAGCAACATGGAGCACTGTACACACCTTTATCAGGCACTACAGTTTGGATATTGCCTCTAGACGCAGAGCTGGTTTTGGCTTGGTGGTCCTTCAGGGACTTTTGTCTTAAACTCTGAGACATCTCTCCTATCCTCCTTCCGATAAGAATTGTTCCCTTACTGCTTGGGAATTAGTCCTAATGGTGTAACCTGCTACAAGAGCTGTTTCTCGAAATAAGATAGGACAGTTATGTAAGAACCTACCGTAACGGTAGATCTTCGAGAACAGATCTTGCAGCAGGTAGTTTCCCTCCCACCTTCCCCTCTGGAGGTTGTCTTCTGACCTAGTTTCTAGGCTATTGCGTCTTTTGATACCTATTACAAACCTTCCTTTGGAAGCAGATCCTCGGTCTCCCCTTCAGATGTCACCTTTGGGCTGGGAGTCTCCAATGGGAGAACTGGGGATGCTGGGGGAACGCCCCTTTTATGTGATGCCTGATGTCAGGGAAGGGCCGACATTGGGGGCGGTCCCCAGCTGGATACTGCTAGCTAGAATTTTTCCGTGGGGTCCTGGCGCCTGCCAGCTTCAGTCCTAATGGTGTAACCTGCTGCAAGAGTTGTTCTCGAAGATCTACTGTTACGGTAAGTTCTTACGTAACTGTACTTTCTGGTGACATGTGTTGCCCTTCTCTTGGACAGGGAGGTTTCTTTATGCCTTCCCTCTACTCCAGAGAGTACTGCTCAAACTTCAGCTGGAACGAGCGGGCATAATTCTCATAGCACCATTCTGGCTTCGGCAGATTTGGTTTCCATTGCTCCAACAATTGACAATACAACCTCCGGTTCCTCTGCCCCTGTCCTCTCACTTGCACTCCCAGGAGCCGGGGACTCTTGTGCACCTGAATCTCAAGACTCTGCACCTGCATGCATGGTTCCTGCAGACTTAGTCAGGGAGCGGTATGGGATGTCAGCAGGGGTAGCGGAGATCCTAATGGCAGCGAGGAAACCCTCAACCAGGGCCACCTATGTCATGAAATGGAAACACTTCTGCCTGTGGGCGTGTGCTCAACATTTAGACCCGTTCACCTGTTCAGTGAACTCGGTCTTGGAGTATCACCTTTCCCTGTCCAATGCAGGTCTTAGCTACTTGTCCATTAAGGTACACCTTTCTGCACTGTCAGCTTATCATGTACAAAGTGGATGGCGGGAACCTGACACAAGTGGATCTGCCCCGCACCTTCCTGCGAGGTGGTATGCACATTAAGCCACCTATTCGGGACCTTATTCTCTCATGGGATCTCTTAGTTTTGTTAGAGAAGTTTACGTTGCCTCCCTTTGAGCCAGTCGTAAGTTGGGAGCTACGTTTCCTGTCTTGGAAAGCGCTATTTTTAGTTGCCATCACATCAGCTCAAAAGATTTCTGAGTTTCAGGCTCTGATGTGTAAAGAGCCGTATTTGATTTTCGACAGAGTATCCTTGCGTACTAATCCTAAATTCCTTCCTAAGGTGGTGTCTGAGTTTACCCTCAACCAGGACATCCATCTACCTGTCTACTACCCAGAGTATTCCAATCGTGGGGAGGCCCTGTTGCATACTCTGAATGTACATAAAGTTCATCATTTTTACATTGACCATACTCAGTCTTCCAGGAAAACTGGCTAGATCTTATGTGTGTCAGTCTTCACCATTCATCACAGACGGGTACTGGCCGGAGATCAGGACCCCGAGGGAGCTTTTTTTTTCTTTTCAAAAAGTGTAGGCGGAGCCGACACAGCATCGGCGCCACCCTCGAGGCCGACATACTGCGTGGGCCGAGAGTTGGCTGCTAGGCTGTGTCGACCCGCCTGCCTACCAGTTCTTAGTCTCCGCACGAGTTCGCCTCGGAAGCTTCTTCAGTTTTAGGCCTTCAGCCTGTTTAAAATCGACGCTCAGTCCATCGGTCGCTCACCGTTCTGGTTCTGCCTCCACTCGACGTCGCCGGTAAGATCTCTCCTTTTATTTGAAATTCTGCGACGTTGAGTCTGTTGGTGGTGTTTTTTTTCTCCGTAGGTCATTTCTCGGTCGGAGGGCAAAAAGTCTTCAAAGTCGGGTCGGCCCCCCATGCGTTGGTGCCCGTGCGGCCGAAAGTATTCCGTCACTGACCAGCATGACCGGTGTCTTGCGTGTCTTGGCCCGCTTCATGACATGGACTCGTGCGACGTCTGCTTCTTCATGGACCGCTGGGTCCTTGAACAGCGCGCATTGAAAGTGGGGCAAGCTCCGCCGACTTTCGGGGTAAGGTTTGCACTGCCGGGCCAAGCCGCCTCTGGCCCTTCCTCTGGGTCCTCTCCTGGTTCTATAGACCAAGGAGGAGGGAGCCTCGCTACTTGTAGCCTGGCCATTGTCGAGGCTCCTCCCCGCGGTGCAGGAGGCCCGTCCCGCTTCCCTCCCGGAGCAGGCGGGAGGCACCGCCACGGCAGTTGCTCCCTTCGTGAAGGCTCCCTGTGTCGCCCTGCGGGGCTCGGAAGGCCCAGGTCGGCGCCCGCCCTCGACACCACACAGAGCTCTTCGGGCGCCTGCCTCTCGGCGCCATGGGCCCTGTTGACACCGCTCACGGGCGCCGACGCTGCTCAGCGGTGCCATGGGACAAGATCCGCATCCTTTCGCCATGTCTTGCAGCACTGAGATTGAGCACGGCACCGCTGCCTCGAGGCTCAGCGCCAGGGCCTTTGGCTCGCTGTCGGTGCCATCTCAGCGCCCGCCCACACTCTCGGTGCCGCCTGCAGTGTTCGGCGCCGAGTGCCCTCGGCCGCCGCCGGCACCGCTCGTCCTTCAAAGCCAGAAAGCCAGTCCATGTGTCATTTTCGCGCCGAGGTTGCTGCTGGAAAGGCGTCGGCACCGCCTCTGTCCGTGGTACCGCCTCCGGTGCTGGTGGACTTGACGGCGCGCAGATCTGGCTCCTGGCTCTGGACCTTGGCTTCGAGTTGCCCTGGTGCCTCCTGCAGGCCCCGCCCGCGGGGTTGCGGAGGGCACAGGTGCCGTCTCGGCCACAGCTCTGGCTGCCGGGCCCTTTGGCAAAGTTGGTTCTGCCCGCCTTCCTACTGTTTGGCTCAGAGCTTCGGACTCTACCTCGTCGGAGTCGAGCTCGGAGTCAGACGGGCAGTCACACTCTTCGGGGTTGTCTGTAGAGGAGGGCGCTCCCATGGTCTCGTCGACGAGTCGAAGCCAGCCCCCTACTGAGGAGAGTCAGGTGGCCCCCGAGGCTAGGGTCAGTGGTGCTGACCAGCAGGCAGTGGTGCGTGCCACCATTGCTCTGCAGCCTGGCCTTGGGGGTTTCATTGACCCCTCAGTGGTGTGTCTTGATCGCCCAACTTTGGGGCCCATCGAGAAACCTACAGGAGGGAGGGTACTGTCTTCCTGGCTCTTCTTCGGGGCTGCCCAGAGATGCCAGCTACCTAGGCTGGCCCTCTCGAGGAGGAGAACTCTTCGGACTCTGAGGGGTCAAGGGTGTGGATCGGGCGATCGCCTTTCTCTGGGGTCCACTCGGCCCTGGACAAAGCCGGGCGCGGATTTCACCTTTCCCTCGGGTTCCTTGAGGGAGTCCCATTCTTTGAGGCAGGGGACCGCCCTTCGACTTTTACGGCCCGGCCGCCTCACTGGGGATTCTCTGGGCTAGTCAAGGCAGTACCAACATGGTTGTACAGCTGTCTGCTGTGGAGTCTTCTGGGGCACCCTCCTCGGGTGCTCACGGTCCGCTCCCTAGCCCTGGCGGAGGTCAGCCAACTTCTTTCCTCGGCTCTGCCCCTATCCCTCTGCCACATTCTCCTGCACTCCCAGGCATTGTTGGTCCTAGCGGCCCTCTCACCTGGGAGCAGTTCAGATCGGTGGCTGCCCGGTTCCCTGCCTACGTTAGGGCTATGACAGCCAGGTTTTTCAACCTCCCCCCGTGCAGCCACCCTCGGAACACATGGTGACCTCCAGCTCCTCATCCCCCACTTCTGTGGGAGAGGAACCTTCTGTCCACATCTCTCCGGCTGCTGATCTCTGAGTATCAGCGCTTCCTCATGAGGATGTTGGAGGACTTGCACCTTTCTCCCTCTTCTGTTAGCAATCCTGAGCATGCGGCGAACGCCTTTCTAGGCGATTATGGCAAGGCCACCCTTGTGGTGCCGCCCTGGCCTGCTCCCTTTCGGGAGGCGTCCTTGTGTTTCTGGCAGAGGCCCTTCTCCGGAGTTCCTGCCCCTAGGGACCTCAGCCAGAGGTATTGCGCTCCCCTGGAGTCTCCAGGTTCTGTGCCTCATCCGCAGTCTGGCTTGACGCTTGACACCCCTGATGGGCTTTGTGCCCCACCGTGACCGGCCCCGGATCAAGACTCCTGGATTTTGATGTTTGGGGAGGAGGACCTTCACTCGCACGGTTGTTCTTCTATTTCCGCCACCAGACCCACTCATGCAGCTTACAACAGGTTCTTGTGGTCCAGGCTAGGTCAGGTCCTAGCTCTTTGCTGACTCAGAGCAAACCAGACAAGCCATCGCGCTTCTGCACGTGGCCTGGAGCTAGAGGCACCAAGCGAGGCATCTTATGATGCCAACGAGGTAGCTACCAGGGTCGAGGGACAGCGATCTGCACCAGGAGATCAGTGCATACGCTTTTCCCGGTTGTCACCTTTGGCCGCGCGAGGTGATTTGCTCACCACCAGGGAACTCTACCTTTCTCCCATAGAGCAAGACGGCGCTGTCGGGCAACCTCCTTCAGCCGGGGATCCTGCCCTCTCTCTCACCTCGGCCTCCCAGGCCGGAAAGTTCCCTTAGTGTGTCACCCACTGAGGGCTAAGGGACTCTGTCCCTTAGGTGTAAGAAACAACCTCTCGGGGGCTTGGCATCACCATTCAGGATGAATGGTGAAGATTGACACAGATAAGATATGAAAATTACGTACCTTACCTATAATTTGATCTTTCTGTGTATCTTCACCATTAATCACAACCCCACCCACCATCCCCCTGGGGCCTCAGTCTCTGGGTCCCCCTTCCTCTGTGGCTCCCCCTCTCCTCTTTTGGAGCGGGGTAAACTAGGAACACACGGGGGGGTATTCTCCTTCAAAGAGTACAGCTCGAGCGGCACTCCTTCTCTACTACATGTCTCTACCCTGATGGGGTGGGAGTTGGTGGTTGCCCTCCTCCTGTTCTCCTTCTGGTTTCCATCCAACTGTCAAAAAAAATAAAATAAAATTCCTTTTTTTCACCAAACATCTTTCCTGAGAGAGTATTAAATCCCTGTACCCTGTCCTTCCTCCAGAATAGCCGACTCTGCTTCTGGGGTATTTGCCAGTTATTCTGTGCCTTGAATTCTGGCAGAGAGCTTTGCTACTCCTTGCAGTTCCTATACAATCTGGTGACGGACGAGGGTCTCGGATACCTTGTTACCTCTCACTGTTTCCTAAATTTTCTCCCCTCCCTACCCACCTTCTTCCGCTTCCAGAGATTGGGGCCCCTACCCAATCCCCTTAGTCTCATCTCTTCTTTGCTGTCCTCTCAGTCGTTATTTCTCCTTTTAGTTCAGTTATCCTTTCCTTTTTCTGTCCCTTGGACTCTCTTGTCCCACCCTCCATCCCTTCCTCTTACCTCTCCAGCGACTCAGAACTGGTAAGCAGGTGGAGTCGACACAGCCTAACGGCCAACCCTGGGCGTACGCGGTAAATCGGCCCCTCGGGGCAGCGCTGATACGTGTCGGCTCACACCCTTAAAAAAAAAAGCTCCCGTGGGGTCCTGATCTCCGCCAGTACCATTCTGCGATAAATGGTGAAGATACAGAAAGATCAGAACTACGGTAGGTACGTAATTTTCATTTTTGGTTTTTCACCCCGAGAACGATAGGGGCGCCAGTGACGAAGCAGACATTGTCCAAATGGTTGGTCAACTGCATAGTGTTCTGCTACCAAAAGTATGGTAAACCTGTACCGGGTTTGGTTAAAGGCCGTTCCACTAGGCGTGTTGCAACTCCGTTTGCATCCGTGCGAAACGTGTCAGTGGCAGATCTCTGTGCTGCAGCCACTTGGAGTTCCGTCCATAGATTCATCAAACATTACAGCTTGGACTTCCCTTCCAGAAGAAGGACAGGCTTTGGCCTAGTTGTTGTTCAGGGACTGCTCTCTGTGATTCTCTGTATCCTCCACCCTTCTGACCTGGATCATATCCTTGTCCTGCTTGGGACTCAGTCCTAATGGTAACGGCCTGCTGCAAAGAACTCTGTTTCAAAGTGTGATAGTACAGTTACGTAAGAACTTACCGTAGCAGTAGATCTTCGAGACAAGCTCTTGCAGCTGGCATGCTTTCACTTCCTCCTTTCCCCCGTAAAGAAGGTATAATTTCTTCTCCCTTTTGGGGATGTAAGAACCTCCTCGGTTCCCCATCCTTCATGCAGCCAGGTCTCCGGCGGGCACACTGTGGTGGTGCCGGGGGACCACCTCTTTATGCCATGGGTGACATCGGGAGTGGGGCCGACGCCAGGGTGCGGTCCCCTGCCATAGACTGCTAGCTAGAATTTTTCCGTGGGGTCCTAGTGCCTGACGGCATAGTCCTAATGGTAATAGCCTGCTGCAAGATCTCTTCTCTAAGGTCTACTGTTACGGTAAGTTCTTACGTAACTGTACTTGTCTATTGGAGGGGCATTAAAGCATTTTTTATATTGCAACACATTCTTAGAAGATGAGTCTGGGGGATAAGCCTGCTGGAGAACAGCTAACTCAGAAGTTGTGGCTGTGTAAAGGGCATCTCTAATGTCGATAGATGACTAGTATTCTAAGTCACTCTTCAAGCAGCTTTCGTGTCTGTTTACTGTACTTTCTGAATAGTCAAGGTCACCTCATCACCTTGAGGTCTTTTTGAGAGCATTTTTAGTTAATAAAACATTATTTCCACTTGTTTCAGAGTAGAACTATCATAGATGATTCAAGCGTTGGCAGTCCAAGTTCTGATTGGACAGGTTTAGTGGCAGAGCCTAATCTGTCAGGGCATTCACACACTTTAACCTTTTCTTCAAATGAGGTGAGTTGCAAAGTGTGTATTTGTGTGTTGTCACTGTTGCCACTGTTTAAGCTTTAAAATACTGCTAATGTTTGGGTTGTTAAGAAAAATTAAAAATATATTCCTTTACTGATGTTTATAAAGCTAACAAAAGGCAGTTATGTGGTTTCCAGGTGTTCTAGCTCTTAAAATGCATTTTCTGAATTAAAGCAGCAGCCCATGTTGGAAAAAAAAAAGTAATTTTTTCCTTAAGCATTTCCCTCTTCCCTCAGTGCTAATCCATGCCCCGTTGTTTCCATATCTGTTTATATGGCTTTGCATTTTGTGTGTTTCTCTTATAATACCACCATGTTGGAACTCTTTAAAATTTGTGAACTGGATTTCGCCCTGATGTATCTAGTGCCCAGTAAGGTTAAGGAGCTGTAAATTATGCCTGCTAGTCAGGGTCAGTCACTATTGTGGGATATTTGTTCACCGAACTAGTTTTACCAAGAAAGGCCTACTGAAACAGAAACACTGTTTTTCAGAGGCGTCCTGGGGGAAGGGGGTACATGGGACCAGAGGCATCCGGTGGGGGGGGGGGATGAGTACTAAAGAGGAGAAAAAGATTCTAAAACGGAATAAAAGGCCTAGGTAAAATTTCAGACATACTGTAACATGGCTGCTGTTTTAAGGTGCATGTATACAAAAGGTACTCTTAATGGGTGCATGGGTATTTCTGCATGACTGTTACTGTTTTTTTGTTGGGGGGGGGGGTTTCCGATAAACAATACATTTTTGTTTCAATTGCTTGATTATTATAAGAAAGCATTAGCACTTTAAACAATCATTCATGTTTTTGAAGTGTCTGTTTGATGTACAGTACTATGTTGTTCATCAGTTGCTTATAAAATGTAGTGCCCATTATTGCATTGTATGCATTTTCTAAAGAAAACTACCCCCGAGTCCCCCCACTGAACATACAGACAGTATAAACCATGTTTACTTAATACTGTTAATGAGGTTGGCCTGCAAAGTAGAATACTGTACTATTTACTTAGAGTGCGTGTGTGAAATAACTGTTTATGCTGTTCTAAAAAATTTGTTCTCAGTATGTCTGTTATTCATGACTTGGCTTCAGTATTTCTGTGTTTATTTTGTATCCTACTTGTAAACCACAAAACAAAAAAACTGGAATAGCTTTCTGTTTGACAGCACCCCTCTGAGGAATGGAGTTGTACTGCAGTATCATAGATAGAGCAGCATGCATCCACTTTAAGTTAACGTTTATAGATAGGGGTATCTGTATTTTTGGTTTTATTTGCATTTTGGCTGTTAATGCAAGTTGAGGTTATGTATGCAACTATAAATCAGAAAAGTCTATGTGGACAGTAAATTGTATGCATTGAAAGACCTGAGCAAGTCACTTAACCTCCCTGTGCTCCCAGGGCGCACCTCAAAATAAGTTTTGGTTCAATGTGCCTTTCCCAGCACAAAATGGTAAAACTAAAAAATACAAAAAAAGGCAAAGGCATATTTAAAGATCCCCCTCTATAGAGTCACACCTTTGGAACTAGAAGATGCTGGCATCAAGACCACTCGGAATCTTTTGCCTAGCTAGGGCTGCCCATGTTGATGCATGAGGTTGCTACTTACACAGTGTGGGAGGGCCCCATAGCTACTCAGTGTGTCTCCTGCCACTTGACTGACCGAGGAAAATGACTTTGTTGAGTTCGATTGTTGAGGTAACTTTTTTTTTTTACTTTTTATTGCATGCTGTCATAGACTACTTGAAAGGAAAACCTTCTTTTTCACTTCTGTCAGTGCGGGTAGATGTTTAGAGACCTTGAACTCTTTGTGTTTGCTTCCGGTGTCTTTCGCATGACATAAAAACTTGTGCCATTTACCAGGGCTTAAACAGGCAACAAGGAGATGCTGCCAGGAGGTTTCAGAAACTTTCCTGCAGAAAATGGTGTATGCCAAGTTGACAGTATTGACGTCTGCCCTGGAGTGTATAGTTTGCTGTACCAGATGTGCTTCTGCAGAAATCTGAAAGTCTCCTTGATGGACAGCTACACTGTTGTCTTTGTGGGATAACACAATTTGTTGAAGAAAAAGTCAAACCTCTTTGTTGATCTCTGTCCCAGCTCGACTGTCTTTCAGATACCAAGGTCAGTGCAGATTTTGGTTCGCCCACTGTCTACGGCGTGCAGCCCCTTATTAGTGTGTCATCAGTGGGCACTGTACCTGTCGTTGTTTTGTGTGTTGACTCTGCAGGCTGCTGCAGTAATCACTAGCTTTATTGTGCTGGCTATACTCTGTCTGAACAATTTCAGAGACCCTTGTCTTTCCTTCCGTCTGTGATTACTTTTTCAGTGACACAGTCTTTACCATCATTCCTGTCAGCATCAGCTATGGGTGCCTCAGGGACTGTGAGCCCTGCCAATATGCGACCCTCTCCACTGCCTCAATAGCCTGTGATCCTATCACTGCGCACCCCCCCAGCCTTAAGGGTAAGTAGCATGAGTACAACCCATACCTTGTGGAAGTAGAGGAAGGCGATGAAGAGGATGAGCAACCCATTTGTAGGTTTGATTCTAGTTCCACTGTCTCCTACTATAGGGGACAGTGTGTTGTATATTCCCAGGTGTCCTCCTGAGGATGCCTTGGGTGTTCCTTCTGAGGACAAGATCTCCACTAAGAGGAATCGCATCTCTTTACATGATCATCCCTCTCTTGGAGGATGCAACTATGGATCTTCTTCGAGGATATCTCTTCCATTAGGCCACACCTTTGGAACTATACCTGCATCAGCACTAGGACCACACGGAAACCTCTGCTAGTTAGGGGCCACCCATGGCGATGTCAAGTGTCAGCATCTTTGTAAATGTGAGTGATCCCATCTCTCCTCAGTTCTTTTCCCACCATCAATCATCCTTATCAGACCGGCTACTGAAAACATTGTCAACTAGCTGTTGCCGTTTTCTTTATTTTTAAGTATTAATCGATCTTACTTCGAGAGGGCTCTTGCAGTCGGTAATTACATATAGGACTGGCCTTGACTGGCCCGAGCAGGACCTACAGGAAAAAATTTCACAGCTAGCAGTCCCTGGTGGACCCCCGATCAGGTGACGGCGGTATGCGACGTCGGTATAAAGGGAGCAGTCCGAGCAGCCCGCCTTCCAGTTCTTTCCGCCCGTCCTCGTGCAGCGCCGCGGTTAAGTTCTTATCGCTCAGTCCTGTTACCGCTGTTTTCCGAATAGTTTCAGAATTGTATCTCTTTCGTCAGGTGAGCGCGCCAGTATATACGTCCCTTCAAAGAATAAGTGCGACTCGTGCGGCACCCAGCTGCCTCACAAAGACGGTCACTCCCTCTGCCTCTTCTGCCTAGGCCCCGACCACGCGGTCGACAAGTGTCCGCACTGCCTCCGGTTCAACGCGGCCACCCGCAGACGACGCCAGCAGTCCTCAACGCCCATCTCCTCAAAAGATGTTCATGGTGGAGAAAGAGCTGAGAAAACTCGGCAGGCGCCGACCTCCCTGAAGGGCACAAGAAGCGGGACAAGGAAAGGCACCGGGAGAAGGCTCCGAGTCGCTGGGGCAGTAACTTTCCTCCGGGATCGTCACTGCAGCCTCCAAGGCTTTGGAGGAGGCGCCGGCCCACCCGACGGGTTCGAGTTTTGGTTCGGCATCTCTAAAGGACCTGGCCTCAGTATCGCTTAATAGGCCTGCGCCCACTGCGCGGCACCTCCCTTTGCTGGACGCCGCCCTCCGGACGACAACCGGAGAAGGCCTCTAAGTCACCTCACCTTCGCGGCACTCGCAGTGTCCCCTCGACCGGCCTCTTTCGGCCCGCCTCTGACCCAGGGACCTCGGCTGGACGCCAGCTCCTCTGGCGTCTGCCGGGACTCGGCCCATAAGTCACACGTCGGCTTCTCCGACATGCGCCGGGCCTCCGAGCCTATGGCGGAACCTGCTGTTTCTGTCGTCCCAGGCTCCCCGCAGCCTTCGCTGCTGTCAGAGGAGTCCCAGTCCCCCCTGCCTGACCCCGGGGATTTTTCTCCTCCGTCCCCGGATGAGACTCGGGGCCCTGGGCTACCGTCCGATCCTCTTCCTGAAGAACCGGATCTGATGCCGGTTCCTCCGACGCCGGCTCCTCCGACGCTGGCCCCGCCGACGCCAGTTCCGACACCGGCCCCTCCGACGCCAGTAGGGGATTTTCCTCCTCCTTCCGGCCCTCCACCCCACGGACCTATCCCGACTGATCTGCCCGTGGAGTATCCGGCTGGGCCGTCTGCTCCAGCAGCTCCTCCATTGCCTGGGTATCCACCGTCGTATCCGACGCTGGTTTTCCCAGGTCCGCAGTATCCTGTGCCACCGTACCCGGTGCCGACTCCTTCGACACCGCAGTACCCGACTCCAGGATACCCGCAGCCGGGTTACGGATACTCCCCCTACGGATTTCCTCCGTACAACTATCCCCCTCCTCCTTCTCCTCCGCCCCCCAGGCCACCGGTGGATCTACAGGAGACTCTTGGTGGGCTGAGGCTAAGGCTCAGCTCACCAAGGAAGTCGAGAGCCGTCTTACCGCGATGGTGCCACCCCCGGCTCCCGTACGCCCTAGGCGGCACTCTCCCTCTCCTCCTCCGGATTCCCGGGTTTTGCCCTTGGGATCCAGAGAGGGGCAGGACACGCGTTCTGGGATCCTTCCCAGGGAACCTGTTCCTCCCCCTAGACGGGTTAGGGAGTCTTACTTTGCTTCAGATTCTTCCTCTCCTTCTCTCTCGGACACCTCGGACGCTTCCGATGGATGTTCTGAGAAAGACGACGAGCCACGCTCTCCATCCAAGCCCTGGCCGAGGACTCCTCCGAAGTCTCCTCCGGAGGATCCTTCCTTCACGGAGTTGCTCAGGAAGATCCAGGAAGTCCATCAGTGGCATTCCTTAGAACCAGATCCTCAGCGGGTCAAACTCACCGAACATCTGGACTTGCCCCTTACAGCTCCTACCTTAGTGCCACCCTGGATCGAGCCTCACGCCCACCTTGTTTCCACTATTTGGAACAACCGCCGACTTAGCCCCACCTCCCAGAAGCTCTAACAGGCTATACCAGGCTCCGGAGGGTGTAGACTTTTAGACTCTCACCCCCTGCAGACTCTGTTGTGATTAGCGCCAGCTCACGGCCGGTCAGCACACCGAAACACTTGAGCTCGTCTCCCAGATAAGGAATCTCGCCCTTCTGGATCAGTATGGAAGGAAGATCTACGCTTCTTCCACACTGGGGATTAGGGCCCTGAACATGTAGCACATATGGGGATTACCAAGGCCGTCCTTACCCAGGCGGAATCCAAGATCGACTCTTGCCTGACTCTCGTCAGGCAGGAGTTGGCCGACCTTGTCCGCTCTGCCTGCTCGCCAGTCGTCACATTCTGAGGATGACCCACGGCGCAGTGGACACTGAGGACGGAGCCTGCCTTGCTGTAAGTTTCGCGCCATGCATGGCTCCATGTGTCAGGTCTAGTCCCGAGGTGCAGTCAGCCATCCAAGAAGCACCTTTCGGGTTCTGCGTTCAATGGTGATGTCGGATCATCATCACTGATCTGCAGGAGAAGGGCCGCCC
The DNA here is from genome assembly GCA_016271365.2 of Neoceratodus forsteri. Lineage (NCBI taxonomy): Eukaryota > Metazoa > Chordata > Ceratodontiformes > Ceratodontidae > Neoceratodus > Neoceratodus forsteri. The sequence goes on from CM028132.1 coordinate 745,693,142, forward strand.
TTAAATCTGTTGATTCAATGTACCGTCCCCATCCCCCACAGCGCCCGTCCCTTTCGCAGATGAAGCCGGCCTCAAGCGAACCCTCAGGAAGGCGGGCCACTAAACGCGTCGGGCCCCCAGCTGCCAGGCCCCAGGCCGCCTAAAAGCAACGGGTGCCCCAGCTGGGCACGCTGCCTCACACCACCTGACTCCTTCCTTCCCACCGCCTCCGGACTCCCGGAGGAACGGGTAGGAGGGAGGTTCTCCCTCCACCTTCCGGGTTGGGAGAGGATAACTTCGGATTCATGGGTGCTTCAGATCATAGCAGAGGGGCACTCCATAGAGTTTCTACAGAAACCTCCACGTTCCCCCCCCCCCTCTGAACTCCGCTTACTCAAGGGACCATCTTCCTTTGGTCAGGGAAGAAATCTCTGCGCTCCTTGCGAAACAGGCTATAGAGCCCATCCCTCCTCACCTCTATGGGACGGGGTAGTATTCCCACTTCTTCCTTGTACCAAAGAAGACTGGAGATCTCAGACCCATTCTCGATCTCAGCTCCCTGAACCTGTATGTGGAATACAAGAGGTTCAGGATGCTTTCCCTTCAGTCCCTTTTGCCCCTACTTCCGCCGGGCCAATGGCTTTGTGCACTAGACATGCAGGATGCGTACCTGCACATCCCCCCAAGGGGGTCCACTGCCAATTCCGGGTGCTCCCATTTGGTCTTTCCTCGGCCCCCCGAGTCTTTACCAAATGCCTGGCGGTGGTAGCGGCCCACCTGCATTCTTTGGGAGCTCAGGTTTTTCCCTACCTGGATGACTAGCTCCTGGTGGCCCCATCCAGGGAGGAACTCCTGCATTTTCTCTCCCTCATCCAGCAGGTTTTCTCTGGCCTGGGTATTACCATCAGCCATTCCAAGTCTCACCTGGATCCTTCACAGAGGCTCCAGTTCATCGGGGCAATTCTCGACACAACTTTGTGCAAGGCCTTTCTGCCTCCGGACAGGGGGGCCTCCCTCCAGTCACAGATTTCCTTCCTGTCGGATCACAGGAGGGTCCCGGCCAGGTCAGTGCTCTGTCTACTGGGACTTATGACGGCGGCCATCCCGACGGTTCCGCGCGCACACCTCCACATGAGAATCTCTCAGTGGACTCTTCGATCTCAGTGGGATCAACGAGTAGACGACCTAGATCATCTGGTTCTGATCTCCTCGCCGATGGTAAGAGACTTGCAATGGTGGATGGTTCGAGAGAACCTCTTCCGGGGGGTCCCCTTTTTTCATCCTCCCTCTGACCACGGACGCTCCAGGCGAAGGTTGGGGAGCCCATCTGGGACCTCACCGAACCCAAGGCCTTTGGTCAAAGTTGGAGATAGTTCTCCACATCAGAGTGCTCGAGCTTCGAGCAGTGCTGTATGCGCTCCAGGCCCTTCAGCAATACATCCTTCCCGGTCACCTAGCTGTCCAAACGGACAACATGTGCGTGGTGTGGTACATCAACGAGCAGGGAGGAACTCGGTCCTACCCGCTGTGCAGGGAAGTGATGAGGGTCTGGGATTGGGCAACTCTCCACAACCTTCATCTCATGGCAATCCATGTTCCGGGAGTCGACAATGTCCTGGCAGACAGACTGTCGCTCGTCGGCTCTTCCACACGAGTGGGAATTGGACGAAAAAGTTCTAAAAAGCATCTTCCAGATTTGGGGGACTCCTCAGATAGACCTGTTCGCTTCCTCCCAAAACGCAAAGCTTCCAATCTTTTGCTCGCTCGCTCCAGAGCGAGGCGCTTTCTGGAGCGACGCTCTGTCTCTAAGCTGGAAGGACAGATTCATCTATGCTTTTCCCCCAATTCCTCTGGTCGCTCGTGTGCTACAGAAGCTTGCTTTAGAAGGAAGGAGAATGATTCTGATCGCTCCTTTTTGGCCCAGGCAAATCTGGTTCTGTCTTTTACAACAATACTCAGAGGTTCCTCCTCTTCCTCTTCCTTTATCTCAAGGATTGCTGACCCAGGATCAGGGGACCCTGGTCCATCTGGGACTCGAGTCCCTTCAACTTCACGCATGGCTCCTACAGACCTAGCTCAAGCTTGTTTTGGCGTTTCTCCTAAGGTGGCCGAGATTCTGGTGGAGGCTAGAAAGCCCTCCACTAGGTCCACCTATGCCATGAAATGGAAAAGATTTTCTATCTGGGCTGCGTCCAGGAACATGGAGCCTTTTCCTGCCCTGTGACCGTTCAGTGAGTACATGCATCATCTTTTCGACTCCAAGTCTCAGTCACTCCTCTTGAAAGTCCATATATAGCGGCTATTTCAGCTCTACATGTCCCTTTCATGGATAAGGCATTTGCCCAGCTGGAGGTATCCAAACTTTCCTCAGCGGGTCCTTCATCTCAGGCCCCTGTCCGGCTCCAGCTCCGCCTTGGGACTTAAACTTTGTCCTCCAGAAACTTACCCTTCCTCCCTTTGAGCCTGCAGCTTCCGCAGACTTGAAGTTTTTATCGTGGAAGACGCTCTTCTTGGTGGCCATTACTTCTGCTCGCAGAATTTCCGAGCTCCAGGCCCTCATGTGCAAAATCCCTTATTTGATTTTTCTCAAAGAACGAGTAGCTCTTCGCACGAATCCTAAGTTTCTTCCGAAGGTGGTAGCGGAATCTACCTTGAATCAGTCTATTGAATTACCTGCTTTCTTCACGCAGTACTCCAATCAAGGAGAATACCTGCTCCATACCATGGATGTTCACAGGATTCTGAGACACTACACCGATAGGACGAAGGATCTCAGAAAGACTGATCAGTTGTTCGTCCCTTTCACTCACAAAAGGGAAGGCAATGCTGTCTCTAAGCAATGCCTATCAAAATGGTTGGCCCATTGCATCACTTTCTGTTATGACAAGTACAACAAGACCCTCCCGGGTCAAGTCAGAGGTCATTCCACTCGTGGAGTTGCCGCCTCTGCGGCTTGTTTCAAGGGCGTGTCTCATGACAGATGTCTGTGCTGCCGCCACTTGGACTTCAGTCCATACCTTTACTAAACATTACAGTTTGGACATTGCCTCGCCGTGAGAGCAGGCTTGGTTAGCTGTCTTGCAAGGCCTCCTTTCTTGAGACCTGCTAGATTATTTTCTACTTTTGGAGTAGTTCCTCCTCCCAGTGCCTTTCGTTTGTTCCAGACTGCTTGGGATTCTGTCCATATGATTATTTTTACTGCAAGAGCCCCTCTCAAGTAAGATAGTACAGTGACGTAAGAACTACCATAACAGTAGATCTTCGAGAGGCCTGCAGGAAATACCTTCCCGCCTCCATCCCCTAGGCTTTTTCAGCTCCTTTCCATTGAGGGAAATATCTGCTTCTCTCTCGTCCGGCCTGTATGCGGAAGAACTGGAAGGCGGGCTGTCCGGACCGCCCTTTATACCGACGTCAGAGGACGCCGTCACCTGACGCGGGAAAGCACCGCCAGGGACTGCTAGCTAGAAATTTTTCCGTAGGGTCCTGCCGCCAGCTGGCGTCAGTCCTATATGTAATTACCTACTGCAAGAGCCTCTCTCGAAGATCTACTGTTACGGTAAGTTCTTGCGTAACTGTACTTTGTCTCTGCATGCCGTCGAAATCCTCTGAAGCTTTACTTGAGTACTTGTAAGTGCAGAGATAAAATTTATAAGGATGACATGAGTTGTGTGTCTGCTGCCTAGTCCTTTCTCAGAGCATTCGAACCTGTGAGATCTGCCAGAGCTTTAACCAAGCTACTAGGGGATGCAGAAAGAAAGCAGTTGAAAATGTTCTTAAACTTTAGCAGCCATGAAAAAGGATCAAGGCCAGAAATCTGTGACTCCTTCCCTGTTGACCAAATCGCAGCCGATGAAATCTAAGGACTGGAAATTAATAGGTCATTGTCCAGACCCCTGTCATATGGCCATAATCACAGGAATAAATAGAAATCTACTTCCCTGTTGAGGTTGCGTACTCTAGTAATCCTACTTCATCATGGTTACGACAGCCCTCCACCCACCCCCATGGATGGGACACCAAGGCTGGGGCTTGGCTCTGGTCCTGTCGTACCTACTGTGGACAGTACGCTGCTGCTGTCAGGTCACAGCACATCCTCAGCTTCAGTAGTTGTGACTCCTGGCTAGGGCGTCATCGATACTAAAGCAGTAGTGGCATCATTTTCAGAGATGATGCAGCGTATTTTACTAGGCTTACGTGTACAGCCTGTGTTGCTGTTGACGGGTGTTAACTGTCTTTCAGCCTCCATCAATGCCATCTTCCAGTATAGTACAGATACTTCCTTCTCAACTGCCGCTGCCATCTCTGGCATGGTACTCTGCTCCCGTCATCGATGGGACTAGATAGAATACATTCCTGTCCTCATTATGGAGCAGGAGTATGAGGAAGAAGAGAAAACACTATGTACCATGTTAAAGATCTACTCTGTCTTCCTGTAGTGAGACTTCAGTGGTATACACTCCCAGATCTCCTTCAGAGGATGCTACATTCCAGTCCATGCTGCAGCAAATGCAAACTGCAGTGGGCTTTGCTGTGGAGGAGGAGAGGACTCCACTAGGAAAAATCTGATGGAGTTTTTTGAAGGTATCTTGCACTCTCTCCATTATTATTCCTTCAGTTTACCGTGCCATGGAGGATGCTACCTTTGCTGCATGGTACATGACTAATTCATTGCCTGCTGAACCAAGAAAGGCTAACAAGCAGTTCCCCGCTCCTTCTGCCAATCCTTTTGCCAGTCAACCAGGGACAAACTTAGTGGTTATTGTGGCTGCCTGTGATAGATCCAGGACACCTAAACACATGAGCAGTCTGCCTCCGGGCAAAGAATCCAGGAGGCTGGATGTGATGGGCAAGCGCACATGCGCCTCTGACTCACTAGGCCTTAGAATTACAATTTGATAGGTCCATATAATTAAATATCAGAATACCCTTTGGAAGGCTGTGCTGATTGCCAGGCCCATATGATTAAATATCGGAATACCCTGTAGAAAACTCTTAATGCTGCCGCTCAGGCTCTGCCAAGAACGAATTGATTAAAACTCTTAACTTCAGGTGTTGAGACTGGCAGACACTTGCTTTGCTCAGCATATAATCTGTCTGATGCTTCTGTCAGGGCGGCTGCATCTGCCATTTGCATGAGGTGTTATTCTTGGTTAAGGATAGCGGGATTTGCAAATGATGTACAGCAAGCAGTTTAAATGCCTGTTTTAGAGGGAGCAAACTGTTTGGCTGTGATGTTGAAGAGGCACTTACAGACCTTCAGACATCCAAAATGACACTAAGGTCTGTCAGATCCTTTTATCCCATGCCTGCCAGGGGTCATGGAAGGGGATTCTTCGCCGTTCTGCTGCCATCGGCAAGGGTGAACTGAGGGTAGAGGGCTCCTGCTGGACCCCCTCCCCATGTGCCCTTTCAAAAGCATCCAAGACTATTGAAGCCGGTGGATCTGCCCCCCGGGGTTCAGCCTGACTCGATTCAGATTTTACTGATTTCACTTCGAGGGTATCTCTTACAGCAGGCCATCACTAGTAGGACTCAGCTGTCAGGTGCCAAGACCACACAGAAACCTTTCCAGCTAGCAGTGTACCAGAGGGGGCTGCCCACCTCCAACGTCAGTATCTGACGTCAGCCTATCATATATAAGGCAGGTGGCCCCAAGCCTATCCAGTTCTTTCCCACCATTGACCAGTGCACATCGGACCACGGACTCTGCCACAGCTACAGTTGATCACCAGTTTTCCCATGTTTTAAAACCACGCTTTCATTTTTTTTCCTTTAGTTGGGTAAACATCAAATTTTTTTAGTGTCTGCTCCTTTTATGTCTTCTTAGCCTTCTTCAACTTCTGAACGCTCCACTAAGTATGCCTGTGGCAAACAGATTCTGGATAAAGACAGCCATTCTGCTTGCCTCTTCTATCTAGGTGCCAACCACAACGTTCAGGCCTGCAAGGCCTGCCAGAACTTCAGTCAGGCCGCCAGAAGATGACACCAGAGGACCCTCGAGAGCCACATCCTCAAGCAGAAGGTCGCCCAGATGGAATGGGAGCTGCAGTCCCAGAGCGCCTGTGCTTCTCCAGCCCAGTCAGTAGGCTTTTTCTCCTCCAAATCGAAGGAAGAATCTTCAGGGAAGCACAAAAACTGGGACCGTCCATGGTCTTCCTCCCGCTCACGGTCTCCACATAAGGCTCCTCCGTTGACCGCTTAAGGAGTTGACCTCTGTGGTCCTGCATGCCCTTTCCCCTTCAGTGCTGCCAGTGGCCCTGCTGCCCACCTGGATGTCTGACTGGCGGTGGCTCCTCCGGGCAGGGTATCTCTTTTCAAACAATGTGAAGTCTTGCTATATTATGACATATGCAGTGAGTCCCAACCTTCAAACTGCTCCGGAGGTGAAAGAGTTAACTTTCCATGCCAGGCATGGAACACTGAGCTCGAGCTCGGTTGAAACTCTGTCTGTTGTTCTTCAAACTCAAACCATCAGATTCTTTACTCCGCCTCACTGAACAGTCGCTCCGGAGATTTCTCCTTCTGCTCGGTTCATTTTGTCGGTTAAAGTATTGTTTTTCTCGGTTTTCGACCGAATTTAAACCGCAACCAGTCAGTTCAGACTCTGTCTGTGGTATTGTGAGTACTAGATAGGTTTTACATTAATTTCTGTTCTGTGTGGAACTTGTAAACGGTTTATCGGTTCGGTTTGAACCGATCAGGTTGTTTAAAATATATTAATCTGTCATTTAGAGTGTGGTTACCGGTTCTTATCGGTTCTAAAAAAACGGATTTTATTACGTTTTTTCCACGACCCGTGACACGGTTGGGAACCGATAAGAGGGTCTTACCTGGCGGATTGCCATAAATGGGTAAGTTTGGTTAGGCTGGCATTATGTCTGAGAAACCCAAAAGAAAAACCGGGCCCACTGGGTTTCAACACTGCAGTGTCTGTGGGGAAGTCTTTGCCAAGGCTGACCCCCACACCACCTGTGTTTATTGTCTGGGGTTTGACCACCTCAATGCAGACTGCCAGATTTGTAAAAATTTTCCTGCAGCTACCCTGGAAAGAGAGTTGGTAGGCTCAGAAGGGAGGCAAAAGTCCGTATGAACCAGATGGCCAGCCAGTTGGTTCCAGCTTGAGCTTGGAGAATGCCCTCTGACCAGGGCGAGGCTTCCTCGGGCAAAAGGAGATCCGACTCTGAGGAGTCGGTTCCAGCAAATAGGACTTGGAAATCAGCTGGTGTGGAGCCAAAATTGTCCAGTCGCTTTCCCCGGTTCCGACCGAACCGGCACCATCAGGTAAGCGTACGGTTCCACCGGTTCAAGAGTATGATTTAGAGGAGTATTATGAACCGGAGGGGGAGGAAGAGGAGTATGAGGAGAGTGAATGTGGATTTGAAAGTCTGGATGTGCCCATTGACCCGGACATCTCCCCAGACAGACCTTCAGGAGTGTCTCCTCCTCGGCATTCTGAGTCCCCTTCTCATTTTATGTTTTATAAAAAAAGTGGCTGAAACCTTCCAGCTCCCTATGGAGGAAGCTGTGGATGATCAAGAGGAGCCTGACTATGTGGAAATGATGGATATCCCAGAGTCTAGGAGACTGTCTATTCCTTTGCATAAATCTTTTGGGAAACAGTAAAACTTCTAAAAACTCCTCACACTATACCTCCTGTGGATAAGAGAATGGACAAGAGGTACACATTGTCAGGCTCTGATACGGAGTTCCTTACTCAACAATGCAGCCATGTTGGGGTAGTGCAGGCTGCAGCCTGTGACAAGGCAAATATTCTCTTGGCTTCACACCCCCCTGACAAGGACTCCAGGAGGATAGATGCCATGGCAAAGAAACAGTACATGGCAGCATCCTTGGGACTCAGACAGGCAAATTATATGGCTTATGTTGCTAGATATCAGAAATCCAGATGGGATACTGTTAGGGCTCTAGCAAAACAGGTCTCTGGCCAGCTTGCCAAGGAGCTGGAGCAGGTGGCTGCTGATGATATTGAGGCATCCAAGGTGCAATTCCAAGCTGCAGTGGACTCTAATGATGTGTCATCAAGAGTCATGGCTACATCTGTGACACTTCGCGGAATGGCTTGGCTCAGCTGTACTAGCCTGTCACAGGATACCCAGACTAAGGCCATGGATTTTCCTGTTGTGGGTAATTCTCTGTTTGGAGAGCAGACAGAGAATTACATGAAGAAAATGGATGAGTATAGGACCACCTATAGAGTGCACAGGCCAAGGAAAGGCAGGCCACTCCTCAAAGGCAGCCTTCCAGGGGCAGGGGCAGACCTTTTCATAGGCCTTTTTACCAAGCCCAGGCCTCCTCTTCTGCTTACACCCAGAGGGGGTTCTTTAGAGGGAGAGGCAGACGGGGTACAAGCAGGCCTGCTTCCACCCCTCAGCCCAAAGCCCCTGCCAAGCAGGCACCCTGATGGGGTTGCCAGGGCCGATTCTTAGCTACCTGTAGGGGGCAGGCTGGCTTACTTTGTCCAGGACTGGAAGTCTCTGACATCAGACAAGTGGGTCCTGGAAGTAGTAAGCCAGGGACTGGTTCTCAGCTTCAAAAATTTCCAAAGATGAGAACCAGATCCTTTCCACCTGCAAATCCACCAGAAGCACTTGCTCTAGAGGCAGAGGTCTCTTCCCTCCTGGCTCTCAGAGCTGTGGAAAGGGTTCCACCCCTACACCAGGGCAAAGGATTGTACTCCAGGTACTTCCTTACCCCAAAAAAGACAGGAGAATGGCGGCCCATCCTGGATCTCAGATATTTAAACAAGCACTTTTTAAAACCAAAATTCAAAATGGTGACTCTGGGAATTATTCTACCCTCTCTAAGGCCAGGGGACTGGCTAGCGTCCCTGGACCTCAAGGATGCCTACTTCCATATTCTCATCAGAAGCTCCCATCGAAAGTACCTCAGGTTCGAGCTGCCCTCAGGCCATTACCAGTTCAGAGCAATGCCCTTTGGCCTCACCTCTGCTCCAAGGGTATTCACAAAATGCCTGGCAGTAGCAGTTGCTTCCCTAAGAAGGCAAAAAATTGCCATCTTCCCTTACCTGGACGATTGGCTCATAGTAGACCAGTCTCCAGACCAAGTCAAGTTACATCTACAGATAACTCAGCAACTGCTCACCTCTCTAGGTTTCCTTCTGAATCCTTCAAAGTCAGTTCTAGAGCCTGTCCAGCTCCTCACCTTCATAGGCGCAGAGCTGAACACAGAGAAAGCCAGAGCCTTCCTTCTTTTGGACAGGGCAAGGACCCTGGTCTCTCTGGCCTCCTCATTCACCCTGCAGGTCTCTCGACCAGCAAGGCATTTTCTACAGCTCCTGGGGCACATGGCTGCTTCTACAGCAGTAGTGCAGGGAGCAAGATTTCAAATGAGGGACCTCCAGTTCCATTTGAGAGCCTTTTGGTCTCAAAGGAAAGACCCTCTAACCAAATTGATCCCAGTAACTCAACCCTGATCCAAGCCCTACAGTGGTGGCAGGATCAGAGCAATCTGAGACAAGGGGTTCCCTTTGTCACTCAGTCTCACTCCTTAATCCTTACTACAGATGCATCCCTCTTGGGGTGGGGAGCTCACATGGGCGACCTCACTACCCAGGGATTGTGGTCCCCTCAGGAATCTCTGCTCCACATCAATCTGTTGGAACTCAGAGCAGTTTTTCTAGCACTTCAAGCTTTTTCCAAATCTGTTCAGAACAAAGTTGTACAGGTCAGAACAGACAACACCACCACAATGTGGTACATCAACAAGCAAGGAGGCACTCGGTCTACGGCCTTGTGCACCGAAGCAATGAAGTTGTGGTCTCTGGCTTACTCCCTGAACACCTCCCTTACGGCAGTTCACCTCCCAGGCAAGGACAATGTCCTGGCAGATGCTCTCAGCAGGATTTCCCAGGGCCATCACGAATGGTCACTGGACCCCCTGGTCCTGGAGGTAATATTTGCCAGATGGGGCACCCCGCAGATAGATCTTTTTGCAGCCCCAGACAATCACCAACTTCCCCTTTTTTGCTGCAGGCCCCCAGTGTTGGGCTCAGTCCCTCTGGATGCCTTAGTTCTCAATTGGGAAGGGAAGTTTCTCTATGCTTTTCCCCCCTTCCCTCTCCTGTTCAAAGTGTTAGTCACAATCAGATCTTAATCCTGCAAGATGATCCTGATTGGGCCAGACAACCCTGGTATCCACTCCTACTGTCCTTAGCAGTCCATCTTCCCCTGTGTCTTCCCAGGAATCACAACCTGTTAATCTGTGCTCAGGGGAGGGTTTGGTACCCGAACCTCAAATCTCTCAATCTCAAGGCCTGGCTCTTGAAGAGTTAGAGTTTGCTGATCTACACCTCTCCCAAGGTGTAATGGATATATTGAAGGTTTCTAGGAAACCTTCCACCAGGGCTACCTATAATTCCAAATGGAAGAGGTTTTCCATATGGTGCTCTGGGAAGCATATTTCCCCAGAATCTGCTGATTTACCCACAGTCTTGGATTATATGGTCCATTTAAATACCTTGGAGCCGAGACCAGCTACCCTAAAAGTACATTTGGCAGCTGTGTCTGCTTTTATTTCTGTAGGTAAACCCTCTTCTCTTTCAGCTCATCCTGTATTCTCCAAGTTTTTAAGGGATTACTTCACACCAACCCTCCATTCAGGGCCCCTGCCTGGGATCTTAATGTTTGCATTGCTCAGCTTATGCAACCTCCCTTTGAGCCCTTGTCTTCAGCAGAGCTTAAGTACTTGACTTGGAAGACTGTGTTTCTGGTAGCCATCACTTCTGCCAGGCGCATAAGTGAATTACAAGCTTTGTCAGTGGAGCCTGATTTTATCTCCTTTCATAGAGATAAGGTGGTCCTCAGGACTAACAGGAAGTTCTTGCCTAAGGTGGTTTCAGATTTCCACCTTAAATCAATCTATATCTCTTCCAGTGTACTTCACTGACCATTCCTCCTCTGGCGAGAGGAGGCTGCACAGCTTAGATGTGAAGAGAGCCCTTAGTTACTACATAGAGCGTACCAAGGGTCACAGGTTTGACTCCCTCCAACTGTTCCTCACTTATGGTGAGGTTGGTAAAGGGAAACCTGCCACTAAAAGTTCCATTGCCAGGTGGATTGTCTCTTGTATCCAATTCTGTTATGAAAAGCTGGGTAAGGTTCCTCCCTCAGGCCTGAGGGCTCACTCTACCAGAGGTACAGCTGCTTCCCTGGCTGCTGCCAGGGACATCCCTATTCTAGAGATATGTCAAGCAGCTACCTGGAAAACAGTTCACACTTTTACCAAGCATTACTCCCTGGACATCCAGGCTAGGAGTGATGCTCGGTTTGACACAGCTGTGCTTCAGAGCCTATTTCCTAAGTAGGTTCTGTCCCTCCTCCATGGAGGTACTGCTGTGTAGTCTGCATATGTCATAATATAGCAAGACTTCATGTTGTCTGAAGAAAAATTACTCACCTTAGTAATGTTGTTTCTTCTAATGGAGTCTTGCTATATTATGACCCTCCCCTGTCCCTCTCAGAACCTCTGTTTTTGAGATGTGGGTGGGCAGTGCAGTGTTGGCACTTAGTAGATGCCCACCTTGTTATTTTCACCCCTCCTTTTTTGGGGTGACTTGGTGTTGTGTTTTTCATTTTTTGGGTCTCCTGACTTGAGTCTCTGTTTTGGGACCAAAAAATGTGTTCTTATGTTTAGTAGCCAGTTGGCTAGTGTAGGTTTACAGCTTCCACACAGGACCTCAGTGAGTTTAGCTCGTAAAGATCTGACAGTTTGAGTTTGAAGAACAACAGACAGAGTTTCAACAGAGCTCGAGCTCAGCGTTCCATGCCTGGCATGGAAAGTTAACTCTTTCACCTCCAGAGCAGTTCGAAGGTTGGGACTCACTGCATATGTCATAATATAGCAAGACTCCATTAGAAGAAACAACATTACTAAGGTGAGTAATTTTTTCTTCTTGCCCTACAACCCCTGCTTTTCCAGCCCTTGTTTTCAGTGAGCTCTTCAGCAGGAGGCTTGGCTGGGGCTCCTCCAGCTGTCACAGGTGCTGCGGGCACCAGTTCTCACCAGCCCCGTCACCTGCACCCCTGACACGGTCTCAGTCTCTGGGACCTCCGTGAGGCCTGACCCTCACTTGCAGGGTCTGGCGTTGCTGGTTACCGGTTTCTCTACAAGCCCGCATTCCCCCAGGCAATTGCTAGCAGAGCCTTCTTCTCTGGCTCTGTTCCTGTCTCGCCCGATGCCCATGCATTCTGCATCAGCATCACCCAGTCCAGTGCCTGCTGGGCTGGCTCCTACACTCCTGCAACCCTCCTAGCTGCGTGTCCGGTGCCAGCTCTTCCCCCGATGCCATCCGGGCCTTTGCCTGCTCTTCCTTTGCCTATGCCTGGGGGACCCACACCCAGCCTACCACTACCACAACTGGGGAGACCGACACCGGCTCCCAGGGGTCTGGCACCAGCCTACCTGTATCCAGCTTCCAGAGGGCCGATACTGGCCTCCCTGTATCCTGCGGGGGTCCGACTCCAGTGCCCATGGATTACAACATTCTGATCTTGCCGCTTTGGGTGTTCATGCAGCCGCAGGCCCCTAATCCAGGTGTGCAGCAGCTATCCCATTCCCAGGGGCCTCCTGGTGGTGCTGCTTCTCCTGCCCCTGCTCATCCAGAACACCTTTCTACACAGACGCTGGTACCCCCGTTCACCCAGTTGACCCTCAACCTAGCAACAATGAGGCTGAGGACTCTGCCACAGATGAGGAAGCCAGTTCTGAGCCATAATCCCTGGAAAAGGTCTTCTCAGGGGATGAAGGGGACCCAAGTAATGTCCCCAAGTCTCCACCGGACACCCCACCTTTATGGATATAAGACGTATCCAGTCCACGATTGGGTGGGAGACTGAGGAGCAGGACCCAGAGCATCACCGCCTGGCAATTTACCTTCGCCAGCATGATGCTCTCCCTCTGGTGGTCCCCCCAGATAGTTGAGACCTATGACAACATCACTAGGGCCGCATAGCTTCACCCTCACACTATTCCTGCAATCCCTAAAAAGGCAAACAGACTATACCATCCTTCAGCTGGTAAGTCCTTTTTCGGGGAGCACTCTGCAGCCAACCTGGTGGTCATTAACCGGTTACACGACTGCACCAAGCATCCAAAGAACCTCAGTGCCCTCCCTTCAGACAGAGGATCAAGGCAGGTGGACATTTGTACCTTAGATTCGGCCACCCTTTCGATCTTGACTTTACAAGGTGCAGTACCAGAATTTGTTGAGGGACCAGGCTAGGGAAGTGGTCACGGTGATGCCAGACAATCCTCCAAACAGCAGACTCTTTAGGCCCTTAATATGGGGGTCTTTCAGTGCTCACGTCCTCTGGGCAGCGTATGATGCAGTGGACACCTTTTGACGGGTGGTGTTGGCAAGTATTAGTCTATGGCACCACGCCTGTCTCAAGGTCCCAGGTTTCACCCCTGATGTTCAGTCTAGTATTCTAGATGCCCACTTCTGCAGTTCTGAGCTATTCGGGGGCAATGTCCAGGACATTATCTCCAAGCTTCAAAACTCTGAAAGTGTCTTAAAGTCAGTCCACTCTATGTACCACACCTAGCTGAAATCTGGTGATAGACCCTCTTTTTGTCGCTTATCTGGGAGGCAGTCAGGGGCCCCTCCCAAGGTCCAGGGCATGCATAAGCCTGGAGCAGCCCTGTCTGTACCCTCCCCCACCCCTCCCCAGATTGCCAGAGGTGCCTCCGCAGCCCAATCGGGGGCTGCCCCCACCTCCTGACTCCTTGCCACCCCCTCCCAACAGGGCTTTAGAAGGTGGCAGTAGGGGGTCGATTCTCCATCATTTCAGACAACTGGGTGCTTCAGTTCATAGGGCATGGGCACACTCTAGAGTTTCTGGAGTGGCCCTCTGCAAATCCGCCAAGGGCATCTGCATATCCACCAAGCCACGTTCCACTCATATGGGCCGAAATTCAGCCCTGCTGGAAAAGAAGGTCATAGAGCCTTCCCCTTCCCCAACAAGGTCAGGGTACTACTCCTATGTCTTCTTGGTGCCCAGGAAGACATGAGACCTTCATCCTATCCTAAGCCTGAGCAATCTCAACTTGTACATAGAGTACAAACGATTCAGGATGATCACCCTGCAGGGTTTATTACCTCTGCTTCACCAGGGGGACTGGCCGTGTTCTTTGGATATGCAGGATGCTTATCTGCACATCAAAGTTTTTGCAGCCCACAGGCATTTCCTCCACTTTTTCTTCATGGGGGAGCACTACCAGTTTCGGGCTCTGCCCTTTGGCCTTTCCTCAGCCCCAGGGTGTTTACCAAGTGTCTGGTGGTGATGACTGCAGCCTTGAGAAGGGAGGGTTTTTACGTTTTTCCCTATCTGGATGATTCGCTCCTTGCGGCCCCATCCAGGGACTGTCTCTTGCAAACTCTGGAGGGTACTTTTATCCTGTTCTAGTCCCTGGGCATTACTATTAATCTGTCCAAGGTCTTCCTTACTCCATGCCAGTGAATTCTTTACATAGGTGCTGTCCTGGACATGGCTTAGGGCAAGGCCTTTTTGCCTCTGGACAGGACAGAGTGACTCATGGCTCAGGCCCGCCTCCTGGTCTACAACTGCCACATTCAGGTAAGGGAATTCTTCAGGCTTCTGGGGCTTATGGCCACAGCCATTGTGATGGTTCCCTTAGCCAGGCTACGTATGAGGATCCCTCAATGGACTATTTGGGATCAGCTAGTGTAGGTTTCTGGCCGAGTCAAGAAAGTCCTTCTGTGGTGTCTGGAGCCCAGCAACCTGTCTCGGGAGTGTCCTTCACTGCCCCATTTCCTCCTCAGCAGATTCTCATGACCGATGCCTCCAGCCTCGGTTGGGGTGCCCATTTAAGGTCTCACCAAACCCAAGGGACTTGGTCCGACATTAAGCAGGATTCCACATCAGTTTTCTGGAGATGCGGGCAGTCCTGTACGCCCTTCAGGCCGTTCAGACTTAGCTCTCTCCGGGTCTGCTCTTAGTTCAGATGGACAACATATGCATTGTTTATTATATAAACAAGCCGGGGGGACTTATTCCTACCCCCTATTCAGGGAAGCAATGAGGGTCTGGTATTGGGCCATCGAGCACAGTGTTCAGCTCTTGGCCATCCATGTTCCCAGCATCCAGAATGTCCTGGTGAACACACTGCGGCTCATGGTCCAAGGCTCACGAGATTGGGAGAGCCATACCTCAGTGGCAGAAGACTTCTTCGATAGTCCAAGTTGGACCTTTTTTCATTCCACTCAATACAAAACTGCCACATTTATACTCACTAGATACAGGGCCTGGAGTTTTCTGGCGAAACGCATTATCCCTTTCCTGGACAGGGAGGTTTCTGTATGCTTTCCCTCTCTTTCTGCTCCTTCAGTGGGTTCTAATCAAACTCTAGATGGAAGTGACGATGATTCTCATCGCCCCCATCTGGCCTCACCAGATCTGATTCTCCCTGCTGTAACAGCTGGAGGTGGAACCTCTGCTGCCCCTGCCCTTGTGCACTGGCTTGCTCTCTCAGGATCAGGGCACCCTAGTCCATCTGGACCTCTAGTCACCTCATCTTCACGCATGGCACCTGATGCCAGATTTGGGGTTTCGCCCAGAGTGGCCTGTGTTGATGACAGGCAGGAAGCCCTCCACCCGGGCCACCTATTCCATGAAATGTAAGCGCTTTGCTCTATGGGATGCTTCGTAGCAGTTGGATCCCTTCACCTGCCCAGTGGATGAAGTTCTGGAATGCCTCCTCTCCCTCTCGAACTTGGGTTCAAGATACTCTTTATTAAGGTACATCTTTGTGCCATTTCTGTGTATCATGTACCTGTGGATGGGTGCACAGTGGCCCAACTTGATGTGTCTCACACTTCTCTGCAGGGCATTCTGCACTTGAAACCCCCAATTCAGGATCCTGTCTCACCTTGGGACCTTAATTTTGTGTTAGAAAAGCCTATGTTCAAAAAACATGAAGTCTTGCCTTATTCTGACAATTGCAATGATTCTCAAGCTTTGAACTGCCCGGGAGAACTAAGGGTTAACTTTCCATGCAGGGCATGGAACGCTGAGCTCGAGCTCGGTTTAACTGTCTGTCTGGAGTGTTTTGAACCTAAACCATCAAATTCTTTACTCCGCCTCACTGAAAAGTCACTCCGGAGATTTCTCCTTCAGCTCAGTTCGAAGTCGGTTAATGTTTTCAGCTTTTCGTCTGTTTAATCCGAAAAAAGTATCCACATAGTCGGTTCAGTTTCTGTCTGTAGTGCCGTGAGTACTAAATAGGAATTGTTACATATTTTTCTGTGTGGAACTTGTAAAAGTGCCGTCAGTTCGGCTGAACCGACAATTTGATTGTGAATTTTGCTATATTTAGTGTGTGGTTACTGGTTCTTATCGGTTCTAAAAAAAAACGTGTTTCATCCAGGTTTTTTTTCCAATACCCATGACACGGTTAGGAACCGATAAAGGAGTCTTGCCTGACGGTTGCGAAAAAGGGTAAGTTTGGTTAGGTTGGCCATGCCCGAGAAACCCAAGAAAAAACGGGCCCACTGGGTTTCAACACTGCAGTGAGTGTGGGGAGGTCTTTGCCAAGGCCGATCCCCACACCACCTGTGTTTATTGTCTGGGGTTTGACCACCTCGATTCAGACTGCCAAATATGTAAACATTTTCCCAAATCTACCCTCGAGAAGAGATTAGGTAGACTAAGGGAAAAGGAGGCCGAGAAGTCCGCTGACCCGGATGGCCAGCCTGGTTCGGTTTCGACCAAACCAGAAGGAGTGCCCTCTGACCAGGGCGATACTTGTTCGGGCAAAAGGAGAGCCAATTCTGAGGATCAGTTCAACGAAGAAAGCATGAATAAATCGACGGTTGGATCAGAGGTTCATGTTCAAACCATGAAGAGATAGCCAGGCGATTCAAATTGTGAAATTGCTCCGTCCGGTTCCGACCGGTCCGGCTCCTTCTGGCAGGGGTTCGATTCGGTTGGTTCCCCCGGTTCAAGAGTATACCCTTGAAGAAGTTTATGAACCAGAGTTTGAAGAGGAAGGGGAATTTGAGGATTATGATGTAAGTGAAGCTCTGGATGTGCCTGTGGAACCGGACATCTCCCCAGACAGACCATCAGGTGTTTCCCCTCCTAGGCTTTCTGAGTCCCCTTCCCATTTTATGTTTTACAGGAAAGTGGCTGAAACCCTCCAGCTTCCTATGGAGGAGGCTGTGGAAGATCAAGAAGAGCCTGATTGTGTAGAGATGATGGATATCCCAGAGTCCAGGAGACTGTCTATTCCCCTCCATAAATCTTTTGGGAAACAGCCACAAAAAATCTTAGTCTCCTAACAGTATACCTCCTGTGGATAAAAGAAAGGACAAGAGGTATACACTCTCAGGCTCAGACACGGAGTTCTTATATGAGCAATGCAGCCATGTTGGGGTAGTGCAGGCTGCTGCCTGTGGCAAGGCAAATATTCCCTTGGCTTCACACCCCCCTGACAAGGACTCCAGGAAGATTGATGCCATGGCAAAGAAGCAGTACATGACATCTTCTTTGGGACTCAGGCAGGCGAATTACATGGCCTATACAGCCAGGTACCAGAAGTCCAGGTGGGACACTGTACTGGCACTGGCTAAACAGGCCTCCCCCCCCAGCTAGCCAAGGAGCTGGAGGTGGTGGCTGCAGATGGGATTGAGGCATCTAAAATGCAATTTCATGCTTCTGTGGACTCTAATGATGTGTCATCAAGAGTCATGGCTACATCTGTGGCTCTTTGGAGGATGGCTTGGCTCAGATGTACTAGCCTCTCGCAGGACACCCAGGCTAAGTCTATGGATTTTCCTGTAGTGGGTAATTCTCTGTTTGGGGAGCAGGCAGAGAGTTACATGAAGAAAATGGATGAGTACAGGACCACTTACAGGAGTGCTCAGGCCAAGGAAAGGCAAGCAACTCCTCAGAGGCAGCAGTCTAGGGGCAGGGGCAGGCCTCTTCAAAGCCCTTTTTACCAAGCACAGGCCTCCTCTTCATTTTCGCAGAGGGGGTTCTTCAGAGGGAGAGGCAGAAGAGATGAGCAGGCCTCCATCCACCCCTCTGCCTAAAGCCCCTGCCAAGCAGACATCCTGATGGGTGTGCCTGGGTCGACTCTCCAATTCCAGTAGGAGACAGGCTGGCTTACTTTGTCCAGGACTGGATGTCTGTTACATCAGACAAGTGGGTCCTGGAAGTAGTAAGCCAGGGACTGGTCCTCAGCTTCAAAAAATTTCTAAAAATGAGAGCCAGATCTTTTCCACCAGCAAATCTTTCGGGAACCCTTGCCCTAGAGGCAGAGGTTTCTTCTCTCCTAGCTTTAAGAGCTATAGAGAGAGTACCTACCCTACACTGGGGCAAAGGACTGTACTCCAGGTATTTCCTGACCCCCAAAAAGACGGGTGTGGCGACCCATCCTCGACCTCAGATATCTGAACAAACATCAAAAACCAAAGTTCAAGATGATAACTCTGGGAATAATCCTTCCCTCTCTAAGGCCAGAGGACTGGCTAGCCTCCCTGGACCTCAAAGATGCCTATTTTCACATTCCCATCAGGTGCTCCCACAGAAAGTACCTCAGGTTCGAGTTGCCTTCAGGCCACTATCAGTTCAGAGCAATGCCCTTTAGCCTATCCTCAGCTCCAAGGGTTTTCACAAAGTGCCTGGCAGTAGTAGTTGCTTTTCTAAGAAGGCAAACGATTTCCATATTTCCTTATCTGGATGATTGGCTATTAGTGGGTCAGTCTCCAGACCAAGTCACGTCTCACCTGCAAGTGACCCAGCAAGTGCTGACTTCCCCTAGGATTTCTTCTCAACCTTCCCAAGTCAGTTCTCGAACCAGTCCAGCTCCTTACCTTTATAGGGGCAGAACTGGACACACTCAGAGCAAGAGCCTTTCTTCCTCTAGAAAGGGCAAGGGCTGTTATGGAACTAGCTTCTTCCTTCAGCCTCCAGGTATCTCGACCAGCAAGGCATTTCCTCCACCTCTTGGGCCACATGGCAGCTTCAACAGCAGTGGTCCAAGGGGCAGGATTCCAGATGAGGGATATTCAGTTCCACCTGAGAGCTTACTGGTCTCAGAGAAAGGACTCCCTTACCAAACTGATTCCAGTGAGTCCGACCTTGATCCAGGCCCTCCAGTGGTGGCAGGATCAGGGCTATTTAAGGCAAGGTGTTCTTTTTGTTGCTCAGCCTTGTTCAGTGGTCCTTACCACGGATGCTTCTCTTCTGGGCTGGGGAGCCCACCTGGGGTCCCTCACTGCCCAGGGCCTGTGGTCCCCCCCAAGAATCCCTTCTACACATCAATCTTCTAGAGCTCAGGGCAGTTTTTCTAGCTCTAAAAGCTTTCTCACAGTCAAGTCAGAACAGACAACGCTACCACCATGTGGTACATCAACAAGCAGGGAGGTACTCGGTCCACGGCCTTGTACACAGAAGCCATCAAGTTGTGGTCCCTGGTTTATTCCCTGCAAGCCTCTCTTGCAGCAGTTCACTTTCCAGGCAAGGACAACGTGTTTGCAGATGCACTGAGCAGGATTTCTCGGGGCCATCACGAATGGTCCCTGGACCCTCAGGTTTTGAAAGTGATTTTTTCAAGGTGGGGCACTCCAGCGATGGATCTCTTTGCAGCCCCAGGCAATCACCAACTCCCTCTCTTTTGTTGCAGACCTCCAGTCCTGGGCTTGCTCCCTCTGGACACCCTGCTCCTCAGTTGGGAGGGGAAGTTTCTGTATGCCTTTCCCCCCTTCCCTCTCCTGTTCAAAGTTTGGGTAAAAATAAGGTCACAACCATGCAAGGTGATTCCGATTGCTCCAGATTGGGCCAGACAGCCCTGGTACCCCCTGTTGCTGTCCCTAGCAGTCCATCTTTCCCTGTCTCTTCCCAGGAATTACAACCTGCTAACATCCTCTCAGGGAAGGATTTGGTACCCCAATCTTCAGTCTCTCAATCTCAAAGCATGGCTCTTGAAGAGTTAGAGTTTGCAGATCTGCATCTTTCCCAAGGGGTTCTGGATATCCTCAAGGCTTCTCAAAGGCCCTCCACCAGAAAGACTTACAACTCCAAATGGAAAAAATTCAGCATTTGGTGTTCAAACAACATGAAGTCTTGCTATATTATAGACATTAGCAGTTTGTTCCAGCTCTAGAACTGCCCCGGAGTGAAATGGTTAAAACCATTCCAAAACAGAATTTTGGCACGAGAGGAGCTCTGTCTGTGTCATTTCAAACTTGAACTGTCAGATTCTTTACTCCGCCTCAGTGAACAGTCGCTCCGGAGATTTCTCCTTCTGCTCGGTTCATTTCTCGGTTTAAAAAGTGTTTTCTTGGTTGGATTTAATCGAGAATAGTTTATTTTAACACATAAAACCGTTCGGTTCAAGCTCTATCTGTAGTAACTGTAAGTAAATGAAGGTTTTGTCTGTGTGGAACTTATAAGTTATCGGTTCGGTTTTGAACGATCAGTGGATTTAAAACTCATTTAAAACTAAAGTTACTATTTTGAGTCACGGTTACCAGTTCTTATCGGTTCTAAAAGCGGATTTAATACGTTTTTCCAATACCAATGACACGGTTGGAACCGATAAAGATTATCTTACCTAGCACTGCGTTAAAGGCAGAGTTTTGGTTAGGCTGGCATTATGTCTGAAACCCAAAAGAAAAACCGGGCCCACTGGGTTTTCAACACTGTGATGTTTGTGGGAAGTCTTTGCCAAGGCTGACCCACACACACATGTGTTTATTGTCTGGGGTTTGACCACCTCAGTCAGACTGCCAGGTATGTGAAATTTCCTGCAGCCACCCTGGAAAAAGATTGGTCAGGCTCAGGGCGAGGCCAAAAGTCCACTGACCGGATGGCCAGCCTGGTTCGGTGCCAACCAGAACCAGAGGCGTACTCTCTGACCAGGGCCAGACTTCCTCGGGCAAAGAAAAAGCTGGTTCTGAGGAACCAATTCCAGTAAAGAAAACAAGAAAATCAGCAGGTCTGGGTCCAAAATTCCTTCTCCAACTGCTGCAGAGATATAAAAAGCCATACAAATTGTCAGTCACTGTCTCAGGGTCCGTCCAGACCACCACTATCTGGTAAAAGGTCGGTTCGTCCAGTCCCAGTAGTTCAGGATTATGATATTGAGGAATTTTTATGAACCAGAGGAGGGAGGAGGATTATGAACAGTATGAATGTGGCTGGGAAGGTCTGGGTGTGCCCATTGAACCGGACATCTCCCCAGACAGACCTTTAGAATCTCCCCCTATGCTGTCTGAGTCCCCATCTCATTTTATGTTTTATGAAAAAGTTGCTGAAACCCTCCAGCTTCCTTTAGAAGAGGCTGTGGATGAGCAAGAGGAGCCTGATTTTGTAGAAATGATGGATATTCCAGAGTCTAGGAGATTGTCTATTCCTTTACATAAGTCTTTAGGAAACAAACAATTAAAATTTAAAAGCTCCTAATTCTGTGCCTCCTGTAGATAAAAGATGGACAGAAGGTATACATTTCAGGCCCTGATACAGAATTCCTTTCTCAACAATGCAGTCATGTTGGGGTAGTTCAGGCTGCTGCCTGTGATAAGCTAATATTCCTTGGCTTCACATCCTCCTGACAAGGATTCCAGGAAGATTGATGCCATGGCAAAAAAGTATATGGCAGCCTCTCTGGGACTCAGGCAAGCAAATTATATGGCTTATGTAGCTAGGTATCAGAAATCTAGATGGGATACTGTTATGCAATTGGCCAACAGGCCCATGGCCAGCTGGCTAGTGAACTAGAACAGGTGGCTGCTGATGGCATTGAAGCCTCTAAGGT
Organism: Neoceratodus forsteri; assembly: GCA_016271365.2. Taxonomy (NCBI): domain Eukaryota; kingdom Metazoa; phylum Chordata; order Ceratodontiformes; family Ceratodontidae; genus Neoceratodus; species Neoceratodus forsteri. The sequence continues at coordinate 745,714,940 of CM028132.1, forward strand.
TCAGTTTCATGCTGCTGTGGATGTTAATGATGTTTCCTCTAGGGTCATGGCCACATCTGGCACTTTCGTGAGGTTGGCTGGCTCAGGTGTACTAGTTTGTCACAGGATACCCAGACTAAGGCTATGGATTTTCCTGTGGTGGAAATTCTGTTTGGAGAGCAGACAGAGAATTACATGAAGAAGATGGATGAATATAGGACTACTTACAAAGGTGCCCAGGCTAAGGGCGGCAAGCCACTCCTCAAAGGCATGCCCCCAGGGGTAGGGGTAGGCCTTTTCACAGGCCTTTCTACCAGACTCAGGCCTCCTCTGCCTATGCTCAGAGGGCTTCTTCAGAGGCAGGGGCAGGACAGGGTGGGCAGACCTGCTTCCACCCCCAGCCTAAAGCTCCTGCGAAACAGGCACCCTGATGGGGTGCCCAGGGCCGGTCTCCTGTACCAGTGGGGGGCAGGCTGGCTTACTTCAGTCAGGGTGGGCTGCATAACCTCAGACAAGTGGGTTCTGGAAGTAGTAAGCCAGGGTCTGGTTCTCAGCTTCAAAAAGTTTCCCAAGTTGAGAAGCAGACTTTTCTACAAAGTGCTTCAGAGACCCTCGCTCTGAAACAGAGGTCTCATCCCTGTTAGCTCTCAGAGCAGTAGAAGGTTCGTCCCCTGCATCAGGGCAGGGGTCTGTATTCAGATACTTCCTTACCCCAAAAGACAGGAGAATGGCGGCCCATTTTAGATCTCAGATATCTGAACAAGCATCTTTTGAAACCAAAGTTCAAAATGGTAACTCTGGCAATGATTTTACCTTCCCTAAGGCCAGGGACTGGCTAGCCTCCCTGGACCTCAAGGATGCCTATTTCCATGTCCTAATCAGAAGATCCCATCGAAAGTACCTCAGATTCGAACTGCCTCAGGTCATTACCAGTTCAGAGCAGTGCCCTTGAGCCTTACCTCTGCTCCAAGGGTGTTCACAAAGTGTCTAGCAGTGGCCCACTTAAGGAGTGAAGATTGCTGTTTTTCCCTATCTGAGCGACTGGCTCATTGTAGGCCAGTCCCAGAACAGAGTAAAATCTCACCTGCAGGTCACCAGCAGCTTCTCACCTCCTGGGTTTCTGCTAAACCTACCAAAGTCGGTTCTGGAACCAGTCCAGGTACTCACCTTTATAGGGGCAGAATTGGACACAAAGCTAGCCAGATCCTTTCTTCCCCAGAAAGGATAAGGAATTTAGTGGCTCGGCCTCTTCCTTCCTCTGCAGGTCTCTCGACCAGCAAGACACTTTCTGCAGCTCCTGGGGCACATGGCTGCATCCACAGCTGTTGTGCAGGGGCCAGATTTCAGATGAGAGACATTCAGTTTCACTTGAGAACCTTTGGTCTCAGAGAAGACCCCCTTTCCAAGTTGGTCCAGTGACTCGAACCTTGATCCTAGCTCTCCAGTGGTGGCAGGATCAGAGCAATTTAAGCGGGGTCCCCTTCATTTCCCTTCTCCGACTTGACTCTCACTACAGATGCTTCCCTTCTGGGTTGGGGAGCCCACATGGGCGACCTTTGCACTCAGGGAGTCTGGTCCCCCAGGAATCTCTGCTCCACATCAATTTGCTGGAACTCAGAGCTGTCTTTTAGCTCTTCAAGTTTTTCTGCATCTGTCACGACAAGGTGATACAAGTCAGAACAGACACCACCACAACAATGTGGTACATCAACAAACAGGGGCACTCGGTCTTGACCTTGTGCACGAGGCAATCAGTTGTGGTCTCTGGCCTATTCCTAGAACACTTCCCTCATAGCAGTTCATCTTCCAGGGAAGGACAATGTCCTAGCGGATGCCCTCAACAGGATTTCCCAGGGCCACAGTGAATGGTCCCTGGATCCTCAAGTGCTGGGGATAGTTTTTGCCAGGTGGGGCATCCCTCAGATAGATCTTTTTGCAGCCCCAGACAATCACAAACTTCCTTTGTTCTGTTGTAGGCCTCCAGTGCCTGGCTCAGTTCCCCTGGATGCCCTTCTTCTGGGTTGGGAGGGGAAGTTCCTCTATGCTTCCCCCCCCTTTCCTCTCCTATTCAAAGTACTAGTCAAAATCAGATCTCAGCCTTGCAGGGTGATTCTGATTGCCCCGGATTGGGCCAGGCAGCCCTGGTACCCACTCCTTCTGTCTCTGACAGTCCATCTTCCCCTGTGCCTCCCAGGAATCGCAATCTGTTGACTTGTGCCCAGGGAAGGGTTTGGTATCCGGACCTCAAATCCCTCAACCTCAAGGCCTGGCTCTTGAGGAGTTAGAGTTGCTGATTTACACCTCTCTCAGGGTGTTCTTGAGATCTAAAGGCTTGAGAAAGCCTTCCACTAGAGCTACTTATAGTTCTAAATGGAAAAGGTTTTCCGTTTGGTGTGCTGGGAAAATATTTCCCCAGAATCTGCTGAATTGCCCATTTTGTTAGATTACATGGTACATCTTAATTCCTGGGTCTCAGACCAGCTACCTGAGAGTTCATTTGGCAGCTGTGTCTGCTTTTGTAGTCAGCAGGAAAGTCATCCCTCTTTCCTCTCATCCTGTGTTTTCCAAGTTTTTAAAGGATTACTCCATACTAATCCTCCCTTTCGGGAACCGGCCCCTGCTTGGGACCTTAATGTTTGCATTGCCAGTTAATGCAACCTCCTTTTGAACCTCTGTCTTCTGCAGAGCTTAAGTTCCTAACTTGGAAAACTGTTTTTCTAGTGGCTATCACTTCTGCCAGGCATAAGTGAATTTCAAGCCTTGTCAGTGGAGACTGACTTTATTTCTTTCCACAGGGATAAGGTAGTCCTTAGGACTAATAGGAAGTTTTGCCTAAGGTGGTTTCAGATTTCCATCTTAATCAATCTATCTCCCTTCCAGTATTTTTCACTGATCACTCCTCTTGGGTGAGAGGAGGTTGCACAACCTGGATGTTAAGAGGCTCTTAGTTATTATATAGGCGTACCAAAGGTCTGAGTTGAATCCCTCCAACTTTTCCTTACCTATGGTGAAGTTGGGAAAGGCAAACCTGCCACTAAGAGATCAATAGCCAGGTGGATTGTCTCTTGTATCCAATTTGTTATCAGAAAGTGGGCAGAGCCCCGGTTTGAGGGCTCATTCTACCAGGGGTACAGCTGCGTCTCTAGCTGCTGCCAGAGATATCCCTTTATTAGAGATTTGCCAAGCTGCTACTTGGAAAACGGTACACACTTTTACCAAGCATTACTCCCTGGATGTCTAGGCCAGGAGAGATGCTCGGTTTGGCACAGCTGTTCTTCAGAGCCTATTCCCTAAATAGGTTCTGCCCCTCCTCCATGGAGGTACTGCTGTGTATTCTGCTAATGTCTATAATATAGCAAGACTTCATGTTGTTTGAAGAAAAATTACTCACCTTAATAATGTTGTTTCTTCTAATGGAGTCTTGCTTATTAAGACCTCCCCAACCTGCCCCTCTCAGAACCTCTACTTGGTGAGTGGAGGCAACTAGTGTGGGCACTACTTATGTCCTGTTAGCATTTTGTCCCCTTTGGGACTTTGGGGGTGTATGTATATGCGGCTAGTGTGTTTTATTATACTTATGTTCCATTTTCATATTATTAGAATGGTGTTAGTATTTCTGGTCCCCTGACTTGAGTCTTGGGTGTTGGGACCATCAATGGTTGTTATTATTTAGGTAGCCATTTGGCTAGTGTAGGTTACAGCTTCCACACAGACCTTAGTGAGTTTAGCTCGTAAAGATCTGACAGTTCAGGTTTGAAATGACACAGATAGAGCTGCTCTCGTGCCAAAATTCTATTTTGGAATGGTTTTAACCATTTCACTCCAGGGCAGTTCTAGAGCTGGAACAAACTGCTAATGTCTGTAATATAGCAAGACTCCATTAGAAGAAACAACATTACTAAGGTGAGTAATTTTTTCTTCTAAGATGCATATTTCTCCAGACACTGCTGAATTGCCTACGGTTCTCACAGTCCAGTCAGAACAGACAACGCTACCACCATGTGGTACATCAACAAGCAGGGAGGCACTCGGTCTACGGCCTTGTACACAGAAGCCATCAAGTTGCGGTCCCTGGTTTATTCCCTGCAAGCCTCTCTTGTAGCAGTTCACCTTCCGGGCAAGGACAATGTGCTAGCAGATGCACTGAGCAGGATTTCTCAGGGCCATCACGAATGGTCCCTGGACTCTCAGTTGTTGAAAGTGATATTTTCAAGGTGGGGCACTCCAGAGATAGATCTCTTTGCAGCTCCAGACAATCACCAACTTCCTCACTTTTGTTGAAGACCTTCAGTCCTGGGCTCAGTCCCCCTTGATGCCCTGATTCTGAATTGGGAAGGGAAGTTTCTGTATGCCTTTTCCCCCATTCCCACTCCTCTTCAAAGTTTTAGTCAAAATAAGGTCTCAACCTTGCAAGGTGATTCTGGTTGCTCCAGATTGGGCCAGACAGCCCTGGTACCCCCTGTTGCTGTCCCTAGCAGTCCATTTCCCCCTGTCTCTTCCCAGGAATTACAACCTGTTAACATCCTCTCAGGGGAGGATTTGGTACCCCAATCTTCAGTCCCTCAATCTCTAGGCTTGGCTCTTGAAGAGTTAGAGTTTGCAGATCTGCATGTTTCTCAAGGGGTTCTGGACATCCTCAAGGCTTTTCGAAAGCCCTCTACAAGAAAGACTTACAACTCCAAATGGAAAAGATTCAGCATTTGGTGTTCTAAGAAGAATATTTCTCCAGACACTGCTGAATTGCCTACGGTTCTGGATTATATGGTCCATCTTAATGGCCTAGGCCTCAGACCAGCTACTGTCAAGGTACATTTGTCAGCTGTTTCTGCATTTTTGTCTGTGGGGAAGCTTTCCTCACTATATTCCCATCATGCGTTCTGTAAATTTTTTTAAAGGATTGTTTCACACCAGTTCCCCCTTTAGAGACCCTACCCCTGCCGGGGATTTGAATGTTTGCATTGCTCAGCTTATGCAGCCTCCCTTTGAGCCCGTGTCTTCAGCAGAGCTTAAGTACTTGACTTGGAAAACTGTATTTTTGGTAGCCATTACCTCTGCCAGGCATATCAGTGAATTGCAAGCCCTGTCAGTGGAACCTGATTTTATCTCCTTTCACTGGGATAAAGTGGTCCGTAGAATCAATAGAAGGTTCTTGCACAAAGTGTTTTCAGACTTCCATTTAAACCAGTCTGTGTCTCTCCCTGTTTTCTTTACTGAGCATTCTTCCTCAGGAGAGAGGAGGCTACACAGTTTTGATGTCAAAAGAGCCCTTAGTTACTACATAGAGCCTACCAAGGGTCACAGGTTTGATTCCCTCCAGTTGTTCCTCACTTATGGAGAAGTGGGAAAGGGCAAACCTGCCACCAAAAAATCTATTGCCAGGTGGATTGTGTCTTGTATACAATTCTGCTATGAAAAACTGGGAAAAACTCCACCCTCAGGCCTGAGGGCTCATTCCATAAGAGGTATAGCTGCTTCTGGCTGTGGCCAGGGATATTCCTCTCCTAGAAATTTGTCAAGCAGCCACCTGGAAAACAGTCCATACCTTTACCAAGCATTACTCTTTGGATATCCAGGCTAGGAGTGATGCTCGGTTTGGCACAGCAGTACTTCAGAGCCTATTCCCAAAGTAGGTTCCGTCGCTCCTCCTTGGAGGTACTGGTGGGTAGTCTGCAAGTGTCGGAATACAGCAAGACTTCATGTTGTTTGAAGAAAAAATACTCACCTTAGTAATTATATTTCTTCTAATGGAGTTGTGCTGTATTCTGACCTCCCTCCCTTCCTCCCCTCTCAGAACCTGCTTTTGGGAAGTGGGTGGGCAGGTGCAGTGTTGCACCCCAGAGGTGTATTTGCTGGCACCCTCCTCCCTTTTGTTTGGGTGCTTATTTATTTATTTATTTTAAGTACATTGGGTTTAGTTTTGGGGTTTCCTGACTTGAGTCTTCCTTGGAAATCCAAAACTTTTTAGCCAGTTGGCTAGTAGAATTTTTACAATTTCCACATAGAATTTTTTGTTTAGTTGGGCTTGCAAGAATCTGACGGTTTAGGTTCAAAACACTCTAGACAGAGACTTCAACCGAGCTCGAGCTCAGTGTTCCATGCCCTGCAGGGAAAGTTAACCCTTAGTTCTCCAGGGCAGTTCAAAGGTTGGGAATCACTGCAGTTGTCAGAATACAGCAAGACTCCATTAGAAGAAATATAATTACTAAGGTGAGTAATTTTTTCTTGTCTCCCTTTGTACCGGCAGCATCTTGCGAGCTATGCTTTCTATTATGGAAAGCGTCATTTTTGGTTGCCATTTCTTCTGCTCAAAGGATTTCAGAGCTTCTGGCTCTCGTGTATGGAGCCTTATTTAGTTTTCCACAAAGAGAAGGTTGTCTTTGCGTACCAATCCTGAGTTTCTTCCTAAGGTGGTTCAGAATGAAACAAATGATTTGATACTTTTTATTGGACTGACATAGATGTAACAAAAGAAAACAGGTCTTAAGCTTTCAGACCAACCAAGTCCTTCCTGAAGCTTAAGGCAGTTGTTTAGTAAATCACATACTATTACACAATGGCATGAAAGAATCCTGGACTGATTGGTCAGTCTGGGACTGGACCTGTGATGTTATACCAGTATAAAATCATGGGTCTAGCCCAACACATAGATAACTGCATAAACCACTAGCGGAATCACTCCACTGCAGTCCACTTCAAGTCATCCTTGCTGGCCAGCCCGCTTTAGTAATTCCTGCTTCGAAGCTGTCTTCAGTGTTTCCTGCCCTTTACTACTTAAACTACAAACCTCCATACCACCAAGTCACTCTTTACTCTGCTGAGAGTAGTACCTGTGGGAGGTTCTATATTAGGAAGACAAAGAGAAAGTTACGATTGAGACTAAATGAACATATTCTGGTTATTAAAAATCAGAACACAGAATATGCAGTGGCTGCACATGTAAATAACTACACAGAAAGCAAATCATAGAGTTTCAGCCATTGGTCTGGAGTGTGTATCAAAAAATGTCAGAGGAGGGGACATCGAGGCAATTCTCAATGAAAAGGAGCAAAGATGGATATTTAAATTGAGTGCCATCAAATATCCTGGGTTGAATGACAAGATTGAATTAAAACTATTTTCGCTTAAAAGGAAATGATCAGTCACTTTATAATACTTCCGGTATCGATGATGCTTTTAGCCCCCTTCCCCACTGGGAACCATACCTCCTGGGTAGGGAAAAGAAAATGTATGATTCAGTAAGAAATGTAAAGTAGGGATAAGATAGAGATTTTTCTTCATCTTTATTAATTCCCCTCCCCCCCTTTGATGTTCTCACAGGCTTCTATGGTGTGTGATGAAGAGATTACTTTGATTTTGAGTCTGCATTTGAGTGAGAATATGAATTTAGTAATTTCAGATCTGAATCACATAGAATGTGATTATCAGTAAAAGTTTTCGTCTAATTTTATGTCACTGGATGTTATTGTCACTATGTAAGGGTTAATTCTGGTAATTAACTCATTTGAGACTTTGCTGATGCAATTGGTTAAATGCACTTTTTTGAATTTGGGGTCATGTGTGTATAAACCCACTAATCATGTATGATAACTATCTGTGATGAAGCCAGTAGTAACTGGCAAAAGGTACGAGTTGATGCGTGCCTGCACCACTTTTTTTCCTGTATTGCACTGTTTGCCGTATGCTTGATGGACTGAGTAAAGAAAACTTAAATAGCACTTTTTGGTTTTGGACACATTTCCTTTAAAGTTTCCAGGACAGGGGTGAGTGCATTGATTCCTTCAGATGCACTCTTTACTCCCCCAGCACAGAAAGCTTTGAAGAAATCAAATTTTAATGCCAGTTTCTTCCCTGAACCCAGCGGCATCAGTGACCACCGGTACCGTAACTGTTGGTTGCGCTGTTCACTGATGCCGTTCGGTTAGTGACAAAAAAAAACAGCAGCTGTTCACAAACAAGAACCACATAAAGCAGCCCATACAAAACAATTCAAACAGTTTTACCTTGCAAAAAAGCCATCATTTTAAAGAACTGCTTTCCTTGGCTTGAGACACACTTAGCAGTTGAAACGGAAAACTGGAAGTGGACACACATATTTCCTTCTCAATATCACGACGGTATGCCCCTTTCACATAAAGCATTGAAAAACAAAAACAACTTCATCTGGTCCATGGAGGACCATACTGCCTAAGTTAAACTTGATAGCAAGTAGAATTTACCAAAGAAATCAGTTGAGAGGGCGGGTCTGAACATGAAGCAAAAGCAGCACCACTATTTACTGGACAAGGAATAGCACTATTTTACCAGTGTGTATAGCTACTCAATGAAACAAAAATCAGTAAAAAAAAAACAAACAAAAAAAAAACATTTTTAACATATTTTGTCATTTTTTCATTTAATTTTACAAAGGAGCCATTGTATAACAGCAATAATGCACTCCTGGGTGTGTGTTGTGCTGGGATAACGTCACTTCTCTGGTGTTGGACGCACTTGGCCTGCAACTTTGTGCCCAACCACCCGAGGCATGATGTTATCCCAGTGCAACACACAGCCTATCGTGCATTATTGCTTAATTAACAACCAGATCATACATAAAAAAAAATAAAGAAATTCCATTTGGTTTAAAATGCCTTTTTAAAAAAAATAATAACTGAGGTTTAATTGCAAGAAACCATTTTTTAGTCAGCTGGCAACTATGAAGCACTCCAAGGTTAAATGTCAGCAGAGGCATATAAGAGGACTACTTCCAAGGGCCAGGCAGTTTCATTAACTGACATCATGAATGAGTGATTGTGTTATATGGATACACTCTTAAACGCAAAACCTTTAGATATAATACCCACTTAAGTACATGTTAAAAAAGATAGCATTCCAAGTTTAAAAACTATAAAACAGAAATATTCTATGTATGGCAATAAGAGGGAATAAAGAAGTTTCCTAAAGAGAAAAATCTTTTTTTTTTTTTTGCATTGTTATAGCCCCTGCGTCCGACCGGCCTCTCCTTCAGGCTTTCTGCCAAGGACTACCCCCGCTACTCCATTCTGAACCCACCCCAACGCCAGCTTCCCCCGATCCCAGATTGCAGCCGATCAGGGTAGCCCGACGTAACCCTTCGTCGGACGGGTCCCCTTCTTCTGGAGGGAAATTGCCTTCAGGCATTCCTGCTCTTGGCCCTGATGCTGCCGGGATCAGGATTCCCCTGGCTCTTCGGGGGTTCCATGGAGGCAGGGGATCCAGGCGGACGTCATCCGGTCACTCAGACGCCATTTTTCCGTTTTTCTGGTTCTTGCCTTGTCACGCCGCTTCTTGTAGTGCCTCCGGTCTCCACCGGGGGCCGCTACAGAGCGAGGCATGGCCCTAACCCACCCCCCGGGGAGGAGAGCATTCCTTAGGATGTTCGATCCTCTCCCGTCCCCTGCCGACCCCCAGCGACCCAAGTCCATTCCCGAACCCGGGTTGCCGGCGTGGTTTGAGGTAAGATGCCCGCACCTCAGCCCTCTACACCACCGGGCCAGCTAACAATCTTTTTTAACACATTCATAAACTGTTAAACCTATCTGGAGACATTTTATCAACTATATACTCAACCAGATACTATATTTCATAAACATTAAAATCCTCAGTGCTGTAACAGATTTTTACAAGAAATATCAAATGTCAGAATTAGAGCCCAATAAAAATACAAAACTACCAAGGACTGCCTAGGGAATGAGATCATGCATCCTAATATGTTCAGAGTTCAAAATGTGTCCGTATATAATTAATCTACTATAAGTAAAGAAACAGTCTTAGAAATGGAAATCAAAACTAATGGACTGCCCCCGGGTAACATCATAATATCGACAATTACTAACATACTATTTGCCAGCAGATTAGGCCTTATGGTCTATCAAGTCTGCTCGAACCTAGATCCTTAGTTGGGTGCAGAGACCCTCCCATCCCTTGTGCTCCAGAAACCCCTATCATCCATCCCCACCCCGGGACAGGCCATCATCTGATACATCCACTTTCTGGTCTGTCCCACCCTCTTAAAGCCCTCACTGTGGATCTCTGAACCAGCTCACCAGGCAGAGCATTCCGGGTCCACCACCCTCTCAGTGAAAAACCTCCTCCTCTTTTCCCCTCACCCTTCCACCTTCCAACTTCAAACCATGCCCTCTGGTGATGCTTCCTGCTTTAGTCTAAAGATCCCTCCATGTTTACCCTATTTATTCCCTTGAGGTACTTGAAGACCTCAATCATGTCCCCCTCTCTCCTCTCCTCCAATGAAAACAGGCAGAGCTCCTCAAGTCTGTCCTCGTAAGTCAAATCCCCTAGCCCTCGTATCATCTTTGTTGCCCTCCTCTGTACCCTCTCCAGGAGCTGTATGCCCTCTTCAAGTGTGGTCTCCAGTACTGTACACAGTACTCAGGTGTGGTCTAACCAGTCCATTGTGTACAGCGGCAGAATCACTTCCTTGCTCATGAGGTGATCCCCTTGCGATGCATCCCAACATCCTGTTTGCCTTGCTAGCTGCTCTCCTGCACTGCTCAGAGTTATTCATACATGTATCCACCATGACCCCTAGGTCTTTTTCCCCTGTTGAGGCTTCCAGCACCTCCCCTCCCAGGGTGTACCTGTGTTTAGGGTTTCCTAAACACCTTGCACTTGGTGATATTGAAATTTAATTTCCATGTGTGAGCCCAGCTTTCCAGGGTGTCCAGGTCCCCTTGCAGGGCCAACCTCCCCTCTTCTCCCTCAACTACTGCTCCCATCTTGGAGTCATCCGCGAAGAGACTCATTTCACACCCTATACCATCCCTGATGTCTGATGTGTATGCATTAAACAGGATTGGACCCAGGACCGAGCCCTGTGGTACCCCACTACCAACCTCTGTAGGGTTCGAGAGCTCCCCACAGACCACTACTCTCTGAGTGCGTCCAGCTATCCAGTTTTCAATCCATCTGACCATCAAAGGGCCTACTCCTAACCCCATCAGTTTCTCCACCAGACCATTGTGGGGGACAGAGTCAAACGCCTTGCTGAAGTCCAAGAATAATACATCCACAGGCTTACCCCTGTCCAGTTCTGATGTTACCCATTCATAGAACTCCACAAGGTTGGTTTGACATGATCTACCTGGCACAAACCCATGCTGCCAACTATCCAGACCTCCCACCTCCCCCAAGTAAGGCAGTGTTCCACTTTATGCTGGAAGGGGAGCATTAGTAGTTTCGAGTTATTGCCCTTTAGTGTGTTTTATACAACAGATATCTTTACCAGATGCTTTGCAGTTGTGGCAGCAGCCCTTCACAGGGAAGGCCTGTATGTATTCCCATATCTGGACGGCTGGCTCTTAAAAGCCAGCTCCAGTGAACATCTGCTACATACTCTGTATCTTGGATACAGCAGTGTTCAACTTAGGAGTCGCAGTGAGTGTGCCAGAGTCTGTCATGGCTCCTTGCCAGAGACCGCAGTACATAGGAGCAGTTTTGGACACAGAAAAGGGCTGCGCCTTCTGCCTCTAGAAATGGCTGAAAACCTGATGATTGCTCAAGCAAGATTGATATACAACAGTCATCACGTCCCAATCAGAACTCTGTTATGTCTTCTGGGACACATGGCAGTGGCCACTGTCACTGTGCCACTGGCCCGCTTACACGTGATGATGCCTCCGTGGACGTTAAGGATCCAGTGGGATCAACTGACTGATGAGATGAACCAAATGGCACACATCACGACTCCATTGCACAGAGCACTGTTGTGGTGGATGCACCGCAACAACCTATTAAAGGACGTTACATTCTTTTTCCAACTCTGAAGCAGATTCTCACCACGGACGTCTCTGACTTCGGGTGGGAGGGCACACCTGGTGCCCTATCAGACACACGGTTCATGAAGCCAAGTTTTTTACAAGTGTCCTGGAAATGAGGACTGTCTTGTACAGCCTCCAGACATTTCAGGAGCATCCGACTCCAGGTCCTCTGTTGATACAGGTGGACAGGGTCAGCGTGATACATTATATCAACAAACGTGGCACTCATTCCCAAGGCCTCTAGAATTCTGTGGACACAGAATTTTGCACAGAACTTTCAACCTACCGCAGAACTTCTGCAGTGCCACAGAATTCACTGTTCTTGGTGATTCTTTATTAATATTTCTGTTTATCCATAGAACAGTTTCTCTTCCCCTCTTTTTAGATCCAAAACACCTCTATGCTCAGAATGTTATGTTACCATTGCTATAACATCATACATCAGATATTGAAATGGCTGCATTCTGCCACAGAAATAGTCACTTATCTACCCCAGCTCCCACTTCCAGAGGTAGGGGCACAGCACATCAGGCACAGTGATATTTGCTCAACCTGCACTACAGCCTAATACAACTTTCAATCTAATGTTATAACACTAGGGCCAACTTAAACAAAACCTTGACAATAGCATAGACCTGTTAAATCCATACCTTACTTTGTACAAACTTATTTGTGCTCTTAAGATATAGAGATGCCATCTGAAATGAATAACAGGTAAAATGAATTAACCTGTCATTTTTAAGAAAAATTAAGTAATTATGCCCAGAAAAGTGGAATATAATAATGTGTAGACCTGTTGAAAGAATAGACCTGTTAAATAAATATTTGCTCTGTACACATTTTTGCCAGGGTTATTGATTACATATTGTCATTGATTGATAGAATCACCTAAAAGTTATGGAGAAATGTTGTGCGCAGGGCCAGCTGTTGGGCCAGAGGATAGATTGTTGTGTTCGCATGCCAGCAACTCAGGTTCAGAGATGAGCTCTGGGAGCTGGCTGGGTAGCACAAGGATTGGGGGAGCACACCACTGCTCTGAGCCTGGGACAGTATGGTGCAGTGTTCTGTCACACGGGGGACACATTGTGATGGTCTGGAGAGCTGAATCTCACAATCGATTCTCATGCATGTCATGGCCTGATGATGTTATCTAGTGTGTCAGGGGAAGCAGGTTGGCATGAAAAATGAGTTTTGCAATATCTCCTCTATTCTGTTTATTCCATTTCCAAAGGGAGCTGTATGAATGAGGATACAATTTCATGGAAGTGTGTGTGTGTATATATGTGTGCATGTATGTATATGTATATATATATATATATATATATATACACACACACACATTTGTATGTATGTTACAGATTGCATATAAATATATAAGTGATGCACAGTACGAGTATAGAAATACCTTATTTATTACATAAGGTCCCCACTGCGTATTTTCATTAATACAATAGGCTAGGACCTTAAGGAATAGATTTTGTTTCGCTTTTTTAGACATTAAATTATTTCTGTAAGTCTGTTGTTTTTTGAACTAGCGTTACTGTGCTTTCCCCTATCCTGATTGCTATAACTATTGCCATGGATGTGAAGTCAGGATGACAAGCGGACACTGTGATGTGGTAGTTTGTTAGTGTTGCAGAACTTCCACAGAAATTACAAACCACCGCTGCAGAAGTTCTGCGACAAATGGTAATCTTGCTGCAGAATTTGGTCCCGGTGTGCTGCAGAAATGTGGGGCCTTGCTCATTCCTCTCTCCTTTGCAGGGAAACAATGAGAGTGTGGTACTGGGTGTTGGAACACAGCCTAGACCTGTCAGCCATGCATCTTCCAGGTGTCCAAAATGTCTTGGCAGACAAACCAAGCAGGTCACAGTTCAAGATGCATGAATTGGAACTACTGACCTCACTGGTAGAGGTCCTCTTTGCAAGATGGGGTCATCCATAGTTGGACCTTTTTGCATCCCCACACAACGTAAAACTGCTGCGTTTCTGTTTGCTTGGTCCAGGGCCTGGAGTTTTCTGGTGAGTCATGTTGTCCCCCTCTTGGAAATGGAAATTTCTGTTTGCATTTCCTCCATATCCACTGATTCAGAGGCTATTGCTCAAAGTGAAGATGGGGGGGTGCCACACTCATACTCAGTGCTCCCCTATGACCTTGTCAGATTTGGTTTCCACTTCTGCAGCAGCTAGCCGTTGAGCCACTGATTGCTGTTCCTCTGTGCAGGGGTCTGTTGTCACAGAACAAGGGATCCCTGGTTCATCCGGACCTAGAGATCCTGTATCTACATGCATGGGTCCTGAAGACATAGCCTATCCCCATAGTACATTTTGATGGATCCCCTAAGTTTGCTGATGTGCTGGTTGCAGCCAGAAAGCCTTCTACCAGACATAGCCTATTCCCTGAAACGGAAATAATTCATTTTGTGGGTTGCTTCCAAGAATTTGGATCCATTCACCTGTCTGGTAAATGCAGTGTTGGAGTACTGGCTGTCACTGTCAGGCTCCAGTCTACAGTATTCCTCACTAAAGATGCATTTGGCCGCTATATCAGCTTTTTGTAGCCCTATTGTTGGTTGTACGGTTGCCCAATTGAAGGTCTCCTGTACTTTTCTGAGAGGTATTTTTTATGTAAACCTCCTGTCTGTAATCCGGTCCCACCTTGGGACCTGAATTGTGTCCTAGAGAAACCGACATTGACTCATTCTGAGCCAGCTGCGAGTTGTGGGTTGTGCTTCCTGCCGTGAAAAATGCTCTTTTTAGTCACAGTCCCTTCTGCTGGAAGGATTTCAGAGCCGCAGTCTCTTATGTGTGAGTCTCCTTATTTGATTTTCCACAAAGACAGCGTTTATTTGTGTATTAATCCTAAATTTCTACCAAAGGTGGTATCTGAGTTTACGTTGCATCAGACAATACACGTTCCTGTTTACTAACCTGAGCATGCCAGTTAGGGTGAGGCATTGCACCATACTTGAGCTGTTCACAGGATACTGAGATACTGTGTGAATTACACAACAGTACTGCAGAAAGTCCTCTCAGCTTTTTGTTTTGTTCACCCCTGAGAAATAGGACGCCCCTATGTCTAAACAGTTCCTGTCCCAATGACTGGCACATTGTATTGCATTCTGCTGTAGAAGTCCAGCAAGGAACTTCCTGGAGTAGTTCGTGACCGATAGTGTTTTCCCGGCATTCCGGGAACACCAGGGACGTGGACAAGCCTCCCGACAAAGAGTCCAAGGAGCTGGACTACGCCGGGCGTAAAGTGTACGCAGCGTCCTCCCTAGGCCTTCATTAGGCCAGTTCGGCCATACTGATGGCACACTTTTCCCACGCCCTTGTGGGCTCCCTGGATGAGGTGATCCCTCATCTCCCGGCTGACCTCCAGACTATGGTCAAGCAGGTGCGGGATCAGGGAAGGGGGGTGGCAAAGCAGCAGCTCCAAACTGCTTTTGATATTGGAGACTCTTGTGCCCGGTCAGTAGCGGCTGCAGTGGCCATGTGCCGCAGAGCTTGGCTGCGGATCTCCACCTTCATGGCGGATACCCAGCACAAGCTGGCAGATGTCCCCTTCCTGGGTACTGACTTGTTTGGTCCCGGGGTGGAGGGCCATTTGCAGAGGATCGAGAAGTCCAGTGCCACCTTGGACTCTGTCACGTCTGCCCAGAAGGACAAAGGCCGCCATCAGCAGTGTAAGCTCTTTCGGCCTTCTGCCCCTATGGCACGTCCGGTCCAGCAACACTAGCATCAGGGCCAGCAGGCTCACACTTGGCACCCCAAAGCTAAGCCTGCAGCTTCCTCCAGCAGGAAGCCAGGAGGGAAAGGCCCGGGAGGCCCCTCAGCCTGTCCCTCCTCCAAGCCTGCCCAGTGACGGGTTGAGGGGTGTCGCCCCCAGCCTTGTCGCTCCCCCTGGGTACCCCCATGGGGGGACGTCTCCGCCACTTCCTTTCCACCTGGTCCACTATCACCACGGACCGCTGGGTGTTGAAAGTGGTAGGCAAGGGTCTGCCTCTGGAATTCGAGCAGGCCCCGCCCTTCCGAGCCGTCGCCCCACGAGGGGGCTACGGGGTCCGTGGCCTCTCTGTCAGCCCGTCGAGCCGACATTGCCCTGCTCCTCCAGAAAGAGGTGATCAGGGAGGTGGTGGATCCTCCACCAGACCCAGGGTTTGTGTCCAGGTATTTCCTGGTCCCAAAATGGACGGGGGGCTGGCGTCCCATTCTAGACTTGCATGACCTGAACAGGTTCTTAAGGTCTCGAACCTTCAGGATGGTAACTCTGGCTCAGATCATTCCATCCTTGGAACGAGGCATGTGGTTCTGTTCTCTGGACCTCCAGGACGCGTTCTTTCACGTCCCAATCCGTCCATCCCACCAGTGATTCCTCCACTTCAGGGCAGAGGGGTCCATTTATGAGTTCCGGGCCATGCCCTTTGGCCTCTCTCCAGCTCCCAGGGTCTTCACCAAATGCATGGCAGTGGTGACAGCATTCCTGCAGCGCTGAAGAGTCCGGGTGTACCCTTACCTGGATGACTGGCTGATTGCGGCCTCCTCCAGACCGGAGGTGGAGCGGTCCAGGGATCTGGCCCTCCAGGTTTGCTCTCAGGTTGGCCTCCTCATCAACGAGGCCAAATCGGAACTCGTGCCAAAGCAGGTGATTCATCGGGGCAGAGCTCGACTCTCTTCATGCCAGAGCACAGCTCCCGGCGGACAGGGCCAAGGTTCTTTCCTCCTTTGCCCAATCATTTCAGGTTGGGCAATTGCGCCCTGCCAGGGACTTCCTGCGCCTCCCGGGCCTCATGGCGGCCTGCACTAGCGTGGTCCGTTGGGCCCGTTGGCACATGCGTCCCCTACAATGGAGACTGGCCAGCCAATGGTCACAGCGCTCTGGTCCTTTGGACCAGCCAGTGGCAGTGACCCAGGAGATGTGGAACGCTCTCCAGTGGTGGATCGTTCCAGCTCATCTGCAGGAGGGCATCCCGTTTGTCTGCCCCGAGCCGATGGTAACTCTATTGACCAACGCCTCTCTGATGGGCTGGGGAGCACAGAGCACATGGTCTCTGGTCCCCTCGGGAGTCCCGATGCCACATCAACCTGCTGGAGCTTCGAGCGGTCCAACTAGCCCTCACCGCCTTCACTCTGTTTGTACGGGGTCAAGTGGTCCAGGTCCAGATAGACAATACCACTACCATGTACTACCTAAACCGCCAGGGCGGGACGCGCTCCATGCCTCTGTGCAAGGCAGCTCTCCGCACTTGGTCCCTTGTGCACAGCCTGGAGGAGGATCTCCTTGCCATCCATGTGGCAGGAGCCTTCAACACTCTGGCCGATGCCCTAAGCCAGATAGGGGCTGCGTCTCATGAGTGGTCACTCCTGCCGGAGGTGGTACACGATCTGTTCTCCCATTGGGGCTCACCTCAGGTGGACCTGTTTGCCTCCAGGGAGAATGCGAAGCTGAGGCTGTTTCATGCCCGCCTCCCTCAGCAGGGCTCGCTGCAGGAGGATGCCTTCTCGAGGCCATGGACCCCAGGCCTCTTCTGCGCCTTTCCCCCCATTTCCCTTGATCCACAAGGTGCTTCTCAAGGCAAGGAGGAACAAGGTGCAGATGATTCTAGTAGCCCCAGACTGGCCTCGCCAGTTCCGGTATCCAGATCTCCTCAGCCTCAGCTCCAGGCTCCCGAGGCGGCTCCCAGCTCGCACAGACCTGATCTCAATCAACCAGGGGAAGGTTCTCTACCCGGACCTTCAGTCCCTGCGCCTGACGAACTGGTTCCTGAGTGGCTAGAGTTCCAGGCCATGGGTCTTTCCGATGAGGTCCTTAACGTTGTTGAGGCATCCCGTAAGGAGTTGACCAGGAAATGCTACGCCTTCAAATGGAAGAGATTCTTCATTTGGTGTCAGGGTAAGGGGTTGGACCCTTCCTTCTGCTCCTTGGCCAGCATTCTGGACTACCTGTGGTCCCTTTCTCAGCTAGGGCTTCGGTCGACAACCCTAAAGGTGCACCTGGCAGCTATCTCTGCTTAGCGGGCTCGGGCCGGGAAGCAGTCGGTGGCGCAGGAGAAGGTGGTCGGGTGCTTTTTCGAAGGCCTTGATCACATTTCCCCTTCGGTGCGAGAACCTCCACCTCCTTGAGATCAACTGCTGGTATTGGCTAAGCTCATGGGCCAGCCATTTGAACTGATGCATAGGTGTGACATCTCTCACCTGTCGGGGAAGACCACCTTCTTGGTGGCTATCACGTCAGCCAGAAGGATGGGAGAGCTCCAGGCGCTTTCCATCGAGTCTCCTTATCTGGTCTTCCACAGGGACAAGGTTGTCCTGCGCCCCCACCCAAAATTCTTTCCAAAGGTGGTGTCGGAGTTTTACCTTAACCAGGTGTTGACTCTGCCGGTGTTCTACCCCAGTCACACTTTGGAGGCCAAATATAGGCTCCATACTTTGGACCCTGGAAGAGCACTCTCTTATTATTAGGAGCGGACGGCTGAAGTTCGGGGAGAGGATTGCCAGCTGTTTGTCACCTACGCTGAAGCCGCACCTGGCAGACCTGCAGCCAAGCGGACGATAGGCAGGTGGGTCACCTCCTGCATAGATCTCTGCTATAGGTTGGCGGGCATGGAGCCTCCCAGAGGGATAAGAGCTCATTCTACCTGCCATACTGCTGCTTTGGTGGCTGCTTCCAGGGACGTCCCTATCCAGGAAATTTGCAGTTCTGCTACCTGGAAGTCAGCACACACCTTCATTACCCACTACCACATCGACCTTGAGTCACGCCGGGATGCTGGTTTTGGGACCTCGATTCTCCAGTCCTTGTTTCCTGAATAGGGGGTGTGCACCTTGCCTCCCTCCTCCCAGAGAACTGCTAGGAGTCTGCCAGGAAGTGTGGATTGAACAACATAGCCATGTCCCTATAAATACAGGTTACTCACCTGTAACAAGAATTCTAGGAATGGCATATGTTGTTCATCCACACAACCTCCCCGTCTTCGGCGCACAACCTGGCTTCCAGCGGGCTAGAACTGGCATCATGGGGCGGAGCCGAGAGTTTTACCACCCGGGTGGGTGGGAGGAGCCAGCTTGAAGACCTTCCGGCAAGATTTAAAGTGGCAAGGAACCTGCCATGCAGTGTGGATGAACAACATATACCATTCGTAGAACTCCTGTTACAGGTGAGTAACCTGTATATACGGGAGTTCCAATTACAGAACGAAATTCACTTATCAAGTTATTCCTCCACTTACAAGTCATGATCATCTACAAAGTCTCAATTGGTCTTGCCCCTTGTACAAGCTAATGCAGGCAAGAGAACTTTTGCTTACTGTGTTTCTTCTGTTTGGAATACCCTGCCCATCAATGTTAAGCAGTCTACCTCTACTAATACCTTTAACATGGCAGCTTTTAACCATTTTAAAAGTTTGAACGAATGGAACTGGCCCTAGAGCTTTGGTACCATCCTGCCAGGTGTCCTCGGCCCACATGATCTGCAGGCACGTGGTCTCTTCGGGCTCCCTTTTGGGGTTTTCAGACCACCCTTCCTCTGAAGGTCTAGTCACAGGTTCTATGTTCCATAAATCCGGACACCAGGGGGGCATGGACAAGCTCTGGACAAGGACTCCCATAAGATTGTCCATGTCAGTAAAAAAAGGTGTATGCTGTGCCCCTTGTACAAGCTAATGCAGGCAAGAGAACTTTTGCTTACTGTGCTTCTTCTCTTTGGAATACCTTGCCCATCAATGTTTCTTCTTTTTGGAATATCTTGCCCATCAATGTTAAGCAATCTACCTCTACTGATACCTTTAACATAGAAGCTTTTAACCATTCTAAAAGTCAGAACAAATGTGTATGTAAATGAATTGTATTGTATTACTGTAATTTTTGTATTTTATTGTCAGTAGTTGTATATTTGTATGTCATACTTTTTCTTGACTTCAGGTCATACCTGAAAACATATTGTAAAGTCCAGAGTATTTATCTGCAGTACCAAAATAAATTAAATGATCCCGCTTAAACCAATCCAGAAGAGGGTTAAGTACCTTCTCATGCACATTTCGGACCAAGTGGAATCCCTGGGGGTTGCCTTCCCTGTGGCTAAGGCCATTTTGGAACAGGCCCTGGAACTTTGGCAGCATTCTGCCTGGTGTCCTCAGCCCACATGATCCGCAGGCACGTGGTCTCTTCAGGCTCCCTTTTGGGGTTTTCAAAATAACACCCTTCCTCCGAAGGTCTGGTCACAGGTTCTGTGTTCCATAAATCCAGAGAGCAAGGGGGCATGGAGTCCCATAAGATTGACCTTGTCGCTAAAAAAGTGTATGCTGTGGCCACATCAGGCTAACTATGCCATCGTAATTCCCTGATAGGAATGTTTGATGTGGTCCCCCCAACCCCAAGCAGCAGATGGCAGTAGAGCTCATCAGAGACCAGGGTCAATCGCTGGCTAAACACCAGCTCCAGACAGCCTTAGACATGGGTGATTCGTGTGCCCATGTAGTGGTATCGGCTGTCTCCATGCATCGCAGGGTTTGGCTACATTTGTCCACCTTCATGGCAGACACCCAGCAGAAGTTGGCTGATGTCCCTTTTCTGGGCACCAGCCTCTTTGGCCTTGAGGTGGAAGGGCATTTCACTTGGATTGAGAAATGCAATGCCACCCTTGACTCTGTGCCTTGTCCCAGAAGGACCTGAAGAAAAAGCCTAAGAGGCAGTATTTTGAGTACCAGTGCTTTCAGTCTCAGCCTCCCCGGAAGCAGCCCCAGCAGGGGCAGTTTCAGGCCTGATGTACCAAGCAGAAATCCAGGGCCCAAGGTCCAAAACATGGGGGCAGGGGTAATGGTGCCCCACTAGCAGCAGCTGCTGGTGCCCCCACCAAAGCTGCCCAGTGATGGGTTGGGGGTGTCATTCTTCCCTGTCGGAGGCTGGCTATGTCACTTTTTGCCATGTTGATCCACCGTCACAATGGAGAAGTGGGTGTTAGATGTAGTGAGCAGAGGATTGTCTCTAGACTTTGAGGCTCTCCCGCCCTGCCACTTCCACGAGCCTTGAGAGTCCAGGGTGTCTCAGCACATGGTGTCCAGCCTCAGGGAGGACATCACACAGCTCCTTGCGAAAGGGCAATAGCCAGTGTCTCAGATCCCCTGGCCAGTCCAGGTTACGTGCCCAGGCACTTCCTGGTCGTGAAACGGATGGGGAGGGGGCTGGCACCCCATACTGGATCTGCACGATCTCAACCAGTACATACGGAAGCGCAAGTTCCGGATGGTCATTCTGAGCCAGATTATTCCATCCCTGAAACAGAACGTGATTTTGCTCCCTGGCCCTCCAGGATGCATTCTTCCACATTACCGCCTGTGGGTCCCACTGTCGGTACCTCCATTTCCGAGCAGAAGGGGTCTTGTATCGGTTCCAGGTCCTGCCCTTTGGCATTTCTTCAAACAACATGAAGTCTTGCTGTATTCTGACTATATGCAGTTAGCCCGAGCACTTGAACTGCTCCGGAGAGGAAAGAGTTAACCCTATGCAGCAGCATAGAACGTTGAGCTTGAGCTCGGTTTTCAAACCTCTGTCTCTGGTAGATCTCAGTGTAACCGTCAGATTCTTTACTCCGCCTAACTGTGAAGTCGCTCCAGTGATTTCTTGTTTGTTTCGGTTATAGTAAAAATCGTTCAGTTTATTCAACTGGTTTCATTATTTTTTCAGTATCGAATCTCTGTCTATGGTACAGGGTAGTGTAAGTAGGTAGATAGTGGAATATATTGGTGTAGAAATTGTTTTTCTTCGGTTTCTTATCGGTTGGTCTGGTTGGGAACCGAAACAAATTTGTATTTCTTAGTCTCATGTGGTGTCCGGTTCCTATCGGTTTCAAAAAGCCGAATTCTTTTCTCAGTTTTTTCCACAACCCGTGACACGATTGGTAACCGATAGGCAGTGTTAAGTGGCTTGAAGGCTGTTTAGGGTAACTTTTTAGTAAGGTTGTGTCTGAGAAACCCACGGAAAAAAAACTGTACCACTGGGTTTCAACACTGTACTGAGTGTGAGGAGGTTTTTGCCAAAGCTGATCCCCACCTCATGTGTGTGTATTGTCTGGGGTTTGACCACCTCAAAACAGACTGCCAGATTTGTAAAAATTTTCCTAAAGCCACTTTAGATTGAAGATTAAGTAGGCTGGAGGAAAAGGAGGCCGAGAATTCCACATATCCAGATGGCCATCCTAGTTCGGTTCTGCCCAAACCTGAGGAGGTGCCTGTTGAACCGGGCGATACTTCCTCGGGCAAAAGGAGAGCTGATTCCAAGGGATCAGGTCTGTCTAAAAAGAAAAGGAAGTCAGCCGGTTCAGATCCCATCCCACAGATCCGAACCGCTGAGGAAATTGCTAAAGCGATAAGCATAGATCAGTCGCTTCGCCCGGTTCCTTCCAAACCAACACCTTCAGGTAAGTGGTTGGTTCGGATGGTTCCAACTCCATCGGATTATGCTCCGGAAGTTTTCTATAATGTGGAGTGGGAGGGGGACGAAGAATTACCCTATGATAATGATGACACATCACAAAACTAAAATTCAAAATGATGACTCTGGGAATAATTCTTCCCTCTCTGAGGCCAGGAGACTGGCTAGCCTCCCAGGACCTCAAGGATGTCTGTTTTCATATTTCTATTGGGTGTTCCCACAGAAAGTACCTCAGGTTCAAGTTGCTGTCAGGTCATTACCAGTTTAGAGCCATGCCCTTTAGCCTGACATCGGCCCCAAGGGTGTTCACAAAATGCCTTGCAGTAGTGGTAGCTTTTCTCAGAAGGCAGGGCATCTCAGTCTTCCCTTACCTAGATGACTGGCTCATTGTAGGCCAGTCCTCAGACCAGGTCAAGTCAGCTCTAGAGGTCACTCAGAATCTTCACTTCTCTAGGATTCCTTCTCAATCTTTCCAAGTCAATTCTCGAACCAGTACAGCTTGTTACCTTCATAGGTGTAGAGCTGTAAACTATTCAGGCAAAAGCCTTCCTCCCATGCTCAAGAGTAAAGGCCCTTACAGATCTGGCTTCTTCTTTTCGACCTCTGGTGTCTCACCCAGCCAGACATTTTCTTTAACTCCTAGGCCACGTGGCAGCTTCCACTGCAGTGGTTCAAGGAGCCAGGTTCCAGATGAGGGACATTCAGTTCAGCTTAAGGAGGTCCTTTTGGTCTCAGAAAAAAAGACTCTCTGACCAAATTGATTCCAGTGACTCAGACTCTTGTCCAAGCTCTCCAGTGGTGGTTGGATGAGGACAATCTCAGACAGGGTGTCCCATTCCTCAGTCTAGCACCTTCAGTGGTCCTGACCCCAGGTGCCTCTCTCCTGGGGTGAGGAGCCCATCTAGGGGTTCTCACTGCACCAGGGTACTTGGTCATAGCAAGAGTCTCTCCTTCATACCAGTCTTCTGGAGCTCAGAGCTATGTTTCTAGCCCTTCAGGCATTCTCAGAATCAAGTCAAAGGCAACGTGGTGCGGATCGGGACAGGACAACACCACTACATTGTGATATATAAACAAGCAAGGGGGCACTCGGTCCACGGCCTTCTGCACAGAGGCCATGAAACTGTGGTCTCTAGCTTACTCACTTCAGATTTCTCTGACGGCAGTTCATCTTCCAAGGAAAGACAATGTGCTGCAGGTGCCTTAATCAGGATATCTCAGGCTCACCATGAGTGGTCCCTGAACTCTCATGTCCTTCAGGTAATTTTCAGGAGATGGGGCACTCCAGACATAGTCCTCTTTGCAGCCCCAGACAATCATCAACTTCCTTTGTTCTGCCGCAGACCTCCCAGTCCTGGGGACTGTTCCTCTAGTTGCTCTCCTGCTAGACTGGACAGGCAGGTTTCTTTATGCCTTTCCTCCCTTTCCATTGATTTTCAGAGTACTGATCAAGATCAGGTCTCAACCCTGCACAGTGATCCTGGTGACTCCAGATTGGGCCAGGCAACTATGGTACCCTTTGCTGCTGTCTCTAGCAGTGTCAATTCCTCTGTTTCTACCCAGGATATACAACCTCCTGACCTCCTCTCAGGGGAAGATTTGGTATCCCAGTCCCCAGTCTCTCAGACTCGAGGCCTGCATCTTCCAAAGGGTGATGGATATCCTTAAGGTTGCTAGGAAACCTTCCACCAGAAAAACTTAGTTCTAAATGGAAAAGGTTCAGTATTTGGTGTTCTCAGAAAGTCATACAGCCAGATTCTGCAGGCATTGCCACAGCCCTGGATTATCTGGTTCATCTTGATGTGTTAGGCCTTAGGCCTGCTACCCTTAAAGTTCACCTAGCAGCTGTTTCTGCATTTCTTTCTGCAGGGGAGAGATCTTTCCTGGCATCTCATTTTGTTTTCAGTAAGTTTTTCAGAGGTCTGGTTCACATTACTTCTTCTTTCAGGGAGCCTACTCCAGCTTGGGACTTGAATATCTGCATTGCACAGCTATGTAACACCCATCCCCCTTTTGAACCATGGTCCTCTGCTGAGCTTAAGTACTTGACCTGGAAGACTGTGTTCCTGGTAGCTATTACCTCTGCCAGAGAATCAGTGAGTTACAGACCCTGTCAGTAGGACCAGACTTCATTTCCTTCCATAGGAATAAGGTGGTCCTTAGGACGAATAGAAAATTTCTTCTAAGGTGGTTTCGGATTTTCATCTGAACCAATCCATGTGTCTGCCTGTGTTTTTTCACTGACCATTCTTTTTCTGGGGAGAGAAGATTGCACAGTCTGGACGTAAAGAGGGCACTTAGCTATTATATAGAGCATACTAAGGCCCATAGGAATGATTGTCTTCAGTTATTTCTCACTTATGGGGAAGTGGGAAAAGGCAGGCCTGCTACTAAAAGAACTATTGCCAGGTGGATTGTCTCCTGTATTCAATTCTGCTATTCAAAGTTAGGCAAAGAGCCTCCCTCAGGTCTGAGGGCTTACTCGATCAGGGGTACTGCTGTCTCTTTAGCAGCTGCTAGAGATATCCCCCTTGGTAGAAATTTGTAAAGCGGCCACCTGGAAAACAGTCCATACATTTACCAAGCATTGCTGTCTGGACATCCAGACTAGGAGTGATGCTAGATTTGGTACAGCAGTATTGCAGAGCTTGTTCCCAAAGTAAGGGTCTGTTATCCTCTCCTCTAGGGGGGGAACTGCTTGGTAGTCTGCATATAGTCAGAATACAGCAAGATTTCATGTTGTTTGAAGATCAGATTCTAGGGACATGGATATGTTGTTCATCCACACTCATTGGCAGTATCCTTGCCGCTTTAAATCTTGCCGGAAGGTCTTCAAGCTTGCTCCTCCCACCCACCCGGGTGGTATAACTCTCGGCTCCGCCCCATGACGCCAGATCTTCCTTACCGCTTGGAAGCTCAGGTTCCTCCTTAGCTCTGCGTTTCGACCTAGTTCCTATTTCTCCGTTTGCGGATTTAAAATAAAAATTTGCAAAAGACTTCAGTCTTCGATCCCTCGCTGGCTGCGATGGACAAATCGACTCGGTTTGGAGATGCCCATGCGGGCTAGAAGATGTCTCGAGACGGATCCACACCCCGTGTGTCTACTTAGGCAGTGAGCACGACCCGCAGGCTTGCGACCTGTGCTCATCTTTCTCGGCCTACGTCCTCGAAGACCGTGCTGCCCGATTGCAACTGGGCCGTCCCGAGAAGCGTTTCCCTCCGGTGAAGTCCAAGGAGGCCCGGTTGGCGGTGTCCGCGGCGGCGGGCTCGGCGGATCAGCTCGAGCGGATGGTCGTCCTCGAAGAGGAGGCGGCGCGGGCCGTATCTTCCTCGGCCGCGGCATTTATCCCGCTCTCTCTGGGTTCTTCCTACACGGCTTCTTTTAAGGAGCTTTGTCTGTCCCTCTCCACTAAAGGAGAAGGGCCTGCGTCTGCTGGACCTTATTCTCGGTCCAAAAAGAGGGACAAGGGTAAGTCCCTCCGTCGACGCTCTTGGGAGCGGGAAAGGTCCCTCTCCCGGGCCGTGCGTCCGTCGGCTTAGTCGACCGCTCGGCTTGACCACTGGCCTCACGGTGTCCCGTCAGGTCAGTTGACCGAGACTCCCACTGATGAAGTCGAGATTTTCTCGACCCATTGAACGAAGCTGTCGCCTTTAGCAGCCGAATTCCCCTCTCCCGGTTCCCGGGAGGTTGAGGATCCCGTGGGCTCGTCTGTGCCTCCGGTTCCGGGCCCTCGGATGGACCTTCCGAGCCGAAGGAGTGCAGTTCGGCCGACACCTCCCACCGACCCGGAAATTCCGGGACTCTCGGTCTCGGTCTCGGACCTCTTCGCGGTCCAGCCGTTCCCACCGTCATAGGCGGTCTCGGTCTCGGCACCGCGGTAAGCGGCGTCGCCGCTCGTCCTCGTCCTCCTCCTCGGATGAGGAGGCTTGGCGTAATTGCGTCGGCATGCGAGACCTTATGTTGCAACAACTCCTCCTGGCGGGGAATAAGCCGACTCCGGCGCCTTCCCGGCCATTAAGTGACTGTCACGGGCAGCCGACACAACCCTCGACTTGTCCGAGGCCTATACCAGGCGGTTGTTCGGCCAAAACCAGCTGCTCCACCGATTCCGGTGGAACCTCCGCCTCCACAGCCACCAATTGGGGCTCCGACCAAGTTCTCGATGCGCTAAGGGTTTACCCCATCGGCTGTCAGTTACCCTCACTCCCGACCGACCTCGGCAGGTGAAGGGTGGCTCAGGCCAGAGGCAGCTCTTGAGGACTCTTCCGAGTCGAAGATGATTCCTCCTTCTTCTCCAAGCGACTGGACTTGGAGTCTTCGGAGAGAGTCAGTCAATGGGCGATAGCCCGTCGTCCTTCCTAGGACTGCTTGGCTCATCTCGGAGTCTACCGGGATGGAGCTCGAACCGTTCCAACGGGCCGGGTATCCCCTCACGGAATTCTGGACCGAGGGATTCTCAGCGGAGGCCTTTCCGGTGGCGAGGCCATAGTGGGTCCGGCACTGGAACTTTGGCAGCGCCCTGCTTCCTGCCCTGCGCCTTCGGCCAGGATGGCCAGGAAGTATCGCGGTCCCCGGTTCCTTGTCCGTTTTTGGAACACCCCTCTGCTGAGGGTTGGTTACCGACAGCGTTTCCGGAGCGCCCGGCAACGCCAGGGATGTGGACAAACCTCCTGACAAGGGTCCAAGAAATTGGACTCGTCGGGCGAAAAAGTCTCGCTCGTCCTCTCGGCCTTCGTCAGGCCAGTTCGGCCGTCCTCATGGCACATTTTCTCATGCCCTGTTGGGCTCCCTGGATGAGGTCATCCCTCATCTTCCGCCGATCTGCAGACTACGGTTAAGCAGGTGCGGGACCAGAGCAGAGGCAGTGGCCAAACAGCAGCTCCAGACTGCTTTGGATATAGGGGACTCATGTGCCAGATCGGTGGCGGCGCGGTGGCTATCGTGGCGGGCTTGGCTGAGATATCCACCTTTGCTCGGATACCCAGCACAAGTTGGCGGATGTTCCTTTTGGGGACTGACCTCTTGACCCCTGGGTGGAAGGTCACCTGCAGAGGATCGAGAGTCCAATGCCACCTTGGACTCGGTCTCTTCCGCTCAGAAGGACAAAGGCGCAAACCACAGCCTAAGCCCTTCGTCCTTTGTGCCCCGGCGCGCCTGCCCAGCAACGTCAGGGGCCAGCAGGCTCGGCCTGGCATCCCAAACCAAGCGCGGCTTCCTCTAACAGGAGGCAGGGAGGAAAGGGCCCAGGAGGTCCCTCGGCGGTCCCTCCTCCAAGCCTGCCCAGTGAGCAGGGCTGAGGGTGTCGCCCCATCCCGTCACTGCCCCCTAGGTCCCCGTGAAGGCGGCTCCAGCACTTCCGTTCCACCTGGTCCGCTGTTACCACGGACAGGTGGGTCTTGAGAGGTGGTGGGAAGAGGCCTGCCTCTGGAATTGACAGGCACCACCTTCGAGCATTCGCCTCGGGGGCTTCGGGATCCCCAGCCTCACTGGCGGCTCGTCGAGCCGACATCCTCTCCTCCTCCAGAAGGAGGTGGTAAGAGGTGGTGGACCCTCCTTCAGACCCAGGGTTTGTGTCCAGGTACTTCCTGGTTCCGAAGCAGGACGGGGGCTGGCGCCCATTCTCGACCTACAGACTCTAAACAAGTTCCTAAGGTCTCAACCTTCAGGATGGTCACTCTGGCTCAGATAATACCATCCTTGGAGCAGCGTGTGGTTCTGCTCTCTGGACTTGCAGGGCCGCGTTTTCACGTCCCTATCCGTCCGTCTCACCAGAGATTCCTTAGCTTCGGCGGAAGGATCTCTCTCGAGTTCAAGCCATGCCCTTGACTTGTCTCCAGCTCCAAGGGTCTTCACCAAATGCATGGCAGTGGTGACAGCATTCTCTGCGGCGCCGAGGTCGGTACCTTACCTGGACGACTGGCTGATAGCAGCTCCCTCCAGGAAGGAGGCGGAGTGGTCAGAGATCTGGCCCTCCAGGTCTGCTCTCAACTGGGCCTCCTTATCAGCGAGGCCAAGTCGAACTCGAGCGAAGCAGGTGATTCTATTCATGCGCAGCTCGACTCTCTTCGAGCCAGAGCGGCTCCCGGCGGACAGGGCGAGGTTCTTTCCTCCTTTGCCCGATCATTTCTGGTTGGGCAATTGCTCCTGCCGGGACTTCCTCGCCTCCTGGGTCTCATGGCGGCCTGTACCAGCGTGGTCCGTTGGGCCCGCTGGAACATGCGTCCCTTCAGTGGGGACTGGCCAGCCAGTGGTCCTGGCAGCTGCGATCCCTTGGACCAGCTTGTAGCCGGTGACACAGGGGATGTGGGCAGCTCTCCAGTGGTGGACCGTTCCAGATCATTTGCAGGAGGCATCCCGTTAGTCCGCCCGAGCCGGCGGTCTCTCTGTCGACCGATGCCTCTCTGATGGGTTGGGGTGCCCATCTGGGGAACACCGGGCTCATGGCCTCTGGTCCCCAGCGGGGAGTCGATGCCACATCAACCTGCTGGAGCTCCGGCGGTCCGCCTAGCTCTCACGCCTTTGCTCCGTTCCTCCGGGGTCAAGTGGTCCGAGTCCAGGCGGACAATACCCGACCATGTACTATCTAAACCGCCAGGCGGGGCGCGCTCCATGCTTCTATGCAAGAAGCTCTCCGCATTTGGTCACTGTGCGCAGCCTGGAGGCGGATCTCCTAGCCATTCACGTGGCAGGAGCCTCCAACACCCTGGCCGATTCCCTGAGCCGGATAGGGGCTGCATCCCACGAGTGGTCTCTCCTGCCGGAGGTAGTACAGCATCTGTTCTCCCTTTGGGGCACACCTCAGGTGGACCTGTTTGCCTCCATGGAGGCAGCGAGCTGAGTCTGTTCCATGCCCGCCCCTCAGCAGGGCTGCGCTGCAGGGGATGCCTTCTCGGGCAATGGACCCCGGGCCTCTTTTCGCCTTTCCCCATTTCCCTTGATCCACAAGGTGCTTCTCAAGGCGAGGAGGGACAGGCGCAGGTGATTCTGATAGCCCCAGACTGGCCTGCTCAGTTCTGGTACCCAGATCTCCTCAGTCTCAGCTCCAGGACTCGCGGCAGCTTCCAGCTCGCCGGACCTGCTCTCCGTCAATCAGGGGAAGGTGTTCCATCCGGACCTTCAATCCCTGCACCTGACGGCCTGGTTCCTAATGGCTAGAGTTCCAGGCCTTGGGTCTTTCGAGGAGTCCTCAATGTAGTTGAGGCGTCTCGTAAGTCGACCAGAAAATGCTATGCCTTCAAATGGAAAAGGTTTCCATTTGGTGTCAAGTGTGAGGCTTGGACCCTTCCTCCTGTTCCTTGGCAAGCATCTTGGACTATTTATGGTCCCTTTCTAGTCAAGGGCTTAGGTCGATGACCCTAAGGGTGCACCTGGCAGCCATCTCTGCTTACCGGGCGCGGGCCGGGAAGCAGTCGGTGGCGCAGGAGAAGGTGGTCTGGCGCTTTTTCAAAGGCCTTGATCACATTTCCCCTCCAGTGCGGGAACCCCCACCTCCGTGGGATCTACTGCTGGTACTGGCAAAGCTCATGGGCAAGCCATTCGAACCTATGCACAGGTGTGCTCTCTCTCACCTGTCGTGGAAGACCGCCTTCTTGGTGGCTATCACGTCAGCCAGAAGGATGGGAGAGCTCCAGGCGCTTTCCATCGAGTCTCCTTACCTGGTCTTCCACAGGGACAAGGTTGTCCTACGCCCCCACCCGAAATTCCTTCCGAAGGTGGTGTCGGAGTTTCACCTTAACTAGGTGTTGACTCTGCCGGTGTTCTACCCCAATCACACCTCGGAGGCTTAACAGGCTCCATACTCTGACCCTAGAAGAGCGCGCTTATTATAAGGAGCGCACGGCTGAAATTGGGAGAGGTTCGCCAGCTGTTTGTCACCTACGCTTGAAGCAAGATTCAGGTAGAGACCTGCAGCCAAGCGGACGATAAGCAGGTGGGTAACCTCCTGCATAGATCTCTGCTATAAGTTGGCGGGCATGGAGCCTCCCAGAGGATAAGAGCTCATTCTACCAGCCATACTGCTGCAACAGTGGCTGCTTCCAGGGACGTCCCTATCCAGGAAATCTGCAGGGCTGCTACCTGGAAGTCAGCAAACACCTTCATTACCCATTACCACATCGACCTTGAGTCACGCCGGGATGCTGGTTTTGGGGCCTCGGTTCTCCAGTCTCTCTTTCCCAAGTAAGTATATGGGGTGTCGTCTTGCCTCCCTCCTCGGAGAACTGCTAGGAGTCTGCCAATGAGTGTGGATGAACAACATATCCATGTCCCTAGAAATACAGGTTACTCACCTGTAACAGGAGTTCTGGGAGGTGGTATATGTTGTTCATCCCTGACTCTCCGACCTCCGGGCGGCGCCTGGCCACAAAACCAGCGGGCAGATCTCTGGCGTCATGGGGGCGGAGCCGAGTTATACCACCCGGGTTGGTGGGAGGAGCAAGCTTGAAGACCTTCCGGCAAGATTTAAAGCGGCAAGGATACTGCCAATGAGTGTGGATGAACAACATATACCATTCCTAGAACTCCTGTTACAGGTGAGTAACCTGTATTTATTCACCATAGTAATGTTGTTTCTTCTAATGGAGTCTTGTTGTATTCTGACCTCCCCTCTCAAAACCTACTCTTTTGGGATGTGGGTTGGCAGTTTACAGTGTTGCACACCAGGGGTGTACCTTTGTACTCCTCCTTTTCTATGTGGGGTCTTTCTTTATTGTTATTGTTTATATATTTCTCACTATCTACACAAGTTTTCTTGGGTTCTTGACTTGAGTCTTTTGGACCCAAGCATTGTTGCCTATGGCTTTAAAAGTTTTTAAACAATTTCTATAGCTATTAGGAAGTATATGCTCGTATGAATCTGATGGTTACACTGAGATGTACCAGAGACAGAGGTTTGAAAACCGAGCCTGAGCTCAACGTTCTATGCTGCTGCATAGAGTTAACCCTTTCCTCTCTGGAGCAGTTCAAGAGCTGTGGCTAACTGCATATAGTCAGAATACAGCAAGACTCCATTAGAAGAAACAACATTACTATGGTGAGTAGTTTTTTCTTCTGTACCCAGGATCTTCACCAAATGCATGGCAGTAGTGGTGGCCCATCTATGGTGCTCAGGGATCAGAGTGTACCCCTACCTGGATGGCTGGCTGGTAGCCGATCCATTCAGAGGGACTGTGGAGAGATCCACAGGTCTGGCTCTCTAGACCTGCCAAAATGTTGGGCGCCTTTGGTCAACCTGGACAAGTCCGAAACGGGTGATCAAGTTCATCGGGGCAAAATTAGACTCCCTACGGACCATGGCCGACCTCCTGGCAGACAGGGCACAGGATCTTTCCTCCTTTCCCTACTCATTTCAGGTTGAGCCCTTGCACCCAGCCCTGGATTTCCTACAGCTGCTGGGGTACATAGCAGCTTGTACCAGAGTGGTCTGCTGGGCCCGCTGGCAGATGCGCCACCTTAGTGGGAGCTGGGCCATAAGTGGTCCCAGCACCTAGGCCACTTGGACCAACCAGTCACAGTGACGTGGCCGGTGTGGGATGCTACCCAGTGGTGGCTTGTCCCTAAAACATCTGGAGGAAGGAATCCAGTTTGCCCACCCAGAGCCGACTGTCACGCTGTTGTCGAACATGTCTCTGGTAGGGTGGCGGAGCACACCTGGGAGACCAGCAGCTCACGGGTTCTGGTTGCCCGGGGAGTCCTGTCACCACATAAACCTGCTGAAGCTTGGTACAGTGTGCTTGGCTCTGATGGAATGTTCTCTGCTAGTCAGGAGTCGGGTAGTTCAGGTCCAGATGGGCAACACCATGACCATGTTTTACCTGAACAGACAGGCTGCCACACACTCCCTTCCTTTGTGTCAGGAGGCACTCTGCACCTGGACCCTCATGCGAGCCTGGGTGCTGATCTGGCGATTCATGTTGTGGGGGAGACAGTCAGCTGGCAAGTGCTCTCAGCTGGGTGGGAGAGATGTCACACAAGTGGTCTTTGAATAAGAAGGTGGTGAACCACCTGATCTTCTTCGAGGATATCTCTTGCAGCAGGTCACACATCTAGGAACTTCCAGCCGCAGGCACCAAATCCAGCCGGAGGATTTCACCAGCAGTCCACCTGGGACCACACACAACAGCGTCATGTGCTGTGCTGTAGGGTATATGTGTGGGCAGTCCCAGATCCTCCTTAGTTCTTTTCCTGCCACCAACTTGCATGCTACATCTACCAAAGGAGTTTTATCACAATCTACAAACTACATCACCGAAATTACGTAGCTACTTAGCCATGACAAACTTTGCGTCGCAGAGTAGCATTGCGTCTTTAACCGCTCAATATCTTCTTCAGACCCAGTATTTAGGCTCTGCGCCTCTGGACAAAAGATTGCAATGGAGGATCTTCATGAGCTTTGCATGCATTGCCTTGGAGCCTTGCACTACACCTGTACTTGCACACTGTACGAAAGATTTAATGAGGCTACCAAATGATGACGCCTTTAAACACTGAGGGAGCACTTGATGAAACAAAAAATCTCCCTCCTAGAGAAGGAATTCCAATCAAATTCGTCCTGCACCTTGTTGTCACTCCCCCAACATTCAAAAAGGAACATTCGTTGATGGATAAGGCTGATCGCAGCGAGAAGCATAAGCACTTCCATGAATGGAAAAAAGCACCATTCTCACCCCAGGGGTCCTTTAGCATCAGTAACAGTGTGCAGCAAGCTGACTAGGTTGAACTGCCTCGGAGGTGGAGACTGATAATAAACTAAAGTAGCCAATCAGAAGAGAGTTGGAGGGTGTGCTGAGAGGAACCTGCCCAGAGGGCACCAGAATTTTTTCTCCAACTGACTGAGAAACACTGCCTCTGAGGTGCTCGCTCTCATTTTGAGAAAAGCATTATTTTGGCCCTAAAAACTTTATCTTTTGTGCTGAGACTGAGTAATTTCTTACTGTTGGAAGGGTTTTTTAGCATTTCCCCCCCTTTCCACGGTTCCCCGAAGTTCCCTTTTTTCCTTTTCTGATGTAAAACTTTACTGTTTTTACAGTTTCCGACGATTCTTAAGTTTATTTTAATAGTGGTTCCCTTATTTTACTGAGAACTGCTATTTTTCCTACATTTTCCTCACATTTTTGCTGTTTTAGATCATGGTTCTTTACCATGAGACAGCCAACTGTTTTTTTTTTTTTAAATCTACCCTATTGGGAACCGATAATTTCAGCATTTCTGACAAATTGACACATCGGAAAAGCCAAAAAAGAGAACTGGACCCACACTTTTAAAAAATTGTGTGAAGTACTACAGAATTGTTGCCAAAGCTGATACCCACAATCTGTGCTCACGGTGCTTAGGTCCAGCTCATTACTGTTCACTTTACTGTAGATTTTGTTCAAAAACTCTTTATAAAAAAAAAAAAAGGCAAAAAGGTTAAGAATGATGGCTGCTAAGGCTACTGATGAGGGGCCTTCTAAGAATAAAGGCATTAACCAGGGTGCTGGTGAAGTGCATTCTAAACCTAACAACAGTAACAATAAAGGTGCTGATGAAGTACCATCTAAAGAAACAAACTCTGTCCAGAGCCGATAGGGCTGTGACGAGCTGTCAAGTGACCAAAGTTACACGTGTGCTTAGAAATTATTGAACGCTCGGGTGTAACTTGGCCATTTTTGGAGGTGTTGCACCAAATTTTCAACATGACCATTTTGGGACCCCTACTCATGAAGCGTGCCAGTGTCATTTTGTCCTCTTGTCCTGAAAGGTGATTTCACAGGGTGACCGCGCCATTCTGTGCTGCAGGTGCGAAAACACATTTTGGGCAGAATGTGGAACATGACAGCTCTACTGTTAAAAAGGAGGTGTGCAAAAATGGCAATGTTGAAAATCTGGAGTGAAAATATAACAGATTGGCAAATCTAGGAGCGTGCGTAGAAACTGCACAATTCACGCTCATAACAGTGTCATTTTTTGGAATGTTTTACCAAATTTGCAGCATGAGGCTTTTGGGACCCCACCCTCGCGAACAGTGGCACTGGTTTTCATTAATCAGTCCCAAAGGTGATTCCGCATAGCGACACTAGAATCACCTTTCTGGACTGAGTAACCGAAATGACAGTGATGTTGAATTACTAGGTGGGTCCAAGAACCCCATATAAAAAAAAAATGACTGATTTATCAAGTTGTTGAAATCCCAGTTGAATGCCATTATAGCACGCTACCTTTGATTCTTCAGTTTTGAAGAGTGCAGATGTGTCCGGTCCAGAGAACATGACAGCTGACCTCGAGTAAGCATGGCATAAGGAAGGTGTGTGTGTGTGTGTGTGTGTGTGTGTGTGTGTGCAAGGAGGTGGGTCCTCAGTGGGAGGGTGGGGAGGGGGACTGGAGGCGATGGCGAGGGACCATTTTCTTTTGTACAGGTAAATAAAAAAGACATGGGAAGGTTTTCTTTATTTACAGGAAACAAAACATACATTTGGGCACACTGGTGTGGGCTCCCAATGTGCCACATGAGATGGGGTGGGTATATGATGCGACACAGGATTGGGCACCCAGATGTCGGAAGGGGGATGGAAAAACATTTTGGCACACTGGGGTGGGCTCCCAGTATGCCACATGGGGGGGGGGTGCTACATAATGCCAACATGGGGATTGGAGACCCCGATGTTGGGACGGGGAGCAGGCAGGACAACAACAGTGGGAGGGTTTTCTTTCCTGCCGGTGCTGTCGGCGAAATGACTGCGCATGCATGGCAGTCGTGCATGTGTAGTTGCGGTATTCACAACATGGTGGCGCCAGCAGAACTACACATGCGCATGAGTTGCGCATGCGCAGTTCTTGCCCCTGAATGTGGAAGTAACAGCTGAAATAGTGCGGCTGTTATTCTGTAGCTGCCGATCGTGGCGGGGTGTTTCAAGCTCCGTTGGACTGTCGGAAGGATACTCCAAAAGTCCAACGGAAGGTTCTACGATCGGCCATTTTTAGAGCTATGATCCCAAAATGGCTGTAGGCTCTGCCAAGAGCCTCAAAAAAATTTAAACCAAGGTTCTGATGAAGTGCCTATTAAGCCTAAGCCTTCCAAGCGCACTGATGAAGTGCCAGCTACTAATAGAAAATCAGACCAGGTCACAGATGAAGTGCCTGCCAAGAAGCTGTATAAAGAAAAACATGCCACTGCCCTCCAACTACTAAGCAGGGAGAGATGTCAGTAAGCTAGAAGCATAAAGACAAAACAAAAAACATTGAGCCTCAGGGGCATAATCCCTCAGACTTACCAGGGGATTTACCCTCTGTTGAAGAAATGGCTAAAGCCTGGCATCTCTACCAGACTGTACAGGGCATGGTGCCCATTTTTCAAACTCCTGCCACTGCTAGACAGCCGCCCAGTGCAGCTCCCTCTGATGGCAGGTGGCTTTCTTGGGGAGGGTGAGGAATATTATGGTCCAGATGATGACTCTGTTTTGGGGGAGGGATCCTTGGTACCTGATGATTCCCCCAGTGATCAGGAGGATGCTTCCTCGATGCTAACCTTCTTACAGCATATGGTGGATACAATGGATCTCCCCTCACAGGAGTCCACACAGGGTGATGAAGATTACAGAGACATGATGGCCCCCCTTTCCAAAAAAGGTGGTTCTCCCTATATAAGGCATTCAGAAAAAAGCACTGTGAAGCTGCTTTAGACCCCTACTTCCCTGTCTGGAGTGGACAAGAAAATAGACAAAAAGTATCAGCTATCCAGAGCTGACACTGACTTCCTGTATGTGCATCCTAGCCCTGAAGGAGTAGTACAACAGGCAGCTTGTGATAAGACTAACGTCCCTCTCTCCTCTCAGCCCCCTGAGAAGGAGTCTAGAAGACTTGACAGCAAAAAAATTCCTATACTTCAGCCTCTCTCTTCCTGCGCCTTTCTTCCTACCTGGCTTATACTGCCAAGTACCAAAAGGCTCTTTGTAACTCTGTCCTGACTATTGCTTAGCATAAGCCAGACACTATGGTACAGGACGTAATAGAGACAGCAAAAACTGCCTTGGAAGCTTCCAAGTTTCAATTCCATATGGCAGCAGATAACAGTGATGCAGCTTCCAGGGTTATGGCCCAGGCCATCTCCCTCAGGCGCTTCGCTGGATTAAGAACAACCAACCTGTCACAGGACACCCAGTCCAAAGTTGTGGACTTCCCCTGTGACCAGAACTCCCTCTTTGGTGATAGAATGGAGGCGTACATGAAGAAGGTAGACGAGTACAAAACTGCCTACCAGAGTAATACAGTCAGAGGGAAGGTTTCTACTAACCAAAGTGCTCAGAACAAAGGGA
Organism: Neoceratodus forsteri; assembly: GCA_016271365.2. Taxonomy (NCBI): domain Eukaryota; kingdom Metazoa; phylum Chordata; order Ceratodontiformes; family Ceratodontidae; genus Neoceratodus; species Neoceratodus forsteri. Next base: position 745,751,428 of record CM028132.1, read on the forward strand.
ATAGGGGCAGGGGTTACTTCCCTAGACCCTTTTTTCCATAGCCTATGCCTATGGACTATACATAAATGAAAGGTTTCTACAGAGGAAGAGACAGGAGAGGGCAAAGGAGGGGTACCTCCACCCCTGCACCTACCACACAATCTAAGCCCTGATTCCAGTGTCAAGGTCACCTCCCCTCTACCAGTAAGGGGCAGGCTGTCCCACTACCTCCCGTCCTGGACCCTCATGACTTCAGACAATTGGGTCCTGGAGATAGTGGAAAAGGGCCTACTCCTTCAGTTCAGAAAGTTTCCATCTCTCAGGGGTCCCTTCCTGTCAAAATCCCAAATTCCTACAGAGAGACTTCTTCTGGAGTCAGAAGTACAGAAGCTGCTAGTGTAACCCCTAGATGGCGCTATCCCAGGGGCTACTACCCCTGCCTGATTTGCCACTAACAGGTTGAGGGGCCTGGATCCAATGGTGGGTGCCTCCACCCAGAGGTCAGGGTTTGCAATAGTTAAACTAACTTGGTCACAGCCCTCTGGGACACTGCAACCCCCCTTTCTTCCCACTAGTGGCCCACACAATATATCAGAATTACCTTCACAGTATACACTTACCCCCAGGTCTGGTTCCGGCACTGGGACCTCCTGTGAAATGAGATACAGTGCAACAATCACAGTACAGTACTTTAACATAGACAAATACCTCAGGCAGTATAACTTTGCTGAAACAAGCAGCTCTGATTTATTTAGGGGATATAACAAGGACAGGGGAAATCAGGTTAATTAGCTTATCACTCTAATAATCTACCTATGGCTCTGTGCAGAGCCTATCCCTATCAGTTACTGTCCCTGGGTACCTAAGCCCTAGTGGCTAGTCCAAACCGTGGCAGCTGGTAGGGCCCTTTCACACAGAGAAAAGGAGAATTAAACAGTCAGCAGTACAGTAATTCCATTTGGATTTAATGTGGCAATTCAACAGGAGGCGACCCTGAATTAGTACTCACGACCTCCAAATAAGATAGGGTCCTTCAATGTCAGCAGGGCTCACTTGAGGTGCACAAACCTCTTCACACATCCATATAAAAGCACTATACCAGGCAGGCTGCATCTGTATCCCGATCGCAATTACTGCACAATACCCGGAGAACACACAGCAGATTCAGTTCCTGACAGACCGAGTGTAATTTTCAGCAATTCCTCCAGTCTTCTACAGGGTGAGCCTGGTTTCTACTCTTCAGAGATCCTTTGATTCTTTTCACAGGACGGATTCAGTCCTAACAAGCTGCAGACCGGAACTCTGGGCCTTACACACGTTTTTTGACTAAAACTGCACACTGAAAAAGCACAGGGCTCCTTCCTTCTTCACTGCCAAAGCTCAACTCAAACTCCAACCGACAAAAACCGGGCACTTCCTTTGAGTTCCTCCCAGTTCTTGACTGGATTGGCTGTCACTCACAATAGACTGCTGCTGTTGGTCCAAAAAGGCACTGAAGTCTAAACTACATCTCCCAGAGTCACTGCCCATACAATCCTCTTGTGGCTGGCTCAGATTATGAGTCCAAGTTCTGATTAGTCCAAGACACCATTTTGAGCTAGCTTACCCCACACTGATTGGTCCAGTTCAGCAGTTCAAAACTAGAATGGGGAACTAGCAGACACAGTTCTGACTGCAAAAAGCAGGTTAGACAAACTGTAATTTCATTATTACTCTAAATAATTTCTGGCAAACAAGTTACATCTTTCAGATAGGTTCCTTTGCACTCCTAGTGACTGCAAAATGAAGTGAATTGGCAGCAGCTCAAGTGGTACTCAGAGAAGCACAGTCCCCCATACAAACTAATTATGTCTGCAAGCAGACAGCTCTTAAAGAGACAGTACCAGAGGCTCTAAAACACTCACTGATAAATGGCTTAAATGCCAAACACCATTCAGGCTTGGAGCATTCAAGCAAGCTCCTGGAAGTCTTTTGGGAACCCCCATTTGCAGAGGTTACACCTTCCTAGCCTGGAGAAAGCTTGCGTCCAGCGTCAAGCAAGTACCATAAGTTTTAACTGCAACCATATACATTTGCATTAGGCTCGCATATGTAATCATCAGTCAATATATCATTTACCAAACACATTTCTGAAACATTGCAGTACGTCACTCTTCACAGTATTACAAACACATTGTACCATAACTCAAGTTATTACCTCTTGTACATGAAACCTGAAGAGGGGCCTTCCCTATCAGTTACCTTGGGCTGGATGGGGCAAGGCACCATATGAAAGAGCAACACAAGTAACTTGGAGCTAGCACTGATGCTCAGTTTGGGCAATGAGCTCGAGTTCATACACACTCCTTGATGGACAACATTGAGAGGCAAGTCCACAGGCCTCCCAAGTGAATCATAACTGAGGTGCACCACAGGCTTTACAGCTCGACCAGTCTTTCTAGGGGAACTGTTATAGTCTCACTCTGAGCCTCATTTCAACATTGTCCTCACTTGTCAGGAGTCTCCATGGGGGTAGAGGCTAGAACTTGGGGCACTTTCAGCTCCAGGAGTTACAGTTTCTGAGTCCACAACATTTGGCTGCATGGAGAGCTTTCGGACACTGGCAGTGGACTGTCAGGGCACTCAAAATACTCTTCTTGTTCGGGTGTATCACCAGTCTGCCCCAATCTATCATTTTCCTCCTGAAAGCTCAAACAGTTCAACCATGCACAATGATTCCATTTCATCTGATCTGATGCTTTGCACTTCACTTTCTGGGAGCATTGGCTCAGGGATGAAGCTGGGGGCTTAGACAGTCCAGAAGGCCAGCTTCATCTCCAGTATTGACTAGGGATTGCCCGAAACAATTGACTCAGTTCGTAAGAAGGATAGTATTCAAAGTCACTCTCACTTTCTTCCGATGTGGACTGACAGTCATGCTCAACTGGGACTTGTGGGTGGAACACTTTAACTTTTGCTTCTGTAGGTGCAGACTTTCTTGATCTTTTCTTAGCAGCAGCTCTAGTCACTGGTCCAGAGGGCATCTTCTAGGGGCTCAGACTCGAATTAGATTTGTCCAATGGGCAGTAAATGATTTCTATGCAATGTTTTTACATCTTTGAATTATTCTCAGGCCTTACTTTGTACACTGGCAGATCATCTAGTTTGCCCACTACAATGTGAGGGAGATGGTGCCATCTGTCCAGCAATCTTGTGCTTGCCATGCAGTCCCAGATTTCTTAGCAATCCCGATCTCCCTCCTGGAGTTCCTGCTTTCACCTTTTTATCATACCTTTCTTTGTTGGCCAGATTTCTTTGGCAGCCATGGTTTGAGCCAGTTGGTACATGAGTTAGCTGGGCCTTTCTTTTTGCACATACTGTAAATAGTTGTCAGCTTGAACCCCATCAGGAGAGACCCCAAAACACACATCTACTGGTAGTCGAGCTTCTCTTCCAAACATCAGGCAGTAGGGGAGAATCCAGTGGCATCACTTTTGGTGCAGTTATAAGCATGTACCAGGGTGCTAATTTGTTGGCTCCATCTAGGCTTGTCCTTTGGGTGCAGGGTGCCTAGCATATCTAGCAAAGTGCGGTTGAAGCGTTCAGGCTGTGGGTCCCCTGGGGGTGGTAAGGAGTGGTTCTGGACTTCGCACTCCCACAGAGAAAGCATCTCTTTGATCAGGCGACTCTCAAAGTCTCTCCCTTGATCAGAATGGATTCTTTGTGAGCCCATAGTGAACAAAAAGTTTTCTACAAGTACTTTGGCCACAGTGGATGCTTTCTGGTCTTTGGTGGGGAAAGCTTGGGCATATCTCGTTGAAATGGTCAGTGACCACCAGCACATTACTGATATTTTCTGATCTGACTCCAAACTCAGAAAATCAATACAGACCAGCTCCATGGGTGCACTGGTGGTGATGTTAACAAGGAGCAGCCCTCTGAGGCAAAGCTTTCCTCTGTAAGTCAGCGACTACAAGTTGAGATGTGTTGCTCCACATCAGCCCCATCTTAGGCCAATAGAATCTGGATCTCACCAATCAAGTGTTCTGTCTATACCAAGGTGCCCCATGTGGTTGTGCAAGGACCTCAGTACTGAGTCTCGAGGCAGTGGGCAGCACTAGTTGTTGTTTGTCTACTTGTCCCCTCTGTCTACTGTTTCTCTGTATAACAGTTTATTGATCAGTTTCAACTTAGGACCTTCTTTGTATAACAGTGCAGTTCTCAAATCAGTGGGCGTAATTTGGACACATCTTTTCCGCATGAGGGCTTCTAAAGCTGCTTTGATCATGGGATCGCTGAGTTGAGCCGCCCGAATACTATCATTGTCCAGCTGAGGCAGTGCACCAATGTCTATTTTAGAAAAGTGGCAATAAGCAGCAGGTATGCAATTCTCAGAGGCTCCCAAGCAATCCACCATGCAGTCCTGCGTCCGTGGACATTGTTCCTCCCTGTCAAACTTCTGCACAGTGCCGAATGTCAGGTTCTGCTAATCGGACCCAATCATTCTGGGGAACAGGCCTCCGGGAGGAAAGCATCAGCATCTATGTGGTTCAGACCTGCTCGGTATTCGAGAAGCATAGTCATATGTAGATAATGCAGAAAGCCACCTATGGCCAGTGGCATCCAACTTAGCTGAGGTCTGCACATAGGTCAAAGGATTATTGTCAGTTTTACTAGTATTTTAGCCCCATACAAGTACTCATGGAATTGGTCAACAATAGCCCACTTCAAAGCTAGGAACTCTAACTTATGTACAGGATAGTTCTTTCGGATGGGGTCAGGCTTCTACTGGCAAAGGCCACTGGTCTCAGGCCATTCTCGTGCTCTTGGTACACTGTACCCAACCCTTGCAAGCTAGCATCAGTGTGCAGGGCGTAAGGTTTTCTTGGATCGGCATAGGCCAGCACTGGAGCATGGGTAAGTTGATATGATCTCATGAAAAGCAGTCTCACAATCAGGAGTCCAGCAGACTAAATACTTCACTCGGATGAAAATACACTCTTTCAGTCTTGAGGGACGCTGACTTTTGGTATTTTTTGTGGGTTGGGGATACCCTTGAGTAAGGTTAAGTAAAGGGCGGATCACTCTTGAATAGTCCTTGATGAGCGCCGATAATAACCACAGAATCCCAGGTCTTTGCAGTTCTTTTAGATTTTTGGGCTTGGCCAGTGTGGTCAAGCCTCCAACTGTTACTTGGGTGGTCTCTATTCCTCGGTGGATACTATGTTCACATACTTTACTGATGTTTGAAAGAATTGACCCTTATCAATGGACAGTTTAAGGCAAAGTCCTCCAGTCGGTCCAATACCTTAAATAATCTGCTCTCATGTTCCTCAGTGAGCTGCCAAACACAATAACATCATCTAGGTATACAGGCACTCTAGTAAGTTCATGTCCCCACTGCACGCTCCATCAATCGTTGAAAAGTGGCTGGGGCACCTGAAATCCCTTGAGGCATCCTCATGAATTCATAAAAGCCAGCGGACAGATAAGGCCGTCTTCCACACGGTCCTCTGGGGCCATCGGGATCTGGTAGTACCCACTGCGGAGATCCAGCACAGAGAACCACTTGCTCCCGTTTAGGCAGTCAAGCATCCTGAATGCGGGGCATTGTGTACTGATCAGGATAGTCGCCCGGTTTAGAGTGCGATAATCCACACACATCCTTACTGTTCCATTCTTTTCCTCACTACCACAATGGGAAGCATAAAGGGCTTCTGGATTCTTGTACACCACCAGCTAACATCTCTTGCAGATGCCGTCTCACATCATCTATGTCAGCAGGTGCCAGGCGTCGAGACCTCTCACGAAATGGTCTTTCGTCATGCAGCCGGATATTGTGCTCAGCTCCTTGCGCATCCTACATCCCATTCCTTTAAAGAAAACACCTGGTCTCTCTGGGCAAGCTTCTCACTGATCCTCACTTTCCATTCCAGCTGGCAGCGGGAGTCGCCGAAATCAAACAAGTCAGGCGTTACTCTGTCATTCTTCCGAACTCTTGCTGCTGGGTAGCACTGCAGTGTCTGCACAATGCATTAGCCAGGATACAACCTCTGTTTACTCGAATGTCTCTTTCAGACACATTATGAACTTGGACCATTACCCTTCTGGCATAAGCATGGGCTCTAGCGGGCAAAATACTGAAGCTGACCAGCAGTCCCTCTGGCAATTTTCCATCGCCTGATGCATCCAACATTAATATTTTATTCTTAACATCCTTTCTGATACGGACCTCCCCTGTAAGGTACACTGGGCATTGGTGCCAGGATCAAGACTCAGGATCCTTCTTCCATACAATTCGACGGTTCCTCTGGTTCTGTTTTTCAGCATCTCTCTGTGCCTCATAGGCCTTCTTAATTAAAGCAGACTCTTAAAGCTCTACTAGTCTTTGACCCCTGTTTTCATAACACAACTGTACCAGCCTTCCGAACATATGAGCATTTGTTCCAATCAACAAAGGACACCATCATACAGTCCAGTGGGGGGACACACAAAGGCTAGAGTCTCTACTTGTTCGAGCCACTCCAGCCACGGGTGGGAAAGACAACCAAATTCGGATATACCGGAATAGGGTAGGCCTTCTCCTTAACCCCCATACATGCAGTCCTTCTAATGGTTGTAAGGTATGTCTGACAAATGCTTCTGATACCAATCCTGGAACATAATTGTACTTGGGAGCCACTGTCTAATACAGCTCTTGTAGACACTCCATTCACCTTTACAGTGGTCTCCATGGAGGACCCACTATTCTGGACCAGTCTGGAGGCGGTGAGTGGGACCTGGGCAACTGACCTTGCCACAAGGGGCGTGAATTAGCATTTTGGTGCCTCACTGGGATCTCCGTGCACCTCTTAACCACTGATTTGTTCTCCGAAGCTCTCCTTGTAGCCTATATGCAACTTTGTCAGTGTCTTTTGGGGACTGGCATTCCCTTTTCATATGCCCATCTTTCCCACAATTATAGCAAAACATACTTTCTGGAGTTTGAGCTGGCCGGGCGCCACACTGGGAGCCAGAGTAGGTATACTAACTGAAACCTGGGTGCCATCTCTGTCTGTGGTGATAAGCATTTGGAGACATCTCGTCAGTTTCTCACTTCCATGGTCAAGGAATTGAGTTTGGAGCTGTTATCAGCAGGAGATACATGGGTACCCCCACCCCCATAGCAGATGCAGTCGGATATAGGTCAGGGCCCGTACTTGCAGTCTGGCCTTCATAAAGGACTGTTTTGAATTCGGATCTCTCTCAACAGTTAAGCCCCATTGGCATATCTTTTCCTTGTCAGAGCACTCATTGACTGTCAACCTCTGCCCTGAACTTCCTTGATGGGTCACCCTCAGTCACTCAGGTCGTATACAGCTGTTGGTGCAGGTACCTCCCGGTCGCCTTTTCTCAACTCCTCAATTTCTCCATTAACTCATCATAGGAGGTGGGATTCCAGTCGATTTGCCAGGCGTAACTGAAGCAACAGCAGTTCTGAGAAGGGCAGACTTAAGGATTCTGTCCAGTCTGGTTCGGTCCAGTTCAATCGCTGGCAAACTACCTTTCTAGAGGCATTCTTGCAACAATTTTTCCAGCCGAGAGACATACACAGACAACAACTCCCCTTGGTACTGTTGTTCTTTCTTACTCCCACCATAGGTCCTCATCAAATCTGAGCTCCCATACACATTCTCAAGGCCTCAGATGAGCCTGTGCAGTAGCTTCAGGGTTACTGGCCCGTTTGCTACGGATGGTAGCCAGGGCAGGACCTCCGAGGCTCTCACTAACCCTCTTTAGCTTTTTAGCCTTCCGAGCATTGCCATTCTAGCACTTGAGGGGCAACATAGTCTATCCAGGTCTCCCATCACTCCCCTTGGGGGTGGGAGGAGTGCCAGAGAAGATCCTCAACCGTGGTGAGTCGTGACTAATGGCAGGTGCAGAAATAAGGTCTGCATTGGTTCAGCCACCATTACGGCTTACTGGAGCAGGAGAGGGTGTTGGGGAGAACACCCCAGGTGGCAAGAATAGTTTCTTCAAGTCCTCCACAGTTTCCCCTCTCCCAGCAACCATTCAGCAAATTTCTCCTCAAAGTTTCAGATAGTGGTGGGGGCTGATTCCCCGGGTCTTCTGTCCTTAGTTATCACTCTCAAGCAGTGAGGGCTCCCTCTGGGGTAATGGTCTGTGGCACTTTGGAGCTATCTATGGGATCCTTAAACTCTACTAGGGCCAGGAAAGTGTGGGTGAGCAAGATTAGCATGCAGACCCACCACCACAGGGTTTGTAAACCTTCCACCTTGGAAGTACTCCCTGCACAGTGTCCGTATTGATACCCAGGGGATGTCCAGGATAAGCATAGCATTTTGGAATTCGATCTCCTCCCAGTACACCCTCCACCAGCGAGTTGCACAGCCACTTCTGTCGGGTACCCATTTTTTCTTAACAGTGGTACAGTAAATATGGCCACTAGAGGACACACAATCCCAGCGGTGAGCCTCAAGATGTAACCCTAGATGAAGCTATCCCAGGGCTACTACCCCTGCCTGATTTGCCACTAACAGGTTGAGGGCCTGGATCAAGCGGGTGCCTCCACCCAGAGGTCAGGGTTTGCAATAGTTAAACTAACTTGGTCACAGCCCTCTGGGACACTGCAACCCCTTTCTTCCCCACTAGTGGCCCACACAATATGTCGGTGCCTTCCACAGTATACACTTACTGGTCTGGTTCCGGCACTGGGACCTCCTGTAGAAATGAGATACAGTGCAACAATCACAGTACAGTACTTTAACATAGACAAATACCTCAGGCAGTATAACTTTGCTGGAAACAAGCAGCTCTGATTTGTTAGGGGGATATAACAAGGACAGAAATCAGGTTAATTAGCTTATCACTCTAATAATCTACCTGGCAAACATGCAGAGCCTATCCTATCGATTACTGTCCCTGGGTACCTAAGCCCTAGTGGCTAGTCAAACCGTGGCAGCTGGTAGGGGCCCTTTCACACAGAGAAAGGAGAAATTAAACAGTCAGCAGTACAGTAATTCCATTTGGATTTAATGTGGCAATTCAACAGAAGCGACCCTGAATTAGTACTCACGACCTCCAAATAAGATAGGGTCCTTCAATGTCAGCAGGGCTCACTTGAGGTGCACAAACCTCTTCACACATCATATAAAAGAAAGCACTATACCAGGCAGGCTGCATCTGTATCCCGTGTAATTACTGCACAATGCCGGGAGAACACACAGCAGATTCAGTTCTGACAGACCAGTATAATTTCAGCAATTCCTCCAGTCTTCTACAGGGTGAGCCTGGTTTCTACTCTTCAGAATCCTTTGATTCTTTTCACAGGCAGATTCAGTCTAACAAGCTGCAGACGGAACTCTGGGGCCAACACGTTTTTGACTAAACTGCACACTGAAAAGCACAGGGCTCCTTCCTTCTTCCTGCCAAAGCTCAACTCAAACTCCAACCGACAAAACGGGCACTTCCTTTGAGTTCCTCCCAGTTCTTGACTGGATTGGCTGTCACTCACAATAGACTGCTGCTGTTGGTCAAAAAGGCATGAAGTCTAAACTACATCTCCCAGAGTCACTGCCCATACAATCCTCTTGTGGCTGGCTCAGATTATGAGTCCAAGTTCTGATTCGTCAAGACACCATTTTAGAGCTAGCTTACCCACACTGATTGGTCAGTTCAGCAGTTCAAAACTAGAATGGGGAACTAGCAGACACAGTTCTGACTGCAAGAAAGCAGGTTAGACAAACTGTAATTTCATTATTACTCTAAATAATTTCTGCAAACAGTTACATCTTTCAGATAGGTTCCCTTTGCACTCTAGTGACTGCAAAAATGAAGTGAATTGGCAGCAGCTCAAGTGGTACTCAGAGAAGCACACAGTCCCCCCATACAAACTAATTATGTCTGCAAGCAGACAGCTCTTAAAGAGACAGTACCAGAGGCTCTAAAAACACTCACTGATAAATGGCTTAAATGCCAAACACCATTCAGGCTTGGAGCATTCAAGCAAGCTCCTGGAAGTCTTTTGGGAACCCCCATTTGCAGGGGGGTTACACCAGCAACAAAGGCAGTAGAGAAAATTCCTCCTCCTTCCCAGGGAGGCAAAGGTCTCTATTCCAGATACTTCCTTGCAGAAAAGAAAAATGGGGAGTGGTGAACTAACCTCGACCTCAGGCATCTGAACAGACACTTGCTCAAAGCAAAATTCAGAATGGTCACTCTCACAACAATGATTCATTCTCTTCTGCAAGGAGACTGGCTAGTCTCCCTGGATCTCAAGGACGCCTATTTTCATATCCCAATAAGGCAGTCCCACAGACAGTTCCTAAGGGTCAGGCTGCCATCAGGGCACTACCAGTTTGCAAGCATCCCCTTCGGCCTTTCTTCAGCTCCAAGAGTATTCACCAATTGCATAGATGTAGTGGCAGCTTATCTCCGAAAACAGGGCATTTCAGTCTACCCATATTTGGATGACTGGCTCCTGGTGAGCAAGACTCCTCTGAAAGTGGAAGAAAAGCCCTCAACATCACAAAGCAAACTTTGCAGTCTCTGGGCTTCCTTACAAATGAAAAGAAGTCCCATGTGACCCTAACTCAGCTCCTCACTTTTATTGGAGCAGAGCTGGATACACAGCAAAGCAGGGCCTTCCTCCCAGCAGACAGGATAAACAATTTCCTGTCATTGGCAGACTCCTTCGTCTTGTGATAGCCCAGACCAGTCAGACACTTTCTAAAGCTCCTGGGACACATGGTGTCCACCACAGTGATTGTTCCAGGAGTCAGGTTCCAGATGAGGGACACACAGTGTCACTGGTTCCAAAAAATCAATCTTTTTCCAAGCTGGTTCCAGTCACAAGAACCTTACTCCAAGCTCTGGACTGGTGGAAGGATTCTGCCAACCTGTCGGTGGGAATCCCCTTCCAACTGGCTTCTCCCACGAAGCTCATTATCACAGATGCCTCACTCCTGGGATGGGGAGCTCATCTAGGCAATCATTCAGTTAGTGGCTCTTGGACCCCCAAGGAATCTGCAAGCCACAGGAGCTCAGAGCCATCTACCTTTCCCTGAAGTCCATTGCCCCACGGTTAAAAGGCCATTCAGTGTAGATCAGAACAGACAACACTAATGCAATGTTTTACATAAACAAACAGGGTGGCACAAAGTCTACAGTGCTCTGTACAGAGGCAATGAAAATTTGGTCCATGGCCTACTCTCTTGGCATCAGCCTTTCAGCTGTACACCTTCCAGGCAAGGACAACACTCTGGCGGATGACCTCAGTCGCATCAGCCAGGGGCACAACAAGTGGATTCTGAACAAGCAGGTCCTTGCCCAGTCTTCAGGAGGTCGGGCACACCAGAAATAGATCTGTTTGCCTCTCACCTCAATCATCAGCTTCCTCTGTACTACTGCAGGCCCCCAGCACTAGGGACTCTTCCAACAGAGGCCTTGTTCCCTGGACTGGTCAGGGAAATTCCTTTATGCCTTCCTACTGATACACAGAGTGCTGCTGAAGTTAAGGTTCCAGCCTGCAACGATGATCCTGGTGGCACTGGATTGGCCAAGACAGTTGTGGCTCTCTCTCTCCTGCTAGCCCTAGCCTATAGCAAGCCTATCTAACTTCCTCTCAGTCACTCAATCGACTCTTCCTTAGACAAGGGTGACATCCCAATCTGCATTCTCTTCACCTCAAGACCTGGCTCTTGAGGAGTTAGAGTACCCAGATTCCCCGTATTCAGAACAGGTCCTTAAAATCCTGAACATGGCCAGGAAAACTTACATAGCTAACTGGAAAATATTTTCTTTCTGGTGCAGAAGGCAGTGTATACGTCCTCTAAAACCATCAGTCCCAAATCTTTTAGATTATTTGGTGCACTTGAAGGCCTCATCCTTGAAGCTGTACTCAGCTGCAATTTCTGCATACCTGTCCATAGACAAAGAGCAGTCAGTCCGTTCTTTGCTTGTTTTTAAAGGCCTTCTCCACCTTTAGCCCCCAATCAGGGAACCTGTTCCCCTTTGGAGCCTTAACCTGTGCATTGCCAAGCTTATGGAGTCATCTTTTGAACCCATGGCTATGACCCATCTAAAATACGTCACTTGGAAGACAGTCTTCCTAGTTGCCATTACCTCTGCCAGAAGGATTTCAGAGTTGCAAGCACTCTGCACAGATCCTAACTACATTATCCTTCATAGGGACAAGGTAGAGCTCAGAACAAACAGGAAATTTCTGCCTAAGATGGTCTGTGAGTTCCTGTTTCTTCACCGAAAAATCCACTCCTGGAGAACACAGACTCTACAGTCTGGATTTGAAAAGATCCGTATTCTACTACTTGGACACACCAAGCAGATCAGGGGCTCCACTACCCACCTTTTCCTCACCTATGGGGAGGTAGGTAGAGGAAGGCCAGCCACTAAGAGAACTCTCTCTCTCAATGGATAATCTCCTGTATTCAGTTTTGTTATGACAAGGCTGGTAAACAGCCCCGTGAGGGCTTCCTGGCCCACTCCACCAGGGGCACTCCTGCCACAGTGGCAGCTGCAAGGGACATTCCATTGCTCTATGTCTATAAAGCAGCTACCTGAAAGACTACACACATTTACAAAACATTACTGTCTGGATGTACAGTCAAGGTCTGATGCCAGATTTGGCAGAGTGGTCCTGCAGAGCCTCTTTCCTAAGTAGGTTCTCTACCTGCCTCCCAACTGCACTGCTTTACAGTCTCTGCACACTGTTACTGATGCTAAAGGGCCCCTGGGGTGAGAAGAAAAAATTACTCACTGTAGTAGTATTGTTTTTTCCAAGATGTCCTTTAGCATCAGTAAGCTCCCAACCCTCCTCCCCAATTCACCTAATCAAAGAGGACTCTGCTTCCTCAGTTCCTTTGCCAAATCTGTTCCTGAACTTTTGAATGGCATTTAAAGCAAAGTTTACATGTTTTTTTTATCTGTTCATGCTGTTGCATGATTTTTTAAATCCTGTTGGTTCACACTTTACATGGGCATGCTTCCTGTTCTATCTTTGAACAAATTCTGATGCCCTCTGGGCAGGCTCTTCTCAGCACACCCTCCAACTCTTTCCTGATTGGGTGATTCACTTAGTTCATTATGATAGTCTCCTCCGACGAGGCAGTTCATCCTAGTCAGCTTGCTGCACACTGTTGCTGATGCTAAAGGACACTTTGGAAGAAATATTACTACGACGAGTAATGTTTTCCTCTCCGTCATCGTCTCACTCAATGACTTCACTGCCTAATACTGTCTCCCAGGCAGTTTTAAATTCAAGAGCCATACTTTCGGCTCTGTTGATGGGACTTGCTCAATCATCCAGGCCCTCATCAACAACTGTGGGCCCATCTGCTTCTCCGAGCCTATCGACGGCTCACTCATCGATGACACCACTGGGAACACCAATAATCCATTTTCCTCCCTTGCCTCCGCCGTCTTGGGGGACTTTATACAGTCCCCCTGCAGGCCCAAACTTCGTCGTGAACAGCCATGACCCCAGGAGATGGACATTACCTCCAGGGGTCGGGATTTCCTGCACCGTCGATGATGGTTTCTTCATTGACAACCCATTTTCTGAACCACATTTGGTGCCTCAGCCGTTTTCCTTGTCGACGATCCTTTTTCCGGATTTACATTTGGTGCCTCAGCCACCACCAATTCTGTCAGTAATCCCAATAGGGCCTACTACTACTACTGCATCTTCAGTGGCCATACAACTCCAAATGGCAGTGGTCGATATCCAGGCTCTGGTAAGTACTATCCTGGATTTGACCCAGAAGGCCACCACTACTACAAGTGTGCATTCTCCCGCACCCCTTCCAGCCCCACTGAGGCGTCCTTCCACTTCTCCTACTGCTAGTGCATCCTCTGTTTCCCCTGCTCCTTCCCCAGACATCGACATGGAAGGGGGACAGTATGAACAGGACTGGGATCAAGAAGAGGATGAAGAAATGGATGAAGTTACTGCATCTTCAACATCCACTGCTTTTTCGCTGGGAGAGGAGAGAACTCCATACCTCCCTTGCTTTCCGATGATTCCCAGCTTCACTAACATTATGCAACATCTTCAAAAAACATTTGATTTCAAAGAAACCAAACAGGACACCTCCAGGTGAAAATTGGCCCACTACTTGGAACTACCGCCGTCTCCCCCCAACCCCCGTGGAAGCCTATGAAGATGTCATTCTGGCAGCATGGCACCAACCATTCAATATTCCCTCAGCACCTAGAAAAGCCTACAGGATATGTCAGGCTCCAGCAGGACACTCATATTTTGCAACACCTCCACAGGCAGACCTTGTGGTTATCAGTGCAGCCCATGATAGGTCTGTACGACCTAAACATTTAAGTGCTCTCCCCCCCCAGACAAAGAATTTAAGAAATTGGATGCGGAGGGCAAACGGATGTCCTCATCGATCCTTACTTTATGAATCTTGAATTAGATGGCCCACCTCCTGAAGTATCAAGAGGAACTTTGGAAGATGGCCCAGGCTTCCACACAAGCCTTGCCAGATACTGCATCCAAGAAGGAATTGATGAAAACATTAAAGACTGCAGCAGTGGTGGGCCACCATTTGCTGAGAGCAGCGTATGATGCTGTCGACCCCATAGCTCAGGCATCCAGTACAGGCATATGTTTGAGGAGACGCTCGTGGCTGCGGGTCTCCGGATTTGCAGCAGATGTGCAACAGTCCATACTTAATGCTCCCTTTAAGGGTCACAAACTTTTTGGAGCCCCTGTTCAAGATATTTTGACGTACTTGCGGCTGTCGGGACACACACTGAAATTGGTACAGTCTTTATACCATACCCAACCAAAACCATTCTATAAAGCCACATTTCAGACATCGATCACTAAACAGAGATCTGCTTCCAAGCAACCCGCCAAGCGAAAGGCCACTCTCTCTCCCTGCCAGGACCTACAACCGCCACTAAGTCCACCCACCTAGCTGCTGCAGTCCCTCCCCAGGGACCTGCCGAAGCGTGAGAATTTCCCAGAGCCCATGGTCCTAGGGCCCCAACTACGCAGGTAAGGAGGCAATTCTCCCTGTATCTTCAGGGATGGTAGTCAGTAACAGATGACGCCTGGGTGTTCCAACTCAGTTAAGACGCACATTAGACCTGATAAGTGCACCCCTGGACATGCCACCAAAACGAACCACCCACCCACCCGATCACGAGGCAGTTCTACAAGCAGAGATCCAAGCACTCAAACAAAAAAATACATAGAACTGATCCCTCCTCACCAGGAGGGTCACGGTGTCTTCTCCCACTTCTTCCTTATCCCGAAAATGACCAGAGAATCTCAGGCCGGTTCTAGACCTCAGGCAATTAAATCTTTTCATACAATACAAGAAATTCAGGATGGTTACCCTACCAACCCTCCTCCCCTTGCTGAACAAGGGAGACTAGCTCTGCTCTCTAGTGATGAAGGATGCATACTTACACATACTGATACACCCAGCTCACAGAAAACATCTCCGCTTCTCTTTCAAGCATCACCACTGTCAGTTTCGTGCACTCCCCTTCGGGCTCTCTTTGGTCCCCATGGGTATTTACGAAGTGCCTGGCAGTGATGGCAGCGGCCTTATAAAGGGCAGGGCACTGAGTCTTTCCCTATCTGGATGACTGGCTCCTAAAAGCTTAGTTAAAACACCAACTAGCAGCAACCCTCTCCCAAACACTTGTGCTGTTTTCCTCTCTAGGCAAAACTGTCAACATCTCCAGTACATTGGAGCCTTACTGGATACTTCCATGGGCTCTGCATTCCTGCCTCGGGATCGGTGGAAAAGCTCATCAACCTGGCATCCCCATATCTCGGCAACAGCACGTATGTCTTGGCCTGTTGCTACCTCAGGTTACTCCCATGCTCGACTGAATATGTGCTTCTTACAATGAACCCTGCAAGTGCAGTGGGACCAGAAATCAGACAGTCTGGACACGGACATCATGGTCTCAACCCCAGCAAGACAGTTCTCCAGTGGTGATGACTTTAGAGAACCTATTACGGAGGATCCCCTTTCATATTCCCAGTCTACAACAAACCCTGACCACAGACACATCTGCACAGGGTTGGGGAACTCATCTAGACACCATGCAGACCCAAGGCATGTGGCATCCTGCGGAGGCCCATCTCCATGTCAACATTCTGGAGATGCATGTAGTTCTGTATGCTTTACAAGCTTTTCAACACCTGCTACTGCTGGTTAGTCTTCTGAGACAGAAGGACAATGTACTGGTTCATTACCCTAACAAACAGGGGGGCACCCACTATTACCCACTATGCAGGGAAGCAATGAGAGTCTGGTAGTGGGCGATAGAACATGAATTACACCTCCCAGGCAGCATGAACATACTGGTGGACACTCTTAGTCACTCCAAAACCCCGCACACACAATAGGAGCTCCTTCAGTTAGTTGCTGAAGACCTCTTCAACCACTGGGGACGCCCAGAGCTAGACCTGTTTGCCTCTCCTCATGATGCAAAATTGCCACGCTGCTGCTCACTAGAGCCCGGACCGGTGGTTGTCGGGCTAGATGCATTATCATTCTCCTGGATGGAAAGATTCCTTTATGCCTTCCCTCCATTCCCACTTAAACGGAGAGTGCTGCTCAGTCTGCTCCAGGATCATGCAACCATGATCCTTATAGCCCCTCTCTGGTGTCGTCAGGTATGGTTCCCCCTGCTACAACAGTTAGCAGTCCAAGATCCCATTCCCCTTCCCATCTTTCAAACAACATGAAGTCTTGCTGTATTCTGACTAATGCAGTTAGCTCCAGCCTTTAAACTGCCCCGGAGAACAAAGGGTTAAACTTTCTATGCAGAGCTCGAGCTCGGTTGGTGGGTGTCTGTTTCCCTTTGAAATCTAACCATCAAATTCTTTACTCCGCCTCACTGAACAGTCACTCCGGAGATGTCTCCTGCAGCTCGGTTCGAAAGTCGGTTGAAGTGTCGGTTTACCGTCGGTTTTTAACCGAAAATTATTTTCCACATAGTCTGTTCAGTCTCTGTCTGTGGTACCGTGAGTATGAGATAGGTTTCGTACTGTTTTTTCTGTGTGGAACTTGTAAAAGTGTGGATTGGTTTGGCTGAACCGATCAGTTGTTATATCTTGTATCTTACTTTAGTGTGTGGTTACCGGTCCTTATTGGTTCTAAAAAAAAGTGTTTGGTACGTTTTTTCCCAGACCTGCGACATGGTTAGGAACCGATAAGGAAGTCTTGCCTGGCGGTGGCCAGAAAAGGGTAAGTTGGTTAGGTTGGCCATGTCTGAGAAACCCAAGAAAAAAACGGGCCCACCGGGTTTCAACACTGCAGTGAGTGTGGGGAGGTCTTTGCTAAGGCCGATCCCCACACCACCTGTGTTTATTGTCTGGGGTTTGAACACCTCGATTCAGATTACCAAATCTGTAAAAACTTTCCCAAATCTACCCTTGAAAAGAGATTAGGTAGACTGAGGGAAAAGGAGGCCGAGAAGTCCGCTGACCCAGATGGCCAGCCCGGTTCGGTTCTGACCGAACCAGGAGGAGTGCCCTCTGACCAGGGCGATACTTCTTCAGGCAAAAGGAATGCCGATCCCGAGGGTTTGGTTCCGACAAAAAGAAAACACAAAGAGAAATCATCCGGTTCGGATCCAGAAGCCCAAGTTCCGACCACCGAGGAAAATAGCTAGAGCGATTCAGATTGTAGAATCGCTTCGCCCGGTTCCGACCGATCCGGCACCTTTTGGGAGGGGCTCAGTTTGGTCGGTTCCCCCAGTTCGTAATTATACCCCTGAAGAATTTTATGAACCGGAGCTTGAGGAGGAGGGAGGGTTTGAAGATGATGCTGGTAATGGTGAAAGTCTGGATGTGCCTGTTGAACCGGACATCTCCCCAGACAGACCTTCAGGTGTATCCCCTCCTAGGCTTTCTGAGTCCCCTTCCCACTTTATGTTCTACAGAATGGTGGCTGAGACTCTCCAGCTTCCTATGGAGGATCAACAGGAGCCTGATTTTGTGGAAATGATGTACATCCCAGAGTCCAGGAGACTGTCTATTCCCGTTCACAAATCTTTTGGGAAGCAGACACAAAAAATCTTGAAGTCTCCCAATTCTATACCTCCTGGTGATAGAAGAATGGACAGGAGGTATACACTTTCAGGCTGGGATACGGAGTTTTTATATCAGCAATGCAGCCATGTTGTGGTGTGCAGGCTGCTGCCTGTGATAAGGTAAACATTACCATACGTGTCATCTTCCTTGGGACTCAGGCAGGCGAATTATATGGCCTATACAGCCAGGTACCAGAAGTCCCGGTGGGACACTGTACTGGCACGGGCTAAACAGGCCTCCCCCAGCTAGCCAAGATGCTAAAGGAGGTGGCTGCAGATCGGATCAATGCATCAAAAGTTCAGTTCTAGGGACATGGATATGTTGTTCATCCACACTGTCTGGCAGGCTCCTTGCCACTTTAAATCTTGCCGGAAGGTCTTCAAGCTGGCTTCTCCCACCCACTCGGGTGGTAAAACTCTCGGCTCCGCCCCATGATGCTGGATCTTCCTTACCACTTGGAAGCTCAGGTTTCCCTCCTTAACGCTCTGCGTATAGACTGAATCCTGATTCTTCGGTTCGCCTGAAACTTATTCTCAAATTTTCAAAACTTCGGTCAAATTACACCCTCGCGTCTGCGATGGACAAATCGACTCCCGGATTTCGACGGTGCCCATGTGGGCAGAAAATGTCCAGGACAGATCCGCACTCCACGTGCATCTACTGCCTCGGTCTAGACCATGACCCGCAGGCCTGCGAGTTATGCTGTTTGTTTTCAGCCAACATCCTGGAAGACCGCGCTGCCTGGTTACAACAGGCGAGCGCTACCGCTGGTAAAGTTGAAGAATGCCCGTTGGGCAGTGACCGCGGCAGCTGGCTCGGCTGAGCAACTCGAGCAGATGATCGCCCTCGAGGAGCAGACGGCACAGACTGCATCATCCTCTTCCTTGGTCGCGGCATTTATCCCGCTCTCTTTGTGTTCCTCCTACTCACCTTCTTTTAAGGAGCTTTGCCAATCCCTTTCCATGAAGGGAGAGGGGCCATCGGGACATTCTTCTCAGTCCAAAAAGAAGGACTCGAAAGGTAAGTCCACGTCGGTGTTAGGTAGGGGCGGGAGAGGTCCCTTCCGACAGTCGACACTCTACTGCCGGTGGGGTTGCGGCTAGGGCCGCTGGCTTCCTGGTGTCCCGTCAGGTCAGCCAGCCGAGACACCCATCGACACGGTTGAGATTTTTCTCGACCCGTCGGACGGGCTGTCGACTGGTGAAGCAGACAACCCTTCTTCACCGGTTCCCCCGGTGGAGACCGAGGACTTGCCTGCGCCTCCTGTGCCGGAGTCCCCGGTCAAGGCTTCTGAGCCGAGGGAAGAGCGGGTGTCCCCAGCCCCTTCCCAGACACGTCCTCGGAAACACCGAGGGTGTCAGTCTCGGACATCGTCTCAGTCCAGCCGATCCCACCAACATCGGTGGTCTCAGTCTCTGCACCGAAGTAAGCGGCGCTGCCGCCCGTCCTCGTCTTCCTCCTTGGAAGGGGAGAGGCTTCGGCATAAATTGCATCGACGCTACGAGGACCTGATGTGGCAGCAGTTACTTCTGTCTGGGAACAAGCCAACGCCGTCGCCTTCCCCGGCCATCAAGTGGCTGTCACCCGAACGGCCGAAACAATCCCTCACTGTAGTCGAGGTGCCCAAGCCTGAGCCAGTTGTTCGGCCGAAACCAGCTGCCCCACCGATTGTGGTGGAACCTCCGCCTCCACAACCGAAATCGGGGGTGCCGACCAAGGACTCTCGGTCGGGTCAGGCCTGCCTCACAGGTTGTCGGTCGTCCTCACTCCCGACCGTCCTCGGCAGGTGGAGGGTGGCTCAGGCCCCAGGCAGCTCTTCGCGGACTCCTCGGACGACTCCTCCCTGTTCTCCAGGCCCATTGACCTGAAGTCCTCCGGGGGCCAGTCAATGGACGAAAGCCCATTGTCCTTTATGGGTCTGCTTCGGCTCATCTCGGAGTCCACCGGGATGCACCTCGAGCACGTATCCAAGCAGGCCAAGTATCCCCTAACGGAGATACTGGACCGAGGGGATTCACCCACGGAGGCCTTTCCGGTGGCTGAAGCCATTGTTGGCCCGGCCTTGGAGCTCTGGCAGCGGCCTGCTTCCTGTCCTGCGCCTTCAGCCAGGATGGCCAGGAAGTATGCAGTCCCTACCGGCTTTTGTCCAGTTTTTGGAACACCCCTCCGCCGAGGGGTTGGTCACCTATAGCATTTTCCGGCATTCCGGGAACGCTAGGGATGTGGATAAGCCCCCGATAAGGAGTCCAAAAAGCTGGACTGTGCCGGGTGCAAGGTGTACGCTGCATCCTCCCTTGGCCTCCGCCAGGCCAGCTCGCCCGTGCTGATGGCACACTTCTCCCACGTCCTCATGGGCTCCCTGGATGAGGTGATCCCTCATCTCCCGGTCGACCTGCAGACCACAGTCAGGCAGGTACAGGACCAGGAAAGGGCAGTGGCAAAATAGCCACTCCAAACGGCTCTGGACATTGGAGACTCCTGTGCCAGATCAGTTGCGGCCGCAGTGGCCATGCGCCGCAGAGCATAGCTGAGGATATCCACCTTCACGGCGGATACCCAGCATAAACTGGCGGATGTCCCCTTTGGCCCTGGAGTGGAAGGTCACCTCCAGCGGATCGAAAAGTCCAGTGCCACTCTGGACTCGGTCACCTCCGCCCAGAAGGACAAGGATCGTCGACAACAGCAACATAAGTCCTTTCGCGCTTATGCGCCTGCGGCGCGTCCGGCCCAACAGCACCAACACCGGGGCCAGCAGGCTCACGCTTGGAACCCCAGAGCCAAGCTAGCAGCTTCCTCTAATAGGAAGCAGGGAGGAAAAGGTCCAGGAGGTCCCTCGGCCAGTCCCTCCTCCAAGCCTGCCCAGTGATGGGTTGAGGGGTGTCGCCCCCAGCCTAGTCGCTCCCCCCTTGGTTCCCCCTGTGGGGGAACGGCTCCGCCACTTCCTTTCCACCTGGTCCGCTGTCACCACAGACCGCTGGGTGTTGGTGGTAGGAAAGGGTCTGCCCCTGGAGTTGGAGCAGGCCCCGCCCTTCCGAGCCGTTACCGCTCGGGGGGCTACAGGGTCCGCAGCCTCTCTGTCGGCTCGCAGTGTCGATATCGCCCTGCTCCTTGAAAAAGAGGTGCTCAGGAAGGTGGCGGATCCTCCTCCAGACCCGGGGTTTGTGTCCAGGTACTTCCTGGTCCCAAAACGGACAGGGGGTTGGCGCCCCATTCTCGACCTGCACGACCTGAACAGGTTCCTAAGGTCTCGGACCTTCAGGATGGTCACTCTGGCTCAGATAATCTCATCCTTGGAACGAGGAGTGTGGTTCTGTTCTCTGGACCTCCAGGACGCGTTCTTTCATGTCCCAATCAGTCCATCCCACTAGAGATTCCTCTGCTTCTGGGCAGAGGGATCCCTCTACGAGTTCCAGGCCATGCTCTTCAGCCTTTCCCTAGCTCCCAGGGTCTTCACCAAATGTATGGCAGTGGTAACAGCATTCCTGCGGCGCTGAAGTGTCCGGGTGTACCCCTACCTGGACGACTGGCTGATTGCAGCCCCCTCCAGAACGGAGGTGGAGTGGTCCAGAGATCTGGCCCTCCAGGTTTGCTCTCAGGTTGGCCTCCTCATCAACAAGGCAAGTCGGAACTCATGCCAACGCAGGTGATGCAATTCATCGGGGCAGAGCTCGACTCTCTACGAGCCAGAGCACGGCTCCTGGCGGACAGGGCCGTGGTTCTTTCCTCCTTTGCCCAATCATTTCAGGTTGGGCAATTGCGCCCTGACCGGGACTTCCTGCACCTCCTGGGCATCATGGCGGCTTGCACCAGCGTGGTCCGTTGGGCCCGTTGGTACATGCGTCCCCTTCAATGGGGGCTGGCCAGCCAATGGTCACAGCACTTCGATCCGCTGGATCAGCTAGTGACAGTGATCCAGGGGATGTGGACCTTTCCAGCACATCTGTGGGAGGGCATCCCGTTTGTCCGCCCCAAGCTGACGGTGTCTCTATCGACCAATGCCTCTCTGATGGGTTGGAGTGCCCATCTGGGGGAGCACAGAGTGCACGGCCTCTGGTCCCCTCAGGAGTCCCGATGCTACATCAGCCTGCTGGAGCTTCGGGTGGTTCGTCTAGCCCTCACCGCCTTTGCTCCATTTCTACGGGGTCAAGTGGTTCAGGTCCAGACGAACAATACCTAACCATGTACCCTAAACTGCCAGGGGCGGGATCGCTCCATGCCTCTGTGCAGGGAAGCTCTCCACATTTGGTCACTCGTGCACAGCCTGGAGGCGGATCTCCTTGCCATCCATGTGGTAGGAGCCTCCAACACCCTGGTTGATGCCCTAAGCCGGATAGGGGCTGCGTCCCACGAGTGGTCTCTCCTGCCGGAGGTAGTATGAGATCTGTTCTCCCACTGGGGCACGCCTCAGGTGGATCTGCTTGCCTCCAGGGAGAATGCGAAGCTGAAACTGTTTCATGCCCGCCCCCCTCAGCAGGGCTTGCTGCAGGGGGGATGCCTTCTCAAGGCCGTGTACCCCAGGCCTCTTCTACGCCTTTCCCCCATTTCCCTTGATCCGCAAGGTGCTTCTCAAGGCGAGGAGGGACAAGGCGCAGGTGATTCTGGTAGCCCCAGACTGGCCCCGTCAGTTCTGGTATCCAGATCTCCTCAGTCTCAGCTCCAGGCTCCCGAAGCAGCTTCCAGCCCGCCTGGACCTGATCTCAGTCAGTCAGGGGAAGGTATTCCATCAGGACCTTTAATCCCTGCATCTGACGGCCTGGTTCCTGAGTAGCTAGAGTTCCAGGCCTTGGGTCTTTCCGACAAGGTCCTCAATGTTGTTGAGGCGTCCCGTAAGGAGTCGACCAGAAAATGCTACTCCTTCAAATGGAAGAGATTCTCCATTTGGTGTCAGGGCAAGGGCCTGGCCCCTTCCTCCTGTTCCTTGGCAAGCATTCTGGACTACCTGAGGTCCCTTTCTCAGCAAGGGCTTGATCGGCGACCCTTAAGGTGCACCTGGCAGCCATCTCTGCTTACAGGCGCAGGCGGAAGCAGTCGATGGCGCAGGGAGAAGGTGGTGAGGCGCTTTTCAAGGCCTTGATCACATATCCCCTTCGGTGCGAGAACCTACACCTCCGTGGGATCTACTGCTGGTATTGGCTAAGCTCATGGGCAAGCCGATGCACAGGTGTGACATCTCTCACCTGTCATGGAAGACCACCTTCTCGGTGGCTATCATGTCAGCCAGAAGGTATGGGGGAGCTCCAGGTGCTTTCCATCGAGTCTCCCTATCTGGTCTTCCACAGGAACAAGGTTGTCCTGTGCCCCCACCTGAAATTCCTTCCGAAGGTGGTGTCGGGGTTTCATCTTAACCGGGTGTTGACTCTGCCGGTGTTGTACTAATCACACCTCGGAGGCGAATATAGGCTTCATACTTTGGACCCTGAAGAGCGCTCGCTTACTACAAGAAGCGGACAGCTGAAGTTAGGGGAGAGGTTCGCCAGCTGTTTGTCACCTACGCTGAAGCCGCACCTGGCAGACCTGCAGCCAAGCGGACAATAGGCAGGTGGGTCACCTCCTGCATAGATGTCTGCTATAGGTTGGCGGGCATGGAGCCTCCCAGAGGGATAAGAGCTCATTCTACCCACCATACCGCTACATCTGTGGCTGCTTTGCCTCCAGGGACATCCCTATCCAGGAAATCTGCAGGGCTGCTACCTGGAAGTCAGCACACACCTTCATCACCCACTACCACATCGACCTTGAGTCACGCCGGGATCCTGGTTTTGGGGCCTCGGTTCTCCAGTCTTTCTTTCCCAAGTGGGGGTGTGCGCCTTGCCTCCCTCCTCCTGGAGAACTGCTAGGAGTCTGCCAGACAGTGTGGATGAACAAGATATCCATGTCCCTAAAAATACAGGTTACTCACCTGTAACAGGAGATCTTACCCGAGAGAGGGCTCTTGCAGTAGGTAATTACATACAGGACTGATGTCGGCAGGACCCACGGAAAATTTCTAGTAACGGTCCCTGGCGAGTTGCCGCCCCATGTCAGGTGACGGCGTCAGGCGGCGTCAGTATAAAGGCGGTCCCACTCGCCTCCAGTTCTTTCCGCCCGTCCAGCTCGTGCAGCGCCTCGCGGTAAGTTAAGTAGCTCCACCCTGTTACTACATCTTTTTACAAAAGTTATCGATATTTTGAGTCTTTTTCAGGTCGAGCGATAGGTTTATACGTTCCCCTTCAAAAATAAAGTGCGACTATTAACTGCCCACAGGCGGTCACTCCCTCTGCCTTTTTTGTAGACCCGACCACCACGGTTGACAAGTGCCGCATTGCCTGCATTTTAATCACCACCGCATGAATGATGCCAGCGGTCCTTGGAAGCCCATCTTCTTAAAAGATGATGTCTGCAGTGGAGAAGAGTTGAAGAAACTCAGGCGCGTTGACCTCCCAAAGGACACAAGGCGGAAAAAGAAAGGCACCGGAAAGGCCTCCTCCGCGACTCCGGCGAGCCACGGCTCAGTAGCGTCCCCTCGGGGATCGTCGATGGCAGCCTCCATGGCGTTTGAGGCTTCAGCCCACCCGTCGAGCTCGCGTTGGGCCCCGCCACCTCACCCAGGCAAGGCTTCTGCCCCAGTACTGCCGCGGGCTCGCGGCCTACTGGTGCGGGCGCCTCCCATAAGCGGACGTCGGCTCCTCCGATGCCTGCGGGGAGAAGGCTGCTAAGGCGCCTGACCCGCCGGGCGGCGCGGCCGAGTGTCCCCTGGGACCGGGCAGCTTCCATCCTCGGCCCACCTCCGGCCCAGGGACCCCTTAAGTCGGACGCCGGCTCCTCTGGCGTCGCGGGATTCTACCCCTAAGTCACCATCGGCTCCTCTGTCTGCGCCCGGCACGAACCTCGACAGACCCTCCGCCGTCTATCGTCCCAGGGTTTCCCCGCAGCCTGCTGCTGTCCGAGAGACCCGTGTTGCCCTACCTGACCCGGATTTTTACCTCCATCCCCGGGCCAGAGACCACGAGATGCTTTCCCTTGCGTCAGACCCCCTCACGGAACTGGATCTGGCGGGGGCCCCTGGGCGGCTCTGACACCGGCCCGCCCGGCGCCAGCCCCTCCAACGCCCGGCCGGGGATACTCCTCTTCCATGTCCCCCCAGCAGACCCTATACTATTGATCCGCCCGAGGGCTTCCTACTGGGCGTCTGCTCCGGCAGCTCCTCCGGTGCCCGGGTATCCGCCGTCGTATCAGGCGCCGGCTTACCGGGTCCGCGTATCCTGCGCGGTACCCAGCGCCAGTCCTGCGCCGCAGTACCCGGCTCCGTATTCCGCAGCTGGGTTACGGATACTATCGCTTACGGATATAATCTGTACAACTATCCCCTCCTCCTCCTCCTCCTCCTCCTCCTCCTCCTCCTCCACCCCCCCTAGGCGCGGTGGATCTTCAGGAGACTCTGGCCTCCTGGTGGGCTGAAGCCAGGCTCAGCTCACAAAATCGAGCCGCCTTCGGCTGACAGTGCCTCCGGCCCCATCGCCCCAGGCGGTACACTCCCTCTCCGCCTCTGGATTCGAGCGTCTCCCCGGGATCAGAGAGGCAGACTTGCCGATCAGGGATTCCCCAAGAACCCGTTCCTCCCCTAGGCAAGTCAGGGTCTTACTCTGCTTCAATTCTTCTTCTTCTTCTCCTTCTCTCTCGGGACTCGGTTCCTCTGATGGATGCTCCGGGAGGGCAACGACTCACGCTCTCCGTCCAAGCCCGGCCGAGGACTCCTCAAAGTCTCCTCGGAGGATCCTTCCTTCATGAGTTGCTCAGGAAGATCAGGAGGTACATCAGTGGGCGTTCCTTAGGCAGATCCTCAGCGGGTTAAACTACGCGAACATCTGGACTTGCCCTACAGTTTCTCTTGTACCACCCTGGATCGGAGCCTCATGCCCACCTGTTTCACCATTTGGAAACAACATTAGCTAGCCCACTTCCTCGAAGTCCAACCAGGCTATACCAGGCTCCGGAGGTGTAGACTTTTAGGTCTCACCCCGTGCAGACTCGGTTGTGATTAAGCGCCGCTCACGGCGATCAGCACACCCTAAACATGAGCTCGTCTCCTCCAGATAAGTCTAGCCTTCTGGATCAGTATGGAAGAAGATCACGGCTTCTTCACACTAGGGATTAGGGCCCTAAGTATAGTAGCACTTATGAGGGATTACCAGAAGGCCGTCCTTGCAGGCGGAATCTAAGATTGACTCCTTGCCTGACTCCCAAGTCAAGCAGTTAGCTGACCTTGTCCGTTCTGCTCGTTGACAGATCGTCACATTCTGGCTGACGACCTCTGATACTGATGGACACATGAAGCGGAGCTCCTCATTCGCCGTAAGTCTTGACGTCCGCCTGGCTCAAGTGTCAGGTTTGGTCCGGAGGTGCAGATTCGCAATTCAGGAAGCACCTTTCAGGGGTTGAGTGCTTTTCAGTGGTGATGTCAGAGACATCATCACCGACTTACTGGAGGGGCGGCCTGAAATCTGTGGATTCCATGTGCAGTCCCATCCCTCACAGGCGCCGTCCCTTTGCATGAGCGCTGGCCGTTCCCCAAGGAGGTGGGCCATGCGTCGGGCCCCTACAGCTGCCAGGCCCCGCCGCCCAAAAAGCAGCGGGTGCCCCAGCTGCAGCGCTGCCCATACCACCTGACTCCTTCCTCTCCCACCACCTCGGTCTCCCGGAGGAACTGGTAGGAGGAGGTTCTCCCTCCACCTTCCAGGTTGGGAGAGGATAACATCAGATTCATAGGTGCTTCAGATTATATGAGGGGCACTCCATAGGTTTCTGAGAAACCTCCATGCCACCCCTCTGAAGTCCTCTTACTCAAGGGACCATCTTCCTTTGGTCAGGGAAGAAATCTCTACTCTTCTCACGAAGCAGGCCATAGAACCCGTCCCTCCTCACCTCCACGGGACAGGCTACTATTCCCATTTCTTTCTTGTACCAAAGAAGACGGGAGATCTCAGACCCATTCTCGATCTCAGCTCCCTGAACCTCTATGTAGAATACAAGAAGTTCAGGATGCTCTCCCTTCAAACCCTTCTGCCCCTTCTTTAGCTGGGCCAATGGCTTTGTGCACTGGATATGCAGGATGCATACCTGCACATCCCCATTCGTCCCTCACACCGGAAGTACCTCCGGTTTGCTTTCCAGGAACATTACCAATTCGGGCACTCCTTTTGGTCTTTCCTCAGCTCCCCGGTTTTACCAAATGCCTGGCGGTGGTAGCGACCCCACCTGCATACCTTAAGGAGTTCAGGTGTTTCCCTACCCGAGACGATTGGCTCTGGCAATCTCGTCCAGTGAGGAACTCCTGCATTTTCTCCCTCACAGCAGGTTTCCTTGTCTGAGTATCACCATCAACCATTCCAAGTCTCCATCTGGACCCTTCCCAGAGACTCCCAGTTCATCGGGGCAATCCTCGTCTGACAGTGTGCAAGGCCTTCCTGCCTTAGGACGGGGGCCTCCCTCCAATCTGAATTTCCCTACTTTCAGAGCACTTGGGAAGGGTTCCGGCGAGGTCGGTGCTCCGTCTTTTGGGGCTGATGGTGGCCCGCCATCCAGGCGGTTCAGCGCGCAACTCCACATGAGGATCTCTCAGTGGACTCTCCGCTCTCAGTGGGATCAACTTGTGAGCGACCTAGATCATCTGGTACTGAGTCTCGCTCGCCGATGACAAGAGAGACTTGCAATGGTGGATGGTTCAAGAGAACCTGTTCCGAGGGAGTCCTTCCATCATCCCCTCCCAGACTCTGACCATGGACGCATCAGGCGAAGGTTGGGGAGCCCATCTGGGTCCTCACAGAACCAAGGTTTATGGTCCAGATTGGAAGTAGCTCTCCCACATCAATGTGCTATACGAGCTCTGAGAGGCAGTTCTGTATGCCCTCCAAGCCCTTCACAATACATCGCTTCCGGGTCACCTGGCTGTCAAGCGGACAACATATGCGTGGTGTGGTACATCAACAAGAGGAGGGACTCGATCCTACCGCGCTGTGCAGGGAAGCAATGAGGGTTCCGGGAATGGGCAACCTACAACCTTCACCTCCAGCGATCCACGTTCCGGAGTCGACAATATCCTGGCAGACAAGCTAAGTCGTTCCTCGGCTCTGCCACATGAGTGGGAACTGGACCAAAGGTTCTAAGCGGCATCTTCCAGCTTTGGGGACTCCACAGGTAGACCTGTTCGCCTCTTCCCAAAGCGCAAAACTTCCCTCCTTTTGCTGGTCCTTCGCTCCAGGAAGCGCTTTCTGGAGCGGACGGCTCTGTCTCTAAGCTGGAAGGACAGATCGCCTATGCTTTTCCCCAATTCCTCTGGTCCCTCGTGTGCTGCAGAAACTTGCATTGGAAGGAAGAGAGAATGATTCTGATCGCTCTTTTCTGGCCCAGGCAAATCTGGTTCTCTCTTCTACAACAATACTCAAGTTCTCTCTTCCTCTTCCTTTATCTAGAGTTGCTGACCCAGGATCAGGGACTCTGGTCCATCCGGGACTCAAGTCCTCCAACTTCATGCATGGCTCCTGCAGACCTAGCCCAATCTCGTTTTGGCGTCTCTCTCTAAGGTGGCTGAGATTCTAGTGGAGGCTGAGAAACCCTCCACTAGGTCCCTCACACTATAAATGGAAGCGATTTTTCATTTGGGCTGCCTCCAGGAACATGGAGCCTTTCTCCTGTCCTGTGGCACGTTCTGCTCGATTATCTACGTCATCTTTTCGACCTGGGTCTCAGTCCTCCTCTTTGAAAGTTCCTTAAACAGCTATTTCAGCCTACCATGTTCCTTTTTCTGATAAAGCCTTTGCCCAGTTTGGGGTGTCAAGACCTTTCTCAGGAGGGTCCTTCATCTCAGGCCCCCTGTTTTGGACTCCTGCTCCCCCTTGGGATTGAACTTCTGTTCTAGAAACTTACCCTTCCTCCTTTTGAACCCTGCGGCTTCCGCGAACACCAGTTTTATCGTGGAAGACGGCTCTTCTTGGTGGCCATCACTTCTGCTCGAAGAATTTCCGGCTCAGGCCGCTATGTGTAAAGTCCCTATCCTGATTTTTCACAAGATAGGTAGCTCTTCCACGACCCTAAGTTTCTTCGAGAAAGTGGTAGCCGGAGTCTACCTTAAATCAATCTATTGAGTTACCTGCCTTTTTCACCAGTACTCAACCAGGAGAATAACACTCCCATACCATGGATATCCACAGATTCTGAGATACTACACCATCGAATGAAGGATCTCAGAAAGACTGATCAGTTGTTAGTCTCTTTTGCTCACAAAGGGAAGGCAATACTGTCTCAAGCAATGCCTGTCAAAGTGGTTGGCTCATTTCATCACTTGCTGTTATGACCGTACAACAAGACCTAAGGGTCTAGAAGTCAAGTCCTCCACTTGCAGGAAGCTGCCTCCTGAAAGCCTGTTTTCAAGAATGTGTCTCTACGGCAGACATATCGCTGCGCCACCTGGACTTCCGTCCATACCTTTGCAGCTGCTACAGTTTGGACATTGCCTCTCGCCGTGAGGCAGGCTTGAGTTAGCTCTGTCTTGCAAGGCCTCCTACCTTGAGGTTTGCAAGGTTGTTTGCTACTTCTTGAGTAGTTCCTCCTCCTGGTGACTTTCATTTGTTCCAGATTGCTTGGATTCTGTCCTATGTATAATTACCTGCCAAGAGCCCTCTCGGTAAGATAGTACAGTTGCAGTAAGAACACTTGTTCCAAACACCATGAAGTCTTGCTATATTATGACAGAAGCAGTTAGACAGCACTTGAACTGCCGAGAGAAACAGTTAACTCAGGCAGACTCGAGTTCTAAGCGCTTGAGCTGTACCAAACTCTATCTGGCTGGTTTCAAACTGAAAATGTCAGATTCTTTACTCCGCTTCACTGAACAGTCGCTCGAGATCAGCTCCTGCATCTCGGTTCATTTCTCAGTTAAAGCAGTATTTTCCGTTCATTTGAACCTGCAATAAGTATTTTATTTACACCATTCAGGTTCAAAGCTCTATCTGGTAAACCGTAAGTACAGGATTTCAAAGTCTGTGTGAAATTAATTATCGGTTCGGTTTGAACGATCGGTATACTAAAAAGTATTTTAAACATTATATTGGGCTTTAGAGTGTGGTTCCCGGTTCTTATCGGTTCTAAAAAACCTATTATTTCAGTGGGTTTTTCAAATACCCGTGTTACGGTTAGGAACCGATAAGGTTGTCTTCGCCTGGCACTGCCATAAAAAGAGCAAGTTTTGGATAGGCTGGCATTATCTGAAACCCCAAAGAAAACTGGGCCACTGGGTTTCCAACACTGTGATGTCTGTGGAAGCCTTTGCCAAGGCTGACCACACACACTGTGTTTATTGTCTGGGGCTGACCACCTCCTGTCAGACTGCCAGGTGTGTAAAATTTCCCTGCAGCACCTGGAAGAGTTGTGGGCTGCAGCTCAGGGGCAGGGGCCAAAGTCCACTGACCGGATGGCCAGCCGGTCCAGCACCCACTGGACCAGAGGTGCTCTCTGACCAGGCGAGACTTCTCCCTCGGGCAAAGGAAAGGCTGGTTCAGAGAACCAGTCCAGTAAAAAGTCAAAAATCAGCAGGTCTGGGTCAAATGCCTCTCCAACTGCTGCAGAGATAACTAAAGCCATACAGATTGTCCAGTCACTGTCTCAGGGGACGGTCCGAACCACCAACAGTTGGCAAAAGGTTGGTTAAGTTCGGTTCAGTGGTTCAAGTATGATGTTGAGAATTTTATGAACCACAGGAGGGAGAAGATTTTGATCATTATGTATGTGGCTGGGAGGGTCTGGACGTGCTTGTAACGGACATTTCTCCAGACAGACCTTTAGAATCTCCCCTATGCTGTCTGAGTCCCTTCTCATTTTATGTTTTACAAAGGTTGCCGAACCCTCCAGCTTCCTTTAGAAGAGGCTGTGGATGAGCAAGGAGCCTGATTATGTAGAAATGATGGATGCCAGAGTCTAGGGAGGTTGTCTGTTCCTTTGCATAAGTCATTTGAAGCAAACAACAAAATTTTAAAAATCCTCATTCTGTCCCTCCTGTAGAAAAAAAAATGGACAGAAGGTATGCTATCAGGCCCTGATGTAGACTTCCTCACTGAGCAGTAGTCATGTGGGTGTGGTACAAGCTGCAGCCTGTGACAAGGCTAATCCCCCTGGCCTCATCACTCCTGATAAGGATTCCAGGAAGATTGATGCCATGACGAAAAGCAATATATGCAGCCTTTGGGACTCAGGCGGGCAAATTATATGGCTTATGTGGCTAGATATCAGAAATCTAGATGGGACACAGTATTGCAGTTAGCCAAGCAGGCCCATGGCCAGCTGGCTAGTGAGTTGGAACAAGTGGCTGCTGATGGCTGAAGCCTCTAAAGTTCAATTTCATACTGCTGTGGATATTGATGTGTTTCCTCTAGGGTCATGGCCACTTCTGTAGCTTTCCGTGGAGTTGGCATGGCTCAGGTGCACTAATCTGTCCCAAGATACTCAGTCCAAAAGCTATGGATTTTCCTGGGAAATTCTCTGTTTGGAGAGCAAACAGAAAAGTATATGAAAAAGATGGATGAGTACAGAACTGCCTACAAAAAGTGCCCAGGCTAAGGAGGGCATGCCACTCCACAAGGCACACTCCCAGAGGTAGGGCAGGCCTTTACAGGCCTTTTATCAATCTCAAGCCTCCTCTGCTTTTGCACAGGGGGTTTTCAGAGGCAGAGAGGTAGGCAGGCGCAGGTAAGCCGTCCCCTCCCCTCAGCCTAAGGCTGCTGCTGCAAGCAGGCATCCTGATGTGGTGCCCAGGGCGATTCTCCTGTACTGGTGGGAGGGTTGGCTTATTTCAGCCAGAACTGGGTGTCCCTAACCCGGACAAATGGGTTCTGGGTAGTAAGCCAGGGTCTGGTTCTCAGCTTCAAACAGTTTCAAAGATGAGAACCAGACATTTTACCTAAATCCTTCAGAAACCCTTGCCGTGGAAGCAGAGGTTTCTTCTCTTCTAGACTGCAAAGCAGTGGAAGAGTTCCTCCCTTGTCACCAGGGCAAGTGCTGTACTCAGATACTTTCTTACCCCAAAAGACAGGAGAATGGTGGCCCATTCTGGGTTAAGTACCTGAACAAGCATCTTTTGAAACAAAGTTCAAAATGTTAACTCTGGCAATGATTTTTGCCCTCCCTGAGGCCAGGGGACTGGCTAGCCTCCCTGGACCTCAAGGATGCCTATTTCATGTCCTGATCAGGCCCTTCTCACGAAAATACCTCGCAGGTTCGAACTGCCTCAGGCCTCTACCAGTTCAGAGCAGTGCCCTTGACTTACCTCTGCTCAAGGGTATTCAGAAATGTCTAGCTGTGGTAGTGGCTCATTTAAGAAGGCAAGGATTGCTGTGTTTCCCTACCTGGACGACTGGCTCATGGTGGGTCAGTCTCAGATCAGGTAAAATCCACTTGCAAGTCACCCAGCAGCTTCTTACTTCCCTGGGTTCTGCTGAATTTCCAAAGTCAGTTCTAGAAGACAGTTCAGGTACTAACTTTCGCCGTGTGAGATTGAACACAAAGTTGGCCAGGGCATTTCTCCCTCGGAAAGGTAGAGAGACTCATTGCCCTGGCATCCTCTTTCACCCTTGGGGTCTCGACCAACAAGGCATTTCTGCAACTCCTAGGACACGTGGCTGCTTCCACCAACAGTGCAAGGGCAAGATTCCAGATGAGGGACATTCAGTTCCATTTGAGGCCTATTGGTCTCAAGGAGGGACCCCTTTCAAATTGGTTCCAGTGACCCAAACTCTGATTCTGGCTCTCCAGTGGTGGCAGGATCAGAGCAACAAGACAAGGGTCCCTTCGTTCCTGTTTCCACTCTCTCACCCTCACCACGGATGCCTCCTTGCTAGGGGGGGGCTCACCAGGCGACCTTTCCCACTCAGGGTGTGGTCCCCTCAGGAATCTCTGCCCACATCAACCTCTTGGAACTCAGAGCTGTCTTTTTAGCTCTTCAGGTTTTCTCAGCATCTGTCCAGAACAAGGTAGTTCAGGTCAGGACAGACAACACCACGACAATGTGTACATCAACAAGCAGGGGACGTCGGTCATCAGCCTTGTGCACCGAAGCAATGAAGTTGTGGTCTCTGGCTTATTCCTGAACACCTCCTAATAGCAGTTCACCTTCCAGGAAAGACAATGTCCTGGCGGATGCCCTCAGCAGGATTTCTCCAAGGCCATCACGAATGGTCTCTAGAATCCTCTGGTGCTGGGGTCAGTCTTTGCCAGATGGGGGCACTCCTCAGATAGATCTTTGCAGCCCCAGACAACCACCAACTTCCCTATTTTGTTGCAGGCCTCCAGTGCTGGGCTCCAGTCCCCTGGGCCCTTTCTGTTGGATTGGAGGGAAGTTCCTGTCCTTTCCCCCTTCCCCTTCTCTTCAGGGTATTAGTAAAAATCAGATCCCAGCCCGCAAAGTGATCTGATTGCACCAGACTGGGCCAGACAGCCCTGGTACCCACTGCTTCTGTCCCTTTCAGTCCACCCTCCTGAGCCTGCCCAGGGTCCACAACTTGCTGGCCTGTGCCCAGGAGAGTGTGTATCGGACCTCAATCCCTCCACCTCAAGGCTTGGCTCTTGAGGTTAGAACTACTGATTTACACCTTTCTCAAGGTGTCCTTGATATTTAAAGGCTTCAAGAAGCCTTCCACTAAAACCACTTATAATTCCAAATGGAAGGTTTTCCATCTGGTGTTCTGGAAAGCAGATTGTCCCAGAATCTGCTGATTTGCCCATTTACTGGACTATTTGGTCCATCTAAATTCCTTAGGCCTTAGGCCAGCTACCTTAAAGGTTCATCTGGCAGCTGTCTCTGCTTTTGTATCAGCAGGAAGCCTGCCTCCCTTTCTTCTCACCCTGTGTTTTCCAAGTTTTTAAGGGGTTGCTTCACACTAACCCTCCTTTTAGGGACCCAGCTCCTGCCTGGGACCTGAATGTTACATAGCTCAGTTAATACACCCCCTTTGAACCTCTGTCTTCAGCAGATCTCAAGTTTCTAACTTGAAAACTGTTTTCCTAGTGGCCAGCACTTCTGCCAGGCACATTAAGTGAATTACAAGCCCTGTCAGTGGAAAAGGTTTTATTTCTTTTCACAGAGATAAGGTAGTCCTCAGGACTAACAGAAGTTTTACCTAAAGTGGTTTCAGATTTCCATCTGAACCAATCCATCTCCCTTCAGTATTTTTACTGAGCACTCTTCCTCGGGTGAGAGGAGATTGCACAGTTTGGACGATCAAGAGCCTCAAGCTACTATTTGGAGCAGCACCAAGGGTCACAGGTTCGAATCCTCCAACTCTTCCTTACCTATGGCGAGGTTGGCAAGGGAAACCTGCCACTAAGAGGACAATGCAAGGTGGATTGTCTCTTGTATCAGTTCTGTTACAAAAACTAGGTGAGAACCCCCTCAGGACTGAGGGCCCACTCCTGCAGGGTACAGCTGCATCTCTAAGCGGCTGCTGAGGATATTCCCATTCTGGAAATTTGTCAAGCTGCTACCTGGAAGACAGTTCACACTTTTGCAAGCATTATTCCTGGATGTCAGTCCAGGAGAGATGCTCGGTTTGGCACACTGTGCTTCAGAGCCTATTTCCTAAGTAGGTTCTGACCTCCTCCATGGAGGTACTGCTGTGCTCGTCTGCTTCTGTCAAAATATAGCAAGACTTCATGGTGTTTGAAGAAAAAATTACTCACCTTAGTAATTTCTTTTCTTCTCATGGAGTCTTGCTATGTCAACCCCCATCCTGCCCCTCTCAGAACTTCTACTTGGGTAAGGGGTTGGCAAATTAGTGCAAGCACTGTGTCATGCCATTTTAGTTCTTTTCCCTTTCCCCCTTTTCTTTAGGGTTAGGGAACTAGGTATTTCTGTTTTTGGGTAATATGTTGGCCCTCCTCCTGGACTTGAGTCTTTTGGGGAAGGGGCCTAATAGTGCTGTTAGAGTGATATTATTAGTATTATTATTATTATTGTTGTTGTTGTTTCTGTTATTGTTTTTCCTACTAGTAGGTAGCCACTTGGCTAGTGTAGGGTTTTCACACAGACTTGTTGCTGAGTGTTAGCTACGTAAAGATCTGACGAGTTTCAGTTTGAAACGCCAGATAGAGCTTTGGGTACAGCGGCTAGCGCTTTAGAACTCAGTCTGCCTGGGTTAACTGTTTCCTCTCGGGGCAGTTCCAAGTGCTGTGGCTTCTTCTTCTGTCATAATAGCAAGACTCCATGAAAGAAAGCAATTACTAAGGTGAGTAATTTTCTAACAGTAGATCTTAGAGAGAGGCTCTTCAGTAGGTAATACCTTCCGCCCTCCATCCCCCTAGGTTTTCTCCAGCTCCTTTTCCATTGGGAAATATCTGCTTCTCTCGTCGGGCCTTCCGGGCCTGTGGAGAAAAGAACTGGAAGAAGTAGGCGTCCGGGACCGCCCCTTTATACCGGCGTCTGGCGCGGTCACCTGATGTGGAGGGTCCTTGCACGAGACTGCTAGCTAGAAATTTTCCGTGGGGTCCTGCTGCCTGCTGGCGTCAGTCTATATATGATACCTACTGCAAGAGCCTCTCTCGAAGATCTATTATTACAGTAAGTTATACGTAACTGTGCTTTCTAGGAATGGTATATGTTGTTCATCCACAGCCACCCGGCCTCCCCAGCTTGACCTACAACCTGGCTTCAGAGGGCTAGATCTGGCGTCATGGGGGCGGGCCGAGTTTACCACCCAGGTGGGTGGGAGGCCAGCAGAGACCTTCCAGCACTGATTTAAAGTAACAAGAACCTGCCAGACAGTGTGGATGAACAACATATACCATTCCTAGAACTCCTGTTACAGGTGGTAACCTGTATTTCTAGGACATGGATATGTTGTTCATCCCACCTCATTGGCAGTATCCTTGCGCTTTAAATCTTGCGGAAGGTCTTCAGCTTGCTCCTCCCACCCACCGGGTGGTATAACTCTCGCGCCGCCCCATGGCCAGATCTTCCTTACCGCTTAGGCTCAGGTTTCCCTCCTTAACGCTCTGCGTTTCGACTGGTTCTATTTCTCCAGTTTGGTTAAAAATAAAATTTTGCAAAAAGCTTCAGTCTTCTATCCTCGCAACTGCGATGGACCATCGACTCCGGTTGGAGATGCCCATGCGGGCAGAAGATGTCTCGGACGGATCCTCCTCACGTGTGTATACCGCTGGGCCGCAAAACACGACCCGCGGGCTGCGACCTGTGCTCATCTTCGACCTAACGTCACTCGAGGGCCGTGCTGCCCGATTGCAGCTGGGCGGTCCCGAAGCGTTCCCTCCGGTGAAGTCCAAGGAGGCCCGGTGGCGGTGTCCGTGGCGGCGGGCTCGGCGGATCAGCTCGAGGCGGATGGTGCGCCCCTCGAAGAGGAGGCGATGAGCGATATCTTCCTCGGCGCGGCATTTATCCGCTCTCTCTGGGTTCTTCCTACGCGGCTTCTTTTAGGGCTTTGTCTGTCCCTCTCCACTAAAGAGAAGGGCCTGCGTCTGCGGACCTTATTCTCGGTCAAAAAGAGGACAGGGTAAGTCCCTCCGTCGATGCTCTTGGGGCGGGGAAGGTCCCTCTCCCGGGCCGTCGACCGTCGGCTTCGATCGACCGCTCGGCCTCGACCACTGGCCTCACGGTGTCCCGTCAGGTCAGTTGGCCCGAGACTCCACCCGATAGTCGAGATTTTCTCGACCCATTGAACGAACTGTCGCCTTCAGCCGAGATTCCCTCCCGGTTCCCCGGTAGGAGTTGAGATCCCGTGGGCTCGCCTGTGCCTCGGTTCCGAGCCCTCGGATGGACCTTCGAGCGAAGAGAGTGCGGTTCCGGCCGACACCTCCCGCACCGACCGAAATTCCGGGACTCTCGATCTCGGTCTCCGGACCTCTTCAGCGGTCCAACCGTTCCCACCGTCGCCAGCGGTCGGTCTCTGCACCGCGATGGCGTCGCCCGTTCGTCCTCGTCCTCCTCCTCGGATGAGGGAGGCTCCGGCGTAGAGTACGTCGGCGATGCGAGACCTTATGTTGCAACAGCTCCTCTGGCGGGAATCAGCCGACTCCGGCCTCACGTAAGTAACTGTCACGGGCAGCCGACACAACCCTCGACTTGTCCGAGGCCTATACCAGGCGGTTGGTCGGCCAAACCAGCTGCTCCACCGATTCGGTGGAACCTCCGCCTCAGCCACCAGTGGGGCTCCGACCAAGGATCTCGGTCGGCCAAGGGTTTACCCCATCCGGCTGTCAGTTACCCTCACTCCCGACCGACCTCGGCAGGTGAAGGGTGGCTCAGGCCAGAGGCAGCTCTTCGAGGACTCTTCCGAGTCGAAGATGATTCCTCCTTCTTCTCCAGCGACTGGACTTGGGTCTTCAGGAGGTCAGTCAATGGGCGATAGCCCGTCGTCCTTCCTAGGACTACTTGACTCATCTCGGGTCTACCGGGATGGAACCGAACCCGTTCCAAGCAGACAGGTATCCCCTCACGGAGATTCTGGACCGAGTTCTCGACGGAGGCCTTTCGGTGGCCGAGGCCATAGTGGGTCCGGCACTGGAACTTTGGCAGCGCCCTGCTTCCTGCCCTCGCCTCGGCCAGGATGGCCAGGAAGTATCCGGTCCCCGGTTCCTTGTCCGGTTTTTCGGAACACCCCTCTGCTGAGGGGTTGGTTACCGACAGCGTTTTCCGGCGCGCCGGCAACGCCAGGGATGTGGACAAACCTCCTGACAAGGAGTCCAAGAAATTGGACTATGTCGGACGAAAAGTCTACGCTGCGTCCTCTCTCGGCCTTGTTCAGGCCAGTTCGGCCGTCCTCATGGCACATTTTTCTCATGCCCTGTTGGGCTCCCTGGATGAGGTCATCCCTCATCTTCCCGCCTGATCTGCAGACTACGGTTAAGCAGGTGCGGGACCAGGGCAGGAGCAGTGGCCAAACAGCAGCTCCAGACTGCTTTGGATATAGGGGACTCATGTGCCAGATCGTTGGCGGCCGCGGTGGCTATCGTCGGCGTGGCTTGACTGGATATCCCACCTTTGCCGGATGCACCCTGCAAGTTGGCGGATGTTCCCTTTTGGGGACTGACCTCTTCGGCCCTGGGGTGGAAGGTCACCTGCAGAGGATCGAGAGTCCAATGCCACCTTGGACTCGGTCTCTTCCGCTCAGAAGGACAAAGGCCGCAAACCACAGCCTAAGCCCTTTCGTCCTTCTGGCCTTCGAGCCTTGACCCAGCACGTCAGGGCCAGCAGGCTCGGCCTTGCATCCCAAACCCAAGCCGCGGCTTCCTCTAACAGGAGGCAGGGAGGAAAGGCCCAGGAGGTCCCTCGGCGGTCCTCCTCCAAGCCTGCCCAGTGACAGGCTGAGGGGTGTCGCTCCCATCCCGTCACCTTACCCTGGGTCCCCGTGGAGGCGGCTCCAGCACTTCCGTTCCGCCTGGTCCGCTGTTACCACGGACAGGTGGGTCTTGAGGTGGTGGGAAGAGGCCTGCCTCTGGGTTCGAGCAGGACCACCTTCAGGCCGTCGCCCTCGGGGGCTTGGGATCCCAGCCTCACTGGCGGCTCGTCGAGCCGACCCCGCTCTCCTCCTCCAGAAGGAGGTGGTAAGAGGTGGTGGACCCTCCTTCAGACCCAGGGTTTGTGTCCAGGTACTTCCTGGTTCGAAGCGGACGGGGCTGGCGCCCATTCTCGACCTACACGACCTAAACAAGTTCCTAAGGTCTCGAACCTTCAGGATGGTCACTCTGGCTCAGATAATACCATCCTTGGAGCGGCGTGTGGTTCTGCTCTCTGGACTTGCAGGGCGCGTTTTTCACGTCCCTATCCGTCCGTCTCACCAGAGATTCCTTCGCTTCGGCGGAAGGATCCCTCTTCGAGTTCCAAGCCATGCCCTTCGGCTTGTCTCCAGCTCCCAGGGTCTTCACCAAATGCATGGCAGTGGTGACAGCATTCCTGCGGCGCCGAGGGGTCCGGGTGTACCCTTACCTGGACGACTGGCGATAGCAGCTCCCTCAGGGAGGAGGCGGTGGTCAGAGATCTGGCCCTCCAGGTCTGCTCTCAACTGGGCCTCCTTATCAACGAGGCCAAGTCGGAACTCGAGCGAAGCAGGTGATTCTATTCATCGGGCGCAGCTCGACTCTCTTGAGCCAGGCGTGGCTCCCGGCGGACAGGGCGAGGTTCTTTCCTCCTTTGCCCGATCATTTCTGGTTGGCAATTTTGCCCTGCCGGGACTTCCTGCGCCTCCTGGGTCTCATGGCGGCCTGCACCAGCGTGGTCCGTTGGGCCCGCTGGAACATGCGTCCCCTTCAGTGGGGACTGGCCAGCCAGTGGTCACAACGCTGCGATCCCTTGGACCAGCTTGTGTCGGTGACACAGGGGATGTGAGAAGCTCTCCAGTGGTGAACCGTTCCAGATCATTTGCAGGAGGGCATCCCATTCGTCCGCCCCAAGCCGACGGTCTCTCTATCGACCGATGCCTCTCTGATGGGTTGGGGTGCCCATCTGGGGGAACACCGGGCTCATGGCCTCTGGTCCCCGCGGGAGTCCCGATGCCACATCAACCTGCTGGAGCTCGAGCGGTCCGCCTAGCTCTCACCGCCTTTGCTCCGTTCCTCCGGGGTCAAGTGGTCCGGTCCAGGCGGACAATACCACGACCATGTACTATCTGAACGCGCCAGGGCAGGGCCCATCCCATGCTTCTATGCAGGGAAGCTCTCCGCATTTAGTCGCCGTGCGCGGCCGGAGGGGATCTCTGTGTTCACGTGGCAGGAGCCTCCAACACCCTGGCCGATGCCTGGGCGGATAGGGGCTGCATCCCACGGTGGTCTCTCCTGCCGGAGGTAGTACAGCATCTGTTCTCCCTTGGGGCACACCTCAGGTGGATCTGTTTGCCTCCATGGAGAGCAGAGCTGAGTCTGTTCCATGCCGCCCCCTCAGCAGGGCTCGCTGCAGGGATGCCTTCCGAGGCAATGGACCCCGGGCCTCTTTCGCCTTTCCCCATTTCCCTTGATCCACAAGGTGCTTCTCAAGGCGAGGAGGGACAAGGCGCAGGTGATTCTGATAGCCCCAGACTGGCCTCGCCAGTTCTGGTACCAGATCTCCTCAGTCTCAGCTCCAGGACTCCGGCAGCTTCCAGCTCGCCCGGACCTGCTCTCAGTCAATCAGGGAAGGTGTTCCATCTGGACCTTCAATCCCTGCACCTGACGGCCTGGTTCCTGACGCTAGAGTTCCAGGCCTTGGGTCTTTCGACGAGGTCCTCAATGTAGTTTAAGGCGTCCCGTAGAGAGTCGACCAGAAAATGCTATGCCTTCAAATGGAAAAGGTTTTCCATTTGGTGTCAGAACAGGGCTTGGACCCTTCCTCCTGTTCCTTGGCAAGCATCTTGGACTATTATGGTCCCTTTCTAGTCAAGGGCTTAGGTCGGCGACCCTAAGGGTGCACCTGGCAGCCATCTCGCTTGCAGGCGCGGGCGGGAAGCAGTCGGTCAGCGCGGAAAGGGGTCTGGCGTTTTCAAGGCCTTGATCACATTTCCCTCAGTCACGGGACCCCCACCTCCGTGGGATCTACTGTTGGTACTGGCAAAGCTCATGGGCAAGCCATTCGAACCTATGCAGGTGTGCTCTCTCTCACCTGTCGTGGAAGACGCCTTCTTGGTGGCTATCCGTCAGCCAGAAGGATGGGAGAGCTCCAGGCGCTCCATCCAGTCTCTCCTTACCTGGTCTTCCACAGGACAAGGTTGTCCTGCGCCCCACCGAAATTCCTTCGAAGGTGGTGTCGGAGTTTCACCTTAACCAGGTGTTGACTCTGCGGTGTTCTACCCAATCACACCTCGGAGGCGAATATAGGCTCCATACTCTGACCCTAGAAGGCGCCGCTTATTATAAGGAGCGACGGCTGAAATTGGGAGAGGTTCGCCAGCTGTTTGTCACCTCACGCTGAAGCCGCATCTGGCAGACCTGCAGCCAAGCGGACGATAAGCAGGTGGGTAACCTCCTGCATAGATCTCTGCTATAAGTTGGCGGGCATGGAGCCTCCCAGAGGATAAGAGCTCATTCTACCGCCATACTGCTGCAGCGTGCTGCTTCCAGGGACGTCCCTATCCAGGAAATCTGCAGGGCTGCTACCTGGAAGTCAGCAAACACCTTCATTACCCACTACCATCGACCTTGAGTCACCCGGGATGCTGGTTTTGGGGCCTCGGTTCTCCAGTCTCTTTTCCCAAGTAAGTATTGGGGTGTGCGTCTTGCCTCCTCCTCCCGGAGAACTGCTAGGAGTCTGCCAATGAGTGTGGATGAACAACATATCCATGTCCCTAGAAATACAGGTTACTCCTGCAAACAGGAGTTCTAGGAATGGTATGTTGTTCATCCTACGATCCCGACCTCCCTGACCGCACAGACCACGAGCTTCCAGCAGGCCAGATCTGGTCATAGGCGGAGCCGGAGTTATACCACCGGGTGGGTGGGAGGAGCAAGCTCGAAGACCTTCCGGCAAGATTTAAAGCGGCAAGGATACTGCCAATGAGTGTGGATGAACAACATATACCATTCCTAGAACTCCTGTTACAGGTGAGTAACCTGTATTTTCATGCTGCTGTGGACCCCAATGATGTGTCATCAAGAGTCATGGTTACATCTGTGGCTCTTCGGAGAATGGCTTGGCTCAGATGTACTAGCCTCTCACAGGATACCCAGGCTAAGGCCGTGGATTTTCCTGTAGTTGATAATTCTCTGTTTGGGGAGCAGACAGAGAATTACATGAAGGAAATGGATGAGTACAGGACCACTTACAGGCGTGCTCCGGCTAAAGAAAGACAGGCAGCTCCTGAAAGGCAGCAGTCTAGGGGCAGGGGCAGGCCATTGCATAGGCCTTTTTACCAAGCACAGACCTCTTCTCCCTTTTCACAGAGGGGGTTCTTCAGAGGGAGAGGCAGAAGGGGGATGAGCAGGGCTGCATCCACTCCTCAGCCTAAGGCCCCTGCCAAGCAGACACCCTGTTGGGCCTGCCCGGGTCGACTCTCCTATACCAGTAGGGGGCAGGTTGACTTGCTTCGTCCAGGACTGGATGTCTATTTCATCTGACAAGTGGGTCCTGGAAGTAGTAAGCCAGAGACTGGTTCTCAGCTTCAAACAATTTCCAAAGATGAGAGCCAGGTCTTTTCCACCTGCAGGTCTCTCAGAAACCCTTGCCCTAGAGGCAGAGGTTTCATCTCTGCTGGCTTTGAGAGCCATAGAGAGAGAGTACCTACCCTACACTGGGGCTAAGGTCTGTACTCCAGGTACTTCCTTACCCCAAAAAGACAGGGGAGTGGCGACCCATCCTAGACCTAAGATACCTAAACAAACATCTTTTAAAACCAAAGTTCAAGATTGTAACTCTGGGAATAATCCTTCCCCCTCTGAGGCCAGGGGACTGGCTAGCCTCCCTGGACCTCAGAGATGCCTATTTTCACATTCCCATCAGGTGCTTCCTCAGAAAGTACCTCATTGAGTTGCCCTCAAGCCACTATCAGTTCAGAGCAATGTCCTTTGCCCTAACTTCAGCCCCAAGGGTCTTCACAAAGTGCCCGGCAGTAGTACTTGCTTTTTTAAGGAGGCAAAAGATTTCCATTTTTCCATACCTGGACGACTGGCTAATAGTGGGCCATTCTCCAGACCAAGTCAAGTCAGACCTGCAAGTGACCCAGCAAGTGCTCACTTCTCTAGGATTTCTTCTCAGCCTTCCCAAGTCAGTTCTCGAGCCTGTCCAGCTTCTTACCTTTATAGGTGCAGAGCTGGATACGGTCAAAGCAAGAGCCTTTCTTCCCCTGGAAAGTTCATGGGTTCTTGTAGAACTAGCCTCTTCCTTCAGCCTTCAGGTATCTCGACCAGCAAGGCATTTCCTCCAGCTCTTGGGCCACATGGCAGCTTTTATGGCAGTGGTCCAAGGGGCAAGATTCCAGATGAGGGACATTCAGTTCCATCTGAGGGCTTTTTTGGTCTCAGAGGAAGGACTCCCTTGCCAAACTGATCCCCGTGACTCGGACCTTGATCCAAGCCCTTCAATGGTGGCAGGATCAGGACAATTTAAGGCAAGCGGTCCCACTTGCCACTCAGTCTCATTCAGTGGTCCTAACCATGGATGCTTCCCTTCTGAGCTAGGGAACCCATCTGGGGACCCTCACTGCCCAGGGACTGTGGTCCCCTCAGGAATAATCCCTTCTCCATATCAATCTCCTAGAGCTCAGGGCAATTTTTTATGGCCCTGCAAGCCTTCTTTCAGTCAGTACAGAACAAGGTGGTTCAGGTCAGAATAGACACCACCACCGCCATGCGGTACATCAACAAGCAGGGAGACACTCTGTCTACGGCCTTGTGCACAGAAGCCATGAAGTTGTGGTCCCTGGCGTATTCCCTACAAACCTCTCTGATAGCAGTTCACCTTCCAGGGAAGGACAATGTGCTAGCAGATGTACTGAGCAGGATCTCACAAGGCCATCACGAATGGTCCCTGGACCCTCTGGTATTGAAGGTGACTTTTTCAAGGTGGGGCACTCCAGAGATCTTTTTGCAGCCCCAGACAATCACCAACTTCCTCTCTTTTGTTGCAGACCCCCAGTCTTGGGCTCAGTCCCCCTGGATGCTGTGGTTCTGAACTGGGAAGGGAAATTTCTATATGCCTTCCCTCCCTTTCCCCTTCTGTTCAAAGTTTTAGTCAAGATAAGGTCACAACCTTGCAAACTGATTCTGATTGCTCCAGACTGGGCCAGACAGCCCTGGTACCCCCTGTTGCTGTCTCTATCAGTCCATCTTCCCCTGTCTCTTCCCAGGAATTACAACCTGTTAACCTCCTCTCGTGAGAGGATTT
The DNA here is from genome assembly GCA_016271365.2 of Neoceratodus forsteri. NCBI lineage: Eukaryota > Metazoa > Chordata > Ceratodontiformes > Ceratodontidae > Neoceratodus > Neoceratodus forsteri. The sequence goes on from CM028132.1 coordinate 745,795,299, forward strand.
GGTACCCCAAGCTTCAGTCTCTCAATCTCAAGGCATGGCTCTTGAAGAATTAGAGTTTGCAGATTTGCATTTGTCTCAGGGGGTTCTGGATATTCTCAAATCTTCTCGAAAGCCCTCCACCAGAAAAATTTATAACTCCAATAGAAGAGATTCAGCATTTGGTGTTCTAAGAAGCATGTTTTTCCAGACACTGCTGAATTGCCTACAGTTCTGTACTGTAGGGTCCATCTTAATGGCATAGGCCTCAGACCAGCTACTCTCAAGGTACACTTGTCAGCTGTTTCTGCTTTTTTGTCAGTGGGGAGGTCTTCCTCACTGTCATCTCATTCTGTATTCTGTAAATTTTTTAAGGGATTGCTTCATTCCAATCCTCCCTTTAGAGACCCTGCCCCTGCCTGGGATTTAAATGTTTGCATTGCTCAACTTATGCAACCTCCTTCTGAGCCTATGTCCTCAGCAGAGCTTAAGTACTTGACTTGGAAAACTGTGTTTTCGGTAGCCATTACCTCTGCCAGACGTATCAGTGAATTGCAAGCCCTCTGCGTGGAACCTGATTTTGTCTCCTTTCACAGAGATAAAGTGGTCCTTAGAACTAATAGAAGGTTCTTCCCAAAGTGGTTTCAGATTGCCACTGGAATCAGTCTATGTCTCTTCCTGTTTTTCTCACTGATCATTCTTCCTCAGGAGAGAGGAGGCTACACAGTTTAAATGTTAAAAGAGCCCTTAGCTATTACATAGATCGTACCAAGGGTCACAGGTTTGAGTCCCTCCAGTTGTTCCTCACCTTTGGAGAGGTGGAAAAAGGCAAACCTGCTACCAAGAGAACCACTGCCAGGTGGATTGTGTCTTGTATACAGTTCTGCTATGAGAAACTGGGAAAGATTCCACCCTCAGGCCTGAGGGCTCATGCTATAAGAGGTACAGCTGCTTCCCTGGCTGCTGCCAGGGATATTCCTCTCTTAGAAATTTGTCAAGCAGCCACCTGGAAAACAGTCCATACATTTACCAAGCATTACTCTCTGGATATCCAGGCTAGGAGTGGTGCTCGGTTTGGCACAGCAGTACTTCAGAGCCTATTCCCAAAGTAGGTTCTGTCCCTCCTCCATGGAGGTACTGCTTGATAGTCTGCATTAGTTAGAATACAGCAAGACTTCATGTTGTTTGAAGAAAAAAATTACTCACCTTAGTAATAATGTTTCTTCTATTGGAATGTTGCTGTATTCTGACCCCCGCCTCCCCTCTCAGAACCTGTTTTTTGGGAAGTGGGTGGACAGGTGCAGTGTTGCACCTCAGGGGTGCTCCTTTACACCCTTTGCTTTTTTGTTTGGATGTTTATCTTGTTGGTATTCTTATTTGAATTGTTTTTTTGTTTTGGGTTTCCTGACTTGAGTCTTCCTTTGGGAATCCAAAACTTTTTGTTGCCAGTTGGCTAGTAAAATTTTACAATTTCCACATAGGATAACTAGTGAGTTTTTTGCTTGTAAAGATCTGACGGTTAGATTTCAAAGGGAAACAGACAGAGGCACCAACCGAGCTTGAGCTCAGTATTCTATGCTCTGCATAGAAAGTTTAACCCTTTGTTCTCCGGGGCAGTTTAAAGGCTGGGGCTAACTGCATTAGTCAGAATACAGCAAGACTCTAATAGAAGAAACATAATTACTAATGTGAGTAATTTTTTCTTCCAGTTTACCAACTTATAGAATGAGGGAGAAAGGACTCTCCACTCACAGGATAGTAAGCGGGTTCTTAGGTTTCACCTAGACACAACTAAGACCTTCAGACAATCCAAACAGCTCTTGGTCTCCTTCTTTCCTAATTGGAAGAGACAGCCTGTTACAGTCAAGTGCATTTCTGCCTGGGCTGTGAATTGCCTTTGCTATTGCTATGGCTCAGGTTAAATTGAAGGGCAGTGTATATGCCCACTCCACAGGAGTCGAAATAACCACCTGTCTGCCTGTCCCAGACACCCAGTTTTCCCCAGAGACAGCTAGTTTCATTTCTTTGCCTGTCCCTGGGACAGGCAAAAAGAGAAAAAGCATTAGTGGGCACTAAGACCCCGGAAATGCTGCCACCTGGAAGTTTGGGCTTTGAGTGTCCCAACATTATGATGTCATATGTTGAGAGATGCCCATTCAACCCAACATCCAGTGATGGACTCTTATGAGCAGTTTGTGGTTTCATCCGGCAGCAGAAATGAAAACAGTGCCACAGTAGGACTAGACTGCAGATGTGTTCATCGTCATTGTGCATGAGCAGTTGCCCATCTTCCTTTTGCTTTGTGCACTGCATACCTCAAATCTTTGTGTGCTCTTCCTGCAGTAGCAGACCAAGACTAGCTCTTGTTCAGAGGCAGCAGAGTTTTAGAAATGCTGATTAAAACCCCTTTTCAGGGCTGTCTGCTAACGAAGAGGGGCCTTGATAAGGCTAATTAAAAGCCCTTGTAAGGGCTGGAAAATGGTACATGAAAGCCCTTCTCTTCAGGGCAATCAGTGCAGAAAGAGGGGAATATTTGGTATTTAGATATTAGTAGAGGAACTTAAAGGACTGAGACAGCCACTTAAAACCCTGAGGACAGGAAGGGCTCTAGAGACAGGAGGTGGGGAGTTTGGTTAAAAGCCTTTGTCAGAGCTGGCCCACTGGTGCAGTGGTACCACTACCACTTGTGACACCAGTGACCTGGGTTCAGGAATGAGTCTGGGTCATTGGACGCCAACTGGGGAGAGGAGGATTGAACGTCCCAGGGGACATACTCCTCCTCCAGGGAGGGAGGGCTGCAGCACTGCTTTGACGCTGTCACCTGTTGAGGCATGGGTGGCAGCTCAGGAATAACAATGTAGAGAGTGGGAGAATGCCATCAGGTGCTTGGCTGAGACATGTGTCAACATGTCACCAGTCTGGAGGTTAAACCTGGTCCCCAGCTGGGCAGGGCCAGATGGGCAGGTATATCTGCCATTAGCGCTGGCAATGGGAGCAAAAACTATGTTTAACAAAAGAAAAAAAAGCCTTTGTTAGGGTTACTAAGTAGGGGAAGCTGCATGGGGCAGAGGAAGATGATCAGCTTGTCACAGTAGAGCAGAAGGAAGTTAATTAAAGGGCCCCTGTCAGGGCTATTATTGAGCAAGGGGGTAAGTAAATTATCAGGGCAGTGAACTGGGAGCATGCTTAAGTTCTTTTCAGGGCCATGTACCAGCTAGTGGGTAATATTTAGTAGCCCTTTTCAGGGCACCTTACAATGGATACCATCAGTTATTAAGCCCTTTTCAGGGCACTGTGTTAGTCAGGGGGCACACTTATTATTAGCTGATGTTTGTAAGCAGAAATTTCAAATTAGTACTCCAAAATCAACAGGACAGTTACAAATTCTGTGGGACAGTCAAAATAATTATTGCCCCCTTTGCTCTGTCTTGTGGGGTGCCGCAGGGCTCTGTGCTTTCTCCCATGTTGTTCACGGTGTACATGCTACCATTGGGAGACATTATAAGGCGTTATGGGCTGAGTTTTCACTGCTATGTAGATGACACTCAGCTCTATATGTCCTTTGCACCCGAACAAAATGATGCTGTCTCGGTTCTTAACAACTGTCTTGCTGAAATTCAGGATTGGATGAGTGCGAACTGGTTGAAGTTAAACCCGGACAAGACTGAGGTTTTAGTCGTTGACCCGGGTCATTATGTAAAGAAGTTGACTCCTGGGGTCCCCTCCGATCTTCTATTAGGGGATACCCAGCTGAGACCTTCTGAACAGGTGCGAAATCTGGGCGTTATTTTTGACAGTGCGCTGACACTAAAAATGCAGGTGTCGGCCACTGTCAGATCTTCTTTTTACCATCTGAGGAATATCGCCCAGATAAAACACCTTATTCCACACGATGACTTGCCTGTGTTGGTTCACGCTTTTGTTTCTTCCCGTCTTGACTACTGCAATGCTTTGTATCTAGGGTTGCGAGGGTAGATCTCCGTCGCCTGCAGCTGGTGCAGAGCAGCGGCAGCTAGGTTGTTGACAGGGCTACCAAGAACTTGTCATGTCACACCTGTGCTGCGTGAACTTGCACTGGCTGCCAGTGCGATGGAGAATCACCTTCAAGGTCGCATTGTTGACCTATAAGACCCTACATGGCCAGGGACCAGGCTACCCAAGATCTCCTATGTTCTTATTGTCCTCTCCGCCCACTCCGCTCCACTGGCGAGGGATTGCTAGAGATTCCCAGGGTCTGCTATAAATCATCTGGGGCCAGGGCTTTTTCTTTTATGGCCCCGACCCTGTGGAATTCTCTACCTCATCAGGTTAGAGAGTGCCTGTCCATGGAAGCATTTAAGAGATCGTTGAAAAGTTATCTATTTATGCTGGCATTTGATTAGTCTATTTAATGAATATATTATAGTGTTATGCTTTTACTTATTAGTGCTGATGTTTTATCTCTGTTTTGTATTAGCGCTTTGATTTTCTGAAACGCGCTTTATATATAGAATAGTGGATGGATGAACATCCACAACAAGGCTGTGTTTCCTTCGAGGGAGTTGATGACATCATAGAGACCTCGAGAGCGAAGCTCGAGAGGTCTCCTTGATGTCATCAACTGCCCAAGAAGGAAACGTGAGGCCTTAGTTGGGCTGTGATGTTCAGCCATCCACTGTTTTGTATAGTATATGACTACTTTCGATTTGGTTTTATTATTTTATTTCTGAAGTTACTTGCTGTGGGTGCTGCTCCGTTTGTACTGGTGCTCCTGCTCACTCCGTTCCAGCTGCTGGCACTTCGCTCAATCTATCCCGCTTCGCACTTTCACTTTACTTATTCACTTAGTTTTACAAGTTAAAAAAAAATAGATTTTCGAAAGGGAGCCACGATTGGCTCTCTGTGTCCCGATTCTAAATTCAAAATCAGTGGCTCCACTGCCCGGCACTCGCTAAATTGCGCCGCCATGTTTGTTTTCATTTTTACATCGACGCTTGGCTGAGCCAATCGGGTGGCAGGTCAAGGTTAAAATGTTGTTGTACTATCGATGTGATGTCACATCGATAGTACAACAACATATTTGACCTTTGAACTGTACTACAACAAGTTTTCAGCAGTTGCTGAAATCCATGTAGAATCAAGGTTAACCATATACTATAAATAAATTTTGATTTGATTTGACCTGTCTCTTGGACAGCCATCCACAAAAAAATGATTTCTAGCCCTGCCACTCCACCAGAGTGGTTACTCACTGGAGAATTTGCAGAACTGCATCTTGGAACACAGTGCACACAATGAGCAAGTGCTGTGCCGTGTATTTCAAACCCCAGGAAATCTTACTGTATTCTGACTTCTGCAGTATGGTCTCACCGTAAGACTGCCCTGAAGCTGAAATGGTTAACAGAACCTGTGTTAATCATGGATGTTAGGCTCGCTCGAGCTTGGTTTTCAACTCACTGTCCCTGGTAAACATTCTGCAACTGTCAGTTTCTTTACTCCGCTTGCCTAGTACAGATGCCTCGGATAGCCCTCCTTCATCTTTCTTGAAGATTTTATTTTCTCATTTTTTCTGAAGTAAGTTTTATTTCTGTTAGTTTTTAAAACAATATCCTTGAGTTTTCAGGTAGTTTAGTCTTAATTTAGTTTAATTCAGTTTAGTTTTTCAGTTTCTTCTTGGTTCGTTTAACTGAGAGGAAACAGGACGATTTATTTATATATTTTAAGATTAAATTTTACTTTTGAAACTTTTGGGGCCGGTTATCTCATTTGGAGAGAAACCGTGGAAATTCTCAGTTTTCTCCTCAGTCACTAAACCGGCCATGTTAAAAAAAAAAAAAAAGGTTGAAAGATATTCTTTTTTGTGTGTGTGCTTGGGCTCACATAAAACCCACTTTTAGGAGGTTTTGTTGGTTATGTCACTACCCAAGAAAAGAACCGGCCCAACGGGTTTTCAACATTGTACGGAGTGTGGAGAACCATTTGCTAAAGCTGATCCTCACTTAGCGTGTGTTGTCTGTCTGGGGTTTGAATAACTCCAGGCAGATTGTGAAATCTGTAAAAAATTTTCCTCAGTCGTCGCTTGAACCGACTGAAGGAAAAAATGTCCGAGAAGGCTGCTTACCTAGCTGTGGATAAAACTTCCTCCTCTCAGAAGGAGAAACCCAAGGAACCAGTTGAACAGCGCTCTGACCAGGGTGAAGGTTCCTCAGGTAAAAACAGAACCACAGACACTGCCTCTGAACCGGCAAGTTCTGCTAAGAAAAAGAAGGAAAAACATTCAGTTAATGAACCGCAACCGATGATTCCAGCGGTTACAACTGCATAAGCTAAAGCTAGCGCTGTAAGTGTTCTTCAGGCACTGCAAACCAGTACTGCAGTTCCGGTTCAGCATCCTGGTTCACAGTCCTTGGTTCAGGACTTGGGTTCTTCCTCGGTTCCCTGTTCACTTGAACAACTTGCTGAAGTTTACATGGAAGATCAGGATGAGGATTATGGGGAACCTCTTGAGCCAGAAATATCCCCTGATCCTCACTGCCCTGACTCCCCTGAGAAAGGAACTGAGGATTTTTCTTCCCATTTTATGAAGAAAGTGGCACAGACTCTGAACCTTTCCACCTAAGAATGCATAGAAGAGGAAGAGGAACCAGACTATATGGAATGATGGATGTATCAGCAACAAAAAGGCTGTTGCTACCCATCCATAAGTCCTTGAAAAGTCAGGCTTCCAAGATTTTGCAGACCCCCACTTCCATTCTCCTAGTGGACAAGAGGTTAGATGGGAAGTACTGGGTGGCCAAGTGTTGTGCAGAATTCCTTTTTGGATATCCCAGCCATGAAGGGATGGTGCAGGCTGCTGCATGTGATAAAACATGGATTCCCCTGGCATCACATCTACCAGAAAAGGATTCTAGGAAAATGGATTCTGTGGCCAAGAAATCCTATTTGGGTGTTTCTCTGGCTATGAGACAAGCAACCTACATGGCTTATGGGTCCAGATACCAGGAGAGGCTCTGGAACACTGTTTTGGAAATAGCTAAGGCTTTTACTGGACTCATGGCCTTAGATTTTTCCAAAGCTGCAAAAAGGGGCACAGAAATAAATGCCAGTTTCAGATGGCAGTGGATGCAAATGACATTGCTGCCAGGCAGATGGTTACCTCAGTTTGTCTGAGGAGATTTGCCTGGCTAAGGGCCACTAATTTGTCACAGGATACACAGACAAAGGTGCTGGACTTTCCTTGTGAGCCTGCCTCTCTCTTCGGTGAGCAAGCAGGGGCTTACATAAAGAAGATGGCTGAGTATAAAGTGGCCTATAAGAGTGCTGCTGCAAAAGAGAAGGCAGCAACACCACTGAAGTACCAGGGAAAAGGGGGCAGGGGTAAAATCCCACTATAGCCCATTTTTCCAGGCTCAGGCATTAACAGCCTACCAGCCCCAGAGAGGGTACTTCAGAGGCACAAAGGGGCAGCAGCCGGGGTGGCCCCACCACTCAGCAAGGTACACAAAGCAAGCAGACCCTACCAGGATCGCCTTCCCACTCCCAGTAGGAGGCAGGCTGGACCACTATCTCCAGGTTTGGGAATCTATCACTACAGACAAGTGGATCCTGGAGGTAGTGGGCCAGGGACTTGCCCTCAGTTTCAGAGTCCTTCCCAAACTAAGGACAAGACTTTTCAGACCTGCCAGCCAAGCAGATGCAACTCTGTTGGAGGAGGAAGTAGCAAAATTGATTCTGGAAAAAGCAGTAGAGCGAGTTCCCTTGGTCCAGTAAAGAAGGGGTTTCTACTCAAGGTACTTCCTCACTCTAAAGAAAACAAGGTAGTGATGACCCATACTGGATCTCAGACACTTATAAACGTTTGACAGAGCCAAAGTTCAAAATGGTCAGTCTGGCTACCATTCTCCCTACACTCAGGAAGAGGGATTGTCTGACATCTCTGGACCTAAAAGATGCCTACTTCCATATACCCATCAGGCAATCGCACAGAAGGTACCTCGGGTTCGGATTGCCATCAGGTCACTACCAGTTCAAGGCCATGCCTTTCGGCCTGACATCTGCTCCAAGAGTGTTCACCAAGTGCCTAGCAGTAGTGGTGGCACACCTAAGGAGACAGGGGGTACAGTCTTCCCATACTTGGACTGGCTGGTGGTAGGCCAGTCCCCTCAGCAAGTAAGAGAAGCACTGACCACCACTCAGGATATCCTGCGTACACTAGGCTTCGTGGTAAACCAGAAAATGTCAGTGCTAGCAGTAGTTCAGCTCCTGGAGTTAACAGGGGTGGAATTTGACACACTCAGAGGAAGAGCCTTCCTCCCTCAGCGAAGGGTAGGCAGCTTGATACAGCTGGCAAACTCTCTTCAACTTCATACCCCCAGACCAGCAAGACATTTCCTCCAGTTGCTAGGCCACATAACAGCAACAGTGTCAGGATCAAGATTCCAGATGAGGGACATTCATAGAAACATAGACTTTGACGGCAGATAAGGACCGCTAGGCCCATCTAGTCTGCCCATTTCCCTACCTACAGGATAGGCCGCAGATCCTAGTTAACAAACAGCCTATTTCTTCCTACCCCCCACAAGAATTGCCTTATGTCTGTCCCATGTATTCTTGAATTCTCCCACAGTTTTAGACCCCACAACCTCCTCAGGAAGGCTGTTTCATGCATCCACTACCCTCTCTGTGAAATAATACTTCCTCACATTGCCCTGAACCGCCTCCTTCTATCTTTAAATTGTGTCCCCTTGTTCTTGGAAGTCTCTTTTTCTGAAAGATGCTACCCTCTTGGACTTTGTTGATTCCACTGAGGTACTTAAAGTTTCTATCATGTCCCCCCTCTCCCTTCTTTCCTCAAGGGTATACATATTAAGCTCCTTTAGTCTCTCCTCATACGGCTTCTCTTGCAGACCCTGCACCATTTTAGTTGCCCTCCTCTGGACTACCTCTATCCTGTCTATGTCCTTGCGGAGATGGGGTCTCCAGAACTGGACACAGTGCTCCAGATGGGGTCTCACCAACTGTCTGTGCAGAAGGATAACAACTTCTGTTTTCTGCTGCTGATGCCTCTCCCTATACATCCCAGTATACCCCCAGCCCTCCCTACTGCCTTCTCACATTGCTTGCTAACCTTAAGGTCATCTGATATGATTACCCCCAGGTCCCTTTCCTTTTTTGTTGTTGTTACTACCTCCTCACCCATTGTGTATTCTTCCCCTGGGTTCTTGTTTCCCAGATGCATTATTTTGCACTTCTTTGCATTGAATCCTAGCTGCCATACTTCTGACCATTCCTCCAACCTTGCCAAGTCCCTTTTCATCCTTTCCACGCCTCCTTATGTATCAACCCTGTTGCAGATCTTTGTGTCATCTGCAAAAAGGCATACTTTTCCTTCCAGTCCCTCTGCAGTGTCACTGATGAGGACATTAAAAAGGACTGGACCCAATACTGAACCCTGCGGTACCCCACTAGTAACCCCTCTTTCTTCAGAGTGGACTCCATTTACAATTACCTTCTGTGTCCTGTTGTGCAGCCAATGTTTTACCCATGCTACCACCCTGGGACCCACTCCCAGGCTGGTTAGTCTGACTATTAATCTTTTGTGTGGGACTGTGTCAAATGCCTTGCTAAAGTCTAGGTAGGCCATGTCCACAGCCCCTCCCTGGTCTACTACTTTGGTCACCCAGTCAAAGAAATCTATTAGATTCATCTGACATGACCTTTCTGCTGTGAGCCCATGCTGTCTTGGGTCCTGTGCTCCACTGGCCTCTAGGTACTCAACTATTCTTTCCTTCAGAAGTGACTCCATCATTTTCCCTGCCTCAGAGGTCAGACTGACAGGTCTGTAGTTTCCTGTCTCTATCTTGGTCCCACTTTTGTGAAGGGGAATCACATCCGCCTTCCTCCAGTCCTTGGGTACCACACCATCCTCCCATGATTTATTAAAAGAGTAGCCAGTGGTTTCACTAGTTCCTCCCTTAATTCTTTTAGAATTCTGGGGTGAATTCTATCAGGACCCATTGCTTTGTCCACCTTCAGTTTTAGGAGTTCTTGCAGAACCCTTTCTTCTGTGAAAGGACTGGGATCGACCCCCTATCAAGAGTGCTTCTGTTAATTGGATTAGGCACTTCCCCCTCCTCTTTTGTAAATACCGAGCAGAAATATTCGTTCAGTATCCCTGCTTTTTCATTGTCCCCCTCTGCCCACCCACCATTCATTCTGTTCAGCCTCACTATCCCTCCCTTGTCTTTTACGCTCGCTGATGTACCTATAAAAGGTTTTATCCCCCTTAACTGAGTTGGCTATCTTTTCCTCAGTTTGGGCCTTTGCTGTTCTGACTTCCCTCCCTGCTTCCTTCTGCCTTAACTGGTACAGCTCTCTCAGTTCCACCTCAGGGCTCACTGGTCTCAGAGAAGAGACTCCCCTATCAAAGATGGTACCAGTCACAAAACCCTGCTTCAAGCTCTACAATGGTGGCAGGGAAAGGACAACCTCAGGGAAGGTGTGCCTTTTCTCCAGCCCGCCACCAGCAGCAGTCTTGACAAAAGATGCCTCCCTCCCAGGATAGGGTGCCCACCTAGAGGAGCATACTGCCCACACTACCTGGCTCCAGCAGGAGTCTCTGCTTCACATAAACTTGCTGGACTGCAGGGCAGTTTATCTGGGCTTTCAGTCCTTTGCTTCAGTGCTGCAGGGCAAAGTGGTGCAAGTCAGGATAGACAGTACAACCACAGTGTATTACATCAACAAGCCAGGGGGCACAAGGCCCCCGTGCACAGAGGCCATGAAGGTACGGAACCTGGCTTACTCCCTGGGGATCTCCCTCTCAGCAGTTCATCTCCCAGGGAAGGGCAGTGTCCTGGCAGATGCCCTCAGCAGGATCAACCAGAACCACCATGAGTGGTCATTTTACAGGCAGATCCTGCAAGTGGTGTTCAGAAGGTGGGGCACCCCAGAGGTGGACCTCTTTGCAGCCCCAGACAATCATCAACTTCCACAGTTTTGCTGCACGCCCCCTGCACGGGGCACAGTGCCTCTGGATGCACTCCTAATAGATTGGACAGGCATGTTACTTTATGCCTTTATCCCATTTTACCTGCTGCTCAGAGTACTGAACAAGCTCAGGGTTCAACCAGCAACAGTGATCCTCATTGCTCTAGACGGGGCCAGGAAGCTTTGGTACTCGCTGCTACTGACCCTTTCAATATCCAAACCAATCTCCCTGCCTAGGAGGCACAACCTACAGACCACCTCTCGGGGCAGGGTCCCGTACCCCAATCTCCAGTCCCTCAGACTCAGAACTTAGCTCTGGAGGACTTAGAATATGCTGACCTACACTTCTCAGAGAGGGTGATAGAGGTCCTCAGGGTATCTAGAAAACCTTCCACCAGAAAGACTTACACATCTAAATGGATTTGGTGTGGACACAGACAGACCACCGCCAAGCTGGCTTATCAGTAGTTTTGAACTATCTGGCACATTTGCATTCCCTAGGCCTTTGTCCTTCCACCATTAAAGTGCACTTAGCAGCTGTCTCTACATACTTTTCTGCTGGAAAAGGGGCATCCCTGGCTGCCAGGTGTTCAGGAAGTTTTTCAAGGGCCTACTGCACTTGCACCCCCTCACAGGGAACCCACTCCTGCATGGGACCTTAACATATGCATTGGCCAGCTAATGCAGCCACCATTCGAACCCATGTGTTCAGCAGAGCTTAAGTATGTGACATGGAAAACCGTGTTCCTGGTAGCCATCACTTCTTCAGCCAGGAGGATCAGTGAGCTCCAGGCCTTGTCCACAGAAGCAGACTACATAACAGTCCACAAGGACAAGCTGGTCCTAAGGACCAATAGGAAATTCCTCCCTAAGGTGGTCTCAGACTTCCACCTTAACCAGTCCATGACTTTGCCAGTCTTCTTCACTAATCATTCCACCTCAAGGGAACGAAGCCTGCACAGTCTTGATGTCTAGAGAGCTATAAACTACTACTTGGATCACACGAAGGGACACAGGCAGGATATAATGCAGCTCTTCTGACCTATGGAGAAGTGGGGAAGGGAAAACCCGTCTCAAAGGATCATTGCCCACTGGATTGTTGCCTGTATCCAATTTTGCTACAGCAAAGTGGGTAAAGAGCCTCCTGTAGGCCTCAGGGCCCACTCTACAAGGGGTACAGCTGCTTCTATAGTAGCTGCAAGAGATATCCCTTTGTTATAAATCTGCAAAACAAGCCATCCCGCTAGCGCAGCGTTGGATTTCTGCTTGCGACAACAGTAACCCGGGTTCGGGAATGAGCCAGGAGCTGGAGGGCGGCCAGGGGAGGAGGCTTGGCGTCCCAGGGACAGCCCGTCTTCTCTTATGGGAAGGGGGATCCAGGGCTTGGTGCTCGTCTGGCCTCGGGTGGAGGCTCAAGGTACAGCAAGCCCAAGTCATTGAGAGGGGGTGGTGTGTTGGATGTTGGCACCTTGACGTCAGGGCACACAGCACACTAAGGAATAAAGGAAAAACACCCTGCAGTGCTCCTGGTAGACAGAACACCAGGCCCTGATCCACAATGCCCCTACCTGCCCTGGCGACTGCATCCCGATGAGAACAGGAAGGACCTCGGGGTGTAAGGGTCCCACCTTGTACCCGCCTGGGGGGTATAACCACGGCTATATGGGGTATGGACTGCTCCAGGTAAGAGGGTGGGGACTCATAAGACCATAGGTGTCTCCCGAAGTGTGGGAGCGCTCCGGGCAGGGGGAGTATAAAGAGAAAGTAAAAAAAAAGAAATCTGCAAAGCAGCTACCTGGAAAACAGTTCACACCTTTACCAAACGCTACAGCCTGGATACCCAGGCCAGAAGTGATGCCAGGTTTGGCACAGCAGTACTGCAGAGCTTGTTACGTAAATAGCTTCTCTGCCCTCCTGCAAAGGTACTGCTTGGGTAGTCTGAAGAAGTCAGAATACAGTAAGATTTCCTGGGATTTGAAGAAAAAATTACTTACCATTGTAATCTTGTTTCTTCCAAGGGAATCTTACTGAATTCTGAGCTCCCACCCTACCTCCCCTGCTAGAACCTATGGGCACTGCAACACAGCTGTTCATGCTGTTTGAAACCTGTAGGTGTTTCTTTTTTGGGCTTAGTGACTTGAGTCTTAAGTGTTGCCCACATTTTTAAAATAAAGGGGAATAGTTGGTGTTGGGTGTTGTTTATTTATTAGTGTAGTTTAGATAGCTAGTTATGAGGTTTGCTCCGTAAGAATCTGATGCTTGCAGAATGTTTACCAGGGACAGTTGTTTGAAAACCGAGCTCAAGCCTAACATTCCATGATTAGCATAGGTTCTATTAACCATTTCGGATCCAGGGCAGTCTTATGGTGAGACCATACTGCAGAGTTCAGAATACAGTAAGATTCCCTTGGAAGAAACAAGATTACTTTGGTAAATCATTTTTTCATCCATGCCAAGCAGTTTGCCACTTTTGGCAGGAAAATTCTGAATGGATTACTATCTTGAGTGAGTCCTAAGCTCCAACTGCCCTAGTCTGGGGAGCTTTCTGTAAGCTTGGTGCTCTGACGCACTAGTAGGAATCCGTGGTGAAAATTGATTCTGGAAGATATTAAAATGACTTCTCACTGTAATTCTTGATTTTCCAGAATACCTTCATTGATTCATACGTCCACCCACCATCCTCCGGACTCGCTTCATTTTTGTGTGTTGGTTTTAACCCTCTTATACTTGGTTTGGGCTGTGAAGACACTGTTACTGGATTTGGTGGCCCTTATATGGACCACCAGGGCTATCTTTTGACATGCCCTTCAGGTTACTTGATAGGTTATGCTGCTCATGACAGTAAAATGAAAGTACTGAGGTGGGTGGAGGCTGATACCGCTGCATACCAGCAGGAGCATGTATCGTCAGCATCCCACAGTGATGCACACGTGGTGCCTACAGCATCACCAGCCCTCTGAAAAGTTCTGGATCCGAGCACCTCCGGCTCAGACCCAATGGTGGGAATCAATGGTGAAGATATTCTGGAAGATCAAGAATTACAGAAAGTACGTAATTTTAATTTTTAAATGAAAAATGTGTAAAATCTGTGTTCATTGTTTGCATTCTTTGTTGCTAAGTGGCACAAGTAGAAAAGTATTTAGCTGCCACTCACGTGTAAGACGAAATAGATTATAGTTTATTATGAGCTTTCAAAAGTACGATGCTGATGTGTTTCCTCCTTAAACGTAAACAACTTTCTGCCTTCTGAAGGTTTTTTCTAGATTTCACATCAGCCTCTCCATTGAGCAGCACTTCCTTTCAGGAATCTTGGCAGGGCTGGATAAGTACTGTACATAGTAAAAAAGGCCATTTGTTTATTATGTGGCTTGATTTTCTAAGTATAATAATCAAAGAACTGAATACTATTTGTCAATATTTAGAATTATGATTTTGTGTTTTTAGGTATGTTCAGGCATTTCCTGTGCATTTATTTACACATGGGATATATAGTGCTGTCTATGTTCTTCCCTCCAAAATTTCTTAGATTTTCCAAGAATCAGACGTCACCATTCATTCCCACTTACGGTCCAAGTCCGACGTGCCTGGGCCCACATGGAGCAAAGTCTTTTCAGCCAGGAGGGGACTGATGTCAGCCAGTGGCGCTGCCGACATGGCCAACATTACTGGCGTTGTGCACATGAGTTAGCCAGTAACCATTGCTGGCCTCCTCCCTGCCTAACTGCTTTTCCTGCTGTAGAAGGTGCGCCATGAGTGCAAGTCTGCTGCATCTGTGTTTTGTACCTCAGTTCCGCTATTTTCTCTTCCTTTTTAATGCCAAACCTGCTGAAACAGCTCTGATAGTGCTTTTCAGCGTCGACTTGTTTTTTTTCTCATTTTATTATTTTCCATCTGTGTACAATGCAGAGTCCAAAAACAGGGTTAAGCCACAGTGCCCCCAATGCATCTGTGCTCTGTGAGTGCCCCCATTGCAGCACGGGACTAGCACTGTTAATGTTGCTCCTGCTTTAGCCCAGATAACGGTATGGACTGGTGCGATGTGTGCTCCTCTGTGGACCGCTTCATCCTGGAGTTCAGCACACTGAAGTGGAGTCATCTGTCCCCTACCTTGAAGGGAGGCCTTGCACCCGTGAGGCAAAAGTTCAGAGTTTGAACCATTCCCATGCCCCTTTCTAGTACCTCTGGTACTGTGGAAGCACAGGGTTCTCCTCAGCCTCCCCCCCAGCATCAGAGGCCCTGGGTGATGGGTCTAATGGACAGCTGGCTCCTTCTTGGCGACTAACTGAGCACCCCCTCCATCCATCTGTCCTGTACAGTGGACGTCCCCTTTCATGAGGCCAAAGCTATACACCCAGTCCACATTGGAGGACACCTTGGTGTCTCAGCCTGGTGCTGTCCTCAGTACCATTAAGCACAGTGGTGCCAGTCACAAGGCCGGGTCCCGTTCTGGCACAGTTTGTGGTGTGAGAAGGGGGGTTAGCACCAAAACTGCTCTGGTCCAGTGGCTGAGTTGGCTGTCCTCTCCCCTGAGGGCCTTTGTGGCCTTGGGGAGGAGGACAGCACTGCCTTTGGTGTTAGATAATACTGGTGGTGGTACCGACCCCGGAACCCAGTTCAGAGCATGATGCCAGTTTCATCCCTGGAGCCGTCCCTAGACCCAGTGCCATGGGTAGTGCTGGAGTCTATTCTGGTGCTGTCCACAGTGCCGGTTCAGGGCCTAGTACCACTCGCAGTGCCAGGGACGGGAATGGATCTGGAGACAGTACCAAAACTAGTGTTGTTCACAGTGCAGGCCATGGTGAGGGGTCGAGACTTGCCACTGGTCCTGGTACTGATGCTGAGACTGCAGCCGGAGGTGGCACTGGTCAGGATTCTGGAGGTGAGTTTCTTCCCAGAACTCTTGTCCAACATCACTGGTGAGGATCAGAGCTGCACCTTGAGATGTGTATGGCTCCAGTCTCATCGCTTGGGGTCTCCCCTAAGGGCTCCAACTGGGTCGTTCCACAGCGGTTGATCGAACCCGCTCGGGCAGATTTGCGAGGTCTTCCCCTCAGACGAGGTTCCCTGAGTGCTCCTTCAGCCCTGACAGAGCCTTTATCCCCGGCTGCTCCACCACTCCTGGGCCTCTGCCCCCTCTTCCTGAGCTCCCAGGTATCATGGGTCCTCTTGGTCCTGTCACCTGATTTCAGCACAGGAGGACATCTGGTGCTTTACACTGTTACCATTTGCAGTCCCAGGCACAGTTTGGGCCCGCTGCCCCAGCACCACCACCTCCTGAGTCCAGCTACTCCTCTCTGTCTTCCTCCTCTGAAGAAGTGGTATCCTCCCCGCCATCTGTTCTTGGACTCTGAGTACTCTGTGTACCCAAGATTCCTTACAGACATGCTGAGTGCACTGGACATTGGCTCCTTTGTAGGTCACAGTCCTGTGTTTTTGTCACTGACACTTTTCAGAGATTTCAGTGATGATCTTTTTTTTTTGTGGGAGGAGTCTGCACCAAAGGTGGCGCCCAAGACGTCGACTCACTGCATGGCGCTCGCTGGTTGGCCGTTAGGCACCGCTGAGTCCTCCTTCACCCTAGTTCTGTTTCTCCCGCCGTAGAGGAAGCACCTGCTTGCGCGAGTAGGAAAAAAGTTGCATCAGCGGCCTAGTTTCCCTTCAGTGCTGTTCTTCTGCCGATGCCGTTTGGTTTCCTTCCATCCCAGTTCTGAAGTTGCTCACCCAACGCCGTTTTCTCCAACTCCCGGTAAACCCATTCCATTTATTTTAAATTCTTACCAGCAGCACCGGGTCTGTTTTCTGTAATTATTGTAAGATTATTTCGGCGTCATGTCTGGTTTGGGGGCTAAAAAGAAATCTAAAGCGGGCCTTGCCCCAATACGTCGGTACACCTGTGGCCAGCATTTCTCTGTTTCGGACTGGCGTGATGTCTGTCTTCGCTGCCTGGGACTCAACCATGACATGGACAACTGCGATGCCTGCTTCTCCGTGGACTGCCGTGTGTTAGAAATCCGCATGTTTAAAGTTGGCAGGGCTCCGCCGACTTTTGGAGGGTGGCGTCATTCTAGGGATTCCATGGCAAGAACTCTTGACCCTTCCTCCAAGTCCCCTCCTGGGTCTATATGGCTCAGTGAGGAGGAAACCTCCTAATCTGATTCAAGCCTTGCCATTGAGGTTTCTTCTGTGGTGCCGGAGGAGCGGCTCGGTTCCCTCCAGAACAGGTCGAGCGCACCGCTCCGGCAGTCACCTCCTCGGAGGTGTAGGCTCCCCCAGTGTTGCGGCCCACGACTGTTGGGCGAGGACCCTACTCGCCGCCCCCCTTTGGTTGGACTCTCTGTGACTTAGAAAAGGAAACAGAGAGCCCTGAGGTATTAGGGGGACTCGCCCAGTTGGCCTCGTAGAGAGGGACGGAGTACGTTCAGGTGGAGGTGACACCCAGAGACTGAGGCCCAAGAGGGGAAGGTGTGTGGAAATCAGTAATGAATGGTGAAGATGCAAGGGAAGATAAAGAACTGTGTGAGAGGCCTTTCGGCACCATGCATTTCTGCTTAAAGTTGAACTAGCATAGTATTCTGTGGTGATTTGTATATGCAGCCCATGATGCTCTGCATTATGGGGGCATGTGTGATTTTGTATTTCTTTGAAACTTGGCTTCCCAGCAAATGCTCTTTGGGGTAACCACTGCCTCAGTGCTTGCGCACAGAGATTCTTTGTATGTTATATTATAGTACAGTACAGAGTATTCCAAATTGTTCAAACAATTGGGATTAAGGATTGCAACAAGTCAAACGTATTATAGTAGATATAAGACGTAAAGATACAGATTAAATTGAGACCCAGCATGGTTGCAGTTGGTTAGTAGCGGTAGTTAGTTTTATTGAGGAACCATAGGTCATGCACCCAGGCATAGTTTACTGCAGTGGAAGGGTACTACAGTGAGGTGGAGAGGAAACTAGTATGGGAGCAGAGAGGAGGCTGAGGGGTAACTGTTGTTCAGGTTATATCTGGAGGAAGAAATTTGATCTTATTTGTGTCAGTCTTCACCATTCATCACTAGTTGGGTACTGGCCGGAGGTTAGGACTCCATGGGAGCATGTTGTTTTTTTTTTTTTTTTGGAGGTGGAGTCGATGCCGAGGCTGACGTGTTACGTGGCGCTCTCAGGTTGGCTATTACCATGTCATTGACTCCGTCCTAGCTCCAGTTCTGCATCTTCCAAGGTGCAGCAGGCCCAGTGTGGCCCCCTCAGTGGGCCGGGCGGGACTCACTGTTTCGGCAGTCGCTTCTTCGGAAGCAAAGGCTCCTCCGGCATTGTACTCTGGGACCTGCGGGTTCAAGTCGGTGCGGGCCCCTGACTCCGGTGTCGCTTGCAGTACCATTCACGGTGCCAGGGACAGGAGCAGCACTATGGGCAGCGTGGGAACCCATCTGCGGTGCCGGGGATGAGGGCAACGCCATGGGCGGTGCCGCCTCTGACTCTGGTACCGTTCGCGGTACTGGGGGAGAGAGCAGCCCCACTCGCGGTCCTAGGACCGGCAGGGATCAGGGGGTTGTCTGGGTCCGGACTTCACCTTCCTCCCACGGGGAGGAGGATACAGAGGCTGACCCAGATTAGCTCCCGGATTTCTCTGATTCCTCAGGGTGTAGCGCTTTGTCCCCTTCTAAGCCCCCTACTGGGGAGCGGCGGATTCCTCTGGTTCTGAGGTCAGTGGTACTGACCAGCCTTCGGGTGCCCAGGTGGACACTGCGGGGCAACCTGGAGTTGGAGGCCCATCTACTCCACTGGTGGGTATACCCCCTTCTGTGGTTGTCCTGGCTAGCCCAACTTCTGGGTCAACTGGTGCATCCCAGGCAGGGGAGGGCGCTGCACCTCCGGCTACCTCCCAGGAGTCGGCCATGGGGTGTCAGCTGCCTCAGCTAGTGGTGAGAAAGAGGGCTTTTTCAGAGTCTGAAAGGTTGAGTGGCCAGAGTTCAGTGCAGTGGCCTCTCCTGGGGACCCAGCCGGGTTCTGGGAAGAGTCGTCGTGCGGGTCCGCACATCTCCCTCGATGTTTCTCCGAGAGGCACATCTTCGCAGGTCAGGGTCGTCCTTTTGGACTCGTACGATTCCAATCACCTTGCAGGGGGTTTCTTCCGGTTGAATGGCTCTTGTCTGCTGGGACCACCGGGTCTCCCCTTCCTTTGGGGTCATCTGCTCGGTCTTCCTGCCTGGGCAGAGGTGGTGTTCCTCCTCGGAGGGGTTTGACCCCTGTGCCTCTGCCAACTCCTCCTCCTCCTCCTCTTCTCCCAGGTGTCGCCGGTCCTACAGGGCCCCTTACCTGGGAGCAGTTCAGGGCTATGGCTACACTTTATCTTGCCTACCTTAGCGCCATGGACGAGCAGGTGTTTCACCACTCCCCAGTTCAGCCTGACCCTGAATCCCCAAGCTCGTGGGCACCCTCGTCTCCAAGGGAGAGGAACCATCCATCCACCTATCCCCAGTGGCTGATCTTTCCAGCTATCAGTGCTTCCAATTAGGGTTGCTCGACGAGCTCCATATCTCCACCCTTGGAGAATGCAGTCTGGACCAGTCTGCTCATGCCTTCCTTGACGAATACAGTGTAGTCACCCGTTGATCCCCATCTGGCCTGCTCCCTTCTGGGAGGCGGCGTACTGGGTCTAGCAACATCCCTTTTCCTCAGCTCCAGCCCCAAGGGATCTTCATCAGCGGTATTGCACCCCTCGGGGTCTCCAGGAACTCTGCCTCACCCCCCTTCATGCATGACGCTCTTGGCTACCCTCCTCTGGGCATAGAAGCCCGAGCCGTGACCAGTCTCTGCATTCAGACTCTTCAGACTTTGATTTCTGGGGCAGGAGGATGTTCTCCTCGGCACAGATCTTGCTCTGCGTGGCAGCGTATCAGGCCCACTGTGCTGCCTACAACAGGTACTTGTGGTCACGGCTAGGGCAAATTCTAGCCTCTTTGCCTGATTCAGAGGCAACCAGACAAGCCATTGCCCTCTCCGTGCAGGGCCTGGAGCTTGCAAGACACCAAGCAAGGACATCGTATGATGCCAACAAGGTGGCTTCCAGGCTGGAGAGGACAGCAGTCGTCATGGCTTAGTCTATCCCGGTTGTCACCCTTGGCCCGACGTAGGGTGATTTCCTCTGCTTTCTGGAGAACCCACCTTTTCTCCCATAGGGTGAGGCGGGAGCTTCATGGGTGCCTTCCTTTCCTGCGAGGAGATCCCTACCTCATCTAGATCAGTCTCAGGCCTAGCCCGGCCTGTAAGGGTTCTCCCCTCCGGTGTCTCCCCCACTGGAGGCTAAGGGACACTGTCCCTTAGGGAGGTGCTGGGCCCCCTTCGGGGAGCTCGGTACTCAACCAGCTAGTGATGAATGGTGAAGATTGACACAGATAAGATATGAAAATTACGTACCTACCGTAATTCTTGATCGTTCTGTGTATCTTCACCATCACTAAATCCCGCCCTCCTTTCCCCTGTGGCCTCAGTCTCTGGGCAATCCTACTCCCTGTTTTGTCTCCCTTTGTTTGGTCTTCAGCACCTCCCATCCTCTCCCTCTGCCTTCTGGTTCGGGGGAGGAATACTCTGGGTAGGCAGACAGGGAGGATTATACTAGTGGGGGTCGTGGGGTCTCTCTTTCTCTCTCTCTCTCTCTCTATGCCCTCTCTCTCAGGGTTGGTGTTCTGGCTCCCTCTCTGGGAGAGCCAGTGGAGGAGGAGAGGGATCTCTTGGACCCCCTCAACTCTTCCCCTAAATATTATTTTACACCCCTTTTTGGGGGTTATCCCATTCCATTCATCTTCCCTTATCCCTGAGCTGTTTGCCAGGGTTCCTTTCAGACCTTCTTTGTTAAGTTGGCAGGAGAGGTAGACCCCGCCGCCCTGGTTCTGGCCTGCCTCAACCTCAAGTAAGGGGTTCTTCTCAAGCTCTGGCTTCTGTGCCTACCATTGCTGCACCGTGGACGTGTAGCTATGCCCTAAAGTCCCTATGGTTTAATCATCTTGCAGCCTGAGGGTTAGAACTCTGTGGCTTACCGCTCAAGAGGTTCAGGCTGCTTCTGTTGGGGTTGGGGCGGTGTCTCCTCCTCCTCCTCCTCCTCCTTTCCCCTTTTCCTTTTTCCTCCTTCTGTACCCAGTCCTTTCGCCCAGAGATTGGGGCCCTCTTACCCAATCCCTTAGGCTTCTCTCTTTTCTGTCCTCTGTCATTTATTTCTCCTTTTAGTCATATATCCTTCCTTTTTTCTATCCCTTGGGCTCCCTTGCTCCACCCCTCCATCCCTTCCTATCATCCTTGCCGGCATGCAGAACTGGAGCTAAGGCAGAGTCGATGACGGGTAACAGCCAACCCACGAGTGCCACGTAACACGTCGGCCTCAAGGGTGGCGCCGCCCCTGCATCGATTCCACATCAAAAAATAAATAAAAATAAATGCTCCTGCAGGGTCCTAACCTCTGGCCAGTACCCAACTAGTGATGAATGGTGAAGATGCACAGAAAGATCAAGAATTACAGTAGGTACGTAATTTTTATTTTTCTTCCCTTGCAAGAAATTAAAAGTGGGTGAGGGTCTTTGGTGACCCTCTCACCAAAAAAAAAAAATAGGACGAGTGTCTTCATGGCCCTGTTAGCAAGAAAAAAAAATCCCTTGAAGACAGAACTTGTTCTCTCCCCTCTTCTTGTTCCCCCCTCTCCTTGCCAGGGGTATATCTGCTATAGTGTATATCTTTATTGTTGCTGTATGCTGCGCTAGACTTGAGCGTCTCCATTCTTCCACTTAGCATGACTCGCACGTAAATGGTGTTTGGCACTCTGATCAGTGTTCAGGTCTCACACAGGTACATCCTTGTGTTTGCAGGGAGAAGCAGGTGCCGTGGAATGTTCTATGCTATACTCCTAGCACTGTTGGATTTTTATGATTTTTCACCATTGATATGTTGTTCTACTTGACTGATTGTTTTTTCTCACTCGTTTGGGAGTGGCAGGAAGATAGTATTTTTTCTCCCTAAACGCTATCCACTAACTCCTGTTGCCTCCCTCCTCTGGAGGGAATCTTTGGGGTTTACCCTACTTAATTTTGGAGTTATCTTCTCGGAAGTGCAAAAATTATTTTTATAAGGTGACATTCTGCCATTTTAACTACTTAGGGGTCCCACTTGAAGTTTTCTGTGTATATGCCAAAGCCACATGCCGATCTTCTTGGTTGCCACTACCTTCTCTGTCCAGGTAGTTGATGGATAGGCTCTGGCTCTTCATATCCACTGCCCTTGTGCTACCCAGTAGGCTCAACCCTTAGCTTCTATGTTGGTAGTTGTTTTTTATTTGATTGTTTATATCCTATACCCTTTGGACTAGGAAGTCTATAGCCCTCTCTTTTGTTTCCCACTTGTTTCTTCTACTGGCAAACAGAACTGAGGCAGGGAGGGGGGCCAGCGTTGGTGACTGACTAACTCACATGTGCAACAGTAGTACATTGGCCATGTGGGCAGCAACACTGGCGGACATTAGTCCCCTCTTGGCTGATAAGACTTTGCTCCCACGGGGTCCTGGTGCCTCCAGCTTAGTTTCTGGAAGACCAACAATTATGCTAAGTATGTAATTTTAAATAGCCCCCTGTTCTTTTTACAACACTTTATGTTGCGTATTTGTAATATGTATAATTTGTATTTCAACTATAGTAACATAGTATTTACATAGGATGATGTCTGGAAATAGGTTATTTGGCCCTAGATATTGTTTGCCTGTTTAAAAATAAAGTTTTACTTACCATTGCCTTAAATGTGCAGATCTTACTTTGATTCACCCTTGCAGCAGGTAACACCTTTAAGACTAAGCCACCAGGACCCCACGGAAAACTTCTAGCTGGCAGTATCCAGCGGGGACCGCCCCCATCACGCACGGTATAAAAGGGGCAGCCTCCAACCCATCCAGATTCTTTTCCCGCCGTCGACCACGCAAGTCAGACCTCTGCGGACTCCTTCAGCTTGTCGACCGCCATTTTTACTGCACTACCCCATTTTATTTTATATAAAACCAGTGACTTCTACAAGTTCTTGCATGTCATCTTCTTCTCCAACCTCTTCCATCGAGAGGCGGCAGTCCAAGTGTGCGTACGGAAAGCAGATTCCCCATAAGGATGGCCATTCAGCCTGCCTTCAAACAACATGAAATCTTGCTGTATTCTGACAATATGCAGTTAGCCCCAGCACTTGACCTGCTCTGGAGATTAAAGAGTTAACTTTATGCTGAGAGCATAGGACATTGAGCTCGTGCTCGGTTCAGACCTCTGTCTGCTGTACTTTCAAGTATAACTGTCAGATTCTTTACTCCGCCTAACTGAACAGTCGCTCTGGAGTTTATCCTGTCTCTTTTGGTTGGCGTTTTGAAAATCGTCGGTTTAAACTGCAAGTTTCATATTTTTTCCTCGGTTCAGATCCCTGTCTGTGGTACAGTAAATAATAGTGGTAGTGGACTGTATTAAATACTGTGAAAATTGTAAAAATGTAGAATTGTTCCTGTCAGTTTGGCTGAACTAATCACTCTTTGGTCTGTGGTGATTCCGGTGCTTATCGGCTCAAAAAAAAAAAAAACATGTTTAACTTTTTTTTTTCCAACGCCCGTAGCACGGTTAGGAACTGAGAAGTTTGTCTTACCTGGCCTTAAGCCGTGTAATGGGTACGTTTTTTCTGATTGACTGTGTCCA
The DNA here is from genome assembly GCA_016271365.2 of Neoceratodus forsteri. Taxonomy (NCBI): domain Eukaryota; kingdom Metazoa; phylum Chordata; order Ceratodontiformes; family Ceratodontidae; genus Neoceratodus; species Neoceratodus forsteri. The sequence continues at coordinate 745,818,943 of CM028132.1, forward strand.
TGTCTGAGAAACCCAAAAGAAAAACCGGGCCCACTGGGTTTCTGCACTGTAGTGTGTGTGGGGAGGCCTTTGCTAAGGCTGCCCCCCACACCACCTGTGTTTATTGTCTGGGGTTTGACCACCTCGATTCAGACTGCCAAATTTGCAAACATTTTCCTAAGACCACCCTAGAGAAAAGGTTGGGCAGGCTTAGGGAGAAAGAGGCCAAGAAGTCCGCTGACCCGGATGGCCAGCCCGGTTTGGTTCTGACCGAACCTGAGGGATTGCCCTCTGACCAGGGCCAGACTTTCTTGGGCAAGAGGAGATCCTACCCTGAGGGGTTGGTTCCTGCAAAAAAGAAAAAGAAAGACAAGTCGGCCAGTTCGGATTCGGATCCCCACCATCCAACCGCCGATGAAATTGCCAGGGCGATTAGTATTGTGGAATCGCTCCATTCGGTTCCAACTGATCCGGCACCTCTCGGTAGGCGCTCGGTTCCCCCAGTGTCCGATTATTCTTTAGAAGAATACTACGAGCCGGAGTGGGAGTGGGAAGAAGAGTTTGAGGATGATGAAGAAGAGGACAGCGGGGAAGGTCTGGATGAGAGCCCATTGAACCGGACATCTCCCCAGACAGACCTTCAGGAGTTTCCCCTCCTAGGCTTTCTGAGTCCCCTTCCCACTTTATGTTTTACAGGAAAGTGGCTGACACCCTCCAGCTCCCTGTGGATGAAGCTGTTGAGGAGCAGGAGGAGCCTGACTTTGTGGAGATGATGGACATCCCAGAGTCCAAGAGACTATTTCCTTACACAGATCTTTTGGGAAACAGACTCATAAGCTTTTAAAAACTCCAAATTCTTTGCCTCCAGTGGACAAATGAATGGACAGGAGGTACATGCTGTCAAGCTCAGCTACGGGGTTCCTATACCACCATTGCAGCCATGCTGGGGTAGTACAGGCTGCAGCCTGTGACAAGGCTCGCATACCCTTGGCTTCTCACTCCCTGGATAAGGACTCCTGGAAGATAGATGCTATGGCTAAGAAGCAGCACCTGGCATCTTCTCTGGGACTCAGACAGGCTAAACACATGGCCTATGCAGCTAGATACCAAAAGTCCAGGTGGGAGTCTGTTTTGGATCTGGCTAAGCAGGCTTCTCCCCAGCTAGCCAAGGAGCTGGAGGAGGTGGCTGCTGATGGGATAAAGGCATCCAAGATTCAGTTTCATGCTACTGTGGACTCCAATGATGTTTCATCACGAGTCATGGCTACATCTGTGGCTCTTTGGAGGATGGCTTGGCTCAGGTGTACTAGCCTCTCACAGGATACCCAGGCTAAGGCCATGGATTTTCCTGTTGTAGGTAATTCTCTGTTTGGTGAGCAGACAGAACTACATGAAAAAGATGGATGAGTACAGGACCACATATAGGAGTACTCAAGCCAAGGAAAGGCAGTCAACTCCTCAGAAACAGCAGGCTTGGGGCAGGCCTTTTCACAGGCCTTTCTACCAGGCACAGGCCCCCTCTCCTTTTTCCCAGAGGGGGTTCTTTAGAGGGAGAGGTAGGAGGGGGATGAGCAGGGCTGCATCCAGCTCTCAGCCTTAGGCTCCTGCCAAGCAGACACCCTGAGGTGTCAGCCCAGTTCGACTCCCCAATCCCTGTAGGAGGCAGGCTGGCTTACTACTTCCAGGCCTGGAAGTCTGTGACCTCAGACAAGTGGGTCCTGGAGGTAATAAGCCAGGGACTGGCCCTCAGCTTCAAAAAATTCCCAAAGCTGAGGGTCAGATCTTTTCCAGCTGCAAACATCTCCGAAACCATTGCCCTAGAAGCAGAGGTTTCCTCTCTGTTAGCTCTCAGAGCCATAGATTTCCTACATTGCTCGGGGCAAAGGTCTGTACTCCAGATACTTCCTTACCCCAAAAAAGACAGGGGAGTGGCAGCCCATCCTAGATCTAAGATAATTAAATAAGCATTTACTGAAGCCAGAGTTCAAAATGGTGACTCTGGGAATAATTCTTCCCTCTCTAAGGCCAGGGGCCTGGCTAGCTTCCCTAGACCTCAAGGATGCCTACTTTCACATTCCCATCAAGTGCTCCCACAGAAAGTATCTCAGTTTCAGACTGCCCTCAGGCCATTATCAGTTAAAGGCAGTGCCTTTCGGGTTAATATCAGCACCAAGGATTTTTACAAAATGCTTAGCAGTAGTAGTAGTCTTCTTAAGGAAGCAGAACATCTCCATTTTCCCATATCACAACGACTGGCTCATTGTAGGGCAGTCTCCAGACCAAGTCAAGTCCAATTTACAAGTGATCCAGCAAGTGTTCACTTCCTTGGGATTCCTCCTCAATCTTCCAAAGTCAGTTCTCGAACCAGTGCAGCTCCTCACCTTCATAGGGATGGAGTTGGACACTGTCCAGGCAAAGACTTTTCTTCCCTTGTCAAGGGTAAAGGCTCTTACAGACCTAGCTTCCTCATTTCGTCTTCTGGTCTCTCGTCCAGCAAGACATTTCCTCCAACTACTGGGCCACATGGCAGCTGCCACTGCAGTGATTCCAGGGGGCAGGTTTCAGATGAGGGATATCCAGTTTCACCTGAGGGCTTTTTGATCCCAGAAAAAAAAGACCCTCTCACCAAACTGATTCCAGTGACTCAGACTTTGATCCATGCTCTCCAGTGGTGGTTGGATCAAGACAACCTCAGACAAGGAGTCCCATTTGTCTCTGACTCATTCTGTGGTTCTGACCACAGATGCTTCTCTCCTGGGGTGGGAGGCTCATTTGGGAGCCCTCACAGCACAAGGAGTGTGGTTCTCTCAGGAGTCTCTCCTTCATATCAACCTTTTGGAACTCAGGGCAGTATATTTAGCCTTACAAGCTTTCGCAAAGGCAGTACAAAACAAGGTGGTTCAGGTGAGAACAGACAACACCACCACCATGTGGTACATCAACAAGCAGGGAGGCACTCGGTTGACGACCTTGTGCATGGAAGCCATGAAAGTCTGGTCTCTGGCGTATTCTGTACAGACATCCTTGGTAGCAGTCCACCCTCCAGGGAAGGACAGTGTGTTAGCAGATGCTTTGAGCAGGATGTCTCAGGGCCATCACGAATGATCCCCGGATCCTCTAGTACTAAAAGTGATATTTCTAAGATGGGACACTCCTCAGATATACTTCTTTGCAGCCCCAGGCAATCACCAACTTCCTCTCTTCTGTTGCAGACCTCCAGTATTGGGCTCAGTCCCCCTGGATGCTCTACTGTTGGATTGGTCAGGAAAATTTCTATATGCCTTTCCCCCCTTTCCTCTATTGTTCAGAGTTCTGGTCAAGATGAGGTCACAATCTTGTAAGGTGATCTTGATTGTGTCAGACTGGGCCAGGTAGCCTTGGTATCCTCTCTTGCTGTCTCTGGCGGTCCATCTTCCATTGGCTGTCCCCAAAAAACACAATCTGTTAACTTCCTCTCGGGAGAATTTGGCATCCCAATCTTCAGTCTCTCAATCTCAAAGCTTGGCTCTTGAAGAGCTAGAATATGCAAATCTGAATCTGTCTCGGGGGTTCTGGACATTCTTATGGCTGCTCGTAAACCTGCCACTAGAAAAACCTACAACTCCAAGTGGAAAAGGTTTGATATTTGGTGTTCTAGTAAACGGATATCACCAGACTCTGCTGGCTTGTCTGCAGTTCTGGACTATATGGTTCATCTCAATAGCTTAGGCCTTAGACTAGCTACCCTCAAGGTGCATCTATCTGCTGTTTCTGCCTTTTTATCAGTGGGGAAGCCTTCTCCTCTAGCTTCCAACCCTGTGTTCTATAAATTTTTTAAGGGACTACTTCCTACTAATCCCCCTTGTAAGGCTCATACCCCTGTTTGGGATCTTAATGTTTGCATTGCTCAGCTCATGCAACCACCCTTTGAGCCTTTGGCCTCACAGAACTTAAGTACTTGGCTTGGAAAACTGTGTTCCTGGTAGCTATTACCTCTTGCCAGGTGTATCAGTGAATTGCAAGCTCTGTCAGTGGTGCCTGATTTTATTTCTTTTCATAGAGATAAGGTGGTCCTTAGAACCAACAGGAGGTTCTTACCCAAAGTGGTTTCAGATTTTCATCTGAACCAATCCACGTCCCTTCCTGTGTTTTTCACTGATCATTCTTCTTCAGGAGAGAGAAGATTACACAGTTTGCATGTTAAGAGGGCACTTAGCTACTACATTGAGCGCACTAAGGCACTTAGGTTTAACTGCCCTCAGTTGTTTCTCACTTATGGTGAAGTGGGAAAGGGTAAACCTGCTACTAAGAGGACTGTTGCCAGGTGGATTGTCTCTTGCATACAATTCTGCTATGAAAAGCTAGGCAAAGTACCTCCCTCAGGCCTGAGGGCTCAATCGACTAGAGGTACAGCTGCTTCTTTGGCTGTGGCCATAGATGTACCCCTCTTAGGCCCTGTACACATTACAACTGAAAATTTGTACCGTTTTGAATAACGGTATCAAAATGATTTCAAACTCACCACAGCAGCCCGTCCACATTATTGTTCACCGAGTTCGAACTGGGTTGTAACACGGTAAACTCCCGTCTGCATCAGCGGCAAGTAACGTTTTTAAACCCAGTAATCCTCCGCAATTGTAGCACGGTTATGTTGGCACTGTAATAGAGGGAAAAATCGCACGCCCGTCCATACTACAAGGTAACACGCTTTCCTCCTTCAAACTGTTTTTAAAAACCGACTTGAGACTAGCTCTCAGCAGGGTTTAAGCACGGTTTCCTAACACGCTTTGAAACCATGCTTAAATGCGGACGGGCGCCGTGTTTGCGCTAGTTAAAACGTTTTAAGCACCTTAAAACATTTTAACTAGCCTGATGTGTACAGGGCCTTAGAGATCTCTAAAGCAGCCACCTGGAAAACAGTTCATGCTTTTACCAAGCATTACTCTCTGGACATCCAGGCTAGGAGTGATGCTAGGTTTGGTACAGCAGTGGTGCAGAGCTTATTTCCTAAGTAGGTTCTGTACCCTCCTCCTGGGAGGTACTGCTTGGTAGTCTGCATATTGTCGGAATACAGCAAGACTTCATGTTGTTTGAAGAAAAAATTACTTGCCTTAATAATTATGTTTCTTCTAATGGAGTCTTGCTGTATTCTGACCTCCCCCACCGCCTCCTCTCTCAGAACCTGGGTTTTGGGAAGTGGGCTGGCAGGTACAGTGCTGCACCCCAGAGGTGTATTGGCTCCCTCTCCTTTGGAAGGAGCTGGGCATAGTGAATCTTCATTTGTTGTTATTATAAAGTTATATTAAGTTCACAACCTGAGTTTTTTTTGTTTTGGGGTTCTTGACTTGAGTCTTTTGGGATTCCAAAACTTCTGGTTGCCGTTATGGCTAGTGTTTTTTTTTTTTTTATTTCCACACTATAGGTGTACTTAGTCTTGGCTCGTAAGAATCTGATGGTTACACTTGAAAGTGCAGCAGACAGGTTTGAACCGAGCACGAGCTCAACGTTCTATGCTCTCAGCATAGAGTTAACTCTTTCATCTCCGGAGCAGTTAAAGTGCTGGGGCTAACTGCATATTGTCAGAATACAGCAAGACTCCATTAGAAGAAATATAATTACTAAGGTGAGTAATTTTTTTCTTTTCTGCCTAGGCCCGGACCACAACATTGATGCCTTCCAGCATTACCAAGACTTTAACCAACGCACTAGGCTCCACCGTCAGAAGACCCTGGAAGCCTTCCTGCTTTCGAAGAAGCTACCTGAAATGGAGAAGGAACTTCACCACAAGAGTTCTTCACCCTCTGGGGTCTCCATTTCTTCTTCTTCTCATAAACAGAGGAAATCGAGTGGCAAACACAAGCACCAGGAAAACATCAGGAGACCGCCCGGTCCCCAAAGAAGTCTGTGATCGCTTCTGGCTCGTTCCCTCCCCACCACCGGGCTCCCGGTGACCAAACCTCCCCCCCAATCTCTGTAGTGGGAGAAGGTTCTTCGGGACACGGTATGTCTTCCCCTGCCCCTCAGCCGCTTAAGCTTAGGCCCATTGTTACTACAGGCTCTAAGTCAAGTGGTTTGGCCGGTGGCTCTTTAGGCGGCAGGCCTTTGTGTGTCGCTATCCCGGCCAGGGTGTCTGCCCGATGTCAGGGGCTGAAGCCTCCAGGCGACACCCAGGACCATCGCCTTCCTCCTCTGGGAAAGAGGGGCGTCCATCTCGTTCAGGAGTAGCTACCCTACTCAGGCAGCCACTGGATCAGTCTCTGGTCTGGCCTCAGCCTACACTGGTCCCCTCAACACTGGCTTTCCATACGCCATGTCGGATGACCCCATCGCCAAATATTCCGAAGTTGCCTGCCGGGCCAGATGCCCATCCGACGGCTGGATGTTGGGCACAGCTTGTCCGATGCCAGACAATACTGTCCCTCTAGCTCCGATGCTGGGTAACCCGGATCACCCTACATCGATGCCAGAGTTACCTCAACCTGACAACCAGACGCCAGGGCCGTCAAAAGCCTAACCCCCAATGCTGGACATACCAGCCTTGCCACAGAATCCCCCGCTGGACCTAAACAAGCTTTTTGTAGCCTGGTGGGCCTATTTTACAGATAAAGAGGCACCCAAGATACCACCTCAGCCAATCCCCCAAGGGCCGCCTCCGGATCTAGTCCACCCACCTACTCCCCCTCCTATGGGGCTTACCCAACGCCGGAAGGGGGTGATACCCTCATCCTAAAGGCCTGCCGCCAGGCACCCACGCCACCCTCCCTTTCCCGGATTCAGGGGATTTGGACAGGTATTCCTCTTCTTCATCCAGCTGAGGGGACTCTGACCTGCCGTTGGAGCCTGAGAGTAGCAAGGATGCCTCATGCTCCCTGCCCGATGGCCCAACATTTATGGATGTGATGGATCACATCTAACAACTGAACAGCTGGGATACAGAAGATTTGGACCCAGAACGAAAGCGACTGGCTACCTTTCTTAGGAGAAAGGACACCTTTCCTTTGGTCGTTCCTTTGATGGCTGAGTCCTATAACGATGCTAACAAGCTGGCTTGGATGCTTCCCTTTTCTATGCCGGCAGTGTTAAGAAATTTGACTGGCTTTATACCGTATCCAGGGAGGCAGAGGCAGACTCGGTCGTGATCAATGCTGTCCATGACTGGTCCAGGCGACCTCAACACCTCAGTACACAACCACCAGATAAAGACTCAACACAGTTTATCTGGCCAAGAAGGTGTACTCAGCATCCATGTGTGCCATATGCTCCCAAAACTTCCTTGCCTTCATGGTTCAATACCAGAACGCCTTGTTGGACAACACAGTAGAGGTGGCCCAAGCCATGCCACATTGCCCAGGGTGGGCGGGGTTGATGGCTATTCTGAAGTCAGGCTGTGACGTCAGTAATCGCGTCCTCAGAGCTTCCTGTGATGCCATGGACTCAGCGGGTAGGATCACTGCTTCAACAGTTTGTATCTGCCGGTACTCCTGGTTGAGAGTGTCCGGGTTCACCCCAGGACGTACAATCCAAGACCATGGATGCCCCCTTTAGAGGCCTGGTCCTGTTTGGTGAGGATTTGCAGAACATTATCACCCGGTTACAGGAATCTGGGAAAGCAATTAGATTTGTACATACGATGTACAGATCTCAACCAAAATAGCATTCCAAGCAGTCCTTTCAGAGGAATGCTAGACAACAGCCCAGAGAGCAGCAGCAGCAGAGGGCAGGATTTAAGTGAAAGGCCTCCACTCCTGCCTCTGGAGGTTCAGCCCCTTGGACCCCCAGAACCTCCCAGCCTGCCCTCCACCTCCCCGGCGCCTCAGCCTGACTCCTTGCCCGACCCCGCTCCCCCGGCCAACGCCTTGGGGGATGTGGTGTGGAGGTGGTTTTCCTTGAACACCAAAGGGTGGCATCAGATAACCACCAATTGGTGGGTTCTGCAGCTTATCGAGAGAGGGCACACTCTTGAGTTTACCAAGGTTCCTCCAGACAACCCTCCAATTCAGTCCAATTACTCCCATGCTCACAGCTGTCTTATCACAGAGGAAATCCAGGCTGTACTACAAAACCAAGCCATAGAGCCAGTTTCTTCGGCACAACAGGGGAAAGGGTTTTACTCTAATTTCTTTCCAGTGCCAAAGAAAACAGGGGGTCTGTTTCTGATCTTAGACCTCAGCCGCCTGAATCAGTACATCGAGTACAAAAAATTCAGGATGGTCACTCTGATAGGTCTGCTTCCGCTGCTCCATCAACGGGATTGGTTATGCTCCCTGGACATGCAGGATGCATACCTCCACATTCTGATTTTCCAACCACACAGGAGGTTCCTTCGCTTCTGCTTCCAGGGATGGCACTATCAGTTCAGGGCTGTGCCTTTCGGCCTATCCTCGGCCCCCAGAATGTTCACCAAATGCCTCGCAGTTGTGGCCGCAGCTCTCGAATGGCAGTGGCATTATGTCTTCCCCTACCTAGACGACTGGCTCCTAGTTGCTCCCATCAGGGACCGGCTACTGTGCACCATACAGGCCAGTTTCCTCCTGTCTCAGGACCTGGTGATCTCCTTAAATCTCCGAAAGTCCTCCTTCTGGCCAAGTCAGTGGCTACAATATATAGGAGCAGTTCTGGACACGGCCCAAGGCAAAACCTTCCTCCCCCAAGGCAGAGCAGAGTGCCTTCAAGCACACATTCAACAGCTCTCCTTGGCTCGACAAGTCCCGGCCAGGACTGTCCTCAGAGTCTTGGGGCACATGGCATCTACCATCACCACGGTCCCTCTGGCCAGACTATGCATGAGTGATCCAGTGGAACCTGAGAGTTCAGTGGGATCAACTATCAGATGACCTGGACCCAACCAGTCCTAGTTTCCAACCCAGTCAGACAAGTCCTGATATGGTAATTGAATTCCTCCAACCTTTCCAGGAGAGTTTGTCTCTGGAAGGAACCCCCAGGCAGATCTTGACCACGAATGCTTCGGGTCAAGGCTGGGGAGCTCACCTGGGAGATCAAGGGTCCTCGAAGCAGAACGAACTTCATCTCCACATCAACATTTTGGAGATGAGGGCAGTTCTGTATGCTCCAGGCTTTTCAGACAGTTCTGCTGTCTGGTCCCCTGTTGATACAAATGAACAACATGTTGGTATTTTTTTATATCAACAAGCAAGGGGGGGACTGTCTTCTATCCCTCTGCAGGAAAGCAATGCAATTGTGGGCATGGGCAGTGGACCACCACTTGGACTTGTCAGCAGTCCACATCCTGAGTATTCAGAACACCCTAGCTGACAGTCTAAGTCTGTCTCTGTCCAGGGGCCTACGAGTGGGAGCTCCATCGTTCAGTGGCAGAAGCTGTTTTTGACAGATGGGGTCGTCTAGACCTAGATCTGTTTGTCTCCCCGTACAACGCAAAACTGCCCAGTTTTTGCTTGCTAGATCCAGGGCCCAGTGTCTTCTGGAGAGATGCATTCTCCCTCTCCTGGATGGGGAGGTTCCTTTACACGCCCCCCCCACCCCTTCCTCTGCTCCAACGGGTTCTACCTCAGCTACAGTTGGAGGGTGCAGAGATGATCCTAGTGGCACCTTTCTGGCTGTGTCAGATTTGGTTCCCTCTTCTTCAGCAGCTGGCTGTGGAACCTCCAGTTTCCCTGCCCCTTCGATCAGATTTGCTCTTCCAGGAACAGGGAACCTTGGTCCACCTGGATCTCAGATCTCTGCATCTCTGTGCATGGCTCCTGCAGATCTAGCCATCTTCAGATTTGAGGCATCACCCAGAGTAGCGGATGTCCTAGTAGCAGCCAGGAAACCCTCTACCAGGGCAGCCTACACTATGAACTGGAAATGGTTGTGCGTTTGGGCCACCGCTTGGGATCTAGACCAGTTTTCCTGCCCGGTGAACTCGGTATTAGAATATCTCCTCTCTTTGTCTTGTGCAGGACTCAGCTACGCTTCGCTCAAGGTGCACTTGTCTGCCATTTCGGCCTACCATGTACCCATTGAGGGCAAGGCTATTGCCCAGCTGGACCTTCCCCGTACCTTTCTACAGGGCATTTTGCATTTGACACCTCCCATCCGAGATCCTGTCCCGCCATGGGATCTGTTATTTGTTCTTGAAAAGCTCACATTCAAACAACATGAAGTCTTGCTGTATTCGGACATAATGCTGTTAGCCCCAGCACTTGAACTGCCCCGGAGAGGAAAGAGTTAACTCTATGCAGAAGCATAGAACGTTGAGCTCGAGCTCTGTTTTCAAACCTCTGTCTGTGGTACTTCTCAATGTAACCATCAGATTCTTTACTCCGCCTAACAGTGAAGTCGCTCCGGAGACTTCCTCTGCTCGGTTCGGTAAAAGTAAAGTGTTCGGTTTAAACCACATATTTTTTTGTTATTTTCAGATTTCCAGCTTCTGTCTACGGTACAGGTAGTGTGTAGATAGGTAGTGACTATGTTTTATTTTGGTGAAAAAGTGGAGATTATCCTTTTCCTTGGTTTGTTTCCGGTTGGTCCAGTTTGGAACCGACTTTAATTTTAATTTTATTTTTCTGGGATTAGTGTGGTGTTCCGGTACTGATCAGTTTCAAAAGAACCGGACCTTTTGCTGGTTCTTTTAAAAAGCCCGTTACACGGTTTGTAACCGATCGGTTATTATATTACCTGGCTTGAAAGCTGCAGTAGGGTAATCTGTTACGTTGGCCATGTCTGAGAAACCCAAGAAGAAAACCGGTCCCACTAGGTTTCAGCACTGTACTGAGTGTGGGGAGGCCTTTGCTAAGGCAGACCCCCACCTCATCTGTGTTATTGTCTGGGGTTTGACCACCTCAAGTCAGACTGCCAAATCTGTAAAAACTTTCCTAAATCCACTCTAGATGAAAGACTGAGTAGGCTGAAGGAAAGGGAGGCCGAGAAGTCCATAGATCCGGATGGCCAGCCCGGTTCGGTTGCGGCCAAACCTGAGGAGGTGCCTACTGACCTAGGCGATACCTCCTCGAGCAAAAGGAGAGCTGACCCCGAGGGACTGGTTCCGTCAAAGAAAAAGCGCAAGTCTGCCAGTTTGGAACCTGTATTTCACTCTCCAACCGTGGACGAAATAGCCAAAGCGATTAGTATTGTTCAGTCGCTTAGACCGGTTCCGTCCGAACCAGTACTGCCGGTTCGACGGTCGGTTCGGTTGGATCCGTCTCCTCCGGATTATGATCCAGATGCTTATGAAGAGTGGGAGGGAGACGAAGACTATCCCGGTGATGACGATGAGGGAGGTCTGGATGTGCCCATTGAACTGGACATCTCCCCAGACAGGCCCTCAGGTGTCTCTCCTCCCAGGCTGTCCGAGTCCCCTTCACATTTTTTGTTCTACAAAAAGGTGGCAGAAACCCTGCAGCTTCCCTTGTTTGAAGCTGCAGAGGAGGATGAAGAGCCTGATTTTGTGGAAATGATGGACATCCCAGAGTCCAAAAAGCTGTCTATCCCTCTTCATAAATCCTTGGGGAAACAGACACACAAAATTTTACAAACTCTTCATTCAGTACCTCCTGTGGATAAGAGAATGGACAGGAGGTATTCGTTATCAGGCTGAGCTGCGGAGTTCCTTTACAGTCATTGCACCCACATTGGGGTAGTGCAGGCTACAGCCTGTGACAGGGCTAGCATTCCTTTGGCTTCACACCCCCTGGATAAGGACTCCAGGAAAGTGGATGCCATGGCCAAAAAACAGTATTAGGCATCCTCTTTGGGACTCAGGCAGGCTACTTATATGGCCTACACAGCCAGGTACCAGAAACCCAGATGTGATACGGTTCTGGAACTGGCTAAACAGGCCTCTCCCCAGCTAGCCAAGGAGCTGGAGGAGGTGGCTGCTGATGGAATTGAGGCATCCAAAATGCAATTTCATTCTGCTGTGGACTCCAATGATGTGGCATCTAGAGTCATGGCTACATCTGTGTGTCTCAGAAGACATGCTTGGCTCAGATGTACTAGCCTTTCGCAGGATACTCAGACTAAGGCCATAGATTTTCCTGTAGTAGGTAACTCTCTGTTTGGGGAGCAGACAGAGGCTTACATGAAGAAAATGGATGAATACAGGACCACGTACAGGAGTGCATGGGCCAAGGGTAGGCAGGCCACTCCACACAAGCAGCAGTCTAGGGGCAGGGGCAGGCCCTTTCAAAGGCCTTTTAACCAAGCCCAGGCCTCCTCTCCCTTCCCACAGAGGGGGTTCTTCAGAGGGAGGGGTAGGAGGGGGATGAGCAAGCTGCTCCCTCCTCCTCTCAGTCTAAGGCTCCTACCAAGCAGATGCCCTGATGTGTCAGCCCAGGTCGACTTCCCATTTCCAGTAGGAGGCAGGCTGGCTTACTACTTCCAGGCCTGGATGTCTGTGACCTCAGACAAGTGGGTCCTGGAAGTAGTAAGCCAGGGACTGGCCCTCAGCTTCAAAAAATTTCTAAAAAAGAAGGGCCAAGTCTTTTCCACCTGCATCACTCTCAGAAACCCTTGCCCTGGAGGCAGAGGTTTCCTATCTTCTAGCTCCCAGAGCTATAGAGAAAGTCCTACTCAGCACAAGGGAAAAAGACTGTATTCCAGGTACTTCCTTACCCCAAAGAAAACGGGAGTGGCGACCCATCCTAGACCTAAGGTATTTGAACAAACACGTTTCAAAGCCCAAATTCAAAATGGTAACTCTGGGAATAATCTTTCCCTCTCTAAGACCAGGGGATTGGCCAGCATCTCTGAACCTCAAGGATGCCTACTGCCATATTCCTATCAGGTGCTCCCACAGAAAATACCTCGGGTTTGAGTTGCCTTCAGGCCATTACCAATTCAGAGCCATGCCATTCGGCCTAACATCAGCTCCAAGGGTGTTCACAAAGTGCCTTGCAGTAGTGGTGGCTTACCTCAGAAGACAGGGTATCATCATCTTCCCATATCTGGATGACTGGCTGTTAGTGGGTCAGTCACCTTTACAGGTCATGTTAGCTCTTCAAACTACCCAGGACCTACTCAGCTCCCTGGGGTTTCTTCTCAATTTTCCAAAGTCTGTGCTCGAACCAGTTCAGCTTCTCAGCTTTATAGGCATAGAGTTGGACACTGTACAAGCAAAAGCCTTCCTTCCCCTGGCAAGGGTGAAGGACCTAGTGGATCTCGCTTCCTCGTTTTGACCTCAGGTCTCCCGCCCAGCAAGACAGTTCCTCCAGCTCTTGGGCCACATTCAGTTTCATCTGAGGTCTTTTTGGTCTCAAAAGAAGGATTCACTTACCAGACTGATTCCAGTGACTCAGACTCTTGTCCCGGCTTTCCAGTGGTGGCTGGACCAGGACAACCTGAGACAAGGGGTTCCATTTCTCCCTCAAGTCCCATCAGTAGTTCTAACTAAGGATGCTCCTCTTCTAGGGTGGGGAGCCCACTTGGGAGCCCTGACAGCTCAAGGCCCCTGGTCTCCACAGGAGTCTCTCCTTCATATCAATCTCCTGGAACTCAGGGCAGTTTTCCTAGCCCTGCAGAGCTTCTTGGAATCAGTCAAGGGCAAGGTGGTCCAAGTCAGAATGGACAACACAACCACAATGTGGTACATCAGCAAGCAGAGAGGCACTCTGTCCTCGGCCTTGTGCACATAAGCCATGAAGATGTGGTCTCTGGCCTATTCTTTTCAGACTTCTCCGGTAGCATTTCACCTTCCAGGGAAGGACAACGTACTAGCAGATGCTCTAAGCAGAATTTCACAGGGACATCACGATGGTCCCTGGATCCTCATATCCTGAAGGTCATCTTCTCCAGGTGGGGCACTCCAGAGGTAGATCTCTTTGCAGCACCGGACAATCATCAACTTCCTCTGTTTTGTTGCAGACCTCCAGTCCTGGGGATGGTTCCCCAGGATGCTCTGTTTTTGAACTGGAAGGGCAGGTTTCTCTATGCCTTCCCTCCCTTCCGTCGGCTGTTCAGAGTTCTGATCAAGATCAGGACTCAACCCTGTACAGTGATACTGGTGGCTCCAGATTGGGCCAGACAGCCTTGATATTCTCTACTGCTGTCCTTGTCAGTGTCACGTCCCCTGTCTCTGCCCAGGACATACAATCTCCGGTCCTCCTCCCAGGGGCAGATCTGGTACCCCAAACTCCAGTCTCTCAATCTCAAGGCCTGGCTCTTGAAGAGTTAGAATATGCAGCACTACATCTTTCTCAGGGGGTTCTGGATATTCTGAAGGTCTCCAGGAAACCTTCCACTAGAAAAACTTACAACTCAAAATGGAAAAGGTTCAGTATTTGGTGCTCTCAGAAAGGCATCCTGCCTGATTCTGCAGACGTTTCCACAACCTTAGACTATCTAGTTCATCTCAATGGTTTAGGCCTTAGGCCTGCCACTCTGAAGGTTCATCTAGCAGCTGTCTCTGCATTCTCTCAGCAGGGAAGGGCCTTCCCTGGCATCTCATCCTGTTTTCAGAAAGTTTTCAAAGGTCTGGTTCACATTAACCTCCCTTTAGGAGCCCACTCCCTTGAATCTTAATGTCTGCATAGCTCAGCTAATGCAGCCACCCTTTGAACCTCTAGCTTCGGCCGAATTGAAGTACTTAACCTGGAAAACTGTGTTCCTGATAGCTATTACTTCTGCTAGACGGATTAGCGAGTTACAGGCTCTGTCAGTTGAACCTGACTTCATCTCCTTCCATAAAGACAAAGTGGTCCTAAGAACCAGTAGGAGGTTCTTGCCCAAAGTGGTATCAGATTTTCATCTGAACCAGTGTATATCTCTCCCTGTGTTTTTCACTGACCATTCTTCTTCAGGTGAAAGAAGGTTACACAGTCTGGATGTTAAGAGGGCCCTTAGCTACTACATTGAGCATACTAAGGCGTTTAGAAATGACTGTCTTCAATTGTTTCTTACTTATGGTGAAGTGGGGAAAGGTAAGCCTGCCACTAAAAGAACTGTTGCCAGGTGGATTGTTTCTTGTATACAACTTTGTTATGACAAGTTGGGTAGGACGCCCCCTTCAGGCCTGAGGGCTCACACGACTAGGGGTACAGCTGCTTCTCTAGCTGCGGCCAAAGATATACCTTTGTCAGAGATCTGTAAAGCAGCCACCTGGAAAACAGTACATACTTTCACCAAGCATTACTCCCTGGACATCCAGGCTAGGAGTGATGCTAGGTTTGGTACAGCAGTACTGCAGAGCTTCTTCCCAAAGTAGGTTCATGTTGTTTGAAGAAAAAATTACTCACCATAGTAATGTTTCTTTTAATGGAGTCTTGCTGTATTCAGACCCCCCCGCCTCCCCCTCTCAGAACCTGGTTTTGGGAAGTGGGCTGGCAGGTACAGTGTTGTACCTCAGGGGTGTACCTTGTACCCTCCCTCTTGGGTGGGGTAGATGTTATTATTTTTCTGGTGTTTTTTACTCAAGTATTGTCACTACCTTTCCTTCTTGGGTTCTCGACTTGAGTCTTTTGGGCCCAAAAGGAATCTTTTGCCCTTTGGCTATATTTTGAACAGTTTCCATACTATAGTATATTAGTTAGCTTGCTCATAAGAATCTGACAGTTACACTGGGAAGTACCACAGACAGAGGTTTGAAAACCGAGCTCGAGCTCAACATTCTAGGAGCGTTGATATGTTGTTCATCCACACTGTCTGGCATTGTCCCTTTCCCCTTTAAATCTTGCCGGAAGTCTTCAAGCTGGCTCCTCCCACCCACCCGGGTGGTAAATACCTTGGCTCCGCCCCATGACGCTAGATCTTCCTTTCCGCTGGAAGATACTGGTTCCCTCGTGCTACTTTGCAAGTACCATAGGCCCTGGAGTCAAATCGATGGTTTTCGCCGCACTTACTCGCTTTAAAACTCATCAGAGTTTACGATTCATTTCCGAACGCTTCCGATATGGAGGACAAGTCGTCCCCCGGGTTTCGCCGGTGTCCTTGTGGACAAAAAGTGTCTCACACCGATCCCCACCTCTCGTGCGTCTACTTCTTAGGCGCCGAGCGTGATACTTCGGCTTGCACCATCTGTTAGGCCTTCCATCCCACTGTTCTGGAGGACCGCAAGGCACGCCTTAAGTTGGGGAGACCGGAGCTTCGTAATCCACCGGTGAAATCGAAGGAGGCCGAGTGGGCGGTTTCCACGGCTGTAGGATCCGCTGAGCAGCTCGAGCAGATGGCAGCCTTTGAAGAGGAAGCTGCCCAAGCTTCAGCCAACCGAAGCTTCTTCGTGCTGCTCAACCTGGGCTCCACCTTCACGGGATCCTTCCGGGAGTTGTGCCAGTCTCTCCCTACTAAGGGTGAGGTGCCTTTGGGCTCGCACTCCTCCCAATCCAAGAAAAAGGATAAGGACCCCAAATCATCATCTTCTACCCGAAGACGACGTTCCTGGGACTGAGAGCGGTCCGACACTCGGGAGCAGGCTGTCTCGGCCACGGTCAAGATCGCTTCCTCGGCTGCCGGCTTTTTGGACCTTCTGTCAGGCCAGGGCACCGAATCCGAGGATACGGCAGAACCGGCCGAGATTTCTCTCGAGCCGTTGTCGCCGACGCCTGTCTGACTCCTTGGAGAGGACTCCCATCCTCTCCTTCCCTGATGAGGAGACCCGTCCTTCGGGCATCCCGATCGAGGGACAAGAGCCAGAACCTCGGTTTTCACCGAATCCAGCTTCCCCCGAGTGACAGAGCCGACGCTCGGTCTTGATCGAGGAGTAGACCTCACGGGTCGGTAAACCGAGAAAGGGTCACAAACACTCGGAAGAGGCGCCGCCACCATTCTCATCCTCCTCGGACGAGGAGAGACTTAGACGGAAACTCCACATTATGAGGACCTCATGGCAGCAACTTCTTTGATCGGTCAAAGCCGTCGCTCCAGCTGTACCGTTATTACTTGGCTCAGCCTTCTTCGGGCGACACCGACTCTTCGGTTCCGCAGGACTGTCCCTCCGTGGGACCCTGTACGTGTTTCTGGTCGGCCTGTTACGGACTCCCCACCAATTTTGGTGGAACCACCACCCAAACAGCCTCAGGGAGGGGCTCCCTCTAAGGAGGATCGACCAACTACGGGCTTGCCCCATAGGTTGTCCATTATGGTCATTCCTCATCGCTCTAGGCGCATGGAGGGGGACTTTGGTGGGAGACCCTTGTATCCGGATTCCTCGGATTCGGATACTACTGGCCTTCACTCACATGATGAACTGTCAGTGACAGGCCTGGAGGAAGGCCCTTCTTCCTTCCAGGGCATCCTTCGACTCATTTCGGAGTCCACAGGTATGCCTTTGCAGCCCATACAAAAGAAGGCGGAATATCCTCTCTCGGATATTCTCAAGAGGGGGTACACCCCGACAGAGGCCTTCCCAGTGGCCGGCCAGTTGGCCCGGCACTGGAACTTTGGCAGCCCTGCCTCTGCCCGGCTCCATCTGCCCACATGGCCCGCAGGCACGCTGGTGCCCATGGGGTCCTTGACGGCTTCACTGAGCATCCCTCAGCTGAGAGCCTTGTGACTGCCTCAGTGTTTAGGCGACGGGCAGCTCTCATGGATACTGACCACCCTTCGGACAAGGAGTCCAAAATATGGACCACTCAGCCCGGAAGGTTTACGCGCATCATCCCTAGAGCCTTTGTCAGGCTAGCTCAGCAGTGATCATGGCACACTTCTCTCATGCCCTTCTGGGGCTCTGATGAAGTCCTCCTCATCTCCCAGCAGACATGCAGACCACGGTCAAGCAGGTCCGGGACCAGGGCCGTGCTGTTGCTAAACAACAGCTCCAGACGGCTCTGGACATTGGTGATTCCTGTGCCCGTTCACTAGCTGCCGCAGTAGCCACTCGCCACAGAGCTTGGCTGAGGTTGTCCTCCTTTCCCGCGGATACTCAGCACAAGCTAGCTGATGTGCCCTTCCTTGGCACTGACCTCTTCGGTCCGGGAGTGGAAGGTCATCTACAGCGCATTGAGCAGTCTAATGCCACCTTAGATGCCACCTCTGCTAAGGGTTCTTCGGGCAAGAACCAGCAGATGTGCAAGAAGAAGTCCTTTCGGCATTCTTCCCCTGCGGTTAGACAGCCCTCCTTCTAGGGAGGTCAGCAACAGCAGCAGGCTCCATCTTGGCACCCTAGGCCCAAGCAAGGTCCCCAACAACCCTGCAAAGGAGACCGAGATGCTGGTCCAGGTGCCTCCTCCTCCTCCAAGCCTGCACAGTGACGGGTCGGGGGTTGCCTCCCCTACACCCGACACGCCAGTTCTGGGTCCTCCCTTGGGGGGCCGGCTCCGCCACTTCCTCACCTGGTCCGGTATCACTTCAGACAGAAGGGTTCTGGAAGTGGTTGGGCAGGGACTGCCTCTAGAGTTCGAGCAGTACCCCCTCAGCCGGGCCCGTGCCCCACGGGAGGAAAGGATCTCAGTTGGTGCTCAGTCGGCCCTTCAGGACGACATTGCTCAGTTCCTCCACAAGGAGACGGTAGCTCCAGTGCCGGATCCTCCGTCAGACCCAGGCTTCGTGTCCAGGTATTTCCTGGTGCCCAAGCGGACGGGGGGGTTGGTGCCCCATCCTAGATCTCCACGACCTGAATCGATATCTCAGGTCTCGCACCTTCCGGATGATAACTTTGAACCAGATCATACCATCTCTGGAGCGAAACATGTGGTTCTGTTCACTGGATCTTCAGGACGTGTTCTACCACATCCCAATCCATCCGTCCCATCAGCAGTTCCTCCACTTCAGGGTCGAAGGGACCCTGTACAAGTTCAGATCCATGCCGTTCGGACTGTGATCGGCCCCAGGGGTTTTCATCAAATGCATCGCAGTGGTGGCAGCCCATCTGCGGTGTCATGGTCTTCGTATTTACCCCTATCTAGACGATTGGCTCCTGGCGGGTTCCTCCCTACAGGAGGTGGAGAGGTCCAGGGACCAGACCCTCTGAAGCTGCTCCCACCTGGGCCTCCTAATCAACAAGGCCAAAACAGAACTCGTGCCTTCTCAGGTGATGGGCTTCATCAGGGCAGAGCTCAACTGTCATCAAGCCAGAGCTCGGCTCCCAGTGGACAGGACGGAGGTTCTTTCCTCCTTTGCCCAATCATTTCTGGTTGGGCACTTGCACCCTGCCCGGGACTTCCTGCGCCTCCTGAGTTACATGGCAGCGTGCACCTCAGTGGTCCGTCGGGCCAGATTGCACATGCGCCCCCTTCAATGGGAGCTGGCCGCCCAGTGATCTCAGCGTCAGGGTCTCTTCGACCAGCTGGTCACTGTCACCCAGAGGATGTGAGACACTCTCCAATGGTGGACCGTTCCGAATCATTTGCGGGAAGGGATCCCGTTTGTCTGCCCCGAGCTGACAGTCGTCCTTACGACCGATGCGCCTCTCATGGGCTGGGGAGCCCACATGGGGGACAACAGAGCTCACGGGTTCTGGACCCCCGAGGAGTCCCGATGCCACATCAACCTGTTGGAGCTCAGAGCAGTCAGACTGTCACTGTCAGCTTTCGCACCTCAGCTCCGGGGTCAAGTGGTTCAAGTCCAAACGGACAATACCACGACCATGTACTACCTCAACAAACAGGGCGGCACGCACTCCCATCTTCTGTGCAGGGAGACGCTCTGGATCTGGACTTTTGTCAGTCGGCTGGAGGCGGATCTCCTAGCCATCCATGTGGCAGGAGTCTCGAACCAACTGGCGGATGCTCTCAGCCGCATAGGCCAGACATCCCACAAGTGTTCTCCATCCAGAGGTAGCTTACGATCTGTTCTCCGTTGGGGCAAACCGCTGGTGGACCTGTTCGCCCAGGGAGAACACCGTTGAGGCTGTACATGCCCACCCCTCAGCAGGGCTCGCTGCAGGGGATACCTCTCGAGGCCGTGGACCCCAGGCCTCCTTTACGCTCTTCCCTCCATTTCCCTTGATCCACAAGGTGTTACTCAAATGAGGAGGACAAGGCTAAGGTGATCCTGGTAGCCCCAGATTGGCCACGCCATTTCTGGTATCCAGATCTCCTCAGTCTCAGCTGCAGGACCCTGGAGCCGCTTTTGTACGCCCGACCTGATATCGTTGAACCAGGGGAAGGTCTTCCACTCAGACCTTCAATCCCTGCACCTCACAGCCTGGTTCCTGAGCAGCTAGAGTTCCAGGCTCTGGGTCTTTCTGAGGATGTCTACACCGTGGTGGAAGCATCTCGAAAGGAGTCGACCATGAAATGTTATGCCTTCAAATGGAAAAGGTTTTCCATTTGGTGTCAGGGAAAGAGCCTGGACCCCTTATCCTTCTCTGTGGCTAACATTCTAGACTACCTTTGGTCCCTCTCCAAAGGGGGTCTTCGGTCATCGACCTTTAGGGTGCACCTGGCAGCCATCTCTGCTTACCGGGCGCGGGCGGTCAGCGACAGTGACACAGGAGACAGTGGTTGGCGCTTTTTCAAAGGCCTGATCACATATCCTCCGCTGCGTGAACCTCCACCTCCGTGGGATCTCTTGCTGGTTTTGGCAAAGCTCATGGGCAAGCCATTCGAACCCATGCACAAGTGTGAGCTTTCGCACTTGTCGTGGAAGACTGCCTTCCTGGTGGCTATCAAGTCAGCCAGAAGGACAGGGGAGCTCCAGGTTCTTTCGGTGGACTTCCCTTATCTGGTCTTTCACAGGAACAAAGTTGTCCTGCGCCCCCACTCGAAATTCCTTCCGAAGGTGGTGTCAGAGTTTCACCTTAACCAGGTGTTGACTGCCGGTATATTACCCTAACTGTACCTCAAATGCTGAGTACAGGCTCCATACTCTGGACCTCAGACGTGCTTTCTCCTATTATAAGGAGAGGATGGCGGAAATTCGGGGAGGTGTTCACCAGCTGTTTGTCACCTACGCTGAAGCCACTTCTGGCAGACCTGCAGCCAAGCGGACTATTGCAAGATGGATCACATCATGCATAAGTCTGTGTTATGAATTATGGCAAGGAGCTCCCAGAGGATAAGAGTGCATTCACCCACCATACTGTTGCTTGTGGTTGCTTCCCCAGGGACATCCCTATCCAGGAAATCTGTCGGGCTGCTAGCTGGAAGTCAGCAAACACCTTCATTACCCATTACCACATCGACCTTGAGCCACGACGTGATGCTGGTTTTGGGGCCTCGCTTCTCCAATCTTTTTTTCCTAAGTAGGGGGTGTGCGCCTTGCCTCCCTCCTCCCGGAGAACTGCTGGGAGTCTGCCAAACAGTGTGGATGAACAACATATCCACGCTCCTAGAAAAACAGGTTACTCACCTGTAACAGTACTTCTAGGAGTGGTATATGTTGTTCATCCACACGCACCCATCCGACCTCCCCGGCTTGCTTCCAGCGGGCTCGATCTGGCGTCATGGGGCGGAGCCGAGGTATTTACCACCCAGGTGGGTGGGAGGAGCCAGCTTGAGACTTCCAGCAGGATTTAAAAGGGAAAGGGACAATGCCAGACAGTGTGGATGAACAACATATACCACTCCTAGAACTACCGTTACAGGTGAGTAACCTGTTTTTCTATGCTTCTGCATAGAGTTAACTCTTTCCTCTCCGGGGCAGTTCAAGTGCTGGGGCTAACTGTATTATGTCTGAATACAGCAAGACTCCATTAGAAGAAACAACATTACTATGGTGAGTAATTTTTTCTTGCCTTCCTTTGAGCCTGCCACAAGTTGCGAGCTGCGTCTTCTGTCGTGGAAGGCATTATTTTTAGTTGCAGTTACTTCTGCTCAAAGGATTTCTGAGCTTCAGGCCCTGATGTGTAAGTAAGTAAATATTTATTTCTATAAGGTGCCCTTCCCAAGCTCAGGACACCTTTACAAAATCCTACATACAATATTAAAACCACAATAATAAATAACATTATATCCAAAAATAAATTCAACATAATTTATGTCACTAAAAATGCTTGATTAAAAAGGTAGGTCTTTAGAACTTTTTTAAAGCCCTCCATAGTCAGGCTATTTCGTATCTGGCAAGGTAGAGAATTCCACAGGTAGGAGCCATAAAGGCAAATGTTCTTCCACCAGAGGTTACCGTGGGAATCTCTAGCAATCCCTCGCCAGAGGATCGGAGGGAGCAGGAGGGGCTATAAGAAGTCAGGAGTTCTTCCCGGTGGCGGTGTCCCAAACCGTGTAGGGCTTTATAGGTCATCAACATGACCTTGAAAGTGATTCGCCACTGTACAGGCAGCCAGTGCAACTTGCGAAGCGCGGGTGTTATATGGTTGGACCTTGGGCTTCCAGTCAGCAACCTAGCCGCCACATTTTGCACCAGCTGCAAGCGGCCAATATCCACTCCCGGCAGCTCTAGATAAAGGGCATTGCAGTAATCAAGACGACGAGCAACAAAGGCGTGGACCAGGTAGGAAGATCCTCTGATGGAATCAAGTGTTTCACCCGTGCTATATTCCTTAGATGAAAGAAGGATGATTTGACTACGGCCGACACTTGCGCCCTCAGGGTCAGGCCCTCGTCAAATATAACACCAACTACAGCAGGTTGGACGCAAAGTCTGGACGATCCTCACTATATCCATGACTGCCGGTTGACAGAAAGTGAACCAGGTTAGTTGTGTATTTATGTCCCTCGATTGATCACTGCAAGACCCAATTGGGACGCGCTGGCTAATCTCATCCCTGATATCGGACATCTTATCAGTAAAGAACATTACGAATTCCTCACACTGTAACTGTGATAACGCTCGACCAGCATGAAGACAGACTGGAGTGCACAGTCTTTCCACAGTCCGGAAGAGTTGGGCTGGTCTGTTCTTTGCTGTAGCAATTTCCCTAGACAGGAACTCTGCCTTCTTATGGGAAATTGCTAACTGATAGATCTCAGTTATAATGATCTAACAGTCTAAGCCTGTCCACTTCCATGTGAGTTTTCCGCCAGCGTCTCTCCAGTCTTCGGCCCTGTCTCTTCAGCCCACGGATCTCCATGGTGAATCATGGAGCCCCAGGGTGAAGAGTAGAGGGACGAACACGGAATGGAGCAATGGCATCCAGGGCTCTCACAACTGCCTTATTATAAGCCAACACTTCGGACCCTGGGTCAGTGCCATCCATTGGAAATCCCGAGAAGTCCAGCTCCGTCATTAGGCCTTCTGAGGTAACTCCTCTCAAAGGACAGAACTGTACTGTCTCCTTAGGGGCAGGCCTCTTTCGCGGGGCTGCGAAACTGAACCTCAGGGTGTGATGGTCAGACCAACCGTAGGGCTCTACTTCCACATCAGAGACTTCCATCCCCAGGTGGAATATCAAGTTCAATAAATGTAAGGAGCCTCATTTGTTTTTTCACAAGGACAGGGTGTCCTTGAGAACTAATCCTAAGTTTCTTCCGAAGGTGGTGTCAGAGTTTACTTTGAATCAGGACATCCACCTTCTGGTGCATTACCCAGAGTATTCGAACCATGGGGAGGTATTGCTACGTACTCTGGATGTTCACAGGGTGCTTCGTTATTACTTGGAACGCACCCATCCTACTTAAAAATCTGATCAGTTGTTTGGCAGGGGCTCCTGTTTCTAAACAGTGTTTATCCAAATAGTTGGTTAATTGCATTGTTTTTTTTACTATAGTCAGCATGACAAACCCTTACCGGGCTTGGTTAAGGATCATTCTACCAGGGGCATGACTGCTTTTTTTGCCTTACTGAAGAAATGTCAGCTGCTGACATCTGTGCAGCTGCCACTTGGAGTTCTGTCCACACCTTTGTGAAACACTACAGTCTGGACATCTCATCTCATTGCAAAGCAGGCTTTGGATTTGCAGTCCTTCACGGCCTCTTGTCCTGATTTCTTTGGAAGACTTCTGCCTCCACCCTTCTGACTGGGGTCTCTCCTTTACTGCTTGGGACTCTGTCCTAAAGGTGTTATCTGCTGCAAGAGCAAATCTCGAAGTAAGATAGTACAGTTACATAAGAACTTACCGTAACAGCAGATCTTCAAGAGGAGCTCTTGTGGCAGATACTGTATTTCCCTCCTTCCCCCTGGTAGCTATTTCTCCATCTCAGATACCATTGTTCTAGGATCATGGATATATTGTTCATCCACGCTTATTGGCATGTCCCTTTCACATTAATCTTGCCAGAAGTCTTCAGGCTGGCTCCTCCCACCCACCCGGGTAGTATATACCTTGGCTGGACCCCATGATGCCAGATCTTCCTTTCCACTGGAAGATACAGGTTGCTTCCCTTATGCTCATGCATTTCGTAGGCCCTGGCTTTCAATACTTCGGTCTTACCAAAATTAAAACTCATCCGAGTTCGCGATCGCGCTTTTGTGTCCTCTATCATCGAAGAGAAATCTTCTCCAGGATTTCATCGGTGTCCTCGCGGCCAGAAGATGTCACACACCGAACCCCATCTCACTTGCGTCTACTGCCTAGGTGTCGACCATGACACCTTGTCCTGTAGTTTTTGCTTGGCCTTCTATCCCAACATTCTGGATGACTGCCTGGCACGTTTAAAGTTGGGGAGACCAGAAAAAAGGAATCCTCCAGTGAAGTCAAAGGAGGCTAGGTGGGCAGTTTCAACAGCCGCAGTTTCCGCCGAGCAGCTGGAACGCATGAAGGCGTTCCAAGAAGAAGCCGACCGCACGTCAGACAATCAAAGCTTTTTTGTTCCACTCAACCTAGGCTCCACCTTCTCAGGTTCCTTCAAGGAGTTGTGCCAGTCTCTCCCCACTCAGGGAAAGGTGCCCGCGGGCTCGCACTCCTCCCAATCTCGTAAAAGAGATAAGGAACTGAGCACGTCTTCGTCTCGGCGAAGATGCTCTTGGGACCAAGAGAGGTCTCCGTCCCAGGAGCATGCTGTCTCTACCTCAGTCGAGATCGCTTCCTCAGCCGCTGGCTTCACGGACCTTTCGTCAGGCCACCCAACCGAGGATGTGACCGATGAGGTCGAGAGTGTCCTCGACCCCATCGATCCACTGTCGCCGGCCCCTGTCGACAACTCCTTGGAAAGGACTCCAGTCCTTGTCTTCCCCGATGAGGAGACCCAGCCTGCTGGTGTCCCCATCGAAGACCTGGTTCCGGATCCCTGGGTATCACCGGTGCCACCAGTGTCTTCCGAGCAACCGAGTCGGCCTGTCCGATCTCGTTCGAGATATAGAGCCCTCTCATCTGGACGGCCGAGGAAGAGCCACAAGCGCTCGAAAAAGAGGCGATGCCATCAGTTGTCCTCATCCTCCTCAGATGAGGAGAGGCTCAGACGGAAACTCCATCGGCGCTACGAGTACCTCCTGTGGCAACAGCTGATTTTGTCCGGGCACAAGCTGACTTAAACTCCTGCTCTGGCCATTACTTGGCTTTCGCCTCCTAGGCCGTAGCCGACCCCTTCAGAACTGAAGCCTTTGGTTCCTCCGCCCCCGGGGCCGGCCTGCCTTCCGGTTTGGCCTATACTGGTTTCTCCACCGATAGTGGTGGAGCCGCCGCCTAAGCAGCCTGTAGGAGGGGCTCCTTCCAAAGAGGACCAACCAGATACCGGGCTTCCCCGATGTCTGTTGGTCACGGTCACCCCAGACTGCCCTCAGTGGGTCGAGGGCGATTTGGGCATCAGGCCATTGTACCCCGACTCTTCGGACTCTGATGTCACTGGGCTCCACTCTCATCCTGGGGATGATGAGTCGTCCGTTGGCACAGGGATGGAGGATGGTCCTTCCTCCTTCTAAGGGATCCTTCGTCTCATCTCTGATTCCACAGGGATGCCCCTGGAACCCATCCAGAAAAGGGCAGAGTACCCTCTCACGGACATGCTCAAGAGAGGGGATACCCCGACGGAAGCCTTTACTGTGGCCGAGGCCATTGTTGGTCCAGCACTCGAACTGTGGCAGCATCCTGCCTCATGTCCAGCACCATCTGCCCATATGGCCAACAAGTATGCGGTGCCCGTGGGGTCCCTTGTGGGGTTCACAGAGCACCCTTTGGCCAAGAGCCTGGTGGCCGCCTCTGTGTTCAGGCGTACCGGTAGTTCTGCCAACACTGACTGACCTCCCAACAAGGAGTCCAAGTATTTGGACTACTCAGGGTGGAAGATCTGTGTGGCGTCCTCTTCGGGCCTTCGTCAGGCAAGTTCAGCCGTCGTCATGGCACACTTCTCCCATGCCCTTCTCGGGTCACTAGATGAAGTCCTCCCACATCTCCCCGTGGACATGCAGACCACGGTCAAGCAGGTCCAAGATCAGGGCCGTGTTGTCGCCAAACAGCAGCGCCAGACAGCTCTGGACATTGGGGACTCTTGTGCCTGCTCTATGGCCACCGCAGTTGCCTGTCGACGCAGGGCTTGGCTGAGGCTTTCCTTCTTCCCGGTGGATACTCGGCACAAGTTAGCTGATGTGCCTTTCCTTGAGACCGACTAGTTCGGCCCAGTACTGGCCGGTCACCTACAGCGCATAGAGCAGTCCAGTGCCACCTTGGATGCCACTTCTGCCGAGAGTTCTTCGGGCAAGAACCAGCAGAAGAAAAAGAAGCCCTTTCAGCACTCTTCCCCTGCGATTCAGCAGTCCTCTTTCCAGGGAGGACAGCAGCATCAGCAGCAGGCTTAAGCTTGGCAACCTCGGCCCAAGCCTGGACCCCAACAGGCCCGCAGAGGAGGCAGAGGGTCAGGTCCTGGAGCTTCCTCCTCCTCCAAGCCTGCTTAATGATGGGGTGGGGGTTGCCACCCCCTATTCCCGTCACGCAAGCTCTGGTTCTTCCCGTGGCGGGCCGGCTCCACCACTTCCTTTCCACCTGTTCCGCTATCACTACGGAGAGGTGGGTTCTTGAAGTGGTCAGTCAGGGACTGCCTCTAGAATTCGAGCAGTACCCTCCCAGCTGAGCCCATGCCCCTCCGGAAGAACAGATTTCCGCATGCACCCAGTCGGCTCTTCGAGATGACATTTCTCGGCTCCTCCTCAACGAGGCAGTAGCTCTCGTGGCGGATCTGTCTGCAGACCCAGGCTTTATCTCCAGGTACTTCCTGGTGCCCCAGCGGATGGGGAGCTGGCACCCCATTCTGGATCTCCACAACTTGAATCAGTATCTCAGGTCACGCATCTTTCGGATGGTCATTCATTCCCAGATCATACCATCCTTGGATCGAAACATGTGGTTCTGCTCACTGGATCTGCAGGACGCGATCTTTCATGTCCCAATCCGTCCATCTCACCAGCGGTTCCTCGGCTTCAGGGTCGAGGGGACCCTGTACGAGTTCCGAGCCATGCCGTTCTGCCTCTCATCGGCCCCATGGGTCTTCACCAAATGCATTGCAGTGGTGGTGGCCCATCACCGGCATCGGGGGGGGGCAGAATTTACCCCTACCTCAACGATTGGCTCCTTGTAGGTTCCACCCAACAAGAGCTGGAGAGGTCCAAGGATCTGGCCCTCCAAACCTGCTCCCAGCTCGGGCCTCCTGATCAACGAGGCCAGGTCGGAACTCCTGCCTTCTCAGGTGATGGGCTTCATCAGGGCAGAGCTTGACTCTTGTCAAGCCAGAGCTCGGCTCCCGGCGGACAGGGTGGGGGTCTTCTCCTTTGCCCAATCATTTCTGGTTGGGCACTTGCACCCTGCCCAGGACTTTCTGCACCTTCTGGGCTACATGGCGGCATGCACCTCAGTGGTCAGTTGGGCTGGTTACACATGTGCCCCCTCCAGTGGGAGCTGGCTGCCCAGTGGACTCAGCGCAATGGTCATTTCGACCAGCTGATCACGGTAACCCAGAAGATGTGGGACGCTCTCCAATGGTGGACCAACCCAGACTGGTTGCAGGAAGGGATCCCGTTTGTCCACCCTGAGCCGACGGACATCTCACGACCTATGCTTCTCTCATGGGCTGGGGAGCCCACATGGGGGACAACAGGGCCCACAGGCTCTGGACCCCCCGAGGAGTCCCGATGCCACATCAACCTGTTGGAGCTCAGAGCAGTCAGATTGGCACTGTCAGCTTTCACTCCTCAGCTTCAGGGTCAAGTGGTTCAAGTCCAGAAGGACAATACCACGACCATGTACTACCTCAACAAACGGCAGCATGCACTCCCATCTGCTGTGCAAGGAGGCACTCTGCATCTGGACCCTTGTAAGCCGGTTGGAGGTGGATCTCCCTAGCCATCCATGTGGCAGGAGCCTCGAACCAGCTGCTGGATGCTCTCAGCTGCATAGGCCAGACATCCCACGAGTGGTCTCTTCACCCAGAGGTGGCTTACAGCCTGTTCTCCCATTGGGGTAAACCGATGGTGGACCTGTTTGCCTCTGGGGAAAACGCCAAGCTGAGGCTGTTTCTTGACCGCCCCCTCAGCAGGGCTCGCTGCAGGGGTATGCCTTCTCGAGGCCGTGGACCCCAGGCCTCCTCTACACCTTCCCTCCATTTCCCTTGATCCACAAGGTGTTACTCAAGGTGAGGAGGGACAAGGTGAAGGTGATTCTGGTAGCCCCAGACTGGCCGCGCCAGTTCTGATATCCAGATCTCCTCAGTCTCCACTGCAGGCTGCTGGAGCGGCTTTGTACACACCCGGACCTGATATCTCTGAACCAGGGGAAAGTCTTCCATCCGGACCTTCAATCCCTGCACCTGACAGCCTGGTACCTGAGCATCTAGAGTTCCAGGCATTGGGTCTTTCCGAAGGTGTCTACATCATGGTAGAGGCATCTAGAAAGGAATCGACCAGGAACTGTTCCGCCTTCAAATGGAAAAGATTTTCCATTTGGTGTCAGGATAAGGGTCTGGACCCCTTATCCTGTTCTGTGGCTAACATTCTCGATCACCTTTGGTTTCTCTCCAAAGGGGGTCTACGATCATCGACCCTTATGGTGCACCTGGCAGCCATTTCTGTTTACCAGGCGCAGGCTGGTCAGCCAACATTGGCGCAGGAGACAGTGGTCGGGCACTTTTTCAAAGGCCTGGATCACATATCCCCTCCGGTGCATGACCCTCCACCTCCATGGGATCTACTGCTGGTATGGGCAAGCCATTCGAACCAATGCACAATTGTGAGCTGTCACACTTGTTGTGGAAGACGGCCTTCCTGGTGGCTGTCACATCTGCCAGAAGGACAGGGGAGTGCCAGGCACTTTCGGTGGACTCCCCCCTTATTTGGTCTTAGACAGGGACAAAGTTGTCCTGCGCCCCCACCCGAAATTCCTTCCGAAGGTGGTGGCAGAGTTTCACCTTAACCAGGTGTTGACTGTGCCTGTATATTACCCTAATTACACCTTGGAGGCCGAGTACAGGCTCCATACTTTGGACCTCAGATGTGCTCTCTCCTATTACAAGGAGAGGACGGCGGAAATTCATGGAGAGGTTCGCCAGTCTTTTGTCAGCTATGCTTCTGGCAGACCTGCAGCCAAATGGACCTTAGTAAGATGGATTACATCATGCATGGGTCTGTGCTATGAGTTGGCGGGCATGGAGCCTCCCAGAGGGATAAGAGCTTATTCTACCCGCCATACTACTGCATCGGTGGCTGCTTCCAGGGACATCCCTATCCAGGAAATCTGTCGGGCTGCTACCTGGAAGTAAGCAAACACCTTCATTACCCACTACCACATCGACCTTAAGTCACGCCAGGATGCTGGTTTTGGGACCTCAGTTCTCCAGTCTCTGTTCCCTAAGTGGGGGGTGTGCACCTTGCCTCCCTCCTACCGGAGAACTGCTAGTAGTCTGACAATAAGTGTGGATGAACAACATATCCACGATCCTAGAAAAACAGGTTACTCACCTGTAACAGTAGTTCTAGGAGTGGTATATGTTGTTCATCTACATGGACTCACCCAACCTCCCCAGCTGCGGATGGCTTCCAGCAGGCTAAGATCTGGTGTCATGGGGCGGAGCCGAGGTATATACCACCTGGGTGGGTGGGAAGAGCCAGCTTGAAGACTTCCTGTAAGATTTAGAGGGGAAAAGGACATGCCAATAAGTGTGGATGAACAACATATACCACTCCTAGAACTACTGTTACAGGTGAGTAACCTGTTTTTTTTCATCTATTAGAGGTTCTCCACTTTTCTAACTTGCCGGGTCTCCAGTGGGAGAACTGGGGATGGGTTGGGATCTGCCCCTTTTATACCGTGCGTCACGTTGGTGGCAGGCCGACGTCTGGGGGTTCCCTTGTTGGATACTGCTAGCTGGAAGTTTTCTGTGGGGTCTTGGCGCCTGGCTGTTTAGTCCTAAAGATGTTACCTGCTGCAAGAACTCCTCTCGAAGCTCTACTGTTACGATAAGTTCTTACGTAACTGTACTTTCCCCGATTTTGCAGGCTCCATCTATGCTCTCATCAGTCACATTATTAGAATTCCTCGAAAGGGAGCAGGAACCCGGTTTGCTTCAGTTTACTGTCAGATTGGGAACCATTTGTCTCGAGTCAGTCTTCTCTGTATGTATACTTTTTGGTCTTGGAGCCAGAGGGTTAGGACTCTTTGGAACTTGACCTTTTGGAGCCGGCAACACTGGTGCCTAGTACAGTTACATGGTGTCATGCACATGACCACAGGGTATACAGCAGCATGCCAGCCTCTGTCCCCCGCCCCACTGAGGCTCACCAGTTTCCTCGCTGGGAAACAGAATTTCAATTTTCAACAGCTAGCATTCTAGTCTGGTAATTTCAGGGTTAGATGGTGCACTTGTACCTTCGGTCTCAACACTCCCAAGCTTCCCTCCTAAACATGTACAGATTAACAGGCCCAACATCTCTCTGCAAGTCTCCTAAACCCTGCTGAATGTAAGGAAATCCACCAGAAAAGCCTATAGCACAAAGTGAAAAAGTTTCTCTGGTGTTTCGAGAGGCCTCTAGATCCTTAACCCTGCCCTCTAGAACATGTTTTAGAGAATCTCTTGGAGATATCTGAAACAGGCCAGAATTATTCACCACTTCCAAGTGCACTTGTCCACTATTTCAGTGTACCATGACCTAGTGGGTGGTCTTCAAGTGGCTGCCTCTTGTCAGGAGGTTCCTCAGCAAAATACTTCATTTGAGATCACCAGTAAAGAAGCCTGTAGTCAGTTGAAATCTGTCATAGCTATCAGTATGCCTCACATGTTGACTGGTCTGATCTGCCTGCATATGATCACATGAAACAAGACTATCAACATATTTTAAATTTGTACTCCAGGCAAGTGGGTGAGATACAGCAGATCATTCGGAAAAATTGCAC
Source organism: Neoceratodus forsteri (assembly GCA_016271365.2). Classification (NCBI taxonomy): domain Eukaryota; kingdom Metazoa; phylum Chordata; order Ceratodontiformes; family Ceratodontidae; genus Neoceratodus; species Neoceratodus forsteri. Next base: position 745,849,938 of record CM028132.1, read on the forward strand.
ATTCATCAGATGCACTCTATACTGAGTGATTACGGCTAGCCCACTGCATATGGTCTACAAGCATGGACTAAATTTATCAGATAGGTTGGTCTACAGTTTACAGCTGACTGTTAAATCTCAAGTGGAGACATGAATGCCTAACCCTCCTTATGGTTGTTTTCCTTGTGACTCTACAAATATTGTACCTCAATCCTGAAGACTTGCTAGCCATTCAGAGAAGGCATTTGCTATTAAGAGGTTTGTGAATTCCAGTACACAGGGCATGGCATATCTCACTGTTTCTGATTGCCAGGTATTCTACGTAACAAAAACTTTAAGGAGCTTAACAGAACATCCTTGAGAAATTAAAGATGAAAAATGTTGCTCTGACAAAGGCATTGGCTAAACTTGTGAGGGAGTCAAGTTCTTCTTATGAACACAGTGCACACATTTAAATTATGTGGTATTGAAGAAGTGCAGTTGGGTGAGAGTGATGGTGATTTTGAGACTTTGATTCTGATCTTTAGATCAGGGTGGAGTGGTGGACGTGGCCTGCTTAGATTTCAGTAAGGCTTTCAACATCATTCCACATAGGAGGAGACTACTAAGCAAGCTGGGTAGCTTAGGAGTGGGTCCAAAAGTAATAAACTGGATAAGAAATTGATTAGGAGATGGGACATAGAGGATGGTGGTAAACTGAGTTCAGTCCGAGGAAGGGAGGGTGACCAGCTGAGTGCTTCAGGTCAGTGCTGGGACTGGGACATTGCGGAAGAGCTGGAAGGGAAGGTTTGCCTCTTTGCAGATGGCATCAAAGTGTGCAGTTGGGTGGACACTCCAGAGGGGGGTGGAAAGGATGAGCAGAGACCTGAGAGAACTAGGGGAGTGGTCGAGGGTATGGCAGCTAGGTTTCACTGCAAAAAAGTGCAAAATAATGCGTTTAGGGCACAGAAACCCAGGGGTGAAGTACAAAATGGATGGAGTGGTATTGATGACCACCAAGCAGGAAAGAGATGTTGGGGTAATCATATCAGATGACCTAAAGGTGGACAGGCATTGTGACAAGGCAGTAGGGAGAGCGCTAATGGGATGCTGTGGTGCGTAGGTAGGGGTATCACCAGCAGAAAGAGGGTGGTGGTGGTTCCTCTCTGTAGATCACTGGTAAGACTTCACCTAGAATACTGTGTCCAGTTCTGGAGACCACATTACTAGAAGGATATAGAGTGGATCCAGAAGAGAGCAGCTACTTGTGCAAGGTCTGCATCAAAAGCCCTATGAGGAGAGACTAAAGGACTTCAATATGTACACCCTGGAGTAGAGGAAGAAGAGGGGGATATGATAGAGACCTTTAAATACCTCACAGGGTAAATAAGATACAGGAGGGAAAGTATTTTCCAGAAGAAAAGGTGCTCCAGAACAAGGGGACATGCTGTGAAGCTGGAGAGGGGGTAGATCCAGGAGAGATGTGAGGAAGTACATCTTCACAGGAGTGGTGGTTTCTTGGAGCAGCCTTCCAGCAGAGGTGGTGGGGTTCAAGAATGCATGGGATAAGCTCAGCGGAATTGCAGTAGAAAGGAAGGGCAGGAGGGAGAAAGAGCTGTAGATCCAGTATGGTCTGCAGTAATAGTGTAGGTAAGGAGGAATGGGCAGACTGGAACAGCCAAGCGGTCTTTATCTGCTGACAAATTCTATGTTTCTACGAAAAGAAAATCCTTTTAGATTTTTACCTTGGGTGCATTGAAACACTCGGGGCTTAATGACAAAATCAAATTGGTGTCTTTTGAAGGATTTACCTTATTTTGATAGGGTTTTGTAATAGGAGCGGAGATCTGTTATTAGTCAGTGTTATTTTTATTAGTATTTTTTTTCTTTCTGTGGGGGTCTGGTGACAAATTGATTAATTCAGAGTTCTTATGGCTCTGATGGGCAGGAGACTTTCAGTGAATTTTTTTGTCCCCAGTGAGATTCTGAAGTACTGTATATCATTATATGAATCAGTTTTGATGGCCACTGATACTTATACAATGGGCATATTAGGATGTTTTGAAAATTGGGGCATTTAGCAGCTTTGTAACTTGTCCTGTTGCCATTATTTGATTCGGTTTAAAAAAATTTTTTAATTGTATTTTTATTCATTTTTAGTAACATCACATGCAAGAAAATGCATACAAAAAATGGCAAATTGATTTAAATAGTGCAACACTATGTACAGCAGTCTGATTTGTTGCTAGGGTTCTAGTAGGGTTACCCTGCCATGTAGAGCATCTTTACTGTGTTAACATTATTACAAAATGAATTGCTTCATTAAATTTGCAGTAACGTGGTTGATTAAATTAATGTACATCAGCTGACAGTTACTTACCTTGCGCTTTGTCGAGATCCTTTTTTATTTTTGGCAGTTTCCGTGTACTGTCAGGTATGAAAGACCATGCCATTCTGTCCCAGAGAATGCATTTATTTTTTCAGAAACAGGCATTGCAAGTGTTATTTTCCGTTGTCTTAAATTCTGTACCCTGCCAGTGAGCAGGCACATAAATGTCAGCTCAGCTACTTAACTGACTTTAATGTGCATGCTCGTTCCCAAAGTCCAGATTTTTAAAACTGCTGAAAGTAGCATTTGAACTGCTCCTTTTATTAAAGGTATAGCATCTGTGGAGGGAAACAACACCCAGTGTGGTTCATACTAAGGTGTAAGGAACCAAGGGGGCAGCTAGCCCATGAGTTGCCCCTATCCAATCACCATAATACTGAAAGGAGTTCCCTTCCAGGATATATTTACCCAGTCTATATTTAAACTGTGATTTATCTCTGCTTACGAGAATTCCCATGGGTAAGGCAGTTCATGGCGTCACCACTCTCAGTGAAGAACGCCTTCCTTCTGTTTGTGTTGAATTTCCTCGGTCGGAGATGTAAGGGGTGACACCTGGTCCCAACTGTAATATTTTTTAAATTCCAGCTCTAATTCATTAAACAAATACTCATCCCGTATAATATCATGTTTCTTCTCGTCTCCAGGGACATCAGGTTTAAGTTCACAAGTCTTACCTCATACGGTAAATCCCTTAAGTCATATATGCGTTTGGTCACTTTTTTTTTTTAATACCTTTTCTAAACTTTTTAAACTGCCTTTTGCTGTTGGTCCTCATACCTGACTTCCCATAGTCTAGCAGCAGCCTCACATATGCCCTGTACAAAGGCATAATCACCTCCCTAGATCTACTTCTAAAGTTTCTTCTTATGGCCCATAACACTTTATTTGCTTTATTTATTTGGTTTTGACAATGTGTACTATAAGTTAGTTTATTGTCTATTGTTATGCCCAAGTCTCTTTCTTCGGTAGAGTGTCTTAAAGACTGTCCATTTAATGAATAATCCGCCATGCCATTATTTTTTCCTAAGTGTATCACACAACATTTATCTGCATTGAAGCTCATTCCTTGTTTGCTTGCCCACTTTTGGATTTTTTCCAAACCTTCCTGCAATGAGTTAATACCTATTTCATCAAGTACCTTACCAGCAAGTTTAGTATCATCTGCATAGTACCGTCTCCATGATCAGAGGCATACAGTGGGGAGGGGCAGGAGGAGGGTAAAAGCTGTCTGATCACCCAGGCCTGACAGTGCAAAAGGCCAAGAATGAGTTGTATTCACTGGCAAGGGAATGCGGGGGGACCCCAGACATTCTAGTGCACTTGGGGACAAACGACATAAGTGGTAATAGTGAACTAGAAATTCATGCAAGGTTCCGGGAGTTGGCCAGGGTATGCCTTTCCATAGGCTGTAAGATCTCCTTTTCAGAAATCCTCCCAGTGCCAAGGGCTAGTGGAGAAAACAAGATGAAGATCAGAGAGATAAATCAGTGGCTTAGGGAGTGGTGTGGGGAATTGGGGTATGGCCTGGTGGGGGACTGGGGGGAGACCTGGGAGGATAAGGGGCTGTATACTAGGGACAGGCTCCACCTTAATTTGGAGGGGAAGGAAATCCTAAAGCTCAAACTAGCTGGGTTCATCAGTGAAAGGTGGGGTTTAAACTTGTGAAGAGGAAGGGATCAAAAAAGGAGCAGTGCCAGCAGATACAATAAATGAGGGGCATGGTCTCCACTCCTCTAGGGGGCTAGGGAGATATGGAACTGGGTCACCAGGTAGGGTGCAGGAGCTGAGAAATGGGAGCTCAAGGTGGAGAAAGGAGAGGAGGGAAAAGGGGTGGAGAGTGGTCCTGATAAATGCCAGGAGCTTAGGAAATAAAATTCCCTGAGTTCCAGGCAATGCTAGTTGAGGGGGAGGTAGATGTGGCAGCAGTCACTGAGACCTGGGCCACTCAAGGGCACGAGTGGGACCTAAATCTGGAGGGCTACACTATGTTCAGAAAAGATAGGGGGGAGGGAAGGGGTGGTGGTGTAGCACTGTTAGTCAGAAATGGCGAGGGTATTGGAGGGGTAGAGGAGTCAGAGGGGAATGTGGAGGCTATTTGGGTCACCTTGCTGACGCGGGGGGGGGGTAAGAGAATAAAGGTCGGAGTGGTATACAGACCACCAGCACTGGCGGAGGTCCTGGAAGAAAGTTTGGTGGCAAATCTTGAGGGACACTGTAGATTAGGAAAGGGAAGGGTAATAGTAATGGGGGACCTCAACATGCCACAAACAGACTGGGGGGACTATTACATCACCAGTGGCCAGAGAGCAGAGGCTGCTTGATGTCATCCAGGATGCATTTGACACAACAGGTGGGTGAGCCAATTAGGGAGGCCCGGACACTGGACATGGTCGTGGCAGACAGTGATCAGTTTAGTGGCCTAGAGGTGAGGGACCCGTTTGCTGGGAGTGATTACGCCACAGTCTGGTTCTTCCTGGACCAAGGGGAGGAGGAAAGCTGAACAAGGATGGTTGTAACAGACTTAAGGGGTGCAGACTTCAGGGAGATGGGAAGGATCCTTAAAGATCATCTAGACAAGATAAGGCTGGATATGGATGCTGACAACAGGTGGAGGATCATTAGGAGAGGAATACAGGAGGTTACCAGATCCTGCGCAAGGGAAAGGCGTAAGTTTGGTAAGGCCAGAAAACCCTGCTGGTGGACCTGGGAGGTACAGGAGGTGGTGAGGGACAAGAAGGCAGCCTATAGGCGCTTCAAGTGCTCAAGGAGTGAAAGAGATCAGGAGGCATATGAACTGACAGCCAAGAGAGTCACCAGGGTGGTGAGAGCAGCTAAGGCAAAAAAAGGAGCAGTCCTTGGCCAGTGGGATCCGGAGGGGGGACAAGGGGTTCTTTAGATACATAGAGGAAAAAAGTAAAGTAAAGGGGCAGATCAGCAAGATAAGGGTAGGGGATGGTTGGGCACAGGAGGCGGGGGAACAGGCAGAAGTCCTAAATGAGTACTTTGCCTCGGTTTATACCCGGGGGGATGGAGGGGCTAGGTCCTGCGAGGGGAGCGGGGGCAAACTGGAGCAAGGGGTGAGACCGGTAGAGACCAAGGGCCCTGATAGGTCTGGGGAAAGGAAGTGGCTACTACAGACAGGTGGGGGCCCAGCAGTGCATGGTGAAAAGGGGGAGAACGAGGCTGAAATCCCAGTAGAGAGAGTAACGGAAGCCCTCAGGTCCCTTTGGACGGAGAAAGCACCTGAGCCAGATGAGATACATCCCAGGGTGCTGAGGGAACTGGCAGATGTCCTGGCAGTCCCCCTCTAGCAGAGCTTTTCAACATCTCTCTGAGGACTGGGTGGGTGCCCCAAGACTGGAGGGTGGCCCATGTTGTGCCGATCCACAGGAGGGGATCAAGAGAGGAGGCGGGAAATTACAGGCCCGTTAGCCTGACATCGGTGGTCGGCAAGATGATGGAGGGTATTGTCAAGGAAGGGCTATGGGGGTTACTGGAGCAAACTGGGGGCTTGGACAATACGCAGCATGGCTTTGTCACGGGAAGATCGTGCCAGACAAATCTTGTTGAGTTCTATGACTGGGTGATGAGGGCCCTGGACCAGGGTAGGCCAGTGGACATCCTCTTTCTGGATTTTAGCAAGGCATTTGATTCGGTTCCCCACAGTGGCCTGCTAGCTAAGCTGAAAGAAATGGGGGTAGGGAGACAGTTGCTAAGATGGATAGGAAATTGGCTCTCTGAGTGTACTGAGAAGGTGGTGGTTGGAGAGTTAGCCTCATCCCCAAGGTGGGGTTCCCCGGGGGTCAGTGCTCGGGGCCACTCCTGTTCAGTGCCTATATCTTAGACATCAGGAGGGGGATCAGGAGTGAGATGAGTCTCTTTGCAGGTGACTCAAAGCTAGGTGCAGTGGTGGATGGGGAGGAGGGGAAGGTGGCCTTGCAGGAGGACCTGGAGGCTCTGGAAAGGTGGTCGGGAAAATGGAAACTAAAATTCAGTGCAGGGAAGTGCAAGGTTCTGCACCTGGGGGTCAGAAATCCAGGCCAGGGTATACCCTGGGAGGAGACATGATTCAAGTCACGGAGGGTGAGAGGGACCTGGGGGTAGTGGTAGATGTCAAAATGAACAACTCAGAGACCTGTAGGAGGGCAGCGGCAAGGGCAAGTAGGATGCTGGGCTGCATCGCCAGGGGGATTACCTCCAGAAAGGCGGAAGTGTTCCTTCCACTGTATAACTGCTTGGTTAGGCCACACCTCGAGTATTGTGTACAATTTTGGAGACCACATTTAAAGAGGGACATTACAGTCCTAGAGAGGGTCCAAATGAGGGCAACCAAAATGATCTGGGGCCTGGGGGAGAGGACCTATGTGGAGAGGCTCAAGGAGCTCGACATGCACACCCTGGAGGAGAGGAGGGACAGGGGGACATGATAGAGGTCTTTAAGTACATGAAAGGGATCAATAAAGGAGGCCCAGTCAGGGTGCTCCAAAGGAAGGAGGGTGGGGCAACAGGAGGTCACAGGTGTAAGCTGGAAGGGGGCAGGCTCAGAGGGGAGAGGAGGAGATGTTATTTCACTGAAAGTGTGGTAGACCCATGGAATGCACTGCCCAGGGAGCTGGTAGAGATGGAGACTGTGGACGGGTTTAAGAGGGGATGGGACAGGTACAGGGGGAGGGTAAATCTGACCAGGCACAATACAGGTAGAACTTCTGGGACTGGGGACAGTATAACCCCAGGGGGAGGGGGGACACCAAAATCGGCCCTCAGTGTGGGTGCTGAAAATCGCGCAGACTCGAGAGACCATTAGGCCTATTCTGCTGGCGTTTTAGTATGTTAGTATATTTACTAATCCAATTTACAGCCTCTTTCCCCATAGTTAACATAAATACCCTGAATAGAACTGGTCCCAGCAATGACCCCTGCAGCACTCCACTTGTCACAGGGACCAGTTCTGAGAGATAACCATTTATAGCTATCCTCTGGGATCTATCCACCAGCCAAGTTTCCACCCATCCTATTATTCCTTTATCTAGTCCTGTATCCTTCAAACTACATATTAGTTCATCATGGGGTACCTTGTCAAAGGCCTTAGCAAAGTCTAGGTATATACAGTCCACCGGGTACACCTAGGTCCAGTGATGCGGATATTTTTTTTTGTAAAAACATAGGAGATTAGTTATGTATGATCTCCCGCCACAAACCCATGCTGTTCCCTATCCATCAGGCCACTAGTCTCCAGGTGGTCATTTATTTCAACCCTTATTATTGATTCCAGTATTTTCCCCAGGACTGAGGTCAAGCTAATGGGTCAATAGTTCATATGATCAGCCCTATCCCCCTTTTTGTGTATAAGTACCACATTAGCGGCCAGCCAATCATTTGGAACTTCGTTGCTTCTCAGAGACTCCCATCAAAATCAGTTTCAAGGACGTAGCTATTACTGGTGACAGTAGTTTTAAAATGGAGTTTGAGATATTATCTGGACCCACTGAATGTGCATTTTTTAGCTTATTTATTTTATCCACTATGACCTTTTTTGTGATTTCTAAACTCAGTTGTATTTCATTCTTCCTTAAGGACATTATTATTATTTTTTGTTTGTTTTTTTGAGAAGACTGACCCAAAATAAGAATTGAATACGTTTGCCATTTCACCTGGATCGTTCATTACTCTGTCTTCCAACTTTATTGCACATAGATTAGAATTTGTTTTACGTAGGGAATTTACATAGCTGTAAAACTGTTGCATATTGTCTTTTTTGCCATACCTGTTAACTCCCTTTCCATTTTTTGTTTACTTTTTCCTAATGTTTTTTTACATTGCCTCTGGATAGTTCTAAACTTCTCCCAATCTACTTTTGTCTGGGTAGTTTTTTTTTTTGGTTTTGTTTTTATTTTTGTTTAGTTTTTGTTGACCGGGTAAGTGCACTAGACAAATCCTGCCTATTTTCAGGCACGACCTGAGGGAGGGGGATACAGATGAATGCCAGTTGACCTTGAACCAGATTAAGCTGTTGGTGGTATTTTTAGTGAATGAGGGAAGTTTGGCCAGGACACCGGGGAAATTCCCCTACTTCCTGCTTCCTGTGAGCAAGGGGGACCCATTTTCTGGTGGGACCAAGATGGCGGAGGAGGAGGACAGTGGAGGAGGACATGCTGTGGCTGGTGAGTTAGCAAGGCTCAGCGGGGAACATGGTACGGCTTTCCGGATGGCTGCAGAGAGCAGTGGAAGTAGGACGGATGTTGCTCAACTCTTAAATCATCCATGCGGGGACAGTGGTACGGCTGGGATGCACCTTGATGGTGGCCAGCATAGCGTACCGGAATCCCCACGGCCTGAAGTACTAGTGCACGATATGGAAGTCATCGGGAGTGTGGAGTTGGAGCGAAACCGTGAGTTTCTGACAGAGCCTGGGATCTCGGGAGAAATGATGGGCGTAAATGCTGCAGTTTTGTGTGGAGCTCCAGCTCTTTCGCAAGGGTCTGAGGAGCTTAACGTATTGTTGGAAAAAAACGGCAGCTGATAAAAGAAGCTTGGATGAGTTCAACGAATTAAAACAAGCTGAGGAGGATCGAAAAAGAAAAAGGCCCGTTTTGGACTCTCCTTCGGGCCTACCAGGTACTGTGCCTAAGCTTCTAAAAGGCCCCAGTTTTTTAGATCGATCGACGGATGAAACCCTGCCTCAGGATGCTAATCTGGTGGTTAATGAATCCTGGTCCCTTCAACAAGCTCTCCGGGAGGCAGGTTGGAGATAATCAGATGAGGGAGGCTGGATAGCTGACCCAGTAATCCCTCTGCCGGGAACAAGCGTAGCAGATGGGGAAAAGGCCAAATCTTCATCGAGGGATGCTGTATCTAGTTATGGGCCAGACTGTTTTGAAACTTCCCCTGTAATAACTGTACACTCTTCTTTATGTGTGTCTCCTCAAACCAGTATTTCTAATTTACTATCAAATGGTTCTTTCCTATCAGAGCCCACGTTAGGACAAACTGTCACTCCTGAAGCTTTAAGTTATGCGAATGTTTTAGGTTCTGAGTTAAATCCAGTACAGGATCAGCCTGTTATCTCGCAACCCCCTGTTACATTTGCTAGTTTATTTAAAAAAACAGTTACTTTGGCAAAACGTAGGTATGCAGTGCGTTTAAGGTTCCTAGGTCCTATGGATGGTATGCCAGATCGTTTTTATGTAGGGAAGGTTTTGATTAAGCAAATGCTGTTTTTTTCTCCGGGGAGATGTATGCTCTTATACACACCCCAAGGGATAACAATTATGACATTAGTTTTCGTACACCAGATTTGCTAAATAAATTTTGGATGAGATATGCTCTTTTAAAAACTAACCCAGCGTGGTTACATTTTCAGGCTATACCTCTCACCAAACAATCCTTTAAAGTAATAAATGTACTTTTTCGGAATGAGGGAGTAAATGTACATAGAAACATAGAAACATAGAAGTTGACGGCAGATAAGGACCGCAAGGCCCATCCAGTCTGCCCATTTCCTTTTCTACCTTATAAATGTGCCATCGGCCTTTGCTCTGTCAGTGACCTATCTATTCATAGTCATTTGTATTGCTCCTTATGCCTATCCCATGCCTGTTTGAAGCCCTGCACTGTATTCATAGCCACCACTTCTTGTGGTAAGCCATTCCATGCATCTACCACCCTTTCTGTAGAAGAATTTCCTCACATTCCCCTTAATGGGCCTCCCTCTAATCTCATGCTGTGTCCTCTTGTCCTGCTATTTTTCTTATATTTAAACATGTTAGACTCTTTCACCTTGTTTATGCCCTTAAGGTGTTTAAATGTCTCGATCATATCACCTCTCTCCCTCCTTTGCTCAAGGGTATACATATTGAGCTCTGTTAATCTGTCCTCATATGTCTTCTGATGCAGTCCCTGCACCATTTTGGTTGCCCTTCTCTGGACTGCCTCAATTTGGTTAATGTCCTTGTGAAGGTGTGGCTCCAATACTGCACGCAGTACTCCAGATGGGGCCTAACCAATGTCTTGTACAGAGGGATTATTACTCTCTCTTACGACTTGTGATACTCCCTACTAATACACCCTAACACCCCCTAGCCTTACCTACTGCTTTAGAGGTCTGCTTGGATGATTTTAGGTCATCAGTGATGATGATGATGCCCAAGTCTCTTTCTTCCTTTGTGACTGCTAGCAACTCCTCCCAGCCTATAAGTGGCTTCAGGTTTCTCTTCCCTATGTGCATGATTTTGCACTTCTTTGCATTAAATCCCAGTTGCCACTCTTCTGACCATTCTGCTAGTTTATCCAGATCTCTTCTCATTCTGCCCACCCCATCTGGATCATCTACTTTGTTGCAGATCTTGGTGTCATCTGCAAACAGACAAGCCTTACCTCTAGTCCATCTGCAGGTCACTAATGAAGATGTTGAATAGGACTGGCCCCAGGACTGATCCCTGAGGTACCCCACTTGTGACTTGCATCTCTTCTGACTGTATACCATTTACTACCACTCTCTGTTTTCTGCCAGTCAACCAGTTTGCCACCCAGTTGACCAACTTCTGACCCACCCCGAGCCTACCTAGCTTATTTATCAATCTTCTATGTGGAACAGTGTCAAAAGCTTTGCTGAAGTCAAGGTAGGCGACATCAACTGCTCCCCCTTGGTCCACCACTCTGGTTACCCAGTCAAAGAAATCTATGAGATTAGTTTGACATGAAATGTAGAAGATATAATGTACTGGGTGGAAAAAAAATGTACTGTTCCGGGGAATCCTGAACCTATATTGGATGATGAAGGTTTCTGGAATGGAGGGTGGATAAATAAGGTTAATCTATTTCAAAACGATGAAGGTCTACAGCATTTACCTAGTTGTTTCTGTTTCGGTCGGGATAAGGGTTTTATTTTTAATCCAGGCCAACCAAGACATTGTTATAAGTGTGGCTCTCCTAGGCACCTGAGTAGGATGTGTGAAGTGGTAAAATGTGCTCAATGTGGAGAACAAGGGCATGTCCGTACTGACTGTCATCACCCCAGTAAGTGTTCACTCTGTGAAGATGCACATTCTTTTGTTGATTGCCCTTTCACTGTGCAAAATAAATCTGGAGACTATAGTATTCAAGATTTTTACATCAATACGGCGGTTAAAGCTGCCCTTAGGAATAAAACCCCTACCACACCTCTGGGAGACCTCAACCACATATTTCTGGTAATCATGGTTGTGCATTGATTCAAAAAGAACCTCAGTCACAGATACACCCTGATGTTTCTGAGCCTCTGTCAGTGACACAAAATCCTGTCTCTCAAGTGGAGGTTTCTAGCGGCAGTTTGATTTCAATGCCTCCACCGCTCCCGCCCGAAGAGGCCTTTACTCTAGTATCTTCCAGAAGACGTAGTCTTCGATCTGGCAGTACTAGCATGGTGATTCCTGAACCCCCTATGATGGCTACACATAATCCTTTTATTGTATTACAAGATGACACAGGGACTGAGTCTGACTCAGTTTCTGTAAATTCCTCACAACATGATGGTACGTCTGATATAGACCAAAATTTGGCAAAAACTGATTTAGGCAAAAAGAAAAAAAATAGATTGGGAATGAGAAAAGTGAACAAGAAAAAATAATATGCTAAAATGTGTTCAAAAATATGGCTGGTCGTTTCCCCTCTCTAGATGGTGGCAGTTTATAATCTTTCGGTAGCTTCTTTAAATGTGAATAGTATGTTATCCGAGAGGAAACCGGTGTTGATTTTATCCCTTTTTGAGAAAAAGGATTATGATGTGTTTTTTTTGCAGGATACTAGGTTACATACCAAACTCGATATTGAATTAGCAACCGCTGGCTGGCGATGGGGGGTTATCTATTGGTCTATGGGTGAAGACCTTTGTAGTGGTGTAGGTATAGCCCTACATAGTCCCACTGCAAAGGTGATACAACTAGTTGATCTTGTCCCTGGTCGTGTATTGTTGTTGGATGTAGTGATTAACGGTTTACAGTGTCGGTTAATCAACGTTTATGCACCTCAAACAAAATTTGCACGTATTGAAATATTTTGCTTATTTCAACCTTATTTATTTACTTCAAAGTATGTTTTTTTGGGGAGTGACTTCAATTGTAGTAAATACAAAACAGATAGGGGATGCCGAACCACCAAAATGTTCTGTGATGCTACTTGTCTTAATAATTTACTAGTTCAAACAGGCCTTAGTGATGTTATGGCCCTTTCAGGGAAGCCGGCAAAAACATTTTTTCAAGGCAATAAGGCCACAAGGATAGAGTTTTGGTTTCTTTCTGATTCCGTACAGGTGATTGATACTAGAACATTGGCTGTTACTTCATCTGACCATGTAATTATAGTAGCTACGGTGGCAAGTCATATGCCTATGCATCGGGATCCAGGGTACTGGAGAATGAACTTGGCTCTATTACTTCTTCCTACAATTGAAGATGGCTTTCTAGCTATTTTAAAGGCCAGGAAATCTGTGTTATGTCTCTATGATACTTATCGGGAATGGTGGATGGATACAAAAACTGAAATTAAACGTTTTTTTCAATCAATAGGGAGATTATATGGTAAATACAAAACTGATACTTAAATTATAGAAAGGAGTTTTGGATTTACACTTTAGGTGCCAATGGTGAGGTTTCAGTCCTCCCCAGTTATACTGAAATAAGAGAAAGATGAATAATTTTCAATATGATCGGGCAAAATCTTTAGAAAATGAACGTCGTTTTGGTACCCAAGGCACAAAGACCTTTCTGAATTCATTTCAATGTAGTGCTTCCCAAAGACATCAGAAACATATGACAGGTCTTAATGATCAGGCAGGGATTTGGTGCACAGATACCAGAGAGGTTATCGCGGATTGTTGATTTACATGTACAGAAACTTTTGGTATTACTGAAACATTGAGTCACACTCATGAGAACTGGTTGGAGGATGTAATTTACCCCAAATTTTAGATTCAGGGTCAGTTAACTTAGTATACATATTACAACACAAGAGGTTGCTGCAGTGTTGGCACAAGCAAAAGCTGGTACAGCCCCGGGGAATGATGGTATCCCGTATGAAATTTATAAAATAATTTTTCAACAATTATTGGAAGAATTTACAGGTGTTTTGAATGAAATACTATCCTCGGGGATATTACCAAAAAGTATGAATGAGGGGCTTGTAGTTTTTATGTATAAAAAGGAGATAGAGGGGATTTGTTAAACTGGAGACCTATAACCCTATTAAATACAGATTTTAAACTATTTACCAAAATATTAAACAATAGACTGTTACTTAATGCACATTCCCTTTTACATCCGGCACAAACATGTTCCATTCCAAATAGGAACATTACCGATAGTCTAATACTTTTGCAGGAACTTTTTCAAAAGGGATCTACAGGGAACTTACAGGTTTGATTTTGAGTTTAGACCAGGCAAAAGCCTTTGATAATGTAAGACATGTTATTTATGGGACTGTTTAGTTGGGTATGGTGTACCCGATACCTTTATAGAATGGATAAAACCTGTTATGCCAATGCTACTGCTCAAGCTTTTTGTAATGGGTGGGTAGGGACTATATATCCCATATTACGTGGTGTGCGTCAAGGATGTCCTCTTAGTGCCCTTTTGTATTTATTTACTATAGATCCCTTAATTAGGCGGATGTATGGTCATGACAGTATACGGGGACTCTCCTTTTCAAGTACTGATCCTGAAGTTAAATGTATTGCCTATGCAGATGATTTATGTTTTTCGATTGGGGATCTTCCCTCTGCAAAGGTTTTCAAAAAAGTTTTACAGGGTTTTTTGTTATATACTGGTGCACAAATTAACTATGAGAAATGTAATCGTATAACACTGGGGATAGAGTATTTTCATCTTACACAGGTTATAGATATTCCGGTAATTAAGGATACTTGTAAAATTTTGGGTCTTTTATTCGGAGCAGGAGATTTAGCATATCTAAATTGGAAATTTAAACTAAAGGAAGTGCAAACTAAGGTAGATGTCTGGAATACATGGAGACTGCCTAAACTGAAACGGATTCAACTGGTTAAAACATTCTTATTACCCATATTTTTATATTTAAGTGCAGTTTTTAGTCTTCCTGTAGCTTTGGAGACACAGTTATATGGATGTTTTTTTGCTTTGCTTGTATATGGGGCAGTAGAATGAACCCCATAAAGAGAGCCTTGTTGTTTAGGGAGAAAAAACATGGGGGCCTAAAAATGTTACATCCTGTAGTTTTTTTCTTTACTATGTTTCTCTGTACAAATTTAAAACCTCTGTTTATAGATAGAGACACACAATGGAAACCATGGCTTCAGGATACTCTGGGAGATTTATGTCTTTTCTGGCCTGAATATGAGGTATTCCCGAGACAACGTTCCATAAACCATCTCCCACAATCCCTTAAAATATGTTTTGGGAAAATTAAATTATGGGGTATTTCAAGGCATACCTTTTTGCATTTTACTAGAAAGGAATTATACGCATATATTTTACAAAAGTATTTTCAAGATTCAGCTCCATTTGATTATTTTCCATCTCCTATAAAACTTGCAATTGGCAGTATGTTAACCTCCCCCCGGATTCCACCTCATATGTGGGATGTGTTATGGTTATCCCTATATGGCAAATTAAATGTCTGAGCAAATCTAAAACATAAGCAAATTACTGATCGGTATTGCCCTAGGGGTACGTGTTTTGAATTAGTGGAGACAATGGAACACTTATTTTTGGAATGTCCTTTTATGAAAGGATTTTGGAGTCTTATTTTAAGAAAATGGCCTACCTTTCCTTTATACCCTATGACGTTAGATATGTTGTGTATAGGGATTCTGCCAGTAACCACTGTGCAATATGATAAAGTGACTTTATGTTTGATTTTGCTTCGTTTTAAATACTATATATGGCATGTGAGATGCTGTTTCACCATTCAACAACAATATTTTTCACAAGAAGCATTATTTGGTATGGTTGCTAATGCAATATTGAGATTGAAAAGGCAGGATTATGGGAAATTTCTTCACTTATATGTCACTCTAGATGGGATTCAATAGATTGGCTATAACTTCATTGGGTTAATTTAGAATAATTACTTTGGATGTATTGAATTAGTGTTTTCTATTTGCTTTTTCTTCTCTTCTTTTTTTTTTTCCCCTTTCGTTTTATGTATAATCTTTGTTTTCTATTATGATAACCATATGCTGTATCATTTTCTTTAATGTGACTTAACATTGATTGAATTTATTGTTTGGTTTGCTGTCTATGATAATAAAAATTCCCCTACTCTTTTCGAGAAGTGCCACGGGATCTTTAACATCCACCTGAACTACCACCAATCCAGGCAGATGGGACCTCGGTTTAACGTCTCATCCGAAAGACGACACCTCAGAAGTGCAGCACCCCTCTCATGCTGCACTACAGTGTCAGTACTGGGATATTAACCCAAGTGGCATCTATCATATAGGTTTTCCTTTCTATATAGTAATTTTTTAATCTTCTTATTTAGCCATTTTGGTTTTATGCCCCTGTTATATTTTTTGTTTTTTTCTGTGTTATCTTCATAGACCTTTGTTACATGCTTGTTTAAAGACTGCCCACATCTTGTTTATGGTTTTATTTAAGAATATCTTGTGCCAATCTATTTTATTCATTTCACTTCCAAGGAGTTCTGTATTGGCTGTCCCAATATTAAATATTTCTTTACATCCTTTATTTAGGGGAATATGTTCAGATATAGAAAATAGAATACTGTTGTGGTCACTATTTCCAAGCGGGGATACAACTATACAGTTTGTTATACAAATTATGCAGATTTCCTTTGTAGCTAATACTAGATCAAAATCGTAATCCATGCTGCACCCGAAGTTCTGATTCTTAGCTCCTACAGGTCCCTCATTGCTGAACCACCCAGGGTCAACTATCATTTGCCTACAGGGCCCCCCTCTGGATGAATGCTCTCAACAGTGACATCACCTCTGAAACTAAGCTGGGCCCATTCAAAGTCAAACTTCAGTCACTACTCTCTGCAGCTAGCACCTGTAACTGTCTCCCTTAACCCTGTTTTCCCAAACCTCAACCTTAGCACTCAACCTCTTTCTCAGTAACTTAGCACTCTTGCCTCCTCCCCTCTCCCTCTCCCCCTTCCTCCCATTGCTCCACCTCTCCTCACGCCTCCACTCCCACCCTCCCTCTCTTCCTTCCCAGCTCACCCTCCCACATCCCTTCCTACACCCTGTGCCCTGTTAGTCTTGACAAAGCCTGCTGGCCGATATCAATGTATTTTCCTGTGCCTAAAACTGATTACCATAATGTGTGTGTGTGTGTGTGTGTGTGTGTGTGTTGTTTTATGCTGACTATCCATTATGATTTTGTGTCCATTATGAGTTTTGTGCCTCCTATTTACACTTTATTGTACCGTACTTTACTGTCCTGTTTAATCTGTTGTCCGTTCGACTGATGTGGAACCTTTGTAAAAGAGCTCTTAGCGCAAAGGTATATGTAATCCAAGTCTTAAATAAATAAATAAGATAGTTTACACCTCTAGTAGTTTTTCTTTACATATTGGGTCATCTCTAGCCGATTAGGAACTTCCAGGATCATTTTACTTAGGGGTTTAGTCACTTCCAAGATACCCCATTTAATATCATTTAGGTTAAAGTCACCCATTAGTACCACAGCTCCCATTTCACTAGCTCTTATGATTTCTTTATATACTTTCATACTTTCCTCATTGCTTAGGCCAGGGAGTCCGCAACAGATACCCCAAATTATAAATGAGTTGTGTCTGCTTCCCAGTCGTATCCATATTGTTGCAGTACTAGTTTGTCCTAATTTAACTTCATCCGATATATTTATAGACTTGATGTTGATGATTTGCTTTCAGAATATGCTCTTTACTACGTAACACATAAAGAAAAAGTCTGGTCTCACCAAAGTGTGAGTAAACAACTGACAGCAGAGATGCGTTCACATATTGTAGTCGCTCCATGAAGTACACATGCTCATTGTGAAGAACCCATTTAGAAACACTTAAAAATACACTTGTAACACCCATTTTTGATTTGTAAATACTTAGCTTTTGTACATAAAAACTCTGACAATCTGGTATCAGCTGTTACATAGAAACACAGACAGTGACGGTAGAACAAAACCAAAGGTCCATCCAGTCTGCCAGAGTTCCCTTTTTAGACCTAGGAAATACTGTTGGTCCAGGATCCTTGCCCTCCCTACCCAATTCCCACCCCACCCCCATTCTCCTCCCCGATTCTGACACCCTGAGCAACCACTATACCCTTCATTCTGTCCCAGCTGTGCTTAAAAACACCAACAGATTTTGCACGCACCACCTCGGCTGGCAGCCTGTCCCACGGCTCCACCACCCTTTCTGTAAAAAAAAAAAAAATAAAAAAAATAAAAGTATTTCCTCACGTCCCTTCTGTACCTCCCTCCTTTTAGCTACCAGTCATGACCACATTTCTGCAAACTGGTATTCAAGTTAAATAGTTCCCCGTTGATTCCTTTAAAGAATTTGAAGGTCTTTATCATATCTTCCCTCTCCCTTCTGGTCACCAGCAAGTACATTTTCAGTGCCTTGAGGCGCTGCTCAAAGGACATGCCCTGCTTGCTCTGAATCATTTTTGTTACTCTGTGCTGCACCATCTTGTGCCTATCTTTATCCTTCCTGAGATGAGAACCTCAGAACTAGGTGCAGTACACCAGATGTGGCCTCACCAAACATCTAGACAGGGAAGTATTACCTCCCTTTTTCTATCAGTAATGCTCCTGATACATCCAAGCATTCTATGTACCTTGCTGTACGCCTTGTTGCATTGACTTGATTGCTTTAGGGAGTCAATAATGATAACTTCAAGGTCTCGTTCCTCAGACGTGGTACTGAGTCTCACCCCTCCCGTCCAGTACTCTTTCCTGGGGTTCTTGTTCCCTAGGTGCATCACTTTGCACTTTTTGACATTGAATTTCAACTGCCAAACCTTGACCACTCTCAAGCTTTTGGAAGACTATCTGCATTTCCTTTATTCCCTGGTCACTGTCCACTCTCATACAGAGTTTAGTGTCCTGTGCAAAGACACACAGCCTGCCCCCGGATCCCCTCACCATTGTCATTGATGAACATGTTGAAGAGGACAGGACCCAGGACAGATCCCTGTGGAACCCTGCTCGTGACCTCTCTCTTCTGATTTAAAGGGCCACTGTCAACCCCCTTAGGTCTCAAAGTGACCCTAGTTTAAAAAACACATTTTATGACTGCCAACATTCTGTAAAGATCACTGATATAGCTGGTAGCTTGATTCAAGCTCTTATTTTCTTTAACAAAGTGAGGAAAAACAGACTTCACATCATACTGGTGTTATCACACAAACACAGGTTTGTTTACATTCCTTGATGAACTCCAACTGCATCTTTCTTGGAACTGGGAACACCCACAACACAATCTAGCCCCTCAGGATGCAGTGGGAGTTTATGAGGCTACTGCTTCTTGAGTAACTGCACTGTTTGGGTATGTTTGTAATGCTCAGAAAGTATGCAATAAGAACAGCTCCAGGATTGTAAACAAAACAAGATTGTTTATAAATATACATTAGCATGCATTTCAGTTCTACTAAACAAGGAGACAACCAAACAAACAGCAACATCAATGAATTTTAGAGAAGGTAAGCAACCATAAAATGTAGATTTGTAACTAGAAATAATATGAAAAACAGGTTGACAGTGTCCCTTTAACCCTGTTGACCACTACCCCCCTCCTGCCTCCCCTTTAGCCAGTTAACTACCCAGTGTACTATGAACTTAGCCGCACCCAGATCCTCCATCTTCTTCAGCAAGCATCTGCGGTGTAACAGGTCGAAAGCCTTGCTGAAGTCGAAGTAGAGCAAATACACATTATCCAGTTCCATCACCACCCAATCAAAGAAAACTATCAGAAGCTCCCTGCCATGAAATCCGTGCTGCTTACTCTCCAGGTAGTCCATGAGATCCTCTTTAACCAGTGACTCCATCAGTTTTCCTACAGTAGCGATGAGACTGACAGGTCTGCAGTTCCCTACTCATTCCCTTGCGCCTCTTATGGAATGGAACTAGTCCACCACCCTCCAGTCCTTTGGGACCACCTTGTCCTTAGAGGGCTGTTGAATAAGACCTCACCGGGGATCAGCCAGTTTTGTTGCTGATTCCCTAAGTATCCTCAGGTGCAGTCCTTGGGCCTTAATCTTTAGGGCTGCCAGCCCCTTCAGGACTCTTTTGCTAGTAATGCTGGCTACCTCATCTCCAAGATCCCCTGAATGGCCACTTTAATGCCACTGTCTGGCGAGGGCTCACCAACCTCCCTAGTGAAAATTGGGCAAAAGTAATCGTTAGGGATGGTGGCCTTTTGCCCATCTGCCTCAGTTACCCTGTCCCTCTCTGTTAACCTCACTAGTCCCCTTCCTTTCTTCCTTTTTCACTATTACACGTGAAGAACTGTTTTTCCCTACTCTTGACCTCCCCCTCTGCAATACGGAGTTCTGTGGCTGCTTTTGCCTCCTTAACCACTCTCTTTGCCTCCTTGTTTTTCAGCAAATATTCTTCTCATCCCTCTTCCCCTTGCCTTTTTTTTAATTTGCACAAGGCCCATTTCTTAGCCTTCACCGCTTCTCTGACCCTTGCTGAGAATCACAGTGGTCTCTTGAATCTGTTCTTTCAAGCCCCAGGAATCCCTCAGTGTGCTAAACAACTGCAATCGTTCCCCTGGAATGAGCTGCCCCAGAGCCTAAAATTGTGTGCTAATTAGGGAATCTTAGAATGAAATTCAAAATTGTGCTGTCTCGCTCACCTCTGCCTGCTAACATCAGATTTATTTATCTGCCTGAAGAAGTTGCTCTGAAGTTATCTCCAGTACTGTAGTGCCTTTTACGGTTTGTTTTTTCCTGATTTTTAAGTAACATACTTTAGTTTTAGTTTTCGGTAATGCTGCATTAGTTAGGGTGTAATTTTTAGTGGTTGGTCATTTCAGTTACTTTTTCTCCAGTTCCTTATTGGTTTCCAGGAACCAGAGAAAGTCTTACGTGGTGCAGTTCCCACTTTCAGGGAACCACATTATTTTTCTTACGAGAGAGATCAAGATAGATATAGATATATCGATACGTAACATACTGCTTTGTGGTTCTTATTTTCTTCTCCCAGTTCCCTTTTGTGGTGGAACAGAGATGCTCTTTGGTCTTTTTTCTCCATTATAAGTAATTTTCTGTGATTTTCTTTATCAATAAGGAAGCGAAGCACAACTCCTTTTTAATTGGTATTGGGAACCAAAGAGCTATTAGGTTGTCAGAGACTGGCATGACTGACAGACCCAAAAAAGAGGACAGAATGTACAGGCTTCACAAATTGCATAATGTTTCCAATTCCTGGCTATGGCAGACTGCCACAAGTTGTGTTTGCCTGGGTCTGTATCATGATTTTAGTAATCTGTGCGCTTTTTATCACATTTTCCCTAAAACAGTAAAGAAAAGGGCTAAAAAATTAGAAGAGCTTATGACTTCTTAGTCTGGCCGCTACATCACCTAAACAGGGGTTGTATACAGACCCCCGTCTCGGGGAGGAACTAGACAAGGAAATGATAGAAAGCATCCTTAGAATGGCATAAAAAGGGGAGATATTGTTGATGGGGGACCTGAATATGCCAGATGTTAACTGGAGCAACTTTGCTGCAGCCACATCCAAGAGCAGGGTCATTCTCGATGCCCTACAGGGGGCATGCCTCAGACAGTTAGTGTTGGAACCCACTCGGGAAGGAGCAGTCTTGGACCTGGTACTCTCAAATGGGGACGGAGAGAGGATCTCCTATTTAGAAGTGGGTAGCCATCTGGGAACAAGCGATCACCAAACAGTGTGGTTTACGATAAACACAGACATAGAGTCAAGCCATACAAAAGAGAGGGTATTGGACTTTGGGAGAACTGACTTTGGCAAAATGGGAGAGTACGTCAGAAAAGCACTAGTAAACGGAAAAGAAGGAGGGGTTTAGGAACAATGGGGAAAAATCAAAACTGCCATCACAGAGACAACAACCCTTTATGTGAAGCAAATAAACAAAACTAAATGAAGGAAAAAACCAGTATGGTTCTCAAGAGAGGTGGCAGGGAACGTTAGAGAAAAATATAGCATTCAGGAAGTATAAAACACAGAAGGAACAGGACAGAGAACTGTACCACTTAAAGCAGAAGGAAGCGGGGAAGGCAGTCAGAATTGGATCTGGGTAGGCTGGTGGACGTCCTCTTTCTTGACTTCAGCAAGGCGTTTGACTCTGCTCCCCACTGGGGCCTGTTGGATAAGCTGGGGGAAATGGGGGTGGGAAACAAGATGATCAGATGGATAGGGAATTGGCTCCAGGACCGGATGGTTGGTGGGATAGTCTCATTCTCAAGGAGGGGTCATTAGTGGGGTCCCTCAGGGATCAATCCTTGGGCCCCTCCTGTTCAGCACCTATGTCTCTGATATAAGGAAGGGTATCAGGAATGAGATGAGTCTCTTTGCAGATGACTCAGAGCTGGGGAAGGTGGCCCTTCAGGGGGACCTGGAGGCTCTGGAAGGGTGATCTAGAAAGTGAAAACTGAGGTTCAGTGCAGGGAAGTGCAAGGTACTGCACCTGGGAGCCAGAAACCTGGGCCAAGTGTACACCCGGGGGGGGGGGTGCTACAAGTCTCAATGGCTGAGAGGGACCTGGGGGTGGTGGTGGATGTCAAGATGAACAGAGACTTGTAGGAGGGCAGCAGGCCATGGCCAACAGGATGCTGGGATGCATCGCTAGGGGTATCACCTCCAGAAGGAGGGAAGTGATACTACCTCTGTACAACTGCTTTGTGAGGCTGCACCTCAAGTACTGCGTGCAGTTCTGGAGGCCACACTTAAAAAGGGGCATTGAACTCCTGAAGAGGGTCCAGAGGAGGGCAACCAAAATGATCTGGGGCTTGGGGGACAGGAACTATGGGGAGAGGCTTGAGGAGCTAAATATGTACACATTGGAAGAGAGATGAGACTGGGGGGACATGATAGAGGTCTTCAGGTACATGAGGGGGTGAATAGGGGAGGCGAAGTCAGGGTGCTCCGAAGGAAGGGGGGGGACTAGAGGGCATGGGTGGAAGCTGGAGGGGAGAAAGGAGGAGGTGCTACTTTACTTAGAGGGTGGTGGAGCCATGGAATGCGCTGCCTGGAGAGCTGGTGGAGGCAGAGACGGTGGAGGGGTTTAAGAGGGGGTGGGACAGGTACAGGGGAAGGGTTCTGGAAGCAAAGTCCAGTGCAGCGAGAATATTTGAGGCTGGAAAGGGAGAAGCCCAAGAGGGCAAGGGGTGCAGCAAGATCAGATCCCAGGGTGGGGTCTGACCAAACGAGCAGACGCAAAAGACCGATAGGCCTATTCTGCTGGCATTTTAGTATGTTAGAATAGCAAAGGCCCAAACCAAGGAAAAGATGGCCAACTCAGTTAAGAAGGGGGATAAAACCTTTTATTGGTATGTTAGGGAGTGAAGGAAAACCAAGGGAGGGATAGTGAGGCTTAATAAAGGTGAGGGGGGGTGCAGAGGGCGACAGTGAAAAAGCAATGATGCTGAACAAATACTTCTGTTCAGTATTCACAAAAGAAGATGAGGGGGAGGTACCTAAGCCAAACAATAGAAGCACTGTGGTTAGGGGGGTCGATAATCAGTCCATTCACAGAAGAAAGGGTTCTGAAAAAACTCCTAAAACTGAAGGTGGGCAAAGCAAGGGGGCCTGACAGGATTCACCCCAGAATTCTAAAAGAACTAAGGGGAGAACTAGTGACACCACTGGCTACCCTTTTTAACAAATCATGGGAGGATGGTGTGGTGCCTGAGGACTGGAAGAGGGCAGATGTGATTCTTCTTCACAAAAGTGGGAGCAGGGCAGAGGCAGGAAACTACAGACCTGTTAGTTTGACCTCAGTGGTAGGGAAGATGATGGAATCACTTCTGAAAGAATTGTTGAGTGCCTAGAGGCCAGCGGGGCACAGCACCAAAGGCAGCATGGATTCACTGTGGGAAGGTCGTGTCAGACAAATCTAAGATATTTCTTTGACGGGGTGACGAAAGCAGTAGACCAGGGAGGGCCTGTGGATGTGGCCTATCTAGACTTTAGCAAGGCATTTGACACAGTCCCACATAGAAGATTAGTAAACAAGTTAGATAGCCTGGGAGTGGGTCCCAAGGTGGTAACCTGGGTAAAAACTTGGCTGGACAAAAGGACACAGAGGGTAATAGTAAACAAAGTCCATTCTGAAGAAAGGGGGGTTACTAGTGGGGTACCGCAGTGTTCAGTACTGGGACCGGTCCTCTTTAATGTCTTTATAGGTGACATTGCTGAGGGACTGGAAGGAAAAGCATGCCTCTTTGCAGATGACGCACAGATCTGCAGCAGGGTTGATGCATAAGGGGGGTGGAAAGGATGAGAAGGGACTTGGCAAGGTTGAAGGAATGGTCAAGAGTCTGGCAGCTTAGATTCAATGCAAAGAAGTGCAAAGTAATGCACCTGGGAAACAAAAGCACAGGGGCAGAGTACACAGTGGGGTGGGTGGGGAAGGTATGAACAACAACAAAAATGGAAAGGGACCTGGGGGGTAGTCATATCAGATGACCTAATGGTAGGCAAGCAATGTGAGAAGGCAGTAAGGAGGGCTGGGGGGATTTTGAGATGCATAGGGAGAGGCGTGATCAGTAGAAAACAGGAAGTTGTTATCCCTCTGTACGAACAGTTGGTGAGACCCCATCTGGAGTATTGCATGCAGTTCTGGAGACCCCATCTCTGCAAGGACATAGACAGGATGGAGGCAGTCCAGAGGAGGGCAACTAAAATGGTGCAGGGTCTGCACCAGAAGCCATATGAAGAGAGACTGAAGAAGCTCAATATGTATACCTTCGAGGAAAGGAGGGAGAGGGGGGACATGATAGAAACTTTCAAGTACCTCAAGGGAATCAACAAAGTCCAAGAGGGTAGCATCTTTCGGAGAAAGAGATGTGCAAGAACAAAGGGGCACAATTTGAAGATAGAGGGGGTAGGCTCAGGAGCAACGTGAGGAAGTATTTTTTTCACAGAGAGGGTGGTGAACGCATGGAACAGCCTTCCAGAGGAGGTTGTGAGGTCAAAAACAGTGGGGGAATTCAAGAATGCATGGGACAGACATAAGGCAATTCTAGAGGGGGGTAGGAAGAAGTAGGCTGTCAGTTAACTAGGATCTGCAGCTTATCCAGCGGGTAGGGAAATGAGCCGACTCGGTGGGCCAAGTGGTCCTTATCTGCCATCAAAGTCTGTGTTTCTGTGTAAGCTCGGAAAAGAGTCCAGCTCCTGAAAACAAGCAGAAGGATAAGGCTACCAAAGATGCTTCAGAGGTCAGGGTGTCTGAACAAGGGAACCTGAATCCAGTAAAAATAAAAGCCTTGGAGCAGACACCAGAGACAGTGTCTGCTAAGAAAAAACAAAAAGAAAAACATGTCACTGTCCCTCCTCATGAAGAAGGAAAGGAGACACCAGTGGACAAAAATAAGATGCCCTCAGTAGAGAACATGACTAAAACATGGCAGTTCCTACAGGCCTTCCAGGCTATGGGAACCTTTGAGTATGCTTACCTCCACTCCCCAGGCTTCAATACCTATCCCCGTCCCTGTGGAGGAGGAGGCTGAGTATTACTACGAGGAGGAAGAGGAAGGATAACCTACAGAGCCTGTTGGTTCTCCTGAACAGGAGTTTGGTTCTCAGAGTCGTGCCCCAGGTGAGTTTATCGCACGCTATTCCTTTGTGAGGCAAATGATCAATACCTTCAACCTCTCAACACAGGAGGTCTGATGTATGCTACTTTGCATCTATCCTGGCCAGTATTTTTGTATGGTCAACCTTGTAGCTTCCTTTCTGGATATATGTAATGTAAATTCAATAAAATATGTTGAATTTCAAAAAAAAACAACCTCTCAACGCAGGAGACTGCTGAAGATGAGGATGAGGTGGAGTTTTTGGACATCATGGGCTTAACCCCCACAAAGAACTTGCTTTTGACCATACATAAACCCCCTAAAAGGCCACTTGTAAGGTGCTGGCAGCACCACTTCAGCTGCTGGCATTGACAAGGAAATAGAAAAGAAATACCAGATGGACAAGCAGGACACTAAGTACCTGTACTCCCACCCTGCTTATGAGGAAGTGGTCCAAACTGCCGCCTGTGACGAGGCCAAAGTGCTCCTTTCTTCCCAGTCTCTGGAAAAGGACTCCAGGAAGGTAGACAGTATGGGCAAAAAAGTTCCTTTGAAGCTCTAGTTTGGCGATAAGTGAATAAGCTACTGGTGACTTGGCACAGGAGCTGGCAGACACAGTAACAACTGCCATGGATGCCACCAAGTATCAGTTCCACGTGGCAGTGATGCCAGTGACACTGCTTTTAGTCATGGCACATGCAGAGTCCTTGAGGTTTGCATGGCTCAGAACCACAAACCTGTCTCAGGACACTTAAACAAAAGCAATTTACTTCTTTTGTGAGGGAAACTCCCCATTTGGTGACGAGACGGAGGATTATATGAAAAAGGTGGATTATTGCAAAGCCACCTACAAGCGCAACACTAGAAGGAAAAAGCCTCCTCTTCCAACAGGCCTTCTGGAAGGACTGGTAGGGGATACTTTCCGTGTAATTTTCTTTTTACCTTTGACTACTCCCAACAGAGGGGCTTCTTCAGAGGTAGAGGCAGGAGGTGTCCCAAGTGTGTGGACACAGCACCAGCACCCAAGGACCAAGCAAAACGGAACCCCTGTCAAGTTTGCACGGGTTGCCAAACCATTGCCAGCAGAAGGAAGTCTGAGTCACTATTTCCAGGCATGAGAAAGGATTACTACAGACAGGTGGGTCCTGGAATAGTGAGTCAGGGTCTGACCCTGCAGTTCAAAAAATTTCCCCAAACTGTAGAATCACAAAACCTTCATCTCTCATACTCCAACAGCAAAACGCCTGTTGGAGTTCAAGGTAAAAAAGCTGATTCAAGCAAATGCAGTAGAGAAAGTCCCCCCCCCACCCCCAAAACACACAGTGGAGAAGTGGTTTTACTCAAGATACTTCCTGACCAACAAGAAAAATTAGGAGTGTCAACCCATTTCAGACTTGAGATAGCTGAACAAACACTTAAGAAAGGAAAAGTTCATGATGGTAACACTGGGATCAGTGATTCCATCTCTTCAACAAGACTGTTTGGGGTTACAGAATCTACATCTACTTCCATGTACCAGTCAGGCCCACTCACAGAACGTACCTCAGATTCCAAGTAGGGAACTCGTCGGTACCAGTTCGCAGTCCTCCCCTGCGGCCTATTCTCAGCTCCTTGAGTGTTCACAAAGTGCCCAGCTGTAGTAGCAGCACATTTGAGGAGGCAAGGGGTGGCGATCTTTCCCTACCTAGGCGAGGCAACTTTTATTTATATGGCGCCCATTCCCAGAGGCTCTGGGCACCTAACAACAAAACAAATCTGAAATAAAACAAGAATTAAAATTAGGTAAAAGTTCAGGAATAGAATAACATTCAAAATTCCAGCTTTATAATAACATCAGATACATAGAAACATAGAAGTTGACAGCAGATAAGGACCACAAGGCCCATCCAGTCTGCCCATTTCTTTTTCTACCTTATGAATGTGCCAGCGGCCTTTGCTCTGTCAATGGCCTGTCTATTCATACTTGTTTGTATTGCTCCCTTATGCCTATCCCATGCCTGTTTGAAGCCCTGCACTGTATTCATATCCACCACTTCCTGAGGTAGGCCATTCCATGCATCCACCACCCTTTGTGTGAAAAAGAACTTCCTCACATTACCCCTTAATCAGCCTCCCTCTAATCTCATGCTGTGTCCTCTTGTCCTTCAGTTTTTTTTATATTGAAACATGTTAGACTCTTTCACCTTGTTAATGCCCTTAAGGTGTTTGAATGTTTCGATCATGCCACCTCTCTCCCTCCTTTGCTCTAGGGTATACATATTGAGCTCCATTAATCTGTCCTCCTATGTTTTCTGATGCAGTCCCTGCACCATTTTGGTTGCCCTTCTCTGGACTGCCTCCATTTGGTTAATGTCCTTGTGAAGGTGTGGCCTCCAGTACTGCACGCAGTACTCCAGATGGGGTGTAACCAGTGTATTGTAAAGAGGGTTACTACCTCTCTCTTACGACTTGTGATACCCCTACTAATACACCCGCTTAGGCGGTTGGGTTGGAGTAATTGATCCATAAAGGCCAGGCAGAAGAGGTGGGTCTTCAGCCTCAGTTTGAATACCCCAATCGAGGGAGTGTCCCGGACTGCAGATGGTAGTGAGTTCCACAGGGTCGGCTCAACAACACTAAAGGCACAGTCGCCCAATGTTTTGAGCTGAACCCTGGGAACGTCCAGGAGGCCCCTCGAGGAGGAGCAGAGGGAGAGGACAGAGGACGCAGGTGTCAGGAGCTCAGACAGGTAGCCAGGGCCCAGCCTATATAGCGCCTTAAAGGTGAGCAAGCCCACCTTGAAAATGACCCTCCACCTGACAAGCAGCCAGTGCAGGGCACACAGGACCGAGGTCACATGACAGGACCTGGACAGGCCCATCAGCAGCCAGACCGCTGCATTGTGCACCAGCTGCAGCCTGCTGAGGGTCCCTCCTGTGACCCCGAAGTATAGAGAGTTACAGTAGTCGAGCCTAGAGGTAACAAAGGTGTGTACCAGAGTTGGCAGATCTTCAGGTGGAACGAGGGTCTTGATCCTGGAAATATTCTGCAAGTGGTAAAAAACACTTTTGACTACAGACAATACTTGATCTTCAAATGTCAGTCTGCTGTCCAGGATCACACCAAGATTTCGCACCCTCGGAGAGGCCACCAATGGAGCAGACCCCAGGAAAAACCTGTGTTAGCTCCAGATGGCAACCCATCATGCCTGCGACCTGGTTCAATCACCAGCACCTCCATCTTGTCTGGGTTAAATCGCAGCCAGCTGGAAGACATCCAGTCATTGATTTTAGCCAAACCGGTGTTAAGCACGTCTACAGCATCGGATGTTCCAGGTGCAAATGACAGATACAGCTGGGTGTCCTCTGCATAGCAGTGAAACTCCATGCTGTACTGCTGAATAATCTCTCCCAAGGGCAGCATGTATACTGCAAACAGCATCAACGAGATCGAGACCTGTGGTACTCCACATGACAGGGGCATTGGGGAGGAGGAGAAATTCTAACCCCAGGAATCCATTAATATTATTACTCATAGCAGTGCCCTTTAAGGTTAGCACTGCCCTGGAGCCAAATGGAATGCTATGCTAATTATGGAATGTTTAGCTTGTGCATTCATTTTCAAACTGCCCTATTCTAACTGCCTGGATTCTACCTCAGATTTTCTGTCTCCGCTGCAAAGTTCAGACACCCTGGAGAGATCTCTCTATCAAGATCATCTAAATTGTGCATAAGAACAAAAAGAACTTAAGTATTTTGTTTTATTTTTTCATTACTGCTTTATTCTTATTGTTATTTAAGTAATTTTACCTCATAGATAAGTTATTTAGTATTTTTATCGGTACTGCGCGGTTCCTTTGAACCGAGGGGAAACCGACAGTTTGGTAGATCTAAATGGAAACTTTTAGTTAAGTTTCCAGGTGTTTTCTTTTTCAAAACATCTAATTTTTCTTTTTTGAACCGAGGATTTACCGGTTCTACTAGCGGTTCTAGGTTCCTGAACCGATCGGAACCGTGGTTACGTTTTAAATTGCCGGTTTCTCAACAGATTGTTTTTTCATTTAAATCGACCTCAAAAGCTTAAATATTTCTCTCTTTAGTGGTTTTGAGTCCTGTTTTTTATTATGGATAAACCCAAAAAGAACACAGGACCTACAGGGTTTAAAAACTGTTAAATGTGCAGATGTATTTGCAAGAGCTGACAAACATGACCTTTGTTTGCGCTGTCTTGGTGTTAAGCATTTCAGTGAAGATTGTGACATTTGCAAGTCTTTCCCTGAAAAAACTGTGGAGAAGCGCAGGGAGAGACTTAAGAGAAGACTTGAAGAGGAGTCCCTGGGCTCTGACCAGTCCACCCCGTCAAAAAATGTGGCAATTCCTTCTAGAGCCTCCAAATCCACCCCTGATACAGGTGAGGGCTCTACTAAGAGAGGCAATCAGCCGGCTGACTCTCCGGTGCCTGCCAAAAAACTAAGAAAAAGTAAGCACACTGACACCCTGGCTGAAACGCCTCAAGGGGTCCCCTAGGTGCCTGTACATACACCCTCTCCTGCTGATATCACACAAGCTCTGGCTTTGTTACAGGTGCTGCAGGGATTGCTCCCTCCCAGCAGACTGTGACTGCTCCATCTGAAAAAACTACTGCTACTGCTGCCACCCACCTGGTCTGTTCCCACTGTGGATGGTGAAGTTTATGATGATGAGGAGGAGGAAGGAAGAGAGCCTGAGGTGTCACCTGAGCAAGATTTCAGTTCCCCTCCTAGGCCTTCAGAGGATTTTTCCTCCCATTTTTTTTTAACAAAAAAATGGTGGAAACACTGGACCTCCAGACAATTGAGGAGGTACATGATGACGAAGAAGTTCAATATATGGAACTAATGGGGTTAACACCCTCAAAGCGAATCCTGCTTCCTCTATGTACATTTTTCAGAAAAGACATTCTGGAAATTTTAAAAGCTCCTTAGACTGTCACACCCATTGATAAAAAATGTGACAAAAAGTACCAACTGGAGAGATCTGGTGCTGACTTTTTATTCAGCCACCCAGATCATCAGGGCATTGTGCAGCAGGCAGCCTGCGAGAAGGCCAAAACCCCCTTGTCTCCTCACCCACCTGAAAAAGATTCCAGAAAGGTGGACAGTATGGCTAAGAGGGGGTACCTCTCAGCATCCCTTGCTATCAGGCAGGCCTCTTATCAGGCCTATGCTGCTCTCTACCAAAAGGCTTTATGGTAGTCTCTGGTGGATAATGCAGAGGCAAATCCCTCTCTCACTGTTTCTGATTTACTAGAGACAGCCAAATTGGGTTTGGAGGCTTCCAAATACCAATTCCAGATGGCAGCAGACACAAATGCGGCCAGATGGTTGGCTGGCACTATAGTCATGAGAAGGTTTGCCTGGCTGAGAGCTACTAACCTCACCCAGGACGCTTAAAACAAAGCAATGGATTTCTGAGTTGAGGGCCATTCCCTTTTTTGTGCACAAACCGAAGCTTACATGAAGAAAGTAGACGAATACAAGGCTACTTTCAGAAGTAATTCCACCAGAGACAAACCTTCTCCCTCCACTTCTTATTCTAGGGGAGGCAGGGGCAGGTCTGCATTTAGAAGACCTTTCTTTCAAGTGCAAGCTGCTCCACAGACACACTACCAACCCCAGCAGACGGGTTTCTAGAGGGCCGGGGCAGAAGAGGCTCTCGCAGAGGGTCCCATTCTGCCCAACCTCAGCAACAGCAAAAGCAGAACCCCTGACTTTTCCCTTCGGGCTGCCTCTCCACATCCAGTAGGGGGTAGGCTTTCTCACTATTTCCAGGACTGGTCAAAAATAACATCAGACAAGTGGGTCCTGGAAATAGTGGGTCAGGGTCTCTCCCTTTGTTTCAAGTCCCTTCCCCCTCTAAGAGTAAAACGCTTTGCATCAGTTCCTCCATCACAGAGAAAATTGCTGGAGCAGGAGGTAAAAAACTTTAAAATTGATAAAAGCAGTCGAGCCTGTTTCATTCAATCAAAGAGGGCAAGGGTTTTACTCCAGATACATCCTAACAACAAAAAAAAACTGGAGAGTGGCGGCCTATACTAGACCTCAGATGTTTAAACAAGTATTTGGTCAAACCCAAATTCAAAATGGTAATGTCAATAATTCTGCCAGCATTACAAAAAGGGTACTGGTTGGCCTCTCTGAATCTAAAAGATGCTTACTTTCACATCCCTGTCAGAGAATCACACAGAAGGTATCTCAGGTTCACTCTCCCCTCAGGCCACTACCAGTTCTCAACACTTCCTTTCGGCCTTACCTCTGCACCAAGAGTGTTCACAAAGTGCATAGCAGTAGTAGTGGCACATCTCAGAAAACTGGGTGTCAACAGTTTTTCCTTATCTGGACGACTGGCTGATTGTGAGAAAATCCCAACAACAAGTGTCAGCACACTTACTGCTGCTCAAAGTGTTCTCTCCTCCCTGGGATTTCTTCTAAATCTAAAGAAATCAGTTCTTACCCCAGTCCAAGTATTGCAGTTCATAGGAGCAGAACTCAGTACAATTCTGGGAAAGGCCTTCCTTCCTTTGGAGAGAGTACAGGCTATCCAGCTTCTAGCAAACTCATTTATCCTAGGCAGGCCAAAACCAGCAACTCAGTTTTTACAGCTGCTAGGGCACATGGCTGCAGCAACAGGCACAGTCCTGGGTGCCAGATTTCAAATGAGGGACATTCAGTTTCACCTCAGGGCCCATTGGTCCCAGAGACGACATCCACTTTCAGAAGTAATCCCTGTAACAAAAACTCTTCTACAGGCCTTACAGTGGTGGAAAGATCCCGACAATCTAAGGGAAGGTGTTCCCTTCCTTCAGGAACCCCCATCCTTGATACTCACAACAGATGCCTCCCTCCTAGGGTGGGGCGCCCACCTGGGGGATCACACAATTCACGGGTCTTGGAGTGCTGCAGAGTCACTCCTGCACATAAATCTCTTAAGAGTAGTATACGTGGCCATTCAGGCTTTCGTTCATCTCATAAAGGGAAAAGTGGTTCAGGTCAGAACAGACAATACCACTACAATGTGCTATATCAACAAACAGGGAGGGACAAGATCCACTCCACTGTGTACAGAGGCAGTGAAAATATGGAGTCTCATTTACTCCATAAATGCCTCACTACAAGCAATTCATCTGCCAGGGAAAGACAATACACTGGCAGATGCCTTGAGCAGGATAAACCAGGCCCATCACGAATGGTCACTGAACAGCCAAGTAGTGCAAGTTCTATTCAGGCGGTGAGGAACCCCAGAGCTAGACCTTTTTGCTTCACACCAGGATCACCATTTACCCCTTTATTGCTGCAGGGCCCCAGTGAAGAGAACTGTCCCAGTGGATGCCCTGATCTTCGATTGGACAGGAAAATACCTTTATACCTTTCCTCCTTTTCCCTTGATTCTCAGAGTACTCATCAAGCTTAGGTCACAACCCGCCTCAATGATTCTGATAGCACCAGACTGGCCAAGACAGCCTTGGTACTCCCTGTTACTCTCAATGTCAGTGGACAAACCAATCTACCTCACTCAGAGGTACAACCATCTGACTTCCTTCCTAGGCAGGGTGGTATACCCCAATCTCAGGTCTCTCAGACTCAAAGCTTGGCTCTTGAGGACTTAGAGTATCCAGACTCCCAATACTCTCAAACAGCTTTAGAAGTCCTTAGAAGTTATAGAAAGCCTTCTACTAAGAAAACTTATGCTTCATAATGGAAACGATTTTCCATGTGGTGTACAGGAAAGGGCCTAACCCCAGCACAGGCTGGCATTCCAATCATCCTAGATTATTTGTCCCAGCTGCATTCTCAAGGATTGCAACATTCAACCCTAAAAGTTCATCTTACTTCACTTTCAATCTGCCTCTCTGTAGGGAAAGGAGTATCAATAGCCTCGCACCCTATATTTAGAAGGTTCTTTAAGAGCCTTTTACACCTGTTTCCCCCACATAGAGAACCAGTGCCAGCTTGGGTCCTCAACATTTGTATTGCCCAGTTTATGCTCCCGCCATTTGAACCAATGGCTACTGTAGAGCTAGAATACCTTACCTGGAAGGTAGTTTTCCTTGTGGCACTTACCTCTACTAGGAGGATAAGTGAGTTACAAGCCCTTTGTGTGGAAAAGGACTGTATTTCTTTCCACAATGATAAGGTAGTGTTGAGAACTAACAGAAAATTCCTTCCCAAAGTAGTTTCTGACTTTCATCTAAATCAGTCTGTTACCTTACCAGTGTTTTTTTACAGCACACGCCAGTTCTGGTGAGCGTAGGCTGCATAGTCTGGATGTGAAGAGAGCATTGAGTTATTATATAGCCAACACTAAGGATCATAGGCAGGACAGACAACAGTTGTTCCTTACCTATGGGGAAGTAGGTAAGGGATCTCCTGCTTCAAAGAGGACTATATCTCGATGGATAGTCCAATGTATTCAATTTTGCTACACAAAGGTGGGCAAGGTCCCTCCTTCAGGTTTTAGGGCCCATTCCACAAGGGGCACAGCTGCCACTGTTGCAGCTGCCAGAGATGTTCCTCTTCAGGAAATTTGTAAAGCAGCTACCTGGAGATCAGTCCACACCTTTACTAAGCATTACAGCCTGGATACCCAGGCCAGAAGTGGTGCCAATTTTGGAAGGGCTGTTTTGCAGTCTTTTTCCTAAATAGATTCTGCCCACCTCCTAGTGGTACTGCTACATAGTCTGCAAAGAGTAATAATATTAGTGGATTCCTGGGGTTAGAAGAAAAAATTACTTGTAATAATGTTGTTTCTTCCCAGGGATCCACTAATATTATTACTCCCCGGCCCTGGTCCTCCCTTTAGAATCTAAGAAAAATACTCTGTACAGCTGAGATGTCTCTCAGTATGATGGGTATGTCATTTGTTGGCACATTCCCTAATACTTAACTACTAGGTCCTTTTCTAAGGGTGCATCTGGCTCAGAAAAGAGGACTCATTCTTCATGTTTTTCTCGGCCATTTCTTGGCCTATTACTACTTTTTATGGCCCTGTTGGCCATTAGTTCGAAATTATTTATTGTTTTATTTATATATTTATTTTGGCCTCTTTGCAGGCTTCACAGAAATCTGAGGTAGAATCCAGGCAGTTAGAATAGGGCAGTTTGAAAATGAATGCACAAGCTAAACATTCCATAATTAGCATAGCATTCCATTTGGCTCCGGGGCAGTGCTGACCTTAAAGGGCACTGCTAAGAGTAATAATATTAGTGGATCCCTGGGAAGAAACAACATTATTACAGGTGAGTAATTTTTTCAAACAACATGAAGTCTTGCTATATTATGACAGATGCAGTTTGTCCCACGATTAGAACTGCTCCGGAGGTGAAAGAGTTAACTTCCATGCAGTGCATGGAACTTGGAGCACGAGCTCGGTTAGAGAAGCTCTGTTAGGGTGGTTTCAAACCGAAACCGTCAGATTCTTTACTCCGCCTCATTGAACAGTCGCTCCAGAGATTCCTCCTGCTGCTCGGTTCATTTCCTCGGTTTAAAGCGTCTTTTCTCGGTTAAATTCAACTGCGATATTATTTATTTTAATCGCAAACCGATCGGTTCAAGCTCTGTCTATGGTATTGTAAGTAATAGATTTCTGTGTGGAACTTGTAAATGTTTATCGGTTCGGTTTGAACCGATCGAATTGTATTTAAACTTTGTTTTGAAGCCTTTTAAGGCTTGTTAGAGTGCGGTTCCCAGTTCTTATCGGTTCTAAAAAGCAGTTTATTCGGTTTTTCCGACCGTGACGGTTGGGAACACGATAGAATTATCTTGCCTGGCACTGCCATCAAAGGGCAAGTTTTTGGTTAGGCTGGCATTATGTCTGAGAAACCCAAAAGAAAAACTGGGCCCACTGGGTTTCAACACTGTAGTGTCTGTGGGGAAGCCTTTGCCAAGGCTGACCCACACACCACATGTGTTTATTGTCTGGGGTTTGACCACCTCAATGTAGACTGCCAGATTTGCAAGAATTTCCCTGCAGCCACCCTAGATAAGAGAGTTGGTAGGCTCAGGGAATGAGAGGCCAAAAAGTCCGCTGACCCGGATGGCCAGCCCAGTTCGGTGCCAGCCGAACCGGAGGGAGTGCCCTCTGACCAGGGCCAGACTTCCTCGGGCAAACGTAAAGCTGACTCTGAGGAGCCAGTTCCAGCAAAGAGAACTAGAAAGTCAGCAGGTGTGGAGTCCAAATCCTTCTCCAACTGCTGCAGAGATAGCCAGAGACAATACAGATTGTCCAGTCACTGTCCCGGTTCCTCTGAACCGCCACTATGTAGCAAAGGTTAGTTCAATCGGTTCCACGGTTCAAGAATATGATATAGAAGAGTTTTATGAACCAGAGGAGGGGAGGATGATTATGATCAGTGTGAATGTGACTTTGAAAGTCTGGATGTGCCCATTGAACCGGACATCTCACACAGACCATTAGGTGAATCTCCCCTAGGCTTGCTGAGTCCCTTCTCATTTTTGTGTTTATAAAAAGTTGCTGAGACCTCCAGCTTCCTTTAGAGGAGGCTTTGGATGAGCAAGAGGAGCCTGACTATGTAGAGATGATGGATATCCCAGAGTCCAGGAGATTGTCCATCCCTTTACAAAAATCTTTGAGGAAACAAACAATAAAAATTTTAAAAGCTCCTAATTCTGTGCCTCCTGTAGATAAAAAGATGGACAGGAGGTACACTTTGTCAGGTCCTGATACAGATTTTCTTTCACAGCAATGCAGTCATGTTGGGGTAGTTCAGGCTGCAGCCTGTGATAAAGCTAATATTCCCCTGGCTTCACATCCTCCTGACAAGGACTCCAGGAAGATTGATGCCATGGCCAAAAAACAATACATGGCAGCATCTTTGGGACTCAGACAAGCAAACTATATGGCATGTTGCGAGATACCAGAAATCTAGATGGGATACTGTCATGGCCTTAGCCAAACAGGTCCCTGGCCAGCTTGCAAAGGAGCTGGAGCAGGTGGCTGTTGATGGTATTGAGGCATCTAAGGTGCAATTCCATGCTGCAGTGGATTCTAATGATGTATCCTCTAGAGTCATGGCTACATCTGTGGCTTTTAAATGGGTGGCCTGGCTCAGGTGTACTACTTTGTCACAGGATACCCAGTCTAAGGCTATGGATTTTCCTGTGGTGGGAAATTCTCTGTTTGGGGAGCAGACAGAGAATTATATGAAAAATGGATGAATATAGAACCACTTATAGAAGTGCTGCAAGCCAAGGCAGCAAGCCACTCCTCAGGCAGCCCCAGGGGTAGGGCAGGCCTTTTCACAGGCCTTTTACCAGACCAGGCCTCCTCTTCAGCCTATGCTCAGAGGGGTTCTTCGAGGAGAGGCAGATGGGAGTGCAGGCAGGCCTGCTCCCACCCCTCAGCCTAAAGCCCCTGCCAAACAGGCACCCTGATGGGATGCCCAGGTCGACTCTCCATTACCTGTAGGGGCAGGCTGGCTTACTTCGTCCAGGACTGGGAGTCTTTAACATCAGACAGGTGGGTCCTGGAAGTAGTGAACCAGGGTCTGGTTCTCAGCTTCAAAAAATTTCCAAAGATGAGAGCCAGATCTTTCCACCTGCAAACCCTTTAGAGACTCTTGCTTTGCAAACAGAAGTCTCAACCCTCCTGGCTCTCAGAGCTGTAGAAAGGGTTTCTCCCCTACACCAGGGCAAGGGTCTGTATTCCAGGTACTTCCTTACCCCAAAAAAGACAGGAGAGTGGCGGCCTGTCCTGGATCTAAGATATCTG
This sequence comes from Neoceratodus forsteri, assembly GCA_016271365.2. Classification (NCBI taxonomy): domain Eukaryota; kingdom Metazoa; phylum Chordata; order Ceratodontiformes; family Ceratodontidae; genus Neoceratodus; species Neoceratodus forsteri. Next base: position 745,886,764 of record CM028132.1, read on the forward strand.
AACAAGCACCTTTTAAAACCAAAATTCAAAATGGTGACTCTGGGAATGATTTTACCCTCCCTAAGGCCAGGGGACTGGCTAGCTTCTCTGGACCTCAAGGATGCCTACTTCCATGTTCTTATCAGAAGCTCCCCAGAAAGTACCTCAGATTTGAACTGCCCTCAGGCCATTATCAGTTCAAAGCAATGCCCTTGAGCCTTACCTCTGCCCCAAGGGTGTTCACAAAATGTCTGGCAGTAGCAGTTGCTCATCTAAGAAGGCAAAGATTGCCATTTTCCCTTCCTGGACGACTGGCTCATTGTGGGTCAGTCTCCAGACCAGAATCAAATCACACCTGTAGTTACCCAGCAACTGCTTACCTCTCTGGGCTTTCTTCTCAATCTTCCAGAGTCAGTTTGGAACCTGTCCAGGTACTCACCTTTATAGGCGCAGAACTGGACACAAGCAGGCCAGAGCCTTCCTTCCCCTGGAAAGGGAAGGACCTTGGTGGCCCTGGCCTCGTCCTTCACTCTGCAGGTCTCTCGACCAGCAAGGCATTTCCTGCAGCTCCTAGGACACATGGCTGCTTCCACAGCTGTAGTGCAAGGAGCAAGATTTCAGATGAGGGACATTCAGTTCCATTTGAGAGCTTTCTGGTCTCAAAGAAGAGATCCCCTATCCAAGTTAATCCCAGTGACTCGAACCCTGATCCAGGCCCTTCAGTGGTGGCAGGATCAGAGCAATTTGAGACAAGGGTGCCTTTCATCCCTCTGTCCTCCTTGACCCTTACTACAGATGCGTCCCTCTTGGGATGGGGAGCTCACATGGACGACCTCTCCACCCAGGGGTTATGGTCCCCTCAGGAATCTCAGCTTCACATCAACCTGTTGGAACTCAGAGCTGTTTTTCTAGCACTTCAGGTTTTTTCTGCATCGGTTCAGAACAAGGTGGTACAAGTCAGAACAGACAACACCACTACAATGTGGTACATCAACAAACAAGGGGGCACTCGGTCTTCGGCCTTGTGCACCGAGGCGATGAAGTTGTGGTCTCTGGCTTATTCCCTGAACACTTCCCTCATAGCAGTTCACCTCCCAGGCAAGGACAATGTCCTGGCAGATGCTCTCAGCAGGATTTCCCAGGGCCATCACGAATGGTCACTGGATCCCCTAGTACTGGGGATAGTTTTTGCCAGATGGGGCACTCCTCAGATAGATCTTTTTGCAGCCCCAGACAATCATCAACTTCCACTTTTTTGTTGCAGGCCCCCAGTGTTGGGCTCAGTCCCCCTGGATGCCTTTCTCCTCGATTGGGAAGGGAAGTTTCTCTATGCCTTCCCCCCTTCCCTCTCCTGTTCAAGGTGCTAGTCAAAATCAGGTCTCAGCCCTGCAAGATGCTCCTGATTGCTCCAGACTGGGCCAGGCAGCCCTGGTACCCACTCCTTCTGTCCTTAGCAGTCCATCTTCCCCTGTGTCTCCCCAGGAACCACAATCTGTTAACCTGTGCTCAGGGGAGAGTTTGGTATCCAAATCTCAAATCCCTCAACCTCAAGGCCTGGCTCTTGAGCAGTTAGAGTTTGCTGATCTTCAACTTTCTCAAAGTGTTCTCGAAATCTTGACAGCTGCTAGGAAGCCTTCCACCAGGGCTTCCTATAACTCCAAGTGGAAAAGGTTTTCCATATGGTGTTCTGGGAGGCATATTTTCCCGGAATCTGCTGATTTACCCACTGTATTGGATTATATGGTCCATCTTAATTCTTTGGGACTGAGACCAGCTACCCTGAAAGTGCATTTGGCAGCTGTCTCTGCTTTCATTTCAGCAGGGAAGCCCCCTTCTCTTTCTGCTCACCATGTATTTTCCAAGTTTTTTAAGGGATTGCTTCATACCAATCCTCCATTCAGGGATCCTGCCCCTGCTTGGGATCTTAATGTTTGCATTGCTCAGCTGATGCAACCCCCCTTTGAGCCTCTGTCTTCGGCAGAGCTTAAGTATTTGACTTGGAAAACTGTATTTCTAGTAGCCATCACTTCTGCCAGGCGCATAGGTGAGTTACAGGCTTTATCAGTGGAGACTGACTTTATTTCCTTTCACAGGGATAAGGTAGTCCTCAGGAGTAACAGCAAGTTTTTGCCTAAGGTGGTTTCGGATTTCCACCTTAACCAATCTATTTCACTTCCAGTGTTCTTCACTGACCATTCCTCCTCTGGTGAGAGGAGGAGGCTGCAACAGATGTTAAGGGGCCCTAAGTTACTACATAGGCGTACCAAGGGTCACAGGTTTGACTCCCTCCAACTATTTCTCACTTATGGTGAGGTTGGGAAAGGGAGACCTGCCACTAAGAGATCCATTGCCAGGTGGATCATCTCTTGTATCCAGTTTTGCTATCAAAAACTGGGTAAGGTTCCCCTCAGGCCTGAGGGCTCACTCTACCAGAGGTACAGCTGCATCTCTAGCTGCTGCAGAACATCCCTATCTTGGAGATATGTCAAGCAGCTACTTGGAAAACAGTACACACTTTCACCAAGCATTACTCCCTGGATATCCAGGCCAGGAGGGATGCTCGGTTTAGCACAAGCCGTGCTTCAGAGCCTATTCCTAAGTAGGTTCTGCCCTCCTCCATGGAGGTACTGCTGTGTAGTCTGCATCTGTCATAATATAAGACTTCATGTTGTTTGAAGAAAAAATTACTCACCTTAGTAATGTTGTTTCTTCTACGGAGTCTTGCTATATTATGACCTCCCCCCCAGCCTGCCCCTCTCAGAACTTCTACTTCGGGTATGGGGTGGGCAGTCCACTGTTGGCACTTATTGATGCCCCCTTTTATGTTTGGGTGTTGTGTTTTATTTAGTTATCTTATTTTTCTGGTCCCCTGACTTGAGTCTTGGTGTTGGGACCAGGAAAATGTGTGAATATTTTAGTAGCCAGTTGGCTAGTGTAGGTTACAGCTTCCACACAGAGCCTTAGTGAGTTTTGCTCGTAAAGATCTGACTGTTTCGGTTTGAAACCATCCTAACAGAGCTTCTCTAACCGAGCTCGCGCTCTAAGTTCCATGCACTGCATGGAAGTTAACTCTTTCACCTCCGGAGCAGTTCTAATGGTGGGACAAACTGCATCTGTCATAATATAGCAAGACTCCATTAGAAGAAACAACATTACTAAGGTGAGTAATTTTTTCTTCTTCCCCATCACCAAGCGCTGCACTCTATCAGATAGGTAGGACTCAAACCATTTGATCACCACACCGGCGAGTCCACAAAACTCACAGAGCCAATTAAGAAGCACAAAGTGATCCACAGTGTTAAAGGCTGAAGAGAGATCGAGGAGCACAAGAATTGACTCGTCTCCTCTATCTGTACCCCTGAGCAGACCATTATGCACCCTCACTAATTATGTTTCCATGCTGTGTCTGATCCAAAAACCCGACTGAAATGGCTCATAGATGTCAGAGGACACGAGGCAATCCTCTAGCTGTTGTGCCACCAGTTTCTCAACAGCCTTGCTCAAAAATGGCAGGTTGGAGATCGGATGGTAATTTGCCAAGACGTCTGGGTCGAGGGATGGTTTCTTAAGGAGAGGCTTCACTAGCGCTTCTTTCAGAGCCACTGGGAACACCCCCTCCACCATCAAACACCTTACAGTCCCAGTGAACACAGGGCCAACAGCCTCAGCGCGTGCCATTAAGAAATGCGTCGGGGGCTGGGTCCAGTTCACAATACATGTGCTTCAGCTCTAAGATCACCCCAGTGACCTAAACTCTTCCCAGTTTGGTGGAGTGCCTCTGCTCCTCCCAGTCCAACCACTGTGAGGCAATAAACCTCCCTGACGGAATCCCCAACTGGATAGACACTCTGTCAGAGAAAATCAGAGTAAACTCTTCACATAAAGTAGATGAAAAGGTATTGTTCAGCTGCAGACAGGCAGGGTGGAGTAGCCTATCTACAGTCTGAAAAAGCTGCGAAGGTCTGTTTTTTCCTTGCAGCAATTTGTCTGGACAGGAATTCTGCCTTCTTACAGGAAATTACCTCCAACTTCCGACCGTTGCTCTTCACCGCCTTGAGATCACCATCAAACCAAGGGGATAGCAAGTGAGAAGATCTGGGTCGTATACGAACTGGAGTGATCACTTCCAGTGCTTCGGATACCACCCTATTATAAGTGGCCACCGCCTCACTGGTGCCATTCGCACATGCTGCGTCCAGTCTAGATAGGTCAACTAACACCAGTAGTCCTTCTGGGCATAAACCCCTTAAAGGGCGGTAGCTAACTATCTCCGCAGGGGAAGTACTTCCGGGGGGACCCAGAATGTGAACTTCACGGTGCAGTGATCAGACCACAAGACCCGATCAGTCTTGAGGCTATCAACCCCAGGACCTGGCTAGAACACCAGATCGAACATGTGGCCGTGTTGGTGGGTCGTAGAAGTAACCACTTGTGCTAGGCCCAGTGATGACATCTACTGAAGGAGGTCATAACCAAAATGCAAGGATTCATTGTCGACCCAGGCGTTGAAGTCTGCTATTTCCTGCAGGAATTCTCCTCCCCCCCCCCCAACCCAGGAGGTCGGTATATGAGGAGAATCCTGCAACCTGCACCTGGGCCCCTATGCACACGACTCACTCAAAAGATCTGGTATTACCAACTGGATGTACTGTGAAGCCCAAGCTGGATCTAAAAACAATGGCCACTCCCCCAACCCTGCAATCCTTCCTCAGGCAGTGCACTATGGAGTACCCAGTGGGGATGGCTGCATCTAAAACGGGGCCCACATCGTCACCCAGCCAGGTTTCCGTGATACAAGCCAGGTCGACAGAGGAATAAAGTCTGCAAAAATAGCAGTCTTGTTCCTTATCGACTTGGCATTGCAAAGGGCTGCCCAAAGAGGATTAGAGGGCGCAGCCAGCCCTCCGACTGCCTGCACACTCGGTCTGGTGGGCCCCTTGGTACAGAAACCAAACACGTCTAGCCTCTCTTTAGGTTCTGTTTAAACCCAGGGTGTCTCCTGTACCTGACACCCTCAATACTGCTCACCTCCCCTACCTCCGCTGCCTCTGCCATTGTCAACCCACCTGCCCCCTCGTGATCCCGACCTCCCTGCAACGCCTGGCTGTGATAGTAGGGAAAGGGAGGTTGGTTAAGGGGCAGAGGCTGCGAAGCAGGGAGGCAGCATAGGTAATTCGCGCTGGGCCGCAGTCCCAACACATCTCCGCTCAGTGGACCAACCCCAACTGAGGAGAGAGCAGAGGACTGGAGGAGGGCGGATGTGATTCCCCTTCACAAAGGTGGGAGCAAGACAGAAGCAGGAAACTACAGACCTGTCAGTTTGACCTCAGTGGTAGGGAAAATGATGGAATCACTTCTGAAGGAAAGAATTGTTGAGTACCTAGAGGCCAGTGGGGCACGGGACCCAAGGCAGCATAGATTCACAGCAGGAAGGTCATGTCAGACAAATCTAATTGATTTCTTTGACTGGGTGACCAAAGTAGTAGACCAGGGAGGGGCTGTGGACATGACCCACCTAGACCTTAGCAAGGCATTTGACACAGTCCCGCACAAAAAATTAATAAACAAATTAGCCAGCCTGGGAGTAGGTCCCAGGGTGGTAGCCTGGGTAAAACACTGGCTGGACAACAGGACACAGAGGCTAATAGTAAATGGAGTCCACAGTGAAGAAAGGGGGGGTTACTAGTGGAGTACCGCATGGTTCAGTAGTGGGGCTGGTCCTTTTTAATGTCTTTATAAGTGACATTGCAAAGGGACTGGAAGAAAAAGTATGTCTCTTTGCAGATGACACAAATATCTGCATCAGGGTTGATACGCAAGGTGGGGTGGAAAGGATGAAAAGGCAGCTTAGATGCAACGCAAAGAAGTGCAAAGTATTGCACCTGGGAAAGAAAAACCCAGGGGAAGAGTACACAATGAGTTTAGATACTGACAACAACAAAAATGGAAAGGGACCTGGGGGTAGTCATATCAGATGACCTAAAGGTGGGCCAGCAATGTGAGAAGGCGGTAAGGAGGGCTGGGGAGATGCTGGAATGCATAGGGAGAGGCATCACCAGTAGAAAACAGGAAGTTGTTGGCCCTCTGTACAGACAGTTGGTAAGACCACATCTGGAGTCATGCTTGTAATTCTGGAGACCCCATCTCCGTAAAGACATAGATAGGGTGGAGGCTGTCCAGAGGAGGGCAACCAAAATAGTACAGGGTCTGCACCAGAAGACATATGAAGAAAGACTAAAGGAGCTTACGATGTATAGCCTCGAGGAAAGGAAGGGGGTGGGTGGACATGATAGAAACTTTAAAATACCTCAAGGGAATCAAAAAAGTCCAAGAGAGTAGCATCTTTCAGAAAAAGAGATGTGCAAGAACAAGGGGACACAATTTGAAGATAGAGGGGGATGGCTCAGAGGTAATGTGAGGAAGTATTTCTTCACAGAGAGGGTTGTAGATGCATGGAACAGCCTTCCTGAGTAGGTCGCAGAGTCAAAAACAGTGGTGGAATTCAAGAATGCATGGGACAGACATAAGGCAATTCTTGTGGGGGGTAGGAGGAAGTAGGCTGTTGGTTAACTGGTATTTGCAGCTTATCCGTTAGGTAGGGAAATGGTCAGACTAGGTGGGCCAAGCGGTCTTTATCTGCCGTTAAAGTCTATGTTTCTATGTTTAAACCTGGCTTTATAATAAACAAAATACATAAATATAAACAACCCCCAAATTCACTCACACAGCCCCTCACTCTACTGTGCAAAATTACTAATTAAACATACATGCTGCCCCAGTCACACACCCACCTACAGGATCAAACAGCTAACCCCCCCACAGAACAGTCCCCCCCAAAATCACTCTTTAAAATAAAATAAAACCAGTGGGAGAAATCACAGATGAATAAATGTGCTGCAGAACAGTTCTAACTTTAAATCAAAATAGGAACAGTCACTCTAAAAGGTGTAGATGTTACAATCCAGTAACAATAGCTACCCAGTCCAACAATTGGAGTCTTTCCAAAGCTGGCAACTCACTTTTCGGTGCACCAGACAGAGGTGCTCACACCACCAAAGTCAAGATATAAGAGATGCATGTCCAAGCGAATTTAGTAGGTTTTAAACTTCCAAAGAGCCCCTCGAAGGGTACAGTTTTACAGTGGCACTTCAGCAGAGCCGCCTCACCGACAAAATATTAACAACAAGGCACTCAACCACAGAGCAGAAAAGTTCCAAACCAGGGAAAAATGATCTCACCAGATTTTCCAGTTTTAGTTTGGCCTGCTTGAAGAGGCAGTGTAGATCACACCAACACAGTCTATCAAAAACAGCAGCTCGTAGAAGTAAGGAGGATAGAAGTACAGCTGATACAGGAAAGTGTCCCCTCAGACAGGCATTCCTCGCACCAACAGAGATGGAGAACAAACAGGCCGCCTCTCACAGGCCCAGGATCCGATTCTAGCTCGTCTGGGACAATGTGAGTCAGGCAGGGTTATCTTGGGAGGCAGCGGAGCTCCCACCTCCTGCCACCCTGGTTACCCCCAGTGCTCAACTGCCATCTCTACACACATATCCCCACCGAGCCTTCCTCCAGTTGCTAGGGCACGTGGCCTCATGTACAGCAGTAGTACCAGATTCCGTATGAGAGTTATGCAGTACCACTAAAGGAGAGGGACTGCCTCTGGGGGAAAAAGCCTTAAACTCAGGCAGCAAGCATGACCTACAGTGCTATAAAATGACTAGAAATCAGTCCACCAAACTTATCAGGCTCATAAAAGCCAATTTCCATAAGGCCCAGCTTAACAGTGCATGGGGAGATGGAAAGAGATTTTGGGACATCAAGAACATCCTTGGTAAAGATCAAAAGCAGCACCCTAAGATGCTCAACATTAATAACTCATCCTTCTCAGATCCACTAGCCATTGCTGATGCCTTTAACCAGGCCTTTACAGACCTGTCCTCAGTGCTGCCTCCAGACTACCTTCTGCCTGTGGAGAACCAAGGTTGCGCCAGCCTGCTCATAACTAACCACCCAGCCTTCTACTTTAAGAAGGTGATGGTGAAGGAGGCCCTAACGATGGTCAGGAAAGTCCTAGGCAAAACCAGATTGGGGAGTGACGGCTAGACATGAAGTTACTATCTCTCACCCTTGATATTCTTATTATGCCCATAACAATGCTATTTAATAAATCCTTGACCCTAGCTCAATTTCCAGAGGTATGGAAGCAAGCCCTGGTAACTCCAGTGCATAAAAATGGTGACAAGGCGCTGGTGTCAAACTGCAGGCCAATATCTATCCTCTCCCCACTATCCAAAGTTTTGGAAAAAATCGCGGCAAGTCAACTCACAGAATACCTCAATAAAGTACAATCTGGTCTGCCCAAACCAACATGGCTTCAGGCAAAAACACAGTACCACCACGGCACTGCTGGAATACACTGACTATGCGCACAAGGCGCTGGATGAAGGCAGATTTGTGGGGTCCATCTTCATTGACCTCACCAAAGCCTTCGACACCGTCAACCACCCTCTACTAGTACTCCAGTTCAAAGATTGGGTGTGGCACCAAACGCCGTGAATTGGTTCAATGACTACCTAACACACAGGAGCCAGCAAGTCAAAATTGGGCAGACGTTATCCAGCTCCAGAGATGTACTCCCAGGAGTCCCTCAAGGATCAATTCTAGGGCCTCTGCTTTTCAGCCTCTTTGTAAAATGACCTACCCACAGCCTGTGACACCAAACTTATTCTGTATGCAGACGATGCCGTGCTGCTGAGCAGCAGCACCTCTCAGGTTGCCCTACAAACAGAACTACAGAACTCTTTCAGTAAACTCGAGGACTGGTTCAGTAGGCAAAAGCTGCTACTAAATTACAAGAAAACCAAGGCCACGCTACAATCCAGCCCCTACAACAAACACAAGCATGCTCCCCTCGTAATCGCCAACAAGGCTGGTGAGCAGATTGAGCAGGTGCACTTGTTCAAGTACCTTGGAGTCACCATTGATGACTCTCTCACTTATACGCACCACATAGATTCGCTTGTCAAAGTGGTAAACACAAAGATTGGGGTCCTCTATAGGCATAAGAAATCCCTCACCCTGGAAGCACTCCGAATCTCAGTCTCCAGCTCCATACTCTCCACGATAGACTACGGGGCTGGTGGTGTATGGAGCTGCTACTGATACAGTGCTCAAAAGGGTCCAAATCGCACTCATTAAGGCATGCTGCCTCACCCTGTGTGCAGATCACTACACTCATACTTGCACCCTGGATGAGCGTACAGACTGGCTTAACCTAAAAGACAGGATCAAATACCAAACTTGCCTCCTGGGAAAGACCCCACCCTGTATAGGAAACCTGCTCGATGCTTCTCTCTCAACACACATCACCAGATGGAGGAAGAATGGAGCACTGTCCATACCATTCTGCCAAACCTCACTAGGGCAGCGTGCTTTCTCCTATCTGGCCCCCCTCTGGATAAATGAACTCCTGATGAAATTACAAACAAACAGCCTGTCTCAATTCAAAGTAGGCCTCAAACAGCACCTAATGTCTGACTCAAAATGCACCTGCTTCTTAGGCCCCACTTGATAGACAGGGCTACATAGAGAACCCTGCCTCCATTCCAGCCTAGCCAAGGGCTTAAGTAAGCTATCAGTCCTCTTAAACGCACTTGGTACTGCCCTCCCAACCCCCACACACACACACCATACTCGACAAAGCCCTCTGGAGCTACTCCCCCCATTTCACTATCCCCCCACCTCTCACTGTCTGCGGTTGGTTTCAAACCCAGTCCCCCTTGTTTCACTGTCACCCAGCCTCTCGCCATCTGGGATAGTGTTAAACCCTATGCAGTTACTCTGCCATAGTCTATCAACAGATTTGGAGGTTTCAGGGTGTGCTACCTAGGACAACCGGTTAGAAATAGCTTAGTATTCAATTACAACTGCTCAGTTTTTTTTCTCCTATTTGTCTAATTGTCATGTAATCGCTCTTTAATGCCTAATGATCAGGTCTCTGTAACCACTGAATATGTGTATTGTCTTATTGTCCACCCTGACGTGGAACCTTTGTAAAAGAGCTCACGCTCAAAGATCTTTCTGAAATACTAGTTAAACAATTAAACGATTAATTAAACTTGGGGACCAATTGATCCCAAAGGAGGGACCTACTGTCAAAAGTAGTGCCCTTGCAAAATGCCTGTTAAGGGAACTGGAGTGGTGGAAGGAAGAAGTCAACCTCGGAGAGGGGGGCTCCTTTCCTCCAGAAATCACCCATGGTCGTGCTCACTATAGATGCCTCCCTCTTGGGCTGGGGTACCCATCTGGCGGGTCTCACCATAAGTGGAGTGTGGAGTCCACTAGAGTCTCAGGAACACATAAACCTCCTTGAGCTCAGGCAGTGTATCTTGGCAATGCAAGCCTTTTCCTTCCACATCAGGGGTCAGGTTAGGACAGACAACACCACTGACATATATTGTATCAACAAACGGGGAGGAACAATATCTTCAAAACTCTGCACAGAAGCAATCAAGATCTGGAACCTAGCCTATTCCCTAGAGGTGTAACTATCAGCAGTACACCTGCCAGGAAAAGACATCTTGGCAAATTCCCTGAGCAGAATCAGCTAGGGACACCACGAATGGACCCTGAACAAGCAGGTGCAGGCTGCAGTGTTCAGAAGGTGGGGTACACCAGAGGATAGATCTGTTTGCATCCTGAGAGAACTACCAGCTCCCCTTGTTCTGTTGCAGACCCCCCCCCCCCCCATTTTGGTGGAGACAGTCCCAGAGGACACCCTAATCCTCGGCTGGGCATGAAGTTCCTTTTATACATTTCCTCCATTCTCTCTCTTACTGAGGGTGCTGCTGAAACTGAGGGGAGAGTCTGCAACAGTGGTTCTAGTAGCCCCCGATTAGGCCAGGCAGACTTGGTATACACTTTTCCAGGCCCTCTCCATCAAACACCTATGATCCTTCCCCAGAGGTAGAGTCTGTTGACCTTGTCCCAGGCCAGGATAACATTTCCAGATCTGAGAACCCTGCGTCTCAGGACATGGTACTTGGAAAGTTAGAGCTCTCTGGACTAAACCTCACTGAGAAGGTTTTGGGAGTGGTTAAAGATCATATGCAAAAGTTCTTCATGCAATTGAATGTGCTGCTGTTTGTGATTCACTGACAGGCTGCTCAAGGGTCCTCTGGTGATTTCTGGTTTGTGCTGCTGAAATGCTCAGAAAATTAAGATTATTTCCCTCACATACTCTGCAAGTTTACGTTCTGCCTTCTGTTTGTATTTCCCGTTGCACTACCTAAAGGACGTCTAGCGCGATGATGTCATTTGGAGTGCGAGTGGGACTGTGGAGGGACTGACAGTATAGACTGGTACTGTATTTGCTGCCTTATTAAATGGATTCATGAAATACAGTAATGACATCGGTGTAGTTTAAATTACCTTCCCTCACTCTACAGTTCTGTATATCCACGTCCTGTTAAATGATAAACTTAATTAACATTAAATGTCAGATTCTTTAGCCCCGTGCTTCTCCCGTTCTGTCCCTGCTTGAGCACGATCTGAGGACGCAGCTCCAGCCCACATACCCAAACAGTCTGAAGAGTTGTGCATGAGCTATTTTACATATTGGGAGCATATTAGGTCAAATAGTTTTTCTAGGGACGTGGATATGTTCAATCCACACTGTCTGACAGGTGCCTTGCCGCTTTAAGATGTGTCAGAAAGTCTTCAAGCTGGCTCCTCCCACCCACCCGGGTGGTAAAACCCTCAGCTCTGCCCCATGACGCCAGATCTTCCTTACAGCTTGGAAGTTCAGGTTCCCTCCTTAATGCTCTTGCGTCTATAGGCCTGGATCCTAAACTTTCGGTTTTACCGAAAATCGTGCTTAAATTCACGAGACTTAAGTCTTCTTCTTCCCTTGTGGCTGCGATGGATTTGACCAACCCGCACGCCACGTGCGTCTACTGCCTTGGGCTTGGACATGATTCGCAGGCCTACGATCTCTGCAAGTCCTTCTTGGCTTTGGTTCTTGAAGACCACGCTGTCTGACTCCAACTGGGCGCCTTGAAAACGTGTTCCTACTGTAAGTCAAGGAGGCCTGCAAGGCGGTGTCCGCGGCTGTGGCTCTGCAGAGCATCTGACGCGCTTATCCCACTCTCCTTGGGCTCCTCACATACTGCTTCCTTTAGGGGCTTTGTCAGTCCTTTCCACCAGGAGAGCCCTCAGGGACTCAGTCGGGTCAAAAAAAGGAACCGAAGTAAATTCCACCATCGACATTCGTGGAGGCGGGAGATCTTGCTCCCAGAGCATCTTTATCGACCTTGGTCGAGGTTGCGTAAGGCGCTGGCTTTTTAAGTGTCCCTGTCAGGTCAGCGGCTGAAACACCGTCATTGCAGTCAAGATTTTCTCGACCCGTTGGACGGGCTGTCGACTGGAGGCTGACAGCCCCTTTCACAGTACCCCGGTGGTTACCGAGGACTTGCCTCGGCCTCCGAGCCGAAGTCCCCAGTCAAGGACCCTGAGCCGGGGGATGAGCGGGTTCCCCCGCCCCCTCTTCGACCCACTGTCGGTGACCCCGACAGCCTCGATCCTCCTCCGTGTTGGGTAAGTCCCACCGGCGGTCTCGGTCCTGACATCACGGAAAGCGGCGCCACCACTCTTCCTCATCATCCTCTTCAGAGGATAGGCTCTGGCACAAGTTGCGTTGGCGCTATGAGGATGTGATGTGGCAGCAGCTCTTATTGGCTGGCAACAAGCCGACTCCGTTGCCTTCCTCAGCAATTAAGTGGCTGTTGCCCGAACGGCCGAAGCAGCCTCTCGCCCTCGGCTCCTTGGTCGCGGAGCCGACTCCGGCACTGATTGCTCTGCCAAAACTGGCTGCTCTACCCATTGTGGTGGAACCACTGCCCCCACAAACAAGGGTCGGGTCAGGGCTTGCCCCACAGGTTGTCAGTCACCCTCACCCCCGATCTGCCTCAGCGAGTGGAGGGTGGCTCAGGCGCTCGGCAGCTGTTCGTGGACTCCTCGGAGTCCGACGACTCCTCCCTGTATTCCAGTCCCCTCAACCTGGAATCCTCCGGGGGTCTGTCGGATGAGAGCCCATCCTCGTTCCTTGGTACTCTTCGCTCATCTCAGTCTACTGTGATGCAACTCGAACCTTTGCAAAAACGGGCCAGATATCCCCTCACGAAGATTTTGGACCGAAGGGATTCCCCAACGGAGGCCTTCCCTCTGGCTGAGGCCATTGTTGGTCCGGCCTTGGAGTTGTGGCAGCGGCCTGCCTCCTGTCCTGCGCCTTCAGCCAGGATGGCCTGCAAGTACGCAGTCCCGACCGGTTGCCTCTCCGGTTTTTCGTAGCACCCCTCAGCTGAAGGGCTGGTAACCGATAGCGTTTTCCGGTGCTCCGGAAATGCCAGGGATGTAGAGAAGCCACCGGACAAGGAGTCCAAAAAGCTGGACTACTCCGGGCGCAAAGTTTATGCTGCTTCCTCCCTAGGCCTTCGACAGGCTAGCTCGGCTCTACTGATGGCACACTTTTCACATGCCCTTTGGGCTCCCTGGATGAGGTGCTTCCTCATCTCCTGGCTGACCTTCAAACGACGGTCAAGCAGGTGCGGGATCAGGGAAGGGCGGTGGCCAAGCAACAGCTCCAGACAGCTTTGGACATCGGAGACTCTTGTGCCCGGTCAGTAGTGGCCGCAGTAGCCATGCACCGCAGAGCTTGGCTGCGGATCTCTACCTTCACGGCAGATACCCAGCACAAGCTGGCAGACGTTCCCTTCTTGGGCACCAACTTATTCGGGCCCGTGGTGGAGGGCCATCTCCAGAGGATCGAGAAGTCCAATGCCACCTTGGACTCGGTCACGTCTGCCCAGAAGGACAAAGGCTGCCAGCAACAGCATAAGCCCTTTCTCCCCTGCGGCACGTCCGGCCCAGCAGCACCAGCTGCAGGGCCAGCAGGCTCACGCTTGGTGCCCCAAGGCCAAGCCTGCTGCTTCTTCAAACAGGAAACCTGAAGGAGAAGGTCCAGGCAGCTCCTTGGCCGGCCCTTCCTCCAAGCCTGCCCAGTGACGGGTTGAGGAGTGCCGTCCCCAACCTCATCACTCCTCCCCTGGGTCCCCCCGTGGGGGGACGGCTCAGCCACTTCCTTTCCGCCTGCTCCGCTATCACCACAGACCGTTGGGTGTTGGACGTGGTCGGCAGGGGTCTGCCTCTGGAATTCAAGCAGACCCCTCCCTATCAAGCCGTCGCCCCTCGGGGGGCTACCAGTTCCGCAGCCTCTCTGTCGGCTCATCGAGCCAACATAGCTCTGCTCCTCCAAAAGGAGGTGATCAGCAAGGTGGCGGATCCTCCTCCAAGCTCAGGGTTTGTGTCCAGGTACTTCCTGGTCCCAAAATGGACGGGGGGGGGGGCTGGCACCCCATTCTCGATCTGCATGACCTGAACAAGTTCCTAAGGCCACGCACCTTCAGGATGGTCACTCTGGCTCAGATCATACCATCCTTGGAACTAGGCTTGTGTTCTTTCACATCCCAATCTGTCCATCACATCGGCGATTCCTCCGTTTCAGAGCGGAGGGATCCCTCTATGAGTTCCAGGCCATGCCCTTCGGCCTTTCTCCAGCTCCCAGGGTCTTCATGAAATGCATGGCAGTGGTGACAGCATTCCTGCGGCGCTGAGGGGTCCAGGTGTACCCTTACCTGGACGACTGGCTGATAGCAGCCCCCTCCAGGTTGGAGTTGGAGCGGTCCAGAGATCTGGCCCTCCAGGTCTGCTCTCAAATTGGTCTCCTGATCAACGAGGCCAAATGGGAACTCGTGCCATCGCAGGTGATTCAGTTCATTGGGGCAGAGCTCAACTTTCTTCGAGCCAGAGCCTGGCTCCCAGCGGACAGGGCCAAGGTCCTTTCCTCCTTTGCCCAGTCATTTCACGTTGGGCAATTGCACCCTGCCCAGGACTTCCTGCGCCTTCTGGGTCTCATGGCGGCTTGCACCAGCATGGTCCATTCGACCTGCTGGCATATGCGTCCCCTGCAATGGGGGCTGGCCCGCCAGTGGTCTCAGCGCTCTGGTCCTTTGGACCACCCAATAACCGTGACCCAGAAGATGTGGGACGGCCTGCAGTGGTGGCTCATCCCAGCTCATCTGCAGAAGGGTATCCCGTTTGTCCGCCCGAGCCGATGGTCATCCTTACAACCGATGCTTCTTTGATGGGTTGGGGTGCCCATCTGGGGGTGCTCCGGGCCCACAGCCTCTGGTCCCCTCAGGAGTCCCGATGCCACATCAACCTGCTGGAGCTTCGAGCGGTACGGCTAGCCCTCACCGCCTTCGCTCCGTTTGTACGGGGTCAAGTGGTTCGGGTCCAGACGGACAACACCACAACCATATACTATCTCAACCATCAGGGCGGGATGCACTCCTTGCCTCTGTGCAAGGAAGCTCTCCACATTTCGTCTCTCATTATCAGCCTGGAGGCGGATCTCTTAGCCATCCATGTGGCAGGAGCCTCGAGCAGTATGGCTAATGCCCTCAGCCAGATAGGCGCTGCATCTCACGAGTGGTCTCTCCTGCCGGAGGTAGTTCAAGACCTGTTCTCCCATTGGGGCACCCCTCAGGTGGAACTGTTTGCCTCCAAGGAGAACGTGAAGCTGAGACTGTTTCATGCCCGCCCCCCCTCAGCAGGGCTCGCTGCAGGGGGATGCCTTGTCGAGGCCGTGGACCCCGGGCCTCTTTTATGCCTTCCCTCCATTTCCCTTGATCCACAAGTTGCTTCTCAAGGTGAAGAGGGACAAGGCACAGGTGATTCTGGTAGCCCCTGACTGGCCTCGCCAGTTCTGGTACCTAGATCTCCTCAGCCTCAGCTCCAGGCTCCCGAGGCGGCTTCCAGCCCACCCAGACCTGATCTCAGTCAACAAGGGGAAGGTGCTCCATCCGGACCTTCAGTCCCTGCACCTGACGGCCTGGTTCCTGAGTGGCTAGAGTTCCAGGCCTTGGGTCTTTCCGACGAGGTCCTCAGCGTTGTTGAGGCGTCTCGTAAGTAGTCGACCAGAAGATATTATGGCTTTAAATGGAAGATATTCTCCATTTGGTGTCAGGGCAAGAGGTTGGACCCTTCTTCCTGTCCGTTGGCTAGCATTTTGGAGTACCTGTGGTCCCTTTCTCAGCTAGGGCTTCGGTCGATGACCCTTAAGGTGCACCTGGCAGCCATCTCTGCTTACCAGGCGCGGGCGGGGAAGCATTTGGTGGCGCAGGAGAAGGTAGTCTGGCACTTTTTCAAAGGCCTCAATCACATATCCCCTCCAGTGCGAGAACCTCCACCTCTGTGGGATCTATTGTTGGTATTGGCCAAGCTCATGGGCAAGCCGTTCGAACCAATGCACAGGTGCGACATCTCCCGCCTGTCATGGAAGACCGCCTTCTTGGTGGCTATAACATCAGCCAGAAGGATAGGAGAGCTCCAGGTGCTTTCCATAGAGTTTCCTTATCTGGCCTTCCACAGGGACAAGGTTGTCTTTTTCCCCCACCCAAAATTCCTTCCGACGATGGTGTTGGAGTTTCACCTAGATCAGGTGTTGACTGTGCCGGTGTTCTATCCCAGTCACACCTCTGAGGCCGAATATAGGCTCCATACTCTGGACTCTAGAAGAGCGCTCGCTTATTACAAGGAGCGGACGGCTGAAGTTCGGGGAGAGGTTCGCCAGCTGTTTGTCACCTACGCTGAAGCCACACCTGGTAGATCTGCAGCCAAGCGGACGATAAGCAGGTGGGTCACCTCCTGCATAGATCTCTGCTATAGGTTGGCGGGCATGGAGCCACCCAAAGGGATAAGAACTCATTCAACCCGCCGTACCACTGCTTCTAGGGACATCCCTATCCAGGAAATCTTCAAGGCTGCTACCTGGAAGTCAGCACACACCTTTATTTCCCATTACCACATTGACCTTGAGTCACGGCGGGATGCTGATTTTGGGACCTCGGTTCTCCAGTCCTTATTCCCCACGTAAGTATTGGGGGTGCGTGCCTTGCTTCCCTCCTCCCGGAGAACTGCTAGGAGTCTGCTAGACAGTGTGGATTGAACAATATATCCTCGTCCCTTGAAATATAGGTTACTCACCTGTAACAGGAGTTCTAGGAGTGGTATATGTTGTTCATCCACACGACCCACCCGACCTCCCCAGCTTTGATGCGCAACCTGGCTTCCAGTGGGGTAGATCTGGCATCATGGGGCGTAGCCAAGGGTTTTAACACCCAGTTGGGTGGGAGGAGCCAGCTTGAAGACTTTCCAGCACATCTTAAAGCGGCAAGGTACCTGCCGGACAGTGTGGATGAACAACATATACCACTCCTAGAACTCCTGTTACAGGTGAGTAACGTGTATTTTTAGACTCACAGATTAATGCTGAACATAAAAAAGGAATCCATTTCTGGAATCTAGCGCTACAACCATTAAAATTCACTGCTGAAATATTTCAGCTGTGGCTCTGCACATTCGCACCCATCGACCTAGTGCGCATGTGCAGAGCCACGACTGCAATATTCAGCAGTGAATTTGAATGGGTTTAGCACTCGATTCCAGAAACAGATCACCACTTTCTTATGCTCAGTATTAATCTGTCAGTCGCAAAACCTATTTGACCTAGTATGCTCCCAATATGTAAATTAGCTCCTGCACAACTTTTCAGGCTGTTCGGGGATGTGGGCTGGAGGCATGTACTCAGATCGTGCTCGAGCAGGGACAGAACAGGAGAAGCACAGGGGGCTAAAGACTCGACCATTCAATGTAAGTTAAATTTATCATTTAACAGGATGTGGATATACAGAACGATAGAGTGAGGGAGGGAGGGTAAACTACACTGATGTCATTACTGTATTTCATGAACTCGTTTACTAAGGTAGCAAATACAGTACCAGTCTGTATTGTCAGTCCCTCCACAGTCCCCCTTACACACCATATGATGTCATTACGCTAGGGACGTCTTCTGTGGCGTGTCTGTGCAGATCGGGGATAGCACAACCAAACGGGGCAACAATCTGAACTAAATTAAAACACAATCAATATCTTAACAGATACTGCACACCAGTGACAGGACACCACTTAGAAAGGTGGTCTGTACTGCTGTGTTAAGTCTGAAGAACACTGTTGCATATGATCTTTAAAATCTTCAGAAAGCCAGCAACTGGGAAAACCTATGCCTCAAAGTGGAAAGAATTTTCTCTGTGGTGCTCCTGTGGGCAGCTCAGCCCATTTCTGACTGACCACCCTACAATTTTGGACTATCTGGTCCACCTACAGTCCTTGGGTCTCAGACCTTCAACCTGAAGGTGCCTTTAGCAGCAGTGTCAGTATGTGCTTTGGCTGGCAAGGACAGGTGACTGGCCTCAGCCCATTTAAAAAAAAAAAAAGTTCTTTAAAGGCCTTATTCACTTGTACCCTCCAGTGAGGGATCCTGTCCCACTATGGGACCTGAATGTATGCATTGCCCTGTTTATGGAGGCTCCTTTCAAGCCTATGGCAACTGCTGATTTGAGGTATATCACCTGGAAAACTATTTT
Source organism: Neoceratodus forsteri (assembly GCA_016271365.2). Lineage (NCBI taxonomy): Eukaryota > Metazoa > Chordata > Ceratodontiformes > Ceratodontidae > Neoceratodus > Neoceratodus forsteri. The sequence goes on from CM028132.1 coordinate 745,905,288, forward strand.
CCTGTGGCTGTGACATCTGCCAGAAGGGTGAGCAAGCTGCATGCCCTTTGCACAGAGCATAACTATATCATTTTCCACAGGGACAAGGTAATCCTAAGCACTCAAGGTAGCCCTCAGCACTAACAGAAAATTCCTCGTTCAAGTGGTATCCAAATTTCATCTGAACCAGTCAGTTACACTTAGTGCTCTTTGCAGCAAAATCCAGTTCAGGAGAGCAAAAGCTCCACAGTTTGGATGTTAAGAGAGTGATGAGCTACTATTTGGACCATACAAATTAGGTAAGAGCAACTTATACTTAGTTATTTCTCATCTGTGGTGAAGTAGGTAAAGGTAACCTAGCATCCAGGAGAAACATTTCTTGTTGGATAGTCTCCTGTGTACGGTTCTGTCACGGCAGAGTTGCCAAACGGCCACCTGAAGGCCTGCGGGCATGCTCCACATGGGGCATATCTGCCTCTGTGGCAGCATCATGAGGTATTTCTTTGCAGGAAATCTGTAAAGTAGCTACCTAGAAACAGTACGCACTGTCACAAAGCACTGTTGTCTGGACATACAGTCCATAAGGGATGCCAGCTTTGCACTGCTGTCTTGCAGAACCTTTTCCCTAAGTAGTTTCTGTACCCAGTGTCCCAAGGTACTACTTTGTAATATACAGTTGTTAAGCATAGTGAGGGATTCCTGGGGCTTGAAGAAAAAAACGTACCATAGTAATGTTTCTTTGAAGGGTTCCCTCAGTATGCTTAACCAATCCCTTCTAGAATGTGGAAAAGTTCTCACAAGAATCCATTCTTTTCAGTAGCTTGAGCATTAGTTGTTACAGTATCTTACAGTTGATACTCGGTTATCTAATCTTTCTAAATCTGTTCTGCCATATTTAAGAGTCTCTTAAGACTAAATTTCTGGTAGTCATTTAGCTAGTTTAGTGGTCATTGTTCACCCTAGCTTCAGAAATAAATCTGATGTTAGAGGGCAGAGGTGAGCATGATCGCACAGCAGAGTTTTTGAATTTCATTCTAAGATCCAGGTGTTACAACCTCTTTTGGGTAGTGTTGTAACCCTGATTCTGCCTTCTCCCACATGGCGTGCAATAACCTGGTTCAAATCCCCACAGACCCTTGCTTGAGACTTTGGTATTCCCCCTATCTTTATCCAGACTTTTCCTTTACAGATCCTTGTTCAGTTTGGTAGCTTATGATGGCACCCCTTAGCAATAACAGTTTAGTCACAGATTATTACTGAAACATCCCACAATAAGTATAGAAATCTCGCTCAGGCAGGTTTCTTAAAAACAAATGTTTTGACTAAATAAGTAATTATACATTTACAGCTAAAAGGTTTAAGCAATTTGGTCACAGAATAACACAAATAAAAGTGGAAAATATACGTGAAAAATGCACTCCGATATCTAAACTTCTACCTCAATGTTTGTAGTGAGTTGAAAGTTCAGAAGACTACATAAAGTCTGAAGAATCCTTTCCTTCTCTTGCAGCCACTGGCCTTCAGTGTCTGCTGGCAGTTGGTCTTGTCTTGTCAGGAGAGTGTCCAAAAGCAAAGTGTCCTCAAAATGCTCTTTGGAGGGTCTTATATACCTGTGGTCCAAGGCAGTCTGTAAGTCTTGGTCTGGTCCTAACTTTTAGGCCAGTAGATATCACCCTTGTGCTTTCATAGGTATTCATAGGTAAATACTGAGCAAAAGAACTTGTGTCCATAGTGCTCACCAAGAATTTAGTTTACATATTCCGGAGTTTTAAAGGCATCTAGTTTTAGTTTGAAACTATCCATTGTAGGACTGCCAAAAAGTTCTAGGGGGAGTGCATTCCATGATGCAACCACCCTCTGATTAAACCACATTTTTATTTTCCAAGATTTGCTGTTTTCGCTTTTCAGCTGCAACGGATGAGCCCTGGTGGAATATACCTGACTTCAGAATTCCAACCTAAGCTTTCCCCAAAAATTCTTAAGGGACTCGTATTTTTATTAGTCAGACTCTTACAATTCCAGTATCCTGCCAGCTAACCAATGTAATTATACCATGACAGTTTCATGGAATCTAGCACTGTCCTTAGAAGTGTACAGGTTTGTTTTTTTTTGTGACAGGGCTAGCTGTTAACAGCTCCTGAGTTTATAACCCTTTTCCTCTTTAATAGCTACCCCAGTACTGTCTTCTGAAGCATCCTGGCTTTTCAAGTGACAATTTTTTATTACAGGAGATAGTGTTAGTTAGCCATGAAGACTCTTTTGAAATGCAACTTCCAGCTTCCTTGGGAAAACCAGTTTCTCTTAGGTCACAGGGAATTTGCAGACCTTTGAAAAAAACAATCCATTCCCTTGTTCCATGTGACCCTTTTATCCACTATTCCTTGTGGCATTTTAAACATACACAAAATATAACAGAGTATAACACCATATATCTGTACATCTGACTGGCAGTGGCATAGCTCGCCCCATCCCTCCATCCTTCCTAGACTGAATTTGTGGGAACACACCTCCTACCGCATGGTAGGTTTCACAAATTCTGTTACTGTTCTAACTGGCGAGATAGGCCATCTGCGTTGGCAGTGGCTGATCCAGCCTTGTGGGTAATTGTCATATCATAGGCCTGTAGGGCTACACTCCACCTTAAGAGACGACCATTTGTTTTAGCCATCTGATTTAGCCACACTGGGGGGTTATGATCGGTCTGCACCTCGAAGCGTCTCCTGTAGAGGTACGGCTCCCAACTTCTTCAGGGCCCATACCAGCATAAGGCATTCCTTTTCCACTGTGGAATATGCTTGCTCTCAGGGAAGTAACTTTTTGCTAAGGTACACTATTGGGTGATCTTTTCCCTGATTAGTGGTCTGACTGAGGACTGCTCCAATCCCCACATCTGAGGCATCTATCTGTACAACAAACTGCCTATTGTAATCTGGACTGGCTAACACGGGGGCAAGTGACTCCTTTAGCTGTACAAAGGCTCGTTCACAGGCTGGCTCCCAGTCTACCTTTTTTGGGCTTTCTTTTCTTTAGCAGGCCAGACAAGGGAGCTGCCAAGGTACTGTAATTTGTTACAAACTTTCGATAGTACCCTGCAGTCCCCAGGAAGAGTCTAACTTGCTTCTGAGTTTCAGGCCTAGGCCACGCCTCTATTGTCACAGTCTTTGCTTTATTAGGGTGAAGCTGCCCCTGCCTCACTATATGGCCTAGGTATGCCACTTCCGCCATAGTCACCTGGCACTTTTCAGCCTTGACAGTGAGCCCTACTCTCTGTATCCTGTCCAACACTTCTTTTAGGTGGAACAGGTGTTCCTTCCAACTGGTACTAAAGATGGCAGTATCATCCAGATTCGCCACTGCATACTCTTCAGTACCATGTAACACCTGGTTGACCAGCCTTTGGAAGGTGGCAGGGGCGTTCTTCATTCCAAAAGGCATTACCCGGAACTTGAATAACCCTATAGGAGTGATGAAGGCCGACCATTCTCTAGCTCTGGCAGTTAAATCCGCCTGCCAATACCCTTTCATCAAGTTAATTGAGGTGAGTTATGTCGCCCCTTCCAGCTTGTCTTGTAGTTCGTCTGTCCATGGCATTGGGTGGGCGTCAGACTTCATGACTGTGTTGAGTCCTTGATAGTCCACACAAAAGCGAGTAGAGCCATCCAGCTTGGGAACGAGGACTACAAGTGAGGCCCAGGGACTGTGGGATTTCTGGATTACCCCTAAATCCAGCATTTCCTTCACCTCCCTCTTAATGTCCTTTAGGATGACCTCAGCCATCCGGTAGGCTGTCTGCTGTATGAGCGTTTGCATCCCTGTGTCTACATTGTGTGTTGCTAAGGGGGTTCTTCCAGGCTTGGCAGTAAACAAAGGGGCAAAGTCTGCTAAAACCTCCCTCACTTCCTGGAACTTTTTCGAGGTCAACTGGGGTGACAGTTTGATTGCCTCCACAGATGACTCCCACTTGCTTTCCTCTAGCAAGTCCAGTAGGGGGTCGTCTTTGTCCCCTCCCCAGGAATACACATAGCAAATACCATGTCAGCCCTGTTTGCCTATGGCTTTATCATGTTGACATGGTGCATCCTATGGTTATGTCTCCTGTCAGGCAGTTCTACAATATAATTCACATCATTGACCTGTCGGACTACCTTATATGGTCCCGCCCACTCGGCCTGCAGCTTGTCCTTCCAGTCCGGAATTAGGACCATGACTTCCTGACCTACGCTGTACGAGCAAGCTCTGGCTCTGCGGTTGTACCAGACTTTTTGCTTCTGTTTGGGCAGCTGACAGGTTGCTCTTGGCCGCCCCCATAAGCTCCTTCAGCTTCTGCCTAAACTTCATTACATACTGCACTATGGGAGTTCTCTGGGTGGCATGCTTATCTTCCTGGATCAAGTCTAAGGGCCCACGCACCCTATGTCCATGTAAGAGTTTGAAGGGGGAGAACCCTGTCGACTCTTGGGGCATCTCCCTGTATGCGAACAACAGGTGGGGAAGGTATTTCTCCTAGCCCCTCCCATGCTGTTAAGCAAACGCTTGGAGCATTAATTTGAGGGTACCATTACACCTTTCCACAAGCCCATTGGCTTGTGGATGATAAGATGAAGTGCGCCTCTGCACCACCCCACACTTCTCCCACAGACACTTCATCAGGTCCGACATGATGGTACCCCCTTGATCACTGATAACCTCCTGCAGAAACCCAACACAGGAGAAAGTCCCTAGCAAGGTGTCTGCCACTTTCTCTGTCCTAAATCAGGAGAGGGCGACTGCCTCTGGGTATCTAGTGGCGTAATCAACTGCCATCAGAATAAACTTCTTCCTGGAGGAACTTGGGGTACTCAAAGGTCCCACAGTATCCATTCCTACCCTCTGCAATGGTTCCTCCACAGTGGGCAATTGAATTAGGGCAGCTTTGGTTTTACCATCTGTCTTCCGTAGTTGTTGGCACCAGTGGCAAGACCTGCAATATTCCTTTACTTGCTGGGTGAAGTTTGGCCAATAGAAATTCTGGGCCAATCGCTGCATGGTGTGCGCGATGCCCAGATATCTGGACATGGGGATATGATGAGCGATCTTGAGCAACCGCTCATGGTACCTCTGGGAAACGACAAGCTGCCTGCCCAGCACCCCTCCCTCTGTCCTCACATCCTGTCTATACAGCAGTCCTTTGTCCCAAAATACTCTCCTATGTCTTATATCTGTGTCCGTCAGATTCTGCACAATCCGTCAGCCTCTCCAGACTAGGGTCAGTTCTCTGAGCAGCTACAAAATCTTCACATTTTTCCCAAGGTATGGAACATGTCCCCTTCAGTTCCTAAACTGGGGTCCATAGCTCTAGCATCAGAGCATTCAGCGTCATTGCCATTCCTAGCCTTCTGACCATTTGTTACCCCTCCCTCTTTGGAATAACCATCTGTAGCTGTCTTGTGAACGGCTGCCTGGGGAAGTCCTACCTCCCTTTCACTACTCTCCATTTCAGGAGACACAGGCTGGGGAACCAGTCTCCACTTTTCTTCCCACAGGGGTTTCTATGGGGTTCAGGGAACTACTATCAGCCTTTGCCGTCTGACTGCGGGTAACCACACACACCACCCTTTTCTGGAGATTGTTCCCTATTATCACATCCAGGGCGAGGTTGTTTGCCACTGTCACTTTTTGCAGTCTCTCTCCGGTCTCACCCCAGTCCAAGAGAACACTAGCACGTGGCAGAGATTTCTCATCCCCAGTGAAAGCCCTTACCATTCGTTACAAACTGATTAGGTATAAAGCTGTTCAGGCCCAAACAAATCCCCTTTTACTAAGGTAAGAGATGCCCCCTTTGTCCCTTAACCCATGGGTTTGCACCCCATTTATAGTAACCAGGTGTATGTGCTCCCTCATGTTTATGGGCATGCTTTCAGGGATACATAGTGCATCCAACTCTGTTCAAGCACTGCCTTGTCCACTCTGTGCCTTTTTAGGACACTGTCTAGCAAGATGCCCTGGCTGTTTACAAAACCAACAGTCATCATTTCTTCTATCCGAGAAATTCCTTTTTCGTAACCTGGGGCTTCCCCCTTTCTGCAGAGGCCTTGAGGGTTTTAGCTGCCCTGGAGGCATGCTTTTCCCTTTTGGCCCTGCCACACCTGCTCCACTTCCTTACAGAGCAGGCCTGCTCCTTGCATAACGACCTGAGAGCTCAGCAGCCTGCTGTGCTATTTTTGGATCTCGGTCCTCTAGCCAGGTTTTGAACTCAGCTGGGCAAGCCCAAAAGTACAATCTCCTCAGTTTTCCCCACAGAGTTTGCTTCCACCCCCTCCCACCAACGCTTTAAAAACTGCCGTTGCTTTATGGCTAGTTCTTCAAAACTCATGTCAGGGCTTTTTCAGAGTTTACGGAACTTAACCCTGTAGGCCTCATTAGTCAGTTCATACTTTTTAAGCAAAGCAGCTTCAAGTTTCTCATAATTGCTACCATCCTGATTGTCCATTTGGCCTAGCGCTTCATGTCCTTTACCAGTAGGTAGCGGGGATAGCTGGAATTTCCAGGACTCCCTGGGTACCTTGGCCTGGATACAGACCTTTTCAAACGAATTCAAAAATGCATCCATATCCTCCTCCTCTTTAAATTCCGCTATTCATTTGGAATTTAATTTATGCCCCAGCCCTGGAGTTTCAGGTCTATCCCTGCCTCTTACCTCCTCTGGCGTTTGTCATTGGAGTCTTAACTTTTCCAGCTCGAATTCCCTCTGGTGCTCTTTTTCCCCTCTCTCAGAAGCCGTTTTTCCTTTTCCTCTCTCTCTCTTTCTCTGGTGCTGGTTTTCTTTTTCCTGCATCTCCAGTTCAAACCTCTTCTGCTCGAACTCCCTCTGCTGCTGTGCTTCAGACTTTCTCTGTTCGAATTCCGGCTCCAGTTTCTTTAACTCCAGCTGCAGCCTGATCCCTTCTAGCCTCAGCTGTGTGGTGACCTTCCCCTGCTGCTGTGGCTCAAGGTTTGCTCTGGCCTCACTGCCCTCCTCCCTGGGACTGGACACTGCGACATCCCCTGGCACCCCCATGCCCAAGGTCTGGTCTCTTTTAGTCACCTGCTGTGACTCTAGGATCGAGGCAACCGCCTGCTCATTGGCTGCCACGAGAGCCTCCACAAGGTGCTTTTTGGTTCGCCCCTCGTACTGGACTCCTCTTTCCTAACACAACTGCCTAAGGTAGTCTGCAGTGTATTCATTGTAGTTGGAAGCCATCTTCTTCCCTAACTACTGCTATACTTGCTCTGAAAAAAACTGAAAACAGGTAGTGAACTTTTATATTATAACCAAATTATGTTTTCAAACCTCTGCCTTGATTGTGTGTGGATTTTCATTTTATCAATCTGATACACATGCCTCAAATCCAACTGTTATGCCTGTGCCACCAATATCTCTTGAATCTCACTGCTACCAGATCTCTCGGATCCCACCACTGCTCACCAGATCTGTCACGAGCCTACTCCTGAGGGTCAGGTCCACTGAGCTCACAGTGCCCACCCCTAAGTGCAATCCGTGACAGGGAGGAGGAAACGGGGCATACCGGCTTCATGTCCTTCTATAGTGCTCGTTGAGTTCACAACTGAACACTCGGCACGAAATCCCAGGGTCCCCTATTTACTTTGGATCAGGGTACAATACTAGTCTTGAGTCTTTTAGCCAAATATGAAACCTTCTTGGTTGTTACACAAAGGGGGAAGATCCAGGTTTTACAAACTCTTCAGGGTAACTTTGTAACCCTGATTCTGCCTTCTCCCACACAGCGTGCAGTAACCTGGCTCAAATCCCCACAGATCCTTCCTTGAGACCTTGGTATCCCCCCTATCTTTATCCAGACTTTTCCTTTTCAGACCCTTGTTCGATTGGGCAGCTTATGATGGCACCCCTTAGCAATAACAGTTTAGTCACAGATTATTACTGAAACATCCCACAATCACACACACAATATAGAAATCTCGATCAGGCAGGTTTCTTAAAAACAAATGTTTTTACTAAATAATTATCATACATTTACAACTAAAAGATTTTATCAATTTGATTACAGAACAACACAAATGAAAGTGGAAAAATATACATGAGAAATGCACTGTAACTGTTCTGTAAAGTTCTACCTTAATCAATTAGTCAATCAAAATCGTTATCCAGGTGAACATCGTTGAGCAAGCTCATTTACAAGATGGACCTGGTTCATGCTGAGCCAAAGAATACATTACATGAGAGATTGTTATAATAGGGACAAATAACAGAACCATGCAACAAGTAAATATCCAGTATGTACACAGTGTACAACAGTCATATACAAGGCAGCATAAACAGCTCATAGTGCTACTATATTATATATAAATAAAACATTGGAGGGCTTCGATGAATCTTGAGATGGATGTTAAGTAAGCAGCTAGGAAAACAAGTGGCAAGGAAGATTAACTGGAATAATACCATGTCCTAGCCATGTGGCTACGGCTAAGATAAAGGGATGTATAGAATTCCTAGAGGACAGGGGCAGGTGAAAAGTGTGAGGGAGAAACAGTGAAGGAGATACAGAGGTGGTGGGGAGAGATTGGTTAGTTGGACAAAGGTGGGGGGAGGAGGGAGGAGCCAGTGGCCAGGCAAGGTATATAGACAACAGGGTGTCTAGTAGTGAAAACAGCCTTGGGAAGCGAATGAGCATGTACAGAGTTCCTTTCTGGAGGGAAGGTTTAGGGTCATATGGTAGCTCCACAATACTGAGGTCGCCTGAGATATCAAGACTATCTTATGTTAGCTCTAGGAGTGGTATATGTTGTTCATCCACACTCTTTGGCATGTCCCCTTCCACTTTAAATCTCACCGGAAGTCTTCAAGCTGGCTCCTCCCACCAACCCGTGTGGTGTATACCTCTGCTTCGCCCCATGACACCAGACAGATCTTAGCCCGCTGGAAGCCAGGTTGTATGCATCCGGAGCTGGGGAGGTTGGATGGGTCCGTGTGGATGAACAATGTATACCACTCCTAGAACTACTGTTACAGGTGAGTAAATACAGGTTACTCACCTGTAACAGGAGTTCTAGGAATGGTATATGTTGTTCATCCACACTTATTGGCAGGTTCCTTGCCGCTTTAAATCTTGCCGGAAGGTCTTCAAGCTGGCTCCTCCCACCCACCCGGGTGGTAAAACTCTCGGCTCCGCCCCATGACGACAGATCTGGCCCGCTGGAAGCTCAGGTTGTGCGTCGAAGCCGGGGAGGTCGGGTGGGTCGTGTGGATGAACAACATATACCATTCCTAGAACTCCTGTTACAGGTGAGTAACCTGTATTTCTAGGGACATGGATATGTTGTTCATCCACACTTATTGGCAGACTCCTAGCAGTTCTCCGGGAGGAGGGAGGCAAGGCGCACACCCCAATACTTACTTAGGAAATAAGGACTGGAGAACCGAGGCCCCAAAACCAGCATCCCGGCGTGACTCAAGGTCGATGTGGTAATGGGTAATAAAGGTGTGCTGACTTGGGTAGCAGCCCTGCAGATTTCCTGGATAGGGGCGTCCCTGGGGCAACCACCCCGATGCAGCAGTATGACGGTAGAATGAGCTCTTATCCTCTGGGAGGCTCCATGCCCGCCAACTTATAGCAGAGATCTATGCAGGAGGTGACCCACCTGCCTATCGTCAGCTTGCAGCTGCAGGTCTGCCAGGTGCGGCTTCAGCGTGGGTGACAAGCAACTGGCGAACTCTCCCGAATTTCAGCTGTGCGCCTCCTTATAATAAGCGAGCGCCCTTCTAGGTACAAAGTATGGAGCCTGTATTCAGCCTCCGAGTGTGATTGGGGTAGAACACCGGCAGAGTCAGCACCTGGTTAAGGTGAAACTCCGACACCACCCTTTGGAAGGAATTTGGGTGGGGGCGAGGACAACTTGTCCCTGTGGAAGACCAGGTAAGAGACTCGATGCAAAGCGCCTGGAGCTCTCATCTTTCTGGCTGACGTGATAGCCACCAAGAAGGCGGTCTTCCAGACAGGTGAGAGAGATCACACCTGTGCATTGGTTCGAATGGCTTGCCCATGAGCTTTGCCAGTACCAGCAGTAAATCCCACGGAGGTGGAGGTTCTGCAAGCGGAGGGGAAATGTGATCAAGGCCTTTGAAAAAGCGCCCGACCACCTTATCCTGCGCCGACTGCTCCCCGGCCCGGTAAGCAGAGATGGCTGCCAGGTGCACCTTTAGGGTCGTCGACCTAAGCCCTTGACTAGAAAGGGACCATAAATAGTTCAAAATGCTTGCCACAGAACAGGAGGAAGGGTCCAGGCCCTTGCCCTGACACCAAATGGAAAACCTTTTACATTTGAAGGCGTAAGCATTTTCTGGTCGACTCATTAGGGGACGCCTCAACAACATTGAGGACCTCGTCGGAAAGACCCAAGGCTTGGAACTCTAGCCACTCAGGAACCAGGCCGTCAGGTGCAGGGATTGAAGGTCCGGATGGAACACCTTCCCCTGATTGACTGTGAGCAGGTCCGGGCGAGCTGGAAGCTGCCTCGGGAGCCTGGAGCTGAGGCTGAGGAGATCTGGGTACCAGAACTGGCGGGGCCATTCTGGGGCTATCAGAATCACCTGCGCCTTGTCCCTCCTCGCCTTGAGAAGCACCTTGTGAATCAAGGGAAATGGGGGAAAGGCGTAGAAGAGGCCCGGAGTCCACAGCCTCGAGAAGGCATCCCCTGCAGCGAGCCCTGCTGAGGGGGCGGCATGAAACAGCCTCAACCCAGCGTTCTCCTGGAGGCAAACAGGTCCACCTGAGGTGTGCCCCAGAGGGAGAACAGATCTGTACTACCTCCGCAGGAGAGACCACTCGTGAGATGCAGCCCCTATCCGGCTCAGGGCATCGGCCAGGGTGTTGGAGGCTCCTGCCACATGAATGGCTAGGAGATCCGCCTCCAGGCTGCACACGAGAGACCAAATGCGGAAAGCTTCCTTGCATAGAAGCAGGGAGCGCGTCCCGCCCTGGCGGTTTAGGTAGTACATGGTCGTGGTATTGTCCGTCTGGACTCGGACCACTTGACCCTGGAGAAACGGAGCAAAGGCGGTGAGAGCTAGGCGGACCACTCGGAGCTCCAGCAGGTTGATGTGGCATCGGGACTCCCGCGGGGACCAGAGGCCGTGCATTCGGTGTTCCCCCAGATGGGCACCCCAACCCATCAGAGAGGCATCGGTTGATAGAGAGACCGTCGGCTCGGGGCGGACAAACGGGATGCCCTCCTGCAAATGGAATGGAACAGTCCACCACTGGAGAGCGTTCCACATCTCCTGGGTCACTATCACTAGCTGGTCCAAAGGATCGCAGCGTTGTGACCACTGGCTGGCCAGTCCCCACTGAAGGGGGCGCATGTGCCAGCAAGCCCAACGGACCACGCTGGTACAGGCCGCCATGAGACCCAGGAGGCGCAGGAAGTCCCGGGCAGGGCGCAATTGCCCAACCAGAAATGATTGGGCAAAGGAGGTAAGAACCTCGGCCCTGTCCGCGGGAGTCGTGCTCTGGCTCGAAGAGAGTCAAGCTCTGCCCGATGAACAGGATCACCTGCTTCAGCTCGAGTTCCGACTTGGCCTCGATTGATGAAGGCCAACGAGACCAAACCTGGAGGGCCAGATCTCTGGACCGCTCCACCTCCCGTCTGGAGGGGCTGCTATCAGTCATCGTCCAGGTAAGGGTACACCGGACCCTCGGCCGCAGGAATAGCTGTCACCACTGTCATGCATTTGGTGAAGACCCTGGGAGCTGGAGATAAGCGAAGGGCATGGCTCGAACTCGAGGGATCCTCCGCTTCAGCGGAGGAATCTCGATGTGACGGACAGATAGGGACATGAAAGATCGTCCTGTAGGTCCAGAGAGCAGAACCACACACCGTGTTCCAGAGATGGTATTATCTGTGCCAGAGTGACCATCCTGAAGGTTCGAGACCAGGAACTTGTTCAGGTGGTCGTAGTTCGAGAATGGGCGCCAGCCCCCGTCCATTCAGGAACCAGGAAATACCTGGACACGAACCCGGGTCTGAAAGGGGTCCTCTACCTCCGTGATCCCTCCTTTTGGAGGAGGAGGCGATGTCGGCTCGGCGAGCTGCCAGTGAGGCTGCGGACCCGAGGCCCCGAGTGCGGCGGCTCTGAAGGCGGGACCTGCTGAATTCCAGAGGCAGGCCTTTTCCACCACCTCCAGTACCCACCTGTCCGTGGTAACAGCGGACCAGGCGGAAAGGAAGTGTCTGAGCCGTCCCCCCACGGGGGGAACCAGGGGTGAGGTGACAGGGATGGGGGCGACACCCCTCAGCCCGTCACTGGGCAGGCTTGGAGGAAGGACCGGCCGAGGGACCACCTGGGCCTTTTCCTCCCTGCCTTCTGTTGGAGGAAGCCGACGGCTTGGGTTTGGGATGCCAAGATCGAGCCTGCTGGCCCTGACGTGCCGCGAGCGCAGAAGGACGAAAGGGCTTAGGCTGTGGTTTACGGCCTTTGTCCTTCTGAGCGGAAGAGACCGAGTCCAAGGTAGCATTGGACTTCTCGATCCTCTGCAGGTGACCTTCCACCCCAGGGCCGAAGAGGTCAGTCCCCAAAAAGGGAACATCCGCCAACTTGTGCTGGGTATCCAGGTAAAGGTGGATATCCTCAGCCAAGCCCGATGACGCCAGCCCTCACGGCCGCCACAGACCTGGACATGAGTCCCCAATGTCTCACGCGAGTCTGGAGCTGCTGTTTGCCACCGCCTGCCTGGTCCGGCACCTGCCTGACCGTAGTCTGCAGATCCGCAGGAAGATGTGGGACAACCTCATCCAGGGAGCCCAACAGGGCGTGAGAAAATGTGTCATGAGGGCGGCCGAACTGGCCTGGCGAGAGGCCGAGAAGGGCTAGTGTAGACTTTTAGCCGGCATAATCCAATTTCTTGGATTCCTTGGGGTTTGTCTACATTCCTGGTGTTCCGGCGCCGGAAAGCCTGTCGGTAACCAACCCTCGGCCAGGGTGTTCCAAAACCGGACAGGGAACGGTAGGGACCGCCATACTTCCTGGCCATCCTGGCCGAGCGCAGGGCAGGAAGCAGACGCTGCCAAAGTTCCAAGGCCGACCCACTATAGCCCGGCCTCAGAAAGGCCTCCTGGAGAATCCCTCGGTCCAGAATCTCCGTGAGGGGATACCTGGCCCGTTTAGAAAGCAGGTTGAGCTTCATCCTGGTGGACTCCGAGATGCGAAGCAACCCTAAGAAGGACGAAGGTTATCGTCCACTGACTGCCCTCCGAGGACTCCAAGTCCATGCGCTTGGAGAAGAGGGAGGAACCATCGGACTCGGAAGAGTCCTCAAAGAGCCCTCGGCCAGCCACCTCCACCTGCCGAGGTTTATCGGGAGTGAGGGTGACAGACAGCCTATGGGGCAAACCCAAGGCCGACCGAGAATTTTTGGTCGGAGCCCCAACTAATGGCTGTGGAGGCGGAGGTTCCACCAGAATCGGTGGGGCAGCTGGAATTGGCCGAACAACCGGCCTGGGAACAGGCTCCTCGGCTACAACGCGAGGTTGTTTGACCGCTCGGTGACAACCATTTAATGGCGGGGAAGGCGACTGAGTCAGCTTATTCCCAGTCAAAAGGAGCTGTTGCCACATGAGTTCCTCGTACCTCCGGCGCAACTTGTGCGAAGCCTCCCGCGTCCGAGGAAGCAGCGGCCGCGCCCAGCAGGTGCCGAGACCGCCTATGGCGGCGGGATCGGTCCGGACCCACGAGGATGACCGAGACCAAGAGTCTCGACTAGGCCGAGGCGGGGAGAAGTGTCGAACCGGCACTCCCTCGGCTCCGGACGATCCCACGAAGGCTCGGAACTGGAGGCTGAGGCGAGCCGGCGGGATCCTCAACTCTCACGGAGAGGGATTCTCAGCTTCTCCAGCCGACAACCGTCTAACGGGTCGAGAAAAATCTCGACCGGCGTCGTCGGAGTCTCGGGTCAACTGACCTGGACGGGGACACCGTGAAGCCAGTGGCCAAGCTGAGGGGTTGACGCAATGCGACTGTTGACAAGGGAGGATCTTACCCGCTCCCAAGGCGTCGACAGAGAGACTTACTTTGCTCTTTTGGACCTGGAAAAGGTCCGAAGAGTTGGACCCTCACCTTTCGTCGAGAGGGTCAGACAAAGCTCATAAAAGAAGCAGAGTACGAGGCACTGAGAGGAGGGACAAATCGCAGCCAGGTAGAAGCGGCCCGCGCCGCCTCCTCTTCGAGGCGATCATCTGCTCGAGCTGATCCGCCCGAGCCGCGCCAGCGGACACCGCCAGCCGGGCCTCTTTAGATTTCACGGTGGAATTCTCTTCTCGGGCACCCCAGTTGTAATCGGGCAGACGGCCTTCAAGGACGAAGAAAAAGAAGACACAAATCGCAGGCTCTGGTCGTGCTCAAGGCCCAGGCAGTAGACGACGTGGAGTGCGGATCCGCCCCAGACACCTTTCTGCCCGCAAGGGCACCTCCGAAACCGAGTCGATTTGTCCATCGCAGCCACGAGGAGAAGAAGACCGAAGTCTTTTTAGCAAAAAAACTTTTGATTTCGAACTTTCGAAGAATTAGGAACCAGTCTTAATCGCAGATCGTTAAAGAGGGAACCTGAGCTTCCAAGCGGTAAGGAAGATCTGGCGTCATGGGGCGGAGCCGAGAGTTTTACCACCCGGGTGGGTGGGAGGAGCCAGCTTGAAGACCTTCCGGCAAGATTTAAAGCGGCAAGGAATCTGCCAATAAGTGTGGATGAACAACATATCCATGTCCCTAGAACCTGTTTTTCTGGGAGCCTGGATATGTTGTTCATCCACACTCTTTGGCAGACTCCTAGCAGTTCTCCAGGAGGAGGGCGGCAAGGCGCACACCCCCCTACTTAGGGAACAGAGATTGGAGAACTGAGGCCCCAAAACCAGCATCCCGGCGTGACTCAAGGTCAGTGTGGTAGTGGATGATGAAGATGTTTGCTGACTTCCAGGTAGCAGCCCGACAGATTTCCTGGATAGGGATGTCCCTGGAAGCAGCCACCGATGCAGCAGTATGGTGGGTAGAATGAGCTCTTATCCCTGTGGGAGGCTCCTTGCCCACCAGCTCGTAGCACAGACCTGTGCATGATGTGATCCATCTTGTAATAGTCCGTTTGGCCACAGGTCTGTCAGAAGCGGCTTCAGCGGAGATGACAAACAGCTGGCAAACCTCTCCCCGAATTTCCTCTGTCCACTCCTTATAATAGGAGAGGGCTCGTCTCAGGTCCAGATATGGAGCCTGTATTCAGCCTCCGAGGTGTAATTAGGGTAGTATACTGGCAGAGTTAACACTTGGTTAAGGTGAAACTCTGACACCACCTTTGAAAGGAATTTCAGGTGGGGGCATAGGGACAACCTTGTCCCGGTGGAAGACCAGATAAGGGGAGTCCACCGAAAGTACCTGGAGCTCCCCTGTCCTTCTGGCAGACATGATAGCCACCAGGAAGACCGTCTTCCATGACAAGTGTAACAACTCACACATGTGCATTGGTTCAAATGGCTTGCCCATGAGCTTTGCCAGTACCAGCAGTAGATCCCACGGAGGTGGAGGTTCATGCTGCAGAGGGGATATGTGATCCAGGCCTTTGAAAAAGTGCCCAACCACTGTCCCCTGCACCAACGTCAGCTGACCGGCCCACACCTGGTAATCAGAGATGGCTGCCAGGTGCACCCTAAGGGTCGATGACCGTAGACCCCCTTTGGAAAGAGACCAAAGGTAGTCAAGAATGTTAGCCACTGAACAGGACAAGTGGTCCAGGCCCTTTCCCTGACACCAAATGGAAAACCTTTTCCATTTGAAGGCATAACATTTCCTGGTAGATTCCTTTCTGGATGCCTCCACCATAGTCTAGACATCTTCGGAAAGACCCAAAGCCTGGAACTCTAGCCGCGCAGGTACCAGGCCGTGAGGTGCAGGGATTGAAGTTCCTGATGGAGTACCTTCCCCTGGTTGAGTGATATCAGATCGGGCATGTTGGAAGTCGCTCTGGGTGTCTGCAGCTGAGGCTGAGGAGATCTGGATACCAGAACTGGTGTAGCCAGTCGGGTGCTACCAGGATCACTTTCGCCTTGTCCCTCCTCGCCGTGAAGAGCACCTTGTGGATCAAGGGAAATGGAGGGAAGGCATAGAGGAGGCCTGGGGTCCATGGCCTAGAGAAGGCATCCCCTGCAGTGAGCCCTGCTGAAGGGGGCGGGCATGAAACAGCCTCAGCTTGGTGTTTTCTCTGGAGGCAAACGGGTCCACCATCGGTTTGCCCTAGTGGGAGAACAGGCTGTACGCTACCTCTGGATGGAGAGACCACTCGTGGGATGTCTGGCCTAAGCGGCTGAAAGCATCTGCCAGATGGTTTGAGGCTCCTGCCACGTGGATGGCTAGGAGATCTGCCTCTAATCGGCTTACGAGGGTCCAGATACGGAGCGCTTCCCTGCACAGCAGATGGGAGTGCATGCTGCCCTGTTTGTTGAGGTAGTACATGGTCGTGGTATTGTCTGTCTGGACTTGAACCACTTGACCACGGAGTTGAGGAGCAAACGCTGACAGTGCCATTCTGACTGCTGTGAGCTCCAACAGGTTGATGCGGCATCAGGATTCCTCAAGAGTCCAGGGCCCATGGGCTCTTCTCCCCCGTGGGCTCCCAGCCCATGAGAGGCATCAGTTGTGAGGGACGACTGTCGGCTCGGGCAGACAAACAGGATCCCTTCCTGCAACCGGTCTGGGGCGGTCCACCATTGGAGAGCGTCCCACATCTTCTGGGTTACAGTGATCAGCTGGTCGAAATGACCATGGCGCTGAGTTCACTGGGCGGCCAGCTCCCATTGGAGGGGGCGCATGTGCAACTGGGCCCAACGGACCACTGAGGTGCACGCCGCCATGTTACCCAGAAGGTGTAGAAAGTCCCGGGCAGGGCACAGTTGCCCAACCAGAAATGATTGGGCAAAGGAGGAAAGAAGTTCTGCCCTGTCCACCGGGAGCCGAGCTCTGGCTTGACAAGAGTCGAGCTCTGCCCCGAAGAAGCCCATCACCTGAGAAGGGACGAGTTCCAACTTGGCCTCATTGATGAGGAAGCCGAGTTGAGAGCAGGTCTGGAGGGCCAGGTCCCTGGACCTCTCCACCTCTTGTTGGGTGGATCCTGCTAGGAGCTAGTCGTCGAGGTAAGGATAAATCCTGACTCCTGACGCTTGAGATGGGCTGCCACCACTGCAGTGCATTTGTTGAAGACCCGTGGGGCCGATGACAGGCCGAACGGCATGGCTCAGAACTCGTACAGGGTCCCTTCGTCCCTGAAGCGGAGGAACCGCTGATGGGACGGATGGATTGGGACGTGAAAGAATGCGTCCTGCAGATCCGGTGAACAGAACCACATGTTTTGCTCCAAGGATGGTATGATCTGGGACTGAGTGACACTCCGAAAGGTGTGTGACCTGAGATGTTAATTGAGGTCATGCAGATCTAGAAAGGGGCGCCGGCCCCCCGTCTGCATGGGCACCAGGAAGTACCTGGAGACAAAGCCTGGGTCTGCTGGAATATCCGCCACTGGAGCTCCTGCCTTCTTGAGGAGCTGAGCGATGTCGTCTCAGAGAGCCGATTGCGTCTGAGCGGATACTCTTTCCTCCCGAGGGGCGTGGGCTCGGCTTGGAGGGTACTGCTCGAATTCCAGAGGCAGTCCCTGACCGACCACTTCGAGAACCCACCTGTCCAAAGTGACAACAGACCAGGCAGAAAGGAAGTGGCGGAGCCGGCCCCAGAGCTGAGGTGACTGGAGAGGGGTTGACAGCCCCCACCCCATCACCAGGGGTTGAAAAATTTTGGGAGAGGCCATAAGTCCAGGACTTATGGCCCAAAAGTAACATAAGTCCATGGCAGGCATTGGCAAGTCACATTTTTTTTTCACCAACATCTTTACCAAAGCAAATCAATTGTTTTCTAATAATTATAGGAAGCAACAGGGACCCCTCTACAAGCCAAATTATTCGTAGCTTGCCGTCTGGACTCAAAATGGACTATATGCTTGGCTTTAAATTAAATTTCATAGTCCAGCTTGCATCTGTGAACCCCCATTTTTCCGTAGTCTTAATTATTACTCTCCTTTGGCTAGTTGAAGTCCTTTTTTATATTAAGATGGCCACAGTCACTGCTACAAGACAGACACAAACAGTCGCTGGGTCCACTTCAATATCTGAAGCTACTGTGTGATAAATGCTCTAATTTTATACACATAGTAGACGGGTGATTAAGCATTTATTTAAAACCTTAACTGGGAAAGGCACACTGTACTTTATGCACACAGTAGTTGTCATCCCCCTCCCACTGGCACGTCTCCCTGATCGCTTTCACTTTCTTTTACTGTAGTTCCTTTCTTTACTTCACTAAAACATGTTTCCCCTGCTCCTTCAGAAAACAGTACCTCCATTAAAGAATCTTTTTCCTACTTGCTGTACACAATTATTTCCTGTTGTAGAAGCAAATCAGCCACACCAAGGCTGTGGCACTTCGACAGAAACATTCAAAGAAATTAAACTCTCCGTCAGTATTTGCCCCTATTTATGGAAAAAAAAAAAAAGTACCTTCCTTTCACACAAATGCTATTTGTGTCCTTTTCCACCTCACCCTACACTCTCCGTATCGACTTAGCTGCACCACCGTTGCCTTCAAACCTCTGCCAGACTGAACAAAAGTAAAGCTGTGCTGTTTTGAGTTAAACAGTCTTAAACCCTTCTCACACACTCTGCAACTCCCGTTGCTCTCCTAACTGTGCTGAACAAAGTTATGATTACACTTCCAGCCTTCTTGTTTTTTAAAAAAATGCACTCCTTACTACATAAATGACAAATGGAACTGGCATCCATGCAGCATGATGTTCTTCCCTGAAAATGAAACAGCCATATTCTTCCTTCTCGACTTCTGCTCAGACCCTTCATGCCTGTCCACATAAAATTACGCGCGATTCCCGATATGGCTGGTCTGGGACCAGTGTTACGGTAGCTCTGCCTATCCTCTCTCTCTCTCTCTCCTGCTCTCACGAGTAGGCGTGGATATCTCACGCAGGCAACCAATCAGGAAAATGGATCAGTGTAGCTGTTGTACAGCTCGGAAGCCAGCATCGGAATGTCACGCTCTGGGCAGGGGAGGGTGGAGTTGCAGTTACAGGTCTGCGTATGCGCTGTCAAAAGTAAATATAGCCAAGTCCATCGGACTTAAATTGGCTGTAGTGTGCAAGTCCTACGGCGCTTTCTGTGGGTCCCGGACCTCGGACTTGGGGAATTTTCAACCCCTGATCACTGAGCAGGCTTGGAGGAGGAGGCTCCAGGACCTGAACCTCGGCCTCCTTTACGAGCCTGTTGGGGTCCAGGCTTGAGCCAGGGGTGCCAAGCTTGAGCCTGCTGCTGATGCTGGTGCTGCTATCCACCTTGAAACGAGGACTGCTGAGCCACAGGGGAAGAATGCCGAAAAGGTTGTTTCTTTTTCTTCTGCTGGTTCTTGCTCAAAGAACCCTTGGCAGAAGTAGCATCCAGAGTGGCATTGGACTGCTCAGTGCGCTGAAGGTGACCAGCCGCTCCTGGCCCGAACAAGTCAGTCCTGAGGAAGGGCACATCCACTAGTTTGTGCTAGGTATCCGCCGGAAAGGAGGAGAGCCACAGCCGAGGCCTGCGACGAGGGGCAACTGCGGCAGCCATCAAGGGGGCACAAGAATCCCCGATGTCCAGGGCTGTTTGAAGCTGCTGTTTGGTGACAGCTCAGCCCTGATCCCGGACCTGCTTGACTGTGGTCTGCATATCCATGGGGAGGTGTGGGAGGACTTCATCCAATGACCCTAAAAGGGTGTGAGGGAAGTGTGCCATGATGATGGCCGAACTTGCCTGACGAAGGCCCAAGGAGGAAGCCACATAGACCTTCCTGGCTGAATGGTCCAGAAGCTTGGAGTCTTTATCAGGAGGTTGATCAGTGTCGGCAGAACTGCCAGTATGCCTGAACACAGAGGCAGTCACCAGGCTCTCGGCTGAAGGGTGTTCTGTGAACCCCGCAAGGGACCCCATGGGCACCACGTACTTGTGGGCCATGCGGGCAGACGGAGCTGGACAAGAGGCAGGGCACTGCTGGACCGACAATAGCCTCAGCCACAGGAAAAGCCTCTGTCGGGGTATCCCCTCTCTTAAGGATGTCCATAAGAGGGTACTGTGCCTTTTTCTGGATTGGCTCCAGGGGCATCCCTGTAGGTTCAGAGATGGGGTGAAGGCTCCCTTGGAAAGACGAGAGACCTTCCTCCGTCTCTAGGCCAACGGTTGATTCATCATCCCCTGGATGTGACTGCAAGCCAGTGACGTCAGAATCCGAGGAATCCGGATATAATGACCTACCGCCCAGGTCACCTTCAACTCGCCGAGGGCAGTCCGGGGTGACCGTAACTGACAATCGCAGAGGAAGCCCAGTGTCTGGTCTATCTTTCTTGGTAGGAGACCCTCCAACAGGCTGTTTGGGTGGTGGTTCCACCACAATCGGTGGAGACCGTTTTGGGCCGAACCGGTGGTTTTGCCGGCTCTGCAGGCAAAGGAACTGAAGTAATCAGCTCCGAAGGAGTCGGCTTCTGCCTAGGAGGCAAAAGCCAGGTAATGGCTGGTGTAGAAACAGGGGTCCGCTTGTGCCCAGTCAAAATTAGCTGTTGCCACATGAGGTCCTCATAGTGCCGACGGAGTTGCCGCCAGAGCCTCTCCTCGTCCAAGGAGGACGAGGACGACTGATGGCGTCGCCTCTTTTTTGAGCGTTTATGGCTCTTCCTCGGCCTGTCAGATGAGGGGGTTCCGAAACCTCGATTGAGATCGGACGGGCCGACTCGGTTGCTCGGGAGACACCAGCGGGACCGGTGAATTCCTGGGATCAGGAACCACTTTTTGGATTGGAGTCCCAGCAGGCTGGGTCTCGTCATCTGGAAAGACCAGATTTGGGGTTTGATCGAGGGAATCGTCGAACAGAGTCTGCGATATCAAATCAATAGGATCGATCACGATTTTGACCTCGTCGATAGATAATTTGGTCAACTGACTAGACTGCAAAGCCAAAAAACCAGCGGCCGAAAAAGCGATCTTGACCGAAGTCGAGACCGCATGCTCCTGGGACCGAGATCTGTCCCGCTCCCAAGAACGTCTCCATCGAGACGAAGACTCTCCCGGATCCTTCTGCTGCTTATGGGATCGAGAGGAGTGTGATCCCGCAGGTGCCTCTCCCTTGGTGGGGAGAGACTGGCACAACTCTCAGAAGGGACCCAAGAAGGTGGAGCCCAGGTTGAGCGGAACGAAGAAGCTCTGAGAAGACTGAGCAGCACGGGCCACTTCCTTCTCGAATGCTTGCATGTGTTCCAGTTGTTCGGCGGATCTCGCAGCCGCAGAAACTGCCCATCGAGCCTCCTTTGATTTCACCAGTGGATTCCTCTTCTCCAGCCTCCCCAGCTTCAGGCGTGTGAGACGGTCGTTCGAGGATGTTGGGATGAAAAGCAAGACACAGGTCGCATTTTGAGGTGTCATGGTCGAGACCGAGGCAGTAGACTCGTGTGGTGTGGGGATCAGTGTGCGACATTTTCTGGCCACAAGGGCACCGACGAAATCGTGAGGAAGACTTGTCTTCCATTATCGAAGCCGTGAACTTGCAATCGCTAACAAGAACAATGCGAATTTTCAGAATAACCGAAGGTTTGAAAGCCAGTGCCTACAAGATGCGTGAGCACGAGGGAGGCAACCTGAATCTTCCAGCAGAAAGGAAGATCTGGCTTCATGGGGCGCAGCCGAGGTATATACCACCCGGGTGGGTGGGAGGAGCCAGCTTGAAAACTTCCGGTGAGATTTAAAGCAGGGGACATGCCAAAGTGTGTGGATGAACAACATACCCACGCTCCTAGAATCTAAGATTCAGGACAAGTTAAGGGCGGGGTAAGCAATTACAGGGTTCCCTCACAGTCCGAGCATATAGGGTCTTGAAGGAATTCAGACTGATGGGGCCGCTCAGTTTCAGTAATTTTTGTACTTTATTCCACTGGGACGGCAATATGAAGCTAATTGCCGCTCTGCCAAAGTGGGAGGAAACCTTGGGAATACATAACGCAATGTATGATGAACTTCTTAAGGCATATGCTCGTGGCTCACTTAGTGGGAGACAGTCAGTTATATATTGAGGAAGCTTCTTAATGATGGCTCTGTAGGTCTAAAGGGCTGCGTTTCTAGTACGCCTAAACAAGAGGGAGGACCACCCTACAGCTTCATACGAGAAACAATGGTGGGTAGAGAGGGGTAGACCAGTAATAAACCTGATGGTTCTGTGGTAGAGCGTATCCAGTTTGACAAGAGAGGCTTTTGGGCAATGACTATATAGGAAGTCTGCATAATCAATCAGCAAGAGAAAGGTAGTTTGGACCAGCCGCATCTTCGCATCTTTGGTGAGGAACTAATTAATTCTGGAGAATAGCCCCAGCCTCTGCCTCAGTTTCTTTAATAAGTCCTCGACATGCTCCACGAATGAGAGATTATGGTCTAACCACACTCCTGAATATTTAAACTTTGAGACAAACTCCAGTTTCTCTCCGAGAACTGTAGTGATCTGAGGTAAAGCTGCAGTACTGGCTGGGTTCCTACGCGACTATAGGGCGAGAAAAGCATTACTTTTGTTGCATTTAAGAGAAGTTTTTTGCAGAAAAGCTGGTTCTGCAGTTGGTTAAATTCCTCCTGAAAGTCTGCACAGGCGGCTTCAGGTGTCTGACAACTTTTATCTATAACTGTGTTGTCAGTGAACAGGTGTACGTTGGCCCTGCTAATGCTATCATCGATATTATTAACATAGATAGCAAATAGTAGTGAGCCAAGTATTGATCCTTGCAGCACTCCCCTCAGAAGAGGTTTGAGTGGGGAGAGCTTACCTTCTGCCTTGATTTGCTGGCTTCGTCCTACATGGTAATCAGTAAACCAGTGCATTGAAACTGAGTCAAGACCTATACTCTTCAGAGAAAAGAGAAGCAGGCTATGATCCATGGTGTCAAAGGCCTTGCTAAGGTCTAAAAATACAGCACAGACAGTTTCTATTGTCCAGTTCTTGGTGCCAATCATTGGTTACTTTGGCAAGGGCTGATATGGTGCTGTGTTTTATTCTGAAACCAGATTGCATAGGGTTTACTAGATTCTTGGATTCAAGGTAGCTCCTGAGTTGGTTGCTCACTATCTTTTCCAGGAGTTTCGACAGAATTGGAAGGAGATCTATTGGTCTATAATTGTTAAGGTCGCAAGGATCCCCTGATTTGTACAAGGGGATGACGTGCAATTTTCCAAATCGGGTGAATGATCCCTTGGGACAATAAGTTGAACAGATGGGTGATAGGAACAGCTAGAACATGATAGGCAATTTTAAGGAAATAGGCATCTAGAGAATCGGCACCGGCGCTTTTCTTAATGTCCAGCTGAAGCAGCAAACCTTTAACTTCTTTCAGTGACACAGGTTGCAAGGAGAAGCCAGATGCAGGGGCGGGAGTGTCAATGCCTTGTGCACTTAACTGGGAGCAGACCATGGATGCAGGAGAGTTGTCAAAGGCAAGACCAGCGGTGGCAAAATGATTGTTAAAGGAGTCTAAGATCCCCATTTTATCACAGATAGTAGTATTCCCTGAGATAATCTTTGGTGGCAGGGAATTGCCAGGCGTGTCCAGCCATGTCCTTAATTGTCTTCCAGAATTTAGAGGAACACTTTGCTGCAGAATCCAGTTCATTGAGATAGAATGCAGCCTTTGCTTCCCTAACCATTTTAGTACAGGTGTTCCGTGCCTTTCTGAACTGACACCAATCTGTGTCTTGCTTGGTTCTGTGTGCCTTTTTCCAAAGCTTATCTCTAGCAAGCAATGCTGATTTCAGCTTAGCGGAGAACCAATGACAGGTTCTGTTTCTCACACAGATTTTTACCATGGTGGCATACTTACTTAGAGCCCCAGCCAGTAGGCTATGGAAGGTGTCATATGCTGAGTTTACCATGTTAGCTAAGTAGAAATCCTGTCAGCTCATAGATATAGGCAGCCATATCGAAGTTACGACGGGTACTTTTAGAGGTAAATTTAGCTATTGGTCCTGTGTGATGTAATGATCTGACCGCAGCAATAAAGCAATGGTCACTAACATCCGCAAAGAAGGTTCCAGCATGTGAAAAGAAATGAAGCTTATCAACTAGTATAACATCTAGCAATGTACTATTACTCTGGTTCCTTTTGTTTGGACGTGTAGGTTCACGGATTAATTGTTCCAACCCAGGCGAGTCACAGAAGGTGTTAAGAGGTGTAGTGGTCTTGGAGAACCAGTCGAAGTTGAGATCCCCTAGGATAATTTCAAGGTTCCCTTTCTCTAAAATGGAGCCAAGATGTGTAAGAAGCAGTATACCAGCAGATGGAGGTCTGTAACAACCTGTTACCCTGAGAGCAAGGGAAGTAGATGACTCGATCTTAAGGGTCAAGCATTCAAATTCATTCTTAACAGAGGTTGAACCAAGACAGGACGTTGTGTATCTTTCCTTGGCATAAATTGCCACTCCACCTCTCCTAGTCGGCCTATCTGTTCTAAATAACTTATAGGAAGGAATGCTAACCTCACTGTTGTGGGAGGCTGGCCTAAGCCAGGATCTGGAGATCACCAGAACATCTAGCAGAGTATGGCTAATCCACACCTGGATCATAGTAAACTTTTTTAGAAGACTGCGGATATTAACATGCCAAAAGCTCATGCCTCTAAGACTTGCAGTATCAGAGGGTGATGTAAGGGCTGCAGTGGGACCAGGGTTTAACTCAATATTACCAGAGCATAACAGGAGATGTAGTAAAATCTTTGTTAAGGCAGCAATAGTTAATTTGAGTATCCTAGCCCTAGTTTGCCTACAAGGCTTGTCATCTTGGGTTTGCCGATCGCCACCCCTAGAGGTGAACTGACCTAGAGCCAAGTGAACCAATACCCTGGCCATGAAATGCAGGGATAGACTGGTGCTATAGCGAAAGGGAGGTATAACTTGAAAAGGGGGGTCAACACAGGTACCACCACGAGGGGTACCCTGGGTGTAAGCTGATAGTTGAGGTAACTGATGGGCACATAGATAGCTGTAGGGCGATTTTTTTTTTTTTTTTTTTTTTTCCAGTATACAATCTACTGAAGGGTCGTATTCTTCTTGCTGTGAGGAGGGTTTCTGCCAGTAGAACACCACCGGTACAAAAGAGAGGATAAACAGAAGCGATAGCAATGGGAATCCCTGCATGGTTGGGCACACATTCTCTGGAATTACGGGAGGCTTTTGCCAGGAGATAAACTTAAAGCGTAAGCCCCCCTAGAGGTACAAGAGTCCAGCAATAGTGGAGCACCTACAGGCTCGAAGTTATAATACTAGAGACGCAGAGTTTAGGAGAATCTTTAAAGAGCCGCAGTGAAGGGGGTAGAGCAGAGCGATGCCTGTATTGGCTGGCGACTGCCACAGTGGGAGTACCTATAAGGCAGGGAGGATGCCTGGGTTGGATGGCAACTGCCACAATGGGTGTTCTTTTTAAAGGGGTGGGGTGAGGGCATATTTAATAACTGGAGGAAGTGGGGGATGGGAGAGTGGGCGCAGAATTAGCGGCTTTTGCCGTACATTGCTTGCCAAGAGTCCGGTTTTAGGGTCTTGGGCGGCGGCTGTGGAAGCGCCGACCACTCGGTGTCAGAGTTTCCCCTCGTCTGTGGGGCAGGGAGCCCCTGGAAAGCTTGTCCTCGGCTGGGGAGAGAAAGAAGAGGTCAGATTTAAATGCTGGCCATGGACAAATGGCCGACTGCATCAGAGGGAGAACTGAATTATCAAGACAAAGAAATGTGTATTGCTTTGGCGCCTAAAGTCTGGCGACAGCACACAGATTCAGAAGCCAGAGCCGGAGATTGCTCGCGTTCCGATTGGTTAGCGGCTTTTGTCGTATCTTGCTTGCCAAGAGTCCAGGCTTAGGGTCTCGGTCGGTGGTTGTGGAAGCACCGACCGCCCGGTGTCTGAGTTTCCCTCGCCTGTGGGGCAGGGAGCCACTGGAAAGCTTGTCCTCGGCTTGCTTGCTTGTTCGTAGTCAACTGAAAGTTCGGCTGCAGTCCAGTGGGCTGAAGTGCTGCACACTCAAGCAGACTAAATAGACCATATGGCCTGTATCTGCCGACAATTTTGTATGTTCAGAAGAATACATAAAATCTGAAGAATTCTTTCCTTCTCTTGCAGCCACTGGCCTTCAGTGTCTGTTGGTAGTTGATCTTGTCTTGTCAAGAGAATGTCCAAAAGCAAAGTGTCCTCAGAATGCTCTGTGGAGGGTCTTAAATACCTGTGGTCCAAGGCAGTCTGTAAGTCTTGGTCTGGTCCTACCTTTTAGGCCAGTAGATGTCACTGTTGCGCTTTCCCCCAAAATTCTTAAGGGACTCGTACCTTTGTTATTCAGACTGTCTTACAATTCCAATATCCTGCCAGTTAACCAATGTAATTATACCATGACAGTTTCCTGGAATCTAGCACTGTGCTTTGAAGTGTAAAGTTGTTGTTTTTTTATGACAGGGCTAGCTGTTAACATCTCCTGAGTTTATAACCCTTTTCCTCTTTAATAGCTACTCCAGTGCTGTCTTCTGAAGCTTCCAGGCTTTTCTAGTGACACATTTTATTACTGGTGATAAATTTAGGACCTCTTTGTTAGCCAGGAAAGCACTTTTGAAATTCAATTTGCAGCTTCCCTGGAAAAAACAGTTTCTCTTGGGTCACAGGGAATTTGCAGACCTTTGAAAAAAACCAATCCATTCCCTTGTTCCATGTGACCCTTGTATCCATTATTCCTTGTGGCATTTTAAACATACACAAAGTATAACAGAATATAATACCATATATATGTACATTTATTTATTTAGTTTTTATTTATTTAGTTTTTGTTTACCGGGTAAGTACACTAGACAAGTTTTATGCCTATTTTCAGGAACGACCCGGGAGAGTACAAAAGGGTACAACAGGTACATTGATACAGTAATTGGTTCAGACGAATACATTCAGGTACAAAAACAGGAGAAAAGACAATTTTTACAGTTTTTACATTTACGTGGAAGGTACACCCAGATACAGTGCTGGGGCAAGGTATAAGTTAGAGATAAATTCAGTGACCAACAGGGCTGGTGAGGATTATGAGCATGGTAACATCATAGCGTCGGTCAAGCAAGGGAGGGGGGATTTGGACGAGGACATAGCGCAAGAGTGGTGACGCCAGAGCAGGAGAGAAGAAGCCGCCACCAGTGGACACCGGGAGGCTGAGGAGGCTTAGGACATTCACAGCGAGAAGCCACCTTAAGATGATCCCACAGGGAGGTCCGGAAACTCTTGTGAGAGGAGGCAGTACGGACTCTTTCAGGAAAGGAGTTCCAGAGCCTGGGGCCATGGACAGCAAAACTCCAGTCCCCCATGTTGGTACGGGAAGTAGGTACACTTAGTAGGCCGGGGCCTTGGGATCTAAGCAGGTAGGGGGAGAGGTCAGCAGGAGCAAGAACCGGGCCAGTTCGGAGGGGTGCGGAGCTAAGTACTTTACTCACGAGGCACCCAGTGCTAAAGTTAAGGTGGATTGAGCGGGATAGCCAGCCAAGCTTCTCATGAGAGCTCGCAGTGATGGGTGAGGCGGGGGGCTGCCAGGGCAAAACGACAGATGTTGTTGTACGTTGTGCTCCACTTGCTTAGGAGGGTCTTAGAAATATGAGCAAATATGAGGGAGCCATAGCTGAGGGAGGGAAGTAGTACTCCCCTGGCAAGAGCTAAGCGACATCTGACTGGCATGGGCATAGCTCGCCACAGACTTTGTCAGAAAATGTGTTAGTCCACCAGTGTTCACGTTTAATTACCAAGTGGCCATTATAATATTAAAAAACGATCAGAAAGTCATCGCCCATTGACAATAATGGAGTGTGCCCCTGTGCTTTCCCTAACATCTCATCATCACATTAATGGGGGTGGGGCGTGGGGAGCACTTGGAACCGGGAAGTCCTTGGGACCCGGTTTGTTGAATTTTACAGGCGTTATCATTTTTTATCTTTTGGATTATTTTCTGGCATTTTAACAATATCTGCATGCTGTGGAGGTAAAGCACGTATATATCAGGTGCAGGGGCTGAGATTGGTAATTCGCTTTAAATTAACTTTTGGAGACAGTCCAAATTAGAAAGCTGACCGTTTCTCCCATTATAATGCTTTTTAGTTCTGACGCTTCAATCAGCGTGTAATGTTTCGGTTTTAAATAAACAGTTGCAGTTTGTTGGCATGAAAAATGTGTGGGTACTCTGTTTATTATTTTAATGTTTTCTTTCCATTTTAATCTTATGGTTGCCCATACACTATAAAAGATTGTGTATGAACAACCCTACACATACAAGGCTGTGATTGAATCTCGAGGTTTCTGGGGTAAAAATAAACTTTTCTAGCTGTGCTCCCATGGTTTCTTGTTACCATGGAAACCTCTCGATTTAAACACAGTCTTGTTGTGTATGGTTGCCCATACACAGTTTTTTATATGTAGCATGATTGCACGTTTTTATATGTGAGCGATGATGGGCAGGCCTCCCAGAGTAATCACTTTAGTACAAAACCAGTTGGAGCTTTTTTCTTGCCAGGTCTCCCACCTCTATGAGCACTTTTGCATATATAGGTATTCATAAATTATAGTTTATGGTAGAACAATGTTCTGCATTCAAATCCATACTTGGAACAGCCTTGTGCTGCACTAGCGACGACATGATGTTGTGCTGCACTGAGTACGACACTAGTGCAGCACAACTGCGATCATTGTCACATATGCACGATGAAGCGGCTACGGTGGTGAGGAAGTGAGCTGCGTTGTAATGAACCGCTGCAGTTGCACCAAAGTAAGACATTTTCTTCGTACCGGGAGACCTGTTTTGAGGCCAAGGAGTGCACTTATGGTTGCCCATACACTATAAAGGATTGTGTATGAGCAACCATATACATAAACGGCTATTTTAAAATCTCAAGGTTTCCATGGTAACGAGACCTCTTCGAGCTGCGCTCTCGAGGTCTCCTGTTACAACGGAAACCTCTCAATTGAAAAATAGCCTTGTTATGTATGATTGCTCATACATAATCCTCTATATTGCAAGTGAGGAAGCTGGTGACATTTTTTTCTTTTTAAAGAAGGAGCAATAATGAAATGTGATTTTTAAATTAGAATTTATAGGCTAAGGAGTTGACAGTGTCTTAAGTGCCTCATCATTTAAGATGTTTGGAAACGTATAAAAATATGAAATTCAGTGGAAAACGGTTTGTCACTTTAAATGGTATTAACAGGTTAAATAAAGGTTGAATTCCATAGAAACATTGAAATATAGAAAATGTTTACAGTCCGAAAAATACCGGAGACTACTCTGTGTAGTCTGCATTGTTTCTACCTGTGCATGCCCCGTCAGCCTAGCACTGTGCACATGTAGCTGGAACCCCTAGTGATAACTCTGCCTCGCCCCTCCCTTTGTCCTCTCCTCCCATCCAGTCCATATCAGCCACTTACATTTGTTCCATCCCCTCTTGAAGCCCTCCACGTTTCCATTTTCATAATTTCCTTGGGCAACCTGTACCACTTCGCCACCTCTCTTTCCGTGAAAAAATGTTTCCTCAAATCCTTTCCAAACCTCCTTCCTCTCAGCTTGTACCCATATCCCCTTGTGGTGGGCCACCTCTTGAGGCCTAAAGAGCTGCTGGCAATCTGCCTTGTTTATTCCTTTGAGAAACGTGAATGTTTTATTATGTCACCTCCCTTCTGGACTTCAGCAAGTACATATTAAGACTACTCAGGTGCATCTTTGTAAAATTTTCCCTTGCTGCTCATAAATCATTTTGTCACCCTTCTCTGCACAGACTTCAGCCAGTCCTTGAGTGGGGGCTCCAGAACTGCTCAAAATATTCCCAAGTGTGGTTACACCACAGATCTGCACAGGGACAGAATCGCATTCCCATTCCTACTGGAGAACCCCACCCCCAGCACCACTCCCTATGCAGTCCGCATTCTGTTTGCGCTCCTTCCTATATGTCTTATTGGCCTGAGCCTTGACCTTAAGTTTTCTGCTTTAATCACTCCCATGTTCGGGCTGTTCTTAACACATCCAGGCAAATACTTGGTTTAGGATTGTTCCTAATAATAAGTATGAATTAGCATTTTTTAACATTGAGCCTGAACTGCACTACCCCGACCACTGTTCTAACTTCCCTAGATCCCTTTTCACGCCCTGACACACCCTCATCACTGTCGACTTTCCCACACAGCTTAATATCATCCTCAGACTGTGACAGATCCAGCCTTCTCTTGTGTCTTAGATGAAAAAGGTAAAGGGAACCAGTCTTAAGACTGATTCTTGGGGCACACTGCTAGAGACTCCCATCTCTCCTGAGTTCCGTCTATCTAGCACTATGTTTGGAGTCTTCCCCCCCCCAACTAGTTTTCTATATACCTTGTCAGTCCCGCCCCCAGCCTCCCTAACTTTTTCATTAGCTTTTTTGCAGCACTGAGTCAAAGGCCTTGCTGAAATCCAAATATAGGATGTCAGCAGCCTGACCATTATCCACTGCCCACATCACTATATAAAAGAAATCAATGAGTTTTTGTCTGGCAGGAATGCCATGCTGCCTTCTGCCCTGTAGATTGTTTGCCTTTAGGAACTCCACTGTTTGCTCCTTTAAGAGGATCTCGAGCAGTTTGCCTACAGTGGAGGTCAGACTCAATGGTCTGTAGTTCCCAGGGTCGTCCTTGTCCTCTCCATTGTGGAGTGGTACCACATCTGCCCCCCCCCCCATCAGTCTGTCAGGACCACTCTTGCCAGTGAACAGTTGAAGATGTCTGCCAGAGGGACAGCCAATACTCGTCTCATTTCTTTTATTACCCTGTTGTGCAGCCTATTTTGGCCTGGGAATTTGCTGACTTTCAAAGCACCAAGACGTTTGAGTACCCTGTCTGCGGAAATATGCCACACCTCTAGCCTGTGTAGCCTTTGTCACACCACCTTCTGACAACAGACCATCCATTTCCCTAGTAATAATTCAGCAGAAGTACTTGTTAAGTACAGTCATCTTTCCCAGGTCATCCTTCAACCATTACATAGAAACTAATGGCAGATAAGGGCCACTTGGCCCATCCAGTCTGCCCTTTTTTGTTGTGATTGCATTCGCTGCAGACCCTTCTAGGTTTGCGGCATGTCTCTTCCATCCTTTTCCTATCCCTTATGATTCCCTTGTGCCTATCCTAGACTTTTTTTTGAATCCCACTGCTGTTTTTGCCCCCACTACCTACACTGGAAGGCTGTTCCAGGCATCCACCACTCTTTCTGTTAAGAAGTATTTCCTTGCATCTCTCCTGAACGTACCTCCCTCCAGTTTCATATCATGAGCCTTTGTTCTAGAGCACCCTTCCTCTGAAAAAATGTCTCCCACCTGTACCTTGTTCACTCCCTTGGGGTATTTAAATATCTTGATTATATCCCCCAGAGTGCATGTTTAGTTTCTTTAGCCTCTCCTTGTAGGGCTTTTGATGCAGACCCTGAACCATCTTGGAAGCCCTCCTCTAGACCGCCTCCACTCTGTCTATGTCTTTCCTGAGATGTGGTTTCCAGTACAGGACACAGTACTCCAGGTCGGATCTTACCAATGACCTATATAGGGTGTCGTCAAGGCACAGGTCAGGAAGCATAGAGAAAACCCAGGAGTAGTTGGAAAATTCCACAAAACTGTTTATTTGTAGTTACAGGAACATAAGATAAAATAAACCTGTTCAGAATAACTATATACAGTAGCAAAATAAAAATTCTTGTAAAAAAAAAAAAAAATCTCTCTTGCAGCTCAGCTTAGTTGTTTCTATAACCCTTTTTCAACCCCCGTCCTTTGCAAGCATCCTGTTCTTTGTAAATTTCAGGAGCTGCTAGAACATTGAAAAGTTCCTGAGGTCCCCACAGCAACTGCAAAAGGCTCAGGCATTTGCACCCAAGTAACCTGTAGCTTTTTACAGTTATCTCAAATTATAAGTATATACATTTCAACAGTAACACAATTTTCTAAGCAAAAGTGATCCCAATATCAGCTACATTTCCTTACATTGATTCTCATATATTTTATATTAGATATAGATATGCAAGGGAGAAAAAACATACAGCAAGAGAAAACAGAGAGACAGTGAGGCAAAGGATTGCGAGACTGTTTGGGTTGATCAAGTCCAAGGTCTCCCAGGAAAATTTGGTTGCACAACCAGACTGAGAAGAGAGAAAAGGAAAGAATACAGATCCTTACATTTATACACTTTCTCCATAACAAATGGGACAGGGTCCTAGTCTACCCTGTCACATATATCCCCTTCTTTAAGAGGGAACTTGTTTTATTAAACAGGTTTCCAAAACTTTATGTTCTCTACTAACATTTTCTACTTTCAGAAATTAAGCACATTTGCATCCATTTTTTAACAGTATAGCAAAAAGTACAGTTCAAACCATACATTATTTTTTGGGGTTTTTTCAACCATCAGAACCCTCAATTCCTGATCCATATCTTGACAGAAAATCGGCATTGCTATTCTCTTTACAAGATTTGTTAATCATAGAGAATTTAAATGGCTGTAGTGCCAGGTACCACCGTGTAATTCTAAGATTTTTATCTTTCACCTGGTTAAACCAACAGAGAGGATTGTGATCAGTTACAAGAACAAAGTCAGTTCCTAGTAAATAAAATTTGAGGGACTCCATGGACCACTTTGCTGCTAAGCACTCCTTTTCGATAGTGGAGTACCTTTTCTCTCTGTCATGCAATTTCCTACTTGCATAAAGAATTAGGGTTACCACCTGTCCTGATTTTCGCAGGACAGTCCTGATTTGGGCAGCTGTGTCCTACAAAAAAACATGAAAAATACTACATGTCATGACTTTGTAGGAGAAAAAATATTTTCTAACTTTCCACTGAATGTTGCAGAAAACTATAACATGTTAACTAAAATACCTTAAAATGATAAGAAACAGTAGAAGCAACTAAGAAACTACAATACTTGGCCTTAATTCTGATTATATAGAGAGAAAACAAGTCTGTTGCATCGGTCGAAGTTACATATTGTCCTGCGAAAAATCATGTTTCAGTAGGAAATGTCCCACTTTGGGCTTCTTAAAAGGTGGCAACTCTACAAAGTATAGGATGCTGAAAATAGAAAATAGTTAAAAATCTACGTTTCGACCTTAGGTCTTCTTCAGGAAATATCTAAAAGAGAATTTTTAACTCTCTTTTCTATTTTCAGCGTGCATTTAATATAACCATTTTGTTTTGCTTTTAGACCACATGCTGATGCAGCGCCTTGTTTTTTTTTTTTTTACAAAGAATAGGATGTTCTTTCCCATCTATATTTTGGCTTAGGACTATACCTAGGCCTACCTCGGGATGCATCTGTTTGTAGCACAAATGGTTTCTCAAAGTCTGGGCTTCTTAAAACAGGTGCTGAACATAATGCAGCCTTTATGGCTTGAAAAGCTTCATCACACTCTGGAGTCCATTTCACATTATTTGTGTACCATTTCTTTGTGAGTTCAGTGAGGGGAGTAGCTAACTCGGCAAAGTTGGGAACAAATCTCCGATAATAACCAGCCAGCCCTAAAAATGACCTGACATGTTTCTTTGTTTTAGAAATCTCTGGTTTGACTTCTCCATTTCCTAACACATAGCCCAAATATCTAGTTTCCTGCATGCCCAGTGCACATTTAGTAGGATTAATTGTCAGACCTACATTTCTGATAGCTTGAATAACTGCTCGTAGGTGTTCTACGTGATTTTTCCAGTCTGGACTGTACACCACGACATCATCCAGGTACGCAGCACAATAACCAGCGTGAGGGGATAAAATTAAATCCATGTACCGCTGGAATGTAGCTAGCGCACCACGTAAACCAAAGGGCATGGTGGTGAACTGATATAATCCTATAGGGGTGACAAATGCAGTTTTATCTCTGGATTCTTTAGCTAAAGGTATTTGCCAGTAACCCTTGGTGAGATCGAGGGTACTGATATACTTTGCACTCCCTAGTCTGTCCACCAAATCATCTATACTGGGCATAGGATAACTGTCAAATTCTGATACTTGATTAAGTTTCCTGAAATCAAGGCAGTCTAACACCCCCTTCTTTTTTGTTTGCAATTACCATGGGAGATGACCAAGCCCTTCTTGACTCTTCAGTGATGCCCAGTTCTTTCATTTTTTGTATTTCTTTAACCACATCAGCTTTTAACTGCTCTGGCAACCTGTATGTCTTTTGCCTAATAGGACGAATATTCTTTGTCACTATTACGTGCACGACCCAGTACCATGGTAAAAGTAGTGTTAAATGTCTTTAGCACATTACGAATGTCTGCAGTTTGTTTTGAAGTTAAGGAAACATTCACCTTTACAGCATCAGCATTTACAGTTTGTTCCAGTCTATCATAAGCTACATCAGTATCTTTCTTATCAGTTTCTGTTAAAACTAGCAAGGCAGCTTTTGGCATTTTTTCAACCCATTTCTTGAGGACGTTAGCATGATATATCTTAAAAGGATTTTTCTTGTCGGGGGTCTCAGTCTCATAGTTAACAGTGCCAGTACGTCTGTGAACCTTGTATGTTCACAACAACTTTCATTAACAACTTATTTTCTGTTGTGGGTAACAGTAGCAAAACCTTTTCACCTGGCTTGAAAACTTTTTCTTTTACCCCATGGTCATAATATACCTTCTTCTGGTTTTGAGCCTCTTCCTTATTATTATGGGCAATTTCAACATGTTTTGTCAGCTTCTTTCTTAGGGCACACATATAAGAAGATATAGATTGTTTCTGAGTGAGGTTATCTTCCCACATTTCTTTTATCACATCCAGTGTCCCTCTTGACTGCCTACCATATAGCATTTCAAATGGTAAAAACCCTGTTGATGCCTGTGGCACTTCTCTGTAAGCAAAAAGTAGGTAAGGCAAGTATTGGTCCCAATCTTTCTCTTCCCCTTTTACAAATCTTTTTAACATGCGTTTTAGGGTTTAGTTAAAATGTTCAACATGACCATCTGTCTGAGGGCGATAGGGGAGGTTCTTATGGCAGTGATATCTAGCAGTCTGTACAGCTCTTTAAGCAGTGCAGCACCAAAATTACTACCCCCGATCAGTATTAATTTCTTTAGGTATGCCCACTGTGCTGAAAATTTTGGCTAGCTCTGCTGCAACTTTTGGGGCTGTAACAGTACGCATTGGAACTGCTTTTGGGTATCGAGTAGCATAGTCGCATACTACCAGGATAAATCTCTTACCCTTTTTACTTTTGTCTAAAGGACCAACCACATCCATTGCAATTCTCTCAAAAGGTACATCTATTAAGGGTAGGGGTACCGGGGCACCTTGTATTTTCTAGTGACTAGGGCTACTTTCTGACACTTGGCACAGGAATTACAATAGGTACCAACATCTTCATGAATTCCTGGCCAGTAAAATCTATACAGCGGTCTGGCAAGGGTGTGATCCCTCCCTGAGTGACCAGCCATAGGACTATCATGTGCTATCTATACAATTCTGTTCTATACTTCTGTGGTATAACCAATTGTTCTATCTGTTCCAGTGTCTGAGGTTTAACCCAAGCTCTGTACAGTAATCCCATTACATTTTTTAAACATTGGTCCACCCTGTTTTGGTTTTACCCCTAACTGCTTGAAATAACTCTAGAGAGAAACATTGTTCGCTTGCTCTGAAAGAAAATTACAATCAGTAATCAGTTTAGTTTCAGCATTTTAATATTTTAACCCTTCATGTCCATCAGTCATTTGTTGCCATAGTTTCTTCAGGCTTCATCTTTCCTGGCTTTCCGGATCTTGGAGCTGTGCTCAAACAAGTCTGAATCAAAATCAGTGAAAGGAAAAGTATCCCCACCATCTGAAATTTTCTTTGCCTGAGCTCTTGTCACCACAGCTGCTGAAACATCAGGACTTACTCCCTCTTTGATCAGTTCAGTAAATTCTGGAAAGTCATTTCCAATAATCACAGATACAGGTAACTTTGGTACAACCCACACTTTCATTTGTTGTGACACACCCTTAACGGTCAGAGTCACTTGGGTGGTGGAATAGTATCGAGTGTCCCCATGGATGCAGATGACACCAGTACCTGGTCCCTTCGCACAGTGTTTTCCCAGCACTTTAACATGCACTAGGGTCTGTCTGCTTCCCGAATCAATGAGTCCCTTTACAGTCTTATTCCCCATCTTCACATCTGTTAGGTAGTTGCCCCAGTTTGCCAAGGACAAATCTGCTCCAGTGCCACTCTGTTTATTACGGCAGTTTCTTGCAAAATGGCCTGGCTTATTACAGTTACAGCAGATAACGTCTTTTGGCACAGATTTGTTACCCCCACCAGAGTTCTTAGCAGCTTTGGAATTTAAATAGGAAAAAGAGTTTCTTACCGGTGCTTGGCCGTTACCTCGCTGCTGTGGCATCTGTCTGGCCATTTTGTAGTCCTCAGCCAAAGAAACAGCTTTTTCCCCATTCTTTCATCGGTGTTCCTTTACCATAGCTGCTCATCTGTAGGCAAGATGTTGATGAATTGCTCCATGGCAGATGTGTCTGATCTGTGGGACTGTTTTGCTTTCTGGTTGGATCCATTTCATCAGGAGTTCTCAGAGTCAGGTGAAGGCTTCTTGAGGCTTGTCAACAGAGTTGTATGTACCTCAGAGATCGAAATCTCTGCCTGTAGGTTTCTCTGGAGATGTTGTACCTTTTCAGGATTTCGCTTTTCACCAGACCATAGTTTCAAACAACATGAAGTCTTGCTATATTATAGACATTAGCAGTTTGATCCAGCTCTAGAACTGCCCCGGAGTGAAATGGTTAAAACCATTGCAAAATAGAATTTTGGCATGAGAGCAGCTCTATCTGTGTCATTTCAAACTTGAACTGTCAGATTCTTTACTCCGCCTCAGTGAACAGTCGCTCCGGAGATTTCTCCTTCTGCTCGGTTCATTTCTCAGTTTAAAAAGTGTTTTCTCGGTTGGATTTAACCGAGAATAGTTTTATTTTAACCGCAAAACCGTTCGGTTCAAGCTCTATCTGTGGTAACCGTGAGTAAATGAAGGTTTTGTCTGTGTGGAACATAAGTTATTGGTTCGGTTTTGAACCGATCAGTGGGTTTAAAACTCATTTAAAACTAAAAGTTACTATTTTAGAGTGCGGTTCCGGTTCTTATCGGTTCTAAAAAATGGATTTATTGGGTTTTTTACAATACCTGTGTACAGTTAGGAACCGATAAAGGGTGTCTTGCCTGGCACTGCCGTTAAAAGGGACAAGTTTTTTGTTAGAGCTGGCATTATGTCTGAGAAACCCAAAGAAAACCGGGCCCACTGGGTTTCAACACTGTGATGTTTGTGGGGAGTCTTTGCCAAGGCCCACACACCACATGTGTTTATTGTCTGGTTGACCACCTCAGTCAGACTGCCAGGTATGTAAGAATTTCCCTGCAGCCACCCTGGAAAAAGATTGGGCAGGCTCAGGAGGCGAGGAACCAAAAGTCTGCTGACCCGGATGGCCAGCCGGTTCGGTGCCAACCGAGACCAGAGGGAGTGCCCTCTGACCAGGGCCAGACTTCCTCGGACAAAAGAAAAGCTGGTTCTGAGGAACCAATTCCAGTAAAGAAAACAAGAAAATCAGCAGGTCTGGAGTCCAAAATTCCTTCTCCAACTGCTGCAGAGATAGCAAAGCCATACAGATTGTCCAGTCACTGTCTCAGGGTCCGTCCGGACCACCACTATCTGGTAAAAGGTCGGTTCGTCCGGTCCCAGTGGTTCAGGATTATGATATTGAGGATTTTATGAACCAGAGGAGGGAGGAGGATTATGAACAGTATGAATGTGGCTGGGAAGGTCTGGGTGTGCCCATTGAGCGGGACATCTCCCCAGACAGACCTTTAGAATCTCCCCATGCTGTCTGAGTCCCCATCTCATTTTATGTTTTATAAAAAGTTGCTGAAACCCTCCAGCTTCCTTTAGAAGAGGCTGTGGATGAGCAAGAGGAGCCTGATTTTGTAGAAATGATGGATATTCCAGAGTCTA
The DNA here is from genome assembly GCA_016271365.2 of Neoceratodus forsteri. Classification (NCBI taxonomy): domain Eukaryota; kingdom Metazoa; phylum Chordata; order Ceratodontiformes; family Ceratodontidae; genus Neoceratodus; species Neoceratodus forsteri. The sequence goes on from CM028132.1 coordinate 745,943,375, forward strand.
GGAGATTGTCTATTCCTTTACATAAGTCTTTTAGAAACAAACAATTAAAATTTTAAAAGCCTAATTCTGTGCCTCCTGTAGATAAAAAGATGGACAGAAGGTACACATCGTCAGGCCCTGATACAGAATTCCTTTCTCAGCAATGCAGTCATGTTAGGGTAGTTCAGGCTGCTGCCTGTGATAAAGCTAATATTCCTTTGGCTTCACATCCTCCTGACAAGGATTCCAGGAAGATTGATGCCATGGCAAAAAAACAGTATATGGCAGCCTCTCTGGGACTCAGGCAAGCAAATTATATGGCTTATGTAGCTAGGTATCAGAAATCTAGATGGGATACTGTTATGCAATTGGCCAAGCAGGCCATGGCCAGCTGGCTAATGAACTAGAACAGGTGGCTGCTGATGGCATTGAAGCCTCTAAGGTTCAGTTTCATTGCTGCTGTGGATGTTAATGATGTTTCCTCTGGGGTCATGGCAACATCTGTAGCTTTTTAGTAGGTTGGCCTGGCTCAGGTATACTAGTTTGTCACAGGATACCCAGACTAAGGCTATGGATTTTCCTGTGGTGGGAAATTCTCTGTTTGGAGAGCAGACAGAGAATTACATGAAGAAGATGGATGAATATAGGACTACTTACAAGAGTGCCAGGCTAAGGAGGCGGCAAGCCTCTCCTCAAAGGCATGCCCCAGGGGTAGGCTTTTTCACAGGCCTTTCTACCAGACTCAGGCCTCCTCTGCCTATGCTCAGAGGGGCTTCTTCAGAAGGCAGGGGCAGACGAGGGTGGGCAGACCTTCTCCCACCCCCCAACCTAAACCTCCTACGAAACAGGCACCCTGATGGGGTGCCCAGGGCCATTCTCCTGTACCAGTGGGAGGCAGGCTGGCTTACTTCAGTCAGAATTGGGCTTCTTTAACCTCAGACAAGTGGGTTCTGGAGTAGTAAGCCAGGGTCTGGTTCTCAGCTTCAAAAAGTTTCCCAAGTTGAGAAGCAGACTTTTTCCCTCAAGTGCTTCAGAGACCCTCGCTCTGGAAACAGAGGTCTCATCCTGTTAGCTCTCAGAGCAGTAGAAGGGTTCCTCCCTGCATCAGGGCAGGGGTCTGTATTCAGATACTTCCTTACCCCAAAAGACAGGAGAATGGCCCATTTTAGATCTCAGATATCTGAACAAGCATCTTTTGAAACCAAAGTTCAAAATGGTAGCTCTGGCAATGATTTTACCTTCCCTAAGGCCAGGGGACTGGCTAGCCTCCCTGGACCTCAAGGATGCCTATTTCCATGTCCTAATCAGAAGATCCCATCAAAGTACCTCAGATTGAACTGCCCTCAAGTCATTACCAGTTCAGAGCAATGCCCTTCGGCCTTACCTCTGCTCCAAGGGTATTCACAAAGTGTCTAGCAGTGGCAGTGGCCTACTTAAGGAGGCAGAGGATTGCTGTTTTTCCTATCTAGGCGACTGGCTCATTGTAGGCCAGTCCCAGAACAGGTAAAATCTCACCTGCAGGACACCCAGCAGCTTCTCACCTCCCTGGGTTTTCTGCTAAACCTACCAAAGTCGGTTCTGGAACCAGTCCAGGTACTCACCTTTTTAGGGCAGAATTGGACACAAAGCTAGCCAGAGCCTTTCTTCCCCCAGAAAGGGTAAGGAATTTAGTGGCTCTGGCCTCTTCCTTCACTCTGCAGGTCTCTCGATCAGCAAGACACTTTCTGCAGCTCCTGGGGCACATGGCTGCATCCACAGCTGTTTGCAGGCGCCAGATTTCAGATGAGAGACATTCAGTTTCACTTGAGAACCTTTTGGTCTCAGAGAAGAGACCCCTTTCCAAGTTGGTCCCAGTGACTGAACCTTGATCCTAGCTCTCCAGTGGTGGCAGGATCAGAGCAATTTAAGAGCGGGGGTCCCCTTCATTTCCCCTTCTCACGACTTGACTCTCACTATAGATGCTCCCCTTCTGGGTTGGGGAGCCCACATGGGCGACCTTTCCACTCAGGGAGTTTGGTCCCCCCAGGAATCTCTGCTCCACATCAATTTGCTGGAACTCAGAGTTGTCTTTTTAGCTCTTCAAGCTTTTTCTACATCTGTCCACGACAAGGTGATACAAGTCAGAACAGACAACACCACAACAATGTGGTACATCAGCGGGGGCACTTCGGTCTTGACCTTGTGCACCGAGGCAATGAAGTTGTGGTCTCTGGCCTATTCCCTGAACACTTTCCTCATAGCAGTTCATCTTCCAGGGAAGGACAATGTCCTAACGGATGCCTCAGCAGGATTTCCCAGGGCCATCACGAATGGTCCCTGGATCCTCAAGTGCTGGGGATAGTTTTTGCCAGGTAGGGCATCCCTCAGATAGATCTTTTTCCCAGCCCCAGACAATCACAAACTTCCTCTGTTCTGTTGCAGGCCTCCAGTGCTGGGCTCAGTTCCCCTGGATGCCCTTCTTCTGGATTGGGAGGGGAAGTTCCTCTATGCTTCCCCCTTTCCTCTCCTATTCAAAGTACTAGTCAAAATCAGATCTCAGCCTTGCAGGGTGATTCTGATTGCCCCGGATTGGGCCAGGCAGCCCTGGTACCCACTCCTTCTGTCTCTGACAGTCCATCTTCCCCTGTGCCTCCCCAGGAATCACAATCTGTTGACTTGTGCCCAGGGAAGGGTTTGGTATCCGGACCTCAAATCCCTTAACCTCAAGGCCTGGCTCTTGAGGAGTTAGAGTTTGCTGATTTACACCTCTCAGGGTGTTCTTGAGATCCTAAAGGCTTCAGAAAGCCTTCCACTAGGGCTACTTATAGTTCTAAATGGAAAAGGTTTTCCATTTTGGTGTGCTGGAAAAATATTTCCCCAGAATCTGCTGAATTGCCCATTTTGTTAGATTACATGGTACATCTTAATTCCTTGGGTCTCAGACCAGCTACCCTGAGAGTTCATTTGGCAGCTGTGTCTGCTTTTGTGTCAGCAGGAAAGTCATCCCTCTTTCCCCTCATCCTGTGTTTTCCAAGTTTTTAAGGGATTACTCCATACTAATCCTCCTTTCGGAACCGGCCCTGCTTGGGACCTTAATGTTTGCATTGCCCAGTTAATGCAACCCCTTTTGAACCTCTGTCTTCTGCAGAGCTTAAGTACCTAACTTGGAAAACTGTTTTCTAGTGGCTATCACTTCTGCCAGACGCATAAGTGAATTAGCTGCTTGTCAGTGGAGACTGACTTTATTTCTTTCCACAGGGATAAGGTAGTCCTTAGGACTAATAGGGAGGTTTTTGCCTAAGGTGGTTTCAGATTTCCATCTTAATCAATCTATCTCCCTTCCAGTATTTTCACTGATCACTCCTCTTGGTGAGAGGAGGTTGCACAACCTGGATGTTAAGAGGCTCTTAGTTATTATATAGAGCATACCAAAGGTCATAGGTTCGAATCCCTCCAACTTTTCCTTACCTATGGTGAAGTTGGGAAAGGCAAACCTGCCACTAAGAGATCAATAGCCAGGTGGATTGTCTCTTATATCCAATTTTGTTATCAGAAAGTGGGCAGAGCCCCCACCCCTGGTTTGAGGGCTCATTCTACCAGGGGTACAGCTGCGTCTCTAGCTGCTGCCAGAGATATCCCTTATTAGAGATTTGCCAGGCTGCTACTTGGAAAATGGTACACACTTTTACCAAGCATTACTCCCTGGATGTCCATGCCAGGAGAGATGCTCGGTTTGGCACAGCTTTTCTTCAGAGCCTATTCCCTAAGTAGGTTCTGCCCCTCCTCCATGGAGGTACTGCTGTGTATTCTGCTAATGTCTATAATATAGCAAGACTTCATGTTGTTTGAAGAAAAATGACTCACCTTAGTAATTTGTTTCTTCTAATGGAGTCTTGCTATATTATAGACCTCCCAACCTGCCCCTCTCAGAACCTCTACTTGGTGGGGTGCGGGCAACTTAGTGTGGGCACTACTTATGTCCTGTTAGCATTTTGTCCCTTTGGGACTTTGGGGGTGTATGTGTACACGTGTGTGTTTTATTATACTTATGTTCCATTTTCATATTATTAGAATGGTGTTAGTATTTCTGGTCCCCTGACTTGAGTCTTGGGTGCTGGGACCATCAATGGTTGTTATTATTTAGGTAGCCATTTGGCTAGTGTAGGTTACAGCTTCCACACAGACCTTAGTGAGTTTGGCTCGTAAAGATCTGACAGTTCAAGTTTGAAATGACACATAGAGCTGCTCTCGTGCCAAAATTCTATTTTGGAATGGTTTTAACCATTTCACTCCAGGGCAGTTCTAGAGCTGGATCAAACTGCTAATGTCTATAATATAGCAAGACTCCATTAGAAGAAACAACATTACTAAGGTGAGTAATTTTTTCTTACAGCAGTAGATTAAGAATCCTGAATCTGTGTTCTTTGGAATATAGATCATTAAGAGGGGTCCTCATATATCTGTTTAAAGCATTTTTAAATACTTCATTGCTCGATACCATTTGTCTCGAGAAGCAATTAACACAAAACAATACTAGGTCTCATAGTTATCAGTTAAAAACTACAGTAAGTAAAACTACTAAAAGGAAAAACTTTTTCACACAAAGAGCTCCTGCTATATGAAATAAATATAACCAAAACAGGTGGTGATGAGTGGAACAGTTTAAAAAAAACTTGGACCACTATATGGAAAAACAAAAGTACAGCTACCACCACTGATCTGTGGTAGCGGGTTCGTTACGGGCCTTGGCCTTATGAACCTGTAAACAACTATGAAACTTCCCTAGTTCTGAACCCTCTCAATGGTACGAGCCCTAATGGGCTTGAACCCAAACTCCTACACCTCTCTACCCCTGCCCTTGCTCTCCTAATCGCCCCCCTTCTGAACCTCTCTTTCTCCCTTGCTTCTGTCCCTGACTTCTGGAAACATGCCCCTGTCATACCACTTCTTAAAGGAGGTGACTCTTCCAGCCCTGGCAACTACTGCCCTATCTCCCTGCTCCCCATCTTAGCTAAACTACAAGAACACATCATGTTGTCTCACATCTGCCCCTTCTTTGATTCTTCCTCCTCCTTCACCCCCTTCCAGTCTCACTTCCGTAAACACCACTCCGCCACTTCCTCTGGCTTACTGACACTATTCTCTCAGGTATGTATCTGGGCTTCATCACCTCCGCCATCTTTGTCAACTTGGCCAAAGCCTTTGACACTGTTGCCCGCCCCCTCCTCCTTGACAAGCTAAAGGCAGCGGGGCTCTCCAACTCTGCAACTAACTAGTTTTGCTCCTACTTTAAAGGTAGATCACAGTTTGTTAGAACTGGTGATTCCCTATCTCCCCCCATCAGCACTGGTGTCTCCCAAGGCTCTGTCCTTGGCCTTTCCTCTTCTCGGTCTTCCTAAACAGCCTCCCCTGCTTGCTCATCTGCATCCATCTGTATGGATGCAGATGACACAGTCCTGTTTGCCTCAGGTTCCTTCCCCTATGAGCTGATGGCCAGGCTTCAACAGGACTTCAGCAAAGTTCAGCACTGGTTCTGGTTCCGTTCAAATCAGCTATCCTTAAACAGCTAGTGTACTGCCTGGAATTAATAGTAATTTTCAGATACAGTCAGCTATTACTTCCAATATCTGAAGTATTTTTTTTATTTTCTGTTTGCTAATTAGAAGATTTTCCACCTGACAGTACTGAGCTGATTTGTGGAGCAGCACTCTATTTGGAGGCTAAAAAAAAAGTTAGTTCTATTCCTCCACTACATAATCAGAAATGTAACCAAACATCTTGAGGCACCACAGTCCGTGCAGTCTTGAGCAGGGACTTTCATAAGTTATCAATCAAAATGTAGGAAATTGTGACATCACTAGTAACCAAGAAGAGCCAAACCCTGCTGCTTCGTGTGAAAGAATAATCTGGCAGTGAGAAATGGTTCTCATTGGTTACTAGTGATGTCACAGTCAGTGTGGTCTCAGTGTTGATGTAGTGGGAGGAACAGAACTGACTTTTTTTTAGCCTCCAGACACAGTGTTGCTCCACACATCGCCCCAGCACTGCCAGCTGGAAAATCATCTAATTAGCAAATGGAAAAGAAAAAATACTTGAGATATAAGAAGAGATAGCTGACTACATCTGAAAGTTACAATTTCAGGCAGTACACTAGCTCTTTCTATGACCTCTGCCACAAAGCAGAAGCTTTCCAAACTTACCTCCCTCCCTTCCTTCCTTCCACACCTTAGATGGGACCTCTGTCGATGATGATCCTGCATTTAAGTACCTTGGGGTCTGACTAGACCAGCATCTCGACTTTTTGGAGCATGTGGATGCCATCCACAACAAACTCTATCCTAAACTTGATGCATTATACAGGAATAAAGGCTGCATCCCTCTTCCAGCTTGCCAAGCTATTATCCAGTAAATTATTCTCCCCAATTTTGACTATGGTGACATAGTCTGCAGTGTTGTGCCAAAGACCACCCTTGCCGGATTGGTTTCCCTCTTTCACTCCTTCTGTTGCTTTACTTTGGACTGTCCACCCCGCACTCACCATTGCTCCTAATACTCCTCTCTCTCCATCCCCTCCTTTGACGCTAGATGCCTCACTCATTGTGCCTCCTTTATCTCAAAATTCTGTCTTGCCTCCCTCCCCTTCTTACCTAACCTTTCCTCTCCCCCCCTTCCCCCATCTACTTCATCCTTTGCAACTCTAGCTATCGTCCCTTTGCTCTTCCTTAAAGAAAATCCCTCGCTGGCCAGGCTGCTTTCTCCTACCGCTTCCCCAAACTTTGGAATTCTCTCTCACTAACCGTTCACTCCTCCTCTTCCAAATGCTCTCGCTCCTCTCTTCTCCATGACTTCACTTCTGACTTCAAGAATTGCACCAGTTACATATCCCTCCTCCTCTTCTTCTCATTGCCCCCATCCCTATCTCCTCCTCCTCCTCCCTCACCCCTGCTTTATACCTTTTACCCACTCCTTGTGTTTCCTTCTCTACCCTACAGCAGCTAATCCTAAGTTGCCTCTGCACTTTGAAATTATATTTCCTTTAAACCCAACAGACAAGCCCCCTGCCCTGTTCCTTGCATAAATTGCCTATTGTTAGTGCTTAGGTTCAATGTAATGTACAATTGCTCTAATTGTTATATTGTTGCTGCATAGTTTCAAGTACTGTGTAATTTATAGTTCAGATTGTGGTCTTGAACTCCTCCTCCTCCCCCCTTCCCACAGGATACATCTGGAAACAAGCTTTTATTAGCTCAGCATGTCTTTTCTGGTGAAACTCTTGAAAATTAATGAAATAAATATCTGAAGAAGGCCTTGTCATTGACCTTCACTCCCTCTGCTGTCCTGAGCTCCATCTCCACCTTATCCTCACATAGTTGTACTGGCAGCATTAGGCTTTTCCTGATGGTTCATCCTAGTGCTTTCCAACCGGTCAGTATTGTATCTTCCAAAGGCAGCCTTTTGCCTGTACTGCCTTTCTCGCCTCCCTAGAGAACCATAGTGACCTTTTTTGCTTTTTGTTCTTCCCAACCTACCTCAGACAACACTTGCTAATAGTTGCGCACCTTTTCACAATGAACTATCTTAAAATACAAGGGCACATACTTGGTGAAATCCATTGTAAAGTCCTAAATGAGTTACTATATTGCTGTTTTACTGAACCCTAGAAGTGGAGCAGTTACTTACATTTTCAATAACTGAAGATCAGCGTAGTGTGTTCTCATTTACTACCATTTGAGTTGGTACAGTTTTCCTATGTTCAACAGTTAAATAACTCAGAGCAACTTGACTTGTATTTCTCCAATCTAACAGACACTGGATGATGATCCCGCGACAACTGGGAAACAAAACCAATGGCAAAACAGGTCTGTTTCTGAGTGGACAACTCAACAAGTGTGTCACTGGTTGATGGGAATGAACATGGAGCAATACACTTCTGAGTTTACTGCCCAGAATATAGATGGACTGCAAATGATGCAACTGGATAGTGACAGGCTAAAGGTAAAATATTTCTGTTTTCAAAATAATACTAAATGTTCTTGTAGGAGCCAACTCATAGGACTGACAGTAACTCGTTGTGCTGCACTAACTTATATTTACTCACCTGTAACTGTTGATCTTACTTCGAGATTCGCTCTTGCAGCAGGTAACACCTTTAGGACTGAAGCCAACAGGTGCCAGGACCCCACAGAAACTTTCTAGCTAGCGGTACCCAGCAGGGGACCGCCCCCCGATGTTACACATGGTATAAAAGGGGCGGTCCCCCAGCCCATCCCCAGTTCTTTTTCCACCGTCAACCGCGCAAGTCAGACCTCGCAAATGCCTTCAGCTAGTCAACCGCCATCTTTGCGCGTTTTCAATGCCTTCATTTTATCAATTTTTCCAAAAGTACATGTCTTCTTCTCAAACTTCTTCCATCAAGAGGCGCCTTTCCAAGTGCACATGTGGCAAGCAGATTCCACATAAAGATGAGCATTCGGCCTGCCTTTTTTTGCCTGAGCCCAGACCATGCCATTGAGGCCTGCCAGCAGTGCCGTGATTTCAACCAGTGCACGTGGCTCTGGCACCAGAAGACCCTCAAAGCTTTTCTTCTGAAAAAAAAACAGCTATCTGTCATGGAGAAAGCTCCTCTTCTTCTCCTTCCTCCTCATCTTCTCATGAAGAGTAGAAATCGAGTGGCAAACACAAGCACCAGGAGAAACAAAAGGAGAAATCCCAGGCAGAAGATCCCCTCTCTATCCTTGATGATGAGGACGGGCCTCTGGGCTTCCGGCCTCTAAGCCTTCCTCCCTCATCCCCATTATGGGGGAAGGCTCTTTGGGGCACAGGAAGTCCTCCCACGCCTCTCAGACACTCAAACTTAAGCCCATCACCCCTGCCGGCACAGAGGCAAGGTGCCCATCTGCAACACTGATGACCCAGGTTCGGGAATGGACTCGGGACATCAGAGGGCCAGCTGGGGGAGAAGGATCGAGCGTCCTAGAGACTGCTCTCCTTCTCCAGGGGGGAAGGGGGATAGAGTGTCCTGCACAACGCAGAGCCCTGGTGGAGGATGGGGGTTTCATCAGTGCTGGTACAGTCACTTGTGGGGGGTGGGGCGGGATGTCATTGCACGCCCCAACCTCCGGGGAAAAACAGTATACAAAATTGCAGCCACCCGTTAATGATGCCCACTCCTGACTCCGGTCGCTCCTGCCGACCAGTTTCATCGTCTGCAGCTCCAGCTGGCCTCACACCCCACCCTGGGGAGAAAGCCAGGGAGGCAAAGTCGGTGGGTGCTCCCCACCGACATCTATTCCTGTCGTTGAGCGGTTCGCCGGCGTCATGGCCCCACCCTGGGGGGTAAGCCAGAAGTATCGACCAGGAGACGGTAAGTCTGTAGGAACAAGGTGGGATCAGGAATTTGGGCGTAAAGGAGGGCGCGTGTGCAAGGAAAAAGCACCATCACCCTGGGGGGCCTAAGCCTAGTGGCTTGGCCGGTGACTCTTCAGGCGTCAGGCCATTGTCTGTCACCCTTGCAGCCAGGGTGTCTGACAGGTCCGCCTTGACGTCAGAGGCAGATGCTAGCAGGCAGCACCTGGGACAGTCGCCTCCTTCCTCCGGAAGCAACAGGCGTATATCCTGTTCAGGAGTTTCTTCTTCTCACAGGCGACTCCGCCTAAGTGTCTTCTGGCTAGATCTCCAGCCTGGCCTCACAACCCCCAGATAGAGCCCTGCGATCCTGCAGATGCCGGTTGACTACGGAGCCCCTTGTGGGCCGGCGCCAGGGGACCAGATGACCAGATGTCAGACCTGCCACTTCTGACGCCTGGGGACACTCCCTTGGTCCCACACCAGAGGACCTGGACCAGACCACCCCGACACTGGGTTACCCCAGCCTGACGCCGGGCCATCTAAGCCAGCGCCGGATGCCAGATACTCCAATCTGCCACATGGCCCCCACAGGACCTCAACGAACTATTTGCAGTGTGGTGGGCCTACTTTAAAGACTAAGAAGCCCCCATGAGCCCTGCTACACCGGCTCCCCAGGGACCTCCTCCAGTTAAACCCTTGGGCTGCCCTCCTGCCCCGCCTCCCAAGGGGCTGACGCCTGACAAAGAGCCTACTCCTCCCAGGGAATGGCCACATAAGCCACCAAGGTCGCCTTCCCCCTCCCCAAATTCAGAGGACTCAGATGAGGATTTCTATTATCCCCTCTAGCCCGGGGAATTCGGAACCCTCCATTTGACCCAGACATCAGGAAGGACACCCCACACTCTCCGCCTGACGACCCTTCATTCATGGATGTGATGCATCACATCCAGCAACTGAACCGATGAGACACGGAAGACCTCGTCCCGGAACGAAAGAGGTTGGCCGCCTTTCTTCAGAAGAAGGATGCCCTACCCGTGGTAATCCCTCAGATAGTCGACTCCTACAAGGATGCCAACAAACTTGCTTGGAAGCGTCCCTTCTCGACCCCAGCGATATCCAAAAAGTCAGACTGTTTGTATACTGTCCCCTTGGAAAATCCTTTTTATGGGGAACAACCTGAGGCAGACTGCGTTGTGCTGAATGCTGCCCACTACAGATCCAGACAACCACGGCACCTTAGTACACAACCCCCAGATAAGGACTCCAGGTAGTTCGATCATCTGGCCAGGAAAGTTTGTTTTTTTTTTTTTTTTTTTTTTATTGAAGCGAATTGGAATTACAATCCTTTGGGTCATAGACTCCTTTGCAAAGGCTCCACATCAGTACAAGAAAGCACAAACATAACATATAATAGTATTATACATAGGTTACACAGCACAGTGTATATACATTGGCGGGTCACCGTATCAAGGATCTTAAAGAAGACCCTGGGTCATAGTTGTGAAACATGGTAGGTTACAGATTCGGAGGGTCATTAACTGAGCCCTGAGTCAGAGTTTATATTTAGCGAGCTTGTAGGACCTGAGGATGTAGTCATGGGATAAGGCTAGGTATTGCATCCCTAACATTGCGGGTTTTCTCCCTGCACTAGAGCTAGAGGCTGCTTGCAATATGCCTCCTTTTGTGAATCGGAGAGGGGAGAGGGGTATTGGTTGCAGTCACAAGCCGCTGAGTCAAGGAGGAGGTTCTTAAGACCAGTCTTAAATTGGCGAAGACTGGGGACCAGGGAAATAGAGGATGGTAGGCTGTTTAGCCAGAGGAGAGCACGATATCAGAAAGACCTTTGCCCTAGGGAGGTCCTACAGTGGGGGACTAGGAGAGAGGTGCTAGCAGGGCGTCTGGGGCCCTCCTGTATGGGACTGGCTAGATGAGGGGGTGGAGGCCTTTGGGTGCTAGATTCAGAAGTATTTTTTTGGCTTGGAGGCAAGTGTGATACTTAAGCCTCACTTCGAAGGTCAGCCAGTCCGCACACTTGCAAAGCTCGCACGTATGGGTTAATCTATCGCATCCAGTGACCAGTCGGCAAACTTTATTGAGAGCTATGTTGATGCAGATCCATAAATCACAATGCCGTAGTCCACCGATGATAGGACTGAGCAGGTTACAGCGAGACGTAGGGCCTGAGGGGGTAGGTAATGCTTATGTCTGAATAGAATCCTCAGTCTGGTATTAACAGCATAGGAAAGGTGTTGAATATATGATTGGTAGGTGAGGGAGGTGTCCAGAGTGACACCCAGATATTTGAAGCTAGAGACCTGTTCAAGATGGAGGGCCCTGAGAGTTTGAGATGATTAGAGGGGTACTCCTGAGTGGGCTTTGGCGGTGGGCAAAGATCATAGATTTTGTCTTGTTGTAGTTGAGTACTAGGCGATGCTTAGTGAACCAGGATTCTGTTTCTTTAAAAAAGCCTTGCACTGCAGTTTGGAGGGAGTTAGGATGGGGGTGTTTCCAGAGAACTACGGCATAGTCCTCATAGAGCAAGAGCTTCCCACTGCAGGATTGAGGGAGGGAGTTCAGGAAGAGGGTGAAGAGCAGTGGACCAAGAGTGGACTCTTGGGGGACACCTGTTAGGACTAGTCTTTTGGAGGAGAGGGTGGTGTTAATTTTGACCTGTTGCGACCGACCAGAGAGATAGTCTTTGAACCAGGAGGTGGCCTCAGGGGAGAAGTTCTGGGAATGAAGGGAGAGGAGAAGTAGTGCATGACTAACGGTATCAAACGCTTTGGTCAAGTCGACGTAGATTGCACCTGCTATGGACCCCTGATCCAGGGCCTCGTGTATGTGTGAAGGAAATTCAGGGAGGGCAGTGGTAGTGCTGTGTCCCCTCCTGAAACCGTGTTGTTCATGGCAGAGCAAATTATGGTTGGCCAAGTAGTCTTTTTCTAGGGACGTAGATATGTTGTTCTAGCCACACTATCTCATAGAGTCCTTTCCCCTTTAAGAAGTGCCGGAAAGTCTTCAAGCTGGCTTCTCCCACCCACCCGGGTGGTATATCCCTTGTCTCCACCGCATGACATCAGATCGTCCTTTCCACTGGAAGAAGCAGGTTCCCTCCTTCGAGTTCCTGTGTTGTAGGCCTTAGCACTTTCGAAACCCGTTGGTTTTGCATTTTTGAGTTCAATTTTCTCAGCGACCTTGATGGATGACAGGTCCACTCCCGGGTTTCGGTCACGTATCGACCCCAATGCCATGTGCATATACTGCCTGGGCCTCGAGCATGATACCGAGACCTGTGATTTTTGTTGGTCGTTTCACCCGACAGTCCTTCAGGACCATCTTGTCCGCCTTCAGTTGGGCCGCCCGGAAAAACGTTACCGTTACCCACCGGTCAAATCTAAGGACGCCCAATGGGTGGTCTCCGTGGCTGCGGGGTCTGCCAAACAGCTAGTGTACCTCATGGCCTTCAAGGAGGAGGAGGCGTCTCGGGCCACCACTCAATCCTTTTCAGCTTCTACCTTTGTGCCCCTCCAATTGGGCTCCACTTTTACGGACTCCTTCAAGGAGCTGTGCCAGTCCCTGTCGACTAAGGATCTGGGACCTTCCAAAAAACACAGCTCTAGATCTTGAAAGGAGAAGGAGGAGTCAAAAAAGAAGATTCAGTGTCATCGTTTGTGGGACTGGGAGCTTCAGATTCTCACGACTCTCCAGTTTCGACTATGGTCGAAACTGCGGCCTTAGCCGCTGGCTTCAAGGAAATCCTGTTGGACCAGCCAGCCAAGATGCCAGCCGAGGATGCGGCTGAGATCTTTCTCAAACCCATCGACTGGTTGTCATCAGAAGAGGCTGACAACTCTCTCTCTCTTCAGGACTTCGGTCCTACCTGTGACCGTGGAAGGGACTGATCAGCCCGATGACCAGAACCCTTCGGTAACCAACTCAGACCAGGAGGAGCCCCTGCAGTCACTGGCCCCCTCTGAGATCCCACGCTGGTCCCCCCCGGTGGCTAAGGTTGAGGTCTTGGTCGTCATCCAGGGGGTTGAGCAGTTCCCGGCGTCATCAGCGTTCCCACGGGAAGCGGCGCTGCTGCTACTCATCTTTGTCCCCGTCTGGTGAGGTGAGGCTTGGCGCAAGTTGCACCGGCACTACAAAGATCTTATGTGGCAACAGTTTGTGTTGGCTGGTACTAAGCAGACTCCAGTTTCTACACCGGCCATTACTTGGCTGTTGCTCGAAAGGCCGACTCCCCCTGTGGAGCCAGTCAAAACCATTCCAGTTTGGCTGAAGCCAGCCTCTCCGCCAGTTTTGGTGGAGTCACAGCTCAAGCAGCCATCAACTGGTGCTCCGACCAAGGAGTCTCGGCCAACCAAAAGACTTCCCCATCACCTTTCGGTCACTGTCGCGCCTGACCATCCACAGAGGGTTGAGAGTGACTCGGGCGCATTGGTCGCTTTATGCAGACTCTTCTGAGTCTGAAGGTTTCTCCTGGCACTCCCGTCCAGTCGAGGAGTGCCATGGGGAGGCCTAGCGAAGGAGGAAGGACTGTCCTCCTTCATGGGCATCCTCCCTCTCAGCTCCAAGTCCACAAGGATGAAAATGTAGCCCGTTCAGAAGTGGGCCCGCTATCCCCTTACAGAGATTCTGGACAAAGGGGACTAGCTTCCAGTGGCCGAGGCCGTTGTTGGTTCAGCCCTGGAGCTGTGGCAGTGTCCTGCCCTCTGCCCGGATGGCCCTCAAGTATGCGATGCTTACAAGCACCCTGTCGGGTTTTACAGAACACCCCTCGGTCGAGGGATTGGTGGCCGACTCTGTGTTCCGGCGTTTGGGCCATTCCGGAGGATCTTTCCTCCTTTTCTCGATCATTTCTGGTTGGGCAATTACGCCCTGCCTGGGACTTCCTACGCCTGCTGGGTTACATGGCGGCCTGCTCCAGCATGGTCCGTTGGGCCCACTGGAGAATGCACTCCCTGCAGTGGGAGCTGGCCAGCCAGTGGTATCGGCGCAAGGGTCACTTCGACCAGCTGGTCACTCTGACCCAGCAGATGTGGGATGCCCTCCAGTGGTGGCTGGTCCCAGAACATCTGCAGGAAAGGATCCCATTCGTCTGCCCAATGCCAACGGTCATCCTGACAACCAATGCCTCCCTCATGGGATGGGATTCCCATCTGGGGGTACATAGAGTCAACGGGCTCTGGACCCCTGAGGAATCCCGATGCCACATCAATCTGCTGGAGCTCCGAGCAGTTCGGCTGGCACTGACTGCCTTTGCTCCACATATTAAGGGTCGGGTGGTCCAGACGAACAACACCACAACCATGTACTACCTTAACAAACAGGGCAGCCACTGTACAAGGAAGCTCTCCACGTATGGACCCTCATGCACAGCCTGGAGGCGGATCTTCTAGCCATCCATGTGGCTGGGGCCTCCAATCAGCTGGTGGACACCCTCAGCCAGGTGGGCGAGAGGTTGCACGAGTGGTCTCTCTATCCAGAGGTAGTACACAGCCTGTTCTCCCAGTGGGGCACTCCTCAGGTGGACCTGTTCGCCTCCAGGGAGAATGCAAAGCTGAGACTGTTTTGTGCCCGCCCCCCTCAGCAGGGAGTGCTGCAGGGGGATGCCTTCTCGAGGCCTTGGATCCCAGGCCTCTTCTGTGCCTTCCCTCCCATTCCCTTGATTCACACAGTGCTACTCAAGTTCAGGAGGGACACGGGATGGGTGATCCTAGTGGCTCTGGACTGGCCTTGCCAGTTTTGGTACCTCGATCTCCTCAGCTTCAGCAACAGATTCCTGAGGTGTCTTCCCCTACACCCAGACCCATCAATCAGGTGAATGTACTCCACCCAGACCTTCAGTCCCTGCACCTGACAGATTGGTTCCTGAGTGGCTAGACCTCCAGGCTTTGGGTCTCTCCGAAGATGTCCTCACTGTAGTGGAGGTATCTAGAAAGGAATCTACCAGAAAATACTATGCCTTCACAATGGAAGAGATTCTCAATTCGGTGTCAGGGGAAGGGGTTGGACCCTTTGGCCTGTCCAGTGGCTAGTATTTTAGACTACCTGTGGTCCCTCTCCCAAGGGGGCCTTCGGTCAATGACCATTAAGGTGCACCTGGCAGCCATCTCTGCTTACCGGTCTCGGGCTGGTCAGCAGTCGGTGGTGCAGGTAAAAGTGGTCTGGCGCTTTTTCAAAGGCTTAGATCACATTCCCTTCCAGTGTGTGAATCACCACCACTGTGGGACTTGTTTCTGATTTTGGCAAAGCTCATGGGCAAGCCATTCAAACCTATGCACAGGTGTGAGATGTCTCACCTGTCATGGAAGACCGCCTTCTTGGTGGCTATCACATCAGCCAGAAGGATTGGGGAGCTCCAGGCGCTTTCAGTGGAGTCTCCTTACCTTGTCATCCACAGGGACAAGGTTGTCCTGCGCCCCAACCTAAAGTTCCTCTCAAAGGTTGTGTCAGAGTTTCACCTTAATCAGGTGATGACTCTTACAGTGTTCTTCCGATCCACCAACGAGGGATTGCTAGAGATTCCCAGGGTACGATTAAAAACATCAGGTGCTCGTGCTTGTGCTGTTTTGGCTCCAACCCTGTGGAATTCTCTACCTTGTCAGTTAAGAGAATGCCCGACCATTGATAGATTCAAGCTTGAGCTAAAAACGTATTTATTTAATTTTGCCTTCCCTAATGATTAATGTGTTTTAGCTCCCTGTTTTAATGTTATATTTGGGTAATTGATTTTATGTACAGCGCCTTGGTTCTTGAAAGGCGCTAGAAAAATAAAGTTTGATTTGATTCCCAAATCACACCTTGGAGGCCAAACACAGGCTCCACACTCTGGACTTGAGGCGAGCACTCGCTTATTACAGAGAGTGCACAGCTGGAGTTCGGGGAAAGGTTCGCCAGCTGTTTGTCACCTAAGCTGAAGCCGCACCTGCAGTCAAGCGGACGATTGGCAGGTGGATCACTTCTTGTATTGATTTCTGCTATAGGTTGGTGGGTAGGAAGCCTCCAAGGAGGGCTAAGGGGTTCATTCCACCCATCAAACCGCTGCATCGGTGACTGCTTCTAGGGACATCCCTATCCAGGAAATCTGCAGGGCTGCTACCTGGAAGTCAGCACATACCTTTATTTCCCATTACCACATTGACCTCGAGTCATGCCGGGATGCTGGTTTTGGGGCCTCAGTTCTCCAATCTCTGTTCCCTAAATAGGGGGTGTGCGCTTTGCCTCCCTTCTCCTGGAGAATTGCTAGGAGTCTGCCAGATAGTTTGGATAGCGCAACATATCCATGTCCCTAGAAACACAGGCTACTCACCTATAACCGTAGATCTTCCACGAGGGTAATCTCTTGCAGCATGTAATACACTTGGATCCTCGCCAAAGGGCGCTCTTCTGCACAGCAGCTTTCTTCTAGCAGTGTTTGCCTAGTGGCTGCCCACACATGACATCATCGTCCTGCACCTATACAAGTGTGGGCAGCCCCAGGCATCTTCAGTTAATTTTTCTGTCGTCTTCAGCTCGCACACAGCGGCTTAGTGCTTGTAAAGCAGTCATCAACGAGACCTTGAGCTGGGAACAGGTTTTTTCTCTGTTCCCGAACTTCATCGATGAATGTCCAAAGAATCTACAAGCAAGTCATCACTTTTTCAGTCTTCCTGTTACCGTAGAAAAATCTACCGCTACAACAACCATACTGTTTGTGTTAAGTGTCTGAGTCCCACACACGACACCATCTCCTGCAGACATTGCCAGGAATTCAACCAAGCAACATGACGATGACTGCAGGAAATCGAATCTCATCTAATGGAGCAGAAATTGTCTCTCTTAGAGAAAGGGGCCCGTCCTAAGGAGACCTCAATTACAGCTTCACACAAGAAGCATAGACGGGATAAGGAAAATCATCCTCATCCTCTTCGGGCAGACACTTGTCGACGGCCACCGTTACTGATGCTCCACTGTCGATGATGCCCTCCAGAACTGCTACCTCGTCGATGGGAGTGTATACTAACATATTAAAATGCCAGCAGAATAGGCTTAACAGTCTTTTGTGTCTGCTCGTTTGGTCAGCCCCCACTCTGGGAGCTGACCTTGCTGCTCCCTCTCTGGCTTCTCCCTTCCCAGTCCCGGATATTCTCGCTGCATTGGATTTTGCTTCCAGAACCCTTCCCCTGTATCTATCCCATCCCCTCTTGAACCCCTCCACCGTGCCTGCCTCCACCAGCCCCCTGGGCAGCACATTCCATGGCTCCACCACCCTCTCAGTGAAGTAGCACCTCCGCCTTTCTCCCCTGAATCTCCCACCCTCCAGCTTCCACCCATGCCCTGTAGTTGCCCCCCCTTTCCTTCGGAGCACCCTGACTGCTCCTCCCCTATTTACCCCTTCATGTACCTGAAGACCTCTATCGTGTCCCCCTGGTCCCTTCTCTCTTCCAGTGTGTACATATTTAGCTCTTCGAGCCTCTCCCCGTGGGTCCTGTCCCCCAAGCCCCAAATCATTTTGGTTGCCCTCCTCTGGACCCTCTCCAGGAGTTCAATGTCCCTCTTTAAATGTGGCCTCCAAAACTGCACGCAGTACTCGAGGTGCAGCTTCACCAAGCAGTTATACAGTGGGAGTATCACTTCCCTCCTTCTGGAGGTGATCTCCCTAGCGATGCATCCCAGCATCCTGTTGGCCTTTGCCGCTGCCCTCCTACAAGTCTCCGAGTTGTTCATCTTGACATGTACCACCACCCCCAGGGCCCTCTCAGACATCGAGACTTGTAGCATCCCCCGGGATTTTATGGGGATTTTAAGCACACCCTTGGTGTGTTATCCCCATATAACTCTTCCCCCTCAACCTTCTGGCGTTTATGGGGCATCGACACCTCGGCGTGCATAAAATCCCCATAAAACCACACTTCCTCATGCATTATTCTATATCTCTTTCATGGTTTTGTTTTATTAAAGCATAACCAGGTTAACAATCAGAGCCCTGGGAGGCTTCCAACTGTGATTGGGGGGAGGGGGGAGTAAGGATAGTAAAGGAGTATTTCAAGCCCATTTCTGTGTAATTTACTTGAACGTCCTAAATTTGAAGCAGCAGTAAAAATTAGGCAAAAAATCTGACCCTTCCTCTTATCGTTATAACAGATTCCAGGCATCTTTCCGTTTTATTTGGTGGTCAATTGTAAATATGACTATTTCATAACACCATTTTTTTTTTTTAAATAAAACACTGGCAGACACAGTTGGCTTAGAAATAGCACTGTAGCCGTGGAAAGGGTTAGGATCCAGAAAGTACAAACTCGTGGTACACAGCACAGGAGGCACCTAGCAAGTATATTTGACAAGTTTGCCAATATCTCTATTAATCGTAGCTGAAACTGTTTTTTCTGGAAGAACATTTTTCATTGCACCGCTGCTTTAAATAATTTGTCTCCCACCTTAATGCATTTAAAATTGTAATTTCATACACAGAACAAGCAGCACTATGTGACTGAAACAGACACGGTACCACACAAGAGTGGAAGTAGTGACACGGGGCCAGAAAACAGCTTAGTGGGATTGAGACTTGCTTTGATGGGGGAAGTAGAGGAAGACTAGTCTGTCTATGGCACTAGTACCGTTTTGATGAAAATACTACCAGGCTGAAAAAGCCAGCAGCAACTACCACACGGTCCTCAAAAGTATCTGGACAAGGAGGGTGGGAATACAGAGAAATTTACAGGAGTACATGAGATAAACTTTTTTTTTTTTTATTATTAGCAACAGCTGATTTTTCATTAGCCATTGACTACAGTGGCTATCCTTAGAACTCACTCAGCCACTCAAAATACTTAAGGGGCTAAATAAGTGGCATGCACATTGAAACACTTCTCTCCCAAGGCCACCGAGATATCAAGTCAAAGAGCAGCAGTATGGTGCAGTCAGGTAAAAACAAGGTGCACCATATTTAGTAGCAGTTGCCCCAAAATAGTTATCTATAAAATAAAATGGCCCAACAACATTTTAACCTTCATTTAGCATGGGGAAGGCAGAAAAAAAATCCCCCAAATTAATATGGATTGCCCCCGGAAAACAAGTTTATTGCACTTTTGCATTTATTTGGCTCCCAACAAACAACAAAAACTAGTAGCACACCATCTCCCTCGCATCCCGTGTCATTATACATAAAGAAGAGTAGTCAGCACTAAGAACCCCACCAGGCAAATGTGGAGATGGTCCCAATTTATTTATTTATTTATTGTGATTATTAACGAACTTACAGCAGTATAGTAGATTTATCAGACTAATTCCCCCTCGACTCAAAACTTTAGCCTCCAGATTGAAGCACTAAACCTGACCCAATTGATCAAGGAGCCAACTCGTCCCAACTCTCGCTCCCAGTCCCATACCCTGCTTGACTGGGTGCCATCAACCCACCTGCACCACATAAGCTCTGCAGGTGTTCTTCCTGACGTGCTTAGTGATCACTGCCCCACAAGATACATCCTCCAACAATCCCCCCTAAATATATCCAGTATTGGCCCCTCAAAACACTCGACACAAGTAAATTTTATTCCTAGGCTTGGCCATGGCAAATTGGTCGCCGGGCCTCTCCACTCCCTCTTGTTGACACTGCCCTCACCCATTTCACATCAGCATTCCTAAATATCTGGGATGCCGATGCTCCGCGGAAAACAGGGCATAACATCACCACAACCCTTGGATTTCTCCTGAAATCCTGTCCATATGCAAAACCCGCGACCTCACTTGGCATCACTTCAAAACCTCGACCCATGTGACCTGCAGAATTAGAGCCCTTCGAAATGTCCATACAAAGCAAATTCATCAGGCAAAATATGAATATTTCAAAACCCGACTGCACACCTCCAACAACTCTCCATCCTTCTTCTGGAATGATCACTCATACTCCCCTCCTCGGAAATACACACACACACACACACACACACACACACACACATACATACCCCTATTCTTTGCGTGGCAGGTTCCCTTGTTTTGGGCTGTTGCAGATGTCCTAAGTATTTTCTTTACGACCTGTGCTCTCCCACAAGACCACCACCCCCTCTCCCACCCCTCACCCATGTTGCCCTCCGGCTTTCAACTGTCTCTGGTACTTCCCCACAGAAGTCCTCAGAGGTCAAGCTCCCTAAATCCCCAAATCCAACCCAGATGGCATACATCCTCGACGCCTCAAAATCTCTGCACTTTCTATTTTGATCCCTCTAATTTACCTCCTCAATCTATCTCACTCCTCCTCCTCCTCTACCATCCCGTCAGCCTGGAAGTCTGCTGACGGTCCTCCCCTCCATAAAGGGTGATCAGCTACCCCTGGTAGTTACTGCCTTCTTCCTAAACACCAAGGCCCAAAGAATCCTTTTCCTCTCAAGGCTAAAATGACTTCCTCTCTGCCTCCAACACTCTCTCTGCGGTCCAATCTGGATTTAAGAAATTTCACTCCACCCCCTCCTCCCTTCTTCGTTTCACAGACGCCATTCACTCTGCAATGGATCAAGGGCAGATTACCTCAGCCAAATTCACTGACCTTTTAGCAGCTCTGAAACATCAAAGGGAACAGGTTGCGTTGCTACAAGAGATGCACCTGACAGATAAGGAGCACACGAAATTAGTCAAGAATTGGGTGGGGGCTTGTTATGTCGCATCTCAAGTCCCATAAGTGGAGTGTGGCAGTTCTTATGCATAAGAATCTCCACTTACAGGTTCGGAGGGTGGTGGCAGATCCCTGAGAATGAGTATATGTGTTTGTGGAGAGAGAACCTTTTGGTGAACAGATCACTTTTTCAAGTGTGTATGCCCCTGTGGTCTTTGACCCCATTTTTTCCTTTTTCCAGGGCCTCCTTGATATTATCGTGAAGGGTCAGTTTGCAGGCCTGATGTATGTGTGTTGGGGGGGGATGGGAATGGTATTCTGAACCCTGAGCTTCACCACTCCAAGGGAATGGGGAGATTTCGGAGTGCAATGATAGTGGTTGCTGGGGATTAATGACCTGAACCTAATAGACAGTTGGAGAGTGGCTAACCCCGGGGTACGGGAGTTCCTTTATTTTCTTCCCAACCCACACAAAACGTGGTCGCATATAGACTAAATTTTTATGCCTCATCGCTGGTATTCTAAGTTGACAGCGGTAAAACACAGCCCCATACATATTACAGACCACACTATGGTAATACTTAACATGAAAATAGCTGAGGAGCGGGAGGGACAGCTGCCCTGGAAGTTTCCAGTCTATCTCCTGGGATGGAAAGAGTTTCAGAATTACTTAAGGGATCACTGGAAGTGATATCAGGAACGTAATAGGGATACTGCTCCCAGTATGAGAGCGTTCTGGGATGCCGGGAAGGCATACATCAGGTGGGCTATTATAAGTTATGTCGCCCGATATAAGGGTGAGCAGCTGGAACTCTGACTTAAAGCTTTAGAACAAAGGGTAGTGGGAGGGGAGACAGGAGATGCACTGAGGCAACTGACTGTGACTTGGGAGGCTCTAAACATGCTCTTTCTGGGGGAAGCCCGAAATCTTGGCTCCTTATTAAAAAGCAATTTTATGAATAGAGTGATAAACCTGGGCCTATGCTGGTAAATTTGATTCGGGGGAGAGCAGAACCGACCCATATCCCTGTAATTAAAAATACTTGGGGGCACCTAGTGAAAGAAGGGAGACAGATAAGGGATGTATTTCAACAGTTTTATCAGAAGCTGTATAAGGCAGAATGTACGAGAAAGTTAGAAAAGGCCAGAGAGTTCCTTGATCAACTTACCCTTCCGATGCTGACATCCAGAGAGAGAAACTAGCGGCAGAAATAAACAAGGAGGAAATTAGTGTTGCCATTCAGGGACTGAAAAGGGGGAAAGCGAGTGAGCGAGTCGGATGGGTTTCCTGCAGAATATTATAAAAGTTTGCAGAACCTGTTGATGGAACCACTCTGGTAGGTATTCCGCGAGGTACGGGGAAGGGGGTATTGCCTGCCAATTGTTATGAAGCCGTGATCTGTGTATTATCGAAACTGGGAAAGGATGTTATGGAACGCACCTTGTATCGCCTACTTTCACTTTTAAATTGTGGCCTTAAGATTTTGGCAAAGGTCCTAGCAGGGTGTCTCATCAGCTGCTGCCAGGGTTGATCCACCCAGGCCAGTCCAGGTTTGTCTGCAGTCATTACTCGTTATCAAATTTTTAAAATTTTTTAACGCTTTTTCTTGCTCCGCTTGGACCCTGGAGAACTCTCTCAGGCAGCTGCACACCCTTTGGCTCTACCTGCGGCCTGACCCCCCCCCCCCACTTCCTGGCACCAGCCCGGCTATCCGCTCGGCTCTGAGCCCTCCCGAGGTGGGACCGCCCCTATCTTCCCAGGGCGCTCTATCTTACAATTCAGGCCGGGCTGGGCTCAGCCCAGGAGCTGGGCTCAGCCCAGGAGCTGGGTGGGTCCGGCTAGTGGAGTGTGGTTGAGGGGGCAGTGCCGTCGCCTATCTCCAGGAGCGGGTATTTTCTTGGCTGCATTGCTCCCTTTCCCCTGCATCCCTCCCCTGGTGGAGCTTGGTCATGCAGTGGCGCCAGGTACGCCTGCCGCAACTCCTCCTCCCCTCTAGCAAGCCCTGCGTGTTGCAGTGCCTCCGGTTGCCACCGAGGGCCGCTGCGATGCTGGGCATATGCCTGGATCCCCCGAGAGAGGAGAGCAGTCCTCCAGACGCGTGATCCTTTCTCTCCCCTGTTGCCGCCCAGCGGCCCGGGCTCGTTCCCGAACCCGGGTCGCCAGCGTGGCGAGAGGTGTGGCATCCAGCACCTCAACCCTCAGTGCCACCATGCCTGTTTCTCATATTATAATAAGCAAAAACTCTTGAATGTTGTGTGGAGCCTCTCGGCATCTTAGCGGTACCTTTGTGCTGTCCACGGACGCCGAGAAGGCGTTAGACCGCAGAGAATGGGAATTCCTCTTGAAGTGTGTCTGCTAGGTCAAGCAATATTTATCAGCAATGTGGCTCACCCCCTTTTTTTTTCTTGTTACTCCTAATATTCTGCTACATTCCTGTATGTCACCACGACTGTATGTTGCTTGCATTACATGTAACTAGTGCTGATTGTCTCATACTGTTTATCAGTGCTATGTAATCCCGTGTCGCCCCTGAAAAAGGGACCTCTGGGGCTCAGTGGGCTTACCCGGTCACCAAAATTTAATAAATAATAAATAAGTACTGAAAAGGTTAGGGGATGACTTCGTGGATCAGGTCTGGGCGCTCTACCAGGCCCCCTGAGGCACGAGTATTGGTCACTGGCACCCTATCGGATAAATTTCCCCTGTTTAGGGGAACGCGGCAGGGGTGCCCCTCTCCCCGTTGTCGTTCACCCTTGCTATTGAGCCATTAGCGGTGAGTATTGAGAACAATGTGGACATCCTAGGGGTTCGGGGGAAATCTGGTTGAATGCATAAGGTTACACTTTTTGAGGACAACATGCTTTTGTATGTCACAGATCCGCAGAGATCAATGCCAGCCCTTCTTCGAGTGATCTTGGAGTTCTAGGAGTTCTCTGGATATAAGATCGATCTGGGGAAATCGAAGATGCTGGCCTTGGGCAGAACAGATAGAGAGTTCCGGGGCAATACCTGGGGACTAAAGGAAATTACTTTTTCATTTAAATACCTGGGTATTCAGGTGGATAAATACCTGGATACGCTGCATCAACTTAATTACACCTGTCTTATTAAGATGGTTGGGGATGAGCTGCGAGGGTGGCATGCCCTGCCCATCTCGTGGTTAGGGAAGATTAAACTTATAAAAATTAATATCTTACCCCGAATATTGTACTTCATGCAAATGATTCATGTGGGCCCCACCAAAGTGAACGTGACGAGATTAGAGAGCATGTTCTCAGCCTTCATTTGGCAGGGCAAAGGCCCATGCTCGAGTCTGCAACGTCTCAAGGCAGATGTGAATAAGGTTGATCTGAATTTTCCAAATCTTAAACATTTTTTGGCTATCCAATTTCACTATATTAAAGAATGGGTGTGTAGACCTAAAAGAAAGGGACTGTCCTGCGTGACTTTCCGCCTACTTATCAAAGCAAGGCCGTGGGGCGCATGGTAGTCTGCAGCAGGCTAACCCCCTGGTGATAACTGTCCTTGAAGGCTGGCAGCAGATTCGTTGCCTTGTGGGGGTGGAAGATGAGATGTTGATCCTGGTGGCTGGGAACCCTTGTCACCTGGGACTGTCAAAGGCGCTGTGTATCGTGAATGGGAAGATAGGGGTGGTGAAGTGCATGGGTGCTCTGTATACCAGTGAGGGATTATAGACTTGTGGGTCTCTACGGGAGCTTACAGGCCTGTCCCATGTGCATTTTTTCCACTATTTACAAGTAAGAGTGTTTGGAAAAGGGCTGTGCCGTAACCGGACTACCGACTCCCCACTGGCACAGGTGAAGCAATTAGTTTATGCTGCTGAGAAAGATGACAGGGGTCTCATTCGCAAGGCAGTTCATCAGAGTCA
This sequence comes from Neoceratodus forsteri, assembly GCA_016271365.2. Taxonomy (NCBI): domain Eukaryota; kingdom Metazoa; phylum Chordata; order Ceratodontiformes; family Ceratodontidae; genus Neoceratodus; species Neoceratodus forsteri. The sequence goes on from CM028132.1 coordinate 745,968,164, forward strand.
GCAGTTTTTCCCTGATGTCACACTTAAGATAAAGTCCTTGTGGGAGAGGGACCTGGGAGTACCCATTTCTGAAGAAAATATCGAAATTTGGGTACCTGTAAATTTTCTTTCTCTGACGGCTGATCTCCGGGCTTCACCACACCTGGGCTGCACCTCCCAATGACAGCTGCAGGCAGGACCAATGCCGTGCAGCAGTCTCTTGTCAATTGCACTTTCCGGCACCCTTTCAACACTTTCTACAGAACCTTATGTCTGTTCTGGTGACTCCCCTTCACTGCCCCTTCGACGACAGGTCAGATATTCATGGGAAGGACTACAGGATTTTCCATGGCCACGGATCCTCCTCCTCCAGAGCCACTCTCTCACAGGAGCCAACCAGATAGGGACTGAGACCCTTGTATTTATCACCCAAGGGCCAGACCTGTTGATACATCATGCCCAATTACCTCCACTGAAAGATTTATGCTTCGGCCACATGTGCTCTCCGGTCCCTTAACTATGTGGCCCATATGGTGTCTCACCAGAAAGCTACCATGGCCAGGTTAGACGCTCGGGTCCAGGCCATGGATCCCTCGAGTTTAAAAGAGGAGCTTGTCAAGGATCTTCGCCTCTCAAGTTCTCTTGTAGGCATGCTTTCGCGAGCCATATGACTCCGTTGATTGTGTGGGTGCGCACTCGTCAACTGCCGCTGCCCTCAGACGGCACTGGCTTCCGCCTTTCTGACTTAAGCTAATGCGGTTCAGTCAGTGATTCAAGATGCCCCCTTTAAGGGCTTGGTACCCTTTGGTTGGAACACCAAGGACATTATCACTGACCTGCAGGACAGAGGTCTTGCCCTCAGGTCAGTGTGGTCCATGTACCGATCGGACAACCAACAGCAGCAGCCCTTTCATTTATTTTTTCATTTATTCATTACAAATCTGGTTTACAACCTTTGAGTCAGAGACTCATTTACAAAGGCACCTCGTCACAGGGTGGGGCAGACATCAGGACAGTTATTACAGTGCAGATTAAAACAGAGGATAACATTACAGGTGCAGTAAAAGGAACATTTAACATAGATACACTTAGGTTACATAATATAGTAGTTTGTATGTTACTTGGGTTACATAATGTTACAAAATTGTGAGTTGCACTCATGGATATAGTAGGTCCTTAGAAAAGACAGCGGGTTACATCCCTGTTTGGACCTAGTAGGGAAGGAGTAGGTCTGGGGAGGGAGAGGCTGTCCAGTGGGCGTTCTATGAGCCAGGGGCAAGGCGGGCAGGAACCACAGGTTACAACGGGGTTAGTTGCACCTACAACAGCGGGTATTAAAGATATGGTTCCGAAGGGCTGTTTTGAAGGAGCCAATTTTTGGCAAGTTGGAGATGCAGCTGGTGGGGAGTTGAACCAGGTGGGGGCTTGGTAGAGGAAGGATCTCTGGGCAAGAGAGGTCTTGGTTCTGGGCACCTTGAAAGTGGCCTTAACAGAGCTTTTCAGAAAAGGACCTGGAGGCAGAGAAAGCAAGCCCCGGCATGTCGCCAGGGAAAGTATAAGGCCATGGGTACAGCCACCCCTCCTGCCTCCAAGAATCAGAGACGTTCATGGGGTCCTCCCCTGAACATACATCCACTTCCTGACTACCCATCCCCACTGCCTCCTCAGTCTCCCGACGGGGAGCAGGTGGGAGGAGGTTCGCTCGGCACGTGCAGGAGTGGAGGGCAGTCACCTCCGACGAATTGGTCCTGCAGCTAGTGTCCATCAGACACACGATAGAGGTTCTTGACTTTCCTCCAGAAACTCCATCTAAAAGATCCTTTTATTCAAAGGATCAGGCTCTTCTCATCTGAGAAAAGGTGAACAGTCTCTTGCTCAAGGAAGCAGTCAAGCACGTTCCCCTCCGGCAAAGGTAAAGTAAAACCCCTTTTTTTACTCCCATTTTTTTCCTGGTTCCAGAAAAGTCAGGGAATTTTAGACCCATACTCGACTTAAGCAACTTAAACCAGTTTGTTGAGTACAAAAAATTTCGGATGTTGACTCTCCAGAGCCTCCTTCCGCTCCTTCTGGAGAACCATTGGTTCTGGACATGCAGGATGCCTACCTGCATATCCCCATCTTCCCCAGCCACCGCCGGTTCCTGCGGTTTCAGTTCCAGGGGGAACACTTCCAATTCTGGATGCTCCCCTTTGGTCTGTCATCGGCACCCCGGGCGTTTACCAAGTGCCTGGCGGTGGTTGCGGCCTTCTTTTGATGCGGGGCATTGCGGTTTTCCCTTACCTGGATGACAGGCTGATTTCAGCCCCGTCCAGGGACTCTTTACTAGAGGCTCTTTCTTTCACTTTGGACCTTTTCAACAGGTTAGGGCTTACTGTCAGTATTCCTAAGTCCTCTATGACCCCTGCCCAGAAACTTCAGTTTATTGGGGCAGTTTTGGATACGGTCCATTGCAGACCCCTCCTCCTTCCAGACAGGGTGGAGACACTGATCTGTCAGGCATCCCGAGTGGCTTCTTCCAGGACCATCCCGGCCCGGGAGATCCTTCGCCTTTTCGGCCTGATGGCGGCCTCCATCACCACTGTTTCCCCTTGCGAGGCTCCACGAGAGTCACTCAGTGGTCTTTGCATGTGCAGTGGGATCAACTCCTGGACAACCTGGACCATCCAGTACTGGTCTCCTCAGTGGTTCTGAAGGAATTGTTTTGGTGGAGGGATCCCTGCAATCTTTCTTTGGGTCTTCCCTTCCGGAACCAGCTCCCTTAGCATCCCTAACCACAGATGCCTCGAACATGAGATGGGGGGCACATCTAGGGGAGCACCAAGCCCAAGGACTGTGGTCCAGCTTGGAGACTACGTTACATATCAACGTTCTGGAGATGAGGACTGTCCTGTATGCCCTCCAGGCCCTCCTTCCCAAGGGATCACTGCTGGTCCAAATGGACAACATGTCAGTAGTTTGGTACCTCAATAAATGAGGAGGAACCCGCTCGTACCCCTTGTGCAGGGAGGCGATCCAGGTGTGGAACTGGGCGGTACAGCACAATCTGGCCCTCGTGGCCGTGCACGTGCCAGGCGTTCTAAATGTCCGGGCAGATAGTCTCAGCAGATATCGGACCCTGGCTCACGAGTGGGAATTACATCAGGAAGTGGCGGAATCCATCTTCCTACATTGGGGGTGTCCGGAAATCGACCTTTTTGCCTCCAAATTCAATGTAAAACTTCCCAGTTTTGCTCGCTCATTCCAGGGCATGGTGCATTCTGGCACAACGCGCTCTCTCTCTCTTGGACAGGGACATTTTTGTACACCTTCCCTCCATTTCCCATTCTCCAGAGGGTCCTCCTCAAACTTTAAGCAGAGAAGGCAAAGATGATTCTCATTGCTCCTCTCTGGCCGAGACAGATTTGGTTCCTGCTGTGCTGCAACAGCTTTCCAGGGAACCACCGGTTCCACTTCCAGTGACCCACGACCTCCTGACTCAGGATCAAGTTAGACTACTACATCTGGGGTGCAGGACTCTGCACCTTCGTGCATGGCTCCTTCAGACATAGCGATCTCTCGCTTTGGGGTCTCCTCCCTGGTCGCTCAAGTCCTCATTGAGGCCAGAAAACCCTCTACTTGTTCCACTTATGCCATGAAGTGGAAACAGTTTTCCATCTGGGTGACCACCAAGGGTTGGAACCCTTTCTCATGTTCTGCCCCTCAAGTCACTGAATACCTCCTTCATCTGTCAGACTCCGGTCTTTCATATTCGTCGTTGAAGGTCCACCATTCGGCAATTTCGGTGTACCACGAGCTAGTGCATGGTAAACCTGTGGCTCAGTTGGAAGTCTATAAAACCATTCTGAAAGGGATTCTCCATCTGCAATCCCCCATCCGCAGCCCAACTCCTCCTTGGGATTTGAACTTTGTTTTGGAAAAGCTCACTCTTCCTCCTTTTGAGCTGGCTATGAGCTGTGATTTATGCTTCCTTTCCTGGAAGGCGTTGTTCAAACAACGTGAAGTCTTGCTATATTATGACTATTGCAGTTTGTCCCAGCCTTAGAACTGCTCCGGAGGTGAAAGAGTTAACTTCCATGCAGAGCATGGAGCTTAGAGCGCGAACTCAGTTCAGAAGCTCTGTTAGGCTGGTTTCAAACCGAAACCGTCATATTCTTTACTCCGTCTCACTGAACAGTCGCTCCGGAGATTCCTCCTGTTGCTCGGTTCATTTCTTCGGTTTAAAGCGCTATTTCTCGGTTTAATTTAACCGCGATTTAATTATTTTAACCGCAAAACCGATCGGTTCAGGCTCTGTCTATGGTAATCGTAAGTAATAGATAGGGTTTTTTCTGTGTGGAACTTGTAAAGTGTTATCGGTTCGGTTGAACCGATCGCATTGTATTAAAATATAAGTTTAAAGCCTGTAAGGCTTCTTAGAGTGCGGTTCCCGGTTCTTAAAATAACGGATTTCATTACGGTTTTTTCTACTACCCGTGACACGGTTTGGAACCGATAAGGGTGTCTTGCCTGGCACTGCCATTAAAAGGGCAAGTTTGTTGGTTAGGCTGGCATCATGTCTGAGAAACCCAAAAGAAAAACCGGGCCCACTGGGTTTCAACACTGTAGTGTCTGTGGGAAGCTCTTTGCCAAGGCTGACCCACACACTACATGTGTCTCATTGTCTGGGTTTGACCACCTCAATTCAGACTGCCAGATTTGTAAAAATTTCCCTGCAGCCACCCTGGACAAGAGAGTGGGCAGGCTCAGGGAACGAGAGGCCAAAAAGTCCGCTGACCCAGATGGCCAGCCCGGTTCGGTGCCATCCGAACCGGAGGGAGTGCCCTCTGACCAGGGCGAGACTTCCTCGGGCAAACGAAAAGCTGGCTCTGAGGAGCCAGTTCCAGCAAAGAAATCTAAAAAATCAGCAGGTTTGGAGTCCAAAATTCCTTCTCCAACTGCTGCAGAGATAGCCAGGGCAATACAGATTGTCTAGTCCCTGTCCCTGATTCCCTCCGAACCGCCACTGTCTGGCAAAAGGTCGGTTCGGTCGGTTCCAGTGGTTCAGGATTATGATATAGAAGAGTTCTATGAACCAGGGGAAGGGGATGAGGATTATGATCAGTGTGAATGTGACTTTGAAAGTCTGGATGTGCCCATTGAACCGGACATCTCCCCAGACAGACCTTCAGGTGAGTCTCCCCTAGGCTTTCTGAGTCCCTTCTCATTTTTGTTTTATAAAAGTTGCTGAGACCCTCCAGCTTCCCTTAGAGGAGGCTTTGGATGAGCAAGAGGAGCCTGACTATGTGGAGATGATGGATATCCCAGAGTCCAGGAGGTTGTCCATCCCTTTACATAAATCTTTAGAAAACAAACAATAAAAATTTTAAAAGCTCCTAATTCTGTGCCTCCTGTAGATAAAAGATGGACAGGAGGTACACTTTATCAGGTCCTGATACAGATTTTCTTTCACAGCAATGCAGTCATGTTGAGGTAGTTCAGGCTGCAGCCTGTGATAAAGCTAATATTCCACTGGCTTCACATCCTCCTGACAAGGATTCCAGGAAGATTGATGCCATGGCCAAAAAAACAATACATGGCAGCATCCTTGGGACTCAGGCAAGCTAACTATATGGCTTATGTTGCAAGATACCAGAAATCTAGATGGGATACTGTCATGTCCTTAGCCAAACAGGTCCCTGGCCAGCTCGCAAAGGAGCTGGAGCAGGTGGCTCTTGATGGTATTGAGGCATCTAAGGTGCAATTCCATGCTGCAGTGATTCTAACGATGTATCCTCTAGAGTCATGGCTACATCTGTGGCTTTTAGGAGACTGGCCTGGCTCAGGTGTACTACTTTGTCACAGGATACCCAGTCTAAGGCTATGGATTTTCCTGTGGTGGGAAATTCTCTGTTTGGGGAGCAGACAGAGAACTATATGAAGAAAATGGATGAATATAGAACCACTTACAGGAGTGCACAAGCCAAGGAACGGCAAGCCACTCCTCAGAGGCAGCCCCCCAGGGGTAGGGGTAGGCCTTTTCACAGGCCTTTTTACCAGACCCAGGCCTCCGCCTCTTTAGCCTATGTACAGAGGGGGTTCTTCAGAGGGAGAGGCAGATGGAGTTCGAGCAGACCTGCTCCCACCCCTCAGCCTAAAGCCCCTGCCAAATAGGCACCCTGATGGGATGCCCAGGGTCGGCTCTCCACTACCTGTAGGGGGCAGGTTGGCTCACTTCGTCCAGGACTGGCAGTCTTTAACTTCAGACAGGTGGGTCCTGGAAGTAGTGAGCCAGGGTCTGGTTCTCAGCTTCAAGAAATTTCCAAAGATGAGAGCCAGATCTTTTCCACCTACAAACCCTTTAGAGGCTCTTGCTTTGGAAACAGAAGTCTCAACCCTCTTGGCTCTCAGAGCTGTAGAAAAGGTTTCTCCCCTTCACCAGGGCAAGGGTCTGCACTCCAGGTACTTCCTTACCCCAAAAAAGACAGGAGAGTGGCGGCCTATCCTGGATCTAAGATATCTAAACAAGCACCTTTTAAAGCCAAAGTTCAAATGGGAATGATTTTACCCTCCCTAAGGCCAGGGGACTGGCTAGCCTCCCTGGACCTCAAAGATGCCTACTTCCATGTTCTTATCAGAAGCTCCCATCGAAAGTACCTCAGGTTCGAACTGCCCTTAGGCCATTATCAGTTCAGAGCAATGCTCTTCGGCCTCACTTCTGCCCCAAGGGTGTTCACAAAATGTCTGGCAGTAGCAGTCGCTCACCTAAGAAGGCAAAGATTGCCATTTTCCCTACCTGGACGACTGGCTTATTGTGGGTCAGTCTCCAGACCAGGTCAAATCACACCTGCTAGTTACCCAGCAGCTGCTTACCTCTCTGGGATTTCTTCTCAATCTTCCAAAGTCAGTTTTGGAACCTGTCCAGGTACTCACCTTTATAGGCGCAGAACTGGACACAAAGCAGCCAGAGCCTTCCTTCCTTGGAAGGGTAAGGACCTTAGTGGCCCTGGCCGCCTCCTTCACTCTGCAGGTCTCTCGACCAGCAAGGCATTTCCTGCAGCTCCTAGGGCACATGGCTGCCTACACAGCTGTGGTGCAAGGAGCAAGATTTCAGATGAGGGACATTCACTTCCATTTGAGAGCTTTCTGGTCTCAAAGAAGAGATCCTCTATCCAAGTTAATCCCAGTGACTCGAACCCTGATCCAGGCCCTTCAGTGGTGGCAGGATCAGAGCAATCTGAGACAGGGGTGCCTTTCATCCCTCTGTCCCATTCCTTGACCCTTACTACAGATGCATCCCTCTTGGGATGGGGAGCTCACATGGGCGACCTCTCCACCGAGGGATTATGGTCCCCTCAGGAATCTCTGCTCCACATCAATCTGTTGGAACTCAGAGCTGTTTTTCTAGCACTTCAGGTTTTCTCTGCATCTGTTCAGAACAAGGTGGTACAGGTCAGAACAGACAACACCACAACAATGTGGTACATCAACAAACAAGGGGGCACTCGGTCTTGGCCTTGTGCACCGAGGCAATGAAGTTGTGGTCTCTGGCTTACTCCCTGAACACTTCCCTCATAGCAGTTCACCTCCCAGGCAAGGACAATGTCCTGGCAGTTGCTCTCAGCAGGATTTCCCAGGGCCATCACGAATGGTCACTGGATCCCCTAGTTCTGGGGATAGTGTTTGCCAGATGGGGCACTCCTCAGATAGATCTTTTCGCAGCCCCAGACAATCATCAACTTCCACTGTTTTGTTGCAGGCCCCAGTGTTGGGCTCAGTTCCCTGGATGCCTTTCTCCTCGATTGGGAAGGGAAGTTTCTTTATGCCTTCCCCTTCCTCTCCTGTTCAAAGTACTAGTCAAAATCAGGTCTCAGCCCTGCAAGATGATCCTGATTGCTCCAGACTGGGCCAGGCAGCCCTGGTACCATCCTTCTGTCCTTAGCAGTCCATCTTCCCTGTGTCTCCCCAGGAACCACAATCTGTTAACCTGTGCTCAGGGGAGGGTTTGGTATCCGAATCTCAAATCCCTCAACCTCAAGGCTTGGCTCTTGAGCAGTTAGAGTTTGCTGATTTGCAACTTTCTCAAAGTGTTCTCGAAATCCTGAAGGCTGCCAGGAAGCCTTCCACCAGGGCTACCTATAACTCCCAAGTGGAAAAGGTTTTCCATATGGTGTTCTAGGAAGCATGTTTCCCCAGAATCTGCTGATCTACCCACTGTATTGGACTACATGGTCCATCTTAATTCTCTGGGACTGAGACCAGCCACCCTGAAAGTGCACTTGGCTGCTGTCTCTGCCTTCATTTCAGCAGGGAAGCCCTCATCTCTTTCTGCTCATCCTGTATTTTCCAAGTTTTTTAAAGGATTGCTTCACACCAATCCTCCATTCAGGGACCCTGCCCCGGCTTGGGATCTTAATGTATGCATTGCTCAGCTAATGCAACCCCCCTTTGAGCCTCTGTCTTTGGCAGAGCTTAAGTATTTAACTTGGAAAACTGTATTTCTGGTAGCCATCACTTCTGCCAGGCGTATAAGTGAGTTACAGGCTTATCAGTAGAAAGCTGACTTTCCTTTCACAGGGATAAAGTAGTCCTCAGGACTAACAGGAAGTTTTTGCCTAAGGTGGTTTCAGATTTCCACCTTAACTCAATCTATTTCACTTCCAGTGTTCTTCACTGACCATTCCTCCTCTGGTGAGAGGAGGCTGCACACTAGATGTTAAGAGGGCCCTAAGTTACTACATAGAGCGTACCAAGGGTCACAGGTTTGACTCCCTCCAACTGTTTCTCCCTTATGGTGAGGTTGGGAAAGGGAGACCTGCCACTAAGAGATCCATTGCCAGGTGGATCGTTTCTTGTATCCAATTTTGCTATCAAAAGCTGGGTAAGGTTCCCCCCTCAGGCCTGAGGGCTCACTCTACCAGAGGTACAGCTGCATCTCTAGCTGCTGCTAGAGACATCCCTATCTTGGAGATATGTCAGGCAGCTACTTGGAAGACAGTACACACTTTCACCAAGCATTATTCCCTGGATATTCAGGCCAGGAGGGATGCTTTCGGTTTGGCACAGCCGTGCTTCAGAGCCTATTCCTAAGTAGGTTCTGTCCCTCCTCCATGGAGATACTGCTGTGTGAGTCTGCAGTAGTTCATAATATAGCAAGACTTCATGTTGTTTGAAGAAAAAATTACTCACCTTAGTAATGTTGTTTCTTCTAATGGAGTCTTGCTATATTATGACCTCCCCCCCAGCCTGCCCCTCTCAGAACTCCTACTTTGGGTATGGGGTGGGTAGTCCTCTGTTGGCATTTATTGATGCCCTCTTTCATGTTTGGGTGTTGTGTTTATTTAGTTATTTTATCTTATTTTTCTGGTCCACTGACTTGAGTCTTTGTGTTGGGACCAGGAAAAATGTGTTAATATATTATTGGCCAGTTGGCTAGTGTAGGTTACAACTTCCACACAGAACTTTAGTGAGTTTTTGCTCGTAAAGATCTGACGGTTTCGGTTTGAAACCAACCTAACAGAGCTTCTGAACCGAGCTCGCGCTCTAAGCTCCATGCTCTGCATGGAAGCTAACTCTTTCACCTCCGGAGCAGTTCTAAGGCTGGGACAAACTGCAATAGTCATAATATAGCAAGACTCCATTAGAAGAAACAACATTACTAAGGTGAGTCATTTTTTCTTCCTGGTTGCCATCACGTCTGCTCAGAGGATTTCGGAGCTTCACGCTCTGGTTTGTAAGGAGCCCTATCTGATTTTCCATAGGGACCGGGCAGTCCTCAGAACGAATCCGAAGTTTCTTCCCAAGGTGGTGTCAGAAGCCATGCTGAACCAATCAGTAGAGCTTTCTGTATACTATCCGTCCCCCTCTAATAGAGGTGAGGCACTCCTCCATACAATGGACGTACATCGGATTCTTCGATGCTACAGTCACTAAAGAATTATGTAGCTGTGATCAGCTTTTTGTCTCCTTTGCCCCAGATCGAAGGGCAAACCAGTTTCTAAGCAGGGCCTTTCCAAATGGTTAGGCAACTGCATTAGGTATTGCTACCAGAAGTATGAAAAACCTCTGCTGGGTACCATCAGAGGTCATTCTACTAGGGGCATGGCTGCTTCCGCTGCCCTTTTGAGAAATGTCTCTATGACTGATATCTGTGCCACAGCCACTTGGAGTTCTGTCCATACCTTTACTAAACACTACAGTCTGGACATTGTTTCTGGGTGGAAGGCTGGTTTCAGCCTAGCCGTGTTATAGGGCCTTCTGTCCTAGGCTGGGTCCATTCTGGATTCCAGTTGTTTCTGTTGGAGTTATTTCTCCTCCTCCCTAGTTTCTCTCGGTCTCTCTTTGGAGGGACTGCTTGGGTCTTTGTCTTATATGTGATGACCTACTGAAGGAACCCTCTCGAAGTAAGATAGTACAGTTACGTAGGAACTTACCGTAACAGTAGATCTTTGAGAGAGGTTCCTTCAGTAGGTCATATTTTTTCTCCTCCCCCTCATTTTGTGTTTTACAAGGACTCCAAATCCTGTTCACTCCTGCTGTCAGGCCTCTTCCTGGCTCCGGCGGGAGAAGTGGAGGGCGGGCGTGGTGACCGCCCACTACATACAGTCATGCTGACGTCAGTTACGTGATGTCGGGTGGGCGGTCCCCTGTCAGGGACTGCTAGAAAAGTCTGCTGTGCGGCACGATGCCAGGTGGCGCCAGTCCTATATGTGACCTATATGACCTACTGAAGGAACCTCTCTCAAAGATCTACTGTTACGGTAAGTTCCTACGTAACTGTACTATCTTCAAGGGGATCTATCAGGTCTGCTTTCCCTCCCACCATCCCCCTTTTTGGGGGCTCCTGTCTAGGAACTGGCTGTCTGGTGTATTCGGCTTTTTACATAGGTCTGAGCACCTCTCTCGCTCTCTCCTTGGTCCCCCATGGCTAGGGCTACGCTCCCTTTGTCTCCAGGAGAAGGAACTGAGGAAGGAGCAGGGGCGCTCACACTTTTATAGGTTTGGTGACGTCAACGGCATGGGCTGCTGCAGTTGTACTGCTGAAAATGTTCCATATGCATGCTCCTTCATCGACGGTGAAGTTCCTATGGTGTAACCTGATGACTGAGATCCCCTTGAAGATCTACTGTTACGGTAAGTTCTTATGTAATTATTCTTTCTCCCGGGGGGCACTCCCATGGTCTACTTGTTCGCTGTCAGGGAAACACAACCCTGAAGCTATTCTGTGCCCACCCCCACAGTGCAGGACACTGATAGTGGATGCCTTCATGAGACCTTGGACCCCTGATCTCATCTATGCCTTCCCTCTCTTCCCCAGATCCATAAAATGTTGGTAAAGGTGCAGAGGGAGAAGGTGCAGATCATCCTGGTAGTCACAGACAGACTGAGCCTGTGTTGGTACCAAGATCTCCTCAGCCTTGGCAGCAGACCTCCGTGGCAGTTGCCTCAGTGTCTGGATCTGCTCTCTTGTAACAAGGGGAAGGTCCTGCATCCGGACCTTCAGTCCCTGCACCTGACAGCCTGGATCTTCCTGGACATAAAGTCTCCACTACTCATTCACACTAGTGGGACTATGCCGGAGGCATTAGGACCAAGCGGGAGCCATAAATCTTGAAGAGGCCTGGCGCCGAGGAAGGACTGCACATGTGCGGTGCCACGAGTCTGGCTCGCACCGTATAGGCTTCTTTGGTGGCGACCCTCCAACCGCCTCAGTTCCTTTTTTCCCCACCGAGTGCGCTTCAGTGATGATGATGCTTGCCCACCAGTTGTCAAATCTTCACATCTGCATGACAGCAACATAGTCGTTCAGTATTTGATTAGTCTTATTTAGTTATTTATTAAAAAAAAAATTTTTTTTCAATGAAGAGCAGAGAAGTCTTCTTAACCCGACTTTAATGGAGTCGACCATGAACGGGGCCGGTGACGGTAGGGAGACTTCGCTTGAAAGCTGTTTCAGCAGCAGGGCTGGGTCCAATCCGCCGCCTTCCACGGGGGTCTGACTATGGGCAGTCCGTGCCTGGAGGAAGGGCTGTCCTCCTGAAAGCACAAAAGAAGCGGGCCCATTCCCGATTGTCGTCGGGGGCCCGTCACTGCTCGGCCCGGTGGTGCTTAGGGTTGAGGCACTGGATGCCACACCTCATGCCATGCCGGCGACCCGGGTTCAGGAATGGACTCAGTTCATTGGGGGTCGGTTGGGGAGGGAGAGGATCGAGCATCCGAGGGACTGCTTTACTCTCCGGGGGTGGGTAACGGGATTCGCACCGCTCACCAGCGGCCCCCGATGGAGACCAGGGGTACTATAGATGGCGATGCCAGCATTGGGGTGGAGTGGCGGCACGCTTCGTGCACGGACCCCACTGCACATCTGCGCTCCAGGGCACACAAGCGGAAAAACCCATGGCATCCAGGAGGAAGATGGCAGTTCCTGGGGAACACCGCACACGTCCACCACGGTCCCCGTCCAGTTGACACTATCTGTCATGGGGGGAAGGGGGGACTCTGTCCCATGATTCCTTGTCAGACTGGAGATTCAGGCTGGACGGTAGCAGGTGACTCGTGTGAGTTTTGCCTGATAGGACCCTGGAATTGCTGGGTGATAAGAATTAACAAAAAAAAAAATATCTGCATGTCCCTGAAATTCCTGTGGAATTGACACCTCCAGTACAGCCCTCTTTTGAGACTCTTTAACAGATGGTGTGGGACAGCTTGGCGCTCATTCCTTCTGTGGTGAAGTCCATTGACAGGAAATACGCTCCCCCCAAAGATAGACCAATCCTGGCCTCTCAAGCCTTTACGGACGCCATAGTGGTCTTGGCAGAAAATGACAAGTCTTTCTCCCTCAGGAATCTACGGCTCGTCCAGTAAATAAAGAATCCCATAAGACTGACACTTTAGGGAAGTGAGTCTTCGCCACTGCTACCTTAGGAATGCATATTGCTAGCTACCAGGGTTATTTCTCTCACTACGAGTATGCCCTCTGGCACTCGTTAAAAGCCACTGTGGAGGCTCTTCCAGAGTCGAACATTAGTTCAGAGCTTCTCCAGACCATTACTAGAGGCATTGAGTCCAATAATCAGCAACTTAGGGCTGCTATGGATGCCTTTGACACTGCTTCGAGAGCAGCAGCAGCAGCTGGGATATTGTTACAGACTTCGAGGTTCTCAAATGATGCGCAACAGTGTGTCATGAATTTTCCATTTGATGGAATTTATCTCTTTCACCCACAAGTGGAGCAAGCACTAGAAGCCACAGAGAAAAGGACTGCTATTCTGTCTCCCAGCAGGGTGGACATCACTGGTAGTTTCACAGCCGTCAGTCCTTTTGTGGCAAAGGTCGAGGGGCCTTCAACAAGAACCAAGCCCTCCAGCTGCAAAAGAAAACACAGCAGAAGGCACAGGGCCCCGGAGGTGCCTAGTGCCACCTTCTAAAGACTTGGCCCATGTCTCACCTCAGCTGCCCGAGGGGGACTTTTCTTCGGCAGTAGGGAGCCGTCTGACTCAGTTTTACAACCAGTGGATGTCAGTCACCACAGACAAATGGGTCCCCAGGATAATTTGCAAGGGTTATTCTCTATATTTTTCGGACACCCCTCCGGATCATCCACCCAAACGACAGCTCAAACTGTCTGTCACTCAGTCAGACCTCTTCGCTTCCGAGATTCAGGGCCTTCTGAACATCAGGGCAGTAGAAGTGGTTCCGCAAGCAGATCAGGACACAGGTTTCTACTCCCACTACTTCCTAGTTCTAGAGAAAACAAGCAATATGGGCCCTATTCTAGACCTAAGGAAGTTGAACAATTCCTCTTCAAAGAGAAATTCAAGATGACATCGCTCGGTATGCTCCTACCTCTGATTCATCAAAATGATTGGCTGGCTTCCATAGACATGCAGGACACCTACCAACAAGTCCCTGTGCACCCAAGCCACCACAAGTATCTCCACTTTGTAGCTCTGGGCCAGCACTACCAATTCAGAGTCCTGCCCTTTGGGCTATCCTCAGTGCCTCAGGTCTTTACAAAGTGTTTTGCAGTACTCGCAGCGCATCTCAGGAAACTAGGAATTCAAGTATTCCCGTATCTGGACGATTGGCTCCTATCAAGCTCCTCCAGACAAGGGACGCAAGAAGAGGTGGCCACGGCTTCCAAGTTCCTCACATTCATGGGAGTTCTGTTGAATCTGGAAAAATTGCAGCTACATCCCTCCCAACAGTTCTTCATAGGAGCTCTCCTAGACACCTCCAGAGCAAGAGCCTTCCTTCCAAAAGACAGGAGAAACGATATCCTCCAGTTGGCTCACTTCATCAGGGAGAATGACTCAGTTCGAGCTCTCGATGCAATGGATGCTGGATCTCATGGCGTCTTTGATGTTCACGGTGGCTCTGGCTTGCTTGCACACGAGAACCACACAGTGGATGCTCAGTACTCAGTGGTCCCCGACCACACATCCACAGTCCTTTCACATCAAGGTGACGGAACCACTAATGAAGTCACTCACCTGGTGGACGCGGGAGGTCAACCTTCTTGAAGGCTTTCACTTTGCCCCATTGGAGACACAGATCATCGTCACCACAGATGCATCTCTGATTGGCTAGGGAGCTCACCGTCTGGATCTCCACACCTAGGGTCTGTGGAGTCAGGACGAATCTCAATTACACATAAATGTCCTGGAAATGACAACTGTCCTGTACGCTGTCTGAGCCCAGAAAGATATCCTGTGTCACAAAGTAATTTTCCTTCAGACGGACAAGGCAGTGATGTATTACATCAACAAGCAGGATGGCGCACACTCTTACTCTCTCTGTTCAGGGAAGCAATGAGAGTGTGAGAATGGTGCTTTAGAGCATGAAGCCCTGATCCAGGCAGTCTACCTGCCAGGAATCCAGAACAATCTGGCAGATTGCCTCAGCAGAACGGAGGCGGATCCACACGAGTGGTCTCTCTGCTCAGACGTGCAGTCACTCTTCGAAGAGTGGGGCACTCAGGACATGGACCTTTTTGCATCCCTACTCAATGCAAAACTGCCCCTGTTCTGCTACAGAAATCCAGAACCTGGCATTTTCTGTCAGGATGCATTCAGACTGCAGTGGACAAGATGCTTTCTGTACGCATTTCCTCCTCTTCCCTTAATTCAGAGGGTACTGCTGAAGCTGGAGGCACGGGGTGGGGGGCAGCATCATTCTCATTGCCTCATACTGGCGTCATCGGATTTGGTTTCCATTAATCAACAGATTATCGGACGTCCCACTGAGACAACTACCACTTCAGATGGACCACTGACCCAGGGCCTAGTGGTCCACCCCAACCTGAGGTCCCTTCACCTCCATGCCTGGCTCCAGAGGCGATAGAAGTAGGTAGACAACGTCTCCCATAGAGTCTCAGGCATTCTCCTAGCAATGCACAAGCCATCCATTAGGTAAACCTACACGGCAAAGTGGAAAAGATTCTCCATCTGGTGCGCGCAAAGTCCTCCCTGGACCCCTTTTCTTGCTCACCAACAAGGTTTTAAGAGTACCTACTAAACCTGTCAAATACAGGACTGCAATACTCGACAGTGAAAGTACACCTCTGTGTGATTTCGGCTTACCACAAGCCTATCCACAACATGTGAGTGGCTCGGCTGCCCTTGGTTAAGAGGTTCCTTAAAGGTATCCTCCACAATAGGCCACCAGTCAGAAGACCGGTAGCTGCTTGGGATGTCAACATTGTGCTAGACATGCTCTCCTGTAAAACTTTCGAGCCTCTAGCAGCCTGCGAGTTGAAGTTCCTGATCTGGAATGCTGCCTTCCTTATAGCCATCACTTCTGCTCGCAGGGTGTCAGAAATACATGCCCTGGTCACTGACCCACTCAAAGGACAAGGTGGTTTTCAGAACTCACCCTAAATTTCTTCCAAAAGTAGTCTCGGAATTCCACCTGAACCAGCCCTTGCTCCTTCAGACCTACTTTGAGAACTTTCAGAATGAAGGGGAGCGCACCCTACATTCTCTGGATGTGAAAAGGGTTTTGTGGTTGTACATCAGCAGAACAAAGGAGATCCGCAAATCCAAGCAACTCTTTGTCTCATTCAGCATGGCCCAGCTGGGTCAGCCTGTTGCCATCAGATGCATTTTGGCATGGCTGGTAGCATGTCTCCGCCACTGCTATTCGATGGCGCAGGTCAGGTCAAGCTGGAAGGCAGGGTGAACACCCACTGTACCAGAGCAGTCACAGCATCTCTGGCAGAAATTTGAAACGTGCCCATTGTAGACATCTGCAGTGCCACCACCTAGAGTTGTGTGCACACCTTTGTGAAGCACTATGCCTTGGATGTCCATGCCAGACAGCATCCATCCTTTGGCAGGACAGTCCTTAATGGACTTCTGTCCTGAGTGAGCTCCTTTCTCCCCTGCCTTTCTCGGGGGATTATTTGGCTCGGCATTCCCACTAGGGTGAGATGAATAGTGGAGACTTTATGTCCAGGAAGATATAAATTATGACTCTACTGTAATTTTTGATCCTTTTGACGAAGTCTCCACCACTCATCACACACGTCCACCCACCATCCCCCGAGCTCGAGCATCTTGCTTTTGATCTTCACTCCCTTGTTGGTTGAGCTGTGAAGACACTGTTGAGTTGACCCTTCTTACACAGGTCACACAGACTATTTCATGTCCAGAATAGGTTAGTTTTTCCTAGGTTAGCTTACGCTGCACCTCCTCAGTCAAAAAGGTACAGAGTCGGTTGGAGGGTTGATGCCGAGGTAGCCTACATGGTGCGAGCCAGCCTCTCAGCACCACACATGTGCCGTTCTACCTCGGCACCGGCCCCCCTAAAGATTCTTTGCTCCCGCTCAGTCTTAGTGCCTCCAGCGTAGTCCCACTAGTGTGAATGAGTGGTGGAGACTTCATCCAAGAAGATCAAGAATTACAGTAGGTACGTAATTTGTATTTCTAGGGACATGAATATGTTGTTCATCCACACTGTCTGGCAGGTTCCTTGCTGCTTTAAATCTTGCCGGAAGGTCTTCAAGCTGGCTCCTCCCACCCACCCGGGTGGTAAAACCCTCGGCTCAGCCCCATGACACCAGATCTTCCTTACCGCTTGAAGCTCAGGTTCCTCCTTAACGCCTGATGATAGACTGGATCCTAACTCTTGGTTCACCGAAAATAATTTAAAGTTTTCAAGACTTCGTCAAATTCTTCCTTCGTGGCTGCGATGGACAAATCGACTCCGGTTTGGGCGGTGCCCATGGGCAAAAGATGTCCAGGACGGATCCCACCCACGCATCTACTCGCCTGGCTTGACCACGACCCACAGGCTCAGGAAGTTGTGCAGGTCTTTTCGCCAATGTCCTTGAAGACCGCGCTGCCCGGCCACAACCCATGCCTGAGAAAAGTTATGCACCGTGAAGTCCAAGGAGGCCCGCTGAGCAGTGTCCGCGCAGCTGGCTCGGCTGAGCAACCGAGCAGATGATCGCCTCGAGGAGGAGAGGCAGCCCAGGCCGCATCCTCATCTTCCTCGGTTGCGGCATTTATCCCGCTCTTTGGGATCCTCCTACACAGCTTCTTTTAAGGAGCTTTGCCAGTCCCTCTCCATGAAGGGTGAGGGGCCAGCAGGACACTCTTCTCGGTCAGAAAAGAAGGACTCGAAGGGTAAGTCCCACCATCGACGTTTGTGGGAGCGGGAGAGGTCCCCTTCCCCAGACATTCGACACTCTACTTTGGTCGAGGTTGCAGCTAAGGCTGCTGGCTTCACGGTGTCCCTGTCAGGTCAGCTGGCCAAGACACCCGTCGATGCGGTCGAGATTTTTCTCAACCCGTCGGACGGGCTGTCGACTGGTGAAGCCGACAGCCCTTCATCACCAGTTCCCCCGGTGGAAACCGAGGACTTGCCTGTGCCGGAGTCCCCGGTCAAGGCTCCCGAGCTGAGGAAGGAGCGGGTGTCCCCCGGCCCCTCCCAGACCCACCTCGAAACACAGAGGGTCTCGGACCTTGTCTCGGTCCAGCTGATCCACCGACATCAGCTGTCTCGGCACTGGCAGCGCAGCCGCCGCTCTCGCCTTCTTCCTCGGAAGAGAGAGGCTGGCTAAATTGTGTTGACGCTTACAAGGACTTAATGTGGCAGCAGCTCCTTTTGTCCGGGAACAAGTCGACACCGCCGCTTTTCCTGGCCAGTAAGTGGCTGTCACCCGAAAGGCCGAAACAACCCCTCGCGGTGGTCGAGGTGCCCAAGCCTGGGCCGGTTGTTCGGCCGAAACCAGCTGCCCCACCAATTGTGGTGGAACCTCCGCCTCCACAACCGAAATCGGGGGTTCCACCAAGGATTCTCTAGTGGGTCAGTGTCTGCCCCACTGTTGTCGGTCACCCCACTCCCGACCATCCTCGGCAGGTGGAGGGTGGCTCAGACCCCAGGCAGCTCTTCAGACTCTTGGAGTCTGACGACGACTCCCTTGTGTTACAGGCCCTGACCTGGAGTCCTCCAAGGGGCAGTCGATGGACGAGCCTCATCATCGTTCATGGGTCTGTTTTCGCTCACTGGGAGTCCACCGGGATGCAGCTCGAGCCTCAGAACCAACGGGCCAAGTATCCTCACGGAGATACTGGACCGAGGATTCTCCACGGGCCTTCTGGTGGCTGAAGCCATTGTTGGCCCAGCCTTGAGTTTTGCAGCGGCCGCTTCCTATTCTGGCGCCTTTGGCCAGGATGGCCAGGAAGTGTCGCAGTCCCACCGCTTTTGTCTGTTTTTTGGAACACCTCTCTGCGGAGGAGTTGGTCACCGAGAAGCGCTCGCCTCCGGGAACGCTAGGTGTGGATAAGCCCCCACAAGGAGTCCAAAAGGTGACTCATGCCGGTGCAAGGTATAGCTGGGCTCCTCCTCGGCCTCCATCAGGCCAGTTCGGCGCATTGATGGCGCATTTCTCCCACCGCTCGTGGCCCTTAGATGAGGTGATCCTCATCTCTCGGCTGACCTGCAGACTACGGTCAAGCAGGTGCGGGATCAGGGAAGGGCAGTGGCAAAACAGCAGTTCCAAACGGCTCTAGATATCTGAGACTCCTGTGCCCGGTCAGTAGTGGCCGCAGTGGCCATGTGCCGCAGAGCCTGGCTGAGGATATCCATCTTACGGCAGATACCCAGCACAAATTGGTGGACGTCCCCTCCTTGGGACTGACCTGTTCGCCCTAGAGTGGAAGGCCACCTCCAGAGGATCAAAAGTCCAACGCCACCTTGGACTCGGTCACGTCTGGTCAGAAGGACAAGGGCTGTCAGCAACATAAGTCCTTTGACCTTCTGCCTCTACGTGCACGTCCGCTCCAGCAACACCGCATCAGGGCAGAAGCTCAGCTAGCACCCCAAAGCCAAGGCTGCAGCTTCTCCAACATGAAGCAGGGAGGAAAAGGGCCCAGGAGGTCCCTCAGCCGGTCCCTTCTCCAAGCCTGCCCAGTGACGGTTGAGGGGTGTCGCCAGCCTCGCTGCTGCTTCCCCTGGGTTCCCCTGGGGGACGGTCCTGCCACTCTTTCCGCCTGGTCCGCTATCACCACGGACAGCTGGGTGTTGGAGGTGGTAGGGAAAAGGTCTGCCTCTGGAGTTCTGAGCAGGCCCCCGCCCTTCCGAGCCATCACCCAATGGGGGGCTACGGGGTCCGCAGCCTCCCTGTCAGCTCATCGAGCCGACATTGCCCTGCTCCTCGAAAAGGAGGTGATCGGGAAGGTAGTGGATCCTCTACCAGACCCAGGGTTTGTGTCCAGGTACTTCCTGGTCCCGAAACGGTTGGGGGGGGGGGAGCTGACGCCCTAGACCTGCTCGACCTGAACAGGTTCCTATGGTTCTTAACCTTCTGGGATGGTCACTGGCTCTGATCATTCCAATCCTTGGAAGAGGCATGTGGTTCTGTTCTCTGACCTCAGAGACGCGTTTTTCACGTCCCAATCGGTCCGTCCCACCAGCGATTCCTCCGCTTCAGGGCGGAGGAGTCCCTGTACAAGTTCTGGGCTATGGCCTTCAGCCTTTCTCTAGCTCCCAGGGTCTTCACCAAATGCATGGCAGTGGTGACAGCATTCGTGCGGCGCCGAAGGGTCCAGGTGTACCCCTACCTGGACGACTGGCTGATTGCGGCCTCCTCCAGAATGGAGGTGGAGTTGTCCAGGGATCAGGCCCTCCAGATTTGCTCTCAAGTTGGCCTCCTTATCAACGAGGCCAAGTCGGAACTCGTGCCAAAGCAGGTGATCCAGTTCATCAGGGCAGAGCTCGACTGTCTGCGAGCCAGAGCACGGCTCCCGACGGACAGGGTCGAGGTTCTTTCCTCCTTTGCCCAGTCATTTCAGGTTGGGCAATTGCACCCTGCCCAGGACTTTCTGCACCTCCTGGGTCTCATGGCAGCCTGCACCAGCGTGGCCCGCTGGCACATGTGTCCCCTACAGTGGGAACTGGCCAGCCAGTGGTCACAGCGCTCCGATCCTTTGGATCAGCCAGTGACAGTGACCCAGGAGATGTGGAACGCTCAACAGTGGTGGACCATTCCAGCTTATCTGCAGGAGGGCATCCCGTTTGTCCGCCCCGAGCCGACGGTCTCTCTAGCGACCGATGCCTGTCTGATGGGTTGGGGTGCCCATCTGGGGGAGCACAGAGCGCATGGCCTCTGGTCCCCTCGGGAGTCCCGATGCCACATCAACCTGCTGGAGCTTCGATCAGTTCATCTAGCTCTCAACGCCTTTGCTCAGTTTCTACGGGGTCAAGTGGTCCAGGTCCAGACGGACAAATCCACGACCATGTACTACCTAAACTGCCAGGGCGGGACGCTCCATGCCTCTGTACAGGAAGCTCTCCAATTTGGTCTCTCGTATCAGCCTGGAGGCGGATCTCACTGCCATCCATGTGGCAGGAGCCTCCAGCATTCTGGCTCGTATGCCCTATGCCGGATAGGAGTTGTCCCACGAGTGGTCTCTCCTGCCGGAGGTAGTACAAGATCTGTTTTCCCACTGGGGCATGCCTCAGGTGGACCTGTTTGCCTCCAGGGAGAATGCGAAGCTGAGACTGTTTCATGCCCGCCCCTCTCAGCAGGGTTCGCTGCAGGGGGAGGCCTTCTCGAGGCTGTGGACCCCAGGCCTCTTCTATGCCTTTCCCCCATTTCCCTTGATCCACAAGGTGCTCCTCAAGGCGAGGAGGGACAAGGCTCAGGTGATTCTGGTAGCCCCAGACTGGCCCCGCCAGTTCTGGTATCCAGATCTCCTCAGTCTCAGCTCCAGGCTCCCGAGGCGGCTTCCAGCCCGCCCGGACCTGATCTCAGTCAGTCATGGGAAGGTATTCCATCCGGACCTTCAATCCCTGCACCTGACGGCCTGGTTCCTGAGCGGCTAGCGTTCCAGGCCTTGGGTCTTTCCGACGAGGTCCTCAACGTTGTTGTGGCTTCCCGTAAGGAGTCGACCAGAAAATGCTACACCTTTAAATGGAAGAGATTCTCCATTTGTTGTCAGGGCAAGGACCTGGACCCTTCCTCCTGCTCCTTGGCAAGCATTCTGGACTACCTGTGGTCCCTTTGTCAGCTTTGGCTTCGGTCGACGATCCCTAAGGTGCACCTGGCAGCCATCTCTGCTTACCGGGCGCGGGCCGGGAAGCAGTCTGTGGCACAGGAGAAGGTGGTCGGGCACTTTTTCAAAGGCCTTGATCACATATCCCCTCCGGTGTGAGAACCTCCACCTCCGTGGGATCTACTGCTGGTGGTGGCCAAGCTCATGGGCAAGCCATTCGAACCAATGCACAGGTGTGATTTTTCACCTGTCGTGAAGACCGCCTTCTTGGTGGCTATCACGTCAGCCAGAAGGATGGGAGAGCTCCAGGCGCTTTCCATTGAGCCTTCCGCCTGGTCTTCCACAGGGACAAAGGTTGTCCTGTCACAAGTTCACTCCCGAAGAAGGTGGTGTCGGAGTTTCACCTAACCAGGTGTTGGACTCTGCCGGTGTTCTCACCCCAATCACACCTCAGAGGCGGTATAGGTTCCATACTTTGGACCCTAGACGAGCGCTCGCTTACTATAAGGAGCAGATGGCCGATGCACAGATGTGACATCTCTCACCTGTCGTGGAAGACCGCCTTCTTGCTGGCTATCACGTCAGCCAGAAGGATGGGAGAGCTCCAGGTGCTTTCAATCAAGTCTCCTTATCTGGTCTTCCGTAGGGACAAGGTTGTCCTGCGCCCCCACCGGAAATTCCTTCCAAAGGTAGTGTCGGAGTTTCACCTTAACCTTCTACCCCAATCACACCTCGTAGGCCGAATATAGGCTCCATACTTTGAACCCTAGAAGAGTGCTCGCTTACTACAAGGAGCGGATGGCTGATGTTCAGGGAGAGGTTCGCCAGCTGTTTGTCACCTATGCTGAAGCCGCACCTGGCAGACCTGCAGCCAGGCGGACGATAGGCAGGTGGGTCACCTCCTGCATAGATCTCTGCTATAGGTTGGCGGGCATGGAGCCTCCCAGAGGGATAAGAGCTCATTCTACCCGCCATACCACTGCATCGGTGGCTGCTTCCAGGGACGTCCCTATCCAGGAAATCTGCAGGGCTGCTACCTGGAAGTCGGCACACACCTTCATTACCCACTACCACATCGATCTTGAGTCACGCCGAGATGCTGGTTTTGGGGCCTCGGTTCTCCAGTCATCATTCCCTAAGTAGGGGGTGTGCGCCTTGCCTCCCTTCTCCCGGAGAACTGCTAGGAGTCTGCCAGACAGTGTGGATGAACAACATATCCATGTCCCTAGAAATACAGGTTACTCACCTGTAACAGGAGTTCTAGGAATGGTATATGTTCATCCACACGACCCACCCGGCCTCCCCGGCTTCGACGCACAACCTGGCTTCTAGCGGGCTAGATCTGGCGTAATGGGGCAGAGCCGAGAGTTTTACCACCTGGGTGGGTGGGAAGAGCCAGCTTGAAGACCTTCCGGCAAGATTCAAAGCGGCAAGGAACCTGCCAGACAGTTTGGATGAACAACATATACCATTCCTAGAACTCCTGTTACAGGTGAGTAACCTGTATTTATTAGCGGCTGGAGTTCCAGGCTTTGGATCTCTCTGAAGATGTTCTCCATGTTGTGGAGACTTCTTGGAAGTAGTTGACCAGTCAGTGCAATGCTTTCAAATGGAAACCTTTTTCCATTTGGTGCCAGGGCAGGGAGCTAGACCCCCTGGTCTGCCCCTTGTCAAGCATTCACAGCTACCTGTGGTCCCTCTCCCAGTCGGGACTGAGGTTGACGACCCTCAAGGTGCACCTGGCAGCCATCTCTGCATACCGGCTGAGGGCTGGTATGCCAATGTTGGTGCAGGAGAAGG
Organism: Neoceratodus forsteri; assembly: GCA_016271365.2. Taxonomy (NCBI): domain Eukaryota; kingdom Metazoa; phylum Chordata; order Ceratodontiformes; family Ceratodontidae; genus Neoceratodus; species Neoceratodus forsteri. The sequence goes on from CM028132.1 coordinate 745,991,419, forward strand.
TCGTCAGGCATTTCTTCAAAGGCCTGCACCACCTGTTCCCGCCGGTATATGAACCACCACCGTCTTGGGACCTGTTGCTGGTGCTGGCAGTGCTCATGGGCGAGCCATTTGAACAGATGCACAGGTGTGAGATGTCACACTTATCGTGGAAGACCACCTTCTTGGTGGCTGTCACCTCCACCAGAAGGATCAGCAAGCTACATGTGCTCTCGGTGGCAAGGCAGTTTTTATTTTAAAAAAAAGACGCCCAATCCTGTGGCCCTGAGCGCCGGACAAGAATAAAAATACACAAATAAGTAGAGACAGCGAAACTCAAAATCAGTATCATCTCAACATTGATTTCCATAAATAATAAAATACATATATCTAAGCGATAAAAACAGGGTGGCAGAGGACTGAGATCGAGACCATAGCATAATGATCTCACTTAAAGGGCCAGGTCAGGAAAAGCCTGGGCGAACATGAGGGCCTTGACTAGCTCCAAAGACAGGACCTCCCTAACCCCGAGGGATAGCCAAATCCACAGGATGGGGCCAGCGACACTGAAAGCACTGTCGCCAGCCATTTTTAACCTCATCCTGGGAATCACGAGGGGGGTGGACCAAGACAGCTAGTGTAAGGAGGGCCATCAGGTAACCAGGGCCCTGGCCGTGAAGGGCTTTGTAGGTGAGAAGACCCACCTTAAAGAGGATCCTCCACCTGACTGGCAGCCAGTGCAGCTCACGCAGTACCGGTGTAATATGGGAATATTTAGGCTGCCCCATAAGTAACCTGGCAGCTGTGTTCTGCAGAGAGATCCTCCCGCAACCCCGAGGTAAAGAGCATTGCAGTAGTCAAGCCTTGATGTCACCAAGGCATGTATCAAGGTGGGGAGGTCCAGAAGCGGCACAAGGGGCTTTATCCTGGCAACATTTCTGAGATGGAAAAAAACAGGAATGGACAGTGGAAGACACCTGCACCTTCATCGTCGGTCCTCTGTCCAGAATGACACCAAGACTTCGCACCTCAGAGGAGGCCTTCAGTGGGACAGATCCCAGAACAAGTCCGGTCTCTGTGCCAGAGGCCAACCTATCCCGCACTCTGTTTGACTCCACCACCAATATCTCCTCCTTATTAGGGTTGAGCCGCAACCAGCTGGAGGCCATCCAGTCATTGATCTTGGCAAGGCAGCTGCTTAGCACATCTGCCATGTTGCACGATCCTGGGGCAAAGAACAAGTATAGCTGGGTATCATCAGCATAGCAGTGAAATCCCAGACCATGGGCCGGCCCGGTGGTGCTGAGGGTTGAAGCACTGGACGCTACACCTCACGCCACGCCGATGACATGGGTTTGGGAATGAGCCTGGGCTGCTGGAGGTCGGCAGGGGAGGGAGAGGATTGAGCGTCCGGAGGACAGCTCTCCTCTCCCGGGAGGGACAGGAGTCCCTGTTCGGTGCTCCGCTGGCCTCTGGCGGAAGCCGGAGACACAGCAAGTGCAGAGAAGGAGTGGGGTGAGTGGCAGACATTGGTACCAGCGCCTTCACATTAGGGCGCTAGCCACTCCCCGGAACAGGGGAAAATGCCCCTCGGCTACGGCAGAGACGGAGCACCGGAGCTTGCCCTCAATTTGCTGCTGCCCTCCTGGCACCTGACTGACCGACGCTACTGCAATGTCGGGGTGTTGGGGCCCACCTCGTCCCCACCTGGGGGGTAAACTGAGGCTACATGGGCGTTGGAGGACTGACCAGGTAGGAGCAGACTGCAGGGGGATGACTCCTTGGTGCTCCCGAGGAGAACAGAGCTGGGGGGGCGGGGAAGAGAAGACATAAAATCGAAAATAAGAAAAAACAACAACCCCAGACCATACTTCCTAATGGTCCCCCCCAGGGGCAGCATGTACACAGCGAACAACATTGGGGACAAGACCGAACCCTGGGGAACTCTGCACAACTGGAGACTAGAGGTGGAGGAGAAATTCCCCATCACAACCCTTTGCCTCCTGTTGGTTAAAAATGACTCAAACCAGCAGATGACAGTGCCGGTGGGTCCGCAGAATTCCCTAAGGTGGTCAAGCAACACACAATGATCCACCATGTCAGATGCTGAGGAGAGATCAAGGAGAACAAGAATTGTCCTTTCCCCTCAGTCTCTAGCCCTGAGGATATCATTATGCAGTCGAACAAGCATGGTTTCTGTGCTATGCCTCGCCCGAAACCCCAGCTGGACAGTTTTCGTATAACTCATGGGTCACAAGGTGCTCCTCTAACTGAAGCACTACTACCTTCTATACAATCTTTGTCAAAAATGGGAGGTTGGAGATGGAATGGTGATTTGCCATGACCTCCGGGTCCAAAGATGGTTTCTTAAGGAGCGGTCTTACCAATGCCTCCTTCAAGGCATCAGGGAAAAACCCCCTCTGACAGGTGGAGTCTCCATACCTGGTGTTCCACAAGGACAAGCTTGTCCTCTTCCCCAACCCGAAGTTCCTTCTAAAGTTTGTATTGGAGTTTCCCCTTAATCAGGTGATTAACCTCCCGGTATGCTTCACCACTACAACCTCGGAGGCCGAGCATGGGCTCCACTCATTGGAGGCTGAGCATAGGTTCCACTTGTTGGATCTGAGGTGAGCACTTGCTTACTACAAAGAGCACATGCTGGAATTTGTGGAGAGGTTTGCCAGCTCATTGTAGCATACACTGAAGCCACACCTGGCAGACCAGCAGCTAAGTGGACGATTGGCAGGTGGATTGTCTCCTGTGCTATAGCTTGGCTGGTAGGGACCCTTCCACAGGGCTTAGGACTTATTCCACCAGACATACCGCTGCCTCAGTGACTGCTTCCAGGGATGTCCCTATCCAGGAGATCTACAGGGCTGCTACATGAAAGCCAGCACACACCTTCATTTCCCAATATTACTTCGACCTTGAGTCACGTTGGGATGTTAGATCTTATCTGTGTCAGTCTTCACCATTCATCACAGATGGGGTACTGGCCGGAGATCAGGACCCCGTGGGAGCCTTTTTTTTTTTAAAGGATAGGCGGAGACGCAGCATCGGGCCGCCTCGAGGCCAACGCATTTATGTGGCGCCTCTCGAGGATTAGCCGTTTCCGCCGCGCCGACCGCCTGCCTACCAGTTCTTCGCCCCGCCGGCCGAGGTCACCTCGTGGAAGCCAACTGAAGAAAATGTGAAGAAAATTTAGGCCTTCGCTCGCTCGCTCGACAGTCCTTCGTTACCCAGTTCTGGGTTCTGCCTCCACTCGACGTTGCCGTAAGATCTTTCCTTTATTTAAAGTTTCGGTACGCCGAGTCTGTTTTTGTGTTTTTTTCCGTAGGTCGTAGTCTCGTCGGAGGGCAAGAAGTTTTCCGCGGTCGCCCCCCATGCTGCCGGTGCCCTGCAGCCGCAGTATTCCGCTATTGACCAGCATGACTGGTGTCCAAGTGTCTTGCCCGCTTTCACGACATGGATTCGTGGGCGCCTGCTTCTCCATGGACCGCGCGTCCTCGAACAGCCGTTCAAAGCAGGGGCGAGCTCTGCCGACTGGGAAGGGTTCGCATGTCGGGCCAAACCGGCTGTCTCGGCCTTTCCTCCAGGTCCTCCCGTTCTATACGGGCCAAGGAGGAGGGAGCCTGGCTACTAGTAGCCTGGCCTTGGTCGAGGTCCTCCCCGCGGGCGCAGGAGGCCTGTCCCGCTTCCCCGCGGGAGCGGGCGGAGGCGCCGCTACGCAATCAGCTCTTTCAGGGGTGAAGGCTCTCGGTGTCGCCCCCGCTGTCCAGAAGGCACGGTTTGTGTCGCTTGCGGTGCTGTGGGTTCTGGTCGGTGCCGATCATCTCTCGGGCGCCAGGCCCTGGATTCGGTGTCGCTGCCTTGTTCCCGCCCGCGCCGCCCTCGTGCCGAGTTGAGCGGGCCTTCGCCGCTGCCAGTCAGTCGTGGCTCGCGCTGGTGCCTCGGTGCCGCCGCGGGCGCCGAGGGGCCTAGCGGTGTCGGCTTGGGGCCGAGTCCACCTTCGGAGCCGCTTTATGGCTTCAGTCCTCCGGTGTCAGCCAGGGTAATCGAGGGGCTGCAGTGTCGCCGGGCACCGAGTCCACCTTCGGAGCTGTCGGCCCGCTTTGGTCTCGGTGCCGCCCGGCGCCAAGCAGCCTGGCGGTGTCGGCGCCGAGGTCGTACTGTCCCTGGTACCGCCCCGTGCTGGTGGACTGACGCGCCGTGCTGGTCCTGGCTCTGGACCTTTGGCCCGAGCGCCCCAGGCGCTTTCAGCCAGCCCCACTTGCGGGGCTGTGGAGAGCACGGGTGCCACCTCGGCCACTGCTCTGACTGCCGGGCCCGTTGGTAAGGTTGTCTTCCCCTGTCCTCCTACCGTTTGGCTTAGGGCCTCAGACTCTACCTTTTCGGAGTCTGAGTCTAGCTTGGAGGCAGACGGGCAGTCACACCCTTCGGGGTTGTCTGCGGAGGAGAGCGAGCCAGTGGTCTTCACGACGAGTCGTAGCCAGCCCCCTTCTGAGGAGCATCCGGTAGTTCCCGAGGTTAGAGTCAGTGGTATTGACCAGCAGGCTAGGGTGCGTGCCACCATTGCCATGCAACCTGACCTTGGGGGGGTTCCTCGACCCCTCAGAGGTGGTACCCCCTCAGGTAGTGTGTCTCGATCGCCCAACTTTGGGGCCCATCGAGAAGCCTGCAGGAGGGGAGGGTGCTGCTCCCTGGGTCTCCCTCTGGGCAGCCCAGAGCTGCCAGCTACCTAGGCTGGCCATCTCGAGGACCAGGACCCTCTCGGACTCTGAGGGGTCGAGGGGTGGGGTTGGCACGCCGGCCTTCTCTCTGGTCCACCGGGCCCTGGCCAGGCCAGAAGTGCAGACTTTCGCCTTCCCCTTCCTGTTCCTTGAGGGTCCCATTCTTTGGAGGCAGGGGACCGCCTTCTGGACCTATATCGGCCCGGTCGCCTCACTGGGATTCTTCTGGGCACAGCCTTGGCAGTACCAACGTGGTTGTACAGCTGTCTGCTGTGGAGTCTTCCGGGACACCCTTCTCGGGTGTCCATGGTCCGCTCCCTAGCCCTGGCAGAGGTCAGCCGACATGTTCTCTCGGCTCTGCCCCTATCCCTCTGCTCGATTTCCTCCAGCCGCCCAGGCATTTTTGGTCCTAGCGGCCCTCTCACCTGGGAGCTGTTCAGAGCGTGGCTGCTCGGTTCCCTGCCTATGTTAGGGCCATGGACAGCCAGGTTTTCAACCTCCCCGTGCAGCCACCCTCAGAACGATGGTGACCTCCAGCTCCTCATCCCCTCTTCTGGAGGAGAGGAACCATCTGTCCATATCTCTCCTGCCGCTGATCCTCCGATTATCAGCGTCTTGTCGAGGATGATGGATGACCTTCACCTTTCTCCCTGTCTGTAGCAATCCTGAGCATGCGCGCATGCCTCTAGGCAATTCCGAGCCGCCACCCTTGTGGTGCCACCTGGCCTGCTCCTTTCGGGAGGCGTCCATGCTTTCTGGCAGAGGCCCTTCCCGGAGTTCCTGCCCCTAGGGACCTCAGCCAGAGGTATTGCGCTCCCCCAGAGTCTCCAGGTTCTATGCCTCATCCGCAGTCCGGATTGACGCACCTGGACACCCCTGATGGGCTTCGCGCCCTCCACCGTGACCGGCCCCCAGATCAAGACTCCTTGGATTTTGACTTCTGGGGGAGGAGGACCTTCTACTCGGCACAGTTGCTTCTCTCCATCTCTGCTCATCAGGCCCACTATTCAGCCTACAACAGGTTCTTGTGGTCCATGCTAGGTCAGGTCCTAGCTGCTTTGCCTGACTCGGAGCAAACCAGGCAAGCCATCGCGCTCTCTGCATGCGGCCTGGAGCTAACAAGGCACCAAGCAAGGGTATCTTACAACGCCAGTGAGGTAGCTACCAGGGTCGTAGGGACAGCGATCTGCACCAGGAGATCGGCGTGGCTTCGCCTTTCCCGGTTGTCACCCTTGGCCCTAAGTCCCATCTGTAGGGTGATTTGCTCCACTCACCAGGGAACCTATCTCTTTTCCCGTAGGGCGAGATGGCGTTATTGGGGCAACTTCCTTCTCCTCGGGGGACCCAGGTCACGCCTCCCCACCTCGGCCTCATCAGGCCCAGAAGGTTCCCCCTAGTGTGTCACCACTGAGGGCTAAGGACTCTGTCCCTTAGGGTGCAATGAATCAACCCCTTGGGAGGCTTTGTACTCACCATCTGTGATGAATGGTGAAGATTGACATGATAAGATACAAAATTACGTACCTACCTGAACTATGATCTTTCTGTATCTTCACCATTCATCACAATCCCACTCGCCATCCCCTGGGCCTCAGTCTCTGGGTCCTCCTCCTCTGTGCCTACCCCCTTCTTGAGCCGGGTAAAGTTGGGACACATGCATGGATAGTTTCTTCCCAGGGTTACAGCTCAGTGGCACTCCTTTCTACTACATATCTCCACCCTACAGGGTGACAGGGTGAGCTGGTGGTTGCCTCCTTCTGTTATCCATCTGTTTAAAAAAAAAAAAATTTCCTTTTTCACCAAATATATTTACAGAGAGTACTACGTCCTGTACCTGTCCTTCCAGAATACCGGACTCTGCTTTTGGGTATTGCCAGTTATTCTGTGCCTTGAATTCTGGCAAGAAAGCTTTCTACCCTTTGCAGTTCCTATACAGTCTGGTGACGGACAGGGTCTTGATCCTTGTTACCTCTCACTCTCTCATAATTTCCCCCCTCCTTCTTCCGCTTTCCAGAGATTGGGGCCCCTACCAAATCCCCTTAGTCTTACTTCTTCTCATGCTGTCCTCTCAGTCGTTATTTCTCCTTTTAGTTCAGTTTTCTCTCCTTTTTCTGTCGCTTGGACTGTCTTGTCCCACCCTCCATCCCTTCCTCTTACCTCTCCGGCGACTCAGAACTGGTAGGCAGGTGGAGTCAACGAGCCTAACGGTTAATCCCAGCCACGTAGTATGTCGGCCACGAGGGTAGCGCCGATGCTGCGGCTGGCTCTGCCTATCTTTAAAAAAAAAAAAAGGTTCTGCGGGGTCCTGATCTCCGGCCAGTACCCCATCTGTGATGAATGGTGAAGATACACAGAAAGATCATAATTACGGTAGGTATGTAATTTTTATTTTTGGAACCTCAGTTCTCCAGTCTCTTTGTCAAGTAGGGGTATGTGCCTTGCCCCTTCCTCCCAGAGAACTGCTACGAGTCTGCCAGTGTGTGGATGGTGTACCATGTCCACATCTTTAGAAATGAGGGTTACTCACCTATAACCGTAGTTCTAGGAGTGGTACTGTATATGGTGCACATCCACATGACCCATCTGACCTTCCCTGGCAAGTGGCAAACCGATCCCTGCTTCCAGCATACAAGATGTGATGTCACGGTGCGGAGCCGAGGAGTATACCACCTGGATGGGTGGGAGGAGCTTAGCTTGGAGATGTTCCGTCAGATTTAAAGGGAAAAGAAGACTGCCATAGCATGGATGTGCACATATACCACTCCTAGAACTACGGTTACAGGTGAGTAGCCCTCATTTAAAGTGCAACCCAGTAATACAAAACAAGAACAACCAAGTAGCTCTATAAATGCAATAATAACCTGCATTAAATAAATACATCTTAGCACAGGCTTCATCCTCCCATTATCCCTTGATAGGAGAATGGACCGTAATTCCCTCCCAAGTGCGTGATGCACTGTACGTGCATTCTGTCCTCACTACTGTGATCTGCAGCTGCATTGTTACCTAATGTCACCAGGGTGGCAGTATTGCAGGAGGTTTGCCAGCCCCCTCCCCCAAACACCCCACCCAAAGCACTACAGAGAAAGCATCTCTGAATGCTTGGCCTCCTCCTCCTCCTGGCCTGCAGTGATGTCCCAGCATAGCAGGTGGCAAACAGAACTGCAAACTAGAAATTGTGATCACACACAGAAGGTAATGATTTCAGAATGAGAAAAATCAGGAGGAGATGAAGAATGACCAGCAAAGAACATACTTTCTTACACATGTCCTCTGTAATAAATGTCTGAATATTTAAGTAATACCATTAAGTTAGCCAGGGTATAAAAGGAATAACTGACTGATATGGATGATTAAACGCCTGAGCCTGACAGCCAAGGTGTTTAAGCAACCACAGAGACGTATATGTACTCTTGCTGACTGAATGATATTGCACGACTAGGAGTTTTGAAATCTGGATTTTAAAAGCTTTGTGGTAGTTGAAACGGATAGGCTGATACTTTTTTTCCTCTCTTGATCTGTGAACTAGATGTGGATAAACTGGGCATGTCTTAAATGTGGATAAGTAGTTTTAGTAGTTTGTGAATATTAAATGGCAGATTCCTCTTTTCTAATTGGCCTACTATAGATACTTGTCACACTGTTTAAAAAAAAATATATATATGACTGGATGCTGGAAAAATGCTTTTAATCCAAGATTCTAAACTGTTTTTGGGGAGGGAGGCCAGAACTGTTTATTTCTCTCCCTGGAACCAACTTGAAAACGAAATGACCCCTAAATGTAGCTATTCTAAATGATCATTTCTAGGGACATGGATGTGTTGTTCATCCACACTGTCTGGCAGGTATCCTTGCCGCTTTAATTCTTGCCGGAAGATCTTCAAGCTGGCTCCTCCCACCCACGTGGGTGGTAAAACTCTCTGCTCCGCCCTATGACGCCCAGATCTTCCTTGAGCTTGGACTTGGTTGCCTCCCTTAGCGCTGCGTTTGAGACTGGATCCTGATTCTTGGTTCACCGAAATTCATTTTGAAGTTTTCAAACTTTGTTATTCTTTTCCCTCTGACTCGCGATGGATAAAATCTGTTCGGCTTTTCGAAGGTGCCTCTTGGATCAGAGAAAATGTCCAGGGCGGATCCGCACTCCCGCGCGCTACTGCTTAGGCCTAGATCACGACCGCAGGCTTGCAAGTTGTGCCGCCTTTCGTGGTCAATGTTCTGGACAATCGCGCTGCCATTTGAAGCTGAGCGCCCTGAGAAACGTTCCACTGATGAAATCCAAAGAGGCTCTGTTGGGTGGTGTCCGTGGCGGCTGGCTCGGCTGAGCAGCTCGAGCAGATGATCGCCCTCGAGGAGGAAGCGGCCCAGGCCACATCATCTTCTTCCTCGGCCGCGGCATTTATCCCGCTCTCTCTGAGTTCCTCGTACGCAGCTTCGTTCAAGGAGCTTTGCCAGTCCCTTTCCACGAAGGGAGAGGGGCCTTCGGGACATTCTTCTCGGCCCAAGAAAAGGGAGTCAAAAGGTAAGTCCCATCGTCAGCGTTCCTGGGAGCGGGAGAGGTCACCGTCCCCGGGCAGCCGACCGTCGACTTCAGTCAAGGTTGCGGCTGAGGCCACTGGCTTCACAGTGCCCCCGTCAGGCCAGCCTGCCGAGACTCCCGTCAATGAAGTCGAGATTCTTCTCGATCTGTTAGACGGGCTGTTGACTGGAGAAGCCGACAACCCTACTTCACCGGTTCCCCTGGTGGATACCGAGATCTGCCTGCTCGCCAGGGACGCGTCCCGGTTAAAGTTCGAGCGAGGAAGAGAGGTATCCCTGCCCTTCCCATACCCACCCTCGGTTCCCCGGAAGTCCCGGTCTCGGACCTCTTCTCGGTCTAGCTGCTCCTCACGACATCAGTGGTCCCGGTCTCATATCAAGTAAGCGGCGACGCCGTTCTTCCTCATCCTCCTCCTCGGGTGAGGAGACTTACATCAAGTTAGCTGACGCTATGAGGATTTGATGTGGCAGCAGTTGCTGTTATCCGGTCAAGCCGACCCGGCTAAGACCCGGCCATCAAGTGGCTGTCGCCGGAACAACCGAAGCAACCACTCATTCCAGTCGAGTTGCCCGCCCCAGGGCCGGTTGCTAAGCCGAAACCAGCTGGTCCACCGATTGTGGTGGAACCTCCGCCTCCTCAACCTAAGTCGGGGGCCCCGACCAAGAGTTCTCCGTCGGGTCATGGCCTGCCCCACAGGTTGTCGGTCACCCTCACTCCTGACCGTCCTTGGCAGGTGGAGGGTGGCTTAGGGCCGAGGCAGCTCTTCGGAGACTCTTCGGAGTCCGATGACGATTCCTCCCTGTTCTCCAGGCAGTGCGATCTGGAGTCCTCCGGGAGCCAGTCAGTGGACGATAGCCCATCGTCCTTCTTGGGTCTGCTTCAGCTCATCTCGGAATCCACCGGGATGCAGCTTGAGCCCGTGTCCAAACGAGCCAAGTATCCCCTGATGGAGATTCTGCACCGAGGGGATTCTCCTACGGAGGCCTTTCCGGTGGCTGAGGCCATTGTCGGCCCAGCCTTGGAGCTCTGGCAGCAGCCTGCTTCCTGTCCAGCGCCTTCGGCCAGGATGGCCAGGAAGTATGCGGTCCCTTCCGGCTCTTTGCCCGGTTTCTCGGGACAGCCCTCTGCGGAGGGGTTAGTCACCGACAGCATTTTCCAGCGCTCCGGTAACGCCCGGGATGTGGACAAGCCCCCCGACAAAGAATCCAAAAAGCTGGACTTTGCCGGGTGCAAGGTGTACGCTGCGTCCTCCCTCGGCCTCCGACAGGCCAGCTCGGCCGTGCTGATGGCACACTTCTCCCACGTCCTCATGGGCTCCCTGGATGAGGTTGTTCCTCATCTCCCGCCTGACCTGCAGACCACGGTCTGCCAGGTGTGGGACCAGGGCAGGGCGGTGGCGAAGCAGCAGCTCCAGACTGCTCTGGACATAGGTGATTCCTGTGCCAGGTCAGTAGCGGCCGCAGTGGCCATGCAACGCAGGGCGTGGCTGAGGATATCCACTTTCATGGCGGATACCCAGCATAAGTTGGCGGACGTCCCCTTCTTGGGGACTGACCTCTTCGGCCTGGAATGGAGGGACACCTCCAACGGATCGAAAAGTCCAGTGCCACTCTGGACTCGGTCACCTCTGCCCAGAGGGACAAAGGCCGCCGTCAGCAGCAGAAGTCCTTTTGTCCTTCGGTCCCTGCTCCTCGACCGGCCCAGCAGCACCAGCAACTGGGCCAGCAGGCTCGCGCTTGGTGTCCCAAACCCAAGCTGACAGCTTCCTCCAACAGGAAGCAAGGAGGTAAAGGCCCGGGAGGTCCCTCGGCCGGTTCTTCCTCCAAGCCTGCCCAGTGACGGGTTGGGGGGTGCCGCCCCCAACCTCATCACTCCCCCTTGGGTTCCTCCCATGGGGGGATGGCTCCGCCACTTCCTTTCCGCCTGGTCCGCTATCACCACGGACCGCTGGGTGTTGGAGGTGGTAGGAAAAGGCCTGCCTCTGGAGTTCGAGCAGGTTCCGCCTTTTAGAGCCGTCGCCCCTCGGGGGGCCACGGGGTCCACAGCCTCGCTGTTGGCCTGCCGGGCCGACATTTCCCTGCTCCTCGACAAAGAGGTAATCAGGAAGGTGACGGATCCTCCTTCAGACCTGGGGTTTGTGTCCAGGTACTTCCTGGTCCCAAAACGGACGGGGGGCTGGCGCCCCATTCTCGACCTGCACGACCCGAACAAGTTCCTAAGGTCTCGAAACTTCAGGATGGTCATTCTGGCTCAGATAATCCTATCCTTGGAACGAGGCGTGTGGTTCTGCTCCCTGGATCTCCAGGACGCGTTCTTTCACGTCCCAATCCGTCCGTCCCATCAGAGATTCCTCCGCTTCAGAGCGGAGGGATCCCTTTACGAGTTCCGAGCCATGCCCTTCGGCCTCTCCCTAGCTCCCAGGGTCTTCACCAAATGCATGGCAGTAGTGACAGCATTCCTGCGGCGCCAAGGGGTCCGGGTGTACCCTTACCTGGACGATTGGCTGATAGCAGCCCCCTCCAGACAGGCGGTGGAGCGGTCCAGAGATCTGGCCCTCCAGGTTTGCTCTCAAGTTGGCCTCATCAACGAGGCCAAGTCGGAACTCGTGCCAAAGCAGGTGATTCTATTCATCAGGGCAGAGCTCGACTCTCTGCAAGCCAGAGCACGGCTTCCGGCGAACAGGGCAAGGTTCTTTCCTCCTTTGCCCAGTCATTTCTGGTTGGGCAATTGTGCCCTGCCCGGGACTTCCTGCGCCCCCTGGGTCTCATGGCGGCCTGCACCAGCGTGGTCCGTTGGGCCCGTTGGTACATGTGTCCCCTTCAGTGGGGACTGGCCAGCCAGTGGTCACAACGCCGCGATCCGTTGGACCGGCCCGTGACATTGACCCAGGAGATGTGGAACGCTCTCCAGTTGTGGATTGTTCCAGCTCATCTGCAGGAGGGTATCCCGTTCGTCCACCCCGAGCCGACGGTCTCTCTCTTGACTGACGCATCTCTGATGGGTTGGGGTGCCCATCTGGGGGAACACCGAGTGCACGGCCTCTGGTCCCCTCGGGAGTCCCGATGCCACATCAACCTGCTGGAGCTCCGAGCGGTCCGTCTAGCTCTCACCGCCTTCGCTCCGTTTCTACGGGGTCAAGTGGTTCAGGTCCAGACGGACAACACCACGACCATGTACTATCTGAACCGCCAGGGCGGGATGCGCTCCTTGCTGTTATGCAAGGAAGCTCTCCGATTGAATCCCTGGTCATGGCCCCTGGGACGGATCTCCTAGCCATTCACGTGGCAGGAGCCTCCAACACCTGGCCGGCGCCCTAAGCGGATAGGGGCTGCGCTCACGAGTGGTCTCTCCTGCCGGAGGTAGTACAAGATCTCTTCTCCCACTGGGGCACGCCTCAGGTGGACCTGTTTGCCTCCAGGGAAAATGCGAGCTGAGTCTGTTCCATGCCGCCCCCCTCAGCGGGCTCACTGCAGGGGATGCCTTCTCAGGTCGTGGACCCCGGTCTTCTTCTATGCCTTTCCTTTTCTCTACCTTCGATCCACAAGGTGCTTCCTCAAGGCCAGGAGGACAAGGCACAGGTGATTCTGGTAGCCCCAGTCTGGCCCCACCAGTTCTGGTATCCAGATCTCCTCAGCCTCAGCTCCAGGCTCCCGAGGCGGCTTTCAGCCCGCCCGGACCTGATCTCAGTCAATCAGGGGAAGGTATTCCATCTGGACCTTCAGTCCCTGCACCTGACGGCCTGGTTCCTGAGCGGCTAGAGTTCCAGGCCTTGGGTCTTTCCGACGAGGTCCTCAACGTCGTTGAGGCATCCCGTAAGGAGTCGACCAGAAAATGCTATGCCTTCAAATGAAAGAGGTTTTCCATTTGGTGTCAGGGGAAGGGCTTGGACCCTTCCGACTGCCCCTTGGCAAGCATTCTGGACTACCTGTGGTCCCTTTCTCAGCAAGGGCTTCGGCCCATGCGACCCCTTAAGGTGCAATTCTGGCATATCTCTGCTTACCGGGCGCAGGCCGCAAGCAGTCGGTGGCATAGGAGAAGGTGGTCGGGCGCTTTTTCAAAAGGCCTTGACCACATTTCCTCCAGTGCGCAGAACCTCCACCTCGTGATCTACTGCTGGTATTGGCCAAGCTCATGGGCGTTTATTCGAACCAATGCACAGGTGTGATCTTTCACACCTGTCGTGGAAGACCGCCTTCTTGGTGGCTATCACGTCAGCCAGAAGGATGGGAGAGCTCCAGACGCTTTCCATTGAGCCTTCCTACCTGGTCTTCCACAGGGACAAGGTTGTCCTGTCCCCCCCCCCCCCGAAGTTCCTCCCGAAGGTGGTGTCGGAGTTTCACCTTAACCAGGTGTTGACTCTGCCGGTGTTCTACCCCAATCACACCTCAGAGGCCGAGTATAGGCTCCATACTTTGGACCCTAGACGAGCCGCTACTATAAGGAGCAGATGGCTGAAGTTCGGGGAGAGGTTCGCCAGCTGTTTGTCACCATGCTGAAGCCGCACTGGCAGACCTGCAGCAAAGCGGATGATAGGCAGGTGGATCACCTCCTGCATAGAGCCTGCTACAGGTTGGCGGGCATGGAGCCTCCCAGAGGATAAGAGCTCATTCTACCGCCATACCGCTGCATCGGTAGCTGCTTCAGGGCGTCCCTATCCAGGATATCTGCAGGCTGCTACCTGGAAGTCGGCACATACCTTCATTACCCACTACCACATCGACCTCGAGTCACGCCGGGATGCTGGTTTTGGGGCCTCAGTTCTCCAGTCTCTTTCCCAAGTAAGTATTGGGGGTGTGCGCCTTGCCTCCCTCCTCCCGGAGAACTGCTAGGAGTCTGCCAGACAGTGTGGATGAACAACATATCCATGTCCCTAGAAATACAGGTTACTCACCTGTAACAGGAGTTCTAGGAATGGTATATGTTGTTCATCCACACGACCCACCCGACCTCCCTGGCTTCAACGTACAACCTGAGCTTCCAGCGGGCCAGATCTGGTGTCATGGGGCGGAGCCGAGACTTTTACCACCCGGGTGGGTGGGAGGAGCCAGCTTGAAGACCTTCCGGCAAGAATTAAAGTGGCAAGGATACCTGCCAGACAGTGTGGATGAACAACATATACCATTCCTAGAACTCCTGTTACAGGTGAGTAACCTGTATTTTCGTTAGCATTTGATCATTTTAATGTCAGTAATTGCTAACAGAAAACATTTTGTAATAATTTTCCTACAGGCCTTGGGTGTTTCCAGTCAAGCTGACAGAGCCACAATCAAGAAAAAGCTTAAAGAAATCAAGAAAACTCAGGATAAAATGGAAAAACAGCGAGAGAAGGTTCAAAAGAAAGAAGTCCAGAAGAGAAGTGGCAAACAAGTGGCTGTTATAGAATCAAGCTGCTAAACTGGACTGTTTGCTGTTTTATACAGCATAGAACACAACATTATTACCTATAACATTGTGGAAATGTTTTATTTGTATATAATTGTACAATGAATGAGGATTAGGTACAGATTGCAAGTAGATATTTTTATATAGTGTTTCATAATAAACCACTTTGTTAGGGTACTTAAAATTTCTTAAATGATTCAAACTTTCTATTTAATTTTTCCACTCAATATTAACACTAGTAAATTAAATTATGACCTTTCAGTATCAGTGGTTTTGTTTTTAGGAAATTTTGTGATGTTGATCGACTCTCTAGAACATCACTTGTTCAGAAAAAATGTTTTATTATATTTCAAAGGTAGGTGATCATTTCTGCATGAAACATTTAGGGCATACATCGCCATGGAACACCAATTCTATCTGTGAGCATTTTTTTTCCACATGTCCCTTAAAAACTGCCCCTTTTGTCTTGCATCCGGTTACTGATGTTTTTCCCTGAAATAACTGTATTTAATTTTTTGACAACCTGCTAATGAGAATTAAACTGAGATTTCCACTTTGGTTGGAAAGAAAAAAACACTTATTAAACTAATAAGTCAGATAATTTACTGCAGATCTGAATGGCCGTGTATCAACACACATGACAAGAGACTGGACCCTATAACTTAATCCCTCATTAAGCTTGACATATTTGTGTCCTAAAGTAACCAAGGTCTCCTACACAGAATCCCTTGACAACTATTCTATGAAAATATCTTAACTTTAAATTAATGTTTTTTTACTGTAACATGGGAATGGTGTTAAAAACATTTCAGGTAGCTTGTATATGATACAATGGAAGCACTGCATTCTTTGTAAGCCACGTATTTGTTAATGGGGTTGTTGAACGGGTTTTAAATATACGTGTAAGATTGTTACAGATTTTTTTAACATATTTTGCCTACTACATTGCATTTTTATATTTGTTTTATGCAGTCAATTTAGGAACAAATCTACCATGTATTTTATCTTCCAGTTTTTCTACTAAGTAGAATACCAGCTGTTGGGGACCAGATTATATATTTTTGCTAGCTAACTGTTGCTGCTTTCCCTAATTTTATTCAATCAAAGTTGGGGACAAAGGGAGGAAAAAATGTCCGAGATGCACTGATAGTGCTGTTAGGTTCCATTCATTGCTGCACTATACTTGTTGATTTTGTGTTGTGTGCGTACATTTTAGGATTACATTCTGTTTGGTACAGTACCGTCTCCATTTGCATAAAAAGAGAGCTTAGCTGCATCACATGATCATCTTCGGGGATATCGCTTTCATCAGGTCACACCTATGGAACTATAGCTGTCAGGCATCAGGCCCACACGGAAACTTTTCCAGCTAGCAGTCTACAGGAGGGGCCACCCACGATGGCATTGTGTTCATGACGTCCTTCTCTTATAAAGGTGTGCGGACCCACTCTCGCTTAGTTATTTTCTTGCCGTCAACCTGAGTACTTTGGATCCGCAGTAACTACCAACACTTCAGTCAATCATTTTTTTTTAATTTTTTTTTTACTTTGACTTTTTTTTTACCTTTAACCTTTAGTTTCTTTTTTTAAGGGAGGGGGGTCCCAGTCCCATCCCCCTGACGTCCACTGGGCCTAGCCAACCATCTTGCCCCCCCCCCACGCCATGGTGGGGAGTCTTCAGGCCCACACCAGATCCAGTTCTGGTTGGCATCCAACTGGTTGAAGAGCGGGACCTGCAAGCCCCTCCGTCATCCAGCTGCCGGTGACTTTTCCAGTTCCTGTCCACAGAGGAAGGGCATGCAGTGATGCCAGTGGCAATGTCACGCACGGCACGCCAGGCGTCTGCCCTCCATGTACAGCTTCAGTGTGCCGGCCTCCACTAAGGGCCAGGTTACCACCGGCCCTCCACGCTATGGGGCCGGCTCTTTAAGAAGGAAAAAAAAAAGTATTTATCTGTTTCTCCTGCAACCTCTTTCAGTCGATTCTTGGAGTGCTCTTGGAAGGCCTCCTTCCAGCTATCTGGACATTGGAGTCTGGATTGCCCCCTTCCTTGAACTACCAGAAGGTGGCTTTGTTGTTCCTTTGCAGCTTTGGACGGTGAAGCTTCTGCTGCCATTCCTCAAGACCCTTGCCCCATTTTTGGCAGGCCAGGGTCCACTTCTCTGCCCCAGGTCAGTCTTACTGGTCCCAGCCCTCGGCAGTAGTGCCCAGTGCCTACCCAGTCGATCTGGTCTCGAGGCGGTGATGCATCCGCCTCTCCTGCCTTCCCGCGACCCTCGCAGTGTGGGCTTCCGCAGCCCCCCATTTGGCTGTCTTCCCAGCGTAGCCTCAGCCCCCTTCTCTTTCCTTCATGGGGGCCAGCTGGCGACATAGCCTCGAGGGAGTCAGGTGCTCTGTGAGAACTGGATTTATCCTGCAGCCTGGGTTCAACTCGCGCAACCTCAGTCTGCTTCCTATGTGGCTCTGGTGTCTGAGGTCTTTCCTTGCTCTTCAGGCTGACTCTGCCTTTCAGGAGCTTCTCGGTGTATCCGGGGTGGAATCCCCTGGTCCTGACCTACAGGCCCTTTCTAATGGTGGTGCCCATTCTGCCTCCCCTATCGGATGGCCTCAGACCAGCGGCATCGGTATTCTGGTCCTTTCTATGGCCGACGCCAGGTGTGAGCCTCCCAGGGGCTGTGTCTGCCATCCCCCTGATTCCCAGATGTTTTGCCTTAGCCCCACGACTTCTGCTTCCTGTGGGCTCGGCTTTCCAGTGCGGGGCCCCGACTGCTGTCTCATGGGCTACCCCTCTGGTCTCCGAACCCCACGCATACTGGTTTCCCAGCTGCAGGGGGACACCGAGGGGATGGGACTTCCTATCTGTGATCCCACCAGTCCCTGCCAGCTGCTACTTTTGCAGGTCCCTTCCGATGGTGGTGCCTGTTCTGCCTCCCCCATATGACAACCTCTGGCGTGTCCCATCGCCCCAACCACTCTTCTTGGGACTGGTGCTGTCAGTGCTTCTCTAGGACCAACGCCACGTGTGAGTCTTCCCAGGGGGTCATCTCTGAAGTCTCCCTGGCTCTCAGCTGCTTTGCCTTAGCCCCGCAACTTCTGCTTTCAGCGGACTCAGCTTTCCAGTGCGGGGCCTCTGCTGCTGTCTCTTGGGCTACCTTTGTGGGCTTCGGACCCTCCTCTCTCCCATCTGAGGCTGAGGGGCCTTGTTTTGCCGCCCTTGGGTCTGAGGTTTACTACCTCCCTTCCACCACCCCTTCCAGGGTGCCAGCTACCCCCCTTCACTGTAGCCTCTGTTCTGGTTCCACATCCGGGGGGACAGGACATCCTGTCTTTGGTCCCAGTCCGGCTAGGCTTATTGCATCATGGTTGGCAAAAGCGGGTTACGTCTGATGCGCTGCCGCACATGCGTAACAACCATCCAGTTTGCCAGGTTTCCAGCTGTTTGCCTCTACGGCTGTCCTTGTTGCATGCCACTTTTTCCTTCTGGCTTCCCTCAAGGGGGTCCTGCTTCTGAGCTTTCTAGATCAGGGGTTCTGGGTCTCATCCCCACCCTTCGGGCTTTCACTGTCTTTCTCAGCTTCCCTGACTGCTGCCTGGGCCCTTCTAGCAGCTCGCAGTCGTGACTGGTCTTGAGTGGGGCATTAATAGTCTGCAACGGGGTGGACAAGCACCCCTTCAGCGATCGGGCTAGGGTAGTCTAGTCACACCCTGCATGCCCCCTTCAGTGGCTCTTGACCGGAGCCCTAAGAAAGTGCTGGTCTCCAGAGCAGTGGTCATCTCAACCCCCCCCCCTTCCTTCCAGCACCTTTTCTCTGTGCATTTGCATCTGGACGTCCACCATCCATTCCCATGGGTTTGACTGCCTGGCTGGCAACCATGGCTGCCTCAGGGAGGCTCATTCCACTTCCTCTCCCTGCGGCCCACATACCGCTGCCGTATAGTGGATGTCTCCCATATGCCTGCCTGTCCTCCGCTCTCGCAGGTGCCCTCGCTCCTGGCTACGAGCCCAGTCTTTGGCTCATCCCTGACCAGTTTTTTTTTGTTGTTGCCATATGGGGCCTGTGACTCCTGGTGTCTTTGTCCAGGTCCATCTCCACCCCGTTTCAGTACCTGTGGTGTAAAATGGGCAGTTTGGGACAAGCTCAGGGCATCGCACTCTGGCCCCGGGCCATGGCTGCCAGTCCAGTGGGTCAGACCCGCTTGCAGTTCATCAGTGCATATGATTTTACTAGAGCTCTCCTTGGGCTTTTTGGTCTGCTTCTTGCAACTCTAACCACCTGCACAGCCCTCCCTGCAGTTCCCCAGGGTTGGATGCTATCTCTGCCCTGTCCCTCTGGCTCCCTGAGTTGGGGGCTCTTTTCCTGTATGCCCTGTCCTGCAGTGGGGGATGATCCCTTTTTGTGAGAGCTTTGTCTTTTCTCCCACCTTCTCCCCTCAGGCTCTTCGACATGGATGCCTTGGGTCGGGTTGGAGGGGTGCACACCTGGGTCCAGTTCAATCCCAGGGGACCTGGTCCCAGACCCCATGTACACACACATGTTTTAGGGCTACAAGCAGTTCTATATGCCCAACTGGCCTTCCAGAATATTTCTCCTTGGGTCCCCTGCTGGTGCAGCCACCCACCCTCACTGTAGTTTCTTACATCATCTAAGAGAGGGAGGGAGGCCTCAATCCGACTTTGAGGGTGGCGCGCTTGCAGCAGGTAATACCATTAGGACTGAAGCTGGCAGGCGTTGGGACCTCATGGAAAACTTGTACTAGCAATCTGAGGCAGGGGACCCAACACCTGTCGTCAGGCATGGTATATAGGGGACGATTCCCTGGCACCATCTCAGTTCTTTTCCAGCCGTCGACCCATGTAGTTCAGCTCCTCAGAAGCCTTCTTTAGCAGTCAACAGCCAACAAAAAACAGAAGTTTTTTTCATTCTTCAACATGTTCAGCAATCGCCTCGTGTATGTAGTCACCCTTCCAACCGCGGCGAAAAGCAAAGTGTGCATGCAGGAAGCAGTTCCTGGCAAAAGACGGCCACATGGCTTGCCTCCTTTGCCTAGGCCCGGAACACTGGCCCGATGCCTGCATACATTGCCAGAAGTTTAACCAGAAGACGCGCGCCAGGAGAGCCAACGCACTTAAGACCTTTCAGCTCGAGAAGAATCTTGCAGCCATGCTGCAGGGATCAGGAGCCAGCTCATCCTCTCCCAGCAGGGATTCCCCACCAAAAGATAAGTCATTGGGGGGAAGCATCACCACAGGGATAAGGATCGGGCCAGGTCTGAGTCCCGCCCTAGGTCACCAGTCAAGCAGGCCTCGTCTTCCTCGACCTCCAGCCGGAGGTCTGGTTTGGTTCCGTCCCAATCCAAACCTTCCCGTACGTCTAAATCCACTCCCGCCTCTTCTCAGGGCAACATCAGGAGTCTGCCGCTTCGGGACACCACACTTCCCTGGCCCATCGACCCCTCAGACCTTTAGGGCTGACCCAGGAAAGCCTGTCCAAGGCTCAGGACAGGCCCGGTTCTTCGGACAAACGCAAGCATTCAGAAGAACCCTCAGGTAGGTAGGCCATCTAGGCTCGGACACCTCCCCCTTCTCCGGCTAAAGTGTGCCCTCCCCCAGATCAGCGCAAGCCTAGCCGGTCAGCTACTCCATTGTCCCGCTCCCCGACGCCTGACGAAGAGCAGCCATCCGCCCCTCCTCCAAGGGACCAGACACCTGGCAGGGCAACGCTGGACCACAAGACAAGGGCACTATCGGTCGGCCCACTGACGCCGGGATCCCGGACCCGACACCTGCTCCCAAGGAACCTGAGCCTCAGACACCCGCGCCTGTAGACCTGACGCCCGGCCCTGCAAACCCGGCGCTAGGCCCTGCAGTCGTCCCAGTGGCAGACATCTGGAGTCTCTTTACCACCTGGTGGAATACGGTAAAAGGGGATTTTCAGTATAGACCCCCAGACACTGTCCCTACTTTGCCACCCATGGGTCCCCCTCCCACCCTAGGGCCTCAGTAGGGTGAGCAGCCATGTCCTGACCCTAAGGGGAAGAGAAGGAAACGCCCTTCGTCTCCGTCTTCCCCTCCTGTCACGTCCTTCTCTGATGAGGGTGACGTTAAATCAGAGCTTACTTGGATAGGGAATTTTGTCCTCCCTCCCCGGGACCTAAAGATTCCCCGTGCCCCCCCCCCAATGACCCCTCTTTTTGGACATCATGGGGCACATCCAAGCTATATACGAGTGGAACTCAGAGGATTTGGATCCAGAGCGCAAGTGCCTGGCCAAGTTCCTTGGAGAAAAGGAACCCAAACCTTTGGTTATTCCTCTGTTTGTGGAACCGTTCCAGGACATGACCCGCCTAACTTGACATACCCTGTCCTCCGTACCTACGGTCCCTCAAAAGGCAGACAGACTTTATAAGCCTCCAAGGTTCGAACCTTTTCTAGCTGAACAACCGAGGGCCAACTCTTTGGTCTTCAAGACTGCTCACGGCAGAGGTTCCCAACCAAAGCATTTGAGTTCCCAACTTCCGGACCTTGTTTCTAAAAAGTTAGACGGTTGATCGGCACGGAAGTTGAAGAGATTATCAAGCAACTCCAGTAGTGGAAGTATCCGGCGTGCACAGTATGTATAAATCCCAACCGCTAGGAACCCAGCAATGCCCTTTTCGTAAAGGACAAGGACAGGGGAGCAAACAGTCCCACGGTAAGGAGTTCAAGAGGCGGGGTCACCCTGCCCCTCAAGGTTCCCAGGGCCCAAGCAGCCCAAAACTCCCAGTGTCCCACCACCCCCTCAGCCTGACTCCCTCTGCCCACCCCCCTTTCAGGGACAGGCAGAAGGAGAAGGTAGGAGGGCGGTTTGCGATTTACCCACTCGAATGGTTCAGTATCACGGCGGACCAATGGGTAATGGACACCATTCAAAAAGGGTATGCAAGAGGGTTCATTTCTATCCCGACGGACAACCCCCAAGAGGCCCAGAAGGGAAAGGGTTATTGCTCCCGCTTCTTCCTTGTCCCGAAGAAAACTAGAGACCTACGTCCCATTCTGGATTTAAGCCAGCTCAGTCTGTCGGTAAAATACCAGAGATTCCAGATGGTCACTCTTGCAGGGCTCTTCCCCTTGCTTCGTCAAGGGGAATGGCTGTGCTCCCTAGATATGCAAGATGCCTACATGCATATCAAAGTCCTGAAGTCTCACAGAAGGTTTCTGCGCTTCAGCTTCCAGGATGAGCACTACCAATTCAGGGTACTCCCCTTCGGCCTTTCATCCGCTCCCAGGGTCTTCACCAAGTGTCTAGCGGTGGTAGCGGCAGCCCTCCGAAGGAGAGGCCTCTTCATCTACCTTTACCTGGATGATTGGCTTCTCTTTGCTCAGTCGGAGGAGGAGCTTCTAATCACCTTACGAGAGACATGGGATCTATTTTGCTCCCTGGGGATCACAGTAAACTGGCCAAAATCACATCCTTGGCCAACACAAAGGCTGCAATTCATAGGGGCTATTCTGGACACCAAGCAGGGGAGAACTTTCCTGCCCCAGACAGAGCAGACAGCCTTTGGGATCTGGCCAGCAGGCCTCCTCTTCCCCTGCCTGGGTTGTTCTCCAACTCCTAGGCCATATGGCAGCTGCCATAGCCAGACTATATATGTGGACCCTCCAATGGCATCTCAGGGTGCAGTGGGACCAATCGGTGGACGATCTGGATCTTCAAATCCAGATTTCTCATGCAGTACACTGCTCTCTCAAATGGTGGCTCCGTCATGACAGTCTTATGGGAGGGGTCCCATTCCGGAGCCCCAACCCTCTTCCGACTTTAACCACAGATACCTCTCTGTCTGGTTGGGGGCTCATTTAGGGGATCTCAGGACCCGGGGGTCTTGCTGTGCTAGAGAGAGCTCTCTTCATATAAATGTTCTGGAAATGAGAGCCGTGCTGAATGTGCTTATCACTTTCAGAGACCAATTCTTGACTGGTCCTGTCCTTGTGCAGACAGACAACATACCAGTAGTCTTCTACATCAACAAGCAAGGGGGGACTCATTCATACCCCCTTTGCAGAGAGGCCATGAGAGTGTGGGATTGGCCAGTAGAACACCGACCGGATCTCATCGCAGTTCATCTGCCAGGGGTGCAGAACGTTCTTGCCGACAGTCTCCGCCACTCTGCCTCTCTGAATCACGAGTGAAAATTGCTTCAAGAAGTCGCAGACGACCTATTCAGTCACTGGGGCCATCCAGAGTTGGACCTCTTTGTGTCCCCATGCAACGCCAAACTGCAAAATTTTTGCTTGCTCACTTCAGGGCCTGGTGCTTTCTGGTGAGACGCATTGTCCCTCTCTTGAACAGGGAAGTTCCTGTACGCCTTCCATCCTTTTCCCCTCATTCAGAAAGTACTGCTTAAGTTGCAGTCAGAGGGGGGCCAGAATGATTCTGGTGGCTCCTCTATGGCCCCACCAGATCTGGTATCCACTGCTCCAGCAACTGTCTCTGGAACCTCCGATACAGTTGCCACTCTCCACCCACTTGCTGTCACAAGAGCAAGGGGCACGCATCCATCCTGCTCTTCACTCTCTCCACCTGCACGCGTGGCTCCTGGAATCCTAGCAGAAGAGAGGCTAGGAGTGTCAAGCAGAGTGGCTGAGATCTTGGTGGCAGCAAGGAAGCCTTCCACCAGGGCCACCTATGCTGAAATAGAAACGCTTCTGTCTTTGGGTTATGACCCGTGCCCTAGATCCCCTGGGTTTGTCCGGCCAGGCACATGCTAGACTATCTCTGTCACCTTCTGGACTTAGGACTGAGCTGTTCACCCATTAAGGTGCACATGTGTGCGGTTTCCACATACCATGATCCCTTTGGAGATAGAACTCTGGCACAGCTCATCTGTAAGACATTTCTAAGAGGGGTCTTGCATATCAGACTTCCCAGGAGAGACATCGTTCCTCCTTGGGACTTGCTTTTCGTCCTGGGGAAACTTACTCTTCCCTGCTTCAAGCCAGCAGCTTTCTGCAAGATACGCTTCCTCTCATGGAAGACCCTCCTTTTGGTAGCTGGCACCACTGCTCGAAGGGTTTCTGAGCTCCAGGCCCTGATGTGTAAGGAACATTCCATAGTTTTCCACAGGGACAGGGTGACCCTGCACACGAACCCTAAGTTCTAGCCGAATGTGGTGTCCGTACTGACTCTTAATCAGGACATTAACCTTCTGGTTTATTATCCGGAATTCGTCAATCAAGGTGAAGCGCTGTTTCACACCTTGGACGTTCACAGGGGTTTGAGGTATTACCATCACAGGACCTGCCTCTCCTGACAGTCGGACCAGTTCGTCTCATTCGTCAAATGAATGCTAGGGGCTCCTGTTTCCAAACAGTCACTAGCCCGTTGGCTGGCACAGTGTATTACTTTCTGCTACAAGCATCATCATAAACCACTTCCAGGAACAGTTGGGGCCACTCTACCAGAGCAGTGGCCTCTTCCTTCGCAGCACTCAAACATGTCTCTTCAGCAGATATTTGTGCTGCAGCTACATGGAGTTCAGGCCACACTTTCATCAGGCATTACAGCCTGGACACTACATCCAGAAGGAGAGCAGGTTTTGGACTAGCAGTCCTGCAGGGCCTGCTCTCTTAAGTGCCTTTTTTCAGCTTCAGCAGTTGTCAGTATCTCTTCCTACCACCCTCTCAGACCTGGGTCTATCCTTGGGTACTGCTTGGGACTCTGTCCTAATGGTATTACCTGCTGCAAGAGCTCCACCCTCGAAGTCAGGTAGTACAGTTACGTAAGAACTTACTGTAACGGTAGATCTTCGAGAGGAGCTCTTGCAGCAGGTGGCTTTCCCAACCTCCATTCCCCAGGATTGTAATTTGCTTTTCATGTCACCTGAACATGGTGGGGACTTCATCCTCTGTTCTCCAATTTGGTTTCTAGCCAGGTCTGTGGCAGAAGAACTGAGATGGCACCGGGGACCACTCCCTGTATACACCATGTTGGGCGCGGTCCCCTGCCGCAGACTGCTAACTACAAGTTTTCCATGGGGTCCTGACACCTGCTGGCTTCAGTCCTAATGGTATTACCTGCTGTGAGAGCGCCTCTCGAAGATCTACTGTTATGGTAAGTTCTTATGTATCTGTACTTTCTTACCTCTGGGCAGAGAGGCAATAAGAGTCTGGTACTGGGCTGTAGATCACGGTCTAGAACTGTCGGCCATCCATGTTCCAGGCGACCACTGCATGCATGGCTCTTGAAGACACAGCCATTTTTCGGTTCGGGTTGTCTCAGAAAGTGGCTGGTATCCTGGTGGCTGCGAGGAAGCCCTGCACCAGGGCCACTTATTTGATGAAGTGGAAGCGCTTTGTTATATGGGCTGCTTCCCATCACCTGGACCCTTTCAGTTGTCTGGTGACTAGATTATTTCCTATTCTTGTCAGATGCAGGACTCCAGTACTCATCTGTTAAGGTGCACCTGTCTGCAATATCACCCTTTCATGTGCCCATTGATGGCCATACTGGGGCCCAGGTAGATGTGGCCAGTACAGTTCTGCAAATTATTCTCCACTTGAAGCCTCCTGTCTGTAATCCAGTCCCAGCTCGAGACCTGAATTTCGTTCTAGAAAGGCTGACTCTGCTTCCTTTCAAAGCAGCTGCGTCCGCGCTATGCTTTTTCTCGTGCTAAGCGTTATTTTTAGTTGCTATTAACTTCTTCTTGAAGGACTTCAGAATTACAGGCTCCCGTGTGGGCAGCCTTATTTGATTTTCCACAAAGACAAGAGTGTCTGCACACTAATCCTGAGATTCTTGCTATGGTGGTGTTTACCTTAAATCACTCTAGCCACCTTCCTGTTTAATACCCAGCGCATGCCCACCCTGGTGAAGCATTGCTCCATACTTGAGATGTGCACGGAATTCTCACTACACACTGTACCAAGGGCTGCAGAAAGTCCTCTGTTGTTTCTTTCGCCCTTGGGAAAGAGGGAGTTCCAGTTTCTAAACAGTTTTTATCCAAATGATTGGCCAACTGTATTACGTTTTAATAAGTACGATAAGGAACTTTATGGAGTTGTGCAGGGCCATTTAGCCAGAGGCATGGCCACTTCTGTTGCCTGTTTCAGGAATGTGTCCGCTGCAGAAATCTGTGCTGCTGGTGCTTGGGGTACTGTTCATACTTTCATAAAACACTGCGGTCTGGACATTGCTTCCATCAAAATGACAGACTTCAGCCTAGCTGTGCCTTGAGGCCTTCTTTCTTGGGCCTTTAGCCTCCTGCCACCCAGACTGTCTCGCTGTCTGTACTCGAGACTCATTCCATTCAACCTGATGAAAGAGATATCCCCAAGGAAGATAGAACAATTACGTAAGAACTTACCATAACAGTAGATCTTCTGGGGAATCTCTTTCATCGGGTCATTCTGATGCACCCTCCTTCCCCCGGTTTGGGTGTCGATCTTGCCTCTGGTTTCTTCCTTTGACTTGCCTGTTTAGGTTGATGCTGACTTTCTGCTGGCGGGGCACCTTTCTCACTTTCGGCCCCTAGTGTGCTTTAGGGGGGTCTTGGTTAGCCTGGATCCATCATCGCGAGAGACATAGGGCCCTTCTTGTGGCTTATGAGAGTTTTCTCCAGGCTCTCCCTAGCTGAGGCCAGTGTCTGGCCTCTTCTCTTTTTCCTTTCTTCTGGTGGGAATCTTTGCTCCCCTCAGTTCCCAAGATGGGGTTCCTCCGTTTGGGGTCTCAGACAAGAAAAGAACTGAGGGAGAGCGGGGCCGCACACGTTAATAAGGGAAGGACGTCATGCTCATGACATCATCGTGGGCGCCCCTCCTGTAGACTGTTTGCTAGAAAAGTTTGTGTGGTCCTGATGCCTGACTGCTGTAGTTCTATAGGTGTGACCTGAGAGGTTCCCTCGAAGACCTACTGTTACGGTTCTTACATAACTGTTCTTTTTAGTGCATACTAGACAGATTCCACCTGTTGAATAGTAGCTTTTCCAGCACTACTGTATAAAAAAAATTGAAAATGCTGCTTTTTATGCATGGGTGTGCCTCAAGCTTAAAGCAGGGTCTAGTAACAGCACTGGGGATAAGGCACAGAGAAAATGAAATGCAACTAAACTCGAGAAGGAATGGTGGAGAGCAGACAAGGTAAAGTCTATTTGTGCCTTAAATGCTCGACTTGTGACCACTCCCCCTTTTTCTAGAATAAACTCTGTACTTTCGGTTACCTAATATTTTATTAAACAAACAAAAGAAAAACACTTCCTGATTCAGACTGCATAACTATGCAGAAGGTCAGCATTTACTATACAGTGGGATGCAGTTCAAGAACATGGCTTTCAGTCAATTCGTAAGTGAAGCTGCCTGCACTCTTCTTACATGCATGAATATAAAAACTCAGAGAACTGATCAGTTGATCATTTTTCTCTTTATTGCTGAAACAAATAGTGATTGCAACAATCAAGGTTCGACATGTGAACATTTTTAAGCAATGTTACCTTTCATATTTTGACCGATTCTTCATCAGTGTAACATAAACTGATTGAAACTTGAAGTCTGTGTATAGTCTAGTTGGAAGGCACAGCTATATTTTAGGATTATAAATGTCTGGATATACATTATCAATAGCAGTGCAATTACACAGTTTAAGCTGTATTCATTTTTTTTTATTGCAGACATTGTAACACTGGCTGGTTTGTGGATAAACACTGCTACACTACATGAATAAAGTATTTACCTGTCAAATAATCCAGTGTACTTATTCCAGTACTTGTTCAATCTTAAATTACTGAATGCTTTTCTTTTTAAATAGTGGCTTTCCTCATTTCAGATTTAAAACCCTTTATTTATTGAAATTTCCTTCCCATGATTAACCGCTTGAGGTGAAGCATCTCTAAACTATTCAAGACTGGTTCCCAGAACAACTCTAGTCTGGAATAAATGACGCTTTCATGACAGATTTCCAAGGAGCTGACAATCTGAAGAACTGTTAAAGACAAAATGTAGCTTTTATAGAACCAAGTTCTTGTTTCATTCACAATAGTTTTTTAAAAGCTTTGTGACATATATGTGTATAAACTGCATTAACAGTTTAACAAGGAATAGTATACAAAAATAAACACTCTGAGCCTCACTTCACCAGCTTAATGGTTTAAATTGGTCTGCTTCTGCAAACACTAGAACTATATCATATTATAAATTTCACTTTGTTCATTTAGTAAGCAATAATATCTGGCAGGGTGAGTGGTATTGGACGCTGTCAGGTCTTATAGTCCCTGGAAGGTGTGGTACTAGCCACACCACCCACACTGGAGGGTATTAACTACGCCTTGAACATGGGTTACATGTGACATTTTAATATATTAAAAAAAAAAAACCCACAAATCGGTTACTGGGATGTTTTCTTGTAAAGTAGTCCCTCTGCTGGTTAATTGCCAGTAGAGGGCACTGCAGTGTTTTTAGAGACCCTTTTGTAACAGTCCTGCTGTTTTTAAGACCCTTCCCCACCCACCCCCGGTGCTCTATTTACTTTGATTTTCACGGGAGGGAGAGCATGGGCACACTCAAATTTTGTTGTCATTGCTGGAGAGACAGTCTGCAGGAGCATTAGAAAAAGGCAGTGTGCTGCCATGATTGATATTTGGTTGCGGGGGACTGCACGGATGCTGCTGTTATTGTGAGGCTGCCACTACTGACTCAGCCACTGGGATTATGAGCGGAAGGAATGACATCAGGAAGCACAAAAAAGGCAGAATATAGGTACAGGTGAAATTGTGTGCTTCACTTGGTGTTTTTACTGATTCGCACTTTCCAGTGTATGATTTTTTGGTTTTGTTCTGGGTGTCCGTCTCTTGCCGACTAAGCGAGCAAAGAAAATGGCATCTAGGAGTTTAAAACATTCTATGGGGACTCTGAGTAAAAATGCAGTCTGGGATTGAGAGGTGTCAGCCAATCAGAGGGTGGTAAACCATCCATTTAATGAAATACTTTTGAATTCACTTAAAAATGTCCTGCACTATTTTGTGACCCTGTAGTTAGTATCGGTTATTTAATACAGTCAAACACGGTTGATGGAATGAAGAAAAGTGAAGCTTGAATATTAACTGATTGCATGCCAACTGTAAATCTCTGCACACAGCACACGAGACAATGTGCCTTCAGCAGAAAACTAAATTATCCTAACCACTATAGGCAATACCTCAGCCCTATACACAGTTGAACATTTGTGGTGCAAATTGGTCAGACCTACCACTTTACACCACAGTTCAACAATGTGCCTTACACAACAGCATGGGGAGATGGTAATAATGTCCAATGTGCAAATGGTATGCGTGCAATAAGACACAAACTGGCCCCCACAGAGTCCAGTCAGAATGTCACCGTGCCTTCCAGCTTGTAGAAATAGTTTCAGCTACCTGGATTCCATTCACAATCGATACCTAGGCAGTTATCGACAGAAGAGGCTTCAGCCTTGACTCCTTCCACCACCCAATCATGTGTCCAGCTCCACTGCTCTCAGATCTTTCCTTCTGTAGAGATCAGGTCTACTTCAAAGGCTCTTGCTTAGGAATTGGGGTTCCTGAAAACATTTCTGGCTTTTTTTCAATTGAATCTGAAGTTCTTTACATTTTCCTGTTGGCCCACTATATGCGCACATCTCCGGTTTAGGTAAACAATAAGACACGATGGTGTGTGTATGAAACATAGTTTACTGCATGCCCAGGGGTGTGGTGAGGCCGCAGGCCGAGTGCCTTTCAGCCCTGGAAGTGCGGTAAAATGTGTTTCATACACACCCCGGAGTGGCTTATTGCGCTCATAAAATGGGCTTTTTTTTTTTTTTAACAGTTGAGAAAAGCATGATTTACATGCGTGCATTTATGATAAAACAGTCCTTTCGCCCACTGCAAATGTCACTATTACTGCTGGAATCAAGATATATTGCGTTTATCATGGAATACATGGATTCAAAATTCTGCTCAGTTCCACTGGCAGAATGTTTCTCGCCTAACATACTGTACATACACACACACACACACACACACACACAAAACAAAGGCCTCTGTTACAGACAGAGACTCAATTATCTCACTGTCAGGGCAAGCAGAAGAGATTTCCCTGATGGGCAGGTAAAGTTAGAAAGGGGATTTTTCGTTGTTGGTGAAGAAACAGTTGTGAAAACTATAAACAATAATTCATGTTTCTAATTTATGTGTGTAAGGAAAGTATGATGATCCTGGAAACAATTAGTTTGCTTTTTTATTTGTAGTTTTCATTTTTAGGGCCCAGTTGAAGGTTTATTACAGTGTAAAGGTAGCAGCCATGTTTGTGATGGAAGATCAATTCTGGTTGTAGGGGACTGATGGAAGATAGTTCTGGTTGTAGAAGGACTGATTTGCTCATTGTGTAATATGGTTTAGGACCAGGATGAGTGCATAAAACAGATTTTATACATGGTCACATGATATATTTTGACCAATGAGATCTCTCTATTCTGGATGCCCATTTTCTAATGCTCCATTGATCAAAGCCAAGATCTAAGAGGTATGTTATCTGCAGGTTCACAGTGTCCAACACTAGCCACGATTCCTGTGTTCACTGTCTGACAATCACCCATGATGTGGATTGCCAGGGTTGCCATGGCATGCACCCACAGGCAACTGAGGATCGTTGAGTGCAGATCCTGAAGGGGAGATCAGGGACCCCATATGGGCCATCCACTACAGCAGGTTCTGCCACAAAGCTGGCTTACAGGACAAGCAGGCCTTCAGTGATATCCCAGTTCTGGACCTGCAGGCCATCTTTTTTTCCATCTCTTTTTCCCTCTGGTCACGGTCTTGGGGGGCCTCTCTCAGGCATCCTGTGTGTTCCTGCCCTGCCTGAAGTCCACCTACTTGTGCCTCCTCTCTCCACAATCGGCACCCCTGGCTTAACCCCTCCGGGGTGGGGCTGCCCCACCTCTTTGGGCGCACTTATAGATAGACTCCGATGTGGGAGAGGACCCGGGTGGAGGAACCTGGAAGGCCAAGCAGGATGGACTCGGCCTTGGGCATGGGGGCAGGTGCCGTCACCTACCCCTCAGACCGGACTTTTTCCTTGTTCTGGAAATCCCCAATCGTGTGCACATCCCGATGCAAGGCGTGGCAACCTGCCTGCGTCGAGTACGTGGATTACGTGCTGCAGCACCCGGTCTCCACCAGGCGTAGCTGGCATGCCAGGCAATCCCCAACCTCCCCGGGAGAGAGCGCATCAGGCTCAATCCTCACCTGCCTGCCAACCCCCGGTGCCCAAGCTCTCTCCTGAACCCGGGTCACCGGCACAGCCGATGTGTGGCGTCCAGTGGCTCAACCCTCAGTGCCACCAGGCCGGCTGCAAGCCGTCTTAAGAGGAGAGGACAATAGTTGATCCTTATCCTCACAAAGACAGGATTCCATGAATTCATGTCAACCTGTCAGTTGTTCAAAGCTCCCAGTCACTACAGCACAAAAATGAGTGTTGACACCAATCATGGAAGCACTATTGAGGGATCATTCACACCCGTCCTGAAGAGTCACTGGTTGGTTGCCCTCCAGGCAGGCAAAGCAGCACATGGAGCCCCATCAGTTTGCCCATGAAGATTCTGTCAGGGCAGTTTAACACCTATTGAAGGAGTTGTCTAGTTTAGTGGGTGAAGACTTCATGAGGGCAAAAGAGTCTTCCCTCTTGAGGACCCTGGTGCTTTAACCCCTAGTGTATAAGCCCCTGCCTGAGGTGAGGGGTTTGGTTAAGGTTCTGACCAAGCTGTCATCCTAAATCCTGTAGTTCTCCTTACTGGTTGACTCTCCGGCAGGGTAACAGTGTTCTGTGATCCGGGAACTTACACTGATCAACTTTGATCAAAGTCACACACTCGATCCTAGTCTCCAAACTATCAATTGTCCAGTCCATCTTACTCATCAGGCTACCATCTGACATGCCGAGCCTAGTGCAGGTAGGTGCATGCCCAGTGTAGCAATGGGCCTACATGTCTATGCCTGGAGGCATGGTTGACTACTGTTAGCTCCCTTTCCTGTCCTGGCCATGCCTGTGTGTGTCAGAACGTGCCACCCACAGCGGTGCTTCAGTGGCTTACCCTGGTCCAGCTCTACCCCCCCCCCGCAACTTTGTTGGCACTTAGACCAAAGCCAAGAATGGAGCTGCCTCATGCAGTCAATGGTGGCACCCCAACTGAATGGGTGGTTCACTTGAATCATTGGCATCTGGCTCCTTGTGTGTGGATTAGAACGAGTTATTGCAGTTGACCCGGAGACTTGGGAATATAACAGTTTGTTAGCAGAGAGAGCTGCCTCAGTCTATGTCACTCCTGTACAAGATGTCCTCAGCTCTGGATACTCCTCTGAAGAAAGATTACTCACTGGTGATGGCCTTCACTGTTGCCCAGCTGCCCTGTGCCTGATGCTCAGTAGTTGGGGAGCACCCAGCTTCTTCCCTGGCCCCTCCACATAGAAGGACCGTACATATATGGTGCTTCTAGAGTGTTGCACCAGGTTCATGGAACACCCTTTTCCAAAAGGTTTGGTTACAGGCTCACGCACATGGTGTTTCCCAAAGGCCAAAACATGAAGAGTTGGACAAGCCCCCAAACAAGGAGTCCAAGACATAGGACCACTTTGGCTGTAGAGTGTATGCTGCAGTATACCTGGGTATTTGCTAGGCCAGCTGTGCAGCTCTATTGGCTAGGCATAGTCACAAATTATTTAAAAGACTATTGGACCTGTGCCCTGTTCTGCCAGAGGATAACCAGTGGTACTTGATGGAAATCCGTTACATGGGATGCTCAGTGGCCAAGCATCAGCTACAGGTGGCCTTTGATTCAGCTGCGGTCTCAGCCAGGGCAGTAGCTGCAACTGTCACCATATGTTGCCGGGCATGGCTGTGCCTTTAGCCCTTCATACAAGCAATTCTGCAGATGGTGGCAGACCTTCTCTTTTCAGCTAAGAACTTGTTTGGGCCAGCCGGTACTGCTTCCACCTGCCACACCAGCAACATGGGTTCAGGAGCAGACTCTGGTCACTGGGGGTTGGTGTGGGGAGGGGGGAGGAGAGAGATGATTGAGTGACCCAAAAACTGATCTCTTCTCCCAGGGAGAGCAAGCCAACTTGACTTCTTACTGCAACATAGTGGAAGTGCAAGCAGCTTGAAGGGAGGGGCCACAGTTCCATAGTGCATGCGCGCTTCCATACACACACGTACTTGCATGTAGCTGCTGCA
Organism: Neoceratodus forsteri; assembly: GCA_016271365.2. Lineage (NCBI taxonomy): Eukaryota > Metazoa > Chordata > Ceratodontiformes > Ceratodontidae > Neoceratodus > Neoceratodus forsteri. The sequence continues at coordinate 746,024,257 of CM028132.1, forward strand.
GGGAAGAAAATGGAAAATTGGAGCCAGACAGGCTTCATGAAGCCCTAACTGCTCCCTTTCAGCCCATGCTGTCACTGGTCCCAAGAGCAACACTGGATGTGTGCACTGGGGGGAGGGGTTGATAGCCCAAATCCATGGGGGACTTAACTTCCTTGTACTCCCAGGTCGTACCTCTAAACAAGCTTTCAGCTTAATGTGTGTCTCTTGGTTTTAAAAAAAAAAAAAAAGGAATTGTCAGGGATCAGCAAGGACTCAAAAAAAAAAAAAAAAAAAACTGGCATAGGTGAATAGGGTCCCAATGAAGAGGGGAAATCACATAGCTTATGACGAGAGACAGTGGCCCACCAGGGAGTGATTTAGGGGACTGAGGACATCCGGGGGGGGGAGGAATTAATGTTCTAGGGGAGTGGATATGGTGTACTAATCCACACTTCTGGTAGTGTGCCTTTCCCTTTAAGCCTTGCTGGAAAGTCTTCAACCTGGCTCCTCCCACCCACCTAGGTAGTAACTCTCTCAGCACAGCCCCATGATGTCAGGTCTTCCTTTCCGCTGGAAGAAGGTGCTTCTCTCCTTATCTGGTCTTCCACAAGGACAAAGTTGTTCTTCTCCCCCAACCCAAAGTTCCTCCCAAAGGTCGTGTCTGTTTAACCTTAACCAGGTGATCAATCTCTTAGTATACTTCACCAATCATACCTCGGAGGTGAAGCACAGGCTCCATCCTCTGTACCTGCGGCGAACACTCACTTATTACAAGGAGCACATAGCTGGAGTTCGCGGAGAGGTTCACCAGCTATTTGTCACCTACGCTGAAGCTGCACCTGGCAGCTAAGCAGATGATTGGCAGGTGGATTGTGTCCTGCATTGACCTCTGCTACAGGTTGGCAGGTAGGGAGCCCTCCCGTAGGGCTAAGGACTCATTCCACTAGACATACTGCTGCCTCGGTGGCTGCTTCCAGGGATGTCCCTATGCAGGAAACCTGCAGGGCTGTTACCTGGAAGTCTGCACACACCTTCATTTGCCACTACCAGATTCTGGTTTTGGGGCCAATGTTCTCCAATCTCTATTCCCTAAATAGGGTGTGTGCGCCTTGCCCCCTTCTGCCGGAGAACTGCTAGGAGTCTGCCAGAAGTGTGGATAAGTACACCATATCCATGTCCCTAGTAAAACATGTTACTCACCTGTAACAGTAGATCTTCCACAGAATGGTCTCTTGCAGTAGGTAATTACTTCTGGGAGTTTCCAGCAGAGGGCACTGTCACACAGCAGTTCTTCTAGCAGTTTTCACCAGGGACCACCCACATATGACGTCATCTTTCTGCTTCCTATATAAGTGTGGGCAGTCCCTGTCTTCAGCTGGCGCAGCAGCTAGTTCAACTTCTGTATAGCAGTCATTGACAAGAAATTGGATTACAAAATGAATGTCTAAAGATTTTTCGACCAAACAAGCTCTATTTCGTTCCTGCCATTGTGGTAGGAAGATATACCGCTTTGACAATCACACTTTTTGTATGAGGTGTCTGGGACCCACATATGACACCAATTCCTGTAACTCCTGTCAAGAGTTTAATAGGGCAACCTGTCGACGACAGTTGCTCGAAATTCAGCACCTTCTTACGGAGCAGAAAATGCCTCTGTTGGAGAACCAGGGGGCTCATAGCAAGGGCTCCCCCAGCTCTAGTTCTCTTTCTTGGCGGAGTAAGGAGAGGGATAAAACCCCCTTTCACTCCCGGCCGGAACGCTTGTTGACGGCAACTGTTTCTGTGCCTCCTCCATCAATGGAGTGTCTTTCTACAGCTTTCTTGTTGATGAGGGCTCACACTCTCTCGTCGGTGGTGCTTTCCAGTGCTTTAAATGCTGTGCAGGCTTTGCCTGCTCAGTTGATGGGGACCTATACCCTCTCGACGACGCTATCCAGTGTATTGAATGCAAAATACACGGCTGCTCCATCGACGGGGGCTCTTCTCCCGTCTACAACGTCTGACATGTTTCATGATAATCATTCCACGGGCTCATCAACGAGATCCCATGTTCCACAGGGCAAACCAGTAGCATTTGCCTTAATGAATGACCCTCCATCCTCGCAGGTGCCATCTCATAGAGGGCATGTGGACAGAGACAGGGACCTTGGTTTATTCTTCCCGGGGGCAAGACCTGCACACACTGCCCATCCGATCCCCTCTATCGCCCCCATTGTTTCTCAACCCCCGCATCTTAACCCCCCTTCCTCCCAAGAACTGGACATCACCAAGATAGTGACACAGGTCTTGCATATCATGCAGTATTCCCAGCCCTCCAACCCAGGAGAGCTGGAGGATCCTTTCCGGTCTCACTCCCCTCTGCCTAAAAGATTTAATGATGACAAGGATACACTGCCACCCTGGTTGCCTCCTCCCAATATGGAAGATTATTTGTCAGAAGAACCTGAACTCCCGGTGATATTTAAGGATGAAGAATTCCAAGATCTAGACTTCCAGAACCTGGAGTCCCCCTACTCAGAAATCTCTTCTTTGGATGAGGACCTGCCTCTGCCAGTTGCCACCTCTCCTCCTGGTGACCCATTCTTTAGTGAGATGATGGTCCAAATACAAAGTCATGGGGTTATCTACCACAGAACATGACAAACAACGTAAGGATATGGCAGAATATCTGGAACTGCCAGAGGAGCCGACCTTAGTGGTAACCCCCCACTGATTCCAACCTATCAAAATGCCATGCTAGCTGGCATCAACTGTCATCTATTACTGCTGTCCCACAAAAAGCAGATCACTTGTCTCAGGCTCCCCTGGATCATCCCTTTCCGTCCACCCTTCCAGAAGCTGATTCAGTGGTCATTACTGCCACTCATGATTGTACTAAAAAAACCCAAACACAGCCAGCCCGGTGGCGCTGAGGGCTATGGCGCTGGATGCCGCACAACGCAGGCGACCCAGGTTCAGAAACGAGTCTGGGTTGGCAGGGAGAAGAAGGACTGAGCAGCTGTAGGACTGCTCTCCTTCTCCGGGGAAGGGGTTGAGTTGCCATTGGTGTGCTGGTGACCTCTAGGGGTGGCTGGGGGTGATTGCAGGACACTGGCAAGACTTGGGGATGTGCTGGGGCTGACGCCAGGAAAGGAGTGCGTGTTGTAGCGTGTACGCACGCTCCTGACCACTGGCGTCATTGCATGCCACAGACGTCAGGGAAGAACGGGAAAAAGGGCACCAGTCACAGCGGCATGATGGCCATCTCCATGGAGGGACTTGCTCGGCGCTGAGGATACGCGGCAGTACTGGATCCAGATCTGGTGTTGGAGTGTAGGGCAGCTCTCCACCTCCCTGCTGCGGGACCCGAACAATGGAGCTGAGGAGTCCTCGAGGATGGCGGCCGGAGACCTCAGGAGGATGCCTGACATGTGAGAGGTAAGCAGACTGGTGGCCTGGGGGAAAAGTAATAAAAAAAAAAAAAAAAAAAACACGAGTTCCTTGCCAGCTGATGATGAATCTCGAAGGATTGACTACCTGGGGAAAAAGGTTTTTGCCTCCGGTACCATGAATATTCGAATTCTGTACTATATGGGACATTTGGTTAAATACCACTGTACCCTTGCAGCTTCAGCCATAGACATCATCAATAAACTTCCTCCTTCCCAGGAAGAGAACAAGTTATTGGCCACAGTGTTCACTAGCTATATCTCCCTTCATCTGCTCAGGTCAGGATATGATACCATAAATACCTTAGCCCGACTCTGCTACTGGAGTCTGTGTCACCATGCTTGACTTCGCGTTTCAGGTTTTGCTCCTGATATACAGCATAAAGTAGCTAATGCACCCTTTAAGGGGTCTAAACTATTTGGACCAGGTACTCAAATGTTATTAGACAACCTGCAGGCATCAGGCAGAACTCTTCGCATAGTACATGGCATGTACCATACTCCGCAGACCACCTATCATATGCAATATTCCTCTTATGCCAAATTTTCACGGAGAGGATTGTGGATGCATGGAACAGCCTTCTTGAGGAGGTTGTGGAGTCAAGAACAGTGTGGGAATTCAAGAATGCATGGGACAGGCATAAGGCAATTCTAGTAGGGGGTAGGAGGAAGTAGGCTGTTGGTTAACTAGGATCTGCAGCTTATCCAGGTAAGGAAATGGGCAGACTAGGTGGGCCAAGCAGTCCTTATCTGCCGTCAAATTCTCTGTTTCTATGAAGCGGAAACTATAAGGCCTCTAACAGAGGTGGCTTTCGAGGTCGTGCCCAAGTAACAAGAGGCAACACCTCGGCCACATGTGGCTCCTGTGCCCATCCTATCAGGGCTTTCCCTTCGCCTCCTTGACCAGGTCTTGGAGGCTGTTTGTGGTCATTTTGCCCTCCATCTGGAGGCCTGGACAACAATCACTTCAGACAAATGGGTACTTCAGCTCATCCAAAGGGGACACACTCTGGAATTTCTCTCCAACCCCTCCCCCCCTTGGTAGTACATTATCCTCCAGATCATGTCCCTATCCTTCAAGACGAATTGAAGGCACTTTTAGCCAAACAGGCTGTCCTATCAGTGCCCCTTCCAGAACATCAAATGGGATTTTACTTGCACATTTTTCTGGTACTCAAGCGAACTGGAGATTTCAGACCAATACTAGACCTGAAACACCTGAATTGATACATTCAGTATAAACATTTTCGCATGATAACTCTTAACTACCATCATGCCTATCCTAAAATAAGTAGACTGGCTGTGTACCCTGGATGTGAAGGACACCTACTTACATATCCCCATTCATCCTGCCCATTACAAATTTCTGCGCTTCCACCTTCTGGGTCAAAATTATCACTTTCGAGCACTCCCTTTCGGCCTCTCATCAGCCTCAAGAGTGTTCACCAAATGTCTAGAGCTGGTGGCATCAGTCTTATGGAAAAAAGGGCACTTCATCTTCTCATACATACGTGACTATCTAATCAAAGCAGAATCCAGAGAAGCTCTGCTTGCCTCCCTAACTGCTACTCTGAGCATGTTTACTGACCTAGGGATAACAGTCAATTGGCCAAAGTCCAGTCCGAACCCAACACAGTCTCTCCAATACATCGGTGCTGTTCGAGACACAGTCACAGCCAGAGCTTACCTTCCACCTGCTTGTCAGGACACTTGTTTCTCTGGTTTCACAAATACAGACTCAGAAAATAGTCATGGCCAGACAAATACTGAGACTTCTGGGTCACATGTCTACAGCCATCCTGCTGGTGGCCTTCACCCGCCTTCACATGAGACCTGTCCAATGGACCCTCCAGAATCAATGGTCTCAAAGAACTGGACAGTTCGACAACATCAGGGTCACTCCTTCTCTGAAGTCATCCCTGACCTGGTGGACAATCAAAACCAATTTGTGTCAAGGAATGCCTTTCCGCTCCCTCCCATGCAGATGTTAACCACGGATGCTTCTTTCGACAGATGGGGCGCACGCTTAGGTCCTTATTAGACCCAAGGCCGGTGGACCACCTCTTCCAATCACTCTCATATCAATCTCAAGATCAAAGCAGTCCATCTAGCCCTTCAGGCATTCCAGCCCTACCTCTTACTGGCTCAGCTTCAAAACCTGGGGGTAGCTGCCAATGCAACACTCTGGTTCCGAGACTACCTGTCCCTCGGGTCACAATGGGTAAAAATAGGACAAACTGTGTCTGATCCCAGGGAAGTCAGGCTGGGGGTTCCCCAGGGATCCATCTTGGGACTACTCTTCAGCCTGTTCCTAAATAATCTTTCTCAAGCCTGTGATGCCAAGATAATCCTATATGCGGACGACACTGTCATCCTCAACAGCAACTCTCGAATTGAGCCACTCCAAGCAGCACTTCAGCACTCCTTCAGTAAAACAGAAGACTGGTTCTGCAAGCACAAACCTCTGCTCAATTACAAAAAAAAAAAAACACAAGACCATGCTCCTATCCAGCCCCCAGCTCAAGGAAAGGTTCCCCACCATAAACATTACCAACAATGTACTTGCCCCCTTGGAACAGGTACACTCCCTTCAAATACCTTGAAGTCACCCTGGATGACACCTTATCCTGCACTCAACATATCAACCAGGTGGTCAAGACTGTCAACAGCAAGCTTGGTGTGCTTTACAGGCACAGAAAGAACAGGTTACTCACCTGTAACTAGTTCTAGGAGTGGTATATGTTGTTCATCCACCCTCTCTGGCATGTCCCTTTCCCCTTTAAATTCACCGGAAAGTCTTCAAGCTGGCTCCTCCCACTCACCCAAGTGGTAAATACCTCAGCTCCGCCCCATGACGCCAGATCTTGGCCCGCTGGAAGCAAGGTGGTGTGCCTAAAGCCGGGGAGGCCGGGTGGGTGCGGATGGATGAACAACATATACCACTCCTAGAACTACTGTTACAGGTGAGTAACTTGTTCTTCTAGGAGTGCGGATATGTTGTTCATCCACACTCTGGCAGACTCCAAGCAGTTCTCCGGGAGGAGGGAGGCAAGGCGCACACCCCCTATTTAGGAAACAGAGATTGGAGAACCGAGGCCCCAAAAACAGCATCCGGGCGTGACTCAAGGTCGATGTGGTAGTGGGTAATGAAAGTGTTTGCTGACTTCCAGGTAGCAACCTGACAGATCTCCTGGATAGGGATATCCCTGGAAGCAGCCACCGATGCAGCAGTATGGCGGGTAGAATGAGCTCTTATCCCTCTGGGAGGTTCCTTGCCCGCCAACTCATAGCACAGACCTATGCATGGTGTAATCCACCTCACAATGGTCCGTTTAGCTGCAGGCCTGCCAGAAGTGGCTTCAGCGTAGGTGACAAACAGCTGGCGAACTTCTCCCCAAATTTCTGCCGTCCTCTCCTTATAATAGGAAAGAGCACGTCTCCGGTCCAGAGTATGGAGCCTGTACTCGGCGTCCGAGGTGCAGATAGGGTAGTATACCGGCAGAGTCAACACCTGGTTAAGGTGAAACTCTGACACCACTTTCGGAAGGAATTTCGGGAGGGGGCGCAGGACAACTTTGTCCCTGTGAAAGACCAGATAAGGGGCATCCACCGACAGCGCCTGGAGTTCCCCTGTCCTTCTGGCTGATATGATAGCCACCAGGAAGGCCGTATTCCACAAGTGTGACAACTCACACTTGTGCATGGGTTCAAAAGGCTTGCCCATGAGCTTTGCCAAAACCAACAAGAGATCCCACAGAGGTGGAGGTTCACGCACCAGAGGAGATATGTGATCCAGGCCTTTGAAAAAGCACCCAACCACTGTCTGCTGTGCCAATGTCGGTTGACCAGCCCGCGCGCCCGGTAAGCAGAAATGGCTGCCAGGTGCACCCTAAGGGTCGATGACCGTAGACCCCCTTTGGAAAGAGAAGAAAGGTAGCCTAATATGTTAGCCACAGAGCAGGATAAGGGGTCCAGACTCTCACCCTGACACCAAATGGAAAACCTTTTCCATTTGAAGGCATAAACATTTCCTGATAGATTCCTTATGAGATGCCTCCACCACAGTGTAGACATCCTCAGAAAGACCCAGAGCCTGGAATTCTAGTTGCTCAGATACCAGGCTGTGAGGTGCAGGCATTGAAGGTCCGGATGGAATACCTTCACCTGGTTCAATGATATCAAGTCCAGGTGTGTACAAAGCCACTCTGGGGCCCTGCAGCTGAGGCTGAGGAGATCTGGATACCAGAACTGGCGGGGCCAATCTGGGGCTACCAGAATCACCTTCGCCTTATCTCTCCTCATCTTGAGAAGCACCTTGTGGATCAAGGGAAATGGGAAGGCGTAGAGAAGACCTGGGGCCCACAGCCTTGAGAAGGCATCCCCCTGCAGCGAGCCCTGCTGAGGGGGGCGGGCATGGTATAGTCTCAGCTTGGTGTTCTCCCTGGAGGCAAACGGGTCCACCAACGGTTTGCCCCAATGAGAGAACAGATTGTAAGCTACCTCTGGATGGAGAGACCACTCGTGGGATGTCTGGCCTATGCGGCTGAGAGCATCCGCCAGTTGGTTCGAGACTCCTGCCACATGGTTGGCAAGGAGATCTGCCTCCAACCGGCTGACGAGGGTCCAGATTCGGAGCACCTCCTTGCATAGCAGATGAGAGTGCATGCCGCCCTGTTTGTTGAGGTAGTACATGGTCGTGGTATTGTCCATCTGGACTTGAACCACTTGACCCCGGAGCTGAGGAGCAAAAGCTCACAGGGCCAGTCTGACTGCTCTGAGCTCCAACAGGTTGATGTGGCATCGAGACTTCTCAGGGGTCCAGAACCCGTGGGCCCTGTTGTCCTCCATGTGGGCTCCTCAGCACATGAGAGAGGCATCGGTCATCAGGACGACCGTCGGCTCAGGGCAGACAAACGGAATCCCTTCCTGCAATTGGTCTGGGACAGTCCACCATTGGAGAGCGTCCCACATCTTCTGGGTTACAGTGATCAGCTGGTTGAAGTGACCATATCACTGAGTCCACTGGGTGGCATGTGCCACCTGGCCAACGGACCACTGAGGTGCATGTCGCCATGTAGCCCAGAAGGCACAGAAAGTCCAGGGCTCCGCCCTGTCCGCCAGAAGCCAAGCTCTGGCTTGGCGAGAGTCGAGCTCTGCCCCAATAAAGCCCATTACCTGAAAGGGCATGAGTTCCGACTTGGCCTCGTTGATCAGGAGGCCTAGTTGGGAGCAGGTTAGGAGGGCCAGATCCCTGGACCTCTCCACCTCCTGAAGGGAGGAAACCGCCAGGAGCCAGTCATAGAGATAGGGGAATATCTGAACTCCTCAACACCGAAGATGGGCTGCCACCACTACAATGCACTTGGTGAAGACCCAAGGGGCCGATGACAGGCCGAACGGCATGGCTCGGAACTCATACAGGGTCCCTTCAACCCTGAAGCGGAGGAACCGCTGGTGGGACGGACATATTGGGACGTGAAAGAACGCATCCTGTAGATCCAGTGAACAGAACCACATGTTTCACTCCAGAGATAGTATGATCTGGTTCAAAGTTACCATCCGGAAGGTGTAAGACCTGAGATATTGATTCAGGTTGTGGAGATCTAGGATGGGGCGCCAACCCCCCCATCCGCTTGGGCACCAGGAAGTACCTGGGTACGAAGCCTGGGTCTGTAGGAGGAACCGGCACTGGAGCTATCACCTCCTTGCAGAGGAGCTGAGCAATGTCGTCCCGAAGGGCCGACTGAGTACGAGCTGAGATCCTTTCCTCCTGAGGGGCGTGGGCTCGGCTGGGAGGGTACTGCTTGAATTCTAGAGGCAATCCCTGGCCGACCACTTCCAGAACCCACCTGTCCGAAGTGATACCGGACCAGGCGGAAAGAAAGTGGCAGAGCCAGCCCCCCACGGAAGGACCCAGAGCTGGCGTGACGGGTGTAGGGGTGGCAACCCCTGCCCCATCACTGAGCAGGCTTAAGAGGAGGAGGAGGAGGCTCCTGGAGTGGCACCTCAGCCTCCTTTACGGGGCTGTTGAGGACCCTGCTTGGGCCTGGGGCGCCAAGCTTGAGCCTGTTGCTGCTGCTGACATCCTTGATAGGAGGGCTGTCTAACCGCAGGGGAAGAGTGCCGAAAGGGCTTCTTCTTGCGCTTCTGCTGGTTCTTGCCCAAAGAACCCTTTACAGAGGTTGCATCCAAGGTGGCATTGGACTGCTGTATACGCTGGAGGTGACCTGCCACTCCCGGACCGAAGAGGTCAGTGCTGAGGAAGGGCATGTCAGCTAACTTGTGATGAGTATCCACCGGAAAACAGGATAACCTCAGCCAGGCCCTGCGGCGAGTGGCCACCGCGGCTGCTAGGAGCGGGCACAGGAATCTCCAATGTCCAGGGCCGTCTAGAGTTTCTGTTTGGCAACAGCACAGCCCTGGTCATGGACCTGCTTAACTGTGGTCTGCATGTCCGCTGAGAGATGAGGGAGGCCTTCATCTAGTGACCCCAAAAGGGTAAGAGAGAAGTGTGCCATGATCACAGCCGAGCTGGCCTGACAAAGGCCCAAGGATGAGGCTGCATAAACCTTCCAGGCAGAATGGTCCATATACTTGGATTCCTTGTCCGGAGGGTGGTCAGTGTCAGCTGAGCTACCCGTGCATCTAACCACAGAAGCAGTCATAAGGCTGTAGGCCAAGGGATGCTCTGTGAAACCCGCCAGGGACTCCATGGGTACCGTATACTTGCGGGCCAAGTGGGCAGATGGAGCTGGGCAGAAGGCAGGGCATTGCCATAGCTAAGGGGCCTGGCCAACAATGGCTTTGGCCACTGGAAAGGCCTCCGTCGGGGTATCCTCTCTCTTGAGGATATCCGTGAGGAGGCACTCCGCCTTCTTTTGGATGGGCTCCAAGGGCATTCCGGTCGATTCTGAAATGAGGCGGAGGATGCCCTGAAAGGAAGAAGGACCTTCCTCCAAGCCTGCCACTGATGACTCATCATCCCCCGGATGCGAGTGTAGACCAGTGGCATCAGAGTCTGAAGAATCGGGATATAAGGGTCTCCCACCTATGTCTTCCTTGATACGCCGAGGACGATCGGGGACCACCATAATGGACAGACAACGGGGATGGCCGGTGTATGTCCTATCCTCTTTCGAGGGAGCCCCTCCCTAAGGCTGCTTAGGCGGTGGTTCCACCAAAATTGGTGGGGAGACCGAAACAGGCCAAGCTGGAATGCGTACCAGCCCTACGGTGGAGGAACTGGAATCTTCCTTCCGTAGGGGTCGGCGTCAACCTAAGAGGCTGAGGCCAAGTAATGGCCGGTGTTGCCGGCGAAGCCGGCTTCTGACTGGTCAGAATCAGCTGTTGCCACATGAGATCCTCATAACGTCGATGGGGCTTCCATCGAAGTCTCTCCTCATCCGAGGAGGATGAGGATCGGTGGTGCCATCTCTTTCTAGAGTGCTTGTGACCTTTCTTCACTTTTTCGACCGAAGGGGTCCTGGTCCTCGATCGAGACAGACGGGGTCGGCTGATTCGATCGGGAGAAGCTGGAGTCAGTAAGAACTGAGGTTCCGGCACTTTTCCCTCGATCGGGATATCCAAGGGCTGGGTCTCCTCATCGGGGAAGGAAAGATAGGTGTCCTTTCCAAGGAGTCGTCAACTGGAGTCTGCGACAACGGCTTGATCAGGCCGAGAGAAATCTCGGCTGGTTCAGCCATGTCCTCTGCCTCAGTGCCTTGGCCTGAAGGAAGGTCTGAGAAGCCGGTGGCCGAGGAAGGGATCTCGACCAAGGTCGAGACTGCAAAGTCCTGAGAATCGGACCGCTCTCAGTCCCAGGAACGTCTTCTTCAGGCAGAAGAAGATTTAGGGTCCTTGTCCCTTTTCTTAGGGTGGGAGGAGTGCGAGCCCAAGAGCGCCTCACCCCTGGTGGGGAGAGACTGGCACAGCTCCCGAAAGGACCCAGAGAAGGTGGAACCCAGGTTAAGCGGCACAAAAAAACTTCGGCTGGCCGAAGCTTGAGCAGCTTCTCTTCAAAGCCGCCATCTGGTCGAGCTGCTTGGTGGATCCCAAGAGCCACGAAACCACCCACCTGGCCTCCTTAGATTTCACCAGTGGGTTGGGAAGCTCCGGTCTCCCCAGTTTTAGGCGCGCCTTGCAGACGTCCAGGACATTGGGATGGAAGGCCAGACAAATGGTGCAAGAAGTAGTGTCATGCACGACACCCAAGCAATAGACACACGATAGGTGGGGATCAATGCGTGACATTTTCTGTCTGCAGGGACACAGGCGAAATGGGAATCGTAAACTGTGATGAGCTTTAATGAAGGCGATTGCGGTGAAAACCCTCGTTGAGAATCCAGGGCCTACGAACTGCAGAAGTAGCACAAGGGAACCTGAATCTTCCAGCAGAAAGGAAGATCTGGCGTCATGGAGCGGAGCTGAGGTATTTACCACCCGGGTGGGTGGAAGGAGCCAGCTTGAAGACTTTCTGGTGAATTTAAAGGGGAAAGGGACATGCCAGAGAGTGTGGATGAACAACATATCCACGCTCCTAGAAACACCTTACCACAGCAGCCATCCGCCTATCAGTCACGAGCTACATCCTCTGCACCACTGTCTACTGCTTGGTCTACAGTGCAGCACCAGACTCTGTGTTCAAGAGGGTGCATGTAGCTCTCAACAAGGCCTGTGGGCTCACCCTAAATGGTGATCGAATGACCCACACCTGTTCCCTCTATGGGTGCAAGACTAAATTCCTCATATGCCTCCTAGGCATTACTGGGGAAAGCCCCCCCCCCCATGCATAGCAGGCAAAAGGCATCTTCTCCCCCCTCCCAGGCTCAGAATATATAACCAGAAACAGAACGCAGGGGGCCCATGTGGTGTCATTCTGACACACAGCTCTTGGACAGCGCGCCTTCTCTTACAGAGCCCCTCTTTGGCTTAACGAGGTACCCGAGTCCATTCGGAACTCCACTAGCCTGTCCTGCTTCAAATCAGACCTTAAGCAGTACCTGACCTCCAGTTCTGTATGCACCTGCTTCTCCAACTGATAGACTCTAGATGATAAGGCCTGGCTCTGCTAACAGCAACTATTGGCACAAGACAGAAGCCACCCTCCCACAAACCCCTTGACAATGCCTCTGAATCACTCTTAAGGGCTGCTCCTGTACACCCCTTAACCCCCTCCTCCATGCTAGGATAGGTCTATGCCCCCCCTGCCTCCTTGAGCACTTTTACTAGAGGGCCCCCTCCTCCCCTACCAAAATCCTGTCCTTACTGACCTTTGCCCAACTGAACCTCTAGCGCCTCTGCACCTTACCTGTACTTGTAATCTACTAAAGATGATGTCCATGTGCTGTATAGTGTTTTAAATGACTAAGAAGCTCTGTAATCATTTCCTGATTGTTGTGCAGTTCAGTGTCGCTAATGTCCTAAAACTCTGTAACCTTCTTGATTGAATGTCTATACTCTGTTCACATGACATGGAACCTTTTTAAAAGAGCCTTGGCTCAAAGATTATTTTCTGAATACCAAATAAATAAACCTCAAGCCAGGACCAGTGCTGATTCAATCAGACAACACTGCAGTGGTGTTTTACCTCACCAAGCAAGGGGCACGAAGTTGCGCACCCTCTGCATGGAGACCCTTGCAGGAAACCATCAGAAGACAAGACCTAACAGTAACGGCTGTCCACCTACTGGGATGGTGCAATCAGTTAGCAGACTGGCTAAGTCGCTAGTCATCCGCTCACAAATGGACACTTCACAAAGAAATACTCCAAGAAATCTTCGACCTATGGGGAAATCCACAGCTGGATCTGTTTGCCTCCCCAGTCAATCACTGCCTCCCCAGTTACTTCTCCATTATCCCAAGCAACAAGGGACAATCTATAGATGCCCTGTCCCAACCTTGGACAGGACTCTACTTATGTGCCTTCCCCCCCATCCCTCTCTTGCAACGGACTCTACTGAAACTTCAGCTGGAGCCAGCCACCATGATTCTCATAGCACCAATGTGGCCTCGTCAACCGTGGTACCCTCTACTCCCAACAACTGTCAGTAAGGGAACCCATTCAGTTGCCAGTCAGACCGGACCTCCTGACTTAGTGTCACAGATCCCTGCTGCACCCCAGCCTGAAGACCCTTCATCTTCACACTTGGTTCCTGAGGACACACTCATAAATAGTCTCCAAGTGTCCTCTCCTGTTGCCAACATTCTCCTGGCTTCTCATAAACTAGCAATCAGAGAAACATATAATTCCAAATGGAAATGCTTTTCCATATGGTCTGCCTCTCGCTCCCTGGATGCTTACTCTTGTCCACTGATGAAGGTTTTAGATTACCTGGCCTCATTATCAGAGTCAGGCTTAAGTTACACCTTCATCAAAGTCCACCTGGCTGCCATATCTGCATTCCATGACCCTTTAGATGGCAAACTTCTGTACCAACATCATTTAGCCAAGATGTTTTTGAGAGGAATGATACATATTAAGCCTTCTATTAGAAGACCCACTCCTCCATGGGATCTCAATTTCATTACAGAAGAACTGACCCTCAAACCTTTCGAGCCAACAGCCACCTGTGATCTCCATTTCCTTTCATGGAAAATGTTGTCTCTAGTGGTTATTACTTCAGTTTGTCATATTTCCGAGCTTCATGTCCTCATGTGTAGGGAACCTTACTTGATTTTCCACAAGGACAAGGCAGTCCTTCATACCAACTCATCCTTCCTTCTTAAAGTAGTCTCCGAACATACTCTAAATCAGTCCTTGGAGCTTCCAGTATACTACCCAGAATACTCCAATCCCGGTAAACATCTATGACATATCTTAGATGTGCATCGTATTCTACGCTACTACACTAATTGTACCCAGTCAATTAGGAAAACGTCTCAATTGTTAGTCACCTTTGCCTCTGGCAGAGAAGGCCTTCCTGTTGCTTAACAAAACCCTGTCTTCATGGTTGACAAATTGTACTACCTTTTGTTACAAAAAGTACAAGATGACTTTACCTGGACCTGTCCAAGCCCATTCCACTACAGCTATGGCCACTACTGCAGCTTGCTTTAAAGGAGCCTCCATTTCAGATATCTGCAATGCGGCTACCTGGTCCACAATCCATACCTTCACAAGGCATTACAATCTTGATATTACCACACAACATAGGACGGCCTTCGGTCATGCTGTCCTACAAGGTCTCCTATCGTAGTCGTCCTCCCATATGGACATAACTCTTGGGGATCCTCCCAGAAGTAATTACCTACTGCAAGAGACCTTTCCGTGGAAGATAGTGCAGTTATGTAAAGTCTTACTGTAACAGTAGATCTGCAAGGAAAGTCTCTTACAGTAGGTGCAATCCCGCCCTCCATCCCCCTCCTTCTCTAACAGAGCAAATTCTGGTCCAGTGACTTGGGGGTGGGACTCCTCAGCACCTCGGCTTCCCCTCAGTCCTCGCTTTCGCAAGCAGAATCTGGTGGGGGAACTGAGGATACCAGGGACCACCCACACTTATATAACAAGCAGGAAGATGATGTGTGGGTGGTCCCTGGTGAAAACTGCTAGAAGAGCTGCCATGCGACAGTGCCCTCTGCTGGAAACTCCCAGAAGTAATTAACTACTGCAAGAGACATTCCTTGAAGATCTACTGTTACAGTAAGACTTTACGTAACTGCACTTTCTAGGAGTGGTATATAGAGTATATCCACATTGACCCACCTGGCCTCCCCTGGCAAGTGGCACACTGATTCTTGCTTCCAGCAGGTAAGAGCCGAGGTCATGGGGTAGTGCAGAGGGAGATACCACCCCGGTGGGTGACAGAAACAAGCTTGAAGACTTTCCAGCAAACTTTAAAGCGAAAGGAACACTGCCAGAAGTGTGGATGTATACCGTGTACCACTTCTAGAACTACTGTTACAGGTGAGTAACCTGTTTCTTTCTTGGCCCAGATGCAGACCTAAATGTAAAGGAGGGGTACTATGGTACTACTACTACAGCAGAGTACTGTGCATGGCTTAGTGCTATGCAACTGGCACTATGACATGCACAGTCCTCTGTGATGGGCGCCATTTAGATGTTCGCAGTCAGAAGCCATTTCTGACCACTGTCATTGGGTAACCATGATTTGCGTTCTGACTTGGTGGGGGGGGCACTAATTAGATCTTTTGGTGATGTGGTACAATAAGCAGCGTGTTGTATCCTGAAATTGTGACACACCAACTGCAACTGTATGGGTCCCCTTCCAAATTTTAACACCAGCAACACTAGGTAGACAGAAACTGAGGATCCTTTTTTTAAACTTTGCAGGAAATTGGAGAGGAGATTTCATAAACTTGAAGTGTTTAAGTTCCACCTGGGTTAGTTTTTGACCAACCCAACAAAAGCTTGAATACCGTACATCTGCAGCATGAGAACAGCAAATCATATTAGATACATATGGGAACCAAGTCTAACAATATGTCCAATAGTGATGCCATGCAAAAAACTGCATCATCTCCACTCCAATATGTTGCCTCGGAGTTTAGCATTGTGCTGCGAAATCAGAATGACATTCAAATGTTGCTTTGTGGCGATGCTCCCTCTGGTGGTGCAATGTCAGATTTGTTTTCTCTGCTATAGAGAATGAGTTGCATTGAAGCCTTCTCCAAGTCCTTCACTTATTTTAATTTATAGCACCGCCTACTGTTTTTTCTATTTAGTTCTTAATCTTTGCATTACAGAGTTTATTTTAATCAAACTTTGATATTTTAGCAGTATTCTCCAGTTCCCTGAATCTGGAGAAGAGTCAATTTTGTGGTTCCCGCTTTAACACAGCAACAGTTATTCAGGTTAAAAAATGTAAAAAGAAACACTTATTTTATAAGCTTTATTTAGCAGTTTACAAATGTTATTGTTTAAGGAGCTGGCTATATTCAACTGGTATGACTGAAAAGCCCAAGAAACAGACAGGGCTTACAGGATTTAAAAATTGTGACTTCTGTGACAAGATCTTGGCAAAGGCAGACTGCCATGATCTGTGTTAAGTGTTCGGGCCCTGACCACGACTATTTAAAACAGCAGTACTAGTTAACCAGGAAGTGATTTTCAATTTTTTTTAATTGCCATACTATAGGTAATGTCCTCCGGTTTTGAAATATGTTTTTTTCAGTCTGGATCCGCTACCTACTTTCTTAGTTTTAATCTAAATTATTTATGTGTCGTAGATCCACAGAAAATATGGTGTATTCTTTGTTTACTGCTCCCTATCCCTCTGCACGTCTCCTCACATCATCTGCTCTCTTCCTGTGTTGCCCTGTGGATGCGCGTTGCTGAGATCAGTGAATGTTGCAGGTGGACAGGGTTGTAATTGAAAGGTTTAGGTGCCAGCTGCATACTGTCTGTAATAATATGTTTAATTCACCCACCCACCAAACTGACAGCGATCTAGCCGTGGGAATATTGAGAAATTGGGACAGATAGGGACCCCAGGAAATGAACTGTACAGCGCACATATATTTGTACTGTGAGTGTCAACAAGCACTGCAGCTGTGACGCTTATAAAGAAAAACATTCCTGTTTGATTCCATCTGTCCTCGCTCAGGCCGAAGTGTGGAAAGAGAACTGGTCGTGCGTGGCCTTTTACAAGGCTCCTGTACTGTGTTTGTCATGCCCCCCGGTCAGATTGCTAGTGATGCCGGTTCCATTCTTGACAGATCTGGCTCATGCCACCAAAAAAAGGGTTCAGTGCTGCCACAGAATCCTTTACAAAACAGTGTGTCCTGCTTTGCTCCTCTCACTGTTCTCAGGTACCACTACCTAGGGGAAGGAGTACTGGACAAGAAACACGAGTCATAAAAAGGAAAAAAATATTTGCTATCGTCACATTTCCTCGTTCATGCTAAAGGAGAGAGAGAGAGAGAGCAGTGCAGCTGTCACAGATCAAAGGATTCAGTGGTTCCCCAGGATCCTTTACAAAACACTGTCCCCATTTGCTCCTGTCACTGCTCTCAGTTGCCAGTAGGTAGGGGAAGGAGTACTGACCAGGGAACATGAGGGGAAAAAAATGACATTGTGTTGTCCTGTTATTTCCCCCTGCATGCCAAATGAAGGAGAGAGTGGTGGAGCTGTCACCGAGGACAGGGTTCAGTGGGACCCCAGGATGATTTACAAAACAGTGTGTCCCAATCTCCTCCCACCACTGTTCTCAGCTACCACTAACTAGGAAAAGGAGCACTGGCCAGGGAACATGAGGCACAAAACAAGAATTATGAAGTTTTGCGATCCTTGCATTTCTGAATTTCTGCGAAAGGGAGAGAGCGGTGGAGCTGTGAGGCAAGATGAAAAAAAAAAAAACACTCCCCAGTTTGCAGCTCTGATATTACTAGTATAAACAATGTCACACTTTGCAATGCAGCAGCACATTTGTCATGCAAACTAATAGCAAGAAACAAGACCTAGAATGTATTTATGCACATAATAAAAAACACTGACTCATCTGTAAGACAGGGTTAGCAAAAATATTCAAGGAATAAAACACTGAACGAGACAGCTCAGGCTTGGAGCTGGAAGAGGATGCCATGCTGGCACTGTAAAACCAATCAAGTGCTATCATCAGGAGCGCGCACGGCATTCAGGAAACACAACCTGATGTAAATGAAACTGTATCACGTGCATGTGTGGTAGGCAGCCGACAGAAAAGTAAAAGAAAAACGGAGCATTTTTTTATGAGACTGGATTACAGATGAGAGGATCTAGTAACAGGAAACGGGTCAACGGAGCGCATGCTACACCATCCTGTAAGAACTACTATTTTTTTTAACTAATACTGCTGCTTTAAACTGGAATCTGTATAAACATTTTTACCCTAAAACACAAAAGAACAGGGCAAAACTCAAGAGTCACAATCTGCCACTGAGAAACCTAGCAGCTCTCCTGAAAGAAAAATGGAAGGAGGCACCACAGACTGTGGAAAAAGTGCATCTTCAAGTACCTCTCCTCAAAGCAGATTTAAGGAGACAGAAAAACAGCAGTCTCTGATCAGAGACAGATAAAACTGCCAAGCCATCATCCAGCTCAGAGAAAAGAGCATAGGGTGTCAGACGGGAAACACTGATGCCAAAAAAAGAAGAAAAAAATCTACAGATGCTCTAGTGCCATCAGTACTGGCTAAGAAAAAACAAAAAGGCATCTGACTGCACTTCCCCATGAAAGGGACTAGGAGCCAGCAGAACAGTGATGCCCACAGCAGAGGACATCACAAAAATGTGCCAGTTTTTCCAGGCCTTTCAAGCCACAGGAAACCTTGCCACTATTCCTGACCCTCTCACCAGTCTCGGGCATTTCTGAATCTGTGCTGGAAGAGCATTCAGGGGAACCCCTAAGCATGACTTTGGTTCACCATCCAGAGTCAGCAAAACACAGGAGCTGGCAGTATAGTCTAGAAGTTAGAGTAACAAGCTGTAAATGAGCCTGGCACATCCACAAGACCTTGGTTTCATTCGCACAACCTCCACTTGCTTACTGTGTGACCCCAAGTAAGTCACTTGACCTCCCCAGTGCACCTGGGTCACCCCTGAAAACAGGCTGTGGACCACAGAATAAAAGAATGAGGATTTTACCCCATATTCCTCTATCATAAAGCATATGGTTGACACTGTGAATATCCCTGACATAGGATACTGAGGAGGCAAAATCTGAGTTTGCTGGGACTGACTTCATCTAAAAGGTTCAGAGTACCCATTCACAAATCCCAAACAAAAAAAAAAGCCACTAGCAAGATTCTGAAGCATCCAAACTCAGCTAGCTCCTGGTACTGACAAAAAAGGGAAAAGAAATATAAAGTAGGGGGTAGTTATTCCCACCCTGATCATGAGAGGGCTGTGCAAGCAGCTGTGTGTGAAAAAGCTAAAGTGTTACTAGCTTCCATGCCTCTAGAAAAGAATTCCAGAAAGCTGGATTATATGGGCAAGAAAAGCATACACTTCAGCCACCCTGCAGTTAAGGCAGGTTGCTTACATGGCATACACTGCACAGTACCAAAAAGCCCTCTGGAGTACCGTGCAAGCCCTGAGTGAAAATGATTCACTGACGCCACCAAATATCAGTTTCACATGGCTGTAAATGCAGATGACACAGCCTCAAAGGTACTAGCACATACAGTAGCTCTAAGCAGGTTTGCTGAGCTCAGGGCAACTATATCCTGTCAGAGGACACAAAAACAACGACCATGGACTTCCCATTCAAGGGACCCTCCCTCTTTGGGGGATAAAACTAAAGCCTACATGAAACAAGGTTGATAAACAACCTATAAGAATTTGAAGCAGAAGGAGACAGCTTCTACTTCTTTGAGGCCACATGGATGGGGAGGTTAGGGCAGGGACTACTATGACTACTCTCCTCAGAGGGATGCCCTAAGAGGCAGAAGCATGGGAGGTGCAAGGCAAATGCAAGCACCAGTTCCTAAACCATAAGAAAAATGAAATCCCTGACTGTGAAGGCCAACGTAGAACCCCCACCAGTGGGATGCTGCCTGTCTCATTACTTCCAGGAAGTGGAAAACTATCACCACAGACAAATGGGCACTGGAAGTGGAGAGTAAGGGTGAAGCCCATCACATACCTCTCAACCTTTCATCACTCAAATGTGTGACAGTGTGTGTGACAAATGGGCAAAATGTGTGACACATCATCAAAAATGACACTGCAAACTCAGAACAGTCTAAATCTGTGCCCTTATGTTATTCATGTTTGCTGATAACTGAGTATCATAGATTATTGTGAATTTCTGCATTGAAGTTTCAGTGAGCAGTGTGGAATATTACCTGTGCCATGTGAGACAGAGGGTTTCTGAGAGATAAAATGTGCGACAGTTGAGAGGTATGGCCCTTCAATTTACAGGCTTCCCAAAACTAGAGCCCAAAGGCTTTTCCCTCTATTCCAACCTCAGGAAAAAGTCATGTTAAAGATGGAGGTAAAGAAATCATGAAAGATAAAAGCCATAGAAAAGGTCCCTACTTCAGTGTAGAGCAAGCCTCTTCTCAAGGTACCTTCTCACAAGAAAGAAAAACGGATTAGAGGCCCATTCTGGATTTAAGATCCTTGAACAAGCACACAAGAAAGGAAAAATTCAAAATGGTAACACTGGTAACAATTGTACTATCCCTGCAGAAAGGGGAGTAGCTGGGATCACTGTACCTCAGTGCAAGATACTACTAGCATATCCCTGTGAGAGACACTCACAGAAAATACCTAAAATTCAGGTTAGGAAAAGAGCAGTATCAGTTTGCCACGCTGCCTTTTGGCTTAACCTCAGCTCCAAGGGTGTTCACAAAATTCCTAACAGCAGTGGCTGCATTTTTGAGCAGAAAACGGATGACAGTGTACCCTTACCTGCATGACTGGCTAATCACAAAAAGGACGTAAAAATAAACAAGAAGCACTGTGTGCTCCACTGCAATGGTGCGAAACAGCCTGGAGAGCCTGGGCTTTCTACTAAATATAGAAAAGCCCCAGCAGGAACCCAGGCAAGTGATGGTTTTCATAGGAGCACAGCTGGACACTACTCGGGGGAAATATTCTCACTATGGACAACAGTGGAAACCCTGTTGTCCTGTGCAAGATCTTAAAAAAGCCAGGATAGCTAAGGTCAGCAAGGAACTTCTTGCAAATGCTAGGGCACATGTCAGCAGCAACAGCTGTGGTACCGCAGGTTCACTTACAGATGAGAGATGCTCAGTACCACTTAAGAAGGCAATGGCATTAAGGTTCAAACCCACTGAGCCAGCTTGTACCAGTCACAGCAAATCTAGTCAGGGCTCTACAGTAGTGGAAGAAGTGGACAATCTAAGGGAAGGAATCCCATTTCAGAAAGTGTCCACAACACTCACTCCAACAACAGATGCCTCCCTACTAGGGTGGGGGAGTGCATCTGGTCAATCACACAGTAAGTGGAATCTGGTTTCCACAAGAGCAGCAGGAGCACATAAACCTGATGGAGCTCAGGGCTGTACTCCTGTTTCTACAGCATTTCTTAGACCTGGTCCAAGACCAGGCAGTAATGATCAGAACTGACAATACGATGTACTACATAAACAATCAAGGTGCCACCAGGATTCACAAAACTATGCAGAGGCCATGAGGATCTGGAATCTGGCATATTCCCTAAACACAGAAGTCACTGTTGTACATCTACCAGGAAAGGACAATGATCTTCCTGGACATAATGTCTCCACCACTCATTCACACTAATGGGACTACGCCGGAGGTGCTAGGACCCAGTGGGAGCCAAAAATCTTCAGGAGGGCCGGCGCCTAGGTAAGGCCATGAGGAAGCAGCGCCGCAAGCCTGGCTCATGTCGTATAGGCCAGCTCGGCGCTGACCCTCTAACCACTTCAATTCATTTTTTCCTGCCATCGAGTGCACTTCAGTGACGATGTCGCTTGCCCGCCGGGAGTCAAATCTTCACGTCTATACAATAGCAGCTATAGTCATTTAAGTATTTGTTAGTTTTTCATTTATTTTAGTAAATTCAGTAAAAAAAAACAAAAAACTTTTTTGTCAAAGAAAAAGTCTTCAGCTCTCCTTCGACGGAGTCAACCATGAACGGGGCAGGTGACGGTAGGGAGACTGCATGAAAGCTGTATTTTCAGCAGGGCTGGGGTATGTACAGTATGGTCTGCCACCCTCTACGGAAGGGGGATCTGACTACGGGCAGTCTGGTGCTTGGGAGAATGGGCGGTCCTCCCAAAACCACAAAAAGAAGTCGTCCCATTCTCGAACGTCGTGAAGGACTTGGCACCGTTCGACCTCGAGTTCTTCTTTAACCGCCCAGTCGAAGAAACAGTACCACTCGAGGTCACCCTCTGGTATGTCTGCGCAGGGGCAGGTGTTCGACTCTGACTTCTCCGGGGTCTTCTACGGTCTCTGTTCCTGGTGACTGGCATCTTCAACTCCGGAGTCCCTCCTCTCCCCTTGGGGGGGTCCTCCGGTGATCAGTTTCATCATTGGGCCATTCTTATGGAGCAATAGGTTCGGCGGTTATTCCGCCTACCTGAGCCAGCGAATCCATCTCCGGGGCTTTCGGGCCTACCAGTTTCAAGCCTGCGGGCAGGGCGGTTCGGACTTTCTAGTCGCGCTGCACCTTCTCTGGTGCTTTTCCCCCTCGTACTGCTCTGGCGCAGGGGCCAGCACAGGTGTCATTCTCTAATGCTGAATTTCTTAGATCTTCCTTCCCGAGTGGGGTGCTGGGTGCCTCTGGTCCTGCGGCACCGGCACCACCTGTGTTTTCGGTGCCACACTCTGTGCCGGTGCCAGGAGCGCCTTCAGTGCCACACAGGGCACTGGGGTTCTCCACTCCAATTCGCAGAGCTCCTCCTCCTCTCTTTCCTCCCTTTACCATATACAGTCTGCACCATTTATACTGCAAATGCTTCAAGCGGGTAGTCGATTATTGCGGGTAAACTGCCCCGAACCATTTGCCATTTGCTACTGTTTGCTGTATATTTCCGCTGTTTACAGCGATCTATGCATGCCTTCTATAGCAGGCATTTCGGGCACCATTTAGCAGTAATTAACAACCGCTCAACACCTAACCTAGCTCAGCCAGTCCAAATGTTAAAGCAAGCCTGGGAATCCGTGACCCCAAAGACAGTTTTGAGATGCTTCATAAAAGCAGGCTTTGTGCTCCCCAGTGACCTCTGTGACCATAGTGAGGGAACTTTGGCATCTAACTCACCGCCGTTGTTTGATGAGGACTCAGAAGTGTTGAACAAACTGGTGGACGTTCCTACAGGCTTGACAGAGGAGGAGTTTGACATGCTCGGTCATCTCAGCAATGAGGAGGAAGCACTTTGTCCCTCCGGGACTAGTAGGAGATGATATTAAGCCTGATCCTGATCTTCGATTGGGAGACTACTCCGATTACTAGTTTTACTAGGAATGTTCAAGACACAAGGGAGCCTAGTGGCCCGTAATATATGTCTCCCACATATGTGGGTAAATTATATCAACCTCTGATTATTATAATAGATTTCATCAAGAATATTTCTGAAAGTTAATAGACTGTGTACAGTCTGTTCCAGACCATTGGGACTCTGATCGTAAAAAAAAAGTGATCCCTCTTAACTGTCTCAGTATGTTGTATTTCAATTTATTTACTATGAGAGCACAGGTTTTTTGAGTTACTATACTGTAATTTTAATTTCATTCATAACCTCAGTATTCTGAATTAACTTATAAAGTAATAACAGGTCTCCCCTTTGCCTGCGGACCACTAATGAATGTAGCCTGGACTTAAGTAATCGTGTTGGATAATCAAAGGGTTGCAATCTGGGAACATGTCTGGTAATTGTTCTCTGAACCCCTTCCAGGATCCTAATATCTTTAAGCAAGTATGGTGCCCAGAATTGTGATCTGTAGTCCAGTACGGGCCGCACATAGGTAACATAAAGGGGTAAAATAAGTTCAGTTTTGTGCACAAATGTACGTCTGATCTTGGTTACTAAAGACTGAGCTGTTTTGGCCACTCTCAAACAATGATTAGTAGAGGAAAGGGAATCATTAACAGTTACACCCAAATCCCGTATGTAAGGAACTGATTTCAATATTATCTGTTCCATTATGTATGAGTAATTTGGGTTATTTCTATATATATGAAGCACAACGCATTTATCTGTGTTGAACTTCATCCCATTTTCCTTTGCCCACATTTCAATTTTAGCCCGGATCAGAAACCAGGGTTAAATGCTTATGAATGGTATCAACCTATCCACCCAGTTTAGTGTCATCAGCAAACTTGCTAATAAAATTCTCAATAAGAGTGTCCATGTCTTGAACATAAACACTAAAAAGAATAGGTCCAAGAATGAAGCCCTGGGGATCGCCACTGCCCACTAACCTTTTTTTTGATGTACTACCACTAATACACACTTTTTGCTTCCTGTCCAATAATCAATTAAAGATCCGCCTAATAATGTTACTATTAAACTGTAAATTGATTAATTTTTTGATTAATTTTTCATAAACCACTCTTTCTTATTAAATGCCTTTGATGACGATTCCTCTCTAGGGGTGGCAAATAAACCCTCTTCCAGCAGAGCCTCAGGTCGAGGACCTTTCCTTTAAGTCACTACTTAAGAACATGAATCTCTCTCTCTATCTCTCTCCAGACTTCAGAGATTGATCCTGGGAAATTGTTGCGTCTGCAGTACCTGCACGTTCCGGATATTCCTGTGGAATTGACTTCTCCGGTGCAACCTTCTTTTGAGACACTCTCACAATTGGTGTGGGATAATCCGACGCTTATTCCTTCCATGGCCAAATCCATAGATAGGAAGTACACCCTACACCACCCCAAGGATTGTCCTATTCTGGCCTCTCAAGCTTTTGCTGATGCCACTGTTGTCTTAGCAGAGAACAACAAAGCCGTCCTTCCTCAAGAATCTATGGCATGTCCGGTAAATAAGGAATCTCATAAGACTTGCACTTTGGGGAAGCAGGTTTTCGCTGCCTCTGCCCTGGGTATGCGCATTGCTAGCTACCAGGGTTACTTCTCTCAGTACGAGTACACCCTCTGGCATTCACTCAAAACCACTGTTAAAGCTCTTCCAGAGTCGGACGTTAGTACGGAGCTTCTCCAGACCATTACTAGAGGCACTGAATCCAACAATCAGCAGCTTAAGGCTGCTATGGATGCCTTTGACACTGCTTCCAAGGCAGCAGCACGTATATGTACCCGATGCCACTCGTGGTTATGGACATCAGGATTCACAAATGATGCCCAACAGAGAGTTATGAGTTTATCATTTGACGGAACATATCTGTTTGGCCCTCAAGTCGAGCAGGTACTAGAGGCCACCCGGAAAACTAGAATGGATATCAAAATGGCCAGGCCACCCTCTGCTGCATCTCAACGGGGCAGGAACCAGCAGCAGTTTCATAACCATCAGTCCTTTTGTGGCAAAGGCAGAGGGGACTTCAAAACTCAAGCCCCCCCAGCCACAAAAGAACACACAGCAGAAGGCACAGGGCCCAGAAGCGCCTAGTGCCACCCTCTGAGATTCCAGCCCAATTCCCACCTCAGCTGTCCAAGGGGAACTCTTCCTCGGCAGTAGGAGGGCATCTGACTCAGTTTTACAACCAATGGAAGTCAATCACTTCAGACAAATGGGTACTCAGGATAATCCGCGAGGATTGCTCTCCAGATCTTTCAGAAACCTCTCCAGATCATCCACCCAAATGACAGCCCAAGTTGTCTGTCTCTCAGTCAGACCTTCTTGCTTCCGAACAACAGGGCAGCAGAAGTAGTTCTGCTAAATCAGAGGAACAGAGATTTCTACTCCCATTACTTCCTAGTTCCAAAGAAAACAGGCGGCATGCACCCTATTCTCGATCTAAGGAAGTTAAACAAATTTCTTTACAAGGAGAAATTCAGGATGATATCACTCGGCATTCTTTTACGTCTGATTCATCAAAACAACTGGCTGGCCTCCCTGGACATGCTGGTTGCCTACCAACATGTTCTCATACACCCAAACCACAAGTATGTCAGATTTGTGGCATTGGGTCAGCACTACCAATTCAGAGTCCTACCGTTTGGGCTATCCTCGGTGCCTCGAGTCTTTACCAAGTGCTTTGCAGTTCTTGCAGCGCATCTCAGGAAGCTCAGAATTCAAGTGTTCCCATATCTGGATGGCTGGCTACTAGCAAGCCCCTCCAGACAAGAGACTCAGGAAGCGGTGGCTATGGCTTCCAAATTTCTCGCATCCATAGGAGTTCCATTGAATCTAAGAAAATCACAACTACAACCCTCCCAACAGCTCCTCTTCATAGGAGCCCTCCTAGACACCTCCAGCACAAAAGCTTTTCTTCCATGGGGCAGGAGTAGCAACATCCTTCAGATGGCCCACTTCATCAGAGAGAATGACTCGGTTTAAGCCCTCTCGATTCAGCAGATGCTGGACCTCATGGCTTCCTCAGTGTTCACTGTGCCTCTAGCTTGTCTTCACATGAGGACTACTCTGTGGATGCTCAGTACTCAGTGGTCCCCGACCACACATTCCCAGTCCTTTCACATCAAAGTGACAGAACCTCTAAAACAGTCGCTCACCTGGTGGATGCAAAAGGGTCCTTCTGAAAGGGTTTCCCTTTGCCGCACTGGAATCTCAGATCACCATCACCACGGACGCATCCCTACTCAGATGGGGAGCTCACTGTCAAGATATCCACACCCAGGGTCGATGGAATCAGGACAAGTCTCAACTCCACATAAATATCCTAGAAATGAGCACGGTCCTGTACGCAGTCCATGCTCTGAAGGACATTCTCTGTCACAAGATCATTCTCCTTCAAACGGACAACAAAACAGTGATGTACTACATCAACAAACAGGGTGGGGCACACTCTTACCCCCTGTGCAGGGAAGCAATGAGTGTATGGGAATGGTGCTTGGAGCACAAAGCCTTGATCCAGGCAGTTTACCTTCCGGGAGTGCAGAACGATCTGGGGGATAGTCTCAGCATAACAGAAACAGATCCTCGTGAGTGGTCTCTTGACACAAACATCGTGCAATCGCTCTTCAAAGAGTGGGGAACACCGGACCTGGACCTTTTTGCATCCCCACTCAATGCAAAACTGCCTCTATTCTGCTCCACAAATCCAGAACGTGGCGCTTTCTGTCAGGATGCATTTAGACTGCAGTGGACAAGACACTTTCTGTACGCATTTCCTCTTCTTCCCCTAGTTCAGAGGGTACTGCTCAAGTTGGAGGCTCAAGGGGGCAGAATAATCCTCATCTCCCCATTCTGGCCTCATCAGATTTGGTTTCCATTAATCAACAGATTATCGGAAACTTCACCAAGACAGCTTCCACCTCAAATGGACCTGCTGACCCAAGGCCCAGTGGTCCATCCCAATCTGAGATCCCCTCACCTCCACGCTTGGCCCCTGAGGAGATAGAAGTGGGTAGGTTTGATGTTTCATGTAGGGTCTCAGACATTCTCCTAGCAGCATACAAGCCGGCTACTAGCAAAACTTATACAGCAAAATGGAAACAGTTCTCCATTTGGTGTACAAAGTCCTCCCTGGATCCCTTTTCCTGCCCACCTAACAAAGTCATGGAGTATCTTCTAGACCTGTCAAATACAGGACTGCAATACTCAACCATGAAGGTTCACCTTTGCACGATCTCAGTGTACCACGAGCCTATACATTCCATGTCTTTGGCTCACTTACCTCTGGTTAAGAGGTTCCTTAAGGGTATACTTCACACTAGGCCACCAGTCAGACTGGTAGCCACAAGGGACATCAACCTTGTGCTAGACATGCTCACACGTAAACCTTTTAAGCCCCTAGCAACTTGTGAGATGATGTTCCTGACCTGGAAGACTGCCTTCCTGGTAGCCATTACCTCCGCTCAGAGTGTGTCTGAAACATATGCATTGGTCACAGATCCCCCATATACTGTATTTCACAAAGACAAGGTGGCTCTTTCGGACTCACCCTAAGTTTCTCCCCAAAGTAGTCTCAGAATTCTA
This sequence comes from Neoceratodus forsteri, assembly GCA_016271365.2. NCBI lineage: Eukaryota > Metazoa > Chordata > Ceratodontiformes > Ceratodontidae > Neoceratodus > Neoceratodus forsteri. The sequence continues at coordinate 746,052,155 of CM028132.1, forward strand.
TCTGAACCAGCCCTTGGTTTTTCCGACCTACTTCGCGAACTTTCAGAATGAGAGGGAGTGTACCCTGCATTCTCTAGATGTTAAGAAGGTTTTGTGGGTCTACTTAGAACAAAAGCGATCCGCAAATCTAAACAACTATTTGTCTCCTTCAGCTTGGCCCGACTGGGCCAGCCTGTTGCTATCAGATGTATTTCGGTGTGGCTAGTGGCATGTCTTCGCCTTTGCTACTCCATGGCACAGGTTAAACTGGAAGGCAGGGAATACGCCCATTCTACCAGAGCAATCGCAGCATCTCTGGCAGAAATTCGAAACGTACCCATTGCAGACATCTGCAATGCAGCTACTCTTGGTGCTCTGTGCACACTTTTGTGAAGCACTACACTTTGGATGTCCATGACAGACAACATCAATCTTTTGGCAGGACAATCCTTAATGGACTTCTGTCCTAAGTAAGCACCTTTCTCCTGCCGCCCTTCTGTGGGGATTATTTGTGCTCAGTACTCTCCCATTAGTGTGAATGAGTGGTGGAGACTTTATGTCCAGGAAGATATGAAAATTATGTTCCTACCTTAATTCTTGATCTTCTTGGACAAAGTCTCCACCACTCATTCACATTCCCACTCTCCATCTCCCAAGCTCACTTATCTGTTTTTGGTCTTCACTCCCTCGATGGCTGGGCTGCGAAGACTCTGTTGTGTTGACCCTTCTTATATGGGTCGTTAGGACTATCTTATGTTCGACATAGGTTAGTTTCACTAGGTTAGTTTACAGTGCACATCCTCAGTAAAAAAAGTACTGAGGCAGTTGGAAGGTTGACGTTGAGATAGCCTATGCAGTGCAAGCCAGGCTTGCAGCACCACTTCCTTGTGGCCTTAATTAGGCGCCAGCCCTCCTGAAGATTTTTGGCTCCTTCTGGGTCCTAGCGCCTCCAGCACAGTCCCATTCGTGTGAATGAGTGGTGGAGACGTCATCCAAGATGATCAAGAATTACGGCAGGTATGCAATTTTCATTTCTGGCAGATTCACCAAGCAGGATAAGTCAGGGAAACCACAAGTGGTCACTAGACCACCAGTTGGTTCAACTTTTGTTCAGGAAATGAGATGTGCCGGAGGTGTACTTGTTTGCCATATGGAACAGTCACAAGTAATCACTGTTCTGCAGGTCACCCCACTGGGGGCGTCTACCCCAGGATACTTTGACTATTGGGAGGGAAAGTTCCTCTATTCATTCTCCCCATTCCCTCTAATTCACAGTGTTTTCTGGAAATTGAGGAAAGGGCAACAATGATTCTAGCGACACCAGATTGGGCGAGACAACCATGGTTCTCTCCTACTGTTCCTTTCAGACAAGAATCCCAAGTCTTCCCCCCATGAGATACAACCTTCTGATTCTGCCTCGGTAAAATTACTAAACCTCAGAACACTGAGGCTAAAGGCTTGAGTCTCGAAGACCTGGAATACTCTAGCATTAACCTGTCACGAAGAGTACTAAATAAACTGAAAGTTTCAAAGATCAGGAGTCAATGGCCTCCTTTGGGGCTCTGCTCTTTGACTATGGCTCAGTCAAGGAGCCCTTCACTGACCAGGGGTTGGTCTCTTTTGGGGGCGCTGTTCTGCCTGATTGTGGAGTCCACATTCATCCTGCTTTAGCCAGTCCAGAAGAGGGCTAAAAACCCTTTTATAGACATCTTGGACTGGGATGAATCCTCAGGGGTTGGTTTCCTGGTGGTTGAGGCTATCTTGGGACTGGCTTTGGAGCTTTGGCAGCATCCAGCATCCTACCCAGTACCTTCAGCCTGCATGGTCCGCAAGTACGTAGACCCTACGGGCTCCTTTTCAGGGTTTTCAAACCATCTTTCGGCTGAAGGTTTGGCTACAGATTTATGTTCCGTAAGTCAGGACACCAGGGGGATGTGGACAAACCTCCGGACAAGGTGCCCTGTAAGACTGAACATGCTGCTAAAAAGGTGTACGCTGCAGCGGCTCTGTGTCTCTCGCAGGCTAGCTATGGCATTGTGATGGACAACTATGGCCATTCCATGACGGGTATATTCAATATTATCCTCTTTCGCCTCCACACACAGCAGTGGGTGGCTGAACACCGGCTCCAGACTGTCTTGGACATGGGTGACTCTTGCGCCCATGCGGTGGCACCAACTGCCTCCATACATCAAAGGGACTTGGTTGTACCGGTCCACCTTCATGGCAGACACCCAACAGAGACTGACGGATGTTCCCTTTCTGGGCACCGACCTCTCTGTGGGGTGAAAGGATATCGCACAAGGATCAATAAGTCCAATGCCACCCTTGAGTCTGTGACTTAGTCCCAGAAGAAGCTTAAGAAGCCAGCCTTTCGGTACCAGTCCTTCCAGTCATAGCCTCCCTGGCAGCAGCCCCAGCAGGATCAGTTTCAAACCTGGTGCCCCAAGACATCCAAGGGTCAAGGTCCAAAAAGGGGGGGGGGTGCGGCAGGGGTAATGATGCCCCTATGGCAGCATCAGCTGGTGAAGATGCAAAAGCTGCCCAGTGATGAGTTGAAGGGAGTCATCCCTCTGTCTGTTCTGTCCGAGGCTTGCTACGTCTCTTCTTGCCACATTGGTCAACTATCACAACAGACAAGTGGGTGTTGGACTTAGTGGGCAAAGGACTGTCTCTTGAATCCAAGCTCTCTCATCTCCACATACCTCAAGAGTCCGGGGTGTCTCAGGACACGCCATCCACCTTCAGGGAGGACTTAGCTCAGCTCCTTGTAAAAAGAGCCACAGCCCATGTCCTGGACACCCTGGCTAATCAAAGTTATATACACAGGTACTTTCTGGTCCCGAAATGGACAGGGAGTTGGAACCTCATACTGGATCTCCATGATCTCATCCAGTATGTTTGGAAGTGCAAGTTCTGAATGGTCACTCTGAGTCAGTTCATACAATCCCTACAGCAAGACATGTGGCTCCCTGGACCTCCAGAATGCGTTCTTCCACATTGCAAACCAGAGGTCCCACTGCGAGTACCTCCAGTTCTGAGCACAAGAGGCCCTATGCCATTCCAGGTCATGCCATTCGGCCTCTTCTCAGCTCCAAGAGTCTTCAAGTGTATGGCAGTGGTGGCAGCCCACCTGTGGTGCCTAGGGGTCTCATACCCCTACCTAGATGACTAGTTGATATCCAGTCCATCCACACAGGCCATGGGGAGATCCACTGACCTGGGTCTCCAGACCTGCAAAAACTTCGGCCTCTTGTTCAACCCGGACAAGTCCATACTGGTACCAAAGTAAGTGATCACATTTATCGGGGCAGAACTAGACTCCCTACAGACCAAGACCCACCTCTCTACAGACCAGGTACAGGATTTTACCTCTTTTGCCCAATCATTTCAGATTGGGCTCTTCCACCCTGCCTGGGATTTCCTACCGCTGCTACAGTACATGGCATCCAGTACCAGCATGGTCTGCTGGCGGATGTGCCCTCAAGTGGGAGCTGGACCGTCGGTGGTCCCAGCCCCTAGGTCACTTGGACCAGCTGGTCACAATGACTCAGCTGATGTGGGACACCATTCAGTGGTGGCTGGTCCCAGAACTTCTGGAGGAAAGCGTCCCGTTTGTCTGCCCTGAGCCGACCGTCTGTGGTAGGGTGGGGAGACCACATGGCCCATGGGTTCTGGTCACCAGGGAGTCCTATCACCACATAAACCTGCTGGAGCTCCATGCAGTATGTTTGGCTCAGATGGAATTTGCTACACTAGTCAGGGGTCAGGTCATTCAAGTCCAGATGGACAATCCCACGGCCATGTTTTACCTGAACAGACAAGGCAGCACACACCTTATATCAGAAGACACTCCACACCTGGACACTTGTGCATAAGCTTGAGTGCTGATCTCCTGGTGATGCATGTTACGGGGGAGAACAATCAGCTGGTAGGCACTCTCAGTTGGGTAGGAGACATGTCACATGAGCGGTCTCTGAATCAGGAGGTAGTGAAGCAGCTGTTCTCCCCTGGGGCTCACCCTCAGTGGACCTGTTTGCATCCTTGGAGAACACCAAACTAAGGCTGTTTTGTGCCTGCCCCCCACAGTCCAGGACACTGATGGGCAATTGCCTTCACGAGGCCCTGAATCCCAGGCCTAGTGTATGCCTTTCCTCCCTTCCCCTTGATACACAGGATACTTGGTCAAGGTCAGGAAATCCAAAAACGTGGATGATGCTGATAGATCCAGACTGGCCTAGGCAGTTCTGGTACCTGGATCTCCTCAGCCTCAACAGCTGGTCTCCATGGCAACCGCCTCTCCACCCAGACCTGCTGATCAGACTTCGAGAGACAGTCCGGCACCCAGACCTTTAGTCCCTGCACTTCATGGCCTGGTTCTTCAGCAGCTAGTGTTCTAGGCCTTGGGTCTGTCCCAAGGATGTCCTCCATGTTGTGGAGACATCCAGGAAAAAGTTGACTCATAGGTGCTATGCCTTTAAATAGAAGAGGTTTTTCATCTGGTGTTATGGCAAGGAACTTGATCCCCTTGCCCGCCATGTGGCTAGCTTCCTGGACTACCTCTTGTCCCTTTCTCAGCTGGGACTGTGAACGACAATCCTTAAGGTGCACCTGGCAGCCATCTCTGCTTACCGGGCAAGGGCTGGTATGCCAACAGTGGCCCAGAAGGTGGCTGGGCACTTTTTCGAGGGCCTTGATCATGAGTCCCCCTCCAGTGTGAGATCCACCTCTACTGTGGGACTTACTGCAGGTCCTGGCTATGCTCATGAGCAAGCCATTCGTGCAGATGCACAGGTGTGAACTATCACACCTGTCATGGAAGTCAGCCTTTTCCTGGTGGCTATCACGTCTGCCAGAAGTATTAGGGAGTTCCAGGCACTCTCAGTGGACTCTTCCTATTTAGTCTCCCGCAGGAACAAAGTCATCCTTTGCCCCAACCCAAAGTTCCTCCCACAGGTGACATCAGAGTTTCACTTTAAACAGGTGATTAACTTACTGATATACTTTACCAACCCCTCTTAGGAGGCTGACCGCAGACTCCATATCCTGGACCTGTAGAGAACGTTCTAGTATGTGGAGCATATAGATGGGATTTGGTGACAGGCTTGCCAGATGTTTGCCACCTACACAGAAGATGTGCCTGGCAGACCAGCAGCAAAGTGGACAATTGTAGGGTGGGTTACATCTTGCATCAACCTCTGCTACAGGTTGGCTGGTTGGGAGCCTGTCATAGGGATTAGGGCTTATTTCTCCAGACATGCCACTGCCTCATTAGCAGCTTCCAGGGATATACCCATACAGGAGATCTGTAGGGCTGCTACCTGGAAGTTAGCACACACCTTCATTTCCCACTATCACTTTGACCTTGAGTCATGCCAGAATGCATGATCTTAGTTCGAGAGGGCTCCTGCAGTAGGTATTCACAGATAGGACTACACCGCCAGGAGTCAGGACCCCACAGAAAAACTTCTAGCTAGCAGTCTCTGGCAGGGGACCGCCCCCCACTTCAGGTGACCGGTGTCAGACGACGTCCGTATAAAGGGGCGGACCTCCACACCCGCCTTCCAGTTCTTTCCCACCGTCGGCTTGTGAAAGTCCCTCGTGGTAGAACAGCGCTCGTCAGCACCTTTCGTCAGCCTAACGTTTTTGACTTTTTGGCTAATTATTTTGATTTTTTCAGATTTTTTTCCAAAACCATCTGCTGTGTATGTCATCCCCAACACCCTCCGAATTGCATAAAAACAAGTGCAACTCATGTGGTTCTCAGCTTTCACACAAAGACAGGCACTCCTTGTGCCCTTTCTGCCTAGGCCTGGACCACTGCGTGGAGGACTGTCAGCACTGCCGAAAATTCAGCTCAACTACTGCATAAAATAAGGCAGCAGTCCCTGGAAGCCCATCTCCTAAAAAAGAAAATGGCAATCTATGGAGAAGGAGCGATTTAAACTTCGCAGTCACAACCTCCCTAGAAGGCCATAGAAAGACGTGAGAAGGAGAAGCACCAGACCGGATTTCCTATCCACAGCAGCCGCGACTTTGGCTGGAGTTGTGGCCTTCCAGATATCTGCCCCTCCAGGGGATCGCTCCTCGACAGCCGTCGCCCCTCCTGTCGGGCTTGCGCTCAGGCCTCTCAGGAACCTCTGGGGTAAAGAAGGCTTCTGCTCCTGCCAAGGCCGCTCCTCCATCGTGGCCTTCCGGTCTGAGCAGGTCCGGTAAGCCAGACACTGGTTCCACCGACATCCGCATTGGACAGGGCTGATAAGCTGCGCACCGCTTCAGGTGAACGCCCAGCCCGCCATCCTTCCACCAAGGCTGTCCTTCCTTCATGGCCTTCCAAGGACAGGGAGTCCGATAAGTCGCACGCCAGCTCACCCAATGTCTACCTGGACGCTGTTGATAAGTCGACCACTGGCTCCTCTGACGACCGCCCAGCAGATCTGCCTGTGTCAGACCCCGTCATCGTGCCTGACACCCCAGGTTCCCCGCAACAGATAGACCCGTTGCCCTCTGAGGTCCCTGCATCCCCTCTGGCCCCCCCCCCGGGGATTCTGATCTTCCTTCCCCGGCTAGGACTGAGGACATAGGTACACTACCATCAGGGGTGCCCTCCCCACGCCAGACCCTCAGATGCCGACAGACCCGACACAGCCCTCCAACATACCTCTGCCTGATGGAGGACCTGCTCTTCCACCAGGAGAGTCGGACCCTCCTGGAGGTCTCCCCATGCCAGGCCCAATGCCCTCCGGACTGGCAATCCCACCGTCTGGTCTGCCAGCAGGGCATAAGCCAGAACCTTCTGCTCCGTCAGAGCCCCTGGCACCAAGGTACCCGACGCCGTAGTACCCAGCATCACAGTATCCGATGCTGCAGTACCCGACGCCACAGTACCTGATGCCAGGTTTCCCGCAGTTGGGTTACAGATGCTGTACCCCAACTACCCATACCCGAGCCCCCCTCTTCCTCCTCTGCCACCATCTCTGCAGCTGCTCGCAGACCTGAAGGAGGTCTTGGCCTCCTGGGCTGAGGCCAAGGCTCAGCTCAGCAGGGAGATTGAGAGTTGTCTTCCGACGTCGGTCACCGGAGACCCCTTCCCCTTTACCCAATGCCAGAGGAGATCCATCTGGCTCCCGGGGCACAGAGGACATGCACCCTCGGGTGGTCCCCAGAGGGGTCATTCCTCCCCCTTCTAGGGAGGAGTCTTCTTCTATTTCAGAGCCAGACTCAGATCACTTTGAACCTGGAGATGAGCTCATACTCCAGAAAACTCAGGGCCGACGGACCCTCTGAAGTCCCCTCCGGAGGATCCTTCTTTTCTGGAGCTCTCGAGAAAGATCCAGGAGACATGTCAATGGCAATCAGTGGAGCCAGACCCACAGCAAAAGAAGCTCGCTGCAAATCTGGATCTGCCAGACACCGCTCCCACACTGATTCCACCCTGGACAGAGCCTCACGCGGATCTTGTCTCCACTGTTTGAAGCAACCATCCGTGCTAGCCCCCCTTCCGAGGAAGGCAGATAAGCTATATCAGGCTTCGGAGGGTAAAGACTTTGAGTCTCCACCCCAAGGCAGACTTGGTTGTGATCAGCACCACCCATGGCCGCTCCACCAATCCAAAACACCTGAGCTCATCCCAACCTGACAAAGAATCCCGACTTCTGGATCGGTACGGGAAGATGATTTACTCATCTTCGACTCTAGGCATCAGGTCCTCAACTACATTGGCCACATGGGGGACTTCCAGAAGACTGTTCTTAGCCAGTTAGAATCCAAGCTGGACTCACTTCCTGATTCACAGATCAAACAGGAACTGGGAGATCTGGACCAATCCACTCGTTCGACCTGTCGACACATGCTCCGTGCCACCTATGATGTGGACACAGCTGGCTGAAGTTCGGCTTTTGCCGTAGGCTTACAGCATCATGCCTGGCTCCGAGTGTCAGGATTGGTCCTTGAAGTGCAGACTGCCATACAGGATGCTCCCTTCAGGGGTTTGGTGCTGTTCGGGGGTGATGTCAAGGACATCATAACCGAACTGCAGGAGAAGAGCACTGCACTTAAGTCCAGATTTTGTACAGCCCCCTCAAGGGCAGCAACATCCTTTTCATCGCCAAAACCAACAGGGCTATCCTAGATCTAGTACTAACAGGGAAAGGATCACAGATCTCCAGGTAGAAGGTCACTTGGGAGCCAGTGACCATCACATGGTATGGTTGAATTTGGCCAATAGAACTAAATCATCCCATTCCAAGGCAAAAATATGAGGCTTCAGAGGAGCTGACTTTGATAAGATGGCCAACAGAGTTAAGCTAGCCCTGGCAAAAAGAAATACAAGTGAGGGGGTACAGGCAAAGTGGGCAAGCATTAAAGATGCAGTACTTGAAGCAACATCCCATTGTGTTAAACAGAAAAGGAAGTGCAAAAGAAGAAGGAAAACACTTTGGTTCTCAAAAACAGTAGCAGAATAGGTCAGAGCCAAAAGGCTGGCCTTCAGGAAATATATGGGAATGCAGCAGGGCAGCAGGATGAAGCTAGGGAGGCATACCAAACTTCCCTAAGGGAAGCAGGGAAGGCAGCAAGACAGGCAAAGGCCCAAACCAAGGAAGCACTAGCACAAACAGTAAAATAAGGTGACAAGACTTTCTATAGATACATTAATGAAAGGAGAAAGTCCAGAGGGGGTATTGCTAAGATCAAAGGGGATAAGAGGGCATGTGAGGAGGAGGACCATGTAAAAGCATCTATCCTAAATAGATACTTCTGCTCAGTATTTACGGAAGCGAAGGTAGGGCAGGGCCCACAGCTCAGTACCATGGACACGGGGCGGGGGAGGTGTGCACTAGTCCCGCCACAAAAGAAAGGGTCCTATAAGAGCTCGATAAGCTCAGGGTGGACAAGGCAATGGGACCCGATGGCATACATCCCAGGGAGCTAAGGGTGGAACTAGCAGAACCAATATCAGAACTGTTTAGTGAGTCTCTGAGCACAGGAGAGGTCCCAGAAGACTGGAAAAGAGCTCATGTGATCCCGCTCCACAAGAGTGGTAGAAGGGAGGAGGCAAGGAACTACAGACCAGTCAGTCTTACCTCAGTAATGGGCAAGATTATGGAGGCACTCCTTAAGGAAAGGATAGTGCAACACCTGGAATCCATAGGAGCACAGGATCCAAGACAGCATGGGTTTACAAAAGGAAGGTCCTGTCAAACTAATCTCATAGATTTCTCTGACTGGGTAACCAGAGTGGTGGACCAAGGGAGAGCAGTTGATGTCGCCTACCTTGACTTCAGCAAAGCTTTCGATACTGTTCCACATAAAAGATTGATTAATAAGCTGGGTAGGCTTGGGGTGTGTCAGAAGTTGGTCAACGGGCAGTAAATGGTATACAGTCAGAAGAGATGCAAGTCACAAGTGGGGTACTTCAGGGATCAGTCCTGGGGCCAGTCCTCTTCAATATCTTCATCAGTGACATTGCAGAAGGACTGGACGGTAAGGTTTGTCTGTTTGCAGATAACACCAAGATCTGCAACAGACTAGATGATCCAGATGGGGTGGGCAGAATGAGAAGAGATCTTAATAAACTAACAAAATGGTCGGAAGAGTGGCAAATGGAGTTTAACGCAAAGAAGTGCAAGATCATGCACATAGGGAAGAGAAACCCTGAAGCCACCTATAGGCTGGGAGGGGAGTTGCTGGCAGCCACAAGGGAAGAAAGCAACTTGGGCGTCATCATCACCGATGACCTGAAATCATCCAAGCAGACCACTAAAGCAGTAGGTAAGTCTACAGGGATGGTGGGGTGTATTAGTAGGGGTATCACAAGTCAGAAGAGGGAGGTAATAATCCCTCTTTACAAGACACTGGTTAGGCCCCATCTGGAGTACTGCGTGCAGTACTGGAGGCCACACCTTCACAAGGACATTAACCAAATTGAGGCAGTCCAGAGAAGGGCAACCAAAATGGTGCAGGGACTGCATCAGAAAACATACGAGGACAGATTAACAGAGCTCAATATGTATACCCTAGAGCAAAGGAGGGAGAGAGGTGATATGATCGCAACATTCAAACACCTTAAGGGCATTAACAAGGTGAAAGAGTCTAACATGTTTTAACATAAGAAAAATAGCAGGACAATAGGACATAGCAATGAGATTAGAGGGAGGCTGATTGAGGGGTAATGTGAGAAAGTTCTTTTTCACAGAAAGGGTGGTGGATGCATGGAACGGCCTACCTCAGGTAGTGGTGAATATGAATACAGTGCTGGGCTTCAAACAGGCATGGGATAGGCATAAGGGAGCAATACAGAGGAGTATGAATAGATAGGCCATTGACAGAGCAAAGGTCGATAGCACATTCGAAAGGCAGAAAAAGAAATGGGCAGACTGGATGGGCCTTGCAGTCTTTATCTGCCGTAAACTTCTATGTTTCTTAAAAACCAAAACCTACCCAAGGAAAGCGTGACAGCAAACATTGGGCCCCTCCAGCAACCAAGACCCCCCCCAGCAAAAAACTCGTGGGAGCATTGACTGCTGCGCTGCCCACCACCTTCTGACTCCCTGCCTGGATGTCAGCGTGGCTCAGTTGGTAGCATATCCGCCTCTGGACCAGGTGGTCGTGGGTTCTCGTCCCACACCAGGATTGAACTTGCACCTAAAAATCACTGGCATCCGAGTGCAGTATGGGGGGTGCTGTACTGCTGGAGTGTGCCGTCCTTCGGAGGAGACGTTAAACCGAGGTCCCTTTTGCCCATCCTGGTGTTGTCCTGGTGGGTGTCCAGGTGGAAGTAAAAGAACCCAGGGCACTCTTCGCAAACAGTAGGGAACATTCCCGGTGTCCTGGCCAACATTCCCCTTCCCATAAAACCGTTCATGCAATTATCCAGGCTGTGTGTGGGTGATGATGTGCGATATGGCCGCCACCACATATTCAGTCACTTCACTACCAGTCTAGCATTGCTTATAAAGCGCTTTGGATGTATGAAAAGTGCTATATAAATGCTGATTCTTCTTCTTCTCTCCCTGTGCCTCTGGCCATTCCAGAGGAACCGGTGGGGGGGTGGAATTCTCCTCCTATCTACCGGGTTGGGAGAGAACAACATCAGACGCTTGGGTGCTCCAGCTAATATCAGCTGGACACTTGATAAAGTTTCTACAAAAACCTCCTCGAAAAAAAACCCTCCTCAGTCATCTTACCCCCCCACAACATCCTCCTCTGGTTCTAGAAGAAATACTATCCCTTCTATTGAAGACAGCGATAGAGCCCGTCCCCACTCATCTTTGGGGGACGGGTTACTACTCCCATTTCTTTCTAGTTCCGAAAAAGATGGAAGACTTGAGGCCTATCCTAGACCACAGCCTCCTGAATATGTTCATGGAGTACAAACGCTTCAGAATGCTTTCCTTGCAGAGACTTCTTCCCTTACTACGGCCGGGACAGTGGCTATGCGCTCTGGATATGCAGGATGCATACCTGCATATGCCTTTCCACCACAAATACCTCCGATTTTGCTTTTTGGGTGACCACTACCAATTCAAGGCCCTCCCATTTGGTCTTTCCTCAGCCCCCTGAGTATTTACCAAACGCCTGTCAGTGGTAGTGGCCCATCTGCGTACTCAGGGTGTGCAGGTCTTCCCGTACCTGGATGATTGGCTCCTGGCGGCCTTTTCCAAGGAGGAACTCCTGCACTCCCTTTCACTTACCCTGCAGGTTTTTACCAGCCTGGGTATTACAGTCAACCAGGCCAAGTCCCACCTGGTCCCTTGCCAACACCTCCAATTTATAGGGGCGATACTGGACACGACCCTGGTCAAAGCCTTTTTGCCCCCGGACAGGGTCGAGACTTTTCAGATTCAGGCTGTCTCTTGTCTGGGCACAGACAGGTCAGAGCCAGGTCAGTCCTCCGTCTTCTCAGGCTTATGGCGGCTGCCATTCCAACAGTTCCGTTTGCTCAGCTCCATATGAGGATCTCTCAATGGACGCTTCGGTCGCAATGGGACCAAACTCTGGATGAACTAGACCAAGAGGTGCTTGTGTCCGACTTGCACTGGTGGATGGTTCATGAGAACCTGTGTCTGGGAGTTCCATTTTGCATCGGCCCTCAAACCCAAATACTGACAACAGATGCATCAGGGGAGGGCTGGGATGCCCACCTAGGATCTCACAGGACTCAGGGCAGCTGCTCCCTTTTTGAGCAGAAACTGCCCATAAATGTGCTCAAACTGAGAGCAGTCCTATATGCCCTACAGGCTTTTCTTCCCTTCATTCTTCCCGGTCTTCTTCTGATCCAATCAGACATGTGTGTAGTCTGGTACCTCAACAAACAGGGAGAAACACGTTCCTATCCTGTGTTGGGAGGTGATGAGAGTCTGGTATTGGGCAGCTCAGCACAACCTTCACCTGACCTCAGTTCACGTTCCAGGGGAGGAAAATACCCTGGCAGATGAACTCAGTCGCTCCTCAGCCAGGGCTCACGAATGGGAGTTAGACCAATAAGTCATAAACAACATTTTTCGGCAGTAGGGGATGCCTTAGGTGGATCTTTTCGTCTCCCCCTAAAACGCCAAACTTCCCACCTTTTGCTCGCTTGCTCCAGGGCGAGACGTTTTCTGGCGGGACGCTCCGTCTCTCTGCTGAAGGGACAGATTCATTTATGCCTTCCCTCCCATTCCCTGGATTCCGAGAGTCTTGAACAAACTCAGAACAGAAGGGGCTCGAATGATTCTCATTGTCCCCTTCTGGCTCAGGCAAGTTTTGTTCTCTCTTCTGCTGCAGTTTTCCGAGGAACCTCCTCTTCCTCTGTCACAGCAATTGCTGACCCAGGATTAGGGGACCCTAGTTCACCCAGGCTTCAAACCCTTCTCTCCATGCGTGGCTCCTTCAGACATAGCTAAAGCACACTTCGGAGTTTCTCAGTTAGTAGCAGACATTTTGGTGGAGGCGAGAAAACCGTCCACCTACGCCATGAAGTGGAAACGGTCTTCCATCTAGCCGAGCTCTAAAGACTTGGAACCTTTCTCATGCCCAGCTAACAAAGTCCTGGATTACATGCGTCACCTCTTCAACCTGGGTCTCAGCCATTCTTCTTTGAAAGTCCATATGGCAGCTATCTCAGCCTACCATATTCCCTTCGGAGATCGATCTTTTGCCCGACTGGAAGTCTCCAACACATTCCTTAAAGGGGTTCTCCACCTGAGACCCCCCCCATCCGCAATCCCGTCTCTCCATGGGACTTGAATTTCATCCTGGAAAAGCTCACACTGCCCCCCTTCGAACCGGCAGAGGAAACAGACAAAGTTCCTTTCCTGGAAGACTCTCTTCCTTGTGGCCATTACCTCTGCTCAAAGTATTTCCGAGTTCCAAGCCTTGATGTGTAAAATCCCGTGTCTGATTTTCCACAAGGAACAGGTGGCTATGCACACCACTCCTAAGTTTCTTCCTAAGGTGGTGGCTGAGTCTACGCTGAATCAATCCATTGAGTTACCTGCCTTTTTTACACAACACTCCAATCATGGGGAGTACCTCTTGCATACTCTGAATGTTTACAAAATCCTGAGATACTGCACCAATACTACTAAGGATCTCAGGAAAACTGATCAGCTTTTCGTTTCCTTCGCTCACAAATGGGAAGGCAATGCTGTTTCCCAAGCAATGCCTGTCTAAGTTGTTGGTGAATTGTATCACTTTCTGTTACGACAAGTACAACAAGACCCTCCCGGGTCAGGTCAGAGGTCACTCCACTAGAGGAGTAGCTGCCTCTGCGGCTTGTTTCAAGAATGTGTCAGTAGCAGATATCTGCGTAGCTGCAACTTGGACGTCTGTCCATACCTTCACGAAACACTAAAGTTTGGACATTGCTGCTCACCATAGAGCAGGCATCGGGTTGGCTGTTCTGCAGGGTCTCCTTTCATGAGACCTATCCAGCCTTGAGGTTTATGTTGCGGATGACAATCCTCTTCCCGAGTTTTCTTCTTTGTTCCAGGCTGCTTGGGACTCTGTCCTATCTGTGAATACCTACTGCAAGAGCCCTCTCGAAGTAAGACAGCACAGTTACGTAAGAACTTACCATAACAGTAGATCTTCGTGAGAGGCTCTTGCAGTAGGTATTACCTTCCCACCCACCATCCCCCTAGGTTTCTTCTCTTTTTCTTCCATGGGGCATATCCTCTTCTCTCTCGTCTTGCCTCTTCAGACCTTTGGCGGGAAAGAACTGGAAGGTGGGTGTGGGGGACCGCCCCTTTATACGGACGTTGTCTGACGCCGGTCACCTGACACGAGGGCGGTCCCCTGCCAGAGACTGTTAGCTAGAAGTTTTTCCGTGGGGTCCTGACGCCTGGCGGCTTAGTCCTATCTGTGAATACCTACTGCAAGAGCCTCTCTCGAAGATCTACTGTTACAGTAAGTTCTTATGTAACTGTACTTCCTGGAACCTCAGTGCTCCAATCTCTGTTCGCCAAGTAGGGGTGTGCACCTTGCCCCCCTCCTCCCAGAGAACTGCTAGGAGTCTGCCAGAGTTTGAATTAGTGAACCATACATATTCACACCCCTAGAAGAATAGGTTACTCACCTGTAACTATACTTCTAGGGGAGGTATATGGTTGACATCCATACAACCCACCTGGCCTCCCCTGGCAAGCGGCACCTGATCCTGCTTCCAGTGTGTGAGATCTGACATCATGGGGTGGAGTTGAGGGTGATATATCTGCCTAGGTGGTGGGAGGAGCTCAGCTTAAAGACATCCAGCCAATCACTGCATTCCAGTGGAACTGCCAGAATGTGGATGTGAACCATACACCACTCCTAGAACTAAGATAACAGGACAGTAACCTATTCTTTTGTCTTGTGATTCACGTGGCTCATTTTTGGTCGAACTTCTCCAAATCTGGGACTTGCAATTTCAAACAGTATTTTTGATGGGTGATTACATATCTGCACAACAGCACAGCAGAGACTAGTCAAAAATAAAAGGTTTATAGGTAAACAGGAAACTGTGCCTTGGTTAGGGTAAACTACTAAAAAATCTTTATGGTTTTAAATGCATGCTGTTACAACTGTTCCACATTAAATATATTGCACTGATCCCTGTATGCCTGAAGCATCTGTTCTCTAGATCAGCTCTTGGAAGTAAATTTTTTACTGCTTTACTCCTAAAGACCTGAAGCTATGGCAAGTTGACAACCTTGCTCAATAATACACCAAAGGGGTCACATACTCTCTTTAAATAACAGATTTCACAAAATTAAACAACTAGTACAGTAGATAGTGATGTCCCTTCTTTAGAAGGAGGCAGGTGCCAGTAAAAGCTGTGCACCTTTGCTTTTTTACAACTAAAAGCTACAGAAACACCATACTAGTCCTTTGGCACATGCCTTTGTTCACCATCCTGCTTTGTTCTATCATGTTTCCTAGGTGGGCTGCTAGTTTAGCTACGGAAGGTGGTCATGTCCTTTGGCTCACTGCTTGGCACACACCAATCATCTGCTTCATGACTTGTCTTATAATGTCTCCAGGCCGATTTGTTATAAACAGGAAGTCTTTCCACGGACTCTGTCGATAAGGCCTTAAAATTAAAAAACAAAGCACAAGTCAGTGTATTTTACATTCATATTTGTGTACATACACAACACCTACAGTAGCCAAATGTCACCAAACCCTATTGGTTGAAAGGGGTGTGGCAGTTATTAAAATTAAAGATGGCAGTTAGCCAGAGTGCAGGTAGTGACTTCAAGTGTAAATCATAACTTTTTGAAAGGGGGCAGTTTTGCTTCCTTTATTAAATCAGAGTATCCAATTTCCAGAGATTACAGCCGGCTCCACCCATTCTGGCTATTTATATTTATTTACAGCCACACACACTGCATCCTTCTCACTCAGAGAGCCAGTACCTGGAACCATCCAGTTAGATTCAAACCACAACCATGTGCATGCCTCCACCTCTCCTGTAATTTCCAACCACCATCAAAAGTTTTCTTTCTGAAGATATCAGGCACACCGCAATCTCGCTCCATGTTGCTGTTTTTTTTTTTCCTTTCGACTGATTTCACCACTCCATCCCAGTTCTGACTCATTTTAGTGTTATGAGCCAGATAGGGTCATGTTTTCCACCACTTTCAGTAGGGGCGGGGTGGGGGGGGTGCTCATTTTTTAGCAAGCTTTATATGCCTAGATAAAAATACATGTGATAGGATTGTGGATCGAGTAGCTTAACGTGTGTTCTCACATCAAATGTATAACCGCCAGTGTTCTAGCAGTCCATGTTTCGTACAAAGATTTGTTATCTAGGCATATAAAGCGATGCTAAAAACCCACGGAATCACCCCAGGTGGTACTGATGACCTCTGTTTGGGAGCTCTGGCTCATACACAATTTCTGCTCTGATCAGGCACCACCTCCACACTAAAATTTCTACAATTTTGAAATGTTTTCACTTTTTGGTGGGGGGGTTTACACAGTTCTCTGAGTATTACCTCTCTGCAGGTGGATTTACAACATGCACTACATGCAGCAATTCTAAATCATTAGTGTTGTTTCACCCAATCAGTGCCAAGGATTTATATGCTGTGAGGACTGGTTATAAGTGTAAGAGTGTCTCATACAGCATTTGAACTGTGGAAGGTGCCACATATTTCTAGATTCAATCTCCTCCACAGAGCCACACTCTTTAGTCTTAGTGCCTATAATGCTGGTGATGGTACTACGTGCACACCCACAGCATATAAAGCTGCACCAGCCCCAACCTCTTCACTTTTTTTTTTTTCTTCTTGTTCTGGCACGTAATAAGGTGAAATGTCTCTCCTTTCACGCTTGAAAATGCCTTGTAGAAAGGATGATTTGCCACACCCCGAACTATGGCTGCTTCCAAGCCTGCCATCTCCAAACTTACCATCTTCTTCATTGCCCGCTACACATGTGCTTTGGATTGCACTCACCACTACAATACTGCATCAACTGGACTGGGTTTCCCTGCGGTACACCACTGACTGCATTGGCCTCCTTGGATGCCTAGTTCTGGGCTGGAAACTTGCCCAAGTAACTAGAACAGGATCCTCTCCCCAGCCTCCAGCACTTACTTCCTCAGATCTGAGGAAGGTAGCAGATTCCAAACAATCTTTTTTTGTCTGTTACTTTGGGGAGGTTTTTTTTTTTTTTACAGACAAAATACATATATATTCCTATAAAACCTTGATTAATTCAGCATAAACACTGCTAATTTTTAAGGCAGGGTAAATAAAGCTATAACATAAGATGATAACTAGTCCATTACAGGACAAGGGGGTGGATGGAAACATTGTATAAAAGAAACATTTTACCATGCTGTTCTGCAATGCAACATTCTACATTTCAGTCCATGAGTATTTAATGCACAATACATATCCCCAGTTGCGGTATCCTCAGTAATTAAGATTAGTTCCAACAACCGGCACCTTGAGCACCAGGGGCGCAATGAGGGTTAGAGCAGCTAAGAGCTATAAACTCCCAGCGATCCCTCACCCCGAAATTTAATGCAACACGTTTGGCTCGCTGCTGGTGCTCCCAATTTTACAACAGAAGCAGTCTGTAAACTGTGCTAGCAGGGGACTGCAATGCGCATGTGCCTTTTTTTCCCCTCTCCCCTCTGGCCAGCTCATCTCACTGTGTGGCATATGCTCATGCATGGTGTACGCTGTGAGCCGCTCTGACATACCTGACCGTGGCCGATCAGGAGATGTGGCGGTGGCACGCGGTGCTGCTCTGCTGTGGATCATGGGACTGCGGGTCACCCAACAGACAGCACAGCAAGATGTGCGACCGGACGGCTGACCCGCGACCTCAAATCTCAAGCTCCAGATTTGACTGACGTACTGGGATACCAACAGGAGTCAGGTTGGTGGGTCAGATACCAGTGGTATTTTCCCTCTGTCTCCTCTCATCTATAGGCATGCATGTGAGCAGTGCCAGCAGTACTGTTCTGACTTGGTCTGACACAGTGTGTGTGTAGTGCACTGTATGCGTTCGTAGCTACTTACTGATCTCAGGGATTTTCTTTAGACAATTCTTTTTTTGTGTTCTTTAAAAGCTCTTTTAAGAGCTAGACTAGTTATTGTTGGCACGTCTACCAAAACAAAAAAAAAGCGGGAGAGAGTTGGCTGGTGCTGGATGAGAGGGAGGAAGCAGAGCAGCCAACCTGTAAAGAAAAAATAACCTATTTGAAATTACTTTGCTATTTGGCTTCATATTCTGTTGTTGAAATGTCACACTAGTCTCTGATTGGAGCTGGACTTGATAACCGTGGATGTACTGGTCTTGTAGAGCCACTTCTGTTTAAAACTGACGCTAACAACTGACAGCAGTTGTTAGTTAACAACTTAACATTGTCTGATGTTCTTTTCAGGCAGTGAAAAGGAGGGACTTTAAACTTCAAATTGAAATACAAAACTTGAGATGTTTTATTGCCCTACAGATTAACCTTTCAGGCCCGGCATTTTAGGATGAGTAAGAGCTAATCTCTTATAGTGCATGTGTTTGCTGTTTAGTCACCATTCAGAAATTTCACATAAGTTGTTCTGATGTGTATAGCCACAAACCAACCCAAAACAGGAGTTAAGAACATAGAAATTGTCGGCAGATAAGGACTACCAGGTCCATCTAGTCTGCCCGTAGGCCTATTCTTGTTTGTGACCTTTGACCCTACTCGATCAGCAGCACTCTCCGTACCTTCCCGCCCTAAAGGTCCCTTTAAGCCTGTCCCATGCACGTTTGAAACCCCCCACTGTGTTTGCTCCCACCACCTCCTGTGGCAGACTGTTCCATGTATCCACCACCCTTTCTGTGAAGAAAAACCTCCTCACATTCCCCCCCATCCTGCCCCCCTCCAGTCTCATATCATGCCCCCAAATTCTCGTACTTCTACTATATTGAAAGATGTCACCCCCTGCACCTTGTTTATGCCTTTAAGGTACTTGAAGATCTTTATCATGTCTCCCTGCGCCCTCCTTTCCTCCAGTGAGTATATATTGAGGTCCTTCAATCTCTCCCCATATGTTTTCTGGTGCAAGCCCTGTACCATCTTTGTCGCCCTCCTCTGGACTGCCTCCACCCTGTCTTTGTCCTTTCAAAGATGCGGCCTCCATCCAGAATTGTACACAGTATTCCAGGTGAGGCCTCATCAGTGTTTTATAAAGTGGAATCATCACCTCCCTCCTTCTGCTAGTGATACCTCTGCATATGCACCCTAGCATGTCACTGGCCTTCGCACTCTGCTTAGACATCTTTAGGTTATCAGCAATGATAACCCCCAGATCCTTTTCTTCCTTGGTGACGGTCAGCAACGCCCCCATCCTGTAGCTCTTCCCTGGGTTCCAGCACACTAGGTGCATTATTCTGCACTTTTTAGAATTTAACCTCAGTTGCCACACCTTGGACCACTTTTGCAGTTTTCTTAGGTCTCTACTCATTTTCTCCACCACTGCCGGAATATCTACCCTGCTGCAGATCTTGGTGTCATATGCAAACAGGCAGACCTTTCCCTCCAGCCCTTCTGTTATATCACTATTGTTGGCATAAAACAGTACCAGCTCAAGGACTGATCCCTGAGGTACCCCACTTGTTACTCCCCTCGCTCCGGATTGGATCCCATTTACCACCATCCTCTGCCTCCTGTCCATTAACCAGTTTCTAATCCAATTTACCACCTTGTGGCCCATGCCCAGACTACTCATCTTGTTGACCAGCCTTTTATGTGGGATGGTGTCAAAGGTCTTGCTGAAATCGAGGCAAGCCACATCCACTGCTCCCCCGATTCACCTCCCTTGTAACCTAGTCAAAAAAATATATCAGATTTGTTTGCCACAACCTCCCTGCTGAGAATCCATGCTGCCCTGGGTCTTGGGCACCGTTGGATTCCAAGTGCCCTGCTATTCTTTCTTCAAGCAGTGCCTCCAAGATTTTTCCCACTACTAAGGTAAGACCGACCAGCCTATAGTTTCCAGCCTCCTCCCTACTACCGTTCTTGTGAAGAGGGATTACATGTGTCCTCCTGCAGTCCTGTGGCACCACTCCTGTGTTGAGTGACTCTGTGAACGGGGTTACCAAAGGCTCAGCAAGCTCCCTTCGTAGTTCTTTAATATTCTCGGGTGTATGCCATCAGGCCCCATTGCTCTGTCCACCTTCAGTTTTGCAAGCTCCTCCAGGACTCCCTCCACTGTAAATGGACCGGTGTTGACCCCCCCTTTCATATCTGTTGCCCAGCTGTGGTCCTTGACCCTTCCCTTCTTCAGTAAATATTGAGCAGAAATATTTATTCAGTAGTTCTGCCTTTTCCAGGTCTCCCTTCCTACACTCCTCCTCATCCCCTCTGAGCCTTACAACCCCTTCCCTAGTTTTCTTTATTTTGCTGATGAACCTATAGAATGTCTTGTCCCTTTTTTACTGTCTGCACTAATCTTTCCTCAGTCTGTGCCTTCACACTCCTAACTGCCTTCCCTGCTTCTCTTAGACATTTTAGGTACACCACACTGTCTTCTTTGTTTTGAGTCGCCTTATACTTCCTCAATCCCACCCTTTTGGCCCTTACTTTCTCTGCCACATCTTTAGAGAACCATAGTGGTTTCCTCAGTCTCTTGCCTTTGGTTATCACCCTAGTGCACTGGTTTACCTCCCCTATGGCTCCTTTTATGTGTTTTCACTGGGCCTCAATCCCTCCTTCCCAGTGCTTCCTTGATACACTTCCCCATCTTATCAAAGACTGCCCTCCTGAAATCTAAGACCCTAGCCTTTGTGTTACTTGACTGTGTCCCTGTCCCCAAGCTAAACCACACTATGTGGTGGCTGCTGGACCCAAGCTGACCTTCTACCCATACTTCTGTGATTTTGTCACTATTTGTCAGTAGCAAGTCCAGAATTGCCCTGTCTATGGTGGGATCAAACACTAGCTGCCTGAGGCCTGCCTCCTGTAGGGAATCCAAGATACTGTATGTCTGTTCCTGGTTGAAGCAGATGTCAGGATGGTCCAGTCCACATCTGGCATACTGAAATCACCTGGCAGTAGTACTTCCCCTTTAGCTGCCATCTCGTGTATTTCTTCTACTAGCTGTCTATCCACCTTCTTCCCCTGCACTGGAGTCCTGTATATCACCCCGTGCAGATTACTGTGCCCTTGCCTAACTCAAGGGTGACCCACATTGCCTCGGCTTCTCCCTGCCTACCTTGTACTTCTGCTGCCTTTATACCCTCCTTGATGTACATGGCTACTCCCACGTCCCTTTTTTTACTCCCACTATCCCTCCTGAATAGAGCATACCCCAGTACATTTACATCCCAGTCATGATGTGCTGTGTACCAAGTCTCTGTTATTGCTGCTATGTCCAGGTCTGCCTCTACTAGCAATGCCTCCAGGTCTGGGATTTTATTTCCCAGGCTGAGAGCATTTGTTACCATGGCCTTCCATGTTTTGCTGCCTATCTTCCCTCTATTCATGCCTTTGCTTTCGGGCTTCCTCCCCTCAACCCCAATCCTTTTTTTCTGCTGCCTTCTTTCCTCTGCCTTTCCCTTTCTGTCTGTTTCAGGTGTTACTGCCTGCATCTTGCCTTTCTGTTCCTCCTTTCTGCCTTCTCTAACTTGTGGGGGTGGGCTGCTAGAGTCTCCTGCCCCCCCCCCCCCGTCTAGGTTAATCGCCGGCAAGGAAGCACTTAAACCATTCATTTAGGACTGTTTCCCCTTTCCTGCACAGATGCAGCCAATCACCAGAGTACAGGGCTACATTGTTCAGGGCGGGTCTCCAGTCCACAATGAAGCCATATCCCTTCCCCCTGCACCCGCCCTCCAACCACTCGAGGCTTCTGATATGGAGATTCCTAGCCTCCCCACTGCCGTGGACTGGTAGCATCTCCAAAAAAAGCTAGAGTCTGCTACCTCTCCAAGGCTCTCTCCCAACCGCCAGAAGTCCTCCTTTACCTCATCAATGTTAACCCCATCACTGGATAGGTCATTTGTCCCCAGGTGGACAACAACCTCCCTCCATTAGTGGCGTTCGAGTGACGAAAAAACTATCAGCCCTGTTCGTGAATTTATCAAGCCAGTTTCAAACACACCCCACAGCTAACCAGGATTAATGCAACCAGCAATGTTTCACTCAGAGGCTGTAGTAAATGGAAAAATAATGAAAGTAGAAATGCTTCCCTCTTCCCAGTTCCACTGAATAGACTACTTATAAAAAGACACAAGTTCAAATACCACAACCCTCAGCCTGTAAGGGGCACTTCAGACCATTTCTGTCTCCCTCAGACTCCCTCTCAGCCATGGACCATCAGTGGTGTTCCCCTGTATGAATCGCCTTTTTTGTACCTTGGAGGTTTTTTTAAATACCCTCCTTTCTTTGTTTAAATTAGCGCTTTTTGTGTACCTCCCGATTGGCTCAGGTTCGCCTTCCGCATCACACAGCCATCACTCCTACCTCCCTTAGTGTCATTCAAGTGAAGAAAAAACAATCAGCCAGTTGTGAACTGATCAAGCCAGTTTCAAACACACCCCACAGCTAACCAGGATTACTGCAATGAGCAATGTTTCACATTGAGGTTGTATTAAACGGACCCTGAAAACAAAAGCTGGCCGGCCCAGTGGCGTAGAGGGTTGAGGCGCGGGAGCCTTACCAGGACCCACACCGGCGACCCGGGTTCGGGAATGGAGTCGAGATGCCAGGGGCTGGCTGGGGCGGGAGAGGATTGAGTATCCACTGGACTGCTCTCTCTCGGGGTGGGCTAGGGAAGACGTTGGTCAGCAGTGGCCTCTGGTGGAGACCAGGAGTACTGCATGACGGCATAGGGATGTCAATCAGAAAAACATGAAAATACTACATGTCATGCCGGATGACGGCTGCCTAGCTCTTCGAGCCAGTCAATGCCCCTGAAGCCTTCTGCCTCAGCAGCACCCTCCGGGCCAAGAAGTTGCGCTGGACTGCAGGCCCCCTGGCTGGTGCCTTCCCTCTCGGAGGAGGGGGACCCACCCGGTGAAGGCTTACGCCAGGTTACCCCGGGGATCGGCTGCCATCTGAGCAGAGGACTCGGGGGACAGGACGGGTCGGAGGCAGCATTGGCTCGCCTGAAGGAGAGGCTGGCATGGCTGCAAAGTCAGGGGTAGAAAAAAGATAAAACAAAAAAAAAAAGAAAACAAAAGCAACGAGGTGTGTACCTGCAAATAAGTAAGTATTAATGTTCGATGTAGGTTTCACTGGGAATTAATGCATGGTTTGGGGGTCCAGGCAATTAGGTCTTGGCTGAGTGCCTATGAACATCAACCATGCATTAATTCCCCAGTAGAAGCCGACTCCGGAGGGCATTAATGCATTTGTAACACGGGAATACTTGCATTGTTGTTTTCATTTTTGCAGTTCTTTTCGGCTTTGTGTCGGCGCACTGAGATCTTCCGTATTCACCGCGATGTGTGTTCTGTTTGCTGCTGTGACACCTAGTGGTGCTAGAGCTTGACCTGGTGACCCCATGAACAATAGTTGGAGCGGTCCTTACTGGGGAATCAATCACTGCTCCAACTTTGGTCATGTGTTGTATTTGGTCCAATGAGATTTCTCTATTTGCCATTTCTGTTTGATGCCATGTTACAAAAGCTTTTAACTACCCAGCGTAAAATAGTGCCAAAGTAACCTAAAAAGCAACCCTCCCGCAGCTAAGTGTGTTCACTCAGCAAATCAGCCCCTGAAAAGTAGAAACGCTCCTCCTCTTCCTGATTCAACTGAATAGACTATTTATAAAAAGACACAAGTTCAAATACCACAACCTGTAAAGGGATCTCCGGACTGCATCTGTCTCCTTCAGACTCCCTCTCAGCCACAGCCCTTCAGCGGTGTTCCCACCTGTATGACTGGATGTTATCATTTTGAATATCAACAAATACATCTGTCAGCTTATATGATGGTGATGCAGTGTCAATAAAAAAGCAAGTCATCACCACCACATGGCACTCTTGTCTTGGCACTCAACGAAAAAAACAGGAGAGAGAGAGAGAGAGAGAGAGAGAGAGAGAGAGAGAGAGAGAGACGACGTGCAAAGAAAAATTATTAAGAGCTAGTAGTTATCATCACCACCATCTCAAGGCACTCTTGTCTTGATACTTCAATTAAAAAAAAACAGGAGAGACTCAGAGAGCGAGGGAGACAGCTGGGCTGGTGCTGACGGGGAAGCAACCTGCACAGAAAAATGATGAAAGATATTTTCAGAGCTATCAAGTCAAGTGTGTGTGTGTGTGTGTGTGTGTGTGTGTGTGTGTGTGTGTGTGTGTGTGTGTTTTAATAACTGATCAATACAGTTATCATTTTTTAGTATTCGGTCATTATTGGATCCGGTTTTCAGGCACATGCAGCTGGCAACAACAGTGTGTGTAGTAGCAGTGAGAAGGTATTTTCGTTTGTTCACAAACTTCGACTACTATGATGGCCAAAAAAGATGAAACTGGCAAAAGTAAACCAAAGCAATGAAAGTTGTCTGACTTTTTTGACAAAGTCAAACCAACCACCTCGACTGCTTCTTCATTAACCTGTAGCCAACAGGAATCTCACTCTGGAGCATCCTGTTGGAGGCTCTTCAGGAAAGCTTCCTTACGCAGCTGGTACAGGAACCGACTCGAGTAGGGAGGACCCTGGACCTTGTACTGGATAATGGCGAGTCAGAGACCTGGTGGTGGGAGAACCACTGGCTGGAAGCGATCACTATTCAGTGTGCTTCAAGTTCAACATGGGGAGGGATACACGGGAAACAGACACAAGGGTGATTGAATTTAAGGGGGTGGACTTTGGGAAAATGGGGGAAATTCTGGGAAGGCAACTGGCAGGTATGCAACCGGACATGGATGCAGACCAGAAATGGGGGATTACAAAGAATGGGTTGGTACGGCCTATGGTAGCATGCACGAGAAAGAAAAGTAAGAAAGGGAGGGCAAAGAAACCAAGTTGGCTGACGCAGGGGGTCATGGAAGGGGTGAGGGCCAAGAGGGTAACTGTTTAGACAATATAGGAAAATCGGGGAGGGAGGAAGATAAGGATAAGTATGCAGAGAAGTCCAGAGAGGTTACAAGAATGGTCAGGGTGGCTAAGGCAGCCAGGGAGCTGAGGCTGGCGAAAGGTATCAAGACTGGAGAGAAAGACTTCTTCTGGTACACTGGAGAGAGAAGGAGAAATAAGGACCAACTGGTGAAGATAAAAAAGGAAGGTGGGTGAGTGGAGAGGGGGGGAAGAAAAGGCAGAAGCACTAGAGTACTTCTGCTCGGTATTCACCAGAAAAAGGTGGGGGGGGGATTCCTAGGGTGATGGTAGGAGGGGTACGGGGGTGGGAACTGATAACAGATGTAGCGATTACAGAGGGCAGGGTAGTGGAAGGGCTAAGGGCTCTAAGAGTGGAAAAAGCACCAGGACCAGATGGCATTCATCCAAGGGTGCTAAGGGAGCTAGAGGAGGTTCTGGCGAGGCCACTGGGCGACCTGTTCAACACCTCCCTGGACACAGGATGTGTACCGCAGGACTGGAGGGTGGTGCAAGTGGTACCCATCCACAAAAGCAGCCCAAAGTATGAACCAGCGAACTACTGGCCAGTGAGCCTCACATCGATCGTGGGGAAGCTCATGGAAACCATCCTCAAGGAGAGATTGGTGAGCTTTCTGGAGGACAATGGTCTCCAGGATCAGAAGCAGCACGGTGGTTTGTAGCAGGAAGATTATGCCAAACCAACCTCATAGAATACTACGACTGGGTGACACGGAAATTGGACAAAGGCCATGTAGTGGATGTCCCGTATTTGGACTTCAGCAAAGCCTTTGATTGAGTACTGCATGGGAGGTTGGGAAGGAAGCTGGAATATGTGGAGCAGGGCCAAAATTAGCAAATTGGATTGGGGGGTTGACTCTCATCACCAAGAGCGGTGACGAGAGGGGTGCCACAGGGATCTGTACTGGGACCAGTGCTGTTTGGGATATATATATAGCCGATATTTCGCACGGGATCCGTAGCAAGATCAGCCTGTTCACGGACAATACCAAAATGGGAGCCGTGGTTGATGACAGTGAGGGGTGGAAGGGGCTGCAGGAGGACCTGACTAAACTGCAAGAGTGGGCAGAAACATGGCAGCTGGGTTTCAATGCCAAGAAGTGCAAGGTGTTGCACTTTGGAGCAAAGAACCAGGGGAGGGACTATCACTTGAATGGAGTGCAGTTGAGAAGTACCGCAGAGGAAAAGGACCTAGAAGTAATCATAACAGGGAGCATGAACAACTCAGCCCAGTGCAGGAAAGCGACAGCACAGGCCAACAAAATGCCGGGGTGTATAGCAAGGGGGATCTTTTCCAGAAGGAGTGAGTTATACTGCCCTTGTACAGATCATTGGTACGGCCCCACCTGGAGTATTGCATGCAATTCTGGCACCCGTTCCTGAAAAGGGACATAAGGTTATTGAAAGGGGTGCAACGCAGGGCCACAAAGACGATACAGGGTTTGGGAGACAGGCTGCATGAGGACAGATTGAAAGAGTTGAAAATGTACTCGCTGGAAGAGAGGAGGAACAGAGGAGATATGATATAGAGACCTTTAAGTATCTGAAAGGGATTAACACTGACTAATACAGGAGGGATCTTTCAGCTGAGGAGAGGGAGGGACACAAGGTCATGGACTGAGATTAGAGGGGGGGGAAGGTTTAGGAGGGAGGAAAGGAGACACTTTTTTGCAGAAAGGGTAGTAGACAAGTGGAATACCCTACCGGAAGATCTGATGTCCTCTAAGATGGTGGGCAGTTTCAAAAAAGGGGGTGGGACAAAGTAAGGGGAAGGGATGGGGGCGGGAGGGGCAGCTGCAAGATGAAGTGCTAGCTGCACACTCGGGCAGACTCGATAGACCATGTGGCCTGTTTCTACTGGCGATTTCATATGTTCGTATTACCTTTATCTTCAGTCATGCTGGCTGAGTGTCAAAACTCACCTCAAAGTTGTAAGTATGATCATGAGCTGACATCAACACAAACTCAATCGCCATTGCGAAAGTCTGACCAGCATGATATCAGCAGATTTTTTAATTTGCCATCAAAAGGTCAGTCAGGTTTTACTGATGAGGTTCACTACAAAGGTCTTCATTCTTGATGGGTGCCATAAGAATCATATAATTTTCCTTCTGTGCAACAAGGAAAACAAACACGTTTTCAGTTTTCCTGGTTGAAAACATACCCATGGTTAGCGTACAGTTCTAAAGTGAAGGGTGTCCTTTGTAAGTTTTGTGTTCGGTTTGCAAATACTGAAGTAGGCCATGGAAAGCATCAAAATGTAGGAGAACTTGTTACAGAACCTCTCATTAAATGAAAAGATGTTCTTGACAAGTTTCGATCACATACACCAAGTACCACCAGGATAGCATGAGTGCAGCAGATTTTTCAGCATGTTATGAGGGAAGAAAACCGAATGTTGTAGATATGATGGTTTCTTATGTGAAAAATAGAAACAGTGATTTTCTGTGCTAAGCAAGGTTACCACTACGGGGTCACCGTGACAGCGAAACACTGCTTACTCTTGCAGAACCAGAAGATAAAGATGGTAATTTTCATGCAGCACTGAGATTCTGTTTGCAAGCAGGTGATAACATTCTGGTGAAACTTTTGAAAATATGCAGTGGCAACACAACTTACATAAGCTAGAAAATCCAGATTGAAATCATTACTGCAAGCAGCAACTTGATGTGACAAGCAATTGTAGAACATGTAAATAATGTAGGGTTTTTCTCAATTCTTGCAGACATTACAACTGACAGTGCTACAGTGGAACAATTGTCAATAATCGTTCAGTTAGTTGTGAACAACAATATTCACAGTTTCTATGTTTTGAACAACTTACTGATGGAAAAGAAACTGGACAGAAAATAATAGAAAGCATGGAGCAGTATGGTCTCAATCTTGAGAAGATGCATGGCCAAGGATACAATGGTTGTGTGGCAATGAGAAGAACCGCAAAAGGTGCGCAAGCAGTAGTTGCAACATGAATACCGAAAGCAATTTCTGTGCATTGTTCAAGCCATGCTCTGAATCTCATCATAGCATACATGTGTCAGTTACATGAAATAAGTAACTGTTCTGAAACAATAAAGGACGTGTCAAACTTTGTCCGAGGCACAGCTAAGAGTAAGATGCTTCTGAAAGGAAAAATCAACACGTTACCAGACATAAAAAAGAAGAAGCTTACTGGACTGTATGCGATACAATGAGTTGAAAGGAATGAAACAACTGTCCGTTTCGTTGATATGTATCCTGCTGTGACAGAGGCATTGTCAGACATGACTGGCCTGATTGTGTTGCTTCTGCAAAAGCTGAACAATTTCCTGACTGCATTCACTCACATGGCTTCCTTGTCTCATTAAACACAACAGCAAGTTTCTCAGGACTGCTTCTTCTGGTGTCCACCTCTCTTCAGAAACCAGACACTGACATTCTGCAGTGCTTGCAGCAGATCAATGATGCTTGCGACACTATTCAGAGAATTAGGCAGAACTCTGATGAGGAGTTTGATGACGCATTTAAAAAAAAACTGAAGATCGCCAGTCCGGTTGCGTGGAGGGTTGAGGTGCTGGACACCACACCTCGCGCCAGGCTGGCGACCCGTGTTCGGGAACAACCATGGGCCATCAGGGGTCGGCAGGGGAGGGAGAGGATCGAGCGTCTAGAGGACAGCTCTCCTCTGCCAGGAAGGTAGGACTGGCACTCCCGTCAAATGACTACCCCCAGGTGAAGGCCAGAGGGTAGTACAGGTCAGAGGGGCCAGATGAAGGGAAGGCACTACGGGGGTTCTACGGACGTGCGCACACCTCTACATGCGCACATCCTGCGTATGTGCCCCAGCAACGGGGAAAAGACAAAAAGAGGAAAAACATCTCCAGCTGCAGGATGACGACTGACCTACCGCAGGCTCCGCACCTGGCGACAGGGCAGGGGTAAGTCCCGGTGATACAGGGGTGATGGGGCTGGGGGGGCGGTCAGAAGGGGGCAGAAGGAGGATAAAGTGCATATTAAAAAACAAACAAACAAAAAAACAGAAGACCTTGCAGGCATTCTTCTTGAAATACTTCATCTGTCAGGAAGGCAAACTGTCCAACATCAGATCCAAACATACTACAGTCTTCCGTTTGTCGATAGCCTCTTAAATGAACGACACGAGAGATTCAGTGAACATGTAAGAACAGTTTGCATGATCCAGCATCTGATTCCAAAGTATGTGGCTGTGGGTGGATTCAAGAAGTTAAGTAGTACCATAGAAATGTATGAGGACATCATTCCTGGTACATGACAGGACTTGAAGAACAAGTATGGTAGGTGGCTAGCAAAATGGAACAAAGTATCCATGGATGACAGACTGAATAATGTCAGAAGCACTTGCAGCAGCTAACAAAATGTTCTTTTCACTCACGATCTACTGAAAATGTTCACTACTATACCAGTCACTAGAGATGTTGGGAAGTTAAACTTTGCCTGTGAATTTCACGCAAAGCACCAAAAATTCACAATTCGCAGAATTTGCGGAGTTCTGGGTGGCCACCCAAACTTCAATTTGCATGATTTGCGCAACATTTTCAATGAAATTAGCCTTTTTTCCACAAAGTGTGAAATTCATGGGTGAAATTTCGCACGTTTCGGCAGAATTCCCGAAATTTGCAGCCACAAAATCGCTACGCGAAATACGAAAATTAAATTGGAGAGCGAATTTTGCGGACTTCACACATCTCTACCCATCACAAGAGCATCAGCCAAAAGATTTTTCAGCCGTCTATGCAAGCTCAAATCCTATTTACGTGCAACAATGGGAAAAGATTAACTTTCAGGTCTTGCAATGATAAACATTTCCAGAAATTCAAATAATTGTCCAGGAATAGAAGACATCATAGATGAGCTAGTGAAGAAGAACGTCACTTAGATTAACAGCATGAATGACTGATTTAATGTTT
Organism: Neoceratodus forsteri; assembly: GCA_016271365.2. Lineage (NCBI taxonomy): Eukaryota > Metazoa > Chordata > Ceratodontiformes > Ceratodontidae > Neoceratodus > Neoceratodus forsteri. The sequence continues at coordinate 746,082,071 of CM028132.1, forward strand.
GTTTCTAACTTTTTTTCTTTATAATAAATAAGTTTTTACTAGTTTATTTATTATAACACATCACGACCACCTGTAAATCTAAAGGGTACTTTTTCACAAAATGCACCACAGAGCATCTAGTACCCAGGGCCCCTTGGGCCACCCCGATCCAGAAGCCAACAGGCACAGCAGCAAGGCAGTAAAATATCCAGCCAACCACAGCTGGTGACGTTGTGCCTCAGGTGAAGTACATTATCAGCATCTTGCTAGCCAGACAATTTTCCTTAGAACATGGCACTTTGTAGCTTATTTTGAAGCTAAATAACTAATCTCTGAGCTCTTCTCCATGGTGGGGGAGAGCTCAGAGATGAGTTGTTTAGCTTCAAATTAAGCTACAAAATGCACCACAGAGCATCTAGTACCCCAGGGCTTCTGGGGGCCTGGCAGCCCCCAGACCCCCAGCATTTATGAAAAAGAACCTCCCTTGCAAAATGCCTAGCCCCTCCCAAAATTTCATGCTAGCTGCGCCCCTGTTGACCACGTCTCCTGTCGTGGACCAGGCCACAATACAGACTCCCAGGATGCCTGCTTCGGTTTCACCATGCAGAATCGACAACAGTGTTGATAAAGTTCAGCATGGCAAGATCCTCAATGTCGACAGGCAAAGTTTCGCATGTCAGACATTGCTGTATTTTTCGCAGGGGGGGGGTGGCTGTGCCCCCTGTTCCCCTTCTTAATATAACTAACTCCAAATCTGAGTTACTTCGGGGGGAGGGCACAGATCGCGAAAGTGCAGATTTCTGCCCCCTTGTCCTTAACATCACCAATGTCGAAACCTGTCGACACTGTCAATGTTACAGACTTTGCCGTCCCAGAGTGTTATCAGGTCGGCATACCGTCTTCTTCAGTGTGGACAACAGAACCCTCAAAATCTGCATACTGACGTGGGAACCTCTGCCCCCTACCTTTGGAGGCAGGCTTCAATCCAGGAGATTCTAAGAAGAGGATCTTGCCAGCCTGGTGGCACTGAGGGTTGAGGAGCTGGACACCACACTGGCAACCCCGGTTCAGGAGCAGACTCAGGTTGTCAGGGGTTGGCCAGGGAGGAATAGGATTGAGCGTCTGTCAGACTGCTCTCCTCTCCTGGGTGGGTGGGGGTCTGCTTCACGCTGCTCTAGTGGCACCCAGTGGCTCTGGGGATCACTGCAGCCAGCATGGGCACGCAAGTAGGGTATGGGGGCAGCGGCGGTGTCTTCCACAGGTGCGGGCGTGCCTGTCTGCGAGCAGGATGCCACTGCATGTCCAGGCCTGGCATAGCAGTACCTGTTGTTGAACTTTTCCGGCTCTTGGGAAGGCGACAGTGGCCTTGGGGGACTACTGCCACATTACCAACACCGGACTTTCCTGATCAGCTCTCCCGAGCTCTCACTCAGCTCCCGGACCCGGCTGTCTGGATTTCAGAAAGGGCACCCACGTAGGAGTCAGGTGGCCCTGCCCCGGGGAGGGATTAGATCCGGGAGGCCGGCTGTGGTCTTCGGAGTGGGAGTGAGGTGTCTCTGTCCCAGATTCCCTGGTCAGGGGCGGTTCAGGTGGGAAGTAGGTGCCTAAGTCGAGGAAGGCTCACCTGAGAGATGCCTGAGTTGCCAGCATTAAGAGGAATAAAGCTGATAAAAGGAGAGGATGTTTGACTAATCCCCCCGTTCCCATTGATGACCGACTCTGTCATCTGAGGTATTAGGTTCTCCGTCCTCCTACTGTGCTGGGGTTTTGCTGGAGATCTCGCAGGCAGCATCAGGTGGACAGCTGACTCCTTCTAGGTGACTGGCTGCAAATCTGCCACAGTCTGCTCACCTTAAGCAGCAGACATCCCCAAATTCTGGATTGAGGCCTTTGGCCTTGGACTTGATGCTGGCTGGTGGGGTCGCCCAGGCTGTTGTCACTGTTCACAGTGACAGCTCTTTGGGCAGCTCCGGAGATAGCAACTAGGGTTGGGTGTGGCAGCAGTGTCCTTGGCAAAGGCCAGAGTGTTGTTCCTAACTTGGTCTTAACCGTGACACCATGGGAAAAGGTTGCACCAGGCCTGATGCCAGAGTTGGCAGTGGAGCCAATGCCAATGTCAAGACCAGTGCCATGGGGAGGACTTGATATTGGGGAAGACATCTGCTCTGAGGTCACCACACCGATGTGGAGCCAGGCATTGGCTTCAGTGTTGAGTTCTCTCCTGGGCCTGTTCTTGATGTCAATACTGATGGTGCCTCAGATCTTCCTGGGCAGTCTGCTTCACAGTGGGAACTCCCCCCTCACCATGGGGTCTCCCCCAATGCCATCATTCTACCACCACCTCCTCCATCATATAGTGTCAGAGGCAGAAGGCTCTGATTGAACTTCCCCATGGGTAAGGCTGCTGTTGAAGCCTCAAGGCCCATCCTGAGGTGTAGGGATGTACCAGTGGACCCCCCCCTTCCCAGCATATGTGCCTCAGGACTGAATATACAGGTTACTCACCTGTAACAGGAGCTCTAGGAGTGGTATATGTTGTTCATCCACACTGTCTGGCAGGTTCCTTGCCGCAACGACTTCAAGCTGTCTCCGCCCACCCACCCGGGTGGTAAAACCCTCAGCTCCGCCCCATGATGCCAGATCTAGCCAGCTGGAAGCCAGATTGCGTGTCGCCGAGAGTACAGGGTCGTAGGATGAACAACATATACCACTTAGAACTCCTGTTACAGGTGGCAACCTGTATTTCTAGGGACATGGATATGTTGTTCAATCCACACTGTCTGGCAGACTCCTAGCAGTTCTCCGGGAGGAGGGAGGCAAGGCGCGCACCCCCTACTTGGGAAATAAGGACTGGAGAACCGAGGTCCCAAAACCAGCATCCCGGCGTGACTCAAGGTCAATGTGGTAATGGGAAATAAAGGTGTGTGCTAACTTCCAGGTAGCAGCTCTGCAGATTTCCTGGATAGGGACATTCCTAGAAGCAGCCACTGAAGCAGCTGTATGGTGGGTTGAATGAGCTCTTATCCCTTTGGGAGGCTCCATGCCCGCCAACCTATAGCAGAGATCTATGCAGGAGGTAACCCACCTGCTTATCATCTGCTTGGCTGCAGGTCTGCCAGGTGCGGCTTCAGCATAGGTGACAAACAGCTGGCAAACCACTCCCCGAACTTCAGCCATCTGCTCCTTATAATAAGCGAGCGCCCTTCTAGGGTCCAAAGTATGGAGTCAATATTCGGTCTCCAAGGTGTAACTGGGGTAGAACACTGGCAGAGTCAACACCTGGTTAAGGTGAAACTCCGACACCACCTTCAGAAGGAACTTCGGGTGAGGACGAAGGACAACTTTGTCCCTGTAGAAGACTAGGTAGGAAGACTCGATGGAAAGTGCCTGGCGCTCTCCCGTCCTTCTGGCTGACGTGATAGCCACCAAGAAGGCGGTCTTCCACGACAGGTGAGAGATGTCACACCTGTGCATCGGTTCGAATGGCTTGCCCATGAGCTTAGCCAATACCAGAAGTAGATCCCACGGAGGTGGAGGTTCTCACACCGGAAGGGATATGTTGTCCAGGCCTTTGGAAAAATGCCTGACCACCTTCTCCTGTGCCACCAACTGCTTGCTGGTCTGCGCCCGGCAGATAGAGATGGCTACCAGGTGCACCTTAAGGGTGGTCGGCTGAAGCTCTAGCTGAGAAAGGGACCACAGGTAGTCCAAAATACTAGCCAATGGACAGGAAGAGGGGTCCAACCTGTTGTCCCGACACCAAATGGAGACTCTCTTCCATTTGAAGGCACAGCATTTTCTAGTCGACTCTTTACGGACCCCTCAATGATGTTGAGGACCTTGTCGGAAAGGCCCAAGGCCTGGAACTCTAGCCGCTCAGGAACCAGGCCGTCTGGTACAGGGATTGAAGGTCCAGATGGAGAACCTTCCCCTTGTCAACTGAGATCGGATCCGGGTGGGCTGGAAGCTGCTTCGTGAGCCTCGAGCTAAGGCGGAGGAGATCTGGGTACCAGAACTGGCGAGGCCAGTCTGGGGCTACCAGAATCACCTGCGCCTTGTCCATCTTCACCTTAAGAAGCACCTTGAGGATCAAGGAAAATGGAAGAAAGACGTAGAAGAGGCCCGGGTCCACGGCCTCGAGAAGGCATCCCCCTGCAGCGAGCCCTGCTGAGAGGGGCGGGCATGAAACAGCCTCAGCTTCGCGTCCTCCCTGGAGGCAAACAGGTCCACCTGAGGGGTGTCCCAATGGGAGAACAGGTCTTGCACTACCTCCGGCAGGAGAGACCACTCGTGAGATGCAGCACCTATCCGGCTGAGGGCATCGACCAGACTGTTCGAGGCTCCTGCCACATGGACAGCTAGGATATCCACCTCCAGGCTGATCATGAGAGACCAAATGCGGAGAGCTTCCTTTGCACAGAGGCAAGGAGTGTGTCCTGCCCTGGCGGTTGAGATAGTACATGGTCGTGGTGTTGTCCGTCTGGACCCGAACCACCTGACCCCGCGCAAACGGAGCGAAGGCGGTGAGGGCTAGCCGAACCGCTTGACACTCCAGCAGGTTGATATGGCATCGAGACTCCTGAGGGGATCAGAGGCCGTGGGCCCAGAGTTCCCCCAGATGGGCACCCCAACCCATCAAAGAGGCGGTCATTAAGAGTGACCGTCAGCTCGGGGCGGACAAATGGGATACCCTCCTGCAGATGACCTGGGATGAGCCACCACTGCAGGCCATCCCACATCTTCTGGGTCATGATCACTGGCTGGTCCAAAGGACTGGAGCACTGTGACCACTGGTGGGCCAGCCCCCATTGCAGGGGGCGCATATGCCAGCGGGCCCAACGGACCATGCTGGTGCAGGCTGCCATGAGGCCCAGAAGGTGCAGGAAGTCCCAGTCAGGGTGCAACTGCCCAACCAGAAATTATTTGGGCAGAGGAGGAAAGGACCTCGGCCCTATCCACCGATAGCCGGGCTCTGGCTCGAAGAGAGTCAAGCTCTGCCCCGATAAACTGAATCATCTGTGATGGCACGAGTTCCGATTGGGCCTCGTTGATCAGGAGGCCAATTTGAGAGCAGACCTGGAGGGCCAGATCCCTGGACCGCTCCACTTCAACCTGGAGGGGGGCTACAATCAGCCAGTCGTCCAGGTAAGGGTACACTCGGACCCCTTGGCGCCACAGGAATGCTGTCACCACTGCCATGCATTTTGTGAAGACCATGGGAGCTGAAGACAGGCCAAAGGGCATGGCCTGGAACTCGTAGAGGGATCCCTCTGCCCTGAAGCAGAGGGATCCCTCTGCCCTGAAGCAGAGGAATCGCTGATGAGACAGACGGATTGGGACGTGAAAAAACGTGTCCTGGAGATCCAGACAGCAAAACCACATGCCTAGTTCCAAGGATGGAATGATCTGAGCCAGAGTGACCATCCTGAAGGTGCGTGGCCTTAGGAACTTGTTCAGGTCGTGCAGATCGAGAATGGGACGCCAACCCCCCATCCGCTTTGGGACCAGGAAGTACCTGGACACAAACCCCGGGTTTGGAGGAGGATCCACCACCTCGCCGATTACCTCCTTCTGGAGGAGCAGAGCAATGTCAGCTCGACGAGCCAACAGAGAAGGCTGCAGGCCATCAGCCCCTGAGGCGGCGGCTTGATAGGGAGGGGACTGCTCGAATTCCAGAGGCAGACCCCGTACCAGTACCCAACGGTCCATGGTGACAGCGGACCAGGCGGAAAGGAAGTGGCGGAGCTGTCCCACCACCGGGGGAACCTGGGGAGGATTGACGAGGTTGGCGCGACACCCCTCAACCCATCACTGGGCAGGCTTGGAGGAAGGGCCAGCAAAGGGGCCACCTGGACCCTTCCCTCCAGGCTTCCTACTAAAGGAAGCGGCAGACTTGGCCTTAGGGCACCAAGTGTGAGCCTGCTGGCCCTGACATTGGTGCTGTTGGGCCAGACATGCCGCAGGGGCGAAAGGGCTTATGCTGCTGCTGGCAGCCTTTGTCCTTCTGGGCAGACGTGACTGAGTCCAAGGTGGCATTGGACTTCTCGATCCTCTGGAGATGGCCTTCCACCCCCGGCCTGAACAAGTCTGTGCCCAGGAAGGGAACGTCTGCCAGCTTGTGCTGGGTATCCGCCGTGAAGGTGGAGATCCGCAGCCAAGCTCTGCGGCGCATGGTTACTGCGGCCACTACTGACCGGGCACAAGAATCTCCAATGTCCAAGGCAGTTTGGAGCTGTTGTTTGGCCACCACCCTTCCCTGATCCCACACCTGCTTGATCATCGTCTGAAGGTCAGCTGGGAGATGAGGAATCACTTCATCCAGGGAACCCATAAGGTGTGTGAAAATGAGCCAACAGCACGCCGAGCTAGCCTGTCAAAGACCTAGGGAGGAAGCAGCATAAACTTTTAGGCCGAGTACTCCAGCTTTTGGACTCCTTGTCGGGTGGTTTTCCATGTCCTAGCATTCGCGGGAGCATGAGGAAGGCGCTATTAGTTACCAGCCCCTCCGCAGAGGGTGCTCAGGAAAAAACGGAGAGGGAACCGGTGAGGACTGCATACTTGCGAGCCATCCTGGCCGAAGGCGCAGGACAGGATGCAGGCCACTGCCACAACTCCAGGGCTGGGCCAACAATGACCTCGGCCACAGGGAAGGCCTCCGTGGGGGAATCCCCTCAGTCCAGAATATACATGAAGGGATATCTGGCCCGTTTTTGTACGGGTTCGAGCTGCATCCCAGTGGACTCTTAGATGAGCTGTAGGATTCCTAGGAACAAGGATGGGCTCTTATCTGCCGCCTGACCCCCGGTAGATTCCAGGTCAAGGGGCCTGAAGTACAAGGAGGAGTCAGACTCCGAGGAGTCCACGAACAGCTGCTGAGCACCTGAGCCACCCTCCACTCGCCGAGGCCGACCGGGGGTGAGGGTGACCGACATCCTGTGGAGCAAGCCCTGACCCAACTGAGACTCCTTGGTCAGGGCCCCAGTCTTAGGTTGTGGAGGCGGTGGTTCCACCACAATAGGTGGAGCAGCCGGTTTCGGCCGAGCAATCGGTGCCGGAGTCACCTCAACTATAACGAGGGGTTGCTTCGGTCATTCAGGTGACAAACACTGAATGGCCGGTGAAGGCGATGGAGTCGACTTATTACTGGCTAACAAGAGTTTCTGCCACATCATGTCCTCATAGCACCGGTGCAACTCGCGTAGGAGCCTATCTTCCGAAGAGGACGATGAGGACGAGTGGCGATGCCGGGATCAAGACTGCCGATGTCAGCTGGACCTACCCAACACGGAGGAGGAACGAGACCTTTGGGGTCGCCGATGGTGGGTCGAAGAGGGGGCCGGGGAAACCCGCTCATCCCTTGGTTCAGGCTCCTTAACCGGGGACTTTGGCACAGGAGGCATGGGCAAGTCCTCGGTAACCACCGGGGGAAACCAATGAAGAAGGGTTGTCAGCTTCTCCAGTCAACAACCCGTCCAATGAGTGAAGAAAAATCTCAAACGCACTGACGGGTGTCTCAGCGGCTGACCCTGGCAGGGGACACCGTGGGGCCGGCCTTAGCGCAACCTGGCCGGTCGAGAGTCAACAGTCGGGGAAGGAGATCTCCGCGCTCACGAACGTCGATGGTGGGACTTACTTCGGTTCCTTTTCTTCGACCTACTCGTGTGAGTCCCCGAGGGTCCTTCTCCTTTGGTGGAGAGGGACTGACAAAGCTCCTTGAAATAAACAGTGTAGGAGGAACCCAAGGAGAGTGGGATAAACGCCAAGGAGGAAGAAGATGCGGCCTGCTTTAGCTGCTCCGTGGAGCCCGCAGCCACAGACACAGCTCAACAGGCCTCCTTCAACTTCACCGGCGGACATCATTTCTCGGGACACCCCAGCTGAAGTCGGGCAGCGCGGTCTTCCAGAGCCAAAGCCGTAAAGGACTTGCAGAGATCGCAGGCCTGCGGATCATGTGTAAGCCCCATGCAGTAGATGGACATGGAGTGCAGGTCGGACCGAGACATTTTCTCCCCGCAAGGGCACCGATGGAAGCCGGGAGTAGATTTATCAATCACAGCCATGAGGGAAGATGAAGGCGTAAGTCTAGTAAACTTTAAAATAAAGTTCGGAAATTCCGAAGGATTAGGATCCAGGCCTACAATGCAGAGCACTAAGGAGGGAACCTGAGCTTCCAAGCAGTAAGGAAGATCTGGCGTCATGGGGTGGAGCCGAGGGTTTTACCACCCGGGTGGGTGGGAGGAGCCAGCTTGAAGACCTTCCGGCAAGAATTAAAGTGGCAAGAAACCTGCCAGACAGTGTGGATTGAACAACATATCCACGTCCCTAGAAAGACAGGCTTTCCACATTTTTCCGGCATTCGGGGCCTCTCTAATGGGACCAGCACTGCACCTGGGTCAGCACCATGCAGTTATAGTACCAGGACACTGACAGGACCCAATTCAAGGTTCCTTCCCCAGTGCATGACCTGGCTGGTCCCTACACATCCTCATCCTAGGTGTCAGCGTGGCTCAGTTGGTAGCACATCCGCCTCTGTACCAGAAGGTTGTGGGTCCTCGTCCCACACCAGGATTGGACTTGCACCTAAAAATCGCTGGCATCCGAGTGCAGTATTGGAGGGTACTGTACTGCTGGGGTGTGCCGTCCTTCAGATGAGACGTTAAATCGAGGTCCCTTCTGCCCATCCTGGTGTTGTCCTGGTGGGTGTCCAGGTGGAAGTAAAAGAACCCAGGGCACTCTTCACAAAGAGCAGGGAACATTCCCGGTGTCCTGGCCAACATTCCCCTTCTCATAAACCGGTTCATGCAATTATCCAGGCTGTGGGTGATGATGTGCGATATGGCCGCCACCACACATTCAGTCACTTCACTACCAGTCTAGCATTGCTTGTAAAGCGCTTTGGGATACTGTGTATGAAAAGCACTATATAAATGCTGATTCTTCTTCTTCTTCTTCCTAGAGGATAATGAACCTTATGTACACCTGGTATCTTTAGCCAAGTACGTCCTGTACCAGCGATTCATGAGGGAAATAATGCAGGTGCTGGGTGGTAATGCCCTTCCCCGTCACAGTCTTGTTGCCCTGCCATTGGTTCTGAAGTCTTTGCTGCCCTAGAGAGCAAGGTGTATACCTCAGCAGTCTCTCCTAATAATTATGGTGCATCAGGCCCTCATGGCTGCTTACCAGGGCCAGTTGTGGGCTACGAGGCAGCATGGCATCAGTTGAGGGCATCCTATGAGGTCAAAATGGCCTCTAGAGCAGTTGGATCCCCCCCCCCCCCCGGTCTGTATCAGGTGGGTAACTTAATCAGCACTTCAAAGTTCACTGAAACCTCTGCAGCTTTTTGTTTCCTTTTTTACATGCACTGCTAATCAGGGTCAAAACTGCTACAAAAGTTGCTTCAGCCTGCACCCTAACATACCTGAAGAAGAGGCAGCACTATAGGCCTCGAAAGCTTATATCTTTAATTTTTCTTTAGCTTAATAAAGGTTTTATCTTTACTTATTAAAATGATTCTCCTGTTTCTCTCCTGGTTTTGTGTGGGCAAACACTGCACAACCCATTTTTTTCAACAAATGATGACAGATCAACTAAGAGAATAAATGGTGATGACAGGGCGACTGAGGGAATAACCTGTTTATTCTCTCAGTTGTCTTGTCACACACAAAAAATAACATCATTTACTGTATCTGGGCAAACGTATTCACACTTCGACTGCATAAATTAGGGGTATGCAATGACCTGGCCTAAAATATCCAATTTATATTTACGTGTGAGAGGGCAGAGCAATCATTTATGAGTGGCAGAGCCACAAGTGAGTTATGAAAGTCCTGCCCCCGCACAAGTGATGATAAACTGCATATTTTGAGCCAGGCCATTGCATATTTGAGTTATACAACATCAGTTTGCTAGTTATAGCTTTTAAATATGCTGCCTGCATGCAGATTTAACTGTTCCCCATAGATTTCAAGTGTCGACTTTAGTGCTATACAGAGGCTTTATGATGAAATCAACATTGTGAAAACTGCACTGATTGGTACAGTATTCCATCACGATGTATCTACCCTTCAGGATATCTATCATGACAGAACAGTTACGTAAGAACTTACTGTAACAGATCTTCATGGGGATCTAGGTCATCTGGTAGCACTATAGGAACGTCACTATCAGGGAAGGGAAATCCACATGGAAGATTTTCAGCAGTACAACTGGGGCCGCCCATGCCAATGTCATATGATAAAGTCGCCTACTCTATAAAGGCATGAGCGGACCTGCTCCCTCCTAAGTTCTTTCCCCCTAGAGACTAAGGGAGCAAAGCTCAGCTACAGGGGACCGAGACGAGAGAGAGGGGTGCAAAGGCCTAAAAAGAAGGCTGGATATAACAAGTAGCCAGTTCCAGTAAGAAGCCACAAAAGGAGGGATGGTGGGAGGGAAATAGACCTGATGACTGAGATCCCCTCAAAGATCTACTGTTACAGTAAGTTCTTATGTAACTGTTCTATCTTCTTTGGGGGCATCTCAGTCATTAGGTCACACCGTAGGAACGAGTCCCAAGTAGTTACCGGTGCAGACAGTCTGGGAGGAAGGCCAACCAAGATAGGAGGCCCTGCAGCACAGCCCTGCCAAATCCTGCAGGGCTCTACAGGCAATGTTCCAGACTGTAGAGCTTGGTAAAGGTATGGATGGTGCTCCAGGTGGCAGCCGCACAAATGTCAGCAGCTGAGATACCCTGGAAACAAGCCACAGAGGTAGCCATGCCTCTGGTAGAATTACCTTTGACAGCACCAGGCAATTCTTTGCCGTACTTGTTGTAGCAGAACACTATGCAATTAGCCAACCATTTGGATAAACATTGCTTAGAAACTGAAACGTCCTCGCTCCATGGGGCAAAGGAAACAAACAACTGCTTCGACTTCCTACTTTCCTTAGTTCGGAGCAGGTAATACTTCAAAGTTTTACGCATGTCTAATGTATGGAGCAGTACCTCGACTGGCACGCTCTGGAAAATAAACAGGGAGGTGGATGGATTGGTTCAATGTAAACTCAGACAACACTTTAGGAAGAAACTTAGGATCCGTGCGCAAAGACGCCCTGTCTTGGTGAAAAATCAAATAAGGTTCCTCACACCAGAAGGCCTGAAGCTCTCAGATTCTTTGAGCTGAAGTAATGGCAACTAAAAACAGCACTTTCCAGAAAAGAAAGCGCAAGCTGCGATGGGCTCAAGAGGAGACAGGGTCAACATCTCCAAAACAAAATTTTAATCCCAAGCCAGGACAGAACGGATTGGAGGTTTCAGATGCAGGATGCCCCTCAGAGATGTACGGGAGACAACCAGCTGAGCTATAGTGCAGTCACCCACAGGCTCATGGAAAGCAGAAATGGCTGAAAGGTGCACCTTGAGGGAGCATTACTGGAGCTCTGAATCAGACAAAGAAATCAGGTAGTCCAGAATTTGGTTCACCTGACAGGTGAAGGGGTCCAGATTATGCTTGGCAGCCCATATGGCAAACGGTTTCCACTTCATGGCATAAGTGGCACAGGTGGACAGCTTCTGGGCAGCCACAAGGATATCCGCCACCTTGTTAGAAACTGCGAATCAGGTGTTAGCTATGTCTTCAGGAGCCAAGCACGCAAGAGGGACTTGAGGTTGGGATGAACCAGGGTCCCCTGATCCTGGGTCAGTAGATTCCTTCAGAGGGGAAGAGAGACAAGAGGTTCCTCTGCCAGCTGCTAAAGTAGAGGAAACCATATCTGGGAAGACCAAAATGGAGCTACCAGAATCACTCTGGCCCCCTTCAACTGTAACTTGATGAACACCCTCTGAATTAGAGGGAACGGAGTGAAGACGAAGAGAAAAACCTCCCGCTCCAGGAGAGGGACAATGCGTCTCACCAGAAAAATCCAGGCCCTGGATCACGCAAGCAGAAGTTGGGCAGTTTTGTGTTGTGTGGGGATGCAAAAATGTCCAACTCTGGGTGACCCCATCTGCCAAACAGGTCTTCTGCGATGGATGAGAGGAACTCCCACTCGTGTATGCTGGACTGAGTCCTGCTGAGGCTGTCTGCCAGAGTGTTTAAAGACTCCTAGTCGTGGACTACTGAGAGGGTCAGACTGTGGGCCAGAGCCCAATACCACACTCTCATGGCCTCCCCGCATAGAGGATATGAATGAGTCCCCACTTCAATCAATCAATCAGCAGCCCTTCCTTACTGTTCTCCCTGTAGCTACACTATCGATTTTCAGCTTGTTAGTCACCAATACCGCTTTCACAATGGGGAGATTCCTTTGGCTATTTCTTTCTCTATCATTCGTGATGTTCAATGAGAAAGATATCCCCCCGGTCAATACCACACTAAAAAATGCGACCCACCTTCCTAGCCTCTCTGATTCGCCTTTATTGGACTATGACCGGATCCTCACATATGCCCTACCGATGCCACATCACAATCAGTGGGGTAACCTCCATAAAGGGACGCAAACTGTCATGTGTATATTCCGCTCAATGCTCCAGTATTGGTATACAGTTCCCCATTACGCCTGACCTCCAAACTACTACTTAGTGACTCTGTACGAAGCCATAACCCCGATTGGAATACCTCAAAACCGCTGAATAAGAAAAGGAGGGCCAAAGACAGTCCCCTCTTCCTATCTCTTGAAGCCCTTATGAAACGCCTATTCTTTCTGCTGATCTGTATTGGAAATGTGGAAATCAACCCAGGCCCTCCTGAGTGTATCACCTCATCAGCAGACCTAGCCTCAACCAAAGGCCTAAGTTTTCTACATATCAATGCATGCAGCCTCCTAAAAAAGCTCACATTGATACAAGCCTGGGTTGCCCATACCCTGCCAGACTTTCTTGTGGTGTCCGAGACATGGCTCAAACCCACCACAGTAGATGGGGATGTAAACTTACCCAACTATCAAATATTCAGAGCGGATTGCCAGACAAGGGGCGGTGGAGTAGCTATATATGTAAAATCCAGTATATCTGTATCCTGCCTTAATGCAACATCTGTGCCCAAAGAATTCGAATGTATATCCCTCAAAGTAACTCTCTCCAATAGGGCAGCTTTTCAGCTAGCTGGCTGCTATAGGCCCCCTCTGCTGATCACAAGCGTCTAACCCACCTGGGGAATCTGATCAAACCGGGCACTGAAGAAATCATAATCCTAGGTGATCTAAATCTAAATTGGCTTTCCAAGGCAGCAGCACCATTAGTTTCATTCTGTGATACACACGGGTTCTCCCAACTGATAAATGAGCCAACAAGAATCAACTTAAAGAATAGAAGCAACAGCACAATACTTGACATCATTCTGGTGAATAAACCCCACCTATTCACGCACACTGGAGTGCTTTTCAGTGACATAAGTGACCACTGCCTCATTGCAGGAGTAAGATCATCCGGCAAATCAGCACTCCCAGCAAAATTCCTACGGAGGAGATCCAAGAAAAACTTCAATATTGAGGGATATCTCCATGATCCAACTCATTCTACAAGATAGCAAGAGTTTTACCTAGCACACTCTGTGGAAAAAGCACATCAGGTGTTAAACAGCATAATACTAGGTGCCCTTAACACTCATGCACCAATCACTAGTGTTCGAATAAAAGACAAATCTTGCCGCTGGTTTGCAGCTGACCTTAAATCTGCACTGCTGGTAAGAGACAAGCTATGGAAACTGGCGAGGAAGACCAAGAACCCAAATGACTGGGCGATGTTTAAGAAAGCCAGAAATAGCTGTACCAGGAAAGTATGGGATACAAAGGCTGCCTTTTATAGGGCTGAACTTGACTCCTCCTACCACAATCCTGCTAGGTTCTGGAGCACCATTAAGGGTATTTTAGGACAGGACTCTAGCACCTCACTACCAACTCAATTGCACAACAATAAGGGTACAATCTCAGACAGAATGGAAGTACTGGATGCTTTCAATAATCACTTCACAACTGCTGGCCTTGCTTTTGACACCTCTCCAGCTAATCTGCTACGTGCACAACTAAGCTCCCAGCACACTAGAGCTCAGAGAACTGATTCCTCCTTCTCCTTCAAACCGATCCTGTTGAAGCAAGTAGAGGATCTAATGTTGCAAATGGATATCAAAAAAAGCGCAGGGGCAGACTCCCTTGACCCCTATTTTCTAAAGACTGCAATATATGCACTTGCAGTTCCCTTAACACATCTTTTTAATCTGTCATTAATCTCTGGTTCTGTTCCTACAATGTGGAAAACAGCCCAAGTGTTTCCCCTACTAAAATCAGGGGACCCCATGGACCTCAACAATTACAGGCCTATATCCATTCTTCCAGTGCTATCCAAGCTGCTAGAGAAATTAGTGAGCATCCAGCTAAGAGAACACCTTGAAGGTGCTAATCTCTTAAATCCAGCTCAATCTGGGTTTAGAGCTAGGCATAGTACTATCTCTGCACTGGCCAAAGTTACAAATGACTGGCAAACTGAACTGGATAAAAAGAACAGTGTCTGTGCTGTATTTCTACATCTCAGCAAGGCATTCGACACAGTGGACCATGAGCTGCTACTCTCTTCCTTGCATTCCACAGGCTTGGACCCACCCTCCCTTAAGTGGTTCAGGTGTTACCTTACGGATAGGTCACAGCAAGTGAAAGCTGAGGGTGATCTATCTCCACTAAAACCACTTCTAAGAGGAGTTCCAAGGATCTATCCTGGGCCCTATCCGCTTTGCCATTTACATTAATAATATTGACTCAAACCTCACCAAAGCCACTGTTCACCTGTTTGCAGATGATAGTTTTGTATGTCAGCAACTCCATCATTGCAATAGCTTGTGAAATTCTGCTGCTAGAATTTATTACATTAACTACTGCAAAAAGCTTCTTTTAAATGCAAAGAAAACAAAAGCAATGTTTTTCTCCAACCAAAGCTATACAAATACCTCCTCACTAAACAATCTCCCCCAGCTATCCACTATCCTTAGAGAAAGCCTAGACTATGTAGAAAAATTCAAATATTTGGGTGTGTGGATAGATAGCAGGCTTGATTATACACATCACATTGAAGAACTTCTGAAAAAACTTTGCCAGAGGCCCTGACTATTCTTCAGAATAAAACACTTCCTAACCAGAGACTCTAAGATGAGGTTGGCCCAGGCCACTTTTCTTTCAGTTATTGACTATGCAGATTTCCTTTACAGTCACTGCCCCATCTCATACCTAAGCAACTTGGATACACTGTACCACAGAGCATTAAGGTTCATAACAGATCTTCCATTTAACACTAATCACTGCTCTCTCTATGCTGCAGTCGGTTGGGCATCCCTACACCTCAGAAGGAACAGAAATGCTGCACTATGGATTTACAGGCGTTGTCTAAGAAGCTTCAAATTATATTTTAGACTGTTCACACAGGCCACAGCTAGGTCCTCATGCCCTAAGAAGCAACAACAACTTCATCATGCTCAAGGTGCCTAAAGTCAACACCCGGCAAGGGAGGTCTGCAATCAGCTATTCTCTAGCTATGGCATGGAATACTTTACAGAAGTCCCTGAAACTGATCAATCTTATACCTCTAGCATCCTTTAAACAGCTTTGCATAAGTCTCTTCTCAGAGAAATGCAACTACTACCACAAGCTCTAGACTATTCACATTCCTTACCCTCCCCCTTCCAGACAACTATCATAATTTGCAACTCATTTCCCATAACTTATCCCCACAGTTCTCCCTCCCAGGCAGCCCTCATTTTATGGTACTTCAGTTCCCTATAACCTTATCTACACTGATCTTACTACCCCTGGCTATAATCTTCTCCCACTAATTCCTGGCCCTTACCCCAGCCCTTATTACTCCCCTACACCTCCTAGTATTAGCCCCAGCCCCTGTCCGAGTCCACTATACCCTCCCTTCCATGTCTTTTACCAGAGGCTGTGATCACCATTTTCTCAGTCACTCAAACACTGTGTCTCCTCGTCTGCATTGGCTTGCCCTGGAACTGAGAAATTTTTGGGTGCCTTATGTTGAGTGTATGCCTTGATTCCTCCACTGGGATATGTATATACTGTATTATCTAGTGTACTTTTCTTATGTCCTACCTTGTCCTGTTATGCTTTAATCAACTTCTGTCTTTTGATTATGTATATATAATTGTTTTAAATGTATCTGTCTATGTACCAACTATTGAACCTTGACCTTATCAGGTCCATCTTGCAAATGAGCTCTGCTCAATGATGTTCGCCTGAATAAATAAAGATTTGATTGATTGATTGAAAAGCCCTGAGTCTGAAAGGGGCCTAGATGGGCCCCCAGCCCATCCCAGAAGCATCAGTGGTAAGGATCTGCTGTGGGGATGAAATCTGGAAAGGGACCCCTTGTAAAAGATTCTGGGGTTCCATCCACCACTGAAACACCCTGCGAACAGGGGAGGAAACTAGGACTACCTTGCCCAAATCATCCATCTGCTGGTCCCACTGCACCCTGAGGGTCCACTTGAAGGGTGCACATGTTGAGTCTGGCCAGAGGGACAGTGGGAATGGCAGCCACCATTAGCCACAGAAGCCTCAGATACAGCCTGGCAGGGACATACTGACTCTGGGCCACCTCCAAGGCCTGGGCCATGAGGCACTATGCCCTGTTCAAAGGGAGGAAAGCATTCCCCTGCACTAAGTCTAGAACCACCCCTATGAACTGCAGTCTCTGGGACGGGACGAGGACACACTTAGGCAAGTTGACCGTGATGCTCAGGGAAAGGTACAGCTGCGGAGTTTTGTTTAGGGTCTCCAGAAGCTGGTCCCTGGATGGTGCTTTTAAAAGCTAATCATCCAGATAAGGGAAGACGTACATTCCATCCTGCCTGAGGGCTGCAGCTACTGCTGCAATGCACTTGGTTAAAACCCACGGTGCAGAGGACAAGCCAAAGGGCAGCACTTTGAACTGGTAGTGTTTGCCCTGATAAAGGAACAGGAGGAACCTCCTGTGGGGAGGGAACGCTGATATGTGTAGGTCGGCATCCTGCATCTCCAGAGAGCATAGCCAGTCACCTTGCTTGATCTGGGGCATCAGTCAGGGCAAAGTTACCGTGAGCAACTTTTTGTACTGGACATACAGATGGAGGCCTTTTAGTTCTAGAATAGGGCGCAAATCTCCAAGCTTCCTGGGAACCAGAAAAAAATCTGGAGTAAAACCCTTTGTTCTTCTGATGCATGGGCACTGGCTCTAAGGCTTGTTTGTGCAGGAGGAACTGCACTTCCTCCCAGAGCAAAGGCAAGTGGTCTGGAGGATAGTGGGAGGCTGCTACAGGGGCTCTCTGGAGGATACTCCATGAGCTTCAAGGTATGACCCTTTTCTACAAGTTGCAGAATCAAAGAATCTGAAATTATGGTTCTCCACTGAGCTAAATGGAGGCAGGGCTCGAAATTCCCATTGAAATGGTGTTCCGTGCACACCAAAAAACTAGCATGGAACACCAGACTCTGCCCCCTGGTAAACTGCGGTGTATACCACTTTAAAGAGTGAGGTTCATGCCAGCCACCATTTTGTTTTGTGCCCGCTTTGCCCGAGTGTTTTTTTTTTTTGTGGCTCCCATTTCAGCTCTGGAGACTGTTTGGCACCTTCTAAGGCACTCCAGCCAACCGGAATGCTACATTTTGTCTGCCCAGCCCAAGACCGATCAAAATCTCGTGTTCACTAGTGACATTTCAGTCTGGGGCTGACCCATTGTGCACTTGCTGTCCCTCACTCCCGGGGCGGCAACCATGCTGACAAAACTCTTGCTCCAGGCTCCTCTCTCTGGACATCACTGCTGCTCCAATAGTCTGGTAAATTGGGGAGGAGGTGGAGGGGCTGACTGAAACGGGAGGGTGTAGGGCGAACGAACAGTACAGTCAGGATACTGGGAGGAAGCGTGGATATTGTTGGGACAGACATGATTTTCTGTGACTGAATGAGCGTTGCTGGGCTTAGGAAGCAGTCAGAGGGGGGTCTGGAATAACGAAGGGCAAATGTGCAATTTTGCTGTGTTTTGCAGACTAGCCAATTTCTTTTCAAAAATTAGGCAGACTGCCTAAAAAAAAAAAGGAGGAATAAAACGAAAAAGGCCAACAAAGGGAAAACTTTTACAGGGAGGGCACTGCCTAGAAAAAAACAAAGGCAACAAGCCTGAAAAAAAACAAAAAATTTAGCCTTTCTGGGCACAGAACACAAAAGGCAAGAAGGGAGCAAAACAAGCCAAGGGAAAACCAACTTTGCCTTACAGTACTCGGGGCATAGGTTTCCAGCCCAGAGACTGATTAATTGCCCAGTTTCACTCAGGGAGGGGCACTGTGCCACAAAATAACAGGCAATCATGCCCTAATCTCCCTGATTTGATGAGGCAAAAAAGTCCTGATGTTTTCCCATGTTTTGGTACCCCAAAAAAGACACCAGCATTTCTTTTACATTTTTTACTGAAAAAAAAACACATTAGGCTATAACATTTCATTGAAGCAGCTTTATTTTGTGCAGCTCATTTTCTTTTCTGGGCAGACTTCACCCTGGTTGGGGGGGGGGGGTCAGACTCTGGGCAGTTAAATTTGCAATTGGCCAAGAAAAAATGTTCTTACCTGGTTTGAAGACATAGATACACAGACAGTGTCGGCAGATAAGGGCCTATGGCCCACCCAGTCTGCCCATTTGAGCTTGTAAGTTCAGTTTGTTTTCCTAGAAGTCTGTTGCCCCTTACCCCTGACCTCCAGAATTCCTTTATGTCTATCCCATGCATTCTTAAATCCCGTGATTGTTTCAGCCCCCACCACTTCCTCTGGCAGGGTGTTCCACTTGTCCACCACCTGTTCTGTGAAGAAATTCTTTCTCATGTTTCCTCTGAATCGTTTTCTCCTCCCAACTTCATCCCATGCCCTCTAGTCCTGGAAACATCTTTTCGCTTTAAAAATAGTGTTTTCCTGCACCCTGTTCCTCCCTGTAAGATACTAGTATGTCTCTATCATATCCCCTCTCTCCCTCCTCTCCTCCAGGGAGTACATGTTCAGTTCCTTCAACCTGTCTTCATAGGACTTGTGATGCAATCCATGCACCATCTTTGTTGCCCTCCTCTGAACCTTCTCTACCCTGTCTATGTCCTTACGTAGGTATGGTCTCCAGAACTGTACACTGTACTCCAGGTGGGGCCTCACTAGTGTCTTGTATAGCAGAATTATGACCTCCCTTTTCCTGCTGGTAATGCCCCTGGTTATACATCCCAGCATCCTATTTGCTTTACCTGCTGCCTTGTCACACTGTTTCCCTACCTTGAGGTCATCAGAGATGATAACCCCAAGATCCCTTTCCTGCTTGGTGCATGCTATATCCTCACCCCCAACTGATATATTGTGCCAGGGTTTTTGTGCCCCATATGCATTATCTTGCACTTCTTTGCATTGAATTTCAACTGCCAAACCCCTGACCATTCTTCAAGTTTCTGCAGGTCGCTTCTCATTCTGTCTCACACCCTCTGGTGTGTAGACTCTATTCAAGACTTTGTGTCATCAGCGAACAGTGAAATTCTGCCTTCTAGGTCCTGCGAATGTCACTGATGAAGATGTTGAATAGGACCGGTCCCAGCACTGATCCCTGTGGTACCCCACTGGTCACTCTTCCCTCTGTGGAGTGACAGCCATTTACCACCACCCTCTGTGTCCTGCCACCCAGCCAGTTACCTACCCACCACACTACTGTCCTGCCCACACCCATATTCCCCAGTTTGTGTAATAGTCTTCTATGTGGCACAGTGTCAAAGGCCTTGCTGAAGTCCAGATAGGCCATGTCCACTGCCCTCCCCTGATCCACCTCCCTAGTCACCCAGTCAAAAAATTCAATGAGATTGGTCTGACATGACCTCCCCCTGTTGAAACCATGCTGCCTTGGACGAATACCAAAACCCCCGACACTCACTCCCCTCTGCTGTTGAATCTGCAACACAGCAAAAACATTTTAACGAGGCCCCCCAGGGCTAAAAATATAATTGTGATCATATCTGTGATCATCAAGTCTGCTTGACGCTCACCTTACATAAAAAAATTATCTCAATTGCTGCAGGGACCCATTCTCTCTGGGGTGTCACAGGGTTGATTTATCCCAGTTAGTTCTGCATCCACTGGCCCTTGCCTGTTTTTGCTGGCAAATTATAAGAAATTGCTAGAACTGCCAAGATGTGGCGTTTTTGGAATGGAGTAAAGAACCCTAAGACCACAGCAGCAGAGAAGGAGGCTCTTAGAAAAAAGGAGAGAGATGCTGCTTGTGACAAAACACTGGGTAACAAAGTACACTTGGGTTGAGCTTGACCCCGAGAAAAACGTTAATGTTTTGTAAAGCATGTAGGAAATTCCCCGACATTGCAGACACAACATCAGCATATTATGAAGGGGGTTGCAATAATTTCACTGAGTAGTCTTTATAAAAACATGCCAAGTCTAAGAAGCACTCCCTTGCTGATGCCAGATTTGTAGCCGAATCCCAGCAGGCATCTGCTGCTGACAGAGCAATGGAAATGCTCAATTCCAATGTGGCACGTCGTGTACAGATCTTAATTCGAAATGCACATGCCTTGGCCAAACACGCTAGGCCATATACAGATTTCCAGTGGATGTGTGACCTTGACAAATATAAAGGGGTTGATACTGGAGAAACCTATCACAATGACAAATCATGCCGCATGTTCACTGTAATATCGCTGAGGTTGAACGTAAGAAGCTGGTGGATGTGGCGAAGAATGTAGACTTCATGCCCATAATGATATATGGTGCTACAGATTCCAGTATAAAAGAACAGGAAATAATTTATATAAGAACAGTAAACAAGGGGTGCCAGATGTTTTTTTTGTGTCCCTGGAAAATCCACACATAGCTGATGCAGCATCGATCACGGCATGCATCAATCAGGACATGCTGTCACAGAAAGAGTCGGAGGGGAAAAACAATTTGGTAGGGCTTACCACCAATACGGTAGCAGTGATGACCAGTAGAAGAGGGAGGGTGGCCACGCTACTGAAAAAGGATTGGCCTCATCTAGTCACAATCCACTGCAATGCACATAGGCTGGAGTTAGCCCAGAAGGATGTCTTAAAAAACATCATGTCTATCAATCAAAATCTTTATTTATCCAGGCAGGCATGATTGAGCAAGGCTCATTTGCAAGGTGGACCTGGCACGTATCATAAAAAAATAGACCAATTACTGCCGGGGATCTATCTGTTTTAGCATTTTTCACCACCAACTGTAAAAATCTGAGAGAGTCCTGTCAGGCAGCAGGAGTAAGATGCCTTATTCCAACCAGAGTGGGAGGAACCAGATAGGCACAACACACATTAACAGCACTGAAAGTGCTCATCAGAGATTACCCTGGGATCCTGCTGCACTTCCAACAGTTATGTACTGTCCCAGACTCCATTTTAAGCACAGTCTAGATTTGTTTTAAAATTGGAACTACTAAAGCAACAACTTGTGCCATGTTTTGTCTTCTCAGTTGCAACTTGGCGGATTCCGAAGGCCAAGGGCTACCTGAAGACCATGCAGACCTGGAGATGTCTACGCTACAGTCACCTGATGGCAGACATCCTGGAAGAGTTCACAAAAGTCAGCCCGTTTCTTCAAGCAAATTATACTTCAGTGGGAGAGGTGTTTGAATCACTTCAGAACCTGAAGGACTGCCTTGTAAAGCTGAAAACAAGGTAATTTTTTTTCCCCAGAATAAAATGGTTTTAGCTAGACTATAATATTTTCCCTCCACCCTAGCCAGAAAAAAAAAAAAAAAAAACTCTCTCTGTCAGGTCAGGCCAGGCCAGGGAGATAAGTGTGTTTTTCCTTTTGTTCTTCTTTTCTGGACCTGGAAAACACTTGCGAAATCTGGATGCCTTGGAGGGATCTGAATTCCATAGACAAACCCTAACTAAAAAAAAATCACATAAAGAGAAGGTGAATTTCTTCTTCTACCACTAACAATCAGCAAATTCTCAATACTGTCAGGCTGCAGACTAGGTCAGGGTATTACATGATTGCGCCCCCCAAAAAAAGGTACGCTAATGCTGTAGAAGCAAAGTGGCCAGATATTCATCAGGCTTGCCAAGACAAATGCCACAACATTTTGGGACTAGTAACCTTAATTCGTACTCTACCAGCAAGTACAGCTGTTTGTGAACGTGGGTTTAGCCTAATGAAAAGAATAAAATCTGATTGGCGAAGTTCATTAGGAAAGGACAGACTCATAAGGCGCTTTTACACAAACACTGCTGTTCCGAAAAGAGCGTTACCCGTCCAGTGCCGATACAGCCTGTTCTGCTTCCGCGTCCTGATTAGGCGAGTTCTGTGTTTATACAACATCGCCCTGCCATCCATAACAGTGCAGTACTCCTTGTGAGATTACCGGGGAGCGGAGTCTAGAGTTGTTGCGCCAGAATGGACGCTTTACACTGCGCGCTGCAACGGCACATTTGGGGACAAACCACCTACGCCTGGGAATGCGGTTCAAGTGACCGTTCATTTTACAATGGAACAAAACACGTTTACACAGCACTGGATGGACCAGTAAGGTCCTTCTGTAACACTTATTCCGTTGTAAAACTGCTTGTGTAAAAGCGCCTATAGACTTAATAAGGATCTCGTTACATACACCATGTAAACAGGAATTTGATCTAGTGCCAGTCGTTCCATACTGGTTAAAAAGTGGTAGACAGAAAAAAAGGCCTTTTTTGCAGCCATATGGTCCACGGAACAAAAAACAAAGCAATGAGCAGGAGGAAGAAGAGGCAGACAGCTCAGACTCAGAAGTAGATTTAGATGAATCTTTCATATCTGAAACTTATTCTGAAAAACGTTCGTCTGATGATGATTCTCATGTTATATCTGATGAACTTGAATGTACTCCCATGTCAGTATTGTGCCCTTTACTACTAGTTCACAGGAAACTGTTAATTGTGGGGAAGAGAGGGGATTCTTGCGTCACTGAGTACTCTCGTGATGACATGAATCTGTTGAGATCATGTCCTCCACATTTAAGGTTTGGCCTGTTCTTTGCCACCCAACAGTTGGGTCCTGCTTGGACTAAATGTCTTCACTTTTCCTACAAAACAGTTAATATTGCTATTTGCAAGCAGTTCAACTTAGTTAGTGTCACTCCAGGTTTTTGGTGGCAAAAAAAAAATTTTGCTTGGTCACAGTGCCAGATTTACAAGTCATGTAAATTGATCAGTACAGTCTAATTTGTCAGATCTGTGAGCTCTCTCAATCCCTGTTCTACTAATTTCAGTTTTGTCATAACAGACATGGCTGCGTAGACTAATGCTAACTTGTCAAGCAACAACACAGATAGCCAGTCCTAGTAGCACAGTCAATCAGTCAAGTACAAGTCGGTGAGGCAGCTGAAAATATATAGGATAGTGCATGGGAAACAGTTGACAACAGGGCTATTCTTTCACTGAGTTAGTACTAAGACGCAGGATTACCCCTCGACAGCGCAGCTCGAGAGGTAATCCGCCGC
Source organism: Neoceratodus forsteri (assembly GCA_016271365.2). Classification (NCBI taxonomy): domain Eukaryota; kingdom Metazoa; phylum Chordata; order Ceratodontiformes; family Ceratodontidae; genus Neoceratodus; species Neoceratodus forsteri. Next base: position 746,105,526 of record CM028132.1, read on the forward strand.
CATAGTGCCAACGCAGGTGAAAAGATGCCCTGTTGTCAACTGTTCCCATGCACTTTTCTTATAGTGTATGGTGGAACGCCGCTTTGGGGAATCAGTACAGCATGTTTCTGCTTCAAAACATTTTTACTGGGTTACTAGAAGGAAAAAGAACTTTACATTTTGAACATTTTCACGCTTGACATTTTAACTGTTTCAGAACTTTACATTTTGAACGTTTTAATGCTAAACATTAGTACTGCCGCTGACATTGCTGCTTTCGCTATGTGTCCTGTCTATGGAGTGAGCCCTACCTGTCAAATTCTGCTCAAGGACACAGTATGACGTTCGCAGTGCAGTAGAAAAAAATCATTCTGCTGCACTGAGAACTTCACTAGTGTGTGACTACAAGGTTTGGACAACGATGGATTTCGGTGGAGAACGACGTTCCACCATACACTATAATACACCAGTCAGGTACTGTTTTATCTTACAATTAAATGTGTCTGGAATGTATCTGAGGTAGACAGCTGAGCACCAAGTTGTCCAGATTTGGGTATGTGAACAGAGTATCGTTCAGTCTTTATAATTTTTCTTCCCTTCTTAGTATAGCCCTGACTCCCAATAAAATAATCATGAAGAATCCATGCACCGACAAGGAGATGTGGCTTATTGGACCACTCAGCGCTGCAAAAATCAGATAACGAACGGTACAGTATCATTCTGGCCAAATTGGATTTCATGTAAAAATTTCAAAAATCTATTACGATTTAGGAGCAGGGTGTTTTAAATTTGTAAAATCTGGCCAACAGGTCATGTCACGGTAATAAAACTATCACGTATTGTCATAGTGCTGTAACAAATCATGTCGGATTAACTGAATCACGAGCTTCTGTTTACACTAGCCAGATTAATTTTTTCGTAGCGTCGTCTTGATGGGGTAGACAAAAAGCAAGAAGACAAAAAGATACTCATTATGAATGTCAATTGCTGCTTGAACATTTCAGCTGTGCATAAGCTCACTGTCATCACTGAAAGCAAAACGACTGTCCAGGGTTTTGTGCTGCATTTTTGGGTTAATTTGCATCATACACATTATTATGTAGTGTGAGTGTCTATACTCTGCCATGGATTTCAGACAAACTTTCTGTTTTTTGCTGCTTGTGAAATGAATATTGTCAACTGTGCTGTCAGTCAATGCTGCAAAAGCATTTTGAAAAAATGTACGTAATGCCTGGCTGCTATATTTTCTGTGCGTCACTCTTTCTGTACATGCACAGAATAAAGTGGAAGTTCAACACCTTACCTACAAGGTAAAGTGAAAAGAGATACAGAAAAATAAACAAATGGAGAATTTTTAGAACTTGTTTTTGTGCCTTTTATTACCTTTTATTTAGTCAAACAAAAATGTACTGATGGTTGGTGACATTTTCTAGCAGGTATACAAAAAAAAGGGAGTGGGCATACCACTTTCTGGGACGGAATACCAAATCTGAGGAACTGGCAATCCGTGTGGTACACCATTTTTTAAAACAAAATTCTAGCCTTGGGAGGGAGAACCAACCTCCGACCACCACCTCCTGGACGGAGACCAGAGGAGGGGGATCTGGCAAGGAGTCAAGCTGAGGCAGATCCCAGCCACAGGGACTGATACGTAACCTCTGGGGTGCTTGGCCATGGCTCCGGCATTGGAGAGGACAGGGATGGCAGCAGATGCTCTTCTCTTGAGCCCTTGAGGCTGCTCCCTGTCTGTTAGGTGCCCTACGCAAAGGAGGGCGCTGCCTGCCTTTCTGCTGCTAATGTGGTACAGCGAGTGGACAGACTTAATGGCTCTGCCTGAAGCCTGCAGATCATTATTGATGTCCTGGACATCAGGGACAAACAGTCTGGTCACATTAAAGAGGGCATTCAGCACCTTTTGCTGAACGTCCATGGCAAAGCCAGAAACCCTCAACTAGGAGTGTGTACGAAGGCATATGCCCATGGCAGCAGCCCTGGCAACAGTATCAGCCAAGTCATAACGTGCCCCCAGAAGGTGTTTGCAAGCACCGGAGGAGCTCCTGCTTCTGGGACCCCTCTGGAAGAGCCCGGGCAGCAGCCTTGCCCTTCTTCTAGTTGGTGTTCTGGTATTTCACCATGTGGTACAGGTAATTTGCAATCCTCAAACCTAAGGTGGAGGAAGCATAAATCCTCTGATCCCAAAGGTCAATTCTGCGAGACTCCTTGTCTGGGGGGGGAGAGGGGCTTGGGCACCTTAGACCTGCCATGAGCAGCCTTAATGACCACTAAGTCTGTCTCAGGCTAAACCACATAGTAAGGAATCTCCTGGGGGGGGGGCATGATAAGAGTTTATCTGCCCTCCTGGGCATGGTTGGCACCATATCTGGACGGTGCCAAGTTGCAGTGGCAGCATTCCTCAAATCAGGCAAGGTAAGAGGAATGATCTCTGGAGGAGACTCAGGGATTTCCAGGAAGTCAATCAACTCTTTCCTGGTGACATCCTCCTCTTCTTTGTGAAACTCCATGGAAGAGGACAACTGCTTCATTATATTAAAGAAAGTGGGGTCCTCTGGAGGAGACCTAGGGGTGTGTCAGACAGAGTCCTCACTGACTGAGGACGCAGTGGATTTGCCTGAGGAGAGGAGCTCTTCCTCCTCATCAGGAAGGATGAGATCAGGTTGATACTCTTCTTCGACGCTGACCTCCTCAAGGTCTAGGTCCAACGAGCGATGTGCCAATGTCAAACCATGAGAAGCACCCCTCGGCCGACGGGGAGGGGGGCTGTCAATGCCGAAACAGCCATCGATGGCACAGGCGATGAAGGCCTAAATGAACCAAGCTGATTCATGATCACAGAAGTGAACTTGGTGAGGATCTCATTGAGATCAATGAGCGCTGAACCCCATGTCAACAGCAGGAGGGGTGTCAACAGAGCCAGGAGCAAAGACTCGACGGCAGGGCCCTGACAGCCAGAAGATGTAATTGTGCTAGGGCTTGGAGATACATCAGGCCACGTCAGGATGGTCATTAACGAGCCTGTTGTCAATGGGGGAAGGGACGATGACCCAGAGGTTGACGACCGGCCGCCCTGGGAATTGGATGGCAGAGCTGTCGGTATGGGCCTGGACAGCAGATTTGCAGCTGTTGATAAAGTTCCCCCAGCAGAAGAGGAAGAGGTCATCAGGGAACAGGACCACCACCAGGGGGAATGGTCCCAATCTTGGTCTTTTTTAGGACTTTTCCCTGAGGACTTGTCTCGGGCCTTGGGGGCCTGGGAGCTCAACGACCCTAACGGTGATTGGGAGGCTGGGACCCCAGAGGACTCCTGCCTGGAACTGGCTACCTGATGTTCCATTAGAACATTTTCAAGAGCCTTCTTTCATCACCTGAGGGTTGTTTGATTAACTTTCTGGCAGAGTTCACAGTCGGAAACTTCATGGTCAGGCCCAAGACAGCAGACACATAAAGAATGCTTGTCTGTGGAGGCAATCTTCTTTCCGCAGCGTCAGCAATGGAAAACAGATGTATAAGGAGTAGTTCTCAACATAAACAAAATAAAGGAATCTCCAAGAAAAAGAGATTCCAAAGTAAGTATAAAAGAAAAAATTTGTAGGCAAAAACGCACGAAACTGCACTGGAGCTTCAGCGGAGATCCGTGTAGACAGAGTCGATGGTGGGAAAGAACTGAGGAAACAGCGGGGCCGCTCACGCCTTTATAAAGTAGGTGACGTTGTCACATGACGTTGGCATGGATGGCCCCAGTTGTATTGCTGAAAATCTTCCATGTGGATTCCCCTTCAGCGACGGTGAAGTTTCTACAGTGTGACCTGATGACCGAGATGCCCCCAAAAGAAGATCTTCCTAAACTTCAATATATCATATCTTGAGGTTAGATACAAAAATGTCAATTATCTTACCATTTCTATAACCACTGGTGTTGTATAACTGCAATTATTTATCCATATGATATAATGATTGAGCAGGTTTCTAAAGCATGACTAAAAGTAACATTACGTTGACAGCTTTTGCTTTATGCTTCACATGAAATCATTTATAAGCTAGGATCACAAACAAATGTGTTTATTAGCAAAAAAAAAATGTGCTGAGTAACATTAAATTTATATTACCTTTATATAGATGACTGCATCCATGCCATACCCCTCCAAGGTATACAGCTTCAGATCTCCTTGAAAATATCTTGCATATAAACGCGAGATGGGTAAACCATAACCAAACCCAGCCTATTTAAAAATAAATATAAAATGTCCAAAATAAGTAAAGTGTTTTTATATAAACCAAGTGCAATGAGGCTGTAACTGTATCAAGGGTATTGCCAATATGCATAAACTGAACAAGATAACCAACAGTTTTTTAATCGACATTGGTGAACCCTGTAATATAAATACAGGCCCTGTTTCATACTCTATTTTCTTTTATAATTTTAATTATTTCTGGGGTTTTTTCAGAAAAATTCAACTTTTGAATACAAGTCCAGAGCAACAGCAGCTATTGTTTTTAATGTAACAATGTTGCTTGTGCTTCGTATATTAAAGGCAGCATTTTGTGATGATAATATGCAGCAAGCTGCAGTAAACCGCAGACTGGTGCAAAATTAAATTAAGATAGAATGTTATGAAGGCAAGAAAGCCAAATCTGACTCAAGATGAGACTGATATCCTGCTAGCACGGCAGAAATAAGAGACCAATTATCTAGTTTGAAAAGGTCCCAACAAGGTCTCCTCACATGAAGTAGTCTTGTTGAACTGAAATCTCAAGAAGATGAAGTGGGTATAAACAAATTTTATCTCCAAGGCATCACACTCGGACGGAATGATGCACTTTTGTAAGGCAGCATTGATGGATTCCTGTTTGAATGACAACTGGCTAACTCAGAAACCAGCAATCACAATACCTTTCTACCTCTCAGGACACCACGTTCAAAATTACTAAAAAAGCAGTCTGTTTAAGATCACATCATGCTGATTGATCCTGGGTACCTGGTCAAAATACAGTACCCCAAATCATTCACCATCAGAAACAACTTGCTGAAGTGTTTAAGCCCTTTCAATTTACATCAACATGGCTCAAAGCACAGGTTGTGGTGTTACAGTTGTGCAATATTTTGCACCCAAGGCTGTGAGAAACCCTGGACTGCTGGCCACTTTGCCCTCCTTCAAGCCCCTCCCCCCCCAGCAATCCACCAAGGGCATAAAAATGGTACATCTGAATGTACGCAGTCTTCTACCAAATCTTGCAGAGCCAACGGCCTGGGTGGCACACTACAACCCTGATATCCTGGGGGTCTCAGAAATCCGGCTGAAGCCCCACACCCCAGACTCTACATGTGCCCTCCCTGGCTACAACTCCATTAGACAAGGAAGCAAACATGGGGGTGGTGTGCTCCTCTATTATACAACGCACTTAAATGTGTCTGTCATTGGGCATACCCCCCCTATATCTCCTAACTGTGAGTTCCTGCATGCCCTTCTCCTGCTTGGTAACTGTAACAGATGTCCTGTTAAAAAGGCCCCCATGATTTGAGAAATAAACATGTGTATTCCTCCCCCCCCAATGATTTGAGAAATAAACATGTGTATTCCTTCATAAAATTATTTTCACTCTTTCCTGTCCCCTATTACTTATTCCATAACTATTCTTTTTCATCTTTTGTCAGGGTGGCCAACCTGACAAAACATTCTCCTACCTTTGATATCCCTTGTATATTAGAAACAAAAAAAATACACATGTCCCCATAAGTATGGTTCAGCTGGAGTTACTGTCCAGTATTCAAACAAATAACCCTGTTCTTTTTTTCTTAAGAGATTGGTTCTGGTGTCCCTGTATGGTTGTATACCGGTAAAGAAAAAATAGAACCTTAGTGATTTCCGAATTAGCGAGTGGTAGCGGCAGTGATGTGTGCACCATGCATTTCACTTTCATCAGCGGAGACACATTTGCGTTCACGAAGGAAAGGATCCTAATGGACAACAAAGAGTAAAATATCGCAACTCCTGGTTGCAACTTAGTAAAAGAGCAGCCGTGAGGCCGAAGAAAAGACTAAGGAAGTGAAAATGTTCACAGTTCCTAGGGAGCGTTGCTATACTCCCTTGTAGCCCAGAAGTGCTGTGGCAGTCTGTTTCACGGAGAATCTAAAAGGGGTCTGGACTGAACAAACAAAGGGCACAGAGAATACAGAGCCCTGTAGTACCAATGAAATCAACAACAAAAAAAAAAAGGAGCTGTAATCACTAGACAAAGAGTGAGATGACAGCTGAAGGGCTAGGTTGCTTAAAAGGGACCATTGGCTGAAATTGCAGCCGTCTGGTAAATTACATTATGTGTGAATGCCTGTTAGTATTAGAAAATAAGCTTTATATCACACAAATGAAGGATATACATTGCATGGTTTTACTATATGTAATTAGACATGCTGTATGAATCAACCACAGGAGTTATTATTGCTTATGTATTTATTTTGAGTAGGCTAACACTAGAACCCTGAAGGAATTTCAAGACAGGGAGTGTTTCCCTCAGCTATGTCGTTTTCTGTTTACACTGTAGATTCTTCTTGAAGAAGAAAATCACACTTATCTACACTGTATAAAAAAATTAGTTATGTTACCTGACTGTCTCTAGTTTGCTGGAAGCTCCTATTATAGGGCTGGCAGCCCACGAAATGGCTGCCTTTATAGGAAAATGAGTATGATGTCGGAGAAGAAGGAGGAGGGGCTTAGACATCAAACACTGCCCCCTCCTCTAAATTAAGGTCTAAATTGTCTATAAATAGATCCTGTTATGAGAGATGTACCTGGCTATAGATAATGCTAATAGGTATATAATCTGCTAGCTACCCACAAATCAGTTTTTTTTTGTTTTTTTTAAAGAAAGAATAGAAATTGTAATTCTTTTCCTAATTAGAAGTCACATGTCAATGATGTCATGACAGGGGAAGGAATAAAAAGCTCTAGGAAGACAGATAGGCCAGTAGTTTGCTGGTAGGAGAGGAGAGAGGAGGTGTGCAGATATTCACACCAGCAGTAAATTATTTTCACTAGAGAGAGAGAGTGAAGCTGCAAGAGAGAAATTTACTTTGTCTTTTTTTTTTTTTTTTAGGTGTGCTGTTTAACACTAGTTTTCTTTTTGATTTCTGTACATTATTGACTTGTTGAAATAAAAAATTATAAATGCAAGTTGTATTTATTTTATGCACTATTCCTCTTGTCTGTGTGTCTGTTTATCCCACCCTATCACAGCAACTCAAAGAAAGTACACCTGGTCTGTGCCTACAATCCTCTTAAGGTAGGCATGCTAGGGCTCTCCTACCTGCTTGACAAACTCAGCTCCAAGGTTGGCACAAACGAGTTACTAATCTTTGGTGACTTTAACCTAAACTGGCTGGGCCACAATGCCAAGCAATAAGAGCCCCTGATGTCTGGTCTCACCCTTAGCCAACTTATTTCAGATCCTACAAGGCTCTCCCCCTACGGGGATAAAGGATCCCTCATCGACTCGGTGCTGAGCAACAGACCCAACAGAACAGTCTCCTCAGGAATCCTCCCTGATGTCATCTTGGATCACTCTCCCACCTTCTGTACCTGGGGAAGATCCCCTGTAAAGTGATCCAGATGAGGGACTTCTCCAAATTTAACATTAACGACTACCATGCTGACCTATGCCGAACAGACTGGTCCCGGGTCACTGCCACAAGCGACCCCTCTGTAGCCCTTGACAACTTTCTTGCTGTCTTTACTGCCCTGCAAAACAAACATGATCCCCTTACAAAAAGGAGGATGAGGGGCACTGTCACCAAATGGCTTCATGGCGGCCTATTTTCTCACATGAAGCAGAGGGACAAATGCTGGGTGAGGTACAAGATCTCCCTCACAAGTACTGACTTCCAGGAATATGGGCAGCTGAGAAACAAATGTATAAGAGCCATCCGCTCTGCAAAGAGCAATATCTGCAGATCTGCCTTGCTGTCCTCAGCCAGGAACCCTAGGAGCTTCTGGCAAAACATCAAGAACACTGCTGGAGGTCCAGGTCACTGACATGCAAACTGGCAGGGTTAGCTGCAACAACCCCCTTACAATTGCCAATGCTTTTAACTCCCTGCTCTCTGACCTATCCACTCACCCCTCCCAGTCTCCTGACCCCAAGGCACAAGGTCCCTCACTCAGTGGGAAAACCCCTCGACCTCCCTTCTACCTAAAGGTCGTCTCCTTCACTGAGACTCAGAAGCTCCTTGCTGGTCACACAGTATGCAAGTGGGAGCTGTGGGATTGAAATCTAGGTCTCCAGGTTTGCAGCTCTGGGCTCTTAACCACTATGCTATACTGTCTCCTCAAACTGCCTACAGACTATACAGGTTATACAGAAATTAGGCTGAGGGGACTTTCCCTTTACTTTAATGAAAAGCAGAGCCAGCCCAGAGGCTGTGAAGCAACTCACCATACCATAACATGAGAGTCTCAGATTTGGGAAGGACTATGGGCTTCCTGCTCACTGGGTTAACCTACAGCAGGTGCATGCATCATGGATTTGAAGCACCCACTCACCAGGAAGGTTAGAATATGTCCCCTCTCTAGCACCCTAGAGGCTGAGCTACAAGCAGGATTTACAGGGGCCACGGTCAGATGCTGCAACACAGTCTACAAGTACTGGGGTTGAAGTATGACAACAAAAATCAATACTCTGAGTGGTGGTGGTGGCCACACTTTCCCCAGCCCCGCCAGAAGCAGTGGCAACATTTCTTTTTTTTAAATTAACGTGCATAACCCAACTCACTGGCATTGGCAGGTGTGTCATGCTTCTATGTTGGAGACACAGCTTCACTGCGCAAACATTCCTACCAACCCTAGACCAGTGGAGCCTTGAGACTGCAGCAACAGCAGCACTCTTAGGCTTTGGGGTAGGAGGATGGCATCAGTGCTACCTTGGCATCATAAGATATGGGTGACCACACAATATCTTTGTCTCTCCATGTTGAGCATCACAAGAGTAGCTTGTGAATTGCAGTAGATGGGTGGGTCATAAAGTGAAAAAATGATCTCCAGCATGCATGACAGTGACTCACATCCCCCATATCAGCAGTCCCGGAAGTCCTACCTGCCTCATTCTATTTGAGGTAACGAACTTAAGAAAAACCTGATGACCTTGCTCTGGGGCCCAGCAGGGTGGGGTCATTTCCCTGGCTTGCCACCATGGGGAAGCAGCTCCGGGTTGAAGGTCAGGGTTCAGAGTAGCATTATAAGAGTGGTAGGAAAAGGACTTACAGGTCAACCAAAAGTAGCTACAAGGGAGGGGGCTGGAAGGCACAGTATAAACACAAGATACAAATATGCATGTGCTTGTCTAGGAGTGAGAGGGAAACTTTCCCATCTCTCTCCAACTCCCTGACTAGTGGGAGAAACTCTTCCTTTGTGTGAAACTGCCATGCAACTGGAGACCTGAGCCAGTGGCTTCTGCAGCAGGTCAACAAAGGCATAGACCTCCTTTTAAACAGAAATTTGCCATTGTTAGCTGGCAGCACAAGGCCCACCTAGCATGTATTGACACTGATTAGTTATACTTGTCAAGCCTTCCTTTGCATAGCCAGTGTCACCCTTTTTTAGCCATGCTACCTCCAAAGAAAGAAGGCTGCTAGCACCTAATGATCTGCAAGAAGTGGGTGGGTTGTAAAACTGGAAAAACAACATCCAGTGTGCATGGCAATGACATGCATCCCCACATCAGCAATACCTAAAGTCCTCCCACATCCTCCCATTCAGGGAGGGAGGGTGGGTGAGCCTGTATGGGGACTCAGAGGGGAAAATATAAATATATAATGTGCCTGTATGGGGCTCTGGGGGCTTTCCCATCTCTCCACACGCCCTGACTACTGGGCAAACCTTTAGCTTAGTGTGAAACTGCTCTGTCTCAGGAGACCCAAGCCAGTGGCTTCTACAGCGGTACATCAAAAGCCGCCATTTGAATACAAATGGCCATTGGGGGCAGATGTCAACATGAGCTCGGGGAAGGGCGCAAGGCCCAACTAAAAGGTTGTAACACTGATTTGTTATGCTTGTCAAGACTGCATTTGCATAACCAATCAGCATTGCCCATTTCCAAACCAATTTGGGAAGCCTGTCTTTAGCCATGCCCCCTCCCAGAACTATAAAAGAAGGCTGCCAGCACATTAAGTTCAGTTTAGGAGTTCCTTGGAGGCAGAGTAGAGAAGAGCTCAAGAAGCAGGGCAGCCAGCAACCAAGGTGGGGGGCACTGCAGGAGAAGGGAGTCCTGCCAACCTGCCACTCAGTGAGCTATAGTGCCATGTTGCAATTGAAACAGGTTGCCAGCAGTGGGGGTTGGGACCACCAGACAGCTCCCCCCCGGTGCTGTGCAAGCTTTCCAGCAGGCTCAACTGGCAGTGCAGGCCAAATTGGGGGAATCAGGCCTCAGCAGGGGGAAGGCCAAAGGAAGAGAAACCTGAAGTGCCCTGGAGGAGGGACCTATTAAGGGATCTGCAGCCAGCATTCAGTGGAGCACTGCTAAAGAGAATCCTGCCTGACAACCCTCAAAGGGGTTTGCCAAGCTGCCAGGTAAGGCAGTAAACACCTGCAGCAATGTTTAGCACCAGCTTACGGTTCACCCCAGAGTCTTGCAGTCTCCCTACTGTCACGGGGTTCGATTCATGAAGACAGTAGGAACCATTAAATATCATGTAAAACACCCTGAGGTGCTGTTTTATTGCCAGGTTTGTACAGATGGCATCTTCAGATGTAAACTTTTGTCAGGTTACTATAAAAAATACAGAGAATATGGGCTGGGAGTTTAGCTAGGAGACCTCTGACTAGAACACTGCAGTTGGACCTTACAATGCCCTCTAGAGACCAGGAACTGAACCCATCGCATGGTATGGTCACCCTGCCAGTACCCCCCTTGGTTTCTGCAAGTTCCTCTGCAGTCTAAGTATCAGCCCACTCAGGCCTCTGCAGCTTCTCACCAGTCTGAGTCCTCTCCCTTTGGTAAATTCCAAATGAGCAGCTTCTAGCATCCAGGTAGCCCAAATCTGACCTTTGGAGGTCCAGGGCCAATCCCAGGCCACAGTGATTCCTCCTTGCTTTTAGGCTTTACAGGACTTTCAACCTGAGCTCCACCTTAAGCTTGCCTCACCTTCACCTTTGGGTAACCAGGATCTCAGTACTTCAACACTGCATGTCTCTCACGTTTGGCTGCTTCTCTGGCTCCACACTGCTTCTCCCTGAGGTTCCTCTCTGCTCCTCAGTCCAAAGTAAATCTAAACTGTAGGTTACCTGAGCATCCCTTATATACAGCTCAGGTGTCACATGATTTATCAGTCATATTCTATTAAACAATTTAAGGAATACTAGATTTATGATTCACAAAACGACATTATTTTCAAAGAAATATACAGGATACATATATAGGGGCAATTGTTACACAATGCTAAGCCCCTTACAAAAGCATAAACATAACATACAAACAAATATCCTTTTCAGAAATTTCATCCCTTTAAACTAATCACTTCCTGGCAGGACAAGACCCAAGCCTTCCCTATATACTAATGCAATTAAGGGCCCAGTCCTTCCCTAAGGGAACATCTTTCTAAAATGGCTGCAGCTGCTGAGATAGCAGCAGCAGAAACGCAGACCTAGGAGCTTCTGAACTCCCAGCTTCCAGGTACAAACTACCTTTAAAAAGCATAGATTTTTCTAGAGATGAACTCAACCTTTAACTGTTATCCTGCATGTACTTTTATAGTTTATACACATCTCTTTTCTATAGCTATCAAATGCTTCCTTGTATCATATTTTATTTCACAGAAATATAGTCTCAACCGTTTCCTAAAATCAGCAGCAGCATGTAAACTACAAACTATTTAGCACAGGTATATTTGCCTAGATTTACTGCTCAGCACTTTGTTACACTTGTACTTGGGGGGTTGTATCCTCCCATTACATAGCTAAACTGCCATGCTGAGAGATTTCTACAGCAAGGAGAACTTCATTCATTTGTTAGCTGGCAGATTATACCCCTTTGACAGCTTCTTTTACTCTTATTTAAAAGCAAACCCTCATGTAATACTTATGGTGATCTCTATATACCAGCATGCCACATTCTTTTGGGATTCAGAACACGATCTAGATTGAAGACTACCCTGATAGTGGCCAGCTATCAAGATTCAAAGATAAACAAAATATAAAGTACAACAAACTTACATAGAGGGAAAAAGGTAACTACAACTTTATTTTATTTCCAGGGACTACTACATGCTGTACACATCCCTAATTTGGCATCATGGGGTAAACGTTGTTGAAGCTGAGCTGCTTTATCTATCACTACAGTTTTCCAACCAGGGTAGGGTCACCCACCCTATCACACCTACAGAATCAGCTGGCAGGTCTACCAGCAGCAAAGGAGTGGTGCCAGTAAGAGTGAAGCCCAAGCAGGGTGGCTCCAAGAACATGGCTTGGGGGAACCTGTAACTGGCCTAGGCCACAGTTGATTTAGCACGTAGCTCAAAGGTATGGTGCCCATAAGGTATGGTTATAGAGAGAGGATCAGGTGGGGGCCTAGCAGGGGGTGGCAGGCAAATTTGGTTGGTAAATTGGCCAATAGTGAAGCGATATGGCCCACAAGGGGTGATCTCAGACGGGATCAGTGTGCTGGCCTAAAAGAAGCAGGCCCCAAGCAAATTTGGCTTGTAAATTGATCAGTAGCAAATGGATGGAGTCCACAAGATGTGGCACTAGAAAGAGCATTAGTGTGCTCGATAAGCAGATGCTTGCCCTGGGCAAATGTGTCTGGCAGAGTTAGCCAGCAGCAAGAGGGATGCACTCAAGTGGGGTGGCCTTGAAACAAGGTAAAGACCAGAAGGAACCAAGCAAACTTGACTGGTACATTTGCCAGTGGTTAGGCCTACATGAGGGTGGCTCTAGGTAGAATCAGGTAGGTACAACAGCCAGCAGTGCTTGCTGCCAAACACCCCTAATAAAGGTGTAACAGACTTGGCTGACATTATCAGCCAGCAGTGTGTGTACTGTTATAGCCAAGGCAAGCCTTGGGCTAACTCAGCTGAAGACTGGCACATCAAGAAGGGTGGCCTGAAACCAAGCACCCTTGGAGGAAAGAGACTCAGCTGGCATATCAGACAGCGGCAGGATGCAGCACCAGAACAGTCAATCTTGGGATCCGCAGACGTAACTGACATATGAGCCAGTAGTGTACTGTGCAGCCAAATGCTTCTATCCTTTACAATGCTAGCAGCAATTAGTCCCTGGGCAGGTAGGCCTGACATCCAGGGAGAGCTTCATGAGAAGGTTTTGTGGCATTAGTGGGCATCAGTAACTTAGGTTCCCTAACTTTCATCTGCAGGTGTGAGCTTGCAAGGACACCCCTTGCCTAGCCAATTCGCTTCTGGGGGCCAGAGTTACAAAGGTGGGTCTAAGTCCTCACAAAAGCTCTTTCTAGGGATGGCAACACTGCACATAGCCACATGTAGAATCCTTTTTATTTTACCAGGTAAGATCTAGCCCTTTATGTTTGTGGAGGCTTTGGGGGAGGCCCAACATACATAGTGATAAGCAATGCCGCAGTAATTGTTAACTGACCACAGCACTATTTTATCTAATCGCTGATTGCACTGTTTTATTTATGTGCCCACTTATCTGAGTTTTATTGCCCATTTACAAGATTTTTCTTTATTGAATTGTAATTTTCACCTCCCGTCTGACATTTACAACCGTTTATTCCAATGATTTATTTATTTACTGCACAACAGAAGTTCACTTTATTGTGAACATCCGCTGTCTGTGTGACTGTTCTTAGAGTTACAGCAATCTTAGGCCCCTTTTTCCAAGTCTATTTCTCAGGGTAATGGCAGCTGTAACATTTGGCAGTACAAAGCCTCCCTTTGTCAAGGCATTTTTCTATATTCCAGTGGCTGGCTCCATTCCAGGTTTGGGCACCCAGCCATCCGGCTAAACAATCCAACATGACTCCCAGCCAAGTTAAGCCTGGTGCCTGCAGCTGGAAATAGAACAGCAACAAAAGCATAATATTCAAAACCCAGTACACAGTGCCAACTTGCCTGTCTCCAGCACTGTCTCTGTAGGTGCATCACAGGAAATGCTAGTAAAAGAAATGGCTATGTGTGATGAATGCACGGTTTAAAACTATCCAGTGGCAAATGGTCATGTACTAATTACCAATAAAACAGCTGTTTGAATTATGTACATTTGCATATATCCCAGAAAAGCAATGCATAATGGGCAGTTTAAATCACCATGAAGGAATTTAGGGTGGTAAGTCTTTAAACAGCACCATAAGGTGTTGAGGTGTCTCACAAACAGTCCATAAAGACTGAAAGATTAAACACAAGACATGGTTTTTCCCCTGCTTGGGGCTTAATAACAAGGTATAGTTGTCCTAGCCCAACAAATGCAAGCCAACTGAAGACTTCTTAAAGGAATCTGGTCAGATTCGCTCCCTGAGAGTCATACAGGTTTCTTAAGGAGTGATTCAGGTCCCTCAGAACTACAATAATTGTTTTGGCAGCTTTTTAAATTTTTTTTGTTGGGGGATCTCATCATGGCATGCAGAAGCAAAGCCACAGACTAAATGTGCTATGTTTTCCCAGATCCCAGATCCCTAAGCTCTTGGAAAAGGTGGTCAACTCCCAGTTAAGACAGTACATTGAAGATGCAAACCTACTAAATCCAGCCCAATTTGGCTTCAGGCCTCGACACAGCACCATCACAGCACTTGCTAAGGTCACAAATGACTGGCTGAATGCTCTGGATGCCATGAACTTTGTTTGTGCCTTGTTCCTTGACATTAGCAAGGCTTTTGATACGGTGGACCACACTCTGCTTCTGACTGCCCTAAGGAATACTGGCATTAATAATCCATCCATTGATTGGTTCTCTAACTATCTCACTGACTGTCACCAGCAAGTCAAGGTAGGGGGCCATCTCTCCCCTTTAAAATTGCTTCCAAGAGGAGCACCTCAAGGGTCCATTCTTGGCCCACTCTTGTTTGCCATCTATATAAATGATCTAAATGCAGGAGTAAGCATAGCAAATATCCACTTTTTTGTTGACGATACTGTGCTGTATGTAGCTAGACCATCTTTGGAACAAGCATGTAGTGACCTTCAATCAGAGTTCAACAACTTACAGGCAAATCTCCTGTACTCTAAGCTCTTATTAAATGCCAAGACAACTAAGGCCATGATATTTGATATTCTGCCCTTCTGCAAACTGCCCCAATCTCTGCCCAATGGGAACTGCACCTAAACTTCATATTTTGCCTAGTGAACCTCTGGACTACGTTGAGACCTTTAAATATCTGGGAGTGTGGACTGACTCTAAACTCTCGTTCAAAGTCCATACTGAAGAAATCTCCAAGAAACTCAAGCAGCAACTCGGGATCTTCTATAGAATCAGGCATTTACTAACACTAGAGGGGAAAAAAAGGTTGGTGCAAATGACATTTCTGCCCATTATCGACTATGCATACCTTTTGCATGGGCACTGCTCATCTGCGGTACTCTCCAAACTAGACACCCTGTACCATCAGGAGATTAGGTTTATCACCGGTGTCCCCTATCCCACACACCACTGTTACCTATTTAAGAGTATGGGATGGTGCTCACTTAGCCTCAGGAGGCACTTGAATGCTGTGCTCTGGACTTCTAGGGCCATTTCTAAGAAGCTTCCCGAATACATGAGGGACTGCTTACCTTTCCGCAACCCAGGCGCCCACCTGCTAAGAAGTTTCTCCTTCATCTCCCTCTCCATTCCCAAAGTCAGGATACGCTTCAGTAGAGCGGCAATAAGTCATGCCCTCCCTGTATTCTGGAACAATGCACAAAAATGCTGGTACTAACTTCTCTGGTGCCTCTATCCTCCTTCAAAAAGTTGCTTTTGCAGTCCTTCCAGGAGACCTGTAACTGTCCTTAACCTCTCTTCTCTAGCTTTCCAACTTGTTTGTCTAACCTCCTGTTCAGTGTACTTTCCTCCTCCAAATATGTGTCCCATCTCTCCCCCATCCTCCCCCCGTTGCCTATTCCCGTTGGCCTTAATGGTTCGTACCATGCAAGTGCTCCATTATTGCTCAGACAATAAGCTGTATAGTTGCCGACCACTTCTGGATGTATACCTCCTATGAATTAACAGAATTTGTATATAACTGTATTCTTTCCTTTGTCCTCCAAAGTATTTGTATCTGAATTACTGTTTACTGCTTAATGTTTGCAAAATACTGTTTTATTTTATTCATTTTGTGTTAACCAAAGTGTTTTGTTCTTCTCTTACTTACTTCATATATTTTATCTGTTCATGTATTCTTTTTTGGCAGTTGTGTACCTTTGCTTATGTGTAACTACCCCAGGTCCATCTTGTAAATGAGTTCCACTCAATGGTGTTCCGCCCGGTTAAATAAAGATGTTGACTGATTGATTGATTGATTGATTACAGAAAGAGCTGTGAGCAGCAGGGATTGAAGAACAGCCTGTTTTGGCTTGTAACTTTCCCGGTGGCAGTAGCTGGGGTATTCTAACCCCAAACACCGAATACCACCAATCAAACACCAGTCGAAGCGAGGGCCCACAGAACACGTTGAAGTTCTTAGTAGCGATAAAGCTACTGTAGTTAATACTGTGTTCCCTCTTCCTGGCATGATATCACATGCAGTATTCTGGAGCTGCAGTTCCCTATTCAGTTGCCAGTAGGCTGCTAAGGCAGTAGAAAAATAAAATGTTTTACATGGCACAATATGGGCTTGATGGGGGAGCCCAACATTAGATAAGTGATATTTTATATATGGTAACTATATCTCGTACCTTAGGAGCCTCCCAATCAAAGCTAAGAAAAACCTTTTAAGCAGTCCCATTTTGAAACCCTACAAAATTATCTTATTCTGCATTTTTATATTATTTCTCAAGAACTGACAATTAAGAACATGTAGTCGAAGTGCAGTCTTAAGTATGTCAGTATTGCCCATACACACACTGTGCAATGTCTGTTCTGGTTCTGTAGCTATTATACTTGGCTGTTCCAGCCAGTCCGTTCTGTATCAGCCTTGTCAAAAAAAAAAACAAAAATCAGAATTCTGAAGTTGCAAGAGAACAATAAGTACAAAATCAGGCACGCATCCCTCTGCAGAGTGGACTTAGGCATGTTATTTAGAAGACAGATACTGCCCGAATGGGGATGTCATGGTAACATGATATAAGGATATCTTGATAATCCCTACTGACAATAATTTATCTTTGTAAAAAAAGAAAACAAAAAAAAAACGATATTGTAATTACTGTTAAGCATAACACATACTGCGACATACAATGCTAAACCACCTTGAATGATATACTATGATAAACCATCTTGAATGATACATCATGCTAAACCACCTTGAATGATATACCATGATAAACAACCTTGCTTTCCTATCTCTGCTGTTCTGGCAGTGTGTCCTTCTTCAGATGCTACCACATTCCAGATTCCCCACCTTTTACCAATTAGATTTTTACTAGTTTTCCTAAAGTTTGAAATGCTGCAAATGGTGATAATCAATATATTATGATTTTGTATGCAAAAATTGATACTTAAAAATTTGATATCGTGACATCCCTACACCCAAAATAGTATGCTTTATTTGGGAAAAACATGTAAAAGATTTGCGCAAAACAGCTCTGCAATTCAGTACAGTGAGCAGTTACAGACAAGCACAATTTTTTTTTTGCACCAATATGTTCACCAAAATATATTTTTGTGCAGCATATAGTGGATGTGACCCATTTTAAACTGTTTTTAATAGTGCCAAACGGTTCTAAAAATCACCATTTAAAAATAAAAATCTTTTTTTGGCTCCAATGGCAAGTGGCAGGGCAAGCCCTGATCGACCCAGACCAACTTGTACCATAATGCCAGATAATGTGGCTTAGTGGTTAGAGCAGTAAATGTGAAACAGGAGATCAAAGGATTGAATTCCACTACCCACTTGTAAAACTGGACTGAAGTAAGACCCCAATGGAAATTAGATGTTGCCCCTCAGTTGTGCTATCCTACTTAAATAAACTGATTAGATGGCAAAAACTGGTCTGTAGAAGCTATCCGATTAAAGTAAATGTGTGATGTGCTGAAACCACACTTTGGCCTTCACAGCCCACTACCCTGGGGCAGTGAAAGCCCTGCTGTGTATAAATATTTTTTTTTACTCACTGATCAAAGTTTGGGAAGGGACTGTAATTTGTCCAAACCACGAGCTAGCTGATCTCTGCCGACTTCCTAGACTGCCGTCTGCCCCTGCGCTCCCCCGTTTTGTGACGCGGTATCAGGAGAGCACGTACGCACCCTCATGCAAGTTCTATGGGCTTATTTTCAGAACTTTTTAATACTTGTAACTACTCTTTGATAAAAGAAGACACCGCCCACTAATAGGGGCCTTATTAGTTGAGCAGCAGGATCGACAAATTTTAAATTTACGTGGTAGTCCAGGACAACTGGCCTATCCAAAAATGGCAGTCCCACTGTCGTGAGTGGTAGTCCAATAGTCAGAAGACAGTATTTTAAGGAAAACTTATAAAAAAGTATGTAGCAACAAAGTAATTGTTGTCTTCTGTATTATTAATAGTAGTATGTGATAGAAAATAGTATAAATGAAGATTTTTTTAAAAATATTCTGTTAATACAGTTTAAGTTTGGTGATTTGAGGAATAGCTGCCATACTCTGAATGTCCTGCCCAGTTCCACAAATGCCAGAATGAAGCAGAGAATAATTAGCACATCATAATTAGAAGAACTCAGATTCAGAACTGTCAACAACATCAAGTGATGATGGAGAAGCAGCAGTGCTAGCATGAGACACAGAAGCATCAGTTTCAGTAGTACCAGTAGTAGCATGCCCATAAACATGTCGAGTGCCTGGACCAGACAGCAGCCAGTGGTTTATTACTTGATCTGGATCGAAGTCACATAGATCTGGACCCTCTACTGCTATCTGAAGAAGTGACTGTAGTGTGTCATCTGCCAGACGTGTTCTTATTTTTCGTCTTTATCAGGTTTTGAATGGAGAACACTCGTTCGCACTTTGCAGTTGACAAACTCATTGCCAGTAGTATTTCCACTAACTCTAGAATGTGAGCAATCTGGGGCATTTTTTCTTTCAGCAATCTTGTATACACCTGTAGATAGGGTTTGTGAACTGCAGATTTCAGCATGGCCTTAAATGCAGCATATTCTGATCTAATATTTTCCTGCTGCTCATCATTGAAAAAATTAAAGTATGCTGCCAAACTGGCCACTTCACTGGTCCCGAAGTCCGCAAGTTGTTCTCTTGATAGATCAAACTGTTTAAAATCCAGACATTTAAACTATTTCAGAGGCACCTCTGTGAAATTTTGAAATCTTACATCAATATAATCTATTGCTGCATCAACTAAAGTCTGCAGTTGTGCATCAGTCCCAAAATTTATTTCAGGACAGTTGCCTTTGAATGTGAAGGGCACGGTCTTCTCAACTCCCTTCTGTGAAATGACATAGTCCATGCATCTGTTTTGAGGTTTGTAATGAGCTAGGAAAGCTGTCATGTATTTCCCTGGCTTTGATTTCAGTTCCATCAGCTGGAGAAAGCAGGTCTCGATGAGATTTGGTACTTCAAGAATTATTAAGTCATCTCTTTGAAACTGCAGTGAAAGATTTCTAAGTATGGGCAAAAAATCTTGGAGGATATAAAGAGATTTGACAAAGTGAACAGACTGTACCTCTCTTAACAGCACCTTTGCTTTGAACCATCAGCAGAAGATGCACTTTGTTGCAAGTGCTGAGCAACTGTAGGTAGATTCACCTGAACTGCATGAACTGACCGTGATCTGCTGGCAAGCCATCTCACCTGTTTAATTGCACTGAAGTGTGCCAGATCACTATTACTTGTGCAATTTCTTGTAGCTCTCTCATCTTTTTTGGACTATAGTGGTAGAATTTAAATATACCCTTTAGAGTATTTTCAAGCTTTGATATGAAGGGGTTTGTTTCATTACATCAAGAACTGCCAATTCCAGCTTATGGGCAACACAGTGCATGGCAATGATGCGAGGACAGTGCTCCCGTAACTTTGTGATGGTTCCACTCCTTTCACCCATCATTACACTTGTACCATCAAAACTGGCAGAAATCAAAACAGGCCCCAGACTGCTCACATTTGATAAGTCAGTGAGAGGAAGACACAGTGAATCTAATGCAGTTCTTACTGCATTAAAAACACCTTCAGCATGTGCGAATTCCAAAGGCACAGCCTGGATCAGATATGTACATACATCTTTTGTGTTAGGATCTACAAAACACAGAAAGACATTTTCCCATTCAACTAGAGCCGTATCCGTGATGCCATTAGCAAGAATTGTCACATATTTTGTGTTTTTAAGAGTCTGTATCTGGGTTTTGGACAGAACAGCAGATATAGCTCTGCAAAAATCCCTGGCTCGCTTATCATTTGTGTAGTTGGTACCAAGCTTAATACCATTTTTCTCTTGCAATTCACATAGCCAATCCATGTCGGAAAAAGGACGCAGATTTTTTGCAATGGAGTACGCTGTGTTGAACAGACATCTCACTTTCTCCTTTGTGGCATCTTCCAACACTGCAAAGGCTTGATAAAGTGGTGACTCAGTAATATCACACTGAACTGCACGCTGGCCCCTTTCCAGAATATGTTGGTTCTGGCACAGCACATGCGGATTAGATTTTTCATGTGCACATAGTGACTCAATTCTAAAATTGTTAGAGCCTGTGGCAAACACATTCTTTTTTTGAAAAGGCTGGTATTGCAAAAGAGGGATATTTTTCGCAAACTGTGCAATACATCAGTCCCTTTTTTTCATCGTATCGCAGCCATTTATAATTGTTCAACCAGTGAGTTTGAAACATTCTGGCCCTTTTTTCCTGATCATATTTTTTGTCTTTAGAGATTATGTCTCCTTGTTGTTGCTGATCCAGCAAAGTTCGTTTCTTACTAGGACAGGAAGAGGAAACAGATGCTTCAGCGTCATGGTTTAATTCAACTGACTGATGAACATCAGCATCAGCTGCTGTTATATCCATTACCACAGCAGTGTCTCTTTTATCTTGAGAAGACTGTATTTGTGTTTGGCTACTAGGCCCAGTGGCTGCTGCTGCTGCTGCTCACATAGAAAAAAAGAGTCTTTTGTTTTTTATCCTTTTGCATAGCCATATTTTTGTTTGTTGTGTTTATTAACTTTTTAACTTGCTTACTCTGCAGCAATAAAATATATTCTACAATATCTGTGTGTGAGAGTCCGTTCTTGACTGGGTGGAAGGGGGTTGGGGGTAGTTAAGTGTACTAGATATGCTTGGGTGCCTGGGTAAAAACAGAAATTGGAAACACTATAGCGTAGTCACACACTACTTCAGTACATTCACTGCTATACTTTCTTATATTTTATATTTTTCTGTGTACTGGTTCAATGTAAATAAACCACAACACAACACCCCACCACCACACTTGTTCCCTTTTCAGTTTCAATTTATGCCTCTCTGTCCCCCCTCCGGTGCCCCTCTCAATCCCCTCCCCTCCTCTCCCTCAGCTAAACACTGAAACTGTGTCTCACACAGATATAGTGCTGCAGCTAAATTAGAGTTTCTTTCTTTTTAGTATCTCAAACAACTGCAACTGCAACTGCAACACTTTTTTCTTTTTATTTGAATATGTTTTTCTTTTTGTATACCCACACAATCTCCTTTCTCCCCAAAAGCTGCCCAAGGCTCCTCTTATCTTTTCTTTGTTAAACTCTTCCTTTATTAGCTGTTTTTTATTATGTTTTTTTAATAATGTTTTCCTTAGGTAGTTATTCAGACTTGCTACTTATGGGCAACAACACAAAGAACCCTCGTGTACCATAACCCCTTTCCTTTCTTTCTTACTTTTTTAACATTCCACACAGTCCCACTCCCTTCCCCCCAGCTGGCATAAATGAGAGATCAAATGAGGTACCCTTCTTCAGCTTTATTACTCTGATTTAGGCTGGGTTTTTTAATGCTTATGGCTTTTCTTTCCTCCTCCTGATTTGTCTTTAGGGAGCACAACTCAATTGCCTTGCTTCTTAAAATTTAGTGCTTCACTTCTTCCAGACTGCCACACACTGACAGACACACTCCCCTTTTAATAATCAGTATTTGTCACTGTCAAAATGAATTATACTTTCAGCAGTAGCAACTGGCAGGGAGATTGTTTCTTCCCCTTCCCCAACCGCTTGGTCACACACACCACCAACACTCCCTATGCCTGTATGCCTTTGCCTTTGTATTTATTTTTAACAGGGAGCTAAACAGAGAGGCACTGGGCAAAGTGGGCAGCCAGCAGCAACTTCTGTCAGCACAGTAAACACAGCGACTGTGCTCACGATTCTCGGCACCTCTATTCCTCTCTCAACACACACACCATGTTGCTGCTGCAGCTGCTCCTCGCTAACTGTCACCTGGCCTGCTCTCACATCTGATCACACACTACAGTGAAAGTCCTACTGATACTGAAGATTCCCTCCCCTCCCAGCTCGCAGCTCATTGAAATCAAAACTTTCCACAGTAGCAGCATGCATGTCCTTTCTCTTGCTCAGCTATAGAGAAAGTGAGCAAGCGTTGCTGCGATCGTCCCCCACATCCCGCCAAGTCACCACTGCCACCAATGGATGTGCCTTACCATAGGGTGTTGCATACGATGATTCGCTGCTTTGCATGCCAGTCCTGATTGGCTCCTCCTGATAGCTGATGAGTCGCTGCTTGCTCCCGCTATGCTCGCGCCTTTGTCAGCATCACATGAGTGACACTTCTGTGGGTCAGATGATCATGGGAAGTAGTCGGACTCAGATGCAAAGAGGCACCCTGCTGGAAAAGGCTGGTACAGCAGGTAATTTTTGTTTAAAGGCATACTTGCCCGCGGACAAGCAGTGCTTGTCAAAATACTTGTCCTTGAATGAAAACTTGTAGCCCGGGACGCCGGGCTATAGGATTTGTCGACCCCTGTTGAGCAGTCTTTTTATCAAAAGGTAGTTTAAAGTTTTAAAAAAAAGTTCTGAAAATAAGCCCAACAGACTTGCATGGGGCACGTCCCCGCACTCTCCCTGGTATCACGTCACAAAACGGAGGCACGCGGGGACGGAGCAGGCAGTCTAGGAAGTGGGAAGGGATTGGCTGGCTCGTGGTTTGGAAAAATTATGATCCCTTCCCAAACTGTAAACAGTGAGTAAAAAATATTTATTTTTACACAGTGGGGCTATCGCCGCCCCAGGGTAGCGGGCTATGAAGCCCAATGGGTGACATCACACATTTCCTTCAAGTAAGCAATCCAAACAAATAATTGCAAAGCAAAATGCTCAATTCATGCAGCACCAATTCTACGTAATATATCTTTATTTACTTAAAAATCGGTAACTAAGAAAGGCATACTGAGCCAGAGCTCATTTCCTGTTGAGATCCTGGGGAAGGGGAACAAGGGGGTACAAAGTAAAAACAGACATGCAAAAAGGTACAGTTATTGCCAAGGTAGAAAAGACATGCTTTCAACAACATGTTCTGTAGAACAAATTTGGCTGCACTGATTACACTTCTGACTTGGCATGGTGACTGAAAGATGAAGAAATGTTATACACACCAGTGGTGTTGCTCGTGAAGTCTCAACACGAGGATAAGGTGCTGTTGAATACATATAGTTGAAAAGTCGGTCAATTTTCCTCAAAGGAACTCCACCACCACGATCACTTATCTAGAATGTATTCAAATAAGATACAAAAAAACCAAAACTGTCAGCAGTTTAGTAATAAAGATCTCTGCAGTATGTACAAAAGCCCAGGAATCAAGAGGTACTAACTAGTTTCCAAAAATTATATGAAAAATAGTAAGATTTTCTACAAATGAAAAACTAGCCTCATCTCTAATTTGCTCACCAAATTCAATTTTACACCTTACGTACAAGGTTAAAGATTTCCAAGACAATTTCCATCATCGGTAGCTGAAATTTACTGTCACCGTTTTAATGTTCACCGAACTGCCGTCGCCCAAACTGCAGTCGTCGTAATTCCCTTGCCCTTTTGACATGGAACCTCTTCCGTCTCGCCACATAATGTGGTCTGGTATTGAAGAACACTAGAACTTTGGAGATTGGGGGCTGCTCCATTAATTGACCCAACAGGTGAGAGGGTACACAGGTTATGTCCAATAACTGCGGTTCATTCTCTGACCCTTCGTTACCTATGTACATTACAGACCCTCCCCCACACACAAAAAAAAAGAACAACAATCCATGCAGTGGCAGGGTGGATATCAGAGTATGGCTCTTTGGAGCGATTTCTCTGAGAGATCAGTAATTAAATGGAAAGTGACTGCCCATATGTCCTTCAAGAATATCTCCTTGGGGTTGCCCAAAGGCTCAGCAGAAGTAGGTTGCGCTTCTGAGCTGAAGACCCAGGTTCAGGAGTGCAGCAGGGGAGCTTGAATCACTGCAGGACCACTGTTAAGCACAGCCCAAGCCAGCCCAGGGAGAGAAACATCCAGTTTTCCGCTTAACGGGTGCCCCTCAATGTGGGCAAACGAGCCTGCTCCCTTGCGAGGGGTGGTATCAACCTGTAGGTTGCTGCTACCTCCAAGGCCATCAGAGGCATAAACCCAGCACTAGGGGAGGTGAGAGGGGTTTGCGGGGAAGGGAAAACACAGTAAAGAATGTATCTAGAGCCCCCACTGGCTTCATGGTGTGGAGAGTGGCTGACAGGGGGCCCAAGTAAGACAGAACTGACACCTCAGCCCTCCACGCCAGTGCCCCAGCTACAAGTTTACTGTAGCACAGATTTTGTTAGACAATATTGTTTGTGGCCCTGAGGAGGGCTAAATCTGCAACCCACTGTTTTACAGTTGTGTTTTTTATCTTCTGTATCATTCAGCCAGAACTACATTTTTGCAGTTCTTTCCCCTTTTTCTTTATTACTGAGGGAAGTGACATAAAAACAAGCCACTGTCCCTTGGACTTTATTAGCTTTGGCGGCTTGTCTACATATGACATCATAATGCCCTGTTTATGACATCATAATTATCTCCACAGCAACAGACTGCAATGTCATTAACAAAATTGTGACTGCACAAGTAGACAAGAACACAGAGCAAACAGGGCAGATAAACTGCTTCCATGAAAATGTCCTTAGTAATAACCAATTAAGGGTGACAATTACAAAAAAAGGGTGAAATATATGCTAAACTGTGTCTGGATATTATGTTTTTCGGAACTGTGCCAAAAAAATCTGGTGCTCTTTAATGCCCTCTTACAGTGCAAACAAACATTTGGCATTGATAAATGCTTGTTAACATTTTCCCACCAAATTTTCAATATGGCCTTTTTTGGAATCCACCTCATGAATAAGGTAAGTGAAATTTTTCAAATCTCTCCTGAAAAGGTGATTTCGCAGTTGCTCCATGAAATCACCTTTCCGTGCAGTTTTGAAAAAATTTCATCTACCAGGTTTGTGAACTAAAGTCATAAAAAGACTATGTTGAAAATTTGGGGTCAAAATCTTAAACACCAGAGTTATGAAGGTACACTGAAAATTATCAACGTTCACTTATAACTTTGGTAATTTTCAATATTTTGACCCCAGATTTTCATTTTATGACCCCACCTTATCAAGGAGGTAGGTGAAAATTTTCAAATCCAGCCCAAATGGCAATTCACAGTCACTCTGCAAAATCACCTTTTGGGACAGATTTGAAAACTTTCACCCATCAGGTTCATGTAGTGGGGGTCATAAAAGGACTACATTGACAATTTCGGGTCAAAATCTTAACACCAAAGTTATGAAGGTACGTTGAAAATTTTCAATGTTCACTCATAACTTTAGTAATTTTCAATATGCATTGTTCAATTATGCAATATACATAGATACATACATACATACATCTATGTATCTATGTAATTTTCAATATGCATTATTCAATTATGCAATATACATGCATTTCTTGTGTGTCCCAAATACCGTCTCTTTAAGCAAGCAAATATTCGGCATTAACAAATGCTTGTTTATAATTATGAGACTAGGAGACAGAGTTAAAATTTGTAAGCTGTTCGGTCTTCCTGCTAGACTGGTATCTGAGGTAAGTTAGGTACTTTTATCCTTTTAGAACAGTCCCTTCCTCAGCATTATGTGTTCATTTTTTACTTGTTTAGGTGGATTTGTGTGATACCTGGGGATTGTCTTTGTTTTCTAGACTACTTAGGGACTGTGATGTAGAACAGACTTTTTTCAAATCAACTGATTTGTTAACCCAGTGTGTACACTGAGCAAAGTTGCCATTTTTCAGGAATGATCTGAACAAGGTGGTATAGGATAAGTAAATATACAAAATACAGCAGTGCAGTTTGATTTTATACCATAACAAACACTATGGAAAGTACGCTCCGGGAGTTTGGTGGCGCTTGAACAGAGCTTGCCAACTCACACGAACAAAAAAATGAACAAGGCTCAGCACACCAAATTTCATTTACAAAGCTAGTGCAAATTTATTTCGTCAGGGTGCCTCACGAGACCAAGCCCTGCACTTCAACCCTCAAGTGGGTCTTCCTTAGGGGCTTTGTAAATGAAATTTGGTGTGCTGAGCCTCATTCATTTGTTTTTATTTTATACCATATCAGCTGTTATGATTACCATCTCCAATCTATTTTTGCACTATATTGTTGATTCTGATGCATTCACGCATCCACATTACACGTTTCCTCTGCAAGCAAAATCCCACCACTAAAGAACGATGGAAAAACTGTAAAGCAAAATTTGCCACAATTGACTGCTATGAAAAATCTGACACATACCTATCAGTTTTCCAATGCAACTGATCTTTTTGATGCAGATGTTTGCCACAGTCACAAGCCCTTGCTTTGTTGATGCAATCACTATTCTGCCACAATAAATTTTGATGCAAAAATTAATGCAAATGCAATGCATAAAACTATGCAATATTTTACAAAATCGCTATGGCACTAGCCAGACCCTTTGTTCCAATTCAAAGTATGTTACTGCTCACAACTTGTACAGTGATATAAAAAGCAATTTGTAAGTCTAAATAATAATTATTCATGAAGCCAATATCTGCTCTGATTGGCTGCTGCAAGGGATGTTATTACTTGCTTAGAAATATACAGTACCAGATCAAAGCAGCATGGCATGCTCCTCTCTAAACTTTAGTCTTCTTTAATATTTTATTGAGTTTTAACATAATAAGCATACAGTACATATATGCATATTTTAAAGAAATACAAAATCACACATACCCCCAAAATGCAAAGCATCATGGGATGTATATGCAAATCACCATGATATTTTAGGCTGGTTCAGCTTTAAGCAGGAATGCAAGTGCGAAAGCACCTTTCACCCAATCCACAAAGGGTGCAAGCAGAAGACACAGACACCTGTTTTGTCCTACCCAGGACTCATCATGTGCCTCATCTTTATCACACCTCAGGGAAAATGAAACTACCCTAAGTTGGTCTTACGGGTTTGGGTCATGGTGAGCCCCCAAATAAACCAAAACAGAAGCTAAAAGACAAAGAACCTCAGTGTGAAAGCACTGAGGCAAGGGTTATTTTAGTCCACTACATTGTAGAGACGACATGATGCATCCTTCACAAACTAAAAATTCTTATTATAACGTAGATTACTGCCAACTGTATAATTTATTCATGCCTAATTTATAATTACAAAAAGAAAATGATATCACCTCCATATAAGTCAAAATCGGCTCTGCCCTATCCAATAAGCTCCCAGTTCTCTCAGGGGTCCCCCAGGGGTCCATCTTTGGTCCTCTTCTTTTCAGCCTTTACCTTAACTCCCTCCCCACGACCTGCTCAGGCAATCTTCTGCTTTATGCGGATGATGCCGTCATTTATGCTTCCAACCCTGACCCTCTGCAACTCCACCATATCCTCCAGTCCTCTTTTAGTGAAGCCGAATAGTGGTTCACTGCACAACTCCTTGTTTTGAACTACGAAAAGACCAAGTTCAGGATTTTCGCCCACCCCCAGAACACTAGGAAGAAACTCTGCCCCCAGGTCCTAACTGCTGACCTTACCCCACTCGAGCAAGTGGAATCCTTCAAATACCTAGGAATCACCCTTGACCCAGCTCTCAATTTCCACACATACATCACCTGTCCACTGCCCTTAATGTCCGCTTTGGCCTGCTCTACCGGCTTAAACACTGCCTTACCCAAGATGCCCACAAACTGGCAGTCTCGTCTTCTATCCTCTCCCTCCTCGATCACGGTATTCTCATATACAGCGCTGCCACCACCTCGGCCCTCAGTAGGCTCCGTCTCTCCCTCAACAAAACCTGCCGCCTCGTACTGGATTGCGATCGCCTCATCCATATCTGCTCACTTTATAACTCCACTAACTGGCTTAACTTGGACAATAGGATCCAGTTCCATACCTGTCTTTTGGCCAAAAAAATTACCCTAGGGCTCCCCCCTTCCCCGGTCTCATCTCCTTAATCTCTCAGGCTACAGCCCCTAAAGTAACTCGTAGCTCCGGCAAGAAGCTGTTTACAGTTCCCCAATGTCATACCTCCCTATTCCAAAGGTCCTTCAGCTTCAAGGCCCCCTCATGGATGAATGGCCTACCCAGCTTCATCACAAACGAAAACTCTATCTGCCTCTTCAAATCACACCTAAAGACACATCTCCAATCCTCTAACTACTGCGACTGCTACTGAACCTGTTTCTTGATCCTCCCCCTCAATGACAACGGCCTCTGGCTAGCTCCCCCCGTCTTACTTTATACTTATCTGTATCACCCAAAGTTTCTCTGGTCCTGATTGTGAGCCTTATTGCTATACTTTTTTCCATGTACCTAGCTTATTTTTATACTTTTACCATGTATTTAGCTGTTACAGTTTCCTGCATTGTATGTCTACCTTGATACTGTACTGTCAATTTTTGTGACGTGGAACCTTTGTAAATGAGTCTGACTCAA
Source organism: Neoceratodus forsteri (assembly GCA_016271365.2). Taxonomy (NCBI): domain Eukaryota; kingdom Metazoa; phylum Chordata; order Ceratodontiformes; family Ceratodontidae; genus Neoceratodus; species Neoceratodus forsteri. The sequence continues at coordinate 746,134,518 of CM028132.1, forward strand.
AGGTACTATCCGAATCCTGAATAAATCCTGAATAAATAAATAAATAAATAAGGAGAACAACATATCCAAAAGCTGAAGTTTGTTTTGTCCCTTAGGCCTTTTAAATAATTAAGTTGAATGAATAACGGATGATTAACAAAAAGAAAATTTAAATATTTAAATCCAAAATCTCTTACTTTATATGAAAAATAATTTAAATATGTCAACCTCCTAACCTATTATTTTATATGAAATCTTCACTGATGAAATCCATGGCTCAATATAAGACAGATAATTAATTTGTATTCATCACATCACACCTAGGTTTAAATTATGCTGATGATCTTCAATTTGCTGGGCAACTACTGACATTTCTTTGTCTGAAGATGTTGATGACTCCCCCTTCCCTGAGGCATCTCTTCCATAGCATGATCACAAAAAGGTGGTAATCTTGTCTATTTTAAAAAACAAGTAAATTTTTCCTTGTTGTACAATTTTTTTTTTTTTTGTACTTTATTTCTTCCTCCGGGGTCCCCAGGTCGGCTTCCATCCTAGCCACCCGTCCAGCCCCATACTCCAATATCAGGCTGCATCCCCTCTTCCCCCACGGCTTACCCCCCCAAGGGGTGGCAAGGAGCTCCCCCAAGCTACTACTCACCTCGAATAGGATCCAGTTCAGGGAGTGCCATTCAGGGTCAGAGCCTGCGGCGGGTGGCTTCTCATACAACTGACCTGGGACAATTTTTTCCTCATTTCTTCTTCCCCAAGAGTAGGGTATGCAATGACGTCCAGGGAGGGAGTGTGCATGTATGCATCCGCACGTGTTCCTCCCGGCACCTGCCCCACTCAGATCCTGCTTGCTGTGTTGGTGCTCTGACCCCCAGCCGTCACCAGGGGTCAGGAATGCACTGACCACTGGGAACCCCCCCTCCCCGGACAGGGAGAGCAGTCCCTCGGACGCTCAATCCCTCTCCAACCCTGCCGACCCATGGTGTCCCGCGCTCGTTCCCAAACACGGGCCACCAGCATAGGGCAAGGTAAGGCGACCAGCGCCTCAGCCCTCAGCGCCACCGGGCCAGCTCTTGTACAATTTTAACTTCAGCAGTTGAAATGAGGCTCTATGTTCAAGGACTTCTTGATGGAACACAACGTAATGCCTCCATTTTTGTTGCATCTGATACAAAAAGTCTAGATATATATTCTGCAGGGCATCTTTTAAGCAGACTAAGCATACCACCAGGCCCTTGTCAAACTCAAATGTAAACGAAAGTAGTATTGTGGATTTCTGCCAAGTGTCGGTAGGAATGATAGTAGATGGAGCTGGTATACTAACATTCACCGATGCTGAGACTTTTTTCACCACTGTAGACTTTTGTAAAAAATTGTGGATTTTCTAGAGGGAGGTCAAATACATACATTAAGATGCATTTTGCTACTTCCCAAACTGATTAAAATTATGTGCCCAAAGTATTAGGGAGACCCACCATTCGTAAATTTTTGTAAATCATTTTGTTCTCAAGGTTCTCCATCTTGTGGTGTACATTATAGTTTTCTTCAGCAATGGATGAAGCATTAGCTACCATCACTTGTAGTCTAGTGTCTCTTTTTAATTTTTAAATAAATTCAATGTTACAAAAACATAGACAATCACAGTAGAAAAAGACTGATGGGCCATCCAATCTGCCCATGATTCCTCTCTAACCCCAGGAACTATTGTACATACAGGGTTCTAGCCCTCCCTGTCCACCCCCTCCCATTCCCCTCCCTTTCACTCTCACCCTGAGTAACCACTATACGCTTTGACCCATCCCAATCATGCTTAAAACCATTAATGGTTTTGGCACCCACCCCTCAGCTGGTAGACTGTCCTTTGTCCATAAAACTACAAATAAGGACTCTCTGCTCCTCAGACAGTTTATTATTAGAAGTTCCCAGGAACAGGACTACTGTGGGGGAAGGTCCTTTGCCACTATCACCCCTCCACCTGCCCCCAGGAATGTTCCTCCCTAGGGGGCATCAAGAAAGGGCTAAAGACCATGCAACTGGAATGTACCCAATGCACCTGTCTGTTCTGAGCCTGTTTGTCCCCATGTCCATGTCTGCACTTAATATTTGATCATCACTCTAGTGCTAGTCTGTTCTAGGATGATTGGCACTTAGTACTACTGATTTATATAATACCCTCTGAACGTAACCTTGAATGTGTGCACCAAGTATCATCGATGTAAATAACACAGTTAATTCCATCTTTGTTTAAATATATAGTCTGTCATATTATTCAATGTAATTAAACCCGGGTCGCAACTGAAAAAGGGATACTAGTCTTAGTGGGCCTACCCAGTCAACAAAATTCAATGAAATAAAGAAATAAAGAAGTAAAACCTTTTTAAATGACCTGGCTGCAACTGCTTGGTCCGCCATATACTCATCCCCTAATACTGATGTAGCACGCCAAATTCACTCTAGTCTGGGACAAACACACCCTTAAAAAATCCAAGGTAAAAGGTTCTCACCACTCCTGGATTACACCAAACATTATCGATCACTAGTGTAAATCCCACGACCAGGCATGGGCCTGCTTTAAATTCAAACTGAATGTTTGTGTTCAGATGTTGATATACTTATCACTGCTCACCAGCAGGGGTGCATTTGAATAAAAGGGTTATGGTCATTCTTCCCCAACACTAATATGCCCCCTTCCCCCCACCCCATCTTTTCCTTTTACCTTCCATCCCCCCACTTCCGCCCTCCTCCCCCCACTAACATTCTCACTTCACTGGTATCCCAGCTTTTTCTCTATCTTTTTCCTGGCTAATTGGTTGAGTGATATTTTTCTTTTTGTTCTTCTATACTTTATCTCTCTCGGTTGGTGATAGAGTGATGTACTGTGATGTATAAAGGAAGCAAAATATATGTAACAGCTTAAAAAGAATGAGATTGAGGAAGTGCGTTGTATTGCTTGTTTTTTAGTATGTATGTCAATACCTTTTGTTTTAATATTTATTTATTTAAAATTTGATAACCGGGAAAAGCACCATGAGTAGATGTTCATTTCCAGGTGCGACCCGGGGACAGGGGTACAAAACAACAGAGGATAACAGACTGCAAGATAAATAGTAAATACAGTGTACAGTATATAAAACCAGTTCATGCAAATGACAAATACATAAAATGGGCAGAAAGAATTTACATCAATATATATGTTACATATATATATATATATATATATATAAAAGATTATATATACATATATATATATATATATAAAGATTATATATATATATATATATACATGTACACACACACGTATACATTATTAGGCAGCATAAATAATACAGCAGCTAAACCGTAGAATAACAACTATGCGGGGCAAATCATAAAGGGGACTAGCTGACGCAGCGATGGAGAAGAGCCTGCTGACACGAGAAGGAGTAAGGGAGGTGCAAGATGTGGAAGGGATAGGTCTGAGTAGGCACTTAAGGGCAGGAAAGGAGGGGGTAAGGCGGGTTTGGAGGGAATGCTGTTCCAGAGGGAAGGAAGCCTATGGGAGGAGGACAATTTGCCTGCCGAGCAGCAGACGCGTGGGAGGGCAAAGGAATGGGCACTGATTGTCCGCAAGTTATACGGGGAGGGCGTGACAGGTTTGAGGAGAGAAGTAAGGTATGTGGGTAGTGTCCCAAACCAATATTTAGATATGAAGGTGGCGTAGTGGGAAAAGCATCTCTGGGAGACGGACTGGAGGCATGGGGAGAAGCAGAGGTCACAATGGTGAGTCAAGCGGGAAGAATTTGAGGCAAACCTACAGGAAGCATGGTAGAGCACATCAAGCTTGGAGAGGGAGGTTGCAGGGGCTTAAATACAATAGGTTTTAAATATGGACACTATCATTGGTGCAGCAGGCACTTTAAATGTTTATTCATTTATATAAGCTCAAAATGCTAACAGTTTCTCTGTGCTTATTGTGACTGGTGAATATGAATCACTGCCACATGAATAATCATGAGTCTGTACTTTTAAACTACACAGATTCTTACCTTGACACTGTCCTGATGAAACCGTCTGGTGCGATGCAGGTTTTTTTTTTATCCTATAGAGTGTGAACTAGAACATGATGCAAGGAAACTCACTAAAGCAATTCCACTAAAAGGTTTCCTGCACACCCTAACTACAGAAATGGAACGCCACTCTAAAAAAGCTTTTTTTAGCATTTATTTAAACACCAACATCAAAGGAGTGCCTGGTATTTTGGAGGAGACCTTGTTTAAATAAATAGTTTGCCAACTGATCCAGCATGGTGTGTGCGTTCTTTGTTATTTTCTGCTGTATGCAGTTTGATTTTCGATAGAGGGTATCACTCTTAGCTGTGTTTGGTGCATGGCATCGTTCTACAGTTTGTCTATGGGCCCACATCAAACTCTCCCACTCCCAGTCTGACCTACTGTCCTACATGACATTTAGGAACTCTTGTACGAAGGCAGTGCGTGCCACCAAGATCCACAATTTCAAATCAAACCTCCAGAATAATTTTAATTCCATAGCTAAATTCTGGAAGGTTATTCACTCCCTTTGCGATCCTCAACCCAATCCACTCCCCCCGTTCTCCTTGTGGATGGTTTACTGGTCTCCGACCCTCCCTCTTTTGCTGCTCATTTATTGAGGTCTTCACTACTTGTGCCCTCCCCTCTTCCACTCCCCCGGTACATCTCCCCTCTCCTTGTCCCACTTCTGTTCCACTCAACTAAAGGCTTTCACTTTCCTTGCATCACTCCTAAGGAAACCTTGCTTGCCCTTTCTTTGCTCAAACCCTCTAAGAACAGCCCAGATGGCCTGGACACAACACTCCTCTGTATCTCTGCTCCTTGCATTGCCTCTCCTCACACTCGCCTACTGAACCTCTCTTCCTCCACTCTGTGCTGTCCATCTGTCCTCCTCTGCCGAGGTCCTACCACTGCACAAAGGGGCAATCCCATCTCACCTGGTGATTTCCGGCCTATCTCCCTCCTCTCCTCCCTTGCAAATCTACAGAAGAAACTTGTCTACTCCAGGCTGACTGATTTCTTCTCCTCATCCAACCTCCTCTCACCATTCCACCATCTAAATTTAGGAAGAACAACTCCACTGCCTACTCTTTTCTGTGAATCACTGATGCCATCCTCTCTGGTCTGCATCAGGGACATATCACTGCAGCTATCTTCATCAATCTGGCCAAAGTCTTCAACTCAGTGTCCCATCCTCTCCTCCTGGACAAGCTGAGCTCTGCTAGCCTCTCAGCTCCTACTGTTGATTAGTTCTGTTCCTACCTCACAGGCCATCAACAGTCAGTACAGGTTGGAGGTACCCTGTCCCTTCCCCCTGCTATCCTGGCTGTGGTTCCATCCTCTTTTCCATATTCCTCGACAACCTGCCCACTGCCTGTGTCAACTTGCATATACACTTATATGTAGATGACACAGTCCTCTACTCCTCTGGCCCTTCAGCTGTAGCTGTGGAAGGCCTGCTCCAGCAAGACTTCCACACTGTTCTATGCTGGTTCACTGCCAACCAACTCCGGGTTAACACCACAAAAACAGTATCCATGACCTTTGGCACCAGACAGAAACTGGCCAGGCTCTCTCCTCTACCCGTTTTCTCCAAGTTGGATGGCATCCCTCTTGAAGTTGTTCCCACCTTCAAGTACCTCAGTGTGCGGCCAGACAGCAGGCTGGACTTTTCTACCCACGTTGACGCCATCCATGCCACACTTTGCCCTAAACTCAGTGCCCTGCACTGTAATAAGAACCACCTTTCTCCTCTGCTCTGCTGAGAGCTGGTCACCTAGATTGTTCTCCCAGTCTTCAACTATGTCAGTACAGTCTATGGCACTGCACCCTCTTCTTCTCTTGGCAGACTGGACACCCTCTGCAAATGCCTTCTGTTGATTTGCTACAAACTCACCCTCATGTACTCAACACTGCTCCCTCTACTCCTCCCTTTCTATCCTCCCGCTCCCCACACATTGCTAGTCCTACTGTGCTTCTCTGACATCTAAACACTGGTTTGGGTCCCTCCCCTCGCACCTATCCTCACTCCTCTCTCCCATTCCATCCTCCTCCCTTCGCTCCAAGGACCATCGCACCTTCTCCCTCACTCTCTGCTGGGAAGTCTCCCATCTCCTGTCGTCCCCCGGAACCAACTCCTCTCATCCATCCACCTCTCCCCTTTACTTCCTTCTCTTAAACACCAGTTAAGGCTTCTTCCTGCTCTGGCAGCCCTGCATCTGTCCTCCTCTCCTGCAAACCCCTCCTCCACCTGATTTTTAGCTCCTACCTACATATACCGTAACTACCTGTTTTACTTGTCTGTCCTTTCACTTATTTTTACAGGCACCATGCACCTGAACTTATTGGCTTCTGTGTAAACCACCCAGTGTGCTTTTTTATGGCCTGTTTAAACATGGCACTGTACACCTGCTTGACACTACTCTGTAACTGCACTTCACAAGTTGTTTCTGTAGCCGTACTTGCAACTGCTTGATGTTTTTTTGTATTCTGTATTCCTTGATGTATTTTTTTGCACTCTGTACTTCCCTTTCCCCAGGTCACTCCTGGAAATTTGCTCTGGCTCAGTGTGCCTTTCCTAGTTACCAATTTTTAAATAAATTATGAATTAAATGTTTTGTGACACCACAACAGAAGCCTTTGATGCTTGAAACAAAAAGATTTTAATGGCTCCTACATGCCAATGCTTGAATAGTAGTTTTGCTTTAACGCACTGAGCTCTGTTTTTTTGATTGTGCTTATCTTTCTAGCATAAGTGCAGCTCACTCCTCAAGTGTCTACTTGCAGCTAGTCTACATAATATTTGTTTGAATTACACATGTATGGATTTAGCCAAACCCACAGTAGCGTACCGTCCCTTGTACCATGAGTGCTGAATCTGCTTTTTCTTTGTCCTCTGTGGGGGCCAGTTTGTCAGTAGACTACCTACGCAGAGCTGATAGGATGGACAATACCTTCAAATCCATGTAAGGATAGAGATGTGTCAACTGATGACAAGGAGTATGGACGACTGTCTCTGATGGGGCAGTCACCACTGACAGGAGATGTGGCTGCCCAGACTCGGGCCTAGTTTTCTTGGTCAAAGTGCCCTCTGCTGGCTGTGGAGGTGGGGTCTCCACCTGAATCAGCTGCTGCATACTGGCACAGCCAACAATGCCAGAGGGGGAGATATGGGGTGCACAACCAGAGTCAGCTCAGGGAGAAATAGACAATGCCTGGACAGGTCTACTGGCATCGCTGGTTGACCTCGATCCTGGGCAAATGCTCCATAGTGCCACTGCTGCCAGGCCACTCTCTCCTCTCACAGAAGGTTGGAAATCAGTGGCGAAGCCAAATAACAATGAGGAAGAACTTGACGTCAGCATCAATATGAAGTGCAGAATCACAAATGTGATCTTAAACAGTGACACTGATAGCAACATGACGCCAGGGCCTCTAGGTCTAGATACACCACTGAAGTGACCCTGGGTAATGGATGAACAAGAGGAAGCACTAGGATAACCGGCAACTGCTGAAATGGTGGAGGCCCAACTGGCAGCTCTGTTGGGCCCAAATTACCCTGCCCAGGCTGGGTCTTGGTTAGCACTGGGGTCCCGTAGAGAAGGGAATTTTCCCAGTTGGACATGTTCTTGATGGAGTTCATCGGCAGACTGGCACAACCTCTCTTAAGGATGACTGAATACATGAATCCTCTGGCTGGGGGCCATGCAAACAGTCCCTCAACTGACAGCAATCCCAAAACAAGTGTTGATTCTTCTTCTTCTTGTGTTTTCATCAACTCGATGGGGACTCACCTCTGAAGATGTGTAGAGACGGAAGAAAGCTTTTTTTTATTCTTTGTTTATCCCCTCCTACCTATAGTTGTCTCCATCTACATGGTCCCAGCCTCATCCTCATCATCTCCATCTCTCACCCTGCCCCCTCTTATCTGTGGACTTTCCCCTCCGAGGTGGGGCATGAGGAGTTGCCTAGGCTCCCCAGTGACTACTCAGTACTGGGGGGCAGGATGGCAGTTGGCAAGTCAGGGCCTAAGGGACTGGCAACGCTCTATCCTGTGATGCTTGTGAGCTGACTTCCCTGATTTCTGTTCCTGACCACCGGGAGATGTCAGGCACAGCTAGTGCAGGCGCGCACATGCACAGCATGCCCCACCAGCCAATCGGTGTCTCTTCCCACCTGATCTGGTGCATCTGCCTGCACTGCCACCTGAGAACACCCAAGTTTCAGTCACTAGGTGGCAGACGGATCTCTCCCTCCCCACAGGGCATCCTTTGGGACACTCGATCCTCCTACTCCTGGCCAACCCTGATCACCAGAGACTGTCACCAGTGTCACGAGCAGCAAGACTACAGCTGCAATGACAGGCCTGCTACAGGCACATTTTTTAAACCCTTCATCCTTATGACAAGTTAGCAGATCCAGTGTGAACTACTTTGCACTGGAAGAAAGTCAAGGACCAGAACATCCTTGTTGGCTTCCTCCATCTCTTAGGCATGTAACTGTGCTGACAACCCCACAGGCACAGACAGCATGCACATTTTTACAGGTTTGCCCTGAATCATTTGTTGCCAGTGCTGTTCAAGGGCTGGCGTATGTGTAGCCTGACACCAGGAACAATGTGCCACATCATGGTCCCGAACCAAACAGTAAATGCAGGCATGATGTCCATTAGTTATGGACACTAGGTACCTGCACAAAATGCTCCTCTTGAAGCGCAGTTTCTTTTTCTATTCCATGGTGAATCAAGATGATGGTGCAGAAAGGCAACAGCAAGAGTACAGTAAAGAGTTGAAAAAACAATGAAAAACTTTGGAAAAAAAAAAAGGGACTGAAAACTTGCAGAATCCTAATTCACTAGCAGGAGCTCTGAAGGAGGAGGTTTGCTCCTTCCAGGAGACAAAAACATCTGAGTACAAAAGGACAAAGCTGGAGGATAGCATGGTTGGGCATATGTGTTGAGCTTGAAGACTGTTCAGGTGACTGAGCATGCTCAGTGGGAGATTGATTAAGTATGGACAGAGAACTGATTCCAGGTAGTCAGAACTGTGTTTTTTCCACCCACATTTTGTCAACACTAACAGACTGCAAGAAACATCTAGTGAGTGAACAGACAAAAAAAATAATAATGTACAGCTAAAGCCCCAAAGATGATGACAAAAAAGGTGTTCAGATAAGTACACGGTAGAAGAATATTATCACTATCCCCAAGACTGGTTCTGAGCACTTCTTTTTAGGTCCCAGCACTAAATGAATCTCCCAGTGACCATGTGCAATGAAACCGAAAGAAGTAACGTTAGCATAATTCTGTTTGATGTTAGTTCCAACACTGTTACTAGGATCCTCCCAAGAGGTCTGTCTCCTCTACAAAGAATATTCTTTTTCATTTGTTTCTTCTCTACTATATTTGTAATGAAGATCAAAGCGCAGAGTCAATTGCTCTCTGTTTTGGAACTCTATACCAGTTAATGGCACAGGTGGTTTTGGTAAACGTGCACTCACTGGGATTACTAGGAGAGGTAGGACAAAAGGGGGCAAACTGCCCATCTAGATTGTCCCCTGCACTGTGCGGGCTTGTTAAACCATCTTGCCACCAGCATAGTACAATCTATCCAATGTAGATTTAAAGAGCAACTTTTGACCCAGTCCCACCAAAAAGCCCAAATAACCCTTACCTGCCCCTAAATCGAATTTGATTTAAATTTCTTTTATGAAGTGCCCCAACTTAGGAAGGGAAGGAATCGTAATTTTGCTCCATGGAGCTTCGTCTCACTGATCCCTTCTATTTCCTTGTACCTCTGAACAGTGCATTCCGACCCCACGCTACTACGTTTTGTGACATAACAGTACGGGGAGCGTGGGGGCTGAGCGTCCATTGCATTGTATGGGGCTGCATTTAAAAGCTTATATTATATAGTTTAGATGGTAATTGAATAAATTATGGATACCGCTTAACTAACAAGGACCTTGTTCATTAAGCGGTAACCATGATTTATTCCATCCAATTTGCTGTAACCCATTCCATAATTTGATTTAGGTCATTGATCATAGTCAAATGTTTATTAAAGGTATCTACTTCACTGCCTAATTTTAGATCGTCAGCAAATTTAACTAGATTGTTCTTGATATTATGCCAAATATCACTGATATAGATGCTGAAAAGAGCAGGACCCAGGACATAGCCCTGCAGGGCTCCACTAGTGACCTCCTTTCTAGCTTATGTAAATCCATTTATTTTGACCATTTGGACATGTTCTAGCAGCCGGTTTTTACCCATCGTACTAGTGAGTGGCTGAAACCCAGTTTTAGTAACTTTGTCACCAGGTTAATATGTGGTACCCTGTTAAATGCTTTAGAAAAATCCATCAGGATCACACCTGCAGAACATTTCAAATCAAGGTTATCACTTATCTTCTCATAAAAAGAGACCAGATTTGTAGTGCAAGACCTCCCTTTTTGGAACCCATGTTGCACGCTATCTAAAATATTTCAATTATTTTTTTCCTGATCCAACCTGTTCTTTATAAGTCTTTCCATTATTTTACATGGGATTGATGTTAGGCTGATAGGCCTATAATTGTCTAGTTTATTTTTATCACCCTTCTTAAATATCGGAATCACCGTAGATAGTCTCCAGTCAGATGGTACAATCCCACTCCCTAATGATTTATTACAAATGATAGTCAGGGGAACAGATATTGTATGCGATCCAGCTTTTAGTAATTTTGGATGAATATTGTCGGGGCCAGAAGCAGCTGATACCTTGACATTCTGAAGTTCACTTTTCACCTCTTCCTCTGAAAAAAAGTAGGTACTGTTGGTGGTATCGAAAGTTATGTTGGAGTTATCAGCCCTAAGATTAAATACAGAGGTGAAGTAGTTTTAAAGCTGTCCGCAATTTTACTAGGATCATTTATCATATTCCCATTTACACTGACAGATTCAATAATGTTCGGTGGGGATTTAAGTAAGAATATAACAGTTTAACATCCTTGCTATGTGCAATTTTGAATTCCATTTTACATCTTGAACGCCTTCCCATCTTTTTAATTCTTTCTGTTTATTGACATAATTCACCTTGTTAGAAGCTGTTGGATTTTTCTTTTATATTTTCTGTATGCCTGAAGCTTGCGTTTCATTGATCTTTTAATTTCTGTAGTCATCCAGTTTGGTATCTTACCCTGTTTGTTGTATTTATTTTTGCTGGAACAAATGTATCAACTGCTAAAGTTATAATGTCCTTAAAGCACTTGTCTGATATATAATCTATTGTATATAACCACAACCTTAGTTGTTCTACTTCATCTAACTTTCACAGGAGGGGAGTTCCAAGAAGGAGTGACCCTGATTTGAACTATCACAGGAGGGACAGATGGGTGCCAGAGAGAACTGAGGAGCCATCTTTGCATATCAGCCAAAAGGCATGGATGGCAGCATCATCATCAAAGCAGGCTGAACATCTTCTCTTTGTAACTTTTAAACACAGAAGGGCTAGCAGTTACATCTGTTGTATTTCAAATGAGGGGGTCAGAACCAGTGGAACATTTACTCTCCAGGGCTCCGTAGATGATGTAACAGCTTTGGAGGTCTTGGATATACATGAGTGTTGGTCTCTAGTTGGATGACATCACATGTAACCAGAAGTAAATGAATTTTCCAGTGACAATGTCAGAAGTAAAAGAAAAATAAATGATGGCATTGTTTGCTGTCTTACCAGGTCCAAGGGGTGAAAAATCTACATGCCACCTGTCTGCACAGTGGCAGAACTACCACTTGTGATACCGGCAACCCAGGATCGGTAGCAAGCCAGGGTTGTCTAGGGCCAGACAGGGACAGGAAGGTTGAGCATCCCAGGGATGTTCTTGTCTTCCAGGGAGGCTGGGGCATGGGGTATGAGTCCCTCTATAATACTGCCCCTGAGTAACCACAAGGGGAAGAGCATTGGAGACCATTCTGGGAAGGGGAGGACACCATTATGTCAATGCATGCATGAAGTGTGGGTGCGCATTTTGATGTTCACATCTACGTCATCTTCCAAATGTTGGGGAAGGGGGGGCCATGAAAATCCACTGCACTGAATGATGGCTTCTCTGCACTGCTCGCAGGTCTCACACCCAATGACTCAGGTTACCTGCACCCAAAAGGTCCCCTAGTGTGAGGTAAGCCATGGGGGGTTCAATGGAGGAGGAGGAGGAGGTAAGTCTCTGAAGAGACAATGGGGTGATGTTGCTGGGGCACAGAGATGGATCCGAAAAAGGGTCCAAGGGCCAGGCAGGAAAAGGAGCATAAACAGAAAGAAAAAGCTACATGTCACACTCACACACACACACACACACACACACACACACACACACACACGTCTTGGTTGGAATCCAGGCAGAAGAAAAGACACATTGTGTCGATCTGTTACAGGCATGGGATCAAAACACTTTTTTGTTTTGTTTTTGGCAAGGTCCACTCCAGAACTGCCTGAGCAACTATTATTACTGATAAAAAAATGAATGGAAGAATGGAAAAGCACAAAAAAATTAAATCAACTGTTGGCATTTGTCTTTATTGTCAAGTCTCAAACAAAAGACAAAGCAACAAGAACATTAAAATGAAAACAGTAATAGCTGACACTGAATGAATAAAAATTGACTTTTTTTACAGTTAAAGTAATAAAGGATAAAAGCACTGAAAAGGCTTCAACTGAAGAATAATCCTATTCTGTAAACAAAGTGACAAGGCAGTGATAAAAACCTACCTATATAAAAAAATATTCTGAACGCCATCTTTTATTTACACTACGCAGAGAAAACTACAAGATCTTTATCAAAAACAGAAAAAAAGAACAGAGAGACAAGTGAAGAAACACCCATGGGTGTTACTTCGTAACTCCTCCGCTGGGAAGCGCCATCTGTAGAGTTCATCAAAAAACATCTGAAGACCTTCCTGTTTGAGCAGGCCTTTGGGACCTGAGGAACTCATTCTGGGACCATCAGACAGTTTGGAAATCAATCTGTTTTTAGATTTTTAGTGGGTTTATGTAAATTTTATGTACTGCATGATGACTGTCCTTCACTACTGTCTCTGTATATTTGTATATCTTTGCTGTAAGGGTGCCCTGAGCCCTCGAGGAAGGGCACCTGAAATAAACTACTACTACATGGTTTTCTGCAAAAATGAAAAAATGGACAGAAATTTACCATTTTTTGTGTGTGGGGGCACATAATTGTTTTGTTTTTATGTTAAATTAGGCATTTTGCTCCAATATGTAATGCAACAAACCCACTTCATATCACTTTTGTGTGTAGAACCTCCCTCTGCTAGTGCCAACTTTTCATACAGATCCTCCCACATTGTGGTAATCTGCCTTACAAATACTCAATTATTGCCATTTCTCTTGTACAAAGAAACATTTGTGCCAATTTTGTTTTCCTTATAGGTTTCTATCCCCAGCCTCTGCAGTCATCATTCAGGTATATACCATGTGAGTTGAGATATACCCTACTCAGGCCAACTGACAGCTGACGTGCTTCTCCCAGTCTATCTCCTGCTTTCACCCTCCTTCTCATAGCATGAATGCATGCCTTTGTCAGACTACACACGCACATCATACCTATGCAGAACCATCACGCTCCTGCCCGCCCACATGAGCTGCTGTGGTGCAGGAAACCACTGCCAACCCTTTCCAGCCTAAGTGCACTGCTTCTCACAGCTGCCTACAGTCTGGTCTGCCTCCAGACTCGATATCCTGAGTCCGCTCCCAAACTCCAGTCGCATGCACTGCTGCCACTAGGCCATCAGGGTGGCTTTTTGTTCCAAGTTTCAATACAAAATATGCTGATGTGCATTACATTTTGAGAAAAAATTATTTTAAAATTTGGACAAATGGAAGTGCCCAATTTTATAGCTGCATGGTGATGTCACCATGCTGACGTAATGCTGTGAGCAGGGGGAAAGGACTGACAGGATTGTGAGAGTGTGGTCTTCCACTTAGTAGTTTGGTTTGGTTGCATGACTCGTATTACTCTGCTGTTCTCTCCATTTACTACACTGGTGTGTGTGTCTGAAACTTTGACTGTGGTAGATAGCACTATTTCTAGATCCCCTTTAATAATTGTGCCTGTTAAGAGCGTAAGGCAGTAATGGCTGTAATTCCTATTGAAACACATTCATCATTTTAGGGGCATATAAGATAAATAGCTTTGGAACAGCTAACTTCCATAAACAATGAAAAGATGATTTTCTTTCAATGGCACTTCTTTCCCTGCACTCTGGCACTGCATTCCACTGTGTAGCATTCCAGTCTCTGCTTCAGCTCAGTTCAAGATTTTGTCTTTAAACAGCATAATCCTATTATGTGCTTATACTTTTTTTATTGCTGAATATTTACCTGATTCTGTGGTATATGTGTTGATTTCCTGCAAAATGTGTCTTTAAAACAAAGATATTTATAATAATTACATAGTTAATGAAACTGTGTGCCTTTTCTAGTTGGCTTTGTTTTTTATTGCGTCCCTCTCCCCCTGCTCTCAGATTACCTTGCAACACATTTGAGTCTTAACCTTTGATTATCCTGGTCCTTGATCTTCAGGCTTCTTGTGCGCTTTTAGATACATAGAAGTTGACATTTTATTTTAGCTGCCTGTTCTTTAGTCCTTGTTCAGACCCATAAAGATACTGTGTTTTTACAAAGTTTTTTTAAATTCCTCACCTCTCTCATTTTATTTTGCTGTCCAATGTCCACCTCCACATTTACATTTTTTTATTTCTAGTTGATCAAGCTTCACAGCCCGTGAGGCTAGCTAGGAGGAAGGTTCACAGCTGTAGCTGTAGCAGTCGGTATATTGAGGACCAAACAGTCCTCAAACAGTTCACTGCCCCTCCATGCATGCAGAGGTCCTGGAAAAGCTTGTAAGGGTCCCTGGGTCCATCATGTCCAACCCCTCACTGTAACATAGTAATTTTCTTTAGGACTGTGGAACCAATGAACTCTGCAGTACAATGATTCCAAATGTCAGGAATCTATTCTTAAAAAAAACACATAAGCAGGGCATTATTACATCAGATGCTCAGCCACAGTGGATCTATACCTAGGATAATTATATCTACTAATCAACTGCTGAAAATATGCCTTGTGAGTAGTTAATACCAGGTTTGATGTTATACTTTTCATTACCTTTATTGCCAGTTTAACTTTATGAGCCTCCTTGTATCCTGAGGATGTGGCACATTAGTAACAGACTGCTAACATCTTTCATATTTGACACTGTATGCCACATAACATGTAATACAATACGACAAATTTTAAATAGAACCTTTAACAACAAAACACTGTATTAACTCCTGATATCACGAACATTCACTGAAATCTTTTTGCAGCCGCATTGGCTCTGACTAGGGTTTGTTATAAATGAGAGACCCTGAGGCAAGGCTAATGGTAAACCATTTCAGAGGTCTCTACACACTCTCAACAGTGGGGGGCAAAGCAAAGTCTGTTAAGCACTGCTGGCACTATTTAGGCTCTCTCATATGCCAGGACTGTATATGGCTAAGGCCTGCCTAAAGCTCCAAATTCCTGTGAAGTCCTCAGGCTCTTAAGCATCAACCAACAAATGGGGCTTTAGGGAGGAAATAACCTTAAAGGAGACATTAAAATGTTTAAAACTCACTGAATGCTTTTACCTTTACTGTTAGGTCTTCATTTCCCAGTGTAACATTTACTTTGATAGGTGGATACATAGCTTTGTCCACATGGTACTCCATTGTGGCTCTCATCGAATTCTAGGAAAGACAATAAATTAAAATAGGTTCAGATCAGGTGAATTGTTTTTCCAAGATCAACCTGTACAATTGTTTTTTTTTAAGCTCTATTTTTATCCTCCTACCTTGCTCCACACTGGCCCCACTCTTCAGGACCTCAATGTCAACCCACCTCGGAGCCTATCCAGGGTTGTCTGTGCATATGGGTGCCCCACTCCAAAGACCCTTGATATCCGGATTGCCCCTCCCCCCGGTGGGGTGAAGGAACCACTCCCTAACTCCTCCTGACCTGGATGGAGTGTGTATCTTGCACGTCGGGCTTACCGGAACCCTCCGAGAGCTGTCCACCCAAGATCCGTCTACCGGCACCAGTGTGGGAGCTGATTTTCCTCCTGTTTTTCTCTGGCCCTAGACGCCAGTGTGCAGTGAGGGCCAATGAGCCAGGAGATGCACTGAGATGTGCCTCCTGCTCCGCCCCTCTGCTGGCATCAGACCCTCACTACTGCTTCCCCCTATACCGCACCTACCACCCAAGCTCCCCCAGGTGGTGGTATTGCGGCAAGAACTTGCAGATCCCTCTTCCCCAGAGAAGGAGAGCAGCCATCAGGCACTCCATCCTTCTCCACCCCTGCCAACCCCATGTGGCCCGTGCTCGTTCCCGAACATAGGTCGCCAGCGTGGAGTGAGGTAAGGTATCCAGCACCTCAGCCCTCAGCACCACCAGGCTGGGCAATCTGTACAATTTGTGATAATGGTCTGTCAGCTCCAGCTGAAAATATGATTTTACACCATGGCATGTCCACAAAAAAGAAAAATCGTGGACATAATGTTGACTCCTTTTCTCCAAACTCCATTTGACTTTTTACATTAATGCTATCCGGACCCTCGCACTCACAGCATGAAAGCAGAAGTCAAGGCACTTAAGAAGTAACTAATAGCACAATCCTGTTGGTGCTAGGAGAAACGTCCAACACTGAACAGAGTAACCAAGTAACATAAGGGTGGCAACAATGATTAGTGGTAGTTTGTTTTACAATATTTGGCCAGGAAAGACACTAAGTTGAAGCTTGTTTCTAGGTGAATCCTGGGAGCACAGGAATTTAAGAGATTTGCTTATGGTCAAACAGTATGCATGTGGTGGTTGTGGGATTCAAACCCAGTTCTTCAGATTTGTAGCTCAGTGCTCTTAACCAATCCACTATACTACCTCCCAAGTACAAGGATGTACTTGCTTGGAGAAAAAAGCAATAAAGTCCCACATTTTTCTTTCTTCAGCACACGGTACATCCATCACCACTCAAGAACAGGCATGTGGCAAGCAGTAACAAGTGAAGTGAAACATCAAAAGGATGGGAACAGAATGCAAGGAAAATATTTGGTGTACAAACCACATCTTGCAACATCTTATGCCTCAAAGCTCTGTCAGCAGGGGTGGTCACATCCATAGAAACACAGAATTTGTTGGCAGAAAAGGACCACTTGGCCCACCAAGTCTGCTGAAATAGTCCCTGCCTAATCTGTCTCCATAAATCTTATCCTGTCTCCAGTGACCCTCACTCCAGCTTACTGTATGCCTTACAAAGGCAAATACAGACATCCAAGTAGCAACTATAGAAATGTCCTAATATGAGGAATCTTTCAACTCTCCCCCATGAAACTACCATAGCTATAGTAGAGTGAGCTTTTAGATCCCATTGAGGAATATTTCTTGAATCTCTGAAGGCTTCAATGATGCAATCCCCACAAATCTCTGAATACCACTCTTAGTGGAGTAGAAAAGAGCAAACACTTTCTGACCTTCTGAACTGTTTAATATATGGCAAGTACTATAGCAGGGAGTAGAAAATCCAGGATTTCTACAATCTGTGGATCCTAAGTTGTACTGCAATTGCTATTCCACCAAGACACAAACCTGGACAATATTTTATTATATACCCTGTTTGTTGCCGTAAGTCTGAAATTCACAAGCCATAAGCCTTTAACATCAGTAGTATGAAAGGCACTGGAACATTAATAAGGGTGTAACTCTGTTCTTTTCTAAAATAATAGACCGAATGAAACAGCCAGCATGGGCTTAGAGGGAAGGCTGTGCCTAGGGAATCTAATGGTATTCTTTGAAAAAGTCTCACAGGAAAAGTAGATGGAGAGCTGGAGGCTGTGGGTATCTGGACTTTTGTAAGGCTTTTCAAGTTCAAGTTTATTGCAGGAAAGACTCCGTTGAGCAAGCTCATTCACAAGGAGGTCCTGAGGCACATACACATACAGTTCGCAATTACATAGACAGGGATATAAAATGTAGAGCAATAAAGAAAAAATACATAATACAAGAGGTATACTGTACACAATAGAAGTCTTTATGCTATATATGCAGTACATTCCAGCTTTAATCTTGCCCTAAATTATGCAACACATTTCAGCTTAATAAGTAGAGGGCCAGTTGGTACTTAGGAAGTTGACTTGGCGTTGGGGGCCTAGTAGCACCTACATATGTCTTTTAATTTAGAGATAGCTAGTGTTTCGTAGGAGTTAATTGATACGATGCTGGTTAGCTTCAGCATGGCTTGTAGTTGGTTCCAAATGTTTGGGAGGGTGTATGAGACAGCTCTTTGGCCAGCTGTGATACATATCCTGGGAACATCTAGTAGGATAAGGTCAGATTTCCTTAGGGAGTAGGCGCTATGCAAGATGTGTATGAGAGACGTTAAATAGACAGGCAGTTTGTGGAGTGGTAATTTGAGGGTCCAAATGCCAGCATGCAGGAGGCATCTGGTGGCAAGACAGGTCCACCCAACTGATGCATAAAGATCACAGTGGTGGGTCCTGTACGCAGAGTTAGTAATGAAGCGAAGAGCACAGTGGTAGAGTACGTCCAGTTTAGATAGGCTCAAGGTTGGGAAGGAGATAAAGATAATGTCTCTGTAGTCAAGCAAGGAAGGAATGTTGCTTGGACAAATCTTTATGGGTTGCTAGAGAAAAGAGGGTCCTATTTCTAAAGAAGAAACCCAGTGCTTTAAGCCTCTTTGATAGATCCTTGATGTGGTCGTTGAAGGAAAGCTTGTTGTCTATCCACATACCTAGATATTTAAATTTAGGTACGACTTCCAAGGGTTCACCTAGGGAGGTAACTATGAAGTTTTTAGGTGGGGTAGGTAGGGCACCAGACAAGACAAGTCTCGAGAAAATCATTGTCTTGGTTTTTTTGGCATTTAAGAGAAGCTTGCATTGATAAGGTTGCTTTCTAACTGGATAAAGTCAGCTTGGAGTGCTTCCCTGACTTCAGTTAAGGACGAGCCTGATGCGTACAAAACCGTATCGTCCGCAAAGAAATGTATGCTAGAGTTCTTTATGTGGGAGTCAAGGTTGGTCCTAGGATGGAGCCTTGAGGGACTCCTCTGGCAATTGGAAGGGGGTCAGATAGTACGCCATCAGCTTTGATTTTTTGTATCCTTCCTGTGAGTTAACTGTTAAACCACTGTAAGGTAAGTGGAGTGGCACCTATGTATGCAAGACAGGTGATTAGGAGGTGATGGTCTACAGTGTTGAAGGCCTTACTGAGGTCTAGAAAGACTGCACCAGTAACCTTCTTGGTGTCCATAGCATGGATCCAGTCATTAGAGACTTTAGCCAAGGCTGGGATGGTACTGTGCTTCGACCTGAAGCCAGATTGGGCCGGGTTTAGGAGTGAGTGTGCTTCAAGGTGATTTTTTAGTTGGTTGTATATAAGTTTTTCCAGCACTTTAGAGAGAACGGACAAGATAGAGATAGGACGGTAGTTATTTAAGTCACAAGGATCTCCTGATTTGAAGAGAGGAAGAACATGGGCAGATTTCCAGCAGGATGGAACAGTGGCTGTGGTAATAGAGAGGTTGAAGATGTGAAGGATGGGGGCAGTGAGCTGGGCGTAGCCTAACCGCAAGAAAAATTATTCAAGGCCATCGTCCCCTGCATTTTTCTTGGTATCAAGGCTAAGAATTATGTCTTTGACTTCTTTGTAGCTAAACAGGCACAACTGGAAGGGATGAGGTGGAGTAGCATGTGTAGAATCTGGGCTAGTGTTGCTATTCACTCGACTAGCGTATGGAGAGGAGTCAAATGCCAACCCGGCAGTGGCAAAGTGAAGGTTAAGTTCGAGGATTCGCAGTTTATTTTCAACCATCCCGTCCTTGGCCAGAATCTTGGTGGGAAAGGAGGAAGTAGCAGGATGGCCTTCAATTGATCTCAGTGTCTTCTAGATTTTTTGGGAGTTCCCTTTGGCCTGCTCCAGAGTGGAGATGTAGAAGTTTGCTTTAGTAGCACGTACACTTTTAACACAGGCATTTCTGGCCATTCTAAACGCCTGTCAGTCTGCCGGGTTCTTTGTGTGCCTGGCCCTAGCCCATAGCTTGTCTCTATTGGTAAGTGCAGATTTGAGCTCTTGGGTGAACCATGGATGCAAGATTTTCCGCACCCTCATTTTAATAAGAGGAGCATGCTTGTTAATTAGGGTGATGAGGTTGTCATTTAGGACAGAGACGGCAGCATCAGCAGATTTGGCAAGATATAGGTCTTGCCACCTGATCGTAGCTAGATCGGTTAGGAAGTTTACTGAGTTGAATTTACGGAATGAGCGTTTGATTCTGAATTTAGGGTGCTGCTGGGTTTTAGATTGGAATCTTGTACATACAATGATACTGTGGTCGCCATGTCTTTATGGAAAACTGCAGAATGTGAGATTTTATGGGATGCGGTTAAGATCACATCTAAGAGTGAGCTGTTGGCAGAGTTAGAAGCACTGATTCTTGTGGTTCAGTTCTATCGTGTAAGACCCAGCTCATCACAGATGGCTTTTAGGAGTGGGATTTAGCAGTGAGCCAATCCATATTGAAGTCCCCTAAGATTATTGTTTCCGTGTAAGCAGCCAAAGTTATGGATTTCAACACGTTAAGAATTTCTGTGCCTCCTGACGTGGGTCTATAGCCACCAATGATTGTGATGCACTCCGAGGATGGAAGGTGAAGTTTAAGCAAGACAATCTCGTATTCCTTGGACTTAGTTTTACAGGAAATGCTGCTAACATTAAATTTTGATTTGGCGTATACAACCCCTCCCGAATCCCTATCAGCCCTAAAGAGCTTGAAGCCCGGTATAGTAATTTGTGGATTAGTCTTGGTCTTTTTTAGCCATGACTCGGTAATTATAATCAGATATGGGTCAGTGTGGGCTGCCCAAACTTGAAGATGATCAAGTTTTTTGAGCAGGCTTAGAATATTGACCATCATCAGTTTCATCCCAGGAGCAGCTGCAAACTCCGACGAAGAAGTGATTTGAGTTGGGGGACCTGGATTTAGTTCGACATTGCCTGACCAGAAAAGGAGAATTATAAACATTTTCTTGAGGGCATTTATCAGGTAGAAGTGGGCTCTTTTTGTATGGGTTCTTGTGTGGTGTTCAGTCATTGA
This sequence comes from Neoceratodus forsteri, assembly GCA_016271365.2. Classification (NCBI taxonomy): domain Eukaryota; kingdom Metazoa; phylum Chordata; order Ceratodontiformes; family Ceratodontidae; genus Neoceratodus; species Neoceratodus forsteri. Next base: position 746,155,717 of record CM028132.1, read on the forward strand.
GGTATGTCTAGCCCTAGCATAGGAGATGCTGACATGGCCGTTCAAGGCTAGCAGGGGAAGTGCACGGAAAGACACTGGCGAAAGGAGGAGGGCCAGAAGAGAGGGATGAGAATTAAAATGAAAACCCAACAGATTAAGAGTAGGGAAGCAATATGAAGATGCAGCAGGAACTATGATTGTGGGTTCCCAGGCTGGGATGACTTCTGACTTAGCATGGATCAGTGCTTTATGAGTCATACTTTTTGCCAGGATTAGAAGTAGAATGATAATGCAGGCCTGACTGCCCACAACTGAGTACAGTGATTTGTGTAGAAAGACCAAGAATCCCTCTAGTGGCAGGTCTGTATAACCTGCTAATGGAAAAAAAAAAACTTTTATTACACACTTGAAATGTGCTAAGTTCTATCTAAAATCTATTTGTAAAAAGTGCCAGGTGGCAGAAGCAGGGGAAAAGTCCTGGCCAATCAGAGCGGGTTTGCTGGAAGCACCCGTGTTCCGACTGGCTGCGCTGTCCCGTACCTTCCAAGGAGCTGCAGGCAGGCGTCCTGGTCTCGGTCGGTGGCTGACTGGGTGCCACGCTACAGACTAACACAGAACTTCAAACTGATAGTGCCAATTTAATTAAGAAGGTGGGCAGATGGGGGAGTGGAGCTAGGAAAGACTCTTTTTTCTGAGCTGTGCACCTAAAGGTTTATTTTTCAGACTAAAGTGCTTATTTGGGGAGTTTTAAGGAATAATTTTTCTCATATTCGTTACTTCTCAGTGTCCTGATCTGGTTTACCAAGTTTGAAGACACAGGGAGGCCTGCAAATGCTGCAAAATGCGACTATTCTCTGCCTGCATCGTTATAATAAAAAATAATAAAACTTTATTTCACTTACGTGCCATTCAGAGTATCAAGGATCTTTACAATAAAATTAGACAGCAATAATAAAATCAACGCAGATGGTAATAAGATAATAAATATAGTCTGATAAGTCCCTTTATTCAATACCATAAAAGGCCTGGCGCCACAAAAGTCTCCAAAGCCTGTCTGAAACCCCCCCACAGCTGACCGGGTAGAGAATTCCAGAGGGATGGGGAGGCATACATAAATGCATGGGCCCCAGAAGATTTTAAAGACACCCTCTGAATCTCCAGCAACCCCTCATCAGCTGAACAGAGCTGTCACTCAGGGCAGTAGGGTACGAGAAGCTCTTTCAAGTTGTCAGGGCCAAGTCCATGTAGGGTTTTGTAAGTCAGTAAAGCAACTTTAAAGGTGATCTGCCACCGAATCGGCAGCCAGTGCAGCTCGCACGGCACAAGCGTAATAAGAGAGATCAAGACTTCCCCATCAACAAACGTGCTGCAGCGTTCTGCATTAGCTGCAAGGCGGCAGATATCAACCCCAGGTAGCCCTAAGTACAGGGAGTTGCAGTAATCAAGGTGCGAGGTCACAAAGGCATGGACCAATGTAGGCAGATCCCGGACATAAGGTGCTTGATCCTGGTGATGTTCCTAAGGTGGTAAAAGGAAGACTTGACGACCGACGACTCCTGAGGTCATAAAGTAAGCCCTTCATCAAGCACCATCCCCAGGTGTCGCACCCGTTCAGAGGAAAGGATCTGGGAGCCCCCCAGATTAAGTCCAGAGGGCTGACCAGCCCTCATCCCCTCTATCTGGTGACCCGGGTCCACAACCATCACCTCGGTCTTTCCCGCGTTCAACTTTAGCCAGCATGAATTCATCCAATTCAGGATTTCAGTGAGGCAGTTAAATATTGAGACAGCACTATCCTGGTAAGGAGCAAAGACAGGTAGCGCTGGGTATCGTCAGCATAGCAGTGAAACCTCAGTCCATACTGTCTTACAATGTCTCAGGGGGGCAGCATATACTCTGCAAACAACATGGGGGACAACACTGAGCCCTGAGGCACCCCATGTGACACAGAGTAGGTCCAAAGAAAACATCCCGGACACCACTCTCTGAGTTCTGCCAGTGAGGAAAGATGTAAACCACCTGAGGACCGTACACGTCAGGCCACAGATGGATCTCAAGCGCCCAAGCAGCACCCCATGGTCCACAGTGTCGAAGGCTGAAGAGAGATCTAGAAGCACCAAGATAGAATGGCGTCTCCGATCTCTCACCATCAGGAGATCATTGAGCATCTGAACCAGCCCAGTCTCGGTACTATGCCTCTTTCGAAAATCAGACTGGAGAGGTTCGTAGATGTTATGGATGGTCAAGTGGTCCTCCAACTGTATCGCCACTACTTTCTCAAGCAACCTATTAGCCACTCAACAGCCACCTACGTTGCGGGAAACCCCGGCCACCCTGGTGGCCTTACAGCAAGTGGTTAATACTCTCACAAACACTGTACACAACATAGACAGTTACGTGGACAGACTAGTGAAAATAGGACACACAGTATAAGTTATGGCTGTGGGGAACAAGGAATCTAAAAAGACTGCCAGGAAAGCACTGACGGCCGCTGTGACTATGGTAAGGAACAAGACACTGTGAAATCCCAGTTGAACAACTAGAAAACTTAGTGCGGGACTGCAAATGTTCAGATCTTAGAAATGCCTGAAGAGACAGAGGGGTAAGATGCAGCTATGTTCTTAGAGAGATGGCTTCCAGAAGCTTTAGGACAGGGGTTTGCTCCATGTATCCTTCGGGCTTATTGGATAACTCTGAGGTGGGCCCATGCCACATCGGAAGGCTCTAGGACTTTGCTCATTGACACAGACACTGTGGCCACTAGGGACAAACAAAATTTTGTGAGCAGCCAGGGAGCAAGGAATTGTTAAAATAGAAGATCACAAACTATTCATTTTCCCTGACTACTCCTTCACCACACAGGTTTGTTGCATGACTTTTGAAGGAGTCACATCTAAACCAAAGAACTAAACAGCGTTTTCCAGCTTGGTTTTCCAGCATGCTTGCAGTTCACAGTACAAGATAAAATATATGCCTTTACAGATCCCAAGGCAGCGGGGATACAAGTGGATAAATTGCTGCAAGAAATGAGAGGGCAGGCTCAAGGGAAACATTCCCCGGAGGAAGAAGAGTACTGATCATTGATCAGTTCCATAAAAACGGAATCCTAGTAAGTGGACGATTTAGTTGGGCCCGTGTATTCAGATTTTGGTGATGGAATATGTACTTGAACCGGAAAAAGAGCTATAATGATGGAGTTTGTTCTGCACAAATGTTATGCCATTGTACACTATGGGGGCAGGAGGGTAAGTACGTTGACTGCATGGCTTGGGAGCCGTATTATTACTTTGTTCTGTTTTATGCGTTTTAGGGTTTGGTGGTGGTTTTAGGGGACTCGATAGCTATTGTGCTCATTTGTTGGGCTTTGTTTATTTGAAAGATATCGGAATTACAATCCTTTGAGTCAACGACTCCTTTGCAAAGGCTCCACGTCAATAAGAACATACATCAAGTATCACAAACTTAAACACTAGGTACAAACTATTTTACATTTGGCATCAATACAAACTCAAACTCAAACATATTGTACTCTATTAACCTGAAACATTGACAGAGGACTTAAACATTTGGTGCCAAGTAAGATGTGGGGTTACATCATCTGGCATTATTATAGAGGTCCCGGATCAACACTTTGATTCACTTGACAGTAATTCAGTTTCGGGGGATCTTACAAAGTAGGCCGTGTCAAGATATGATTAATGTGTGAATAGAGGATCCTGGCTTAGGGAAAGCGTAGAAGTCATGGGGGGCAAAATTGAGGCACTGGAACCTGGTTAGAGTTATCTACAGTCACAGGTTTCCGGGTTGAGGAGTGTCTTAAGACCAGCTTTAAACTGCCCCAAACTGGATGAAAGGGAGACTGTGGACGGTAGGTTGTTGAGCCACAGAGGGGCACGATACTGGAAAGACCGCTGCCCAAGGGAGGTTCTACAGTGAGGCACAAGTATGGGGGTGGTGTGTGTCGAGTGTCTCAGAGCCCTCCTGAGCGAAGCTGTTTGGATAAGAGGGTGGAGGCCTGTCGGTGCTTGTTTGTTTAGTATCTTCCTTACTAGAAGGCAAGTGTGATACTTCACCCCATTTTGGAAGTCTAGCCAGCCAGTAAGTTTGTAAAGCTCACAAGTGTGGGTTAGCCTGTGACAGTTCAAGATCAGGTGACAGGCTTTGTTGAGGGCGAGGTTGATGCTGCACAGGGCAGTATGATCAGCTCATTGTGCATTCACTGTGGACTGATCTGGACAAGACAACTCAGGGAGCAGCAGAACGAGCAGCACAGAGGCTCAGACTAGAGGAGCAAATAAAAAAGGGAAGTGTGTTTTTCTTAAAAGTTAATGTTTTAATTTAGGAGACTCATAATCTCTAAAGGGAAGTATGTTTTCTTATAAGTAAATGTTTTAACCTAGCTGGTGTCTTTTTTTTGATCAAGCAGCAGGGTTGTTGGGCTGCTGGGACTGGGAAAGAAAGGGCCGGGGTTCAATCCTTGCTACTGGGCTGATTGTTTCATGGGGGGACCATGTATAGGAGCTTGCAGAGCCATTGGCTGGCCTGTTTAATAGTTCATTAGAGTCAGGCATGGTACTGCAGCACTGGAGAACAGCACATGTAGTGCCGCTCCATGAAAGCAGTCCCAGGGATGACCCAGAGAAATACAGACCAGTCAGTCTACTTCAATCATGTGCAAGCTCATGGAGACCATACTTGAGAAAAGGCTGGTAGAGTATCTAGAGAAGCATGGTCTCCAGGATGCGAGGCAGCAGGGGTTTATGGGAGGGAGGTCACGTCAAACGAATCTGATTTACTTCTTTGACTGAGTCACTAAAAAAGTAGACAGGCCAAGTGGTGGATATCCTTTACCTGGACTTCAGCAAAGCCTTTGACTCTGTACCCTACAAGAGGTTAATCAGGAAACTGGTGGATCTCGGGGTTTGTAAGACGTTGACCAGATAGGTGGAAAACTGGCTGGGGAGCAGGACCCCTAAAGTGGTGGAGGGGGGTGAGTTATCTAGCACCAGGGAGGTCACCAGTGTGGTCCCTCAGGGCTTGGTGCTAGGACTGGTGCTATACAATGTCCTCATCAATAATACCACACATGGCATTAAGAGCAAAATGTGCCTATTTGCAGACGACACCAAGCTCTGTGGAAGGGTGGACACAGCAGCAGAGATACAAGACCTAAAGGAGAATCTGGAAAAACTACAGAGGTAGTAAGGAATCTGGCAGCTTGGCTTCAATAAAAAGAAATGCAAAGTTATGCACACTGGAGTCAAAGCCCCAGGACTGAGTACAGCCTGGGAGGGGTTTGGTTATCTGCAACAGAGGAGGAGAAGGATCTGGGAGCGATGATCACTAGCAACCTGAAGCAATTCAAGCAGTGTAGGAAAGCAGCAATGAGGGCAAATAAAATGTTTGGCTGCAATATGAAGCAAATGAATTAGAAGTAGGCGAGAGGAGGTTATACTGCCCTTGTACAAGTCATTAGTTTGACTGCATCTGGAGTATGGTGTACAGTACTGGTGCCCACATGTTAAGAAGGACATTAGCCTGCTGAAGGCAGTTCAAAGGAGGGCAACAAAGATGATCACTGGCCAGCAGGGTAAAATGTAAGAGGAGTGGTTGGGGTCCCTGAACATGTACACCCAGGAGGGGGGGAGAGACAGGGGAGAGATGATTGAGACCTTCATGTACTTGAAAGGGATAAATGAGGTGGATAAGGAGGGTCTTTTCAAGCTAAGTGGCAACTGAAACACAAGGGGGCACAGTCTTAAGTTGGGGGGGGAGTTTAGGAGGAGGCTAGAAAGCATTTCTTCATGGAGAGGGTGGTGGCTTCTGGAAAGCACTGACCAGAACGGTGATCTTGCTGAAGATGGTGGGCAACCTTCAAGAGAGGCTAGGATAAGCGTTAAGGGAAACTAAAGGGTCAAGGAGGGCAAATGTAAGGGCGGAGGTTCAGGGAAGGGGGGCAGGGTCAGTAGCTTATACGAGCAGACTAGATAGACCTAATGACCTTTTTCTATTGGCTTCTTCGAAAGACTGTATGGTTTCAGCAGCTATATTCTGCTTTTGGCTCCCCTGATGTGCATGATTTCCGGAGTTATCCTGTACCCTCGTCAGCTCCTCCCAGTAAACCTGCAACATGTTTAAAGTTTGAAGAGAAAATTTCCATGTAATTTAAAGGTAAGTTTTTGCTTGATGTCTGATAGCATTTGGAGCTCATAGCCCGAGACGTGTACTTCTTATACAGAGAGTTCAGAGAATGGCCTAAACATTTGATTTACAGTTTAAAGAGGTGGAAGGGATAAGTCAAAAAAGGCTTGCTTACCAAAATGTGTGTGTTTACAAATTTTTTTTTTTTTAACATCTCTCAGGTACTGGTTGCACCACAGCTCAGTTGTGCAGTATGTACTGGATTATGTTTAATTAATTTGAATGCCTCCACTGATGTACCAATAAGGTCTGTGTTTCACAGATCCTAGAGTTATTGTTGTGTCTGTAAAAGGTTACTATGTCTAAACCAATCTTTGGAAGCAGTTTTATTGTCTGTCTAATGCTATAAAATTTTAGTAAAAATAAAGTTTAAAAAAAGGTGGGTAGATGTGTAGCTGAAATTTATTTATATTTAAAATCTCTGATAAGGAAGACATGCAGAGCTGTGAAACAGCTTGTTTCTAGAAGTGTCAGGGAGAGGGGGTGTCAAATTCCCCATTCACTAATCCACCAACAAATCAGCCAGTTTGCATCTGAGCACAAAGCTGTAGAGCTGTTGCGTAGGGCACTGGTGCAGAAAAAGTGCTGCCCCATTCTATGCAAGAAGTGGCTGCACTCCACTGATTGTTTGGTGTGAGTTCTGAGTTGAGTGTAAAGTGCTTTGTGATGCTTGCATGAAAGGCACTATATAAAGTGATTCTTTTTATGAGTATTATTATTACAGGGGAGGCACCAAAATACAAAGCACTGTGGTTAAAAGAAATATTCAAGATGGGGAGGAACACAACTGAGCAATAATACAAAATATGGTGTGTGGTACCATGGAATATTGCCCTGCCGTATGCGCATTGTGTAGCACAAGCCCATAGGCTGAGTGACTTCAATCACTTGAGATTGGATGATATCCCACAGTTACAGTATTGCATGCCTTGTCGTGTCTTATTTCAATTATGAAATGGCTCCATTTTGATTCTGTTGACTGATGACATGACCTGCTTTCTGACCAGAATAATGTACCGAGAGATCATCCTGGCTGAATGTGCTCTCGGCCAATCAGATCTGAGGATTTTTTACTATCTGTTTCATAACAAGCAATATACAGTACAAACAGGTGCTTCTGTGCAATATTGAGTCAAACTGTGTAATAATGAGAATGCAACATGGCATGTGTGCAAATGACCAAAACAGCAAATCAAAGACTGCATCAAAAACAAGTGAGCATAACTGGTGAATAATGAGACAAAGTGTGCACTACATAGTGAATAATATATGCGGTGGTGTGTGTGTAACAAGCTTTTACACACATTCGAGTTGTGGGATGCTACATAAACCCAGAGGGCAAAGCCCAAGGGGTTTATGAAATACATCCCACAACGAGGGTGTGTGTAAAATCAAGTTTTACACAATCACCCCATATTTCGTTTTATATAATTGCTGGTGTGCGCTTTTTCATCTCAGCAATTATAGAAAATAAGAAAACAGATTGGTGTTCAGGCAGCCATGAACCAGTCGGGATTCTGGGCAGTCCGTGGTCTGCTAAAAGCTACACTGTCTTCTCCACTTATTTGAGGCAGACAGAAGTGGAGAAACAAAGTAGCTGCTAAAAATAAAAAAAAAATTAAAAAAGCTGTATTTGTCTCTTTTTTTAAAGTCAAACTTACCACCGAGAGGCAGTTGCGGCATCTTTCAGTTCCAGCATGCAGAGGCGGGGAGACCAGCACACGAAAGGAAGACTGTTGACTGGCACATGCGTGGCCTGAGGGAAACTCGGCGACGTGTTGCTGTTATAATGTGTAAGTGCTAACGGGTTTCACTATAGGGGAAAAGCGCTCGTCAGTAATCATATAGCGAATAATGCATGGGGAAGTGTGTGTAATAAGGATTTTATGCACACCCAAGGTGTGCGATGAATCATAAACTCCGAGAGAGAAGCTTGAGGGGTTTATCAAGGCATCACACACCGAAGGTGTGCATAAAATTCGAGTTGACACACACTTTCTCATGTTTTATTTTTTATAATAACTGCTTTCATTTTTTTGTTGGACAGGTACTTGTTGAACAGCTTAACGTCAGTCTTGTTTTTTCTTAGAGTGTTTCTTTTTTCTTGCTGCTCTATGAATTTTTGTCTTTCTAGGTCACTAGGTTGCCGAAATGGTGATGAACGTGCCATTTTTTAGGTGGGTGGACAGACGTTAGTAGACCACTGGTTATTTTTCATTTCTGTGACAAATGTGTCTTTCTTCAGCCACACGTAAGTTAGATTCCCACTCGGCAGTTTCAGTGAGGTTAGCACAATCAAGCAGACAGCATGAGGAGCCAGTAATACTAGCACGAGAGTGATTTTAGAATTCTTGTAAAAGGTGCTTAATCAAACACCATTATACACAGGTGATTATACACAAATATGTATAATCAAACTCCGTTATACACAGCCATGTCTAATCACCCGTGTATAATGGAGTTTGACAGCTTCTGCCCACAGCTGATAATCATCACTAACTAGTTATTATAACAGAGTACACAAATGAGTGCAGTTGACCAAAAACAGTAGCTTAAAGTGTACAATAATTAAAAAAGTGAGCAGAAAAGCATCATATTGATTAATTAGGGCAGAGCATAGCCATCACAATAAACCTCGTGGGAAGTTTAGACGATAGGGATATCAAAGAAACTGAAGTAAAATAAAGTATACTGAATTTACAAAAGAAAAGAAAATGAGGTGATGGGTACATAACGGGGAAGGTACACCGAGGTGAGGGCAGGGACAGAGGCAAAAAGGTGAGATGCAAGTGAAGACAGGAAAAGTAGAGATTTCAGAATGAAGAAGGGCAGAGGGAATAGTAAGGCTAGACATGAGACAAGAGAGCCTATAGGAAAAGACAGATTGATCAAGTGGGAGAAGGAGCTGTGGTCAAGTTTCTTAAGGGGTAAAAGAAGGGGAGAGGACATGTAAGGAGGGAGCTGAGGTAGCAGGGAAGGGAAGGGAAGAAAATCAGAATTTTAAAAATGAGTCACATATAGTGAGAGTTGTCTTAAAGCAGCAGTGAAACGAAAATGGGTTAAAATTTGACCCCACCTTTTTTCTTCTTAATCAATGCCAGATGTCTTACAGTTTATTTTGGAGGTAAAATTTTCCGTTGTCATTATCACTAAAGAATTTTATGGAAGTTTTAAATAATTATTTCTCAAGAAAAAAGATGGCTGCCTAATTTTTGCATAGAAATAATACTGAGGATCGAGAAGGGTAAGAGTCAAGACAAAAATGCAAATGTACAGTACACAGCACAGGAAGTATCCAGAAAACCCAAATCAACAGTTCTGCCAATATTTTTTCACAACCATAGCAGAAAATTTGCTTTTTGGAATAACTTTTTTCATTGCACTGCTGCTTTAACCTCGAATGAGGGAGTACAGTGGTGCTCAGTGACATGTACTGTCATGTTGCAGCATGCCCAGTGGTAACTCTCAGAAACTTCAGTTGATCCTATCTTCTGGACACCTAGTATTGTACTAATTATGACTAACGCCATCATGATGAAATAATCAGGATCTCTTCAGTTATATATGAACCTGTCACTGAGCACCACTGTAAAAGATAGGAGTAGAAGAAAGAATGGCAGGTGAGGAGTGACCAGAAGTCAAACAGATAGGGTATGCTTGGCTGGAGAGTTATTAGCGGACATCAGTTGGGAGTGCAGTGCTACAAGGACTGGTCATGGGATAAACACTGTTCAATTTACTCATCAGAGATTTTAATATAGGACCAAGTAGCTGGGTAACCAAGTTTGCAGATGTCACTAAAACTGAAATACCAGTGGATACAAAGAGGGCGTTATTCAATTAGATAGTTTTTGTTGACCAAGAAAGGACAGCTACACAATACTGCCTATTTTCAGCCCGGGCGGAGATAGAGATGCAGCCCAACTGAAATGGATTCAGACAAAGCTGTTGATGGTATTTTTAGGGAATGGGGGAAATTGTTCCAGGACACATGGGAAATTCTCCTACACTTCTCAAAAAGTACAAAGAAATAAAACTACTGGAGGATTTATTGAAATCTGATAACTGGTCGCTCAGCATTAGGGATGGGCGGACCGACCCACCTAAAATCAGCCCCACCCCCCCAGAGCTAATGCGGCCCGGCGGACCCAGATCAATAAGAACCCATTGCATAAGTGTACAGAGTCTAGGTCCACTGGCTGCAAATAACCAGATGATTAAAAAAAAATTATTCCCATGTCTAGTGCCCCCCTCCCCCGTATACTAACCGGGACAAGCACAAACTACTCAGCTGGTTGTCCGTGGAACAACCAGGAAATCAAACAGTGAATGCACATTTTTTTTTTTACTTGCCTCAGTTGCCTGCCTTTCTTCTACCTGCCACTAGGGTGCCAGTGTGGGATGCAGCATCATGTAAACACTGCTGGGGTCAGCGAGTTGGGTTGGAGTCAGAGCGTCGGGAGTGAACAGCTGAGGAAGAAAGTGAGCAAGAGAACGGAGGGCGCTGCAAGTCAGCATCATGGTGGAGTTAGCGGAAATGGTGGGAGTGAGCAGCTGCGAGTGTCCATGACACAGCATGCAGCAGCAGCAGCTTTAGGGACAGGATGGCAAACAGAAAAATAGCAAGGCTGTCATGGGTCAAGATACCCAGTGTCCCTTCTTGGCCATCATGTCGGTGAGTACTGGGCTGGAGAAGGCAATGTGGGAGTTGAAAGGCAGCAAAGGGAAAGCAAGCAGTTAGGCTGCATGAGGTCTAGGGACTGGGAAGGGTCAGGAATTAGAGCCGACCCAGTAATCGTCATCAGCCTTCTGAATTACCCTTTCAGTTGGAGGAATGATATATGCTAAGAGGTTGGGATATGGACCGTGGTAGTAGTGGATCCAATCTGTGACAGCAGATGAATGTTACTTTTTGAACAATATATGTTACTAGTAACGGCTCATGAATCATATTGTTTTTACATTGCTAGTTGCAGCTATGACTCAACCCTGTGATCTTTAGTTTGTGACATGCTAGCAAAAAGATCAGCGTTGCTAAGGAGTGTCTGGGTGGCTTGAGCAGTGATGGGATAGTCCCTTAGTCATTTTCTTATGACATTCTCACTTTTCAGGGGGGTAACCACCTCTTTTGCAATTAAATATATTATGTTGAAGTCCACTGATTTGTTTTCCCATTGTGTTCTAGTCATTAAGTTTTCTATACCAGTATTTCTGAAGTGGTGCCTACTAGGCCTTCTGCAGTGTGTTTATTTTTGTCACAGGTTACACTGAAACATAGAATATGATGGCAGATAAGGACCAACCACCTAGTCTGCCCATTTCCATACTTGGTTTGGCAATCCCTACTCTTATCAGGACTGCCGGTCCCTCGCTCTGCTGTACAGCAGGGTGCCTTTATGCTTATCCCATGCACTTTTGAATCCCTGTACTGTTTTCACTTCCACCACCTCTGCTGGTAGGCTGTTCCATGGATCCACCACCCTCTCTGTCACAAAATATTTACTAGCATTCCCTAAGCCTCCCTCCCTCCAGCCTCATGTTATGTCCCCTTGTGCGTTTTCTTCTCTGAAATATGCCCTCCTGTACCCTGTTTATTCCTCTAAGGTATTTGAATGTCTCCATCATATCCCCTCTCTCCCTTTTCTCTTCCAGTGAATAGATGTTAAGTTCCTTGAGTCTTTCCTCATAAGGCTTGTGGTGCAGGGCATGTACCTTTTTTGTTGCTCTTCTCTGGACTGCTTCCATTCTATGTCCTTCCTAAGACGTGATCTCCAGAACTGGACACAGTATTCCAGAGGAGGCCTCACCAGTGATCTATACAGTGGCTTCACCACTTTGCTCCTCCTACAGGTTATGCCCCTTCCTATGCACCCCAGCATTCTGATTGCTTTCCACACTGCTTTTTCGCATTGTTTGGACAACTTCAGGTCATCGGATATGATAACCCCCAGGTCTATCACCTGACTTGTGGTGGCTAGACCCTGCCCCCCATCCTGTATTCCTCTCTTGGGTTTCTGTATCCCAGGTGCATTATAGAAACATAGACTTTGATGGCAGATAAGGACCGCTTGGCCCACCTAGTCTGCCCATTTCCCTACCTACAGGATAGGCCGCAGATCCTAGTTAACCAACAGCCTATTTCTTCCTACACCTCCCCACAAGAATTGCCTTATGTCTGTCCCATGCATTCTTGAATTCTCCCACAGTTTTAGACCCCACAACCTCCTCAGGAAGGCTGTTCCATGCATCCACTACCCTCTTATTATCTTGCACTTCTTAGCATTGAAACCCAACTACCAAACCCTTGACCATTCCTCAAATAGTCTTATGTCATTTCTCATTTTATCTAGCCCCTCCTGTGTACCGACTCTGCTGCAGATCTTGGTGTCATCTGCAAACAGGCATACTTTCCCCTCCAGTCCCTCTGCAATGTCGCTTACGTAGACACTGAATATGACCGGACCCAGCACTGATCCCTGTGACACCCCACTGGTCACCTCCCCCTCTTCTGATTTTATGCCATTTACTGTCACCCTCTGGGTCCTGCCTTTTAGCCAGTTTCCAACCCATTTTACCACTTTAGAGCCCACACCCAGATTCCACAATTTGTTGAGCAACCTTCTATGTGGATTTCTAACCTGATCTGCTCTCCGGGCATGTAGAAGGGTGAAGACTGACTGCTTTTTGTCAGCCTTCTTGCTCTGAGTCCAAACTTCAATCAATGCAATACTGAGCAGTTCGGAATGCAGCCCCGAGCCACGATCAAGTCAGCAGCTACAGCTACAAGCTGTAAGACCATTGTTTAAATGGTCTTACAGCTTGTAGCTGCCAGCGTGATCGTGACTGCTTTCCAGAACTGCCTGCTAGTGCTTTTATTGAAGTTTGGACTGGAAGCAAGAAGTCTGACAGAAAGCAGTCAGTCTTCACCCTTCTACATGGCCAAAGAACAGATCAGGTTAGAAATGTATTTTGTGGCCAGCACGATCAAAGGAGAGGGGGGGGCCACTAGACACCAGGGAACAGGGGATGGAGTGGCGGGGGTTTACAATGCAGGCAGGCACAGGCACTACAGCAGCAATCTGAGGAGGGGGTGCCATGCTACTGCCACTAGACACCAGGGATTGATTTAGGGCCAGTGGTGAATGAGCAACAATGGGGAGGGTCTGAAATCCCACTCTAAGGTAAGACAGGTCAGTTTACAGTAACACCACTGCGGAGGCAGGGAACAGACAGAGGTCAACTGCATGACTGCCGTGTATTTCCCTGACCAGCACATTAGTGCCATACGCTCACACTTGTCATTTACATAGATACATAGACAGAGTCGGCAGATAAGGGCCTATGGCCCACCCAGTCTGCCCATTTGAGCTTGTAAGTTCAGTTTGTTTTCCTAGAAGTCTGTTGCACCTTACCTCTGACCTCCAGAATTCCTTTATGTCTATTCCATGCATTCTTAAATCCCGTGATTGTTTCAGCCCCCACCACTTCCTCTGGCAGGGTGTTCCACTTGTCCACCACCGTTCTGTGAAGAAATTCTTTCTCATGTTTCCTCTGAATCGTCCTCCCTCCAACTTCATCCCATGCCCTCTAGTCCGGAACATCTTTTCGCTTACAAATAGTGTTTTCCTGCACCCTGTTCCTCCCTGTAAGATACTTGTATGTCTCTATCATATCCTCTCTCCTCCTCTCCTCAGGGAGTACATGTTCAGTTCCTTCAACCTGTATTCATAGGACTTGTGATGCAATCCATGCACCATCTTTGTTGCCCTCCTCTGAACCTCTCTACCCTGTCTATGTCCTTACATAGGTATGGTCTCCAGAACTGTACACTGTACTCCAGGTGGGGCCTCACTAGTGTCTTGTATAGCGGAATTATGACCTCCCTTTTCCTGCTGGTAATGCCCTGGTTATACATCCTAGCATCCTATTTGCTTTACCTGCTGCCTTGTCACACTGTTTCCTACTTGAGGTCATCAGAGATGATAACCCAAGATCCTTTTCCTGCTTGGTGCATGCTATATCCTCACCCCCCAACTGATATATTGTGCCAGGGTTTTGTGCCCCATATTCATTATCTTGCACTTCTTTGCATTGAATTTCAACTGCCAAACCCCTGACCATTCTTCAAGTTTCTGCAGGTCGCTTCTCATTATGTCTACACCCTCTGGTGTGTCTACTCTGTTACAGAGCTTTGTGTCATCAGCAAACAGTGAAATTCTGCCTTCTAGGTCCTGCGCCATGTCACTGATGAAGATGTTGAATAGGATCGGTCCCAGCACTGATCCCTGTGGTACCCACTTGTCACTCTTCCCTCTGTGGAGTGACAGCCATTTACCACCACCCTCTGTGTCCTGCCACCCAGCCAGTTACCTACCCACCACACTACTGTCCTGTCCACACCCATATTCCCCAGTTTGTGTAATAGTCTTCTATGTGGCACAGTGTCAAAGGCCTTGCTGAAGTCCAGATAGGCCATGTCCACTGCCCTCCCTGATCCACCTCCTAGTCACCCAGTCAAAAATTCAATGAGGTTGGTCTGACATGACCTCCCCTGGTGAACACCATGCTGCCTTGGGTCCTGTAGTCCATTGACAACCAGATGTTCCACCAATCTCTCCTTCAGTAGTGCTTCCATGATCTTCCCCACTACCGAGGTGAGGCTGACTGGTCTGTAGTTCCCGCTCCTCTTTGTTCCCACTTTTGTATAAAGGGGACTACATCTGCTGTCCTCCAGTCTTTGGGTACCTCCCTGTTTCCAGTGATCAGCTAAACAGAATAGCCAGAGGTTCAGCCACCACTTCTCTTAGTTCTTTAAGGACCTGGGTGCACCCCATCTGGCCCATTGCTTTATCAACTCTTATTACTTCCAGTTCCTTCAGGACCCTTTCTCGTGTAAAGGGACTTGTGTCCATTTCTGCACCATTCTCACCCTTGTACTCCCTTCAGACCCATTACCCTCCTCTTCCTCAGTAAAGACTGAGCAGAAATACCTGTTCAGTATGTCAGCTTTACTGTTGTCATCCTCCTGTCCACCCCCTCAGTCTCACTATCTCTCCCTTTGTCTTTCTTTTTCCTTATGTACCTGTAAAGGTTTTGTCCTCTACCCACTGATTTTACAATGTGTTCTTCTGTCTGAACTTTGGCTTCCCTTACTGACCTCCCTGCCTCCCTTTGCTTCTCCTGGTACTTCTCCCTATCCCCTTCTGCCTGTGTCTTTTTGTATTGCCCGAATGCAATCTTTTTGGCTTTCACTTTCTTTGCTACCTCTTTGGAAAACCATAATGGTCTCCTCTTCCTTTTCCTCTTGCTAACCTGCTTAATACATAATTCTGTTGTTCTTGTAATCCCTATTTTAAATACTGCCCACTGTTCCTCAACCCCTGATTCCTGTCCTATTCCCTTAATGTCTCTTTCAAGTATCTCCCCATTTTCCCAAAGTCTGCCCCCCTAAAATCCAGGATACGTGTTTTTGTGTGGTTTGGTTCTGCTCTTTCTGTGATTTCAAACCACAATGACTGGTGGTCACTGTTTCCCAGGTGCTCCCCACTGTTACCCCATCACACTGTCCCTGTTTGTGAGCACAAGGTCCAGTATTGCCTTCTGCCAGGTTGGTTCCATGACCAGTTGCTTGAGGAAGGCACCTGAAGGAAGTCCAGGATAAATCTGCTCCTAGTTGATGCTGCTGCTGGAATGCTCCAGTCCACGTCTGGAATATTGAAGTCTCCAACCAGTACTACCTCACTCCTTGTCTGCCATCCTTTGGATGGCTAGCATCAACTCCCTATCTGTTTCTTCCTCCTGGGCTGGTGGTCTATAGACCACACCTGTGTGGATGGCTGTCCCATTTTCCTTTCCAGCTTAACCACAGTATCTCTCCCCATTTGTTCCTCCTGGATCTCTGTGGCCCTTATGTCATTTTCACATAGCGTGCCACTCCTCCTCCCTTCCTGCCTGCTCTGTCTCTTCTGAATATGTTGTAGCCAGGTATGGCCATCTCCCAGTCGTGGTTATCATTACACCAGGTTTCAGTGATGGCCACAATGTCCAGGTCTGACTGCACCATGACAACCTCCAGATCTTCCATCTTGTTGCTAAGGCTCCTGGCATTTGCACACATGGCTTTCCATGATTTGACCTCCCTAGACTGTCTCACTGTTCTACTCCAGCCCCTTCCTTGGTTGTCATTTATTTCCTGAAACGCTGTTTAATTCCATGTGTGTGTGTGTGTGTGTCTGTCATAAATCTCGGTGCTGTTTCATGCAATTTTATGGCAGATTTTCATTTTCCTCATGTTTTACAAAAGGTTCTGATTTAAATCAGAGCTAATCAGGACTTTGGCCTGGATCCTGATCCTGATAAGGGTCAGGATCTTTTCGAGTCTGCCCATCCCTAGTCAGCATAATGGCAAATAAAGATTAACGATAACGACTGCAAGGCAATGCACTTTGGATACAGCACCCAGACAGCACAGTATAATTTGGGATGTCAAAGGATGGAGGCAACAGACAATAAAAGGGACTTGGGAGCAACTGTAGCAAAAGACCGAGAAAGAACAAATGCCACTGTGCAAGGATTATATGATATGAACTGCAAGTGCAGTACTGGAAAATGTCAAGAACAATTCTGTGAGCAGATGAAGAGATGTGGTACTGCCCCTTTATTGAAAGTACTAAAAACTGCACCTGACTATTGTGCTGTGCTTAGTTACAGTATGGACTCTGTACTGCAGAAGGTAAATAAACCCGTTATCTGTGTGGCTGTTAACACACTCTCCCCGCTTGTGCCTAAAAATAGGCCTTAGGGAAAGTTGTGCAGAGGGCAGGGGAGCACAGCGGAGTCTGCAGGCAGCCAGGAGAGAAATGTTTCTCATGCACTTCAGATTCAGATGGCAAACCTTGATTAAACTCAATTTTTCACTTCTACTTGTCAATACTTTTTTGAAATATCAACAGTTACACTGTTCTGGGACTGGCAAACCAGTTTTATTACTAAACATGTCATCATGGGCAGGGGACGTGTTAAGGGTTTAGTATGATGTGCTCCTCCAAAACAAAGCAGGAAACTCAATCAAACACGTACCATAAAAATACATTCTCTCTCAGACCAGGGCTGTGCTCCATACAAGAGTCCTATTTGCAATTTATGCTCATCAAATAACATGAGAACATAGGTTAAATTAATTTCCTTCATATTTCATTGCTTAACCTCTTAAAACCAGACTCAGGAGGAAGAGTCAAAGAGACTGACAAATACAATTTTGCCTCTAGCGGCTAGACATTCCACCTGTTTTGTATATCAGTTTTATGGCAGAAACCATTTTCTTCACATTTGCATTCTGGCTCCACCTTGTCTCTACTTTGCAGGTTAATCTGTAGCACTGCTTTTTTGGATGGGTGGAATACTGGACAGACAGACTGAATTCTAAACAAGGATTCTTGTTATTTTGTCTCCACCACAAATTATTTTCGTAGTTTCCACCTGACTGTGCTGTTGTAATTTGTGAAACTATAGCAGCTGCCAGCCACTACATGCGGACCACCTTGCACCTGGCCTGACTCGTGCTGCCTGCCCATCTAAAGAAGGAACAAAATGGTGACCGCAGCAGCACTGACCAACTCCTCTACAATCTGCAGCTTTGCAGGTGGCCTACAGGTATGTGTCTTGTCTGGTCACTCCAGTAAAGTCACTATCTCCTCTGCTTCTGCCCGAGTACCTGATACAGACTAGACCAGCAGCCACCAGCAAACACACAGGTCAGACATTCAGTCCCCAGGCCAAAAGTCACAGAGAGGCAGCATACCACCTTGGGCTTGTGGTGCAGCTGAAGTTGTAAGGGTCAGATTCAGGGGGTGTAGTGTACCTTTACTTTTTAAAATCAAGCCATACAGTTAATATGTGCCTTATGTGGATTTCATGCAATTTTTTTTTTTTTTTTTATACACTTCAATCACTCGGTGGCTGTCTTCTGCTGGCCAACCACTGAAATCAAAGCACCTCATACCGCACCTGGAGGTGACACCTCCCCCAAAATCTATAATTTTTGTTCCCCTAGCCTTGTGCCATGGCCACCAGAAGTCTGAGAGACCCATGCCAGGGCTGATGCCCCTGCCCTAGGTCGTGGACTCAGAAGGGTCTATCTGTCTCACTTACTGAACAAAGTTGCTCTGCTGCTGTGCTGAAACCCCTGCTTAAAAACACTAGAATGTCCTAATTTTGATTTTACTTATTTTTTTTAAATCCCTTTCCACTTCACTGAGCCAGACACTTGTTTCAACCATCAGAGACAGGATGTCCCCACTACTACTACAAGAGCCCTAGAGACAGTTTCGGGGCTTGTGAAAGTAAACACTATTCTCCTGACTCAGGCTAAAACACAGAGAATCGGACTAGGGCTATGACTGGCACAATGTTGGGCTTACTTGAATTTTCAGAATGAGACCCAGAAACCTACAATCTCAACTCTTGATGAACTTGCTTTACCTTCATTCACCAGCCATCATTCTTATGGTCTACTAGGTGACTTCTCGGCACTGAAGAGATCAACCTAATATAGCTGCATGCCATTCCTGGTCATAGTAAGGGGCTGAATTTTCTACGATGCAGTGTAAGTGGGTTTGCTCATACTGAACACTGGCGAGCAGTTATCACTATACCCAGACCTCAATTTCTTGATCAGGGAGTAGCACATGAGCTTAGATGCCATACCAGTTGGTTTACAGGAGACATACAGATTTATATTTTATTTATTTAAAAGTTCGTAACTGGGAGAGGCACACTGTGCCGAGGCTCATTTCCAGGTGCAACCCAAGGAAGAGGAAAGAGGAGTATATAAATGGAATAATACAGTTTTACAGCCAAGGTGGAGTAATATACATGTAATAATACAGTTTTACAGCCAAGGTGGAGAAATACACATGTAATAATACAGTTTTACAGCCACATTTCATCAAATACAATATCCACTAGTAATAAAGTACAGAGATGTTAAAAATAACAGGAAGCCGTTAGTAAAATAAGCGAAATCTACAAGGGTCAGAAGATGAATGAGAAAGTAGAAACTGGGGTAAGCAAGAGACAGTAAACACTTGTTGAAACAGTATTAAATGAGTACTCGGAGGGATGAAATGGTACATTATCTATAGGTAGAACAGCAGCAGGATATAGAATATTAAAGGTGAGAAATCACATCAAGCACGAGCAAGAGTCAGAACAGAGACAGTACTGGGATAGGGCTCTTTTTAGACCCGAGATGGAAGCTGAGTGTCTAATGGAGAGTGGGAGAGCACTCCACAGAGAGGGACATCTATATGAAACGGCAGCAGTGCCAGAGCAAGATAAAGGGAATGGGAAGGAGAAGGTGCGGCATGTCTAGATCGGAGAGGATAAAGAGCCTGGATGTGCAAGAGAAGAGAGAGGTAGGAGAGGAGGGATCCAAACCAGAATTTGGAGAAGAAGAGAGAAGAATGCAGCATACGGCGACACTAAAGAGAGGAGAGGGAAGAGTAGAGGGAGCAGTGATGAGTGTGGGGGAGGCGTTCAAGGCGAAACAGCAAAGGACGTTGTAGAGGATGTCAAACCTGGCTAGAGAGGAGGCTGAGGCAGAGGCAGTACCATTGATGACATCAGCATCAAACAATCAGACTTTGTTTAGTATAGCGCATTTCTACATTGCGACTCAATGCGCTTTACAATGATTCTTAAAAAAATCTTAAAACTATAATACAAGCCAGACAAAACATGCACATAAATACAAAACATTAATTACCAATGGCTGGCAGTATAGCCTAGAGGTTAGAGGAACAAGGTGTGAATGAGCTTGATACATCCACCAGACTAGACCTGAGTTTGATTCTCACAACCTCCACTTGCATACTGTGTGACTCTGAGCAAGTCACTTAACCACCCAGTGCTCCCAGGTCGCCCCTGAAAACAGGCACTTGTGCCTAGTGGACCTTACCCGGTTATCAAAGACTAAAATAAAATAAAAAAAATAAATAAAAACATACTAATTATTCATAAAAGCTTGATTAAATAAAAATGTCTTCATCTCAAGATGTTGACTGTCTGGCTCTCTGGAATCTGAGAGGGAGGGAGTTACACAGGAATGGGGCCACAGAAGAAAAAGCACGGGCCCCCAATGCCTTTAAATAAATCCTGGGAACGCCTAACAAAACTTATTCACGGAATGCAGTGAGCAGGTGGACTAGTAGGGGCACAGGAGATTTTGCAGGTAACCGGGCCCCTTACCGTGTAAGACCTTATAGGTCATCAAACTGACCTTAAAGGAGATCCCCACCTCACTGGCAGCCAGTGTGGACAGCACAGCACAGGTGTAATATGACACGATCTAGGGAGACCGCTAGCCCCAGGTACAATGCATTGCAGTAATCTAGGCACGATGTCACAAAGGCATGTATTAGTGCTGGCAGATCAGCCGGGGGTATCAGGTGTTTAACCCCGGCAACGTTCCTCAGATGGTAAAAAGAAGTCTTGACCACGGCAGACACCTGTGGTTTAAGTGTCAGGCTGCAGTCAAAGACAACATCAGGATTCCTCACCCAATCGGAGGTGAGCAACTGGAAGTCCCCGAGCCTAAGCCCTGAGACTCAACCAGACTGCACCCTCATCCCCTGGTGACAAGGTTCCAGCACCAGTACCTCAGTCTTATTCGGGTTCAACCTCAACTAGTTTGCCCTCATCCAGCCTTGGATCTCGTCTAGGCAGGTGTTCAATACTGAGACCATCTCCTGTTGCTCCAGTGCAAAGGACATATAGAGCTAAGTGTCATCTGTGTAGCAGTGAAAACTCAGCCCATACCACCTTATAATGTTCCCTACTGGCAGCATGTCCACTGTGAACAGCATGGGGGGCAAAACGGAGCCCTGTGGGACACCACACAGCAGAGGCATGGGAGAAGAGGAATAAACCCCAGAAACCACATGCTGCGACATGCCGGTGAAGTAAGATCTAAACCAACTGTGGACTGCACCCGTCATTCCACAACATACCCACAGGTGCTTCATCAGTACCGCATGGTCCATGGTGTCAAACGCTGCCCAGAGATCAAGGAGAACAAGAATGGAATGTCTTCCCCTGATCCCTCACCGCCTGGAGATCATTTAGCACCTGCACAAAGGCAGTCTCAGTACTATGCCTTTTCCTAAATCCCGACTGGAGAGGCTCGTAGATGCCGTGTGCTGTTAAATAGGTCTCTAGTTGAACAGCCACCACCTTCTCAATAACCTTCCCCAAAAAGGGAAGGTTAGAGACAGGTCTGTAGTTTGACAGACAGCCCGCGTCTACTGAATTTTGTTTTTTTAGGAGGGGCCTTACAACTGCCTCCTTCAGGGGCTCCGGAAAAACCCTGACACCAGAGAACATCGGACTATCTTGGCTAGAACTGGGCCGATGGCATCAATGCACCACACAAGGAGGCACGCTGGTCCCGGATCCAAACTACAGTATGTTGGCTGTAACTCCCAGATGACCCTCACAACATCTACTACAGCTACCTGGTTGAAGTCGGACCAGATAGCCTGAGTGCCTGCAACATCATGCCCTTCACTGCAATGCCCATTTGAGGGCGCTGATAGGATTTCTGACCTGATGAGGCACTCTTATAAGCAAAAAACATAACAAACTCATCACATTTCGACTACAAAAAGGCTCCCCCCGACCGAAGACAGGCTGGGTTACAAGACTGTCTACGGTGCAGAAGAGCTGAGCCGGTCTGTTAATTGCCGCTACAATCTCCTTGCATAGGAACTCTGCCTTCTTATAGGAGATTGATGATTGATATTCCCTATAATGAACCATCATTATAAGCTTGTCCTCTGCCAGCACCACTCTAACCTTCGACCCCATCTCATCTCCCTAAGAGTCCCATCACACCAGAGGGACCTCTGGTGTGAGGTGAGGGATCGAACACAGGTGCGATACAGTCCAGAGTCTCAGCAATCACCCTATTATAGGTTAGAACCAATTCTCCCAGCTCCTCGAATGCACTCATCGGGCCTGATAGATCCAGCACCGCCATCAGACTCTGTGGGGTCAAACCCCTTAAAGGGCAGTACTGGACCATCTCTGTAGGGGAGGGTCTATTTGGGGGGCCTTGAATGAGAATCTCACAGTATGGTGGTCCGACCACACAACCGGCTCCACCATAAAGTCAAAGACCTCCATTCCCAGCAGGAAGACGAGGTCCAACCAATGGCCGTGTATATGGGTTGTAGAGGTAAAAACTTGTGTCAGGCCCAAAAAACACATCAGCTGGAGGAAGTCTTGACGAAACTGCGTGAGTTCACTGTCAATCCAGGCACTGAAGTCGCCCAGAATAATCCATCTGGGTGACTCCAATACCATTTTGACGATGAAGTACACGACTTCCTGCAGAAATTCTTCCCATCCCCGAACAGCCAGTAGATGAGAAGCATTCTGCACCTGCACACCCTTGAATGACAACATATTCAAAGGATCGCGTTCCTACTGGGAGGGCTGTGAGGTTGAAGTCAAACTTGAAACATATTGCCACACCCCCAACCTTACGCTCCTTTCTCAGGCAGTGAACCAGCGAGTACCCAGCCAGAATAGCCGATTCCAAAACTGGGCCGGCATTATCAACTATCCAGCTCTCAGTGATGCAAGGCAGATCAGATGTTGCAACAAGACTGGCAATAATTCCAGTCTTGTTTTTAATGGATATGGCATTGCACAATGCTGCCCAAGAAGGATAGGTCGATGAGGCTGGTCTGGTCACCTACCCACCAATTTTGGAGCCCTTAGGTATGGGCACCAGGCAAGGAAGACCTCTCTCCTGGGCCCATTTCACCCCAGGGCATCCGCTGGTTCCCAACGCCCCAATCCTCTCCCCCAACATATGTCTCAACTGTACCACATTACGAGGAACATTCCTCATTTTACTTCACAAAGGCTCCCTGCTCCACATTGTGAGGACTTGTCCCACATTCAGTATTAACATTTTAAAGCAAAAATCTGCAGTAAATGATGCAAAAAATATATTATTCAATTAATAACAGACTTTCTGAACATAAATGCAAACATTTTAACAGTGTTCTGAGCTTCTTAGGTAAAGATCTGATTAAGTGTTCCACATTTTGCTCATTTGTTCCACATTTTGAGAAGCAATGTTCCACATTTGGGGGACTAAAGGTTGAGAGTTATGCCCACCAACCCCCACAAATCTCCGTTTCCTTCTGCTGCACACTATCCCAGCGCTTATATAGCTCAAGTGACAACAGGGGACAGTCGAAGGGTCGGAGATCGCGGAGTCTGGAGAGGAATAACATCTTCCCTTGGGAGCCAATGACCAACACATCCTAATACCTTATCCACTACAAACACACACTAAATCAAATCACAACAATCTAATAATGAATACTAGCTAATAACCATTCACTCCCACACAAATACCACTCACTCACTTCCACTCTCACTCCACTCTCTCCCAAAAAAATCCCACCCCTCTCACAGCAAACAATCTCTAGTAAAATAATTCTATTTTCCAGAAGAGTCCATGAATCTATGAAGCAGGCAAGAAATAGTTCTTATCAATGTTTTTTTCCAGAGAGCAGTTCTTCAGCAAAGGGAGCACCGAAAAATAGCCAGAGAGTCAGTATATTTCAAAATCCCACTACCTCAGGGCTCTCATCCCTAAGGAAATAACTCTTTAGGCTGGACCAGAGATCTACAGACCCTCGATCCCTCTCACCAGTCGAGGACTGTTCTGGTCCTGTCTTCAAGTCCTGGCTTCTTGAATTTAGCTTTGAACCCACTGCAACCTTTCCAGACAATTTTAAACACAGTACTGTTCTTGGGCTTATGGTAGGGGTCCCTCTCATAACCCCCTACCCACCAGCACAATCCACAGTCCCATCAGCTCAGCACTTAGAGCCATTCCTGGTTGTTAAACTCTCGGACTCAAACAACGGTACACTTTGCGAAAAAGACCCCTCTTACCTCCGGCAATCTGGGAACCAAACACCGCACACAGTTCAAACTATCTGGGTTCAATCAGGAAAACATACTCTGTCCCATTTTATCGCATGTCCCGCAACCCGAAAAGTACACCTTCACAAAGAGGCTCCAGGAAAATCTTCCATGGTACAACAGTTCCACCACTCCACAAACTTCAAGGGACACCAGGACAGTATACCTGAAGAAGCTTCCCAATGTCACCGAGCTATCCCCTGTAGTGTCCAACCAACACTATCCACAGCTCAGTTCAAAGCTCCCGTCTTTCAAAGGGCACACACTTCCCTGCGTCCAGCTCATCTTGCAGACGGACAGCCTGTCGCCACTCCCAGTCCTCCTCTGCTTCCTCCAGCCGGCACACTGCCAACACCGCTGACGACGCGACTTGGTTTAAGGCAACCAGACTGCTCTCAGAAGTTACAGATAAGTTACACGCTTCAACAGACACACAAATGGACCTCTCTGAAAATAAAAAATTCTACCTCCTACTTTTACCTCACTTTTTTGCCCTTACTCACACTACCCCGCCTCTACACTAATCTCTAACTAAAATTTAAGTCAAACGATTTAAAACAAAGCTATTGAGATTAAAAAACAGCAGGAATACTCTCCTCTTGGGGAGGGGATGGGCTGGAGAGCAAGCAGAATCTGTGGTGATACTCAAAAGAAGGTAGAATCGTTTTGGTAAGGAGTGTATGACAACTAGGCAGGGGGAAGGAGTCCTTATTTGTGTGCAGGGCTCCCGTTTGGGATGCAGCTTAAGAGTGGATATGCTTGATGTGTTTAGTGTAGTCAAGTCAGTGGTCAAACCAGACACATAGATATGTGCAGTAGGGGACTTCTTCCAGTATGGAACCATCCAGGGTGCAGATAGTGAGACGAGAGGAGGAGAGGTTGACCAATTTCTGAGGGGTACCAAAAGTCACTGACACAGTTTTCTTGACACTGACTTTGAGGTGATTGTCCTGAAACCAATGGAAGACTGAGTGGAAATCAGCTTGAAGGTGGAATTCAACAACAGGAGCAAGAGAACAAGAGGCGTAAAGAACTGTCTTGACAGCATACATCTGAATGCTAGCTACAGAGCATGCTGACAGGAGGTCATTTAGAAATACAGAGAAGAGTACTGGGCCCAAGATGGAGCCTTGGGGGACTTCAGCTTGGACAGAAAGGGGAGGGGAGAAGGCACCACCCTACTAGGAAGCGGCAGGAGAGGTAGGATTTAAACCAATTAACAGATGAGGCGGAGAATCCAGCAGAACTGAGCCTGTTAAATAAGAGGGGATGTGAGACAGAATCAAAAGCCTTGGCTAGCTCTATGAAGATGGCAGCAGTTATGTGGCCTTGGTCCATGTTGGAGAGGATAAAGTTTGTGACTTGAAGGAGAGAGGAGACAGTCGAGTGGTTAGCTTTAAAACCAAATTGGAAAGGGGAAAGAAAGTCAGTGGAGTTTAGAAAGTCAGTAAGGCATGAGAAGACAAGGGATTCCTGCAGTTTAGCCAAAGAAGGAAGACCTAGGATAATAGTTACCTGGTGAATAGGGATCTCCACCTTTGTGGAGGGGTACAACATTAGCAATCTTTCAGGCCTGAGGGACTGAGCAGAGGCTTAAAAAGCGGTTCAGGAGATGGGTAAGAGGGAGTGAGATAGCTGGTGTGAAGATGTGTAAAAGAAAGGGGTTGAGGCTGTCAGGACGTGTCTTATTGGTTGAGAGATATAAGGGCTTGGTAGACTTCAAGGTTGGAGATGGGAGGGAAGGTGTAGCCGTGCAAAGAAATTGTGGAGAAGAAAGATGGAGGGGAGTGGGGGGGTAGAGAGGAGTGCACATGTAGTGAAGAAGGACTCAAGTTTGGAGGCCACTAAGGTCGAGTCAGAGACAGGTGCACCATCAATGATAAGCGTAGGGGTGGATGATTGGACTGGTGGGTCAAGTAAAAAAAGAATGAAGTGTGCACCAGAAGTTAGCAAGGGAGTTTTGATTCTGGTGTAGCATAGCACAGAAGTAGGCAGCTTTGGCATTCCTTATAGCTTTGGTGCATGCGTTATTCGGGACCTGCAGTAATGATGGTCAGAAAGAACATGTGCGGTTCTGTATTGGGCCCAGGCTAGGTCACAAGATTTGCACAGGTGGACAATATCTGGCGAGATCCAAGGTTGTTGGCAGTACTTTACTCTGCATCTCCTAAGCGGGGCATGGTGATTCCAGACATTAAGGAGGAAGTGAGTGAAGAGGAAGAAAGCGGAGTCAATATCTGGAGTGGAGTACCTTAGTGTATCAGTCAGCAGAGTGAAGATCAGGGAGAAGTGCATCTGGGTCACGGGGCCTGTATGAGTGAATCCACTGACAGACGGGGTGGGGTGTGTGTATGTGCGTGTGTAAATTTTGTGTACACAGAAGGTTATAAGGTGGTTACTGAAAATATCAGGGAGAGTGCCGCCAGCTGTTGCGATGCGATGCGACGCGACATGGGTGGGTGGAGAGTATCCAGTCTAGAAGGGAGTGATTTTTTGAGATGGGGTTAGGACGAGTAGGTTCTTTAATAAGCTATATGAGGTTAAGAGATTCGATATACTCTGTAAATGGTTTTAGCGATAGAGAGACATCCAATATAGCCAGAGATGGATGGATATTTTATTTAAAAGCACCTGTCTAATAACCAAGGTGCTGTACAAAGAGAAACCTTCATAAACAAGTACAGACTAATAAATAAAATACAGTACAGCTCTCACAACTAACAAATACAATAATACAGTGAATACTGCACCTCTCTGCTAGCTGTTTGGCTCCTGTTTCTCTGCCTTATACCTGCTACAGGGCATTCCTCTGGGCTTCAGTCCCAACTGGACTCCCCTTGTCATCTCACTAGCTGGAATCCACATAGGACAGGTCCAGAGCACCGGTGCAATCATGTAGGTGGATTGGGGCACATAGTATTCATATATTTACCCCCAAACCCTAAGCCCTCCCACCTCCCTTGAGTCAACCTAGCCCTCTGGCAGTCTCTAGTATCGCAGCACACTCAGGACACACATCACCCCCCATGGAGTAGTAAGCTCCCCAGCCCACTGTGAGAGGTCACTGAGGCATCACACACCTCCCCAGGATGACCTGCACTGCTCCGACAGCACTTCTCAGCCCTGGACCACATGGATTCTGGTTCCCTGGGCTCACTCCTAAACTTGGGACGTCGGCACAGAAGCACAACACAATTATTTCAGCCTATCAGGTGGCCCCAGTTCTGTACTCTTTTGTGGGGAACTGTGCTACTTTGTGGGGAACCATTTACACTGAGAATGTCTGCGCATAGGGTCATGAGAGGAATGGCAAAATGGGCAACCAAACACTTTGCTGTTAAGAGGAGTTTTTTCCAGTGGTGTCTTCTTGTTCCATGTTGAACAAGATAGACCCAACCTCATGAAATCCTATATGCCCTTCTTCTCCGAGCTGCAGGGCTGGGAGATAGGGAGCTTTGCTCTCCTGCCACATGCAGTTCCCAAGTTTTTCAAGTCTGTTGGTGCCAGTACAGTATGTGCTACTATATACAGTATGCAGTTATCGTGTTTATTCACTCAAGTTGTAAAGTTTCAAGATAATTTATAAGTTGTCTACACTATTATGTACCTGCCCTTATGGTTTTTGGGCACATGAAAGTTTTTTTTCTGTTTGTCTTCTTTTTTTCATACAGAGCCACTGATGAAGAATGGCATAGCAGTTGATACTATAACCTTGAAAAAAATATAGATTATGGTCCTTGCTCTACTGCCATCGTCAGCTTTCTGGACTTATTTGGAACTTTGGATAAACTGTGTTTATTACTTTCTGCACCCTCACCCCCCAGTGTAATGAAATGAGTGGAATGTTGTATCAAACTTACTGTGACTCTCTGTAGGGCATCTTTTATAATGTATTCAATAAAAAAACTATGAAACATAAATTTAAAAAAGTAAGGTTAGGTGAACCAGGGATGTTTTCAACGGATCACCAGAGACTGAGGGATGAAATAATTACCTTGTATAAAACTTATAAATTGATGCATTAAAATAAATAGAGATGAGTTATTTGAACTAATTCACCATAGTAGGACAAAAGATCTCAAGGGAAAATTGAAGATGGAGGAATTTCAGGTTAGAAAACACTTTTTTTTTTAACTAAGAATCATTAATCTCTAAAATTCAGTACTAGAAAGACTTGTGTATGCCTACAATGTTGAGGCAATCAAGGTAGGTCTGGATGCATTTTTTTTTTTTTTTTAATGTATCTTTTTCTTCCCTGGTCCCCACCAGTCAGCATGCCTTCTCAGCCATCCTCCCAGCCCCAGACCCAAGATCAGGCCACTGTCCCCGACATCCCCCATGGTTTCCCCTCTGTGGCAGGGTGGTGAGGAGCTCTAAACTCGACTCACCTCGAATAGGATCCAGATTGTCAGGGGAGCACCATTCGATTCAAGACCTGCGGAGGGTTGCTGTTTATCCAGCGCAACCTGGGACCTTTTTCCTGTTTCTTCCGCGAGAGTGGGGCATGCAATGACGCCAGTGGAGTGGGCGCGCACGGGTCCGCTCCTCCCAGCATGTGCCCCACTCAGTTCCTTCTTACAATATCGGTGCTCTGTCCCCCACCCACTGCCAAGGGTCAGAAGTGCACCGACCACTGAACTCTCCCCTCCCCAGAGAGGGATAGCAGTCCCTCGAACGCTCAATCCATCTCCACCCCTGCCAAACCCCGGTGGCCCGTGCTCAATCTTGAACACGGATCGCCAGCGTAGCACGAGGTAAGGTGACCAGCACTTCAGTCCTCAGCACCACCAGGCAAGTCTGGATGCATTCTTGACAAAGCAAGGATACAACTGCTGATTAAGCAGTGGGACAGACACAATAGACACTGCCTCCTCTTGTCCTAACAAATGCAAAAGTAATGTAATAAATACAGGTTACTCACCTGTAACAGGAGTTCTAGGAATGGTATATGTTGTTCATCCACACTGTCTGGCAGGTTCCTTGCCGCTTTAAATCTTGCCAGAAGGTCTTCAAGCTGGCTCCTCCCACCCACCCATGTGGTAAAACTCTCGGCTCCGCCCCATGACGCCAGATCTAGCCCGCTGGAAGCCAGGTTGTGCGTCGAAGCCGAGGAGGTCGGGTGGGATGTAGGGATGAACAACATATACCATTCCTAGAACTCCTGTTACAGGTGAGTAACCTGTATTTCTAGGGACATGGATATGTTGTTCATCCACACTGTCTGGCAGACTCCTAGCAGTTCTCCGGGAGGAGGGAGGCAAGTCGTACACCGCCTACTTAGGGAATAAAGACTGGAGAACCGAGGCCCCAAAACCAGCATCCCGGCGTGACTCAAGGTCGATGTGGTAGTGGGCGATGAAGGTATGTGCTGACTTCCAGGTAGCAGCCCTGCAGATTTCCTGGATAGGGACGTCCCTGGAAGCAGTTACCGATGCAGCGGTATGGCGGGTAGAATGAGCTCTTATCCCTCTGGGAGGCTCAATGCCCACCAACCTATAGCAGAGATCTATGCAGGAGGTGACCCACCTGCCTATCGTCCGCTTGGCTGCAGGTCTGCCAGATGCGGCTTCAGCGTAGGTGACAAACAGCTGGCGAACCTCTCCCCGAACTTCAGCCGTCCGCTCCTTATAATAAGCGAGCGCTCTTCTAGGGTCCAGTATGGAGCCTATATTCAGCCTCCGAGGTGTGACTGGGGTAGAACATTGGCAGAGTCAACACCTGGTTAAGGTGAAACTCTGACACCACCTTCGGAAGGAATTTCGGGTGGGGGCGCAGGACAACCTTGTCCCTGTGGAAGACCAGATAAGGAGACTCGATGGAAAGCGCCTGGAGCTCTCCCATCCTTCTGGCTGACGTGATAGCCACCAAGAAGGCGGTCTTCCACGACAGGTGAGAGATGTCGCACCTGTGCATCGGTTCGAATGGCTTGCCCATGAGCTTAGCCAATACCAGCAGTAGATCCCATGGAGGTGGAGGTTCTCTCACCGGAGGGGATATGTGATCAAGGCCTTTGAAAAAGCGCCCGACCACCTTCTCCTGAGCAACCAACTGCTTCCCGCCCGCGCCTGGTAAGCAGAGATGGCTGCCAGGTGCACCTTTAAGGGTCGCGATCAAGCCCTTGCTGAGAAAGGACCAGGTAGTCCAGAATGCTTGCCAAGGAACAGGAGGAAGGGTCCAGGCCCTTGCTCCTGACACCAAATGGAAAATCTCTTCCATTTGAAGGTGTAGCATTTTCTGGTCGACTCCTTACGGTATGCCTCTAACGACGCTGAGGACCTCGGCTGGAAAGACCCAAGGCCTGGAACTCTAGCCGCCAGGATCCAGGCCGTCCGGTGCAGGGATTGAAGGTCCGGATGGAATACCTTCCCCTGATTGACTGAGATCAGGTCTGGGCGGGCTGGAAGCCGCCTCGGGAGCCTGGAGCTGAGACTGAGGAGATCTGGATACCAAAACTGATGGGGCCAGTCTGGGGCTACCAGAATCACCTGTGCCTTGTCCCTCCTCACCTTGAGAAGCACCTTGTGGATCAAGGGAAATGGGGGAAAGGCGTAAAAGAGGCCCGGGGTCCACGGCCTCGAGAAGGCATCCCCCTGCAGTGAGCCCTGCTGAGGGGGGCGGGCATGGAACAGTCTCAGCTTCGAATTCTCCATGGAGGCAAACAGGTCAGCCTGAGGCGTGCCCCAGTGGGAGAAGAGATCTTGTACTACCTCCGGCAGGAAAGACCACTCATGAGTCGCAGCCCCTATCCGGCTTAGGGCATCGGCCAGGGTGTTGGAGGCTCCTGCCACGTGAATGGCGAGGAGATCTGCCTCCAGGCTGCGCACGAGAGACCAAATGCGGAGAGCTTCCCTGCACAGAGGCATGGAGCGTGTCCCGCCCTGGCGGTTTACGTAGTACATGGTCGTGGTATTGTCTGTCTGGACCTGAACCACTTGACCCCAAAGAAATGGAGCGAAGGCGGTGAGGGCTAGACGAACCGCTCGAAGCTCCAGCAGGTTGATGTGGCATCAGGACTCCCGAGGGAACCAGAGGCCGTGCGCTCTGTGCTCCCCCAGATGGGCACCCCAACCCATCAGAGAGGTGTCGGTCGATAGAGAGAGACTGTCGGCTCGGGGAGGACAAACGGGATGCCCTCCTGCAGATGTGCCGGAACGGTCCACCACTGGAGAGCGTTCCACATCCCCTGGGTCACTGTCACTAGCTGATCCAACGGATCGAAGCGCTGTGACCATTGGCTGGCCAGTCCCCATTGAAGGGGACGCATTTACCAGCGGGCCCAACGGACCACGCTGGTGCAGGCCGCCATGAGGCCCAGGAGGCGCAGGAAGTCCCGGGCAGGGCACGATTGCCCAACCAGAAATGATTGGGCAAAGGAGGAAAGAACCTCGGCCCTGTCCACCAGGAGCCGTGCTCTGGCTCGAAGAGAGTCGAGCTCTGCCCCGAAGAAATGTATCACCTGCTTTGGCACGAGTTCCGACTTGGCCTCGTTGATGAGGAGGCCCATCTGACAGCAAACCTGGAGGGCCAGATCTCTGGACCGCTCCACCTCTGCTCTGGAGGGGGCTGCAATCAGCCAGTCGTCCAGGTAGGGGTACACCTGGACCCTTCAGCGCCGCAGGAATGCTGTCACCACTGCCATGCATTTGGTGAAGACCCTGGGAGCTAGGGAGGCCGAAGGGCATGGCCCGGAACTCGTAAAGGGATCCCTCCGCTCTGAAGTGGAGGAATCTCTGATGAGACGGACAGATTGGGACGTGAAAGAACGCATCCTGGAGGTCCAGGGAACAGAACCACATGCCTCGTTCCAAGGATGGGATTATCTGAGCCAGAGTGACCATCCTGAAGGTACGAGACCTTAGGAACCTGTTCAGGTCGTGCAGGTTGAGAATGGGGCGCCAGTCCCCCATCCGTTTTGGGACCAGGAAATACCTGGACACAAACCCCGGGTCTGGAGGAGGATCCGCCACCTTCCAGATCACCTCTTTTTCGAGGAGCAGGGCAATATCAGCTTGGCGGGCCGACAGCGAGGCCGTGGACCCCGCAGCCCCGACAGGCGACAGCTCGAAAGGGTGGGGCCTGCTCGAACTCCAGAGGCAGGCCCTTTCCTACCACCTCCAGCACCTAGCGGTCCATGGTGATAGCGGACCAGGCGGAAAGGAAGTGGCGGAGCCGTCCCCCCACGGGGGGAACCCAGGGGGGAGTGACGAGGCTGGGGCCGACACCCCTCAACCCATCACTGGGCAGGCTTGGAGGAAGGACCAGCCGAGGGACCTCCTGGGCCTTTACCTCCCTGCTTCCTGTTGGAGGAAGCCACGGGCTTGGGTTTGGGATACCAAGCGCGAGCCTGCTGGCCCTGGTGCTGGTGCTGTTGGGCCGGACATGCTGCAGGCACAGAAGGACGAAAGGGCTTGAGCTGCTGCTGCCAGTGGCCTTTGTCCTTCTGGGCGGAGGCGACCGAGTCCAGAGTGGCATTGGACTTTTCGATCCGCTGGAGGTGGCCTTCCACTCCAGGGCCGAAGAGGTCGGTCCCCAAGAAGGGCACGTCTGCCAACTTGTGCTGGGTATCCGCCGTGAAGGTGGATATCCTCAGCCATGCTCTGCGGCGCATGGCCACCGCGGCCGCAACCGATCTGGCACAGGAGTCCCCTATGTCCAGAGCTGTTTGGAGCTGCTGCTCGCCACCGCCTCTGCCCCCTAAACCTGCCGGACCGTGGTCTGCAGGTCAGCCGGGAGATGAGGGATCACCTCATCCAGGGAGCCCATGAGGGCGTGGGAGAAATGTGCCATCAGCACGGCTGAGCTGGCCTGGCGGAGACCAAGGGAGGACGCAGCGTACACCTTGCACCTGGCGTAGTCCAGCTTTTTAGACTCCTTGTTGGGGGGCTTGTCCACGTCCCTAGTGTTGTCCCTAGTGTTCCCGGAACGCCAGAAAACGCTGTCGGAGACCAACCCCCTCGGGCAGAGGGGTGCTCCGAAAACCTGGGCAAAGAGCCGGTAGGGACAGCATACTTCCTGGCCATCCTGGCCGAGGGCGCAGGACAGGAAGCAGGCCGCTGCCAAAGCTCCAAGGCTGGGCCGACAATGGCCTCAGCCACCGGAAAGGCCTCCGTGGGTGAATCCCCTCGGTCCAGTATCTCCGTCAGGGGATACTTGGCCCGTTTGGATACGGGCTCGAGCTGCATCCCGATGGACTCCGAGATGAGCTGAGGCAGACCCATGAAGGATGATAGGCTTTCGTCCAGTGACTGGCCCCCGGAGGACTCCAGGTCAACCGGCCTGGAGAACAGGGAGGAGTCGTCGGACTCCGAGGAGTCTGTAAAGAGCTGCCTAGGGCCTCAGCCACCCTCCACCTGCCGAGGACGGTCGGGAGTAAGGGTGACCGACAACCTGTGGAGCAGGCCTTCACCCGACCGAGAGTCCTTGGTCGGCGCCCCCGATTTCGGTTGTGGAGGCGGAGGTTCCACCACAATCGGTGGGGCAGCAGGTTTCAGCCGAACAACAGGCCCAGGCTTGGGCATCTCGAGTGCAGTGAGAGGCTGTTTCGGCCGTTCAGGTGACAGCCACTTGATGGCCGGGAAGGCGTTGCGTGTCAACTGCTCCCGGACAAAGTAACTGCTGCCACATCAGTTCCTCGAAGGCCGACGCGAACTTGCGCGAAGCCTCTAGTCATCAGAGGAGGAAGGCGAGACTGACGTGTTCGGCGCTTACCTCGTGCCGAGCCAGACCCGCCGATGTTTCAGCGGATCGGCTGGACCGAGAAGAGGTCCGAGACCGAGACCCTAGATGTGTCCGAGGGTGGGCCTGGGAGGAAGCTGGGGACACCCGCTCTTCCCTCTGCTCGGACACCTTAACAGGGAACTGCTGCACCGAGGGCGCAGGCAAATCCTCGGTTTCCACCGGGGGAACTGGCAAAGAAGGGTTGTCGGCTTCACCAGTCGACAATCCGTCCGACGGGTCGAGAAAATCTCGACTGCATCGATGGGTGTCTCGGCCGGCTGACCTGACGGGGACGCCGAGAAGCCAGCGGCCTTAGCCGCAACCTCGACTGAAGTCGACGGTTGGCTGCCCAGGGAAGGGGACCTCTCCCGCTCCCACGAATGCCGACGATGGGACTTACCCTTGGGATCCTTCTGTTTGGACCGAGAGGAATGTCCCGATGGCCCCTCTCCCTTCGTGGGAAGAGAATGGCAAAGCTCCTTGAATGAAGCAGAATACGAGGTACCCAAAGAAAGCGGGATAAATGCCGCGACCGAGGAGGAAGATGCAGCCTGGGCTGCCTCCACCTCGAGGGCGATCATCTGCTCGAGGAGCTGCTCCAGCCCGAACCTGGCCGCCAGCGGTACCGCCCAGCGGGCCTCTTCGACTCTACCGGCGGATAGCGCTTCTCGGGGCGCCCAAGCTTCAACCGGGCAGTGCGGTCCTCCAAGACGTTGGCCGAGAACGAACAGCATGACTCGCAGGCCTGTGGGTCGTGTTCTAGGCCGAGGCAGTAGACGCACGTGGAGTGTGGATCCGTCCTTGACATCTTCTGCCCACAAGGGCACTGCCAAAAACCGGGAGTCGATTTGTCCATCGCGAGCCACGAGGGAAAAAGGAAGACCAAGTCTTGAGAATTTTAAAAACGAGTTTCAGACGAATCAAGAGTTAGGATCCATCCATCACACAGAGCATTAAGGAGGAACCTGAGCTCTAAGCGTAAGGAAAATCTCATCATGGGGCGGAGCCGAGAGTTTTACCAACCGGGTGGGTGGGAGGAGCCAGCTTGAAGACCTTCTCGCAAGATTTAAAGCTGCAAGGAACCTGCCAGACAGTGTGGATGAACAACATATCCATGTCCCTAGAAACATATCTACTGCCAGTGATGAGTAACCACTGCCTTCTAATCCCTGCCTTTCAAATTTCATGTTATTAGAACTGTCTCAAGCACATTAATCAGTGCTCCATAGTGCACTAGGACCTGTGGTGGCACTAAGAATACAGAGATTCAACTTGTATTCCTGAATGGCCTTCCGAGCTTGCTCTCAAAGATTCCTTAAATGAGAACTGAATCAGGAGGTCATCTAGATAAGAGGCTTTAAAGATTCCTTCCTCTTGTGTTTTTTATGTCTCCACCACAATGAGAATGGAGCACTATTATCATGAAAGGAAGGGACCTGAACTGCAAATGTTGATCCTCGGTTACGAAATGGAGAACCTTCCTGTACAATTTCCTGACAAGGATAAACAGATACATATCCTGCAAGACTATAGCTGTCAGAAAGTCTCCTGGTCTTATCTGCTTGAGGATGAACAAAAGTGGCTCTACGTGGCACTCCTGTACTAACTAGCAGATTAATAATTAGCAGACCCAATGCAGTCTGGAAACCTACTATACTCAACCAGTATGAAGTAGACAGAATACAGACCATCACTTCTGTCTTTAAGAGACATGTGCTCTATAACCCCAATAGCCAGAAGATGTTCCACCTACTGGAAAACTGGCTTTTCCTTAACTAATCTGGATGGTTGTGGACTGTTCAAGGAGCACTGAATAGGGCTGCAGTTCAATTCAATTAAATATTCATCTCAGAAAACCTCCCGTATCCACCTTTCACTGGTCAGTGCACCCCATGTCCTTGCAAATGTCTGGAGTCTACTGCTTGTCATTGCTTGGATGGGGTCCTAATGCCTTTAGACAGAGGGCTTAGAGTAAAGACTGTGGACTGAAGGTGGAGTACCCTCTTCCTCTGCCTGCCCTTAAGCTTCCTCCAGAAAAGAATGGTTGTGCTTTTTAAGCTCTATGAGAGTGAAAGCTGTCTTTTTTTTGTCTTTCCTAGGACCTGTTAAGCCAAGGTATAACCAACATGAGTAACTGAGAGCACAAAATATCACAATCTTTCACTCCCTTCTCCGTTACTTTGAACGGGCAGAAGTCATCAAAGAGTACTCTAATAAGATTAGCCTTTGACTGCTGGTTTGGTGATGAAGGCTGAAACCACAGGGCTCTTCTGGCTTGAAAATTAAGGGCTTATTCCGTTGCTGCCATATGGATGGAGTCCACAGAGAAATCACACACAAATGCTGAGACTATGGACATCCTCTTCAAGGATCTGAGTAGCTTCTTTGGAATAGCAAAGTATCCCAGCTATGTGAGGAATGCCAAGGTAGTGTATCCCAAAACCACTGACATTTGGACCACCAAAACAGTGCCTAAGTGATGTTTGTGAACAAACTCCATTTTTTTTCAGTTTGCTGAATTTCTGGGAGAAGAAAGACACCTTCAGTAGGGATGGTATTCTTCTGGGAGACATATTGCAACCACATCTACATCTGGAACCAAGGTCAAGTCCAGGGTGTTGGGAATAATCTTGTATAATCTGATGAATGATCTGCATATGGGTTTCCTAAGGTATACAGAAGTCCATTCACTAGAGACTGTGCTCTCGAGTCCTAGGGAAAGGGTGGTACCGATTTAACAGCATTACCAAACAGCATCTCTTGGACTTAGCTTGGTCGCTGGACAGAGCCACATGACCACACAAGATGTCAACTTTTTATTAGGTAGTTCAGAGTGTCCCAGTCAAAGGATCAGCCACTCTCCTCTTCTGTTTCAGAATAATCAGTGCCATCAGACAATGCTTAGAAATACACTGAGAAGATCACGGAATTATCCTAAGGAAGGAGGAGCCAACATTCCCCCTTTTTTTTTGTCTAAGAAGGAAGAATATTAAGGAATGATTTAATCCTTTTATACAAACATTAAACAGGGAAATCTGATGAAGAATGTTAATAATGAGCAAATTAAATGACAGCAAATCCACTAGAGGACAAAGGGTCCCAGCAAGCAGCTAAAGGGTGAGCAGTTCAGAGGAGATTTGAAGCACACAGAGCCACTCGGGGACCGGATGCCACGTGACAAACCAATGATACAGGATCCAGAAGTCACAGCCCCCACCTGCAAATCATAAAAAGCGAGTCCACACTGTATAAAAACTTCCCTCTTTATTAGCAGTGCAAGAACATGCACACATTTATTGACACAGCAGGAGGAAGGCAGAAAATAACCTTACAAAAGGGCTTTATCATAGGTGGTGCCCTCTGGTGAAGAACTGCTTATATAACAAGTCACAAGCGGTGCAATTTAAAATTTTAAGTGACACAGTGCTTACAATTTAATCAACATGATCCCACCAGATAATTACACCAGCATACCATAAACCAATAAAAAGACACAGACAGAGGAAATGTTTGCCCTCATATAGGTCCTCTTGTATTGTATAAATGAGATAACAACCTCATATCTAATTCATAATTTTTAATCCGATCGGGGGAAAAAACATGAGTGGCACAGACAGCAATATTTACCTCCAAAAACTCATTACAACAACTAAATAATTTTAGCCAATAAGCTGCAAAAGGTTTAAAGCCCCACTGAGGCGCACTTATCCAGCTGTCATTGCTATGATTGAAACCTTTTATCAAAATATGGGGTAGGTCTCATCGAAAAAAGGAGGGGGGAGGGTGCGGGGGAAGGAGAAAAAAAAGAAACTTACAAAACAAGATAAAGAAGAAATTATAACAAATATTACAGAAGAAAAATGAATGTTAGTGAAGCCAGCAGAGCACTAAATCCCATCTAGCAACAAGAAAAGGGGTCAGTTCAATTTGATCATTTAGACCCTTTTCATTACTTCATACCCCCAAACAGAAATCCAAATAGACTCTCTTTTATTTAGGGCCAATAATCTGTTACCACCCCTAGGCCCCATACTCGCCTGTTTCAGCTCTATGAACACTAATTCATGTCCCTTTTTATTTTCTGTATTCTTTATATGTGTTGCCCACAAATAATCCATATTCTCATTCCTAACCGCTCTGATATTATCACCTAGCCTATCTTTTAGTATGCCCCACATAGTATGCACCACATGCACAAATTGCTATATGAATCTCAAACATGGTGTCACAATTAATAAACTGAAAAATATCCATGTTTTCATTCGTTTGAGGGTTTTGAAATGACTTGCACTCTTACACATGGGCAATACTTACATCTATCACACTATTTGTATCCTTTCCATAATGGGGGCAATCAATTCCTAGGTGGAACTATGGGTTGGACAGAGTGGATCAGGTGGTCCCTAAGGTTCTTTGCCCTCCTATATACTACCCTAGGGGGACCCTTAGCAGTATCCCCAAGTCGTGAGTCTGCCCCCAACACATGCAAATTCTTGTAAATTTCCCTGACCTTCTAAGATCTCACACTTTAGGTCATGACAAAATTGATTTGGTTTTCTATCTCAGATACCACCTTGTTCTCCATTTTTCTAGCCAACAGTAATTCCCTGCTTCTCTCATTGCAGGCTGCCTTTGCTTCTTTGACAGAAGTTCTTGCAAACCCCATTTCAAGGAATCTTTCCTCAAGGATAACCAATTCTTCTTCAAATGCATTTTCACTGCTTCAGTTTCATTTTATGTGGCAATATTGGCTTCTAGGGATATTTTCTATGGTGTTGTGGGGGTGACAGCTACTAGCCAGGAGAATGGTATTCCAATCCATAGGTTTCCTATATAAATCATAACTACTGTACCATCATGCTTCTTTTGGAATTTGATATCCAAAAAAGGAATTTCACTCCCACTGGCATTACAAGTGAATATGAGATCTTTGTTGTTATCATGCAGATAACTTGAAATTCTCTCTGTCATGTTCCCCTGCTATACCATATGGATATCATCTATATTGCACCTCCTTAACCTTATTTTAGCAAAATAGGGATTTGTGTGCTGATTCCATATATACCCGGCCCTGTGGGGTTCCGCAGGGCTCCGAATTATCACCCATGTTGTTCGTGGTGTATATGCTGCTGTTAGGAGATATCATGAAGTGGTATGGGCTGAGTTTTCACTGCAATGCAGATGATACTCAGCTATACATGTCCTTTGTGCCTGAGCAGGGTGGAGCTGCCTCTCCGAGATCCAGGACTGGATGAGTGCCAACTGGCTGAGGCTGAACCTGGATTAAACTGAGGTGTTGGTGGTGGACCCAGGTCATCAGGGTGAGAGGCTGTTGGCTGGACAGCTGTCCGGGATTTGGCTTGGAGGAAGCCAGCTGCTGACCTCAGACTGGGTGTGAAATCTGGGCATTGTTTTTGATGGCATTTTGATGCTTAAGTCTCAGGTGTCTTCTGTTGTCAAGACCTCTTTTTACCATCTGAGGAACATCGCCCGGATTAAACACCTGGTCCCACCCGCAGACCTTCCAACTTTGGTCCATGCCTTTGTGACCTCCCGCTTTGACTACTGCAATGCTCTGTACCCAATATGTAGAAAAAGTGAACAATAATAAGTGCCGGGTTAGTAAGTAAACAAGTGCTTACATGAAAGAAAAGGGGGAAGGGTGAGGTGGAGGGATGTAGAGGGAAGGGAGTAGGTGAGGGATACAAGCCCCTGGGAGGGTAGCAGAGGGACCCACGGAGAACATTTGGCATCCCTTACATTCTGTGAGAGATTAAGGGAGGCCAGTAAGCGGAAGCAATTTGGTGGAAGGGGAGGAGAGCTAGAAATGTGGGGGTGGGGGTGCACAGGGTAAAATGAAGGTGATGGTAGAGGGGCAGGGTTTATCCAGGGCTTAGGGCTCATTACCACCACACTACCCCCTTTGTCTGCTGCTCTTCTGGTAATCAGGCCATTATTCTAAAGACATTCTATGGTTACTCTCTCCTCC
The DNA here is from genome assembly GCA_016271365.2 of Neoceratodus forsteri. Classification (NCBI taxonomy): domain Eukaryota; kingdom Metazoa; phylum Chordata; order Ceratodontiformes; family Ceratodontidae; genus Neoceratodus; species Neoceratodus forsteri. The sequence continues at coordinate 746,195,609 of CM028132.1, forward strand.
CTACTCATGTTATTAAATCTAGGGACAAACTCTTCTTGTCTCAGTTTTTCCAGATCCTGTTCACATAATTTCTGGAAAGTTGTAACAGCTGTGCACTGAGATGGACAAAATGTACTAGGTTTGCTTCTACTTTTCACTCCTGTTTCACCCTTTACCATCACATGCCCCGATTATTTGCTGTCCCTGTTCACTTATGGTTGATAAAGCATCAAATTCATTCACAGCTTCAAGCACTTCCTGTGTATTTAACATAACCGGTATGTCCACCTCACTAGACAATGCTTGCCCATTTTCCAAAGCAAGAGCTTGCTGTACATCTGTATGCCCCATATTTAAATCTCTCACATAAAAACAACATGAATGAAGCACTCTACACAGTATGTATAAGTCAATTGTGGTCTAAAAAGTCTAATTCCACAGTGGGGACAAAAGAAAGACCTCTATTAAGCACTTGCAGTTCACTGTTATGTAATGTGTAGTCAGATAAATTAATTACATTGTCCCCACTGTTTACCTGTGGTCTTAATATCTCTGGTACTTCCTCTGTTGGTTGCAGCTGTCCCTGGGACCTCCTCTTCCCACATCTTCTCCTTCTATGGTTCCCGGATAATGCGTTCTCTGTGTGCTGCCTCTGGGAAATCTCTCCTGTTCCTCTTCTAAAAAAATCTCAGATGCCTCTGAGTCACTCTTGGCACTCACTGCACTGGTGTCTGATACATCGGTGGGTGGCGTTTGCTTTAAAATAGGCCTGGTCTCAAATCGTACTTTGTTCATCTTTTTACCTCCTTATTGCTTCTTCTTGGACCAATTAAAAATGTTGTCCTGTCTGTAATAGTTTCCATCTCTCAGGAAGTTCCTTCTCTTTGTAGCACAGTTCCTCTTATTCTGATTGTTTCACCTCCTGCAATTCCTCTTTAAATAGGCTGAAGTCCTCATCTTCTTTGAATGTGTTCAGCAATTTCTCCTTTTCCTCCAGCTCCTTACTAACTTCCTGTTGTGTCTCCTGTGTGTTTTTAAGGACAAGCTGCATCCATCTGATGGAAGCATTCTCCAGCCCCCAATAAATTCTGCATTTTCTTGTCAATATGTAGGCACTTTTGTGATTCCAAGCCCTCTTGGGACCCAGCTCACCTGTAAATATGCCTCCGTAGATTTTGCCTGCCAGTGTAGTCTCCGTGTCCGGAGTGCTACTTTCTGATAGGCAAAAAATGCTGAGCAGATGCCTCCCACTTTTGGGGTTGTGACTGCTCCCGCGTCAGTTCATGGCTCAGAAATAGCTCCAAAGAAAAATGAATTTAATTCTTGAGGTTTGTAAAAATGTTCTTCATAAATCCTTCTGCCCCCTTCACTGCTACTATGGCTTTGGTTACCTGATGCCGCTGCATTCATGCTTAAACAGCTACCAACTTGCCATCTTGCACTGGCTGGTCCATCGGAGATGTCCTTAGGCGTTGCTCAAATTATGTCTGGCTTGAAACACACAGAACCTTTCAGGGGTCTGGGTGCCAAGTGACAAACCAATGATACAGGATCCAGAAGTCATGGCACTCCCCTCCAAATGATAAAAAAGGAATCCACACCAATTCCAGCATACAAACTTCCCTCTTTATTTTCCAGGGCAAGAACATGCTTATATTTATTGCCACAGCAGAAGAAAGCAGAAAATAACCTGATGTTTCACCTTACAAAAAGGCTTTATTGACTGTTAAAAACTCATTGCAACAACTAAACCATTCTAGCCAATAAGCTGCAAAAGGCATTAAAGCCCATAGAGGGGAGCTTATCCAGCTGTCATTGCTATGACGGAAACCTTTTACCACAATTGAGGATGGCGGGTAGGTCTCATCCAAGGTGAAATGTCAGATGAGTGCCATGACTTCTGGATACAGTTCAGAGGAGATTTTGCTTTTTTTCACAAAGAATAGTAGGGGTATGGAACAATCTGCAAAAGTCAGGAGTGGTTATATCTTTTTAAAGCAAACCTGGACCAACACAAGGAAAGGTTGATCTCAGATTGCTTGTTTACAGTGTCTTCAGAAAGTATTCGCCCCCCCTTGGATTTTGTCACATTTTGTGATGTTGCAAACTCAAATTAAAATACATTTATATGGGATTTTTTTGTCACATATCTACACAAATTACTCTATAATGTCAAAGTGGAATGAAACTTCTGGAATTTTTTGTACATGTAATTTAAGATAAAAACCTGAAATGTCTTGATTTGATAAGTATTCACCCCCTTTGCTATGACACTCCAAATTGAGCTCAGGTGCATCCAATTTCCTTGTGAGATCACTCTAAAACTTGAATGGAGTCCACCTGTGGTCAGTTCACATGGTTGACATGATTTCAGAGGAAATACACCTGTCTATATAAGGTCCCACTGTTGACAGTGCATGTCAGAACAGAAACTCTACCATGAAGACCAATGAGCTGTCCATAGAACTCTGTGATAGAATTGTGAAGAGGCATAGATCTGGGGAGGGGTATAAATACATTTCTAGGGTGTTGAATGTTCCTAGGAGTACAGTCAAGTCCTATCATTAGGAAATGGAAAGATTACGGAACCACCCAGACTCCTCCTAGAGCAGGCCGTCCTCCCAAACTGAGCAACCGGGCAAGAAGGACCTTGGTCAGGGAAGTGACCAAGAACCCAATGACCACTCTGACAGAACTACAGAGTTCCATGGCTGAGATGGGAGAACCTCTGCAGAGGACAACAATCTCTGCAGCACTTCACAGATGTATCCTCTATGGGAGAGTGGCTAGACGGAAGCCACTCCTGAGAAACTGCCACATAATAGCATGCCTGGAGTTTGTAAGAAGGCATGTGGCAGACTCTGAGACCATGTGGCAAAAGATTCTCTGGTCTGATTAAACAAAAATTGAACTCTTTGGCCTGAATGCAAAGCGCTATGCCTGGCGCAAACCGAACACAGCTCATAACCCATGTAACAACATCCCTACCATGAAGCATGGTGGTGGCAGCATCATGTTATGGGGATGCTTTTCAGCGGCAGGGACTGGGGCACTTGTCAGGATAGAGGGAACAATGAATGGAGCCAAATACAGGCACATCCTTGAGGAGAACCTGCATCAGTCTGCAATAGACCTTGGACTGGGGCGAAGATTTATGTTCCAACAGGACAACGACCCCAAGCATACAGCCAAAGCAACACTGGAGTGGCTTCAGAACAAGAAGGTGAATAGAAACATAGATTTTGACGGCAGATAAGGACCACTTGGCCCACCCAGTCTGCCCATTTCCCTACCTAATGGATAAGCTGCAGATCCTAGTTAACCAGCAGCCTACTTCTTCCTACCCCCACCCCCTAGAATTGCCTTATGACTGTCCCATGCATGCTTGAATTCCACCACTGTTTTTGACTCCACAACCTCCTCCGGAAGGCTGTTCCATGCATCCACAACCCTCTCTGTGAAAAATACTTCTTAAGTTACCTCTGAGCCGCCCTCTTCTATCTTCAAATTGTGCCCCTTGTTCTTGCACACCTCTTTTGAAAGATGCTACCCTCTTGGACTTTGTTGATTCCTCTGAGGTACTTGAAAGTTTCTATCATGTCCCCCTCTCCCCTCCTTTCCTCGAGGCTATACATATTTAGCCAAAGCCCAGACCTGAATCCCACTGAGAATCTGTGGAAAGACTTAAAGATTGAGGTTCACCGACGCTCCTCATCCAACTTGACAGAGCTTGAGTAAATCTGCAAGGAAGAATGGGTGAAAATCCCCAAATCCAGATGTGCAAAGCTGATACAGACATACCCAAGAAGACTCAAAGCTATAATTGCTGCCAAAGGCGCTTCTACAAAGTATTGACTCAGGAGGGTGAATACTTAAGTAAACAAGATAGTTCAGTTATTAATGTTTCATACATTTTTGCTACACAATATAAATATTTTTGCCCCTTTAAATTGTTGAGTATGCTGTGTGAATCAAGGGGGAAAAATCATTTCAATACATTAAAAATTCTGGTAGTAACACAACAAAATGTGACAAAATCCAAGGGGGGTGAATACTTTCTTACGTTACTGGACCTTTTCCTTTTGGGCATACTGTGTCCCTTATTAAGGAACAGCATGTTTGGCACTTGTCAGCTGACAATGTGAAGGGAGCACATGACAGTGGTGGAGGCCTATCAAGTGGCCTAGACAGATTAACTCCAGTAAGTTCCTCAAGGAAAGTCTGTGAATATACTCATGTTCCCCATCTATATACATTGCAATTCCCGTAATAGTTATGTATGTGTTCCATTTTAGGGCAATCTTGAAAACAAGAGTTTTGTAACTTTAATAATCCTAGCCTGTATAAGCAATAAAGATCTTACCTATCATCTCCTACACTTGCTGTACTCAAACCAGGAACACAGCTGAAAACAGGAGCAGTTTCACAGTCCACCTTTTCCAGTCATCAAAAGTAAAATAAACTGGTTTGAAAGGCTCATTTAAATAGCCTAACCAGTTCAGGGTTTAGGGAGAGTGCTAGTGGATGTTCAGTGTTTCTTGTCTTATCCTGCCAGCAGTCAGTGGATTTTTCAACCTCAGAATGCCCTCTAAGGGGGGGGGCGTGGCCTGGCTCTGAGCAAGATGGAGGTTTAAGCTCTGAGCTCCTCTGAACAAACAACATCCAGCATCATCTTATGTCATCTAAGGCATATACATATTGATTTTGAGAGCATTATAAAGAAGAACATACTACTGTTATTTCGGTAATATTCTTTTTGCTCTGCATAGGTCTTCTCTTTTAACACAAATAGAGTTTCTATAGTTTCAGTGGGGAAGGCTGCAAAACCAATCATGGCCTATTCTGATAAACAAGTGGATCCTCTAGGAAAAATTGAAGAAATGTTCAGCAAACTATCAATGGACATGAAGGACTTAAAATCTGCTACTCAACAAAATACTCAAACTATGAAAACCATCGATTCTAGACTTGCTTTTACAGAAAATAAAACACGTCTAAATGAGGATGCTATACAAGAATTAAAATCCACTATCAGATCCCAAGATCGTGTCATTAAAGAGCTACAATCCAGAATTGAGGATATGGAAAACAGGAATCGCAGAACAATCTCAGAATATTGGTTCAAGATGTGGAGGCCTAAAACACCACTGCATTTCTGCTACGTATTACCGCAAATTCTGGGACTTCAACCTGGTACTGAGCTAATAATAGAGCGCTCCCCATCGCTAGGCCCAAAATCTTCTGCAGAGCAAAGACTCAGGACCAATTATTGCCAAATTTCTAAATTATGCCAATATAGAACTAATTATGAGAAAATCTAAAGAAATTGGGCAACTTTCCTGGCAAGGATGCAGCATTTACATATACCTGATTTTCCAAAGAGGTTTCAACAAAGCGGAAGCCTATACATCTGCCAGACGTACCATGCACCAAATGGGTCTTCGTTTTCTCTCAGATATCCAGCTATCATGAGGGTCTATTTGGAGAACTCATTTAAAGATTTTAACAATCCAGAATCTCTTACATCTTTCTGAATAGCCATTCGGCATCTGGACAGAAGAATCCCAAGATCCGACAGACCCAATATAGTGTAGACACTCACACAACTAACAGTATTGAAAATAACACTAACATAACATCTTCAGAGAATATCTCAGCGCTCCTGATCCTCACAATGTAACTCCACAAAAACCGCATATGTATACACAGGAAAAAGCAACTATACAAGCCGACTTCTCTGTAATACAGGATCGTTCCTCTAAATTTGCAAATTCTGGTATCTCTACTAATATTACCTCTATTGCCCCGAAGTTGCTGTTCAAAATAGATATGCGCTGCTGCAGGATCTATCCACCTCGGGTGACTTTTGTGGGGAGGATCCGATTGCTCCGTCGGCGGTGGAGGAAGACCGGGAACTGGAAGGCACCTCTTGGACCTGCAGTGTAAATAATTCCCCTTTTAAAGTACATGAACCCCCGGAAAAGAGACGTCGCGGGAGAAACAGGAACAAAGGAGATACTCTTGAAACACTTGGCCGGCACATCTGTCTGAGTCATCGAGGATTCGACCTAGCGCTGTGCGGCTAATCCGTTCTAAAATATGTTATATGGTCATCGATACAGTTAACTTACTGTCTACTGGCTAATTGTGATCACCTGTGCACACTAAATTTCGCTTTCCTCTTGAACATTGGCATGATAAATAATGTAAGGGCATGCAAGTTTGGGGATCGCAGTGTCTCATTTTCTACAGCTCAAGTCGTGGGTACACGAGTGCTATTTTTATATAACGCACGAAATGCCATCAATTGATTGATAGTGCATGCAGATATCTACAATCTAGTAATTAACATTGAGATTACTCAGCCCTACCATTACAGGACAGATACGTCCACTTATTTGATACAGTATTTTTCACTGTAAATGCTATGAGGATATTTTTATAATACCTGATAGTGTCAGACACACAACTTGCTGGTCATTGCATTTACATAATTTGATACAATGATGCATTGTAGTTTCCCCCTTTTTTTTTATTGATTAACATATTTAGTGGTTCAGCTTACATGAATGGGTGTTTCTGGACAACTTATCTAATTCATCTTGTTTTGTAAAATATTATTGGCTACTGTGAAATACAGCTGATATTGCCTTTTATAAGGCTTATACGCGATTGTCTATATTAAAACTGCATAGCTCTGACAATCCTGACTTTACAGGATCCTTATCTGGAACCTAAACCAATCACAATATTAGATAACTGTCACAATGATAATAATGAAGGTATAGATACAGGGCATATGACATCCGGGTGACATGCATATCATACATTATTGGATCTTAGGTGTTATAAGATTTTTGACTTTGTGGTTTTTTTTTTTCTCTCCCCCAATGGTAGTATTATACCATTTATAGATCACTGGATCTCAACTCATTCTAATTCACTACATATGATGCTGGATTTGACAATGTTATTTGAACAGCACCGTACTTAACTTAGTAAAGTAAAATAAGCATAATATACTCCACCCCATTTTGGGGACTTGTATTAAATTACAATACCCTGCATTGATAACCTATTTTTTGTTAAACTCAATTTCTAGGGAACTATCAAATTCCCTTATTGTTCAGCTACGTCCTAGAGAACAGAGAAGTGGTCTTGGTCTTCCCTTTTTGCCTTTTTTCCTTTCTTTTTCTCTTCCCAAATTAGACTGACCTTTTCTTCTCAGTTCATCTTAGATGACAATTACTTTTTCTTGCTATTATATAACTAATATATTGTTATGTTATGGTTATAATGTTAGAAGTGAGCTGCACAGTATATGAGCAAATAGATATCCATTTTTTCTACCTGATTTCTACTTATAGCTCTGCCAACGATTTGCTTATTTGTTACAATTACAACAAACTGATTCATATCTTCATCCGACTACAATTGTATATTTGAGTCCCTTGACATTATCCTTACTTTATTACAGATTAAAATATTTAATACATGATGGCTAATATATCACTATGCACTTGGAATGTCAAGGGACTCAATACACCAAATAAGCGTAAACAAGTACTTAATCATCTTAAAAAACACAAAATACAAATTGCTTTATTGCAAGAAACTAAACTGTTGGATGAAGACAGCCTCAGACTAAAAAGTGACTGGGTAGGTCAGGTATTTGTAGCTTCTGCTGCATCTAAGAAGAGAGGTGTGGCCATACTGATTCACAAAATCTGAAATGGAAACCTACTGATATTCAGAAAGATTCTGATGGTAGTGTGCTTATTATAACTTTGATACCCCTCAGGCCCAATAACTATAGTTAACATTTATGCCCCTAACTCAGATGACCCTTTGTTTTTCAAAATCTACTACACATTAATCTCATCAAACCTAGTTAAATCCTCTTTATTGATCGGTGGGACTTTAACCTTACTTTGATATACATATGGATAGGAGCAACGGTTCATTAGACAGTCACCCTAGAAGCTCTGCCATAACCTCTCAAATAATGCACGATCTTGGTTTAACGGATATATATGGAGAACTCTCCACCCTAGAGATAGGGACTACACCTTTTACTCCTTCCGTCATCAGACTTACAGCAGAATAGATTATTGGCTGACATCTCCCGCAATCACGGCTAATATAACAGATGTTGAGATCCTTCCACTAATCATATCTGATCATTCTCCAGTTAAACTTTTATTTACTTGGGGTCCTCCCCCTATGAAATCCCCTTCATGGCGCCTAGATTCCCTTCTATTAAAAGATCCAGAATTTCTACCTTGGATCAAAACACAAATAAATGAATTCATGACATTTAATGACCCTAAAGATACATCTGTGGGCATTACTTGGGAAGCACTCAAAGCCACATTACGTGGCAAAATAATTGGGTTCGCAACTCATAGAAGGAAACTCAGGGAACAACAAATCAACAATCTCGAAAAATCACTTAAAATAAAACAAACTGAATACCTAAATAGTCCTAACCCTGACCCCTTCTCAACCTTACATTACGAAATCTTACAATTACGTATGCAAATCAACTAATTAATCTCTAAGAAAACAGAATTAGCATTATTGAGAATAAAACATAAATTTTGAAGGAGGGGAAAAGGCAGCAAAATACTTGCTTATAGACTCAAAATGCAACAAATGGAACGTCATATTGCTGCTCTAAAAGACCAATCAGGAAAATTTGTACTAATGAACACTCCATCAATGATATCATGACAACCTTTATAAGAATCTTACTCCTCCTCTCCATTACAAGCACCTCAGATATCTCTCTTTCTAGATGAGCTTGTACTTCTAGCCTAACAGAGGAAGCAACATACTCCTAGATGCACCACTTACCATAGAAGAAGTAAAAAAAAGCCATCCTTTCCCTTAAAGCCGGACGCCCCGGGAGGAGATGGCTTCCCTGTGGATTTCTATAAGATCCTTACCGAACAACTAGTCCCTCTATTATGTAATGTATTTCAAGAATCTACCGAAATTGGACAGCTACCCAACACGATGACAGATGCTATCATAACAGTCCTCCCAAAAAGAGAAGGATGTTACTATTCCGGCTAATTACCGTCCTATATCACTACTCAATACAGATGGTAAGATCTTTGCCAAAATTTTAACTAACCGTATAGAGCCATATATCCCTAAGTTAATTCATAGATCTCAAGCTGGCTTTGTTAAGGGAAGAATGGGCTCTGATCACTTACGCTCTTTAGCTACCTTTCTTAGACAGAATAATGATCTAAAAGGTATATCCATTGGCCACAGACAATATACATCACTATCATATGTGGATGACATGCTTGTACTGCTAGAAAACTTTAAACTATCCCGACAACCTTTTTATAATATACTCAACTGATTTTCCAAACTTTCTGGACTTAGAGTTAACTATCAAAAGACTGAAATATTACCATTAAATGAACATTACGATACCTTAATAAACGACTGTCCCAGATTTCGATGGGCCACACAAGGTATTACATACTTAGGTATAAAAATATCATCCGATTTAAATAAGACCTGGGATTTAAATATTCAACCCTTATTAACAAATATTAAAACAAACTTGGACAAATGGAAAAGCCTCAACCTATCTTTTTCCGGTAAAATATCTGCAATTAAAATGACTATCACACCAAAAATACTTTACTTATTTGCTCATATCCCACTTAAAATTCCCTCCCATTTCCTATGTAAAATCGACAAAATGATGGGAGATTTTTTATGGGAAGGGCATATACCAAGGTTTAGTCGTACTAAATTAAGATCTCATTGGTCTCATGGTGGTTTTGGTTTACCATGGTTTACGGCCTACTTCTGGGCATTCAGAGCCTCACAAACTATCAAATGGTTTCTTAACCTAATTGCAATGTACCTTTGTGGTACGATATGGAAACCTCATTATCCCCTCAAACTCCTAACAGTTTTATTTATTTCACCTTAACGTCTAAACTCAAAAAGAACCCTGTCGTTAATTCATCCATATATTACTGGCTTAAAATGCACAAATGGCTTAAAAGTGATCCTTCACCTATACAATATACGCCAATTTGGGGAAATCCAAAGTTCACACTGGAAAATAAACCGATATATTGCAAATCTTGGATACAAAAAAAATCCTCTTTTTAAATGATATACTAATGGATAACAGTAATACATTAGACACCTTCAGCAATCTACAAACTAAATGGAATATCTCCAAAACAGAATTCTGGAAATACTTACAGGTTAGATCTGCCATAAGTTCTTTTATTCAACAATCTAACAACTTACCGATGACTCATTTATATATTAACAAATGGATTAATACTTCTCATAGCCTAACCAGTATTATTTATAAACTAATCAGGGATAGGCTCCCAAATCAGTCCCTTATGGCTAGAAACAAATGGAATCGGGTACTCAATGTAAACATATCTGATTTCCACTGGGAGAAATGCTGGAAACTTTGCCACGACTCGTTTAAAGATATGTGTAGCAGATTAATACAATATAAAATACTACATCTATGGTATAAAACTCCAGCTCACCTGCATAACATAGGTTTACTGCCTAACAATAACTGTTGGTGTTGCAATGCCCCTAATGGGGATCTTTTACATATATTATGGTCATGTAATTCTATTTCCAACTTATGGCAATCTAGTCATAAACTAGCTACAAAAATTATTGGCAGATATATCCCATTCGATCCTAAATTTTATATACTAGGTGTTATAGATAATAATATAAATCTAACAAAATACCAACATAAATGGTTTCAGATTTTGTTCATGCAAGCCAAAAGATCGATCCTAATGCGTTGGAAATCTTATCTAACTCCTACTTTGACTGATATTCTAAACAATCTAACCCACACCTGTTCTCTTGAGCGAATCTCATACTTAATTACAGACCGACTTAATGAATACTACCTTTGTTGGCAGAACTATTTGAACTATCTTCAATCTTAAAAGAATATATACTGATAAACTCTTTTTTTTTTTCCTTTCTTTCCCTCTGGATATGGTCTCTGATATGGTTTCATATTACTACACATTTGCAGCTCCTTCTGTTAGTTATAGAGTTGTTAATGGTTACGCTTCGATAAAATTCTACTTAATCTCTTTTGTTTCGCGTAGTACGGACGATTAATAGCATACTGTATAAATATCATTGCAATATATAGCATTGTAATATTATTGGTAATGTTCAATATGTTCAACATACTATTTACACTACATACTATATTATAATATTTAAACCTATGTAATATCTCCTATGCTGTACTATGTTATATGGAAGCAGATTCAATAAAAAGATTAACTGAAAATAAAAAAGAATGCCCTCTAACGGGGCAGCATCCTCTGATTTACACAATGAATATTCTTACTTTTCCAGCGGTGTGTCCTGTGTTGCATTAGCAGCCTCCAACCTCATTTTCTTCTCTTCACACTTGTCCAATCAAACTGATGCTTGAAGGTGTCCTTAGACTCACACAGCTGCACTTTCTTCCCCTTTTATTTTGTGCTAGCCAATTTAGACAGCCACAGCGGGATCATGGGAGAGCTCAGCAGACCCAGCCATGCCAAAGGATCTGGGTGACTCTGGACAAGGCTGACCACTGTATTTAAACTCTACAAAGTTGTACCATTTATGCAAATTAGGATAGCCCCTTTTTAGCTCTATTCCCAATCTTGAAGCCAAAGTCTGGAGTTGCAACAGTAAATGCAAGACAATGGAACATGGCATAAAAAGATGTGTAGAAAGAAAAAGGAAATAAAAAAGCTACTCACTGTGCTACAGAGGCTGAAGAATTGCATGAAATGTACAATATATTATTCAATGTGCTGTTATTTTTTAATTTTACTGGTCTTCCTCCCATCTACCTTTTCATCCCCTACATTGCATCTGTAAATCAGACTGTTCTCTGTACAGTCAAACCTTGATTATCCAGATTATTCGTTCGTATGGACTAGCGGCTTGGTCCCAAACAATGTTACCTCATACAATTAAACCTCGGATTATCGGGACGATCAATTATCTGGACAAATTCCACATTCTCGACTGGTCCAGATAATCGAGGTTGGGCTGTATTACTAACCTGGCAAAATAATTTCAAATAAATGAATTCTTGACTCATTGGTGCGGCATATTATGTATGCTATAGTGCTTGATCCCTGTTGCCTTTCTTTCTCAGTGCTATGAACAGACAAGGGTAAACCTACTGTATTAGTGATGGATGTACAACGTGGTGGAGAATGAAAACATGTTCAGCACACCAAATTCAACTTTTAGCTTAGTTAATGCCATTCAGAGTTTTAACAAGAAAAAAAAACAAGAATCCCAGGGAAAACATGGACATTTCTTGAATACTTATTACTAAGTTATTTTATCCAGTATATACTGTTTTTTTTTGTAAAAACAGGCCTTCACATTTTGAGGATCCTTGTGGCCTGTTTTACATAAATGTCCAATCTGAAATGAGCTCCATTTTCAGTTTACTTTCTTCCCCATAGGAGTCATTTTCTCACACAAACATTACATTTTTATAATATATTTTTAAAATTGTTATTAAGGTATTCTATAAAGCCTACCGATGATATTGTGATGCAACTGAAGGGAATGAATTACCGAAGTGTCTGCTATTGTTTCCAGTAACATAAAACAAAAACAGGCAGGGCTAGAAATAATGTGCTCGAGGATACATTTCGCTCTGCAGATTACATTTCCAGGGCACATGGTACATTTCCACATAGAAAATAATACTTATTTTAGAAAACATAGTAGAGCGGTGCAGGAACACAAGTTAATCCTCCCTTCACTCTCTCCATCAGAGGAACTGCTTGATAGGTTGAGTTGTAAACCCAAATCTAAGAAGAGACATGGTGATGCTTACTGATAAGAAAAATCGGATTTGTCAATAAAGATTTTTATTTAATTCAGTTGTGAGAGTGTTTATTATTTAGTTAAATCACAGCACACACAGTTTAATTCTTCCTTCACAATCCTGTGAATTAGTGGACTGCAGTGCTCTTTTTGAAGTACAGCCTTAACAGGTGACGGACATTTCCACCCTCGCTGTAGTCTTCGAATTACTTAGTCTGCACAGTTTTTTTGGTTTTCCCCAGAAAGGCCCACTGTTCAGACAAAATGTTTTGCACCTTTGTTCAGTTAACACTTTCTTCCCTCCTTTCTTAGAGACTTTTGTTTTTCCCCCTCCCCAGTTATGCCCTAGGACTTTTGACCCAAACACTCTGCCCTTTGTTCCAAGACCTGACTGATCTGCAGGAGTCATGCCCCCTCCCTCCAAGCTGTTTTTCTCTCCAGGCAAGATGCGAGCCTTGTGTGTGTGTGTTGTTTTCTGCAGGATTGTGCCACAGACTTCCCATCCTCACATTCTGCCCTTAATTAGTTTAAGCCTGAATGTTCACACACGTTTTGCCCCCTCTTTTTTATTGTTCAGGCAGCACTAGTTTTTGTTTTCTGCAGAGTTTTTGTCCCCCCCCTCCCATATCATCAACTTATTGTGCCACAGGATTTGTCGCCCTCACACTCTGCCCTTTGATCTGAAGAGGATGTTTTGCCTCTCCCTTATAATGTTTTCCACCTTTCTGCAGAGCCTTCTTTTTGGTTTTTTATCCCCACTTATGCCACAGGACTTTTCCCCTCTCACTCTGCCATGTTTACTGCCTTCAGGCAGGACGTTTGCCCTGTTTGTTCAGGCATGTCTGTTCTCTGCAGAGCCCTTAGCTTTTTTTTTTTTTTTTAAATAAAATTGTGTCACAGGACTCCCCCACCCCCCCGTCTCTTTCTTTACCTTTTGAGCACCAGTGCTCATTTACAAATGTTCCATCTAAATACACAGTGACAACAATATAAGAATTTCCAGCAAAAATGCACTTGTTAGGCTCCAAGCACTTGAGGCAGAACAGTTATGCAGACTTGAAAATCAAAATCCATACAGACTGCTGTATAAAAAGTCACAGGGTGGGTAGAGTGAGAAACCAAATAACTCTTATTTAATGGTTAGAACTACACTGGACACTCAGAACTACATTGTGGTGTCACGTTGTGTTACCCACCTGTACTGTGGTTCTGCATGCCTCTTGCCCGACTTGTTTTATTTTTTATCACCAGCCTCCTCTTCAGCCCATGATGTTCGCCACCTTCCCGCGCTCCGCTTCACAGTTATGGACCCATGTTTTGCTTGCCTGAATCAGTGCAACAAATACCACAAGCAAGCTGCCTTCTTCCCGCCCACCTGACCACTTGCCTCAGCGCATGATGTGCTAGCACACAGACTCTCCCTCCTCCCTCAGCACTCCCCCTCCAGCACATCATGCACTTGAGTGCCGTCCGTCATTGTGTTTAGGGTAGCGTGCCCCCCCTCCGCTTCAATGGCATTGATGTGCTAGTTTTAGACTCCTCCTCTATCTTGGGCATGTGCCTTTCGCTTTACTGGGGCTCTCTGCTACCATACAGCCAAGTGGCCAAGCCAGCACACTGCAGCATACATTTCCAAACGGAAATGCTGGCTGCAAAAATACATTTCCAAGGGTAGAAATGCCTTTCCACAGAAATCCAGAAAGGCTATATTTCGAGCCCTGACAGAGGCAGTTAGCCTGGTGTTTTGGATGGTTGGTGCAATAAAGTGTATTCACTAACATCTCTGTGTGTGTGTGTGTGTGTATATGTATGCGCATGCTGCCTTTTTTATCATAAAACAAACCAATGGCTAAGCTGCAGTAGAATATAGGGTCCCCTGTTTGACAGTCCCTTTGTCAACCAACAGATTACTAGGCCTCTTTCAACTTCATCCATTTGACTAATTAATTTACTAAAAAATGCAGCTAGGGACTTGCAGAACAGGATCTAAATATTAACAAGGCACAAGCAGGCATAATGCAATCTTCTAACTAAACTGCAGTTATGTGATGTAGCCTATTTTTATTTACTGGCTATGGTGTATTCAAGACATACTATAGGTCCCTTCTTCAGTCACAGGTCATGTGATGATGCAGCAGGACATGTAAAAGTACAATCATGCAATGTGTAAGATCATTCACAAGAACAATGACAACACATTTGCAAGTGAAGGAAATGGAAGAGAATTACAAGCAGCCAGAGTGACTTTTTATATGACAATCTACATGGATTTGTTAAAAACTGTATGTAGCTGTTCTTTCTTAAATGTTTTGAGCATGGCTCGACTACATTCCTCTGGAACTGCTTACTGTACTTGTATTGTTTTGTGACTATTTATTTTATGTGAACTTTTGTAAATGATCACTTGTACTCAAAGGGTATCTCTGAAGTCTTCAGTAAATAAAATATATACATTCTGGTTACCACAGCAATTTGTCAGTAAATAGTTCTCTAACATGACTTAAAATAACTGACAACAATCTTCTTGTCTGATGCTGGGGAGGTAATTTATTCCACAACCATGGGTCTCTGTGAGACAATGATCTTTCCACACACTTTGTTTTTACCCTTGGCACAAACAGTGTGTTTCAAATGCTGAGGACTGCAGGCAGTAACGGTAAATGTACTCAGCTAGGGTCTGCTGTAAAATATTAACTATCAGGGTATATTTATTTATTTTATTTAGTTTTTGTTGACCGGGTAAGGTGCACTAGCCACAGCAATGACTATTTTCAGGCACGACCCGGGAGTGTACAGAAACAACACATTATTGAACAGAGACAGTACAATCATTAAACAGTAAATATTTAGACAATTATAATACAGTACATGCAGGAGAAAACAATAAGTATGCTAGATTCAACTATAATGTATAACATAGAAATATAAAAGAGCAATGTAATAAATAAAGCCATCAGACAACATTCAAGTAGCGAATAGGGTGAGATTATACAATAAGTACCATTATAATAGCTGTATAAGATGGATATGGGAGAGTCAGCAATTGAAATGGGGTAGGGATGCAATATAAGGAGGGGAGGATGGGATAGGTAAATTGAGGCAGGGTAGGGGGTTAGGACCAGATATAATAAGAGAAGGGCAGAGAGGTAAGAGGAGGAAAATGCTGATCTTAGGTATTGAGGAATGAACTCTGAAAGGATGTTAGGGGGTGAAAGGTAGATCAGGGAGAGATAATTGGCTAAGGGGGTTTGAAGCAGGAGCAAGTGCAGGAATCAGTGAGATGGTCACGTAGCATTTTTTTGAAAGAGGCATGGGATAGTGCTCGGCGTATGGCTAGGAGGAGGGAGTTCCAGTATTTGTGGGGGGGCATGACAGAAGACGGCGCTAGTACTTTGGAAGAGCTATGTCTGGGGATGAGAACATGGGCATTTGCAGCTGAGCGATGACCACAGCTGGATGTCTGGTTTAGAAATAGTCCCGCCAGGGGCTTAGGCGTCTGATTTTGCATGATATTATCTATGACCGAGCCATACATAAAGGCTCTAGAGGCAGCCGGAGAGAGTCATCCTAGTTCAGCATAGAGGATGCAGTGGTGTTTCATCCTGTGCGAGGAGGACGCATATCTACAGATACTATTGTAAGTGACATCCCACTTCCGAAGGTTGGTTTTGCCCACAGAGGCATACGCTGCCACCCCATAAGTGAGTGATGGAAGGAGTATGCCACGAGCAATGGCAAGCCTAGCCGAGGGGGTGAGCACGCAGTTGGAACGGTAGGCCATACCAAGTTTCATGTTGGCCATCTTGCAGGTCTGCTGGATATGGAGATCAAAAGTAAGAGCTGGATTGAGTGTGATACCCAGATATTTAAAGGAGGGTACCACCACAACAGAAGAACCACTTATGGTTGAGACCTTGAAAGTAGGTTGAGAGAGTTTGAGTTTGGCATTAGAACCAAACAGCATGATTTGACTCTTAGATACATTCAAGAGAAGTTTATGGCTAGACAACCACTGCTGAATTTGTTGAAAGTCATGGGAAAGTCTTTGGTTGATTTCACTGATGTTTTTTGCACTGGTGTACAGGACAATGTCATCAGTGTACAATAGCGTATAAGATGATATTCATCTGTGAGACGGGATAAGATATCCATAACTAAGTACAACTGACAATGGTGTATATACAGGCATTGAGAGTACAAACTAACTTACAGTACATTGTTCTATATAGTTGGAGAGGGGATGTTAACTTGCTTTAATATTCCATGAAAAAAATGCCCCATACTCAAAAATTAGAAATGAAGTGTGCTGCGACAGTTAAATTTGCCTGTCTGAATAGGAAGTTTCTAAGCTTGTGTAAGGCTTAGTAATAGATCTTGACACAATCTTGGTTATAGGCAAAATAAAATTACCAGCTATTGAAACTGGCAGGTATTATCAATGCAGTTATAATCCAAACATTGTATTCCCAGTTGTCTGGAAGCTCTCAATTTCTGCCTAGAAGAACCATACGTTACCTGTGGTTATTCCTCAATAGTTTTTTCCTTTTTTGCATCTTTGCTGTAGTTTAGTAAGTTCCCTGTGAAGTTTTAGTTGAACTTTTAACACTGACGTTTCATTGACATAAATTACTATACTCTCAGCTCACATTTACACTGTTACATTTCTATACCGAAATTCTGAGTTGAAACAAAGTCATTTCATCCATGACTTGTTACAGATTGAAATCCAGGTCTCTCAAAATCAGAAAGCTACAGTATTTAAAGTTGTTCCTAATCCATATTTCTAACCGTTCTGTCATTTCTCCATGGGCAGTATGTCTTTTGCCCTCATACCCTGTATAAACCTTTTGTCCCCCCATTCTCTTCCACGCACTATTTCTCACCTCCTTCCCCAAACAGTTCCCCTTCTTTCTGTCTCTTGAGCTGCCTCTTGACTCCATCTTATTCCAAGTTGTCAAAACCCCATGAACCTAACAATTATCAAATCCCCCCCCAAAAAAACATTCTCTTCTTAATCTTCCTCCATAATATTTGAGCCCTCAACAGCAAATCCTTTATATTCAACCTTGTCCTTAAACATGCTCTTGGTATCCTTGATTTATTTTTTAGTTATTTATTCATTTTGTTACCCAGGTAGGCCCACTGGGACATTGCTATCTCTTTTTTAAGGGGCGACACGGAATTAATTACATATCACAATCTAACAGTACATTGTCAAAGTACAGGTGCCGATCACAGTCAGATCTTGATGCAACCGGAAGTCCATGATCAGTAAGACAAAACATACATTTGGCCAGACATAGGGCATAGTATTAATAACAGTCATTAACTACACGGGATATTGAGTCAAAGTTCAACAGGGTACAATATGGGCTAGAAAAGTAAGCAAGGTCTAAACATATATCTATATTATAGAAAATACACTGATGATATCAAAGTAGGAGTGACTGTCAACAGTATAGACTCAATTAATAACTTTCAAAAGCAGATTAATGAGCTATAGGAATTGGCATGTAACAATAAACTGAGGTAGGTTTTTTTTTGCTATTCCTCCCCCGCCCCGGTCAGCCTCTCGTCCAGCTGCCGTCCCTAGCCTCTGTCCTCTTCAGGCCCTCACTCTTGTAGCCCCCATGGCTTACCCCCCATGGTGGGGTGACGGGGAGCCCCCTACTACCCACCCATCCTGGATCTGGCTCAGGGTGTTACTTCTGGGGATGGAGAGCCAGGGGACAGCCATCAAGCCACCACAACCAGCCACCACGGTCTTTTTCCATTTTCTTCCCTGCGAGAGCTCAGCATACAATGACGTTAGCGATGGGCCCACGTACGTGTCCCCACCAGGCATCTGCCATGCTCCCTCCCCATATTATGTTGGCAGTGCTTGTGCCGAGTCCCAGCCTCCGCCAAGGGTCAGACGCGCACTGACCGCAGGGCGCCCCCCCCCGGAGATGGAGAGCAGTCCATTGGACGCTCGATCCACCTCCTCCCCTGCCAACCCCAAGCAACCAACGCTCATTCCCGAACACGGGTCGCCAGCGTGGCATGAGGTGCAGCGACCTGTGCCTCAGCCCTCAGCGCCACCGGACCAGCTTACAATAAGCTGAGTTTTAATGAAAAAAAGTGTAGAGTAATGCACTTTGGGTATAACACCACTCAGGCTTAGTATACAATTAACCATAGAATTATTGCTAGTACTATAAATGAAAAAGATTTAGGGGTCATTATTACAGATAACCTTAGTTCTGATACACATAATAAAGAAGCTATTAAGAAAGCGTCTAAAGTAATGGGTAACATTCTTAGGAATATTAAAAGTAGAAGTAGAGAAGTGCTGGTGCCACTTTATAGGTCCTTGGTCAGACCCATTTTGGAATTTGGAGCTCCTTTTTCAATCCCCCAAACAGCAGGTAGTACAAAGCTGGTTGAGAGAGTTCAAAGGAGGATGACAAAAAGAATTAGAACAGTGAAAGACAAATGTTATAAGGAAAGAACGATAGAATTAAATCTATATTCATTAGCCTACAAAAAGAAGAGAGATCATCTATGTTTTGTTTACAGGGTCTTCCATGAGGGTACACTTTGGGAATCTGCTGGCCTAGAAAAAAAAATAGAAACAGGTACAGCAACTAGAAAACATAGGTTTCAGTTTAGAGGTGAAATGTATAGAACCTCTAGGAGGGGTGTGTGGTTTAATCAGAGTGGTGGACAATTGGAATGCTCTCCCAAATTAAGTGGTCGAAGCCCCTAGCTTGGCTGCCTTTAAAAACAGGTTGGATAAATTTATGGGAGAGAAGACCAGGGAACATCTCCGCTGACAAGTGGCAAGTCATATATGGTTCTTGTAGTCACTCAACTTGTATCTATACCTATGAATCTATCCCAATTTTTTTTTTGAAATTTTTTATTTATAGCATTTAGTGCATAAGCTGTAAAACACCTACATCCTGAGCAGGTACACATAAGATGAGTCCAGTAGTACATTACATAGGATAACGAATATCTGTTCCATTGGTACATCATAGAGGTTTTTTCTCCCCATTTTTAAAAAGAAAACTTTCAAATATTTTGCACACAGACCAAGAGCTAAATGCAACCAATGCCTTACCTTATTAAATCGACATTATAAAACATTACTAATATATACTGACCTTCTGAGGTCTATTTAAGCTTTTAACAACATTTATTATTAATTTGTTTACTTTCCAGAGCTCCCCTAATGGAAGTGGGAAGGGATAAACAGTATTATCGACCCAAAGTTTCAAAAAAAAAGAGAGAACCCCAGCAAAGAGTAACTATAATAATCGCTTTAACTGGTGCCTATAGGAGTAGATCGCACCAAGACCAACTTGTGCCTCTTATATATAGATTATTGTGCACCAGAAATAACCAAATACAGCATCAGACAAATGAAGGTGGTGTATCAGAGTAGGAGTTGTTAAGTGCTTTAGATACACCACCACATCCCACAACATACATTCATACCCCCACGAACAATAGTTAGATCCACCATTATACTAATTGAACTTTATAGGGGTATATGTGAAACAAAACTTTAAACAAAGCATCTTCAAACAGTCATAACCGGAGATAACTGCATCCTGAAAGAACTCAACAAGCAGGAGTAGCAGTCGATAACGTCCCGAACTACAATAAAAGGCAGTAACACTTTTAAATGTTAAACAGGAGAACACTGCAGTTAGATTGGAGCTTTATGACTTGTATAGGAGTACAGACCACATATAGATAAATCATCAGTTTGAACCAAATTCAGACCCCAACAGCATCTTCCTCCTCCTCGCAGCTCTCTTCTTGGTGGCGCTTAGCTGCTATTCTCTCCACACAGGCACCGGCATCTGTAGCATCAGTAAAATGATATTGCCGGTGGCCTTCAGTAAAACATAAGCGGGCGGGGAAGGCAAGGGAGTAGGTTATGTCCAGCTCACGAAGTCGCCACTTCACTCCATCAAAAGTCTTTCTCCGCATTCAGGTGGCATAAGACAGGTCCGGAAAGAACAGTACACGGGATTTGCTCACAAAGACCGGGCCCCTATTTCGTATAGCTCCTAGCATGGCATCTCTCTCTCCTGAGGATTCAAGTGTCAGAACAACAGTTTGGGGGTTGTCAAGGCCACCTGGTCGCCTAGAGGAGATCTGATATGCCTTCAGAATGTGAAAATCTTTTAAACTGGTAAGTTCTTCAAGCCATGTGCACAAATAATCAAACAGATTGTCCCCTTCTGCATCCTCAGGCAAGTCTAAAATTCGGAGATTTGTAGCTCTCACAGCATTTTGAGCTGTTCCACTCGGGATCTCAACACGGCTTGCTCTTTCAGAGAGGTGGCTGTTGGAGCAAGGGCTTCCCCAGGTGGCTTACGCCGTCTTGGTCACCTCCCCCATGGCTTCTAGCCAGTGTTCAAATGTTATACATTTTTCTGTAAATCCATCTAGTTTCTGGTCCATCTGTTGGACCGTTTTTGTTAAAAGCATTGACAGCAATTTGGAGGGTAGACAACGTGGCTCCAGTCATCTTCATTACTGATTTAGCTCCCCAGATGCAGTAAGACTTCCTCTAACAGTATCTGGTATTTTAGAGTTGAGTACTCTAGAATAAGATGCTCTATTTATATAAAAGGAGTCGCTGGATAGGGAGCTCTAGAAAAAGGCTGTTGCTGGCTAGGCTGCTAGCTCCACCCCCTGAACCTATCCCAAATTGATGCATCACCAACTACAGGCTGCGGTCCAACAGGACAACTTTAAGGCCTTTTTTAAATCCCCCAAGTGACAAGCAATCTTGAAGGGCAGAAGACAGGGTGTTCAATGTGTGAGGTGCAGAGGTGGCAAAGCACCACATACCCATACAGGACTCAACTCTAGGTACCTCCAATAGGGTATTACTTGAGAAGTGTAGGACCCACTTTGATGATTTAACTATTAGTGTGTCATTGAGACGGGAGGGGAACCTTGACAAATTTAAAGGCCAGACACAGAAGAGGGTACTCTAACTGACCTACTAATGAAGGCCATTTTAAAGAGCGCAACACTTCATATTGGTGCTCTCTGGGTAGAGCTTCTGCTGCAAAGCACACAATTTTATTGTAGCTGAGCTGAGAGCATCTCAGGAATTGCAAGATAGGGGCGCTATATTGCAGAAAGGGAAGTACAGTACTGGTAGCAATAGGAAGCTGAGCATCCCTCATTAGAATACTGCCGAGACAGTAGAGTAGACCTATTTTTTTGGTGTACAGTCTCAATGACATGGTCAATGCAGGTTTTATAGGAAAGCTCCTGGTCCAGGTAAACCCCCAAGTATTTAGATGACCTGACTACTTCAATAGGTGCTTCAGAGGAGGTCGAGAGAGGGAGAAGAAATTGCCTAGATTGACCCAAGTTTGGGAGCCAAACAGTATTGCTGTGGTCTTTTTTTCACTAAGGACAAGCTTGTTGGGCACAAACCAGTTTTCTAATTCATGGAGGTCAACACCAATCTGGGAACTGGGATCAAAAGAAGTTCTATAGATGACCGCATCATCTGTGTACAACAGTAAGCTCCCCCCCCCCCCAATTTCAAGGCATATCATTCATGAACAGAGAGAGAACTGTATGGGGCCCAGTATGGAGCCTTGAGGGACAACATACAAGATAAGTTTTGTTTGAGGAAAGGGAGCGCTTCCACCTGACCAATTGGGACCCAACAGGAAGGTAATGGAAGAACCATCAGAGGAGTGTGTGTCAAGTCCAAACTGCTTTACGTTTGATAGTAGTAGACTATGGTTGACCAAGTCAAATGCTTTTGTGAGGTCAATGAAGACTGCCCCAGTTAACTGGCTTTTACCCATGGCATCCAGGATGTCAGAGGTCAGCTTCACGACAGCAGTGCCCATTGCATGTTGCCTCCTGAAGCCATGATTTCTGACAACAGATTCTTCTACTCAAGGAAGTCTAAAACCTGGTTGTAGAGAAGACGTTCTTCTATTCTGGTAAGGGAGCACAGCAGAGAAATAGGATGATAGCACTGCACCAGTTCTTTGGAACTGCCCTTGTGCACTGGCACAACTGCAGTTTTCCAGCTCTCAGGAATTCACCCTTCTCAGGGTAAATGGGCAGGCAATAACTGGGGCAGCAATTTTTAAAAGTTTAGGTTCCTTAATCTGACAAACTTGGATTTCTCCTACTTATCCACGCTTAATCTCAGAAGCTTCATCTTGGAAACCATGTCTTCCAACTAAGCTATCATTCTATATGTAGTGGAAACACAGCTATAACCTCCAAATATAAATTCTTCATCTCCCCCCATTTCTTCTCTTCCTCCTTCTTTGAGCCCCTTTCCTCTTACCAATCCTAGACTCTTCGCACTCTGCCACCCTAACATCAATACATAACCCTACCCTCCTCATTAAATTGAGGCAGTATAGCGCAGTGGTTTAAGACTCTGAGCTGCAAATCTGGTGACATCCAGCAGACCAGACCTGGGTTTGAATCCCACAGCTTCCATTTACATACTGTGTGACCCTGAGCAAGTCACTTAACTTCCCTGTGCTCCCAGGTCGCACCTGTAAAAAAGCTTTCAGCTTAGTGTGCTACTCCTGGTTAAACAACTACATCCAAAAAAAAAAAAAAGGCTGACCACCTCTGCACCAGTGGTTTCTCATCAACTAGTAAGCTTCTAACTGCTCACTATAGAATCACTATGAAAACTCCAACCAGTTCCATTGCGTTCTCTATGCTACCATCCTTCCTTGACTCCCTTTCCCCCTCTCCAGATATTTCCATGGCCACCAACAACCAGTCACATACTTCATGGAGCAGTCAGCCCACACACACACACACACACACACACAGTAACCACTTCATGGTTATGCTTGACTTAATTCTTGCCAAGCTTCTTCATCCTAAAATATACCCAGCAAATCATACCCTCAAACACCCTGACTTTAGCCTTCCAATTTGATCCTTGCACCTGAGCCATCGTTTGCCAACACCTACCCATCCCACATTTTTTGGCACCTACCATACAGTTCAAACCAATGGCACTGATCAGCTGGACCATCTCCTCTTCCACACCACAAGGTACAACCATCACCATTTTAGGGTTACTAAAAAGCAGCAGTGGGCACCTAGAGAAACAATGACATTCTATGCCGGCCCGCTGGCGCAGAGGCAGGGCGTCTGTTTGTGACGCTGATGACCCAGGTTCAGAAATGGAATTGGGACGCCAGAGGGCCAGCCAGGGGAGAAGGATTGAGCATCCTAAAGACTGCTCTCCTTCTCCGGGGGAGGGAGGGGGTAAAGTGTCCGGCATATAACAGCCCCCTGGCAGGGGCCGGGGGATCCATTGTGCTGGCATTGTTACCTGAGGGAGCAGGTGGACGCGGGTAGTCACTGCACATCCCCGCCCCCAGGTACTGCCGCATTCAAGAGCATGATGCCTGGTTTAGTTGCTGCTCCCGTTGCCTACAGTGTCCGCCGGGAGGTGTGCCACTCCTGTGGCCCCACCCTGGGGAGCAAGCCAGGGCATGTTACCATGGACCTTGGAGGGTATGGCTCACCAGGGGGTAAGCCTGGGCATGGGGGTAGAATGAACTCCTTCAGGGAAAAATGGGGGAGCCGGACTATAAAGACAAAAAAAAAAAAGAAAGAAAGAAAGATTGTCATGCTTCTGGATAGGACATTCACTATAAGATCATAAAAACCCATTCACTTCATATCCATGGAACTTCTGTTGAATGCAAAATCTCAGTCGATCCATTGCTAATCATAACTGCAGTTCTGTTTTTGGTTCTGTCATGTGTTTGCTACTGGTATAAAGCACTGTGATCTTTTAATCATGACACTGTTAGAAAATAAATTGTATTATACAGTACATGCTTAATCTGAGATTTGTAACTGGTATACTAAGTGCAACCTCTGGCTACGACCAATATGCATTTGTACAGTGATGAGGATCATTATAATCTAAATTGGTGACGCACCTTGAAAAGCTCAAATACCATATGATAGAGATGGGATGGGACATACACCACTTGTACTGGCTGTCCTCTTGATTTTGCTGTGGAAAACAAAGAACTAAACAACAGTGGAAACAACACCTATAGGACATAAATCTGCCTGACATGCTGTTAAAAAAATGACTTTTTAACTGTAACATTGTAATCTCGTTTGCATGATGAACACTATATTCTACAACATAGCAAAATTTGTTTTTACATCACAGTTAAAAAACAAATAACATTTGTGCTTTTATTGCAAAAGACAGGAAGGCCTCAAAAATATCTGTACTGTAATATACTTTGTAAACCTTTAAAAATTTAATATTATTTTAAAAATAAGTTGCAAAGAATCCTTACCATGTGTCTAAACATTACTCACATGTAAGGGACATTATTAACCCTTCTTACACCTAAAAGGCCTTTGTGAAAGGGAATTCAAAGCAATCATTCAACAAAAATGTTCTTCTGTTTACTTTGCTTAAAACAGTTAAGAGAGTTACAGTATATTAGCACAATCGTCAAGCACTGGTAATATAAGAAAACAAAATCTTTGTGTGATCACATTACTATGGAGGATTTCTTTTTTTCTATGTATCTTCAACTAAAATCATCATTCCCCCCCCCCCCCAAAAGAATTGTGTTCAGTCAGGATTCCAATCCATGTTTTGGTTATATATGTTACAAGATTAATAGTGTCTCCTTAAATGAAAAATGTTTCCTTGTGCTGTAAATTGCAAATTGCAGTTTGTTCAAATCCATAGGTGCAGTTGATGCAATACCTGTTAAAGCATACCTCTTTTTAACTCGGTACACTTCCTCTGGTTCGATTTCATTCTCTCCTACATTGTTATAAACACTAACTTAGTAACAACTTTAAAAGAATATCATAACCCCCTAAATGGCCAGATCAACCACAAAATAAACTACTAGACCTTGGGCACAGAATAAATAAATCATTCCTGGCACTAATTCACAATACTGAAATGTTTTAATATGGTTTCGTCATGTTTAGAACAATCCCAAACAATCCTCAAAAACCCCTCACTCCCAAATAAGTCCAAAAGCTGCCACCTGCTCTTTGCTAGAATGTCAATGGAGCGAGAGCACTCCAACTGCATTACTGTACCCTGATGGTACAGTGTAGCTATTTATAGCCTGATGCCCTGTTCCAATACCTTAATGATATGTTTTAGGTAGGTTAAAAAATAACTGTCTCTGCTAGGATTAAAACCTAGGTTGCCTACTTCATGAGTTACTACTTAACCTCATCTCCATGCTGACTATCAATTATATGAGTACAGCAGATCTGTCAGAGAACTAGGAAACAGGAGATCCGGGTTCAGATCCTTACAGACACAAAACAGTCCTGTACTGTAAGCAATAGACAAGCATTTGAATCATAACGGTGTAAACTTTTGTTTTTACTTTGTTTCCATAGCAAATTTACTCGACTATTGATCCATGGCAGCACTGAGTTGAAATATTATTTTTTAACTTATATATTATCAATGTTATTATAAAATAATATTATATAAGAAACGAGCATTAACATAATCATACAGTTTGGTGCACAACAGTACCTAATCCAAATACATTACTTAAGCGGTGGCAGCGGTATATAATACATGCTACATTAGAGGAAGGTAAATTTAAAACAGTAAAAGTAATTAGTACTTCATAGCAAGACCCTCTAAGCATCCACAATACCGATTAAACAAACTCAACACCCTATTATACCATAAAGAGACTGAACTTTTTCTCAAAATGGCTGCCACCTGTCTCTGCACTAGACAAACCCTCTCAGCCTGAGATGCCCCAACTAACTGAGATGCTACCTAAACATTACGATTTGGGCAGAGCACAACTGTGCTCATACTCCTCCTGTTCTCACAGCATATATAAAAATGGACCATTTAGGCCACCGCAAAACTGGGTGAGCACCATAACTGTGCACCTTTCCTCGTGACTGGGCCCACTCTATCCCAACTGTGACCCCTCCTTATTCTAACTGCTAGCCTTACAACTTGCTGCCTGAGCGATGAACTCACACTGCACTCTTCCTACTGACTGCAATGTTTAATACTGTATTGTAATACCGTTTTGGTATTGTTGTCTTACAATGTCCCTGTGTTCTGGTCACTTTATATTAACTCTTCACTACTATTTGCCTGATGAAATCTGATGCTTGTAAAGTCCCTGTTGTGCTAATTCATGTAATGTAATCCTCCACTTGTATTTGCCTGATGTTCATGTATGTACCTTGTAATCTCCCGGGTCGCACCTGAAAATAGGCACTTGGCTGTCTAGTGTGCTTACCCGGTTAACAAAAGCAAATAAATAAATAAATAACCTTTCAGAACGTAATTAATAGGAAACTTGTAGTCTGGTGCCACTGAATTGAATGACATTATTTGCAAGTCATTAGTGCCATCTAGTGGCATGAGTCCTGAATGGTAGAGAAATATTAAACAGTCAACTGGAAAGTATATCTGGGCACAACTTAATCAATTTTGTATAGCAGAAAGTATTAGTACTTATTTTTAATAATTATGCCCAAACTGCCTATACAGCACTGAACCAAGAACATTCTATGGGGTAAGAGTGTTTAGGCACCTGTATAAGGTGGTCAGTCATGCAACCTAAAAAAACAAGTCAAACTGCAGGTTTTACCCTTTGCACATAAAGCCCTAGCAGGGTTTAAAATACACAGCTTATTATCTAATTAGGGCAAATGCAATTATTAAATTAGCAGCACTCTGGCAAATGCCATACCCTTTATGTCTTTCTACTCAGCCAAAACTTGGCCCTTCCACTTTATGTATATTCACTGGGGGGGGGGTGACGAGGGATGTAAAAGTGCCAACAGGATAAGAAATCTTCGCAAAATCCAGTAGGACAGATAGGATGCAGAACATCTGGACAATCCAGAACTTCCAGATGGCCAAACCAGAAAGACAGCAGCAGAAGTACAATACAAAGAGCACAGAACAGGGGAAAAACTGCTGGAATCGAACAAGAGAGAGTAGGTAAAGAAGTGACTTTTCCTTAACAAGGGTTTTAACATTGATTTAATTGGTACCTGGGTGAGAGGAAACAGAAACTCAGAAACATAGAATTTGACGGCAGATAAGGACCGCTTGGCCCACCCAGTCTGCCCATTGTTTCTCTTCTGAGTGTCACCACAGACTCCCCCCACTTTATTTTCCACTAAATTCCCTTGTCCGATCCATGCATCCCTGAAACCACCACTTCCACTGGAAGAAATGTTCCGAGCATCCAAGCATCCACCACTCTTCATGTGAAGTAGCAGTTTCTCACATCTCTCCTGAATTATCCTCCCTCTAGCTTCAGTCATGTTCCCTTGTCCTTGAGCATCTTTTTTTTCTGAAAAATACTCCCCTCCTGTACCTTACATACTCCCGTGAGGTATTTAAAGGTCTCTGTCATGTCCTCCCTCTCCTTGCTGTCTTTCAGCGTGCACATGTTGAGGTCCTTTAGTCTCTCCTCATAGGGCTTCTTGCGCAGACCCTGCACCGTCTTAGTTGCCCTCTCTGGACAGCCTCCAATCTGCCTATTTCCTTCCAGAGACGTGGCCATCAGAACTGGACACAGTACTTTAGGTGAGGTCTCAACAGTGATCTATATAAAGGCAACACTACTTCCCTCCTTCCTTCTACTGGTGATACCCCTCCCTATGCACCCCCGCATTCCACTGACCTGCTCTACTGCCATGTTGCACTGCCTAGTCACCGTTAGGTGATCAGATAGGATAACCCCCCCCGGTCTCTTTTCTGTTTGGTGGTCATCACTACCTTTTCTCCCATTTTGTACTCTGCCTCTGGGTTTCTGTGCTCTATGCGCATGATTTTGCACTTTTTTGCACTGAAACCCAGCTGCCATGACCTTGACCACTCCTCGAGGTTTCTGAGCATTCTTTTCACATGCACACAAACACACACGCAGAGTGCCCACCCAATTGCAGATTTTGGTGACATCCACAAAGAGACAGACCTTACCTTCCAGCTCATCTGCAATGTCACTTATAAAGACATTAAAGAGGACCAGTCCCAATACTGAGCACCGAGGCACCCCGCTAGTCACCCTCCTTTCTTCAGAGTGAACTCCATTTACCACCACCTTCTGTTGCCAATTCCCTTATCTCATTTCTTACCCAGGACTTCCGGTGATGTCATAGAGAGAACGGCAGCCTAGAACTTGTGGCTCCCCGAGCGATCCCCAATTAACCCTCTCAAAGAATAATATCCATTGCCATCCGTCTACAGCAGAGCTAGGAGGAGAACATAAAATGCCAAAGAAGAAGGGGGAAAACAAATATTTGATCCTGGCCCACCAGAACAAAGAAAAATTGCAAGACGAGGGGTCTGAGAGTGAGGATTCGAGGGCCTCGACTTCCTCGCACCGGAGCAACGTAAGGTCCGAGCAGGCATCCCACATCATTCTGCAGAAACAAATGGCCCAGATGTTGGCGGAAATAAGGGATTTCCGTAAAGAGATGAAGTCAACGGCTACCGCCCTACGGACAGATCTGGGGAAACTAGAGCAGTGCCAGGAGAATAGTGAGGCCCGCATGACCGAAACGGAGGACAGGCTGATGGATGCAGAGTGCGCCATAGCACAGCTTCACGATGAGGTCGGTGCACTGAGGGCTCAGGCCGAAGATGCAGAAAGCCGCAGCCAGAGAAACAACGTAAGGTTGTCTGGGATCCCGGAGGGGTCCAAGGGGGCAGACATGCTCTTTTTTATACAAAAACTCTTGAAAGAGCTGCTTCCCTTACCCGAAAGTATGACATTGGAGCTGGAACGGGCGCACCGCACCTTGGGGCATAGGCCGCCGCCGGGCTCTCATCCATGCACCATCCTGATAAAGTTCCTGAGGTTCCAGAAAAGGAGGCTGTCCTGCGAATGGCCTGGAGGAAGGGGAGAGTCATCTATGAATCCCAACATCTCTTCTTTGATAACGATTATGCCCCCGAGATTATGGCGCGAAGACGAGTCTATGCACCAGTGATGAAGATTTTGAAAACAGCAGGTATCAGGTTCCGCACTGCTTATCCCACCAAGATGATGGTTCTGTTCCCAGACGGAGTGCAAGCTTTTGAATCAGCGGAGGAGGTGGCTGCCGAACTCAAAAGGAGGAATATGGACACACCACAAGCCGTTGTGCGCCGTGAACAGTCGGTAGCCTCTAAAATTGCCCAGAAAATATGGAACAGTGGTCAGAAAGATGCGAGACGAAGGCAGGGTGCGTAGGCCATTCAGAGGATAGTCGGGGCTTTGAAGGCATCCCAAGCAAACTTGGAGGAGCAACAGAGGCTGGAGATCGGCGTGGAAACATGAAGGGGCAGCAAGTATCCTTAAATGCCCTACTATAAAGACTGAGGGGGGTTGGCCTATTAATGGCAGAGTAGAAGTAATGTAGCATTCTAACCCGCTCTCCGGAGGTCAGAAGGAGGGTAGAAGCTCTGAGAGTTACTGGCTATTTGAAGATAGAAAGGGGAGGAATGGTTGGGATTGAAGGATGGGATGGGGCTGTATGGATAAGGAGGGTCTGGGAGTAGGGGACAAGGGGGAGCAGAGGAGGGGATGTTAACTGGAAGGGTAAGGTCTCACACCTTGGGGGGGTCGGGGTTGGAAGACAAAGAGAGATGCAGCAGAAAGTACGAGGGGAGGTTTGCCATCTCGAGCGCCTGTATGATAACCGCCTGATTGAGGGGCAGGGAGGAAGGTTTCCTCCTTAAAAACTTGAGCCCCGGGGAATGGACGAGATGGGAAGTCTGGAGTTGGGTGGGAAGAGGAGGACAGTGGGGGGAGGCCGGCAGGGGGGCGGTTTGACAGGGACATGTGGGACGTCCTGGATGGGCTGTGGAAGGGCAGGAGGTCCCGCTTCCTGTGTAAAGCAGGAGATGACGACTAACTAATGCTTCTGATATCAGCAGTTTACCGGGGAGGGAGGATGCATAGAGTTGAAGAGGAGGAAGGGGGGAAGACCAAAGGGGATGAGATGGGGGAGACAAAGAAGGATGAGAGTGGAGGGCGTAAACATAATAGCTATCCACTTGTCTATGAACTTAATGGTTCAATAAACTTAGACTGTCCACTTAGGTTGGACAGATAAATATAAGATGAGAGAGCTGGCTAGATGATGCTAGGGGGAGGGGCAGGGGGACTGGGGAAAAGAGAGAGGACATGCATGACATTGTCGGGCGGTGGAGGCTGGGGTCGCCCCCCTCTGCTGGGGCCCCCCCCCGCCCGCCTTCTAAACAGGGGGCTGTTTGCTGGGGGGACGGGCCGGGGAGCCCTTGCCCAGGACTCCTGCAGGGGATCTCTAGAATGCCAGGGTTGGAGGATATGACTGATGTCCTAATAAAACGAAAATTGCCGAATGGCAAGAGTAATGAAAGATCTGACTGAGCCCACATGACCTGACAGCTGAAGGTCTGCGCCTAATGTCCGTCAGCGAAGTAGGTGGTGGAATATTCCCGCCCCCTAAGGAACTGGACAGACAGGTGGGGACATGGCCGGATGAAGCCGAGTGTGGAAAGGTGTCCCACCGGTCTCCGGGGTAAGAAGTTGGCACAGAGGTGTATCACCCTCCATGAAATGGAAGGGGTTCTCCTACTGCCATCCCGACTTCATTCCTAGAGGGGACCGAGAGGAGAGAGTCTCCTGGAAATAAACCAGAGACAACAGTCCCAGTTAACTACCCCAGGCCAACGGCCTACTATACACCGGAGACATAGAGCTGACTACTTGAAGAGAGATGAGGGGTCAGAATATTTACTGGACCCCGAAGCTCGACTTTATGCTGCTCGACGCAGATGAGGGGCATGTGGGCTAAATGGTTCTCCTCTGCTGAATATGAGGAGCTGAGCGGATGGAAGCCCCACCGCACTTGAGGGGTAAGCATGCATTAGAGCAGATGCACAGCCCCCTTGCTCGTCCCTTAACCCCCTTCGGGCCCTGACCATGGTATGTTATGGAACCTGAGGTGGGAAAATACCTTTAGAATGTTACTTCTCCCCATAAGTTGAAGCTGGGATCGCAGGGGATCACGGGTGCGGCTTATGTCCGTCACCTATCCTCTTCACCCATTCCCAAGTAGCACATAGTGCTAAAGCCCAGAGACTCTGGGCAATCGGTAAGGTTTCCTTACTACAGGGTCAGGACTTCCTGACTCTTGGAAGTACTAGTTAGTAAGTTATGAATAATGTAATGTTTAAGTGTGATGTTAAGTGTTTTACTATGTTTTATGGTTGTTATGTACTGTTGTGTATTGAAAGTTGTGATGTTATAGTCACCAGATTCAAGCAAAATTGTTTGGTGGAGGTATGCTCCAGTGGCGGCAGACAAGGGGCCCTAATGAGGGGTGGAAGGGTTAAGCAAGAGACGAGGTTACAACTAACGCAATGGGTACAGCAAAGGTGAAATTACTCTCCCTAAACATTAATGGCCTGGCGTCACCTATTAAGTGGTCCAGAACCTTAGCCTTTATCAGGCGATCCAAAGCGGACCTGACATACCTGCAGGAGACGCATATGAGTGCGATTGAGCACACAAAGCTTGCCACATTGAGCAAGGGACAGGTGTTTTACTCCTCTGCTGGGATGGGGAGACATAGAGGAGTAGCCATAATAATCTCCCCAAGTGCCCCATTTAAACACGAGTTTACCTGGACTGACCAGGAGGGCCATATGGTATTAGTGCAGGGTACAATAAATGATAAACCTGTTACCCTGGTCAATGTGTAATTCCCTCCAGGAACTCAGGTGTCCCATCTTAAACCTTTATTGGATAAAATTGTTCAAAAAACCAAAGGGGTCCTTATGATGGCGGGTGACCTTAACCTAATCATGGACCCCAACCTAGACTCCACTAATGCAAGACCACCCAAACAGTCGACCACCCAAAGATTCTTCAAGAAATTTATAAACGAAGTGGGATGGTGTGATGCTTGGAGGAAGCTCCTCCCCCATTCGAGAAATTATACTTATTATTCTGAGGTGCACCAGACCTACTCTCGCATTGACCAGATATACACACAGGTGGAGAACTTGGGGTCGATACACGACATACAAATAGGGGACATTTCGCTGTCGGACCATGCTCCCCAGATCTCCGCGTTGGACTTCGAGATGCAGCCCAAGCGGACACTCTGGAGGCCTAATCCATATTACCTGCACTGTAAGAGGTTTTGTGAGTTTCTGATAGAGAAAGTACAGGAGATAAAAGCTGACAATCCAGTTGGGGACACTACACCTGCTATGTATTGGGACACGATAAAAGCCGTGCTGAGGGGACATATAATAAAATACACCGCTGAACGGGAAAGATGGAGCAAAGCGCGAAAACTTAGGCTGGAGGACACCCTTCATTTCTTGCAAATGGCACACAAACAGGGGGACACAACATGCTTCCCCAGTTGCGACAAACTAGGTTTGAGCTAGACCGGTTAATTCAACAGCAAACCGAGATAGCCCTAACCTTCCTACGTCAGAAATACTATGAGGTGGGACCAAGGGCTACCCGATTGCTGGCATACCAAATTAGGAAGAAAAAAAAGCGGCCACAGTTTTATCAGTATGCCATCCCACTGAAGGTCGAAGTCTCACTAAGACACATGAAACAGCGGAAGCCTTTACCGCATACTACAGATCCCTATACACCCCAGAAAGTACTGCATCCCCACAGCAAGTAGCGGAATTTCTGCAATCAATCACCCTGCCGCGGCTGACGGAAGACCAGAACCAAGCCCTAACCTCCCCGATAACAGAGAGGGAACTGTTAACTGCCATCGCGAAT
The DNA here is from genome assembly GCA_016271365.2 of Neoceratodus forsteri. Lineage (NCBI taxonomy): Eukaryota > Metazoa > Chordata > Ceratodontiformes > Ceratodontidae > Neoceratodus > Neoceratodus forsteri. Next base: position 746,229,280 of record CM028132.1, read on the forward strand.
GCCAAGGCACAGAAGTCACCTGGGCCAGACAGTGCAGGCGGAGTTCTACAAAGACAGTGAGGGCTCAGATTCGCCCTAACCTTCTTTATGTATTTAATGCAGTAATGGAGGGAGATCCCCCCCCAATCTTGGTCCTACGCCACGATATCAGTGATCCCCAAGCCAGGCAAAAGCCCACAATTATGCGCCTCTTACAGGCCCATATCGGTACTTAATCAAAACTATAAGCTATTTATGGCAATACTGGCCCATCGTGTGGATCGGGTGCTCCCCCTGTTAATCCACAAAGACCAAACCAGATTTGTCCGGTCCCGCAGCACCACAGACAATATCAGGCGGACCCTACATGTTGTGCACCGGATGCAGTCGGAAGGATCCCATCTGTGCTTGTCAGCCTGGACGCTGAAAAAGCGTTTGATAGGGTGGCTTGGCCATTTCTTAATGCAACCTTACATAAGTTTGGCTTCCCCTCCTCTTTGATAACAGTCCTCCAAAATATTTACGCCTCCCCACAGGCGAGCATTAAGGTGAATGGACACCATTCAAACTATTTTCCCCTGCACAGAGGGACAAGGCAAGGATGCCCCCTGTCTCCTCTTTTGTTCGCGGCCTTCATAGAACCACTGGCCCAAAAGATTAGGGAGGCGCCGGGACTGGAAGGGGTAGAACTGGGAGGTGGGGAGCACCGGATAGCCCTTTATGTGGACAACGTTCTCCTGTACTTGCAGAATCCCGAACAATCTCTTCCTATGGTGAAGCGAATACTAGATTCCTTTGGCCTGGTGTCGGGGTACAAGCTGAACCTTACAAAAACAGAGATGCTCACCTTTCATTATTCCCCTAAGCAAAACGTCCAGAGAGACATCCCGGGAAGATGGGACCTGGGGAAACTAAGATACTTGGGAATACATATTCCTAAATCCCCCCAGGAATTTTATAAACACAACTATGCTCCCTTTGTAGTACAACTTAAAGCGGATCTAGCCTCTTGGGCGATTCTCCCCTGGGGCTGGCACGGAGGATTGACCTAATTAGAATGGTTGCCCTTCCGAGAGCATTATACCTATTCCAAAATATACCTACTCACCTTCCCCTAACAACATTTAAGGAAATAAATCGCCACATTACCAACTTTATTTGGGCCAACAAGAGGCCCCGAGTACGCCTTAAAATTCTCACTCTGCCCCAGGATGAAGGCGGTATGGGTCTCCCAGACCTGAAACTCTACCAGCAAGCGGTAACTATGACATATTTGATGTCTAGACAAACCAAAACAAATAGTCCGCACTGGTTGGACATTGAACGAGGCCTGTTAGATGATTACACTTATTATAAAACCCTGTACCAGCACAAGGAAGACAGGACCCTATATAAGCTTGCAAATCCCTGGCTGATGGCCTCTATGAGAGAATGGCAGAGCATAAAACGGAATCATCAATTGACTCCTTTCTTGCCGCTTATTTGCCCAATTTCAAGCCTGAGTAACTTTCCCCCAAATAGCCTAGACAGCGGTTTCAGGCAATGGGAGAGGAAAGGACTGAGATATTTGGGACAAATAATGATGCAAGGCACAATGTGAGCCTATGTGGAAATACAAAGGAAGTATAATCTACCAAACAGGGACTTTTATAGGTACTTGCAGCTCAGGCACTATGTGAACTGCCTACCCCCCATGATCTGGGATCGAGAGCGGTGGCCACCATTGTTGCAGAGCCAGATTGTCCTTAATAAAACATTAAAGCAAGACCACCTAATATCGTTGTACTATCGAGCCTTGAGAGAACAAAACCTTACATTCACAGACAACATTCGCCTACAGTGGAGCCAAGAATCTGGCTACCCAATAACGCCTGAGGAGTGGCAACGAGCTTGGAAATACTCAGCCAGAGTGACCAGCTCACACGTGTGGAGAGAATACATGTGGAAATGCCTAATCCGGTACTTTAGAACCCCGATTATCACCAGTCACTTTAAGCCAGAGCTTCAGGCAACTTGTTGGCGCTTTTGTGGCAGTATGAGGGCAAACCATACCCACATAATGTGGGAGTGCCCACTTCTGAAGCCTTTCCTGACGCTCCTGCAAACCCACTTTCAGGAGATATTTGACCCCCACTTTCAATTGACAGTGGAGGTGTTTCTGTTCTCAGAGCTACCGCAAAACCTGCATGGTCCAATTACTAGCTATTTACTTCTTATTCTACTTACGGCGGCAAAGAAATCCATTACAAAGCAGTGGCTGACACCTAAGATGCCCACAATACAAGAATGGTGGGACATTACCAGACAAATATATACTATGGAAAAAAATAACACATGGCCTAAATAACCAAGAAGGAAAGTTTACCACCAGGTGGGCTCAGTGGCAGATATACTACATGTTAAAGGATCCTACCTTTCTGCCGTGAGTAGAGGAGATGGGACGGGTAGGGGTTTCTTTCTTTCTCCCCCCCCCACCCCCCGTTAGAATGGGAGGGGATGATGGATTGGCGGCCCTGAGGGCCCATGGTCTGCCGCTGGGAGGATGCTCTCGAGATGGTTTGAGGCACAGGTAAAGGGGGGATAGGACCCCCAGGCATGAACCTGAGACACGTAGAGATGGGTTCCCAGAAACGTAACCAAGAGGAATCGCGGATTGCTTATTTCAAGAAGAACCTAAAGTTGTTAAAGGTTTGGGAAGACTAATAATCCATCTGTTGATCAGAAAGCCAGGATGGACTACTTATAATTTGCCTCCCACTGGAACTGAGATTAACCTGGACTTTTAACCCTTAGATCTTATTCTTGCTTTTAACCTGAAGATGAGATGCCCGCACTGAAACAGTTTATGTATAGCCATATGAAGTTATCCTTGCTAATCTGGTTGACATGTATGTATATATGTTATAAAATGCAAATAAAGAAGATATTTATAAAAAAAAATCTCATTTCTTACCCAGTTTACCACCTTTGGACCTACCCCTAAGATGCCCAGCCTCCTTATGAGTTTCCTATATGGAACAGTGTTGGAAGTTTTACTGAAATCCAGGTAGGCCACATCCACCCTACTCTATTTCCATGGTCACCCAGTCAAAGAAATCTATCAGATTTGTTTGACATGACCCCGCCCCCAATGCTGCTTCGGTCTTGTAACCCATTGGATTTAAGATACTGTACAATCCTTTCCTTCAGCAGTGCCTCAATTAACTCTCCCCCAACCAATGTCAGGCTGACTGGCCTATAGTTGAAAGCCTCCTCCTTACTACCACTTTCGTGACATGGGACTACATATGCCCTCCTCCAGTCCTCTGGAACCACTCCTGTTGCCAGTGAACTGTTAAATAGGACTGTCAGAGGTTGAGCTAGTACTTCCCCGAGCTCCCAAAACATCTTTGGATGCACCCCATCTGCCACCATCGCTATGCCCACTTTCAGATTCACATGTCCCTTCAGAACTCTCTCCTCTGAAAAAGGAATAGTGTCTACCTCCCTCCAATGCTCCTTTTGCTTTTGTGTGGCCCCTTCCCTTCACTTTCCTCTGTGAACACTGAACAAATGTATTTGTTCAGGATATCTGCCTTTTCCTGGCCCTCTTCTGCACAGTTCCCCGCCCCCCTTAACCTACAATCCCTCCCCTGGTCTTCCTCTTTTCACTGGCATACCTAAAAAATGTCTTAGCCCCTTTTGTTACCCCCCTGGACTATTCTCTCCTCAGTCTGCCCCTTTGTGCTCCTTACTGCTGCCTCCTCCTGTTTCTCCTGATACACCTCCCTTTCTTCTTCCTTTAGCATCCCCTTATTCTTTCTGTCTTTCTGAATGCTACCCTTTTAGCCTTTACCTTGTCAGACACTTCTTTCAAGAACCACAGCAGTCTCTTTTTCTACCTGCTTTTGCTCACCTGCTTTGCACAAAGGTTTAGCCTTCACTATGCCCTCTTTTAGCTTTGCCCACTGTTCCTCCATCCCACCCAGGTCTCAGACCCCTTCCTAGGTTATGCCTGAGGCATTCACCCATCTTTTTAAAATATGCCCCCCTGAAGCCCAGGACCCTTGTCCTTGTGTGGCTCGATTCTACTACTGTCCTTATGTTGGAACCACAGTGTACAGTGATCACAGATCCCAGGTGGCATCTCACATTGACGTCTACAATACTGTCCCTGTTAGTGGACACCAAGTGCAGTAATGCCACATCACGAGTGGGCTCCCTGAATAGTTGCCTAAGGAACACCCACTGCAGGGAGTCCATGATATCCCTGTCTCTAGCTGAAGCTGCAGCTGGGAGACTCTACTCTACATCCAGCAGAATGAAATCTCCCAGCAGCACCTTACCCTTTTCTGCCATTTTGCCAGTGGCTTTCACCAATACCTTATCTAAAGCGTACCTCCTCTAAATCCTCACCCTGTGTTGGAAATCTGTAGGTCGCACCAGTACAAACAGTGGCTCCATTTCCCATCTCCAGGGTGACCCACAGTACCTCCACTCTCCCCTTGGATTCTCTGTATCTCTGCCACTTTTATGCCTTCCTTTACATATAATATCACCACTGCTTCTCCCTTTTTCCCCACCCTTTCTTTCCTGAACTGAGTATAGCCTGGTATGGCCACGTCCCAGTCGTAGTTTCTAGTGCGCCATTACTTAGTAATGGCCACAATATCCAGGTCTGCCTCTGACACCATGGCCTCTAGGTCCGGAATTTTATTTCCTAGGCTTCTTGCATCTACACACATGGCCTTCCATATTATGTTACCACTCAGCCTGGTACCCCACCCCAACTATTTTTTGCCCTCCCTCCTTCCCCCTCTCCTTTTACTGCTTCTATTCCCATCCCCTTTCATTTCTACCACTCTGCTTCTTTTATTATTTTGCACCCTGGGAGATTTGTCTCCCCTTGAGTCCTACCTACTCTCTATTTCAGTCTGTGGGGGCAAGTTATTCCTCCGATTCCTTCCATCAACCCCCCCCCTTTGCTAGTTTAAATGTTCATCAAGGTAGCATTTAAATTGTCCACTGAGGACTGCAGTTCTCCTCCCAGATGGATGTAGGCCATCATCCCCTATAGGATCTTAGCCCTCCAAGCTGGTTCCCAGTTGCCAATGAAGCCTCTCTGCACCATTCCTTCAACCACCAGTTGAAGCTCCTGGTGCAGAAAACTCTATCCTCCCCTCTGCCGTAGACAGGCATAACCTCAGCGAAAGCCACTAATAACAATATGTCTCTTAAGACCTCTGCCCAGCTCCCTATACTCCCCCTGCACTATCCCAGCCCCATCCCAAGCCAGGTCATTAGTCCCCATATGGACAATGGCATCCAGCTCTCCCTCCCACCCTGTCACCACAGCAATCCTAAGGACCGCTTTCCATCCCTCAAGGCCTTGGTACCACGTAGGTATCTCATCTCCCTCCCTTCCTATTTCAAAATCTATGCCCCACACAATAGAGTCCCCCACCAGAAGTTGCTTCCTCCTCTGCTGGGGTCCTCTACCACCCTCCTTGTGGTCTCCACTACAAAAGGCCCCCACATCCCCCTGGCCACTACCACAGGTACCTCCTCCCAGCAGCCCCATACTACCAGAGCGACATAAGAATTAGGCAGTGGTGCAGACTGAGGGATGTGGCCCTGACCCACCATCCCCACCCTTCCAGAGCCCACCACAGTCCAGTTGTTCCTCCTCCTCCTCCCTGCCATCCTCAGGGGCATACCTCTCAACTGTACCACATTACGAGGAACGTTCCTCATTTTACTTCACAAAAGCTCCCTGTTCCACATTGTGAGGACTTGTTCCACATTCAAAGTCAACATTTTAAAGCAAAAATTCATAGTAAATGATGCAAAACAATGTATTATTCAATTAATAACAGACTTTCTGAACATAAATGCAACATGTTAACAGTGTTTTGAGCTTCTTAGGTAAAGATTTGATTAAGTGTTCCACATTTTGCCCATGTGTTCCACATTTTGACAGGCAATGTTCCACATTTGGGGGACAAAAGGTTGAGAGGTATGCTCAGGGGTAATGGCTGCAGACTCGGTGGCCCCTTGGAGAGAGAAGAACTCCCCCAAATCCTAGCCAACTTGGCCTGGAGGACACTGTTAGGGAGGTAATCCTTGTCTCTAGCCCACCTCCCAAGAGCTCATAACAAAAACCAAAACAAGTGTCAGGGGACCCATGATGCTGTCACAGTTATGAGCAATAATCTGTGCAGGGAGGACATGCCCCTGTTATGAAATGTCCCTGACAGAATAACTTGGACACTTTTCACCCCTGACAATACCGACATTGGCATTGACATCAACATTCGGGACTGATTTGGGAACAGCATTTTTAACATTTTGTCTACTATTTTTCATTTTACGTGATGAAACCATATCAAAATGTGTCAGCATTATGAATTAGTGCCTGGAATCATTTATTCACGCTGCACTCTTATAGAACACAAAGTTTGTTCTGGATAAAATCAAGCAGTAGGAACCCTTCTAACCTGTGAAGTAATCCTGAGGCCCAGTAATTAAAAATATTGCAGCCAGTATTTTGTATAGGGAGGGGAATCATATCTGGGCTCCAAGAAGAAGGCAGCCCAATCCCTTACACTGTCGAGAGTGACAGACCTTCTTCCGAGCTCAGACATCACAGTTTGTGATGGCTACGTCTGGAATGTGTGAGAGCATGTTCTACAGAAATAAATAAAATGTTTTTACTTAAGATTTCTTAACATTTTACAGGGCTGCTTTTTTTCTTCAAATCAAGTCACTGTTCAACTAAGAAGACCTTTGTTGGTTGAGCAGTGGCTTGGATTTGAAACAAACGACCAATAAAATATCAGAAAATCCAAGTATAACATGCTATCATTTACTTTTATAGAGCATACACACCCACGCTCTCCAAACTTAGACATCACAAAATCTTTGAGCATGTGGCGGTTCGTCATTCAAGAAGCAGAAGGATCAGGCTGCTGGCTCCACAGGGCCCAAATACGATCCCTTTCATTCTCAAAATACTGTACTAACAGCTAAACATTTAAATATTGATCAAGGATTCCTTCACAGACAAGGCCCTAACTGCTTCCTTTTGTGTGTGTGTGTGTTTTTTTTTTCAAAGTTGAGCATGATTGGTTCTCTTTAAGCCCTATTAACTTAGTTGTGGTTTACTGATGAGGCCATTTGTTGGGTTTAGGTATTTTTAAGACTACAAATTACACATATTCTTCTTTCCCTTCACACAGAATTATTCCTTGTGGTTCCCCATGACCTTGAGAAGCCATCTTTGACTTGCTGATGACCCGTGTTGGGCTGTGGCAATGGCCAAGCCACAATTATGAGTCCTAAAGGTATGCCACCCTTATGGCGAAACCAACACAGCGAAACACATACCTGTCGGCAAAATCGACACTTTGCCGACAGGTTGCTGTGTTGGTATGCCCGAGACAGGGGCATGCTGTCTCCAGGTCCTGCACCCCTGCCCCGAATCAACTCCAACTGGAGTTGAGAATCCTAAAGACGGGGGGAGGGGGCGTTCAGGGGCAAAGCCCCCCCGATAAAAAAACAGGACCAGGAGACACACAGGAATTAAGTAGACAGTAACTTGCAGTCGACATGATTCCTGTCGGCAAGATGCCAGTTGACATAAAGGATGTCGAACCGGCATGGTAGAGCCAGTCCTAAACAGGTTGATATATCTTGTGGTGTATTGTTCCGGCTTTTGTAAAGTCTTCCAACACTTTAAAGGTCTCCTTAAAATCCAGCTAGACTAAATTTTCATTATGGTAATTTGCATATGTTGATAATAATGCACTGCACTGAAGGGATTTGTGCTTACTTGTAACACTTTTAAACACAGACATTATAGCCAGTACAGATGTATGTAACCCTTGCCATCATCTCTCTCAACTGTCCCTCATTATGAGGGACATCCCCAATGTTGTCCCTCAGAAGAACTCTATCCTGTATCTGTCCCACACTGAAAAGGTGCTGTCCACATAGAGGAGAAGCTGTAAACAAAGACTGTAATGCAGAAACTCATAACAATCTATGATGCTAAAGCAAAATTAAACTTTGAGCAAACACAAACATTAGTTTCCACAGTGTTTCAAGCTTGCATCTTCATGTTTAATGACTCGTCCCTCATTTTGGGGGCAGTTTACCACACTGTCCTCGATTTTGAGTGTCTGTATCCCTCATTTCCGTGACAAAAGGTTGAGAGGAATGGTTGCCACCATGTCTTTTCACTGAGGTTCATTTACACCTTAGGGCTCGACATGAACCTAAGAACTACCATCATTAGTTGCCATCACAGACTTCCTGACTTGGGCAGACAGCATGACTAAATAACTAGACAAAATGTGGCTCAGTTGTTTGCTATTTCGCTGCTTCTGATTCAGTAATTCTGTTTTAATGTAAACCTGGTTGCCAAATTGAATTACTCTAGCATTGCTACTTCGATTCAGTAACTGAATTTACTAATTTTATTCAGTAATTGAATTTTCTGATTTTAACTGCATGAGATCCCGTAGCCTACTGTTCACACTTGTATAAATCACTGCTTAACAGTTTGAGACTTTTTTTTATTTAAACCTGGTTGCCAATTTAGAAAAGATTGAAACACTCAGACTAATGGTATCAAATGAAATGGGAAATACAGTTATGACTGGACTATGCTACTGACCACCAGATCAGAAGAAATAGAAGACCTGAAATTATATGAAAAGGTTTGGAAAACTTCAGCAAATCACAGCATGTTGTTAGTGGGGCACTTCAACTACTCAGACATAGATTGGGAGGAAAGAATTGCCACCTCCAGCTGAAGTTTATCATTTATGGATCTTATAGAAGAGTGTTAACCTGATACAGTGTGTCAGGAACCACTGAAATTAAGTAACATTGAACCTACTGTACTTAATTCTCAGCAACGACATGTCCAGAAAAGCTGGCTGTTTATATGTTTACTGAAGTTAGGGGGAAGCACTGGCCAACAGTGACCATAATAAAGTACAGTTATGTAAGAACTTACCATAACAGTAAATCTTTGAGAGAATCTCTTGCAGCAGGCCACACCAGTAGGAATTTGCCGCCAGGCACTAGGACCACACAGAAAACTTCTAGCTTGCAGTCTGCCATGGGGGACTGCCCCCTGCCAATGTCAGCCATCTGACGTCAGTACAGGCTATACAGGAGGGGGGGCGGTCCCCCTCACCACCTCAGTTCTCCCAACGTAGACTATGCACGGCAAGCTGATGAAGAACCAAGCAGGTTATCCCGAGAGCCAAAAAAAAAGGCAGAAGCAGATGCAACAGAAAAAGAGGAGCGGGGGGAGGGAAAGCAGGGCCTGCTGCAAGAGCTTCTCTTGAAGAGCTAATTTTATGGTAAGTTCTTACGTAACTGAACTATCAGTTCGAGGAAGGCTCTTGCAGCAGGCCACACCTGTATGACTGCATCCCAAGCAGTACTGGTTACCTGCAGGATAGTATCACTGGGGGCAGGACTAGACAGCAATCAATAGTTCATAACAGAAGGCCCTGAAGAACTGCCAGGCTGAAGTTGGATGCTTAGAGGCAATGTCCAGACTGTAATGCTTGGTGAAAGTGTGGACAGAACTCCATGAGGTAGCTGCACAGATGTCAGCAGCAGACACATTTCTGAAACAAGCTGTTGAGGCAGATATACCCTGGTGGAATGGCCTTTAACCACCCCCGGAAGGGGCTTGTTGTACTTGCGGTAGCAATAAACAATGCAGTTAGTCAACCACTTAGACAAATGCTGTTTGAAAACAGGAGCGCCCTCTCTCAAGAGTGAATGAAACAAACAACTGGTCGGTTTTCCTTAAAGATCTGGTGCGGTCTGTATAATACTGCAACATCCTGTGAACATCCAAAGTATGGAGCAATGCCTCCCACTGATTGGAATAAACTGGAAGGTGGATGGATTGATTTAAAGTAAACTCAGACACCACCTTAGGTAAAAACTTTGGATTAGTATGCAAAGACACCCTGTCTTTGTGAAAAAACAAATAAGGCTCACCGGCCTGGTGGCGCTGAGGGTTGAGGCGCTGGACACCACACCTCACACCACGCCGGCGACCCGGGTTCGGGAACGGACTCGGACCGCCGGGGGTCAAGGGGGAGGATCAAGCAACCCAATGGATGCTCTCTCCTCCTGGGGTGCTTGAGCACCTGACGCACCTATATCTGTGGAAGTACGGGCATCAGGGCATAGGCGGCTCTCCGGAGTCGGGGAAGTGAGAACATCATGGGCACTTGACAACGGCATGCGTCAGCACACCGTCTGTCTGGACACTCATCCTGCATGCCAACACCCTCAGGGGAGAAGGGACCAAGGGAGAAAAATGGAAAAAAAAAACCTCGATCCAAGATGATGACTGATCCAAGCCTCCAAATCATCTACCCACAGGTGGACCCCGTTGTGCAGGCAGTCCTAAGAGAGCAGTAAGGAAGGGGATAATGGAGTAAGCCTGACGCTCTAGCGGCAGACTCCATGGGAGCGATCTACAGGGAGCTGATCAGGTCTGAAGGAGTGGAAAGAGAGGGCAGTCAGGCAGGATAAAAAGAAAGTAAAAAAAAAAAAAATAAGGCTCTTTGCACATCACAGCCTGTAGCTCGGAAATCCTCTGAGCAGAGGTAACAGCAACTAAAAAGAGTGCTTTCCATGACAGAAAGCACAGCTCATAACTCATGGCCAGTTCAAAGGGAGGTAAAGTGAGTTTCTCTAACATAAAATTAAGGTCCTGAATGGGAGATTTCGGATGCAAAATGCCCGCAGAAATGTGTGGGACACTTCGACTTGGGCAAAAGCTTTGCCCTCAATAGGTGCATGGTACGCAGAGATGGCGGAAAGGTGCATCTTAAGAAATGAGTACCCCAGGCCTGAATCTGAAAGGGAAAGGAAGTACTCCGATACCTGAATAACCGAGCAGGTGAATGGATCCAAATGGCGAGCAGTGGCCCAAATGGAAAAGCACTTCCATTTCATAGTGTAAGCTGCCCTGGTGGAGGGCTTCCTGGCTGCCACCAGGACGTCACCGACCCTGGAGAAGACCCCAAAGTGGGAAACAGCTAGGTCCGCAGGAGCCATGCTTGTAGATGCAGGGACTAGAGGTCCGGATGGACCAGGGTGCCCTGGTCCTGGGAGAGCAAGCCTATGCACAGAGGTAAAGGCACCGGAGGTTCCACAGCTAGCTGTTGCAGGAAAGGAAACCAAATCTGGCATGGCCAGAAGGGAGCTATGAGAATCACCTCCACTCCCTCCAACTGAAACTTGAGCAGAACCCTCTGCAGGAGCGGGAAGGGGAATGCATACAGAAACCTCCCTTTTCAAGAGAGGGACAATGCGTCTCACCAGAAAACACCAGGCCTGGGATTGAGTGAGTAAAAAAAGCAGCAGTTTTGCATTGAGTGGGGATGCAAAGAGGTCCATCTCTGAATGGCTCCACCTGTAGAAGAGGTCTTCGACCACTGAGGTGAAAAGTTCCCACTCATGAGCCCAAGACCTAGAGTAGTTGAGACTGTCAGCCAATACGTATTGGACACCTGGAACATGGAACGGTCGGGAGCTCCAGACTGTAAGCTGGCCCAGTACCAGACTCTCATCGCCTCCTGACACAGGAGGTAAGAGTGAGTTCGCCCTTGTTTGTTGATAAAATAGACAACGCACATGTCATCCATCTGAACCAGTAATGGGCCCGGGAGGAGATGGGTCTGAAAGGCCTGCAGGGTGTATAGAACTGCCCGCATCTCCAGGACACTGATATGAAGAGCTTTACTCTATGTCTGACAGAATAGTCCTTAACATGGACAAGACCAAGGCCATGCTGTTTGGCCCAAGATCCCCTGGACATGACAGAAACCAACACCTACACCTGACCTCCGTGTCGGGCACCAGGCTAGAGGTTGTGGTGTTACTAAAATACCTTGGCCTCACCCTGGACCAGGGCTTCACCCTCAAGGACCATGTGGATCAAGTTACTAAAAACTTATATGCAAAACTAGGCACCCTCTACCGATTGAAAGACCAGCTGATACTGGAAGCAAGGGTCTCCATAGCCACAAGCGTCCTCCTCCCGACAATCACCTACGTGGCCCCTGTGGTCCATGGAGTAGCTAGACTTGAGATGAATAGACCCCACGTTCTGTACAATAAGGTGGCTCAGTTTGCCACCCAGTCAAACCCCAGGAACTATCACTGTGACACGCTATCCCAACTAAACTGGCCCTCCTGGGATGCCCGTCTCCAGTACCCCTTGCTTTGCCAAACCTTCAAATTAATTAGCCCAACCCCCCCCCCAGCTTCTCGGGACTCACTGTTCTAAAGAATAACCCCCAGCTCCTCCGTACAACTGATCGCACTCTCCTAGCTGTCCCTAGAGTAAGAACCAAGGTGGGGGGCAAATCTTTCGCTCACACTGCACCCTCACTGTGCAACTCCCTTCCTCCCGGAGTGCAGGCACACCTCCATCAAATAGCTTCCGCACAAGGCTTAAGGCTCACATGATGGCTACTTCCAACTGTAGCTGTTTGGGACATGGGTCCACCACATGGACAACTAATCCTCACAGTCCATTACTACTTGCTGAGCGTAATCTGTCTCTGCAATTGTGGTTCATACCCTCCTCTTTCATTTTAATGTCAATACACATGCACTGCTGTATGCTGATCTCAACACATGTAACCAGCTGACTATACACCACTGTATAACTTGTATCATACTGCATTGTCTTCATTACCGCACTGTGATTTATTCTATGTTATGTAATCCCGGGTCACCCCTGAAAATGGGACTTCCGGGGCCCAGTGGGCTTACTCGGTCACCAAAATTTAATAAATAAATAAATAAAGGTACCCTGAGTCTCATGGTCGGCCAGATGGGCACCCCATCCCATGCCGGAGGTATCTGTCATAAGAACCTGTCGGGGAGTCAAGATCTGAAAAGGGAACCCCTGCAGCAGATTTGCCAGGTTCATCCACCAGACCAAGACCCTCCGAACCTGGTCTGAGATCAGGACCAACTGGTCGAGGTTGTCTGTACGTTGAGCCCATCGGACCCGTAGGGTCCACTGGAGCACCCACATATGTAGACGGGCCAAGGGAACTGTGGCAACTGATTCCGCCATATGGCCCAAGAGACACACGAAGACCCTTGCAGGAACCTGATGGCTCATGAAAACTAGATAGGCCTGCTCCATCAGATGGACCGCCCTGTCCTCGGGCAGAAAGGCCTTGCCCTAGCGGGTGTCCAGGATCGCCCCTATATATTGGAGGAACTGGCAAAGGGACAGGCAGGACTTCAGGAGATTTACAGTGACCTCCAGTTCCTGGGAGAGACTAGAGGTGCATTCTGGGGTCTGAACCAAGTGCTCCCTGGAAGGGGCTGCTAGCAGCCAGTTGTCCCAGCAGGGAAAGACATAAAAGCCCTGTCTCCTTAATGCCGCTGCCACCACAGCCAGGCATTTGGTAAATACCCGGGGGTGGGGTGCCAAAGAAAGGCCGAATGAGAGGGCCCTGAAATGGAAGTGGGCACCCTGAAAATGGAAGAAAATGAAAGCAGTGGAAACAATGGTGAGCCAGAAATACCTGAGTGTGCAGGCAAGCATCCTGCATGTCCAGAGAGCAGAGCCAGTCCCTCACGGTGCAGCAGGGGCTGCAGCCCCCTGTAGGATTATCATCCTGAAGCATTTGTACTCTATAAAGAGATTCAGATTGCTCAGGTCTAGGGTGGGCCGAAGATCTCTGTTTTTTGGGGGGATGAGGAAGAAGTGGTAGTAAAAGCCCCTTCCCCACTGAGCCTGAGGGATGGACTCTATGACTCTTTTGTGCAGCAGCGCCTGAATTTCCTCCCAAACTAGAGGCTGGTGCGCGGGAGGGTAGGTAGAGTGGATGGGAGGGGTCTCAGACGCCACTCCAGGAACTGAACTCCAAAGTGTGACCTTGAGCTATGAGCTGAAGCACCCAGTTATCCCTGCTCGCCACACTGCCAAGTGGAGGGAGAATCAACCCGACTGCCTACTCTGGACCCTCAATCGGGGGAGTCGGATAAGGAGTCAGCGGTGGAGGTGGGAGTGGGGCTGCGGGACACCGGGGGGGGGGATCAAGAAGCAGCCCCTGGGGGGCAGTGGGGGCTTTACAATGTTGCTGGCCCTTGGCAGGCTGGCCTTGAGTCTGCCTGCAGGAGGAAAGACTTAAAGGCTTGTGTTGGTTCACTCTAGGCTGGGTATGATAGAGCAAATGGACCGACTTGAGAGCTTTGCTTGATTCCTACAGATTGGAGATGAGGTCCTGGACATCAGCCCCAAAAAGGACTGAGCCCCTGAAGGGGGTATCCAAAATGCTGACCTGAACATCCGGGACAAAACTAGAGACCTGGAGCCAAAAGTCGCGCCGAAGGCAAACGCCAGCAGCAACTCCACACCCGGAGGCATCAACAGCGTCGTATGATACCCGGAGCACATGGCTGCCCACATCCAAACCAGATTTCATGAGTTGGGCAAGCTGGGTTTTTGTGGGATCCTTGGGCAGAGACTGAACCAGGTCCCTGGCTTGGTCCCAGATGGCATTTTGGTATTGTACCATATGGGTCAGATAATTAATGGCCCTAATGGCCAAAGTAGCTGAGGCAAAGACCCGTTTTGCCAATATGGTCTAGCTGGTGGGATTCACACTCTGGAGGGAGAGCACTACGGTGCTTGGGTTTCTTGGAGCGATCATGGGCTGCATTAATGACCATGGAATCCGCTTTTAGGTGACTCCCCAGAAAGGGCTTGCCCGCTAGTACATGATAGAAATGATTTGCCTTTTTGGGTAGAGGAGGAACAGTGGAGGGGTGAGCCCAAGCTGCCATGGTGACATCCTCATATGAATCAATCAAGGATGGCACCACCATTTCTACTGACGTCACAGAGCAGATAGGAGGATAGGATTTGAGCTCCCCAGCTTGTTGACCCCAAACCATTTTAAATTACTTACTTGAGTTGCCAAAACTTCTACAAATGCCAGGAGGAGGATGTAATAAAGATCGCTCCAGCAGAAAAGTGGTCACACCATGAAGGATGGTCAAAGATTGGAACGGAGAACTTCGAAGCCCAGCCGCAGCCCATCCCCAGCCAGCATGGCCGACCCGCCACACAACGAAACAGAGGAAGAAGCAGAACACCTATCTCGACTGTGGTTTGAGACACTTCTAAAAGAAATAAAAGCCATGCACACTGAAAATAAACACAAATTTAAACAATTAAATGTAAAATTGTGGAGCTTAGAATACAGAATGGAGACGGGTGAAGATCGAATTTCAACCACTAAGGACGGCACTCTCCGAATAGGCCTTGTCATAGAATCCCTGCTCCAAGAAATAGCCCAATTAAGGGAGAAATGTCTTGATCATGAGGGGCGCTCCCGTCTAGAGAATATTCGCATTTATGGATTGCCTAATGGATCTGAGATGGGACAGATGACAGAATTTATCTCAGACTTGCTCTCGGATGTGCTGCACCTTCCCCAAGGCTATCAACTCGGCATAGAGAGAGCACACTGGGCTCTCTTACCTAAACCTAGACACTACAACCCACCCACGCTCTATTGTAATTAAATGTAATAGTTATAAAGTCAAAGAAGACATATTGTCCCAGGCCTGGCAACAAAAGGAAGTATCTTACCTAACTACCCAATTATATTTTGATCACGATTATCTGGCAGAGGTGCAGCGCCAGAGGCTCCAGTATCGGGAAATTATTAAAATCCTCCGTGCAAAAAAGATTAGCTTTCACACCCCCTATCCTGCTAGAATGAGAATTTTCTGTCCAGACGGCACAAAGTTGTACCAATCACCAGCAGAAGATTGATTGGCTTTGGTGGAAAAATGCCTTTTAACAGCCCTCGTCAACTACTGTGAATACCAGCTCATAGAAGCCGAGAGAACCCAATGCTACGTAGTGGCAAGTGACAGGTCAAAGAAGAAGTAATCGTAGCATTTCTGCATCCACAAATGCGATCCAGGCACTCCAGAATCTCCTCCAAAAACTACAGAAGCACCAGCAACCAGAAGAACAAGACACTCAAGTCTGAGAAGAGGCTCATGCTGGTAGAACTCTATTTAAAGCTTTTGTAAGTACTTTGACTGCAACAGTATTGGCTGCTCCTACCCCATAATGCAGTAAGGGAGCGATCCTCTATTTAACTCTAATTCTAACCCCACGAGGTCTCCCCACTGCCAGATCATCGTTATTAACTTTGTATATATTACTGAAGCGTGCTTTTCTCTTAGAGTACCATTAACTTAGTTTAAAGACTCCTAACACGCTGCTTATTGACTCTCCAAGCACCTGAAACTTGTGGTAGACTACAGAGTTCAATTCAGCATATGGTGAAGGCAACAGTGCTGATAATTGTTTATATCGTTTCACTTTTCACAGGGAATAATGGAGAGACACTATTTAAGAACTATGGGTTGGATTATGGTTACTAGATCCCTGTACACCTCGATAATGCCTCTGGGTCTTGCCCACTTAATGCAGACTGTCTGAGTGACGCTGAACTGGAAAGATTATGTATGAACTATGAGAGACAGATCATTAAATCTTTTTTTTCTTTTTCCGGGGACTGGATTAGCATAAATGCCCAAGAGGGATGAACGCTGCATTACCTTTTAGGTGTGTGTGGGGTTCCGGGCTCAACCATCTCCTCTGCCATTGTGGTGGGGTTGGGGGAAGGGGTGTCGGGCACTGATCTCTTCTCTAAGCAGCAGATTGCCAGTGGTTCATCAGTCCTCAGGCTAACAATTCTATGCCTACACTGGCCGGGTTAGGAAAGGGCCTGACCGGTATTTACGACTATCCCGGTCCTGAGTTGAGGTCCCTGGGAGCTGCCAGACTCTTCTATTTAAAATACTGGTAAATCATTATGGCAGCCTCAATTCTTCCAAAAATCTACATGGGGCTGAGCATGGCGAGGTCTATCTCTAAGTATCTTTTTTACCTCTACTAACTGTATTTCGACACAAGAGGTGTCGTGTGACTTAATTTGAGCTCTACGATAGCAGTCTCAAAGTCAGTTATCATCATCTAGGATTCTGGAGGACAGTTACCGGAATGGGTAACGTAGCCACTCCTCTGGTCCTTCTTCCTCTCCTCCAAATCCGAGGTGGTGGTGGGGGTGGGGGGGTAGAGAGTCCAGCATAAGGGATCTCCAGTATTGGAAGACTTTGAACACAGTTTCTTTCCCCTCAACATTAAGTTGGTGTTACTATGAAGTTTTGTTATGTTGTACGAATTAAGAAAGTTGCCACTTGGTTACCATTTTGTTTACAGGAAATGGGCTTATTGTTATTATTGAGGTTGCTTACTTTTCAATGTTCACCACTGTTACTGTTAAAATTAACCCTAATGTTCATGATCTGACGCACCCTATAAAGAGAAGCAGAATAATGTCTTTCATTAACAAATCAGGGATGGACTTCATCCTGCTACATGAGACCCATCTGAGTCCACATGAACATGAGAAATTGAAAAACTTTGGTTATAGCATTGCCCTGGCTTCCTCTTATAAAACAGGCAGGCGTAGGGGAAGAGCTATCTTAATACCTAATAAGATACCCTTTGAAATAACAGACTCTTTAGTAGATAAGGAAGGTCGCTATGTATTTTTGAAGGGCCTTTACAATGGGGAGAAACTTACCCTAGTATCAGTCTATGCTCCTCCTGGGTCACAGTTTTCTTTTTATAGAGGTTTCTTGTTGAAGGTGGCAGGGTGATTTAAGGGACATTTAATTATTGGTGGAGATCTAAACCTACATCTTCATCCTCAGTTAGACACTACTTCAGACACCCAGAAGAAAGATCACAGAGTATCTAAACAGGTTTCTAAATTATGTGGGAAACTAGAATATATAGATATTTGGTGTCAACTTAATGGCAGGATACGCCAATATACATACTACTCCCCTCTGCACCAAACCTACTCCAGGTTGGATTATTTTTTTGACACGAAAGGAAATGCAAGGACACTGTCTGGAGTCATGAATTGGGGACGTGGTCCTTTAGGACCATGCTCCCATTTATTTAAAACTAAACCTGAGACAATTTAAGCAAACTACATTTTGGAGATTAAATATCTCCCTACTGCAGGACGAGGAGACTCAAAAAACATTAAAGGATCTCATAAAGCAGGCAGTGGAGGAAAACGTGGATCCTTCTATTTCTGCTACAGTGCTCTGGGACACTGTAAAAGCACTAGTGGGTGGCAAACTTATGGAAATTTCTTCTCAGAAGGAAAAACAAGAAGCTCGTAGGACCCAGCATCAGACTCAAATATAACAGCTAGAAGCTATACAGCAAGAAAAAATAGATAAACATGGACGTTCTCATCTTACTGCTCTTAAGAAAGAATTGCTTTCTATTTTAGATTAACAGATTGAGCAGAAATTAATGTATCTAAGACAACGTTTCTATGAGGGAGGTCCTCAGGCCCTTAAACTACTGACAGGTAGGCTCCGCCAACAGCGAGCAAAGGTCTTAACTAAAATCAAGCACCCCAACAGTAAGAAAATCCAAAACCACACTAAGGACATACAGTAGCTGAGACTTTCTGCACATATTACGCAATACTATATGGTGAAGGCAACTCCCCTACATCAGAAGCGGTGGCAACTTCCTTACAACCTTTGCACCTACCCAAAATTGCAGAGCAACAAAAGCAAGTACCTTGCTCTCTGATTGCCCTAGCTTAGGTGCTATCAAAAATTAAAACATTAAAATCTGGGAAATGCCCAGGATCAGATGGGCTCCCTAACCAATTCTATAAACAATTCAAGGATACATTATCCCCTTTATTACTCAGTGCCTTTAACTTTGCTTGGTCCCCTCGAGGTAAACTGGCCACCTTTTGGGAACAAGCAATAATATCAGTCATTCCAAAGCTGGCCAGAGACCCCACTATGTGCTCTTCATATAGGCCCATATCTATTTTAAACACAGACTATAAAATACTGATGCGTATTGCAATCAGGAGGCTAGAGCAGATCATTCCAACCCTTATACACCATGACCAAATGGGTTTTGTTATGGGGAGACAGGCCATTAGAAGATCGGTCCATATTATTGACCATCTAGCCAAGACAAAACAACCAGCCTACCTGATGAGTTTAGATGCAGAGAAGGCCTTCGACAAACTATTGTGGACCTTCCTGCATGGGGTCCTGGCCAGCTCTGGATTCCCCAGCCTTTCTCGCTTTCATAGCTAAATTATATTCTTCCCCTACGACCTATGTTCACAATAATGGCCATAAATCCCAATCACTTTTTTATTTATTTATTTTATTTACGACTTTGATAACCGGATTAAGTGCACTGATCCCAGGGACCTTTTTCAGGCACGACCCGGGCCATAATACATGACGCAGAATGACAGTGATACAAGGATTACAATATAACACACAAAAAAGATTAAATACAAACGCAAGTAATCCTAAACACAATGTACAAGATACGATACACAAGTCAGGTGAGCATGTAAATACAGAGAATATATAGTAAATATACAATATATACAAGGCACTTACTCTGCAGAGGGATAAATGACAGGGATGCCCCCTATCCCCACTCCTATTTGCTCTATACCTAGAGCCATTGGCTCAAAGTATTTGTCAAAACCTACAGATAATGGGGGTGGAGCTGCGGAGATCCATCGTAAATTAGCGCTTTACACAGATGACATTCTGCTTTACTTAACAAAACGTCCTTGCCAGAGGTCTTTCGACAAATCCAAATTTTTTCCCACCTTTCAGGGTATACACTGAACTGGACAAAAATAGATGTCCTTGTCCTCTCACAAGAAGTACCCCAAACAATAGAAAACAAGTACCCAGTGTGGTAGGATTTAGAAACCATTAAATATTTAGGAGTTCGGTTGGGCCGTACTTCATCTGCCTTGTTTGCTAACAATTACTTACCACTTTTAGCTAATCATGTGCAGTGGCATACATCATTTGAAAGCCCATGCCTGTAGCTGAAAGCAGTCCAGAGATATTGATGACTGAGTCTGTTCAGTATTAATACTATATTACAGACATTTTTAGAACCTTGTGATGTCAGTGACAAACAAGCTGTGCTTAGCTCAGTGCAGTTAGACACAGCTTGTTCCTCAGTGACATCACAATGTTCTAAAAATGACTGCAGTGTAGTATTTATATTGCACAGACTCAGCCGTCTATATCTCTGGTGTGCTTCTGGCTACAGATAAGCCCAATACCTCATTTGAAAGAGCTGTTCATGGGCTTTCAAACTATGATGGCCACTGGGCATGAATGAGTCCCTTTAAGGCAGATTTACAGAGGTGGTCTCTCTTTTTTCCTTGCCCTTTTATACCAGGATACAATCAATTACGACTAACGCCCTCCCAAGATTTTGTATACCTGTTTCAATGTGTACCTTGCCCAGTTACACAAAAGGATTTGGCAAGCTGGCAGAAATTTTTATTAAACTATCTTTGGGCGTACACGCAACCCCAAATCTCCCAGCGTATCCTATACTTACCTAAAACGGAGGGAGGTAGCACAGTACCAAACCTGTTTGGGATACTGGGTAATGGCACAAATGAAATTAGCCCTGCTTTGGGCTCACCCAACCTATAAAGCCCACTGGCAACAGACAGAGATTTCTCAGAGTACGAACCCCCCTCTTCAAGCTGCAATTTTCCAACCTAAGTACAGGTTCTCCCGAGAACAACTTTTATATTTAGGTACTGTGGCGGTCCTGAATGGTTGGGGCCTGAGGGCAAGGAAGAAGTATACTGCCTGCGGCATATAGAAATATTCTTGGTGGATTTATGATCCAGCTTTTCATCCAGCAAGGTAAGACACTTGGTATAGAAAGCAGGCGGGTATAGGTCTGCCCTGGCAGCTTGTACAAAACCACACAGTAATTCCTTTTGATTTGGCTAAACAAAAATACCACTGGCAATCGACAGATTTAATCCACTACTACCAACTCAGAGACTATATAAATACTCAAATTCATAAAGTGGCTCACTTAGAGGATGATCACCCATATCCACTAGTAATAGAGGCAACTCTGGGAATCAACACATGGAAAGGGAGCCAGTACCAATCTCTATGCCAATTGTATAGCAGATTATCACTATAATACCCCGGCACTACAACACAGACTGGAACAAGAATTACATTTGAATTTGGAAAAGCAGGCATGGACTAAAATTTGGAAATATACCTGGATGATAGCCTCATCTCTAATGTGGAAAGAACTTGCCTGGAACACCGCAATTACAGTTTAAGAGAGGTACAGCCTCCAATTCTACATGTTGGATAGGGCGTGGGGAGCCGACTGCCACACATACCCATATTTTTTGGGAGTGACCCCAATTAAAACAATACTGGGCTCAAATACAACACCACCTCAAATCCCTTTTTACCGTTTCTTCCCCACTAGGACCAGAGAACTTACTTCTGGGTATTTGACCTCAAGATATAAAGGGAAGGGTGGGACATTATCTTTGGGTGATACTGGTGATAGCAGCTAACAAAGTTGTAATAAAGAAATGGTGTTGGGTGGTTCCCCCCACGCTTGAGGACTGGCTTGCCATTTTACAGCTGATACAAGCTATGGAGCGAATTACTTTTGCAGTTCAACATAAGATAGCTGCCTAGCAAACCAGTGGACAAGATGGGAATTATAGCAAGAAAATATGCACTCACACACTGTACAGTGACCACCTCTTAGACTACCTATCCTTAATTAAATTTAGGCTATAATGAATAGATCATGAACCTATAAGAAAATAATAAATTGTATTTAATGGCCTTAAATTATAAAGTTCATTACATTTTATTTAAATGTTTATTTATACTATACTCTTTCCTATACATAGATTGACTTAGATACAACTGGGAGTGGGAAACTGACAATTGTATGGTTGATGTGGCAACAAAAGTTTTAAGTTTTGTAATGTGCTTGACTAAAAGGTTGATGATTTGTTTTCCAGTTTATGACCTATTTTTCTGATACTTGCTTAGCTGATATTATCTGATGTGAGGTTCAATGATTCAAATTGTTTAACTGAACGTTTATGGAACGTGCACAGTTTTGCATCTTTTTGAAGAAAATTCAATAAACAAGTAAAAAAAAAAAAAAAAAAAAAGGGTTGCACCACAACTGGCAAGAAATCCTTCTGCCGATGAAAGATGGCTAGGCGGTGTCTCTCCAGGTCTTGCTCCTCCGTCTTCCATTCCATAACTGACTGAATGTGGCACATAATGTCCATGAAGGACAGATCGTCGGGGGGGAAGGGGCTGGGGCACTTCCTTGGGCAGATCCTCACCACCCGAAGACTCCCCTGGGGAAGAGGAAGACCCCGAGGATTCAGAGTCATCCTCAGAGGACTTGATGTCTGGGAACAGTGTCAGAGGCCGGCACTCGTCCTGCCTGGAGTCAGTACCAACATCAGGTCTGACCCCAGAGGACAGCCCAGCTCTCTGGAGCCCAGCCCTGCCCGTGTCATGAGGCTGGGGGTCCCAAGGGAGGGAAGAAGCCGGAGGTGGGCCAGATGGGCGGGGGTCTGTTTCTGCATAAACAACCACCACGCCGAGAACAAGGCGTTGTAGTCCACCCGTGGAGCAATGTTGTTCACAGGTAGGAAGGGCAACCCCAGTGCGGGTTAGGGAATGATAGCTGCAGAGCCAGCAATAGGTAACCCTGGCACAGATCCCTGCAGCACTGGCAAACGATACAGCGACGGCCCAGTCGGCGGCTGTGAAGAGGGCTGTGGCAAGGGTGACATCGGTGCTTGGCCCACTAGCTGGAGTGTCGGCAGCACCAGCGATGGCCTAGTGGGCTATGGTCTAGAGTACCCAGATGAAGGGTCCGCTGATGCTGGTTCCATAGGGGAAGCCGCTACCTGAGGGGAAGGGGATGCCCTGGGCAATGGCAGAGGTGAGGCTGGAGAGGAGGAGGAGATGGCGGACTGCCGTGGGCGCTGCCTACCAGAACTGGCATCACGCTCAGATGCAAAAGCCAAGAAAGGCAGAGATGTGGCCGTGGGGAGCAGTGACGGGTGCAGAGTCGCCACCCGAGAGACCAGAACTGGCCAAGCCACTCGGCTGCTCACGGATAAAATGGGCCTGAGCGTCAGAGGCTGGGGAGCAGGAGACAAAGTTCCTTGCCCTGAAGAGCCACCACCCAAAATGGAGAGGAGGGTGGTCGGAGGAGCCACAAGAAATCCCAAAAGAAGAAAGGGCTGGAGGCGCCAAACCACTGCAGGAGGAAGACACCATCGCGGTCAAGAATTTAAGAGGCAATCACGACCAGGAAGCTGACCGGGCTCATTCTCTGTGTTTATCCCGGTGTTTGTGCTTCCCAATTTCTCCCTGTGGGAGGAAGAAGAGACCCCAGAGGACTGTGCCAGTGAAGCCAAAGAGCTCCTGGCCTGCAACAACTTTTCCATGGCAAGCAGCTTCTGTTTGAGAAGATGGCTCTCCAGCATTTTCAATCGACATCTCTGATTGGCCTGGTTGAATTTCTGGCAGAATTGGCAGGCTTTGGTGTTGTGGATGGGGCCTAGGCAGATCAGGCACGAAGAGTGACCGTCATTCACATTACGGGTTCGGTGATGGTCTCAGGAGTTGGAGGGCAGGCCACGGGAAAAGGACTGAGTATCCCAGGGACTACTCTTCTCCGGGGAAGTGTCCAGTGCTCTGCAGACCTCTGACAGAGGCCATGGTACCACCGATGCTGGCGCCACACGTCCTGGGGGCTGGGCGGACGCTAGCGTCATTGCACGTCCCCACCCCCAGGAATCCAGCATACAAAAAAAATGGCGGCTCCATCCATGACAGCCCCTGCCTCTGCTCCTGCTAACACTAATGCCTGCTGGGGGGGTGGGGGTCCCGCTCCCGTGGCCCTGCCCTGGGAGGTGAGCCAGGGGCAAGAGACCAAATTTTGGGGAGGGGCACGCCTGGCAGGGGGATAAAGCCTGGGCATAGGGGCAGCGCAGGGTGGGGGGTGAAACCCTCCAGCTTGAAGGGAAGGAGACCACAAAAAGAGTGATCGCCATTCACAGGAAACTGTTTGCCGCAGGCATACTTTGTGGAGCGAGCTGGAAGGTAAGGCTGGTGTAGAAGACAAACTCTTTGGGAGAACACTGAAAACTTTGATGTTTTACTGTAAAAGAATCGAAAATAAAAAAGCGCAGTAAATGCAGGAAATGGCGGTAGACTGTAGCTGCGATATTCATTGAGGTCCGATGTGCATGGGTTGACAGCGAGAAAAGAACTGAGGTGATGTGGGGGACCACCCTCCTCTATAGCCTGTACTGATGTCAGATGACCGACGTCGGCGAGGGGCGTTCCCCCATGGTAGACTGCTAGCTAGAAGTTTTCCGTGTGGTCCTAGTGCCTGGCGGCAAAGTCCTATCGGTGTGGCCTGCTGCAAGAGCCTTCCTCGAAGTAAGATCAGCAGATTCAATATTGACTGAAACAGAAAGGAAATCAAGAAAGCAAGATATCTTGATTCTATAACAGTAAGCCTTTAAATAAATAAGACAGCTTACAGCACAAGTACACTGAGAAAACAAGCTTAAGGACACCGTTTCTCAGTAAAAGTGGGACATCGTACAAACTCATATGGACTACTCAGAATGCAAATGTATCCAAAAAGAGCAGAAAACATAACTGATGAAGATGCAGACCAATGAGAATAACACAAGGTTTCAGACATAATTAAAGCAGCAGCACTAGTTAATAAAATGTTTCTTTTTTACAGTAGTTATGTCAAACAAGCCCCATAACTGACAAAACTTTAATTGTTTGCTTTTAATTGTTTTTTGTTTATTTTTCTGTCAGTTTAACACAGACCCTTGCCAGGAGTGCCATATTGGATTCTGAGGGAAAGGGGGTGCTACCATTCTCTCATTGGTTGTTTTGTGTGATGTAACTGGAGTGCACCACCCCTTCCTTTTGCCTGCCGAGTGTTTAAAGGACAAGTAATGTAAACAAAGGGTGAAAAACAGGAAAAGGTATGGGGGCTGTTTTATTTTCTGCCGATCCACACATTATAAATGTATTAAAAATCAAGGGGAACCAATTATCAGAAAGCAGTAGTAAACAACAAAAGTTAAATCTGAAAGTTTAAACTATCATGCAGCACAAAAATCTGGGAAGTGATGAACACTTCCCGGTTAATTAGTACTGCTGTTTTAAGAAGAAAAAAAAAGAGACCAACAATAGGTGCAGACTGCATGACACAAGTAAAAACAGGCAATGTTCCATGGACAGACTCGGACAGGGCAAAACAAGCAGAAGAACAGTAGACAGCACTAGAAATAAAATACAATAATATAATGTTTTTCAGATATGTTAACGAAAAACTGAAAACGCAGAAAACAGTTGGACCCCTACAGGATCAAGAAAAATGGCGGACAACGAAGGAAGAATAGATAGCAGAATGCCCAAATAGGTATATTTCATCAGTATTGTCAGAAAAAAAGGATGGAACAGTAACGGACAGTGAAGCGCTATTCAACTATTTAAAGGAATGCAGTAAGACACACTATAGCACATATACATAAGCACACATAGTAGATGCGGCGCACACACCAACTCTCTCACTAACAGGCAAAGTTGCTGCTCATTCAAAAGCTCAAATGAGTAAATTTATTCATGGACCAAAACAGGCACTAGGTCAAAAGCTAAGCCGAATTAGCGACAGGGCAAGACTCTTAAATGTTTTGTGTCCTTGGTAATGCTTCATCAGGATGGGGTTGAAATCCCAGCTTCCCTCCTCACTCTAAGGCTCAACTCTTTAATGAGACATTTAAAGAATTCATACAAATCATATTTGGTAAGTATTCAATCATTTATTACATTACGCTTTCAGGAACACCAGGGAAAAAAAAATCACTGCAGTGTAAAAACTGCAGCTTATAGTTGAAAAAACAACAAAATGCAAGAGACGAGCATTTGTCAATGCCTAAAGTTCTATCCTTGCACTGCTGTCGTATCAGGTCTTGCTTGTGTACACGTTTACTATATATTTGCTTAGGACAGACCAGAAGAGATGCAATATCTCATTTTCAGTTGTGTCCTCCGTTTTCAGTGGGCTCCCATATTTTTATCCCAAATTTCCAAGTCTTTTTATGACATGACATTATGATCAAGACAGGTGGAATTTTTTAAAAAGCCATCTGAAAGGTGATTTCCCAGTGCAACTGCGAAAACAAGTTTCAGAGAAGATTTGAAAAATGACACCCATAATGTTTAGGAGGTGGGGTAACACAAGGGATTTGTAGAACATGGGGCCAAAATCTGCAAAAATGAACTTATGAGTCAATGTTTGAACAAGTCAATGTTTCTTCATAACTTGGTAGTTTTTCTCATATTTTGACTCCAAATTTTCAAGTCTTTTTATGACCACTCCTTCTGAACATGACAGGTGTAATTTACAAAACAGTATATGAAACGCCATTTCATGCCACAAGTGTGAAAACACATTTTGGCCAGTATTTGGAAAATGACAGCTGTCATGTTCATGGGGTGGTGTGACAAAATGACTATGTTGAAAATCTGGGGTCAAAATACCGAAAATTACTAAAGTTACGAGTGCGTATTGAAAAATTTCAACGTACACTCATAACTTTATATCTTTTTTTTACCCAAATTTTCAAAACAGCCTTCTTATGACCCCACCTCATGAACAAGGGCAGAGAAAATTTTCAGATTCTGAGCAAAAGGTGATTTTGCACCACTAGTGCGAAAAAAACATTTTGGTCGGGATTTAAAATGACAGTTGTCACATTCATGAGGTGGTGTGTAAAAATGGTGATGCTGAAAATTTGGGGTCAAAATATAAAAAATTACCAAAGTTACAAGCATACATTTAAACATTTCAACCTATACTCATAAAAATAAGTTACTCACCTGTAACTGTAGTTCTAGGAGCGGTATATAGTTCACATCAGACTCCCTTTAAGAACTGATCTGGACGTCTCTAAGCGAAACTTCACTCACCACCCGGGTTGTATATCCCTCGGCTCCACCTCATGATGTCAAATCTTGCATGCTGGAATCAGGAATCGATGTGTCACTTGCCAGGGGACATCTGATGAGTCGTGTGGATGTGAAACATATACCACTCCTAGAAAGTACAGTTACGTAAGAACTTACCTTAACAGTAGCTCTTCCAAGGACTCTCTCTTGCAGTAAGATATTACTTATGGTAGTAACCACCAGGTGACGCTGTCAAATGGCAGCTTCTTCCAGCAGTCTTCCGTGGGGGCCACCCACATGACATCACTACCTGTGGATGTGTATAAGAGTGAGCGGCACCCAGTATCCTCTGTTCACCATCGGATTCGGCGAGCACGGCCTGGACTGAGGTAAATGAGGGCCAGAAAAATATAGAACAGTGATCCCACCCAACGTCCTGAGTTGCAGATTCAAGGCAACAAGGCAGGGGGACGGAGGGCGGGGGACTTACTGCAAGAGACAGTCTTCGGAAGATCTACTGCTACGGTAAGTTCTTACGTAACTGTACTATCTTCTACGGACTGGTCTCTTGCAGTAAGTTACTTATGGGAGATTATCAAGCAGTACAATCCAAATGGGAGGAAAAGCAAAGCCAAAGATGTAAAAGCACAATAAAATGTCAACTTCAACCACACCCCAGAGGCAGATAGGCTGGGGTGGGGTAAGGACTAAATGTTTGATAAATAACAGAAATGTCCAACTCAAACATCTTCCATGCAGGCAGATAGGCCAACAGTTAGGCGAAGACATTTGGCATGAAACTAGCGGAAATGTCAACTCAAACCACACCCGCTCAGGCAGAAAGGCAAAAAGGTGGGTGAGGACAGCATGCAGGAGGCATGATGTAGAAAGAACTGCAGGTGGCCAGGTACAGCGATTCATCCTGATGAGACAGAAGTCGACAGGCCCTGGCATAAAGTCAAGTCAGTAAATAGACAAGGAGAGCGAATCAGATAGCAGAAAAAGGAGCACGGTGAAAAAACATCCCGGATGGTCACAGGAAGGAACAACTGAAGGGCTCCAGCAGGGAGAGTGGCAGGAGTTCCAATTAGATCCTCATGGAGGAGTCAAGCATCCAGTCTGGAAGCAAGCCTCCAAGTAAGGTAAAGAGATCCCCGGGTGCCTCCGAGGCCTTTAAGAGGTGACGGGGGATACCCAAAAAGCGGGTTAAGGCACAGAAGTGGGTCCCACCCGCGTGAGGGACAGGAACGCAGTGGAAGGGCAGACTGAGCCGCCCCCTGGAGGCCCTACCGCGGTCCTGAGAGGCACCCCGGTAGGAGGGCTGGGCAGGAGGCAGCCCGCCCGTGGGGGCGCAGAGGTGGGACCTGGGGGGCGTGACAGAGGTCCTGAACAGACCAGAGAGTATGCCCAAAGCCTGAAGGGAATACAGGATGCACTGAGCACCAGGTCCAAATAGCAGGTTCCAGAAAAAGGGGGCATCGGTGACCAACAGCTGGACACCGGGCGGGAAACCTGAAACCCACAGCCAGGTGAAGCGCTGAAGGGTGACGCCGGAGGCCGAGAGGTGGGCCCATGCATCAACTGCACTGAAGCATGCATGGAGCAGGTGACAGGAAAGGGAGGGCATGGCAGACAGTGGCTGAGCTGATCAGGGCCACGAGGGGCAGGCTGAGCGGAAGCAAGACGAGACCAAATATGAGAGAGGGTATGAAAATATGCAGGAATCATAGGTGGGACAACCATGGCAGGCTCCTCAGGAACACCGAGGTAGACAGCCATGTCCAGATGAAAGCAGTCCTGATCAGCAGCAGGGAAGCCAAAAGTGTGCTGGATCTGCAGCATGAGCTCCGTGAAAGAAGGATCTGGGAGTGAGGAGGGAGCAGGGGGTTCAGGCGGGATGGCCTCCAAAAAGGAGGACGCGGACGGGGGAGGGGGGACCAAGGTCCCCATGGTCCGAGAGGTCCCTGCCAGGAACATCTCCCATGAAAGGATCCTCATCCCGAATCTCCATAAAGGAGTCCACATAAATGGGGGGGGGGTCTGGAAGCGCCGGGTTAGTGCACAGACGCCCAGGCGGAGGGGAGGGGGAATGGGACGAGGCTGGACCCTGGCCCATGGACCGCAGACCACCAGCACAATGCATGTGATGCCCGGCACTTGTGACAGGGGAGGTCCAGAAACAGAGGGCGCCCAAGGGCAGCGCTAGGAGTAAGGCGAGCCACCCCAGGAATCGCTGACCCCAAATACCAAGGGAAGGCACTCCAACCCCTGTGGTCCAGGACCGACAAAGGAGTAAGGGACTCAGGGTTGGGTCCAGGAAAAGTCGCGTCCAAAGAGTGCAAAATGGGTGATGGGGGGACCCTGAGGATGCCAAAGCAAGGTGCCAGGATGAGTGGGGGGTACGGGAGCAAAGCCCCAAGCAGGGGGTGTCCCGGGTAAGAGGCCCTCATCACCAAGGGAAGCATCCCTGTCAAGGAGGAAGGAGGAAAGGCTCCTCTGTCGACGGTGGAATCAGCCCCATCGATGAGGCATGCAAAACCACAGCTGTTCGATAAGCGGAGGCTTCCCGATGGGAGTGCCCCGTCGATGGAGAATAAGCCACCGTCGACAAGAGAACAGCAGAATCATGTCCAGTCAATGGGAGAAGAGCTCCCATTGACGGGAGAAAACAAAGAACACGTGTCATTGATGGGGAAAGTATCCCCGTCGATGAGAAACGTTCCAATGATGCGGCAACACAGCCCGTTGATGGAGACGTTCAGAAACAAGCGCCGTCATCGGGACAAGACCCATCGAAGGTAAAACAAGCCCAGCAGGCTCAGCTGATGGGGGGAGCAGCCCCAACGACAAGGAACACTCCGTCGACGATGGAGGAGCCAACATCAATGGAGTAAGGCGGAGGGAGTGTGAGGAGTGTGAATCCCGCTCTCTCCTATGCCTGGAACGAGTGCCCTTGATTGGGGAGCCTTTAAGGTGGCCCACCGAGGTCCATTCCTGCCTGGCTGGAGGATCAGCCATGAGCAAGTCCCAAGGCCCAGCAAGAGAGCCTGGGCCAGGGAGCAGCAGGGGTGCTGTGAGCAAGGAGGGCTGGGGGCACTGTGAGGAGCACAGGCCCTGCCTAGTAGAAGCAGAAGAGCCAGGGCCTAGGAGTAGTACACATACCCAGGACCAGAGGCAGGAGCTGGGGTGCAGCGAGTGATGCACAGGCCCTGGTCCTTGAAGTAGAGCAGAGCCTGAGGCCTGGGCGCGAGAGAAGCAAAATTGGACTGGGCTGTTAATAGCAGCCCTATTGAATCCCCAGACCCAGCAAGAATGCCTGGGCCAGGAAGCAGCAGGTGTACTAGGAGCTCTAATGGAACACCGGGCCAGCTGTAGAATTAAAAATTGGGCTAGGCCCTAAAGAAGCCCCAGACCCAGCAAGACAGCCAGAGTCTGGGAGCAGCAGGGGTACTGTGAGTGGGTCACAGGCATGCTATGGAAGTCCGGGGGTGCTGAGAGCAAGTCCCAGGTCCCGGTCCCAAATGTAGAAAATCGGTTCAAGTTCGAGTCGAAGACTGCAACCCAGGCGGTCAGGAGAGCTGAGTGTGCAAGCTGGAGCCGGCAGGAAAATTAACAGAGGGTATTAGGGGCCGTCCACTCTTATACACATCCACAGGAAGTGATGTTGTGTGGGCGGCCCACACGGAAGACTGCTGAAAGAAGCTGCCATGTGACAGCGCCACCTGGTGGTTACTCCCATAAGTAATGACTTACTGCAAAAGATCAGTCCGTAGAAGATCTACACTTACAGGTGAATAACCTGTTTTTCTAGGGACGTGGATATGATTCAGTTATCCACACACTGGCTGACTTCTAGCTGTTCTCCAGGAGAAGGGGGCAAGGTGTGCCCTATGGGAGGCTCTCTACTAGTCACCCAATAGCAAATAGAAAAGGTTGATGCAGGAGATGATCCACCTGCCAATCATCCTCTTAGCTGCCGGTCTGCCAGGTGCAGCTTCTGTGTATGTGACAAAGGGCTGGTGAGAGAGCACCCACTGCAGGTCCAAGGTATGGAGCCTGCGGTCAGCCTCCGAAGATGGGTTGGTAAACAAATTACTAATCAAAGATGACCTTCTGGACTACCTACAGAGCAGTGGGCTTCAGGACAGTAAATAACACAGTGTCGTGGTGGGAAGGTCTTATCAGACTAACCCAATTTTTTTCTTTGACTAGGTGACCAAGGAAGTAGATAAGGGCCACACAGTGGATCTGCTATACTTTGACTTCAGCAAGGCTTTTGATTCAGTGCCACGCAAAAGGTTGCTCAAAAAGATGGAGGACCTGGGTGCAGCTAAAACTGTAGTGAACTGGATGGGTAGTTGGCTAGAAGGGAGACAGCAGAAGGTGGTGGTCAAAGGGGTTAAATCAGAAGAAAAGGAGGTTACGAGCGGGGTTCCACAGGGATCTGTCCTGGGTCTGGTCCTCTTCAACATGTTCATTAGTGACTCTGGTGAGGGAATTCTGGGGAGGTTGTGTCTCTTCGCAAATTACACATATCTATATGAGAGGGTGGACAGTAATGAGGGAATAAGGGCTATGCAGAGGAACCTACAAAAACTAGAGGGGTGGTCAAAGGTCTGGCAGTTAAAATTCAATGCCAATTAGTGCAAGGTAATGCACCTAGAGAAAAGAACTCCAAGATGAAGTACTGGATGGGTGGGGTTGTGACTTAGAACTACAGAACAGAAACCGGATCTAGGAGTTATCAGTAACTCCCTTAAACAAACGGGCCACTACAACAAGGCCTATAGCAAGGCTAACAGGATGGTGGAATGTATGGGGAGGGGTACAGACAGCAGAAGAAAAGAGGTAATACTTTCCATATATAGAGCCCTGGTGAGGCCTTACCTGGAGCACTGCATCCAGTTCTGGAGCCCTTACCTCAGAAAAGACAGGGACAGATTGGAAACAGTGCAGCACAGAGTAACAAAAATGATTTTGCGCCAGCAGGGCAGATCCTATGAGGAGTGCCTCAAGACACTAAATATGTACTCACTGGAAACCAGAAGGGAGAGGAGAGATATGATGGAGACCTTCAAGTTCCTTAAAGGTATTAACAAGGTAACCTGCAGTGAATTATTTACCCTGAATACTAATTCATGGACACATGGCCACAAGTGGAAATTAACAGCAGGGAGGTTCAGGAGGGATGTAAGAAAGTACTTCTTTACGGAAAGGGTGGTGGAACCTTGGAACAGTCTGTCGGCTGAGGTTGTGGGTGCAAACACAGCCAGGGGATTAAGCAGGCAATGGATAGAATGAAAGGAATAGTGGTAACCCAGGGCGACAAGACCAGGGAGGAGAATGGGGCTAGGATGGGGAAGGTTAGTACCCTGGAGGAAGAGTAGGTTCCAGGGATTATAGGGAATACGGGCAGACTGGATGGACATTTTTTTTTTTTTTTTTGCCATCATGGTCTATGTTTCTATGGTAACGTGTCAGTGGCTCAGTAGGTAACACACTCGCCTCTGAGGCCGGGAGATCAGAGGGCTGTGGGTTCAGTTCCCACATCTGGCACTTGGGTTAATATCCCAATACTGACGCTGTAGTGCAGCATGTGGGGGTGCTGCACATCTGAGGTGCCGTCTTTTGGATGAGATGTTAAACCGAGGTCCCATCTGCCTGGATTGGTAGTAGTTCAGGTGGATGTTAAAGATCCCATGGCACTTATCGAAAAGAGTAGGGGATTTCCCCGGTGTCCTGGCCATATTTCCCCCATTCACTAAAAAAAAAAATACCACCAATAGCTTAATCGGGTTCAATTTCAGTTGCTTACCATCTGGTTCCCCCCTTCCCCGGTCACCCCTGAAAAAGGGACTTCTAGTCCCAGTGGGCCTACTGGGTCAAAAAAATTCAATAAATAAATAATGTATACTGGAAGGCTCATCACCCGATTAAGGTGAAACTCTGATACCACCTTCGGAAGGAACTTTGGGTGAGGGGCGAAGGACTTTGTCCTTGTGGAAGCCCATGTATGGAGACTCCACCGAGAGCACCTGGAGCTCACTGATCCTTCTGGCGGAGGTGATAGCCACCAAAAAAGTGGTTTTCCATATGTGTGACATCTCACACGTGTGCACGGGCTCACAAGGCTTGTCCAGGAGCATTGCCAGAACCAGCAACAGATACCAAGGTGGTGGTGGTTCACGCATCAGCAGGTTCAAGTGGCCAATGTCCTTGAAAAAGCATCCAACCACCTTCTCCTGTGCCAGTATCCGCATACCAGCCCACACCCGGTATGCAGAGATGGCTGCCAGGTGCAACTTGAGGGTAATCTATCTCAGCCCCAGCTCGGAGAGAGAGAGAGAGAGAGACCACAGATGAGCAAGAATTCTAACCAAAGGGCAGGCAAAGGGATCAACCTCCTTGCCTTGGCACCAAATGGAAAACCTTTTCCATTTAAAGGCATAGCACTGATGAGTTGACTCCTTTCAGAATGCCTCCATAATGAGGAGTATATTGTCCAAAGTTTCCAGATCCTGGAACTCTAGCTGCTCAGGAACCAGGCTGTGAGTTGCAGGGACTGAAGGATCTGGTTGCAGGATCTTCCCTCGATGACAAGACAGCAGATTCGGGCACAGGGCAAACGGCTGCTAAGGCTGAGGAGATCCGGATACCAGAACTGGCAGAACCAGTCTGGGGCTCTCAGGACCATCTGTGCTTTGTCCCTCCGCATCCTGACCACCATCTTGTAGATCAAGGGAAAGGCAGGGAAGGCATACATGTGGCCCAGGGTCCAGGGCCTCACAAAGGCATCCCCCAGAAGTGTCTGAGACTGAGGGGGGGGTTGGCACAAAACAGCCCAAGTTTTACGTTCTCCCTGGAGGCAAAGAGTTCCACCAGAGGAGTGCCACACAGGGAGAACAAGTGGTTCACCACCTCTTGATGCAGAGACTAAGGTAAGGTGCCTGCTTGGCGCCATGGCTTGGAAGGACAGGGAGCGAATCCTCAGGATCGCAGGAGCAACTGCACAGGGGGAGGGAGCTGAATGTCATTGTCCACCTAGGGACAAATGACCTGGCTAAGAAAGGGATCAGAGCAGTGCAAGAAGCGTTTGTGGAGATCGGGAGGCCTTAGACAAATAGCACTCACGGTAACCTTCTCAGAGGTGCTGCTTGTCTATGGCACGGGTAAGGCTAGGGTGCTCCACACCATGGGATTCAATCAGTGGTTGAAAAACTGGTGCAGAGCTCAGGGACTTGGCTTCATTGGGGACTGGGGGTCCACCTGGAGGGATGCAGGCCTATACTGGCATGATAGTCTGCATCTGTTCAGGAGGGGAACCAAGATCCTAGGTGATAGGTTTAAATACTTCATTGACAAGCATTTAAACTAGCCTAGGGGGGAGGCACTTGAAAGGAGCAGGGAAATCCTACCCCCCCAAAAAAAATATCAAGGTGCTAAGTGAGGTAGACACCAACATGGTGCATATCCTCAGCCATGCTCTGCGGTGCATGGCCACTGCGGCCACAACTGATCTGGCACAGGAGTCTCCAATGTTCAGAGCCGTTTGGAGCTGCTGTTTTGCCACTGCCCTTCCCTGGTCCCGTATCTGCCTGACCGTGGTCTGCAGGTCGGCCGGGAGATGAGAATCACCTCATCCAGGGGCCCATGTGAGGCGTGGGAGAAGTGTGCCATCAGCACGGGCGAGCTGGCGGGCGGAGGCCAAGGGAGGGCATGGCGGTACACCTTAAGCGGCGCATAGTCAGCTTTTGGACTCCTTGTTGGGGGCTTATCCACATCCCTAGCATTCCCAGCACACTGGAAATGCTACTTCAGTGACCAACCCTCGGCAGAGGTGTTCGAAAACCAAGAGCGGTAGGGACCGCATACTTCCTGGCCGAAGGCACAGGGACAGAAACGAGCCATGCCAGAGCTCAAGAGCTGGGCCAACAATGGCTTCAGCCACCAGAAAGGCCTCCGTGGGTGAATCCTCGGTCCAGTATCTCCGTTGGGATACTTGGCCCGCTTTCAGATCTGAGCTCGAGCTGCATTCGGTGGACTCGAGATGAGCGAGAAGCAGACCCATAAGGGCAATGGCAGACTTTCGTTGCTGAAACTGGCCCCGGAGGACTCAGGTCAATGGGCCTGGAGAACAGGGAGTGGCATCGTCGGGACTCCGAGGAGTCCGCGAAGGCTGCCTGGGGCCTGAGCCACCCTCCACCTGCCGGGGCCGGTCGGGAGTGAGGTGACCAACAACCTGTGGGCAGGCCCTGACCCAACCGAGAGTCCTTGGCTGGCGCCCCCGATTTCGGTTGTGGAGGCAGAGGTTCCACCACAATCGGTGGGGCAGCTGGTTTCGGCCGAACAACTGGCCCAGGCTTAGGCACCTCGACTACAGTGGCCCAGGCTTGGGCACCTCGACTACAGTGAGGGGTTGTTTCAGCCGCTCGGATGACAGCCACTTGATGGTCGGGGAAGGCGACAGCGTCGGCTTGTTCCCGGACAGAAGTAACTGCTGCCACATCAGGTCCTCGTAGCATCGACGCAATTTGCGTAAAGTCTCTCCTCTTCCGAGGAGGAAGACAAGGACGAGCGGCGGCACCACTTACTTCGGTGCCGAGATCGAGACCGCCGATGTCAGCGGGATCGGCTGGACTGAGATGATGTCCGAGACCGAGACCGAGATCCTCGGTGTTTCTGAGGACTGGTCTGGGAAGGGGCCGGGGACACCCGCTCTTCCCTCGGCTCAGAAGCCTTGACTGGGGACTCCGGCTGGGAGGTGCAGGCAAGTCCTCGGTCTCCACCCAGAGGAACCCGGTGAAGAAGGTTGTTGGCTTCACCAGTCGACAGCCCGTCCAGCGGATCGGAAAAAATCTCGACCGCGTTGATGGGCGTCTCGGCCAGCTGACCTGACGGGGACACCGTGAAGCCAGTGGCCTTAGCCGCAACCTTGACCGAAGTCGAGTGTCAACTGTCCGGGGAAGGGGACCTCTCCCGCTCCCATGAACGCCGATGGTGGGACTTACCTTTCGAGTCCTTCTTATTGGACTGAGAAGAATGTCCCGATGGCCCCTCTCCCTTTGTGGAAAGGGATTGGCAAAGCTCCTTAAAAGAAGCTGAGTAGGAGGAACCCAAGGAAAGCGGGATAAATGCTGCGACTGAGGAAGAGATGATGCGGCCTGTGCGCCTCCTCTCGAGGCGATCATCTGCTCGAGTTGCTCACAGGCCAGCAGCGCGGTCACGCGGGCCTCGCCGACTTCACGGTGGGTGGCGCTTTCTGGGCTCCCAAGCTGTAACCAGGCAGAGCGGTCCTCCAGGGCGTTGGCCAAAAGCGAACAGCATAACTCGCAGGCCTGCCGGTCATGGTCTAGACTGAGGCAGTAGACGCACGTGGATTGCGGGTCCATCCTGGACATTTTCTGCCCACGTGAGCACCGCCGAAATCCAGGAGTCGATTTGTCCATCACAGCCGCGAGGGAGTAATTTGACTGAAGTCTTGAAAATTTGAGAATAAGTTTCGGGCAAACCGAAGAATTAGGATCCAGTCTATACGCAGAGCGTTAAGGAGGGAACCTGAGCTTCCAAGAGGTAAGGAAGATCTGGCGTCATGGGGCAGAGCCGGGAGTTTTACCACCCGGGTGGGTGAGAGGAGCCAGCTTGAAGACCTTCCAGCAACATTTAAAGCAGCAAGGAACCTGCCAGACAGTGTGGATGAACAACATATCCATGTCCCTAGAAAGAGGAGATACTGTTGATGGGGGACCTTAATAAGCCAGATGTTAACTGGAGCAACTCTGCAGCAGCCACATCCAAAAGTAGGGCCATTCTTGATGCCCTTCAGGTGGCATGCCTCAGACAGCTAGTTTTGGAACCTACTCGTGAGGGAGCAATCTTAGACCTCGTACTCTCAAATGGGGACAGTGAGAGGATCTCAGATCTAGAAGTGGGTAGCCATTTGGGAACAAGTGACCACCAAACAGTGTGGTTCATGATAAACTCAGCTACAGAGTCAAGCCATACAAAAGTGAGGGTTCTGGACTTCAGGAGGGCTGACTTTGGCAAGATGGGAGAGTGCCTTAGAAAAGCACTAGCAAACAGGCTAGAAGGAGGGGTGGAGCAACAATGGGAAATATCAAAACTGCCATCACAGAGGCAACAAGCCTTTGTGTGAAGCAAATAAACAAATCAAAATGAAAGAAAAAGCCACTATGGTTCTCAAAAGAGGTGGCGGTGAAGGTTAGGGAGAAAAGATAGCATTTAGGAGTATAAGGAAACACAGAAGGGCAGGACAGAAAACTGTACCAGTTAAGGCAGAAGGAAGCAGGGAGGTAGTCAGAATAGCAAGGCACAAACTGAGGAAAGATAGCTAACTCCGTTAAGAAGGGGATAAAACCTTTATAGGTATATCAGAGCGTAGAAAGACAAAGGGAGGATAGTGAGGCTGAACAGAATGGATGGTGGGTGGGCAGAGAGTGACAGTGAAAAAGCAGGATACTGAATGAATACTTCTGTTCATTATTCACAAAAGAGGAAGTGGGGAGGTGCCCAATCCAATTAACAGAAGCACTCTGGAGAGGGGGTCAATCCAGTCCTTTCACAGAAGAAAGGGTTCTGAAAGAAATCCTAAAACTGAAGGTGGACAAAGCAATGGGGCCAGATGGAATTCACCCAAATTCTAAAAGAATTAAGCAGAGAACTAGTGACACCACTGACTACCCTTTAACAAATCATGGGAGGATGGTGTGGTACCTGAGGACTGGAAGAAGGCAGATGTGATTCCTCTTCACAAAGTGGGACCAAAACAGAGGCAGGAAACTACAGACCTGTCAGTTTGACCTCTGTGGTAGGGAAAGTGATGGAATCACTTCGAAGGAAAGAACTGTTGAGTACCTAGAGGCCAGTGGGGCACAGGACCCAAGGCAGCATGGGTTCACAGGGAAGGTCATGTCAGGCAGAACTGATTTCTTTGACTGGGTGACCAAAGTAGTAGACCAGGGAGGGGCTGTGGACATGGCCTACCTAGACTTTAGCAAGGCATTTGACACAGTCCCACACAAAGATTAGTAGTCAAATTAACCAGCCTGGGAGTGGGTCCCAGGGTGGTGGCTGGGTTAAACACTGGCTGAACAACAGGACACAGAAGGTAATTGTAAATGGAGTCCACTCTGAAGAAAGAGGGGTTACTAGTGGGGTACCGCAAGGTTCTGTACTGGGTCCAGTCCTTTTTAATGTCTTTATAAGTGACATTGCAGAGGGACTGGAAGGAAAAGTATGCCTCTTTGCAGATGACACAAAGATCTGCAACAGGGTTGATACATAAGGAGGTATAGAAAGGATGAGAAGGGACTTGGCAAGGTTGGAGGAATGGTCAGAAGTATGGCAGCTTGGATTCAATGCAAAGAAGTGCAAAGTAATGCACCTAGGAAACAAAAACCCAGGGGAAGATTACACAATGTGGGGGGGAGGTAGTAACAACAACACAAATGGAAAGGGACGGGGTAATCATATCAGATGACCTTAAGGTTGGCAAGCAATGTGAGAAGGCGGTAGGGGGCTGGGGGATACTGGGATGTATAGGGAGAGGCATCACCAGCAGAAAACAGGAAGTTGTTATCCCCCTGTACAGACAGTTGGTAAGACCCCATCTGGAGTACTGCGTCCAGTTCTGGAGACCCCATCTCCGCAAGGACATAGACAGGATGGAGGCAGTTCAGAGGAGGGCAACTAAAATGGTGCAGGGTCTGCAAGAGAAGCCATATGAGGAGCTTAATATGTATACCCTTGAGGAAAGGGGGGGGACATGATAGAAACATTTAAGTACCTCAGTGGAATCAACAAAGTCCAAGAGGGTAGCATCTTTCAGAAAAAGAGATGTGCAAGAACAAGGGGACACAATTTGAAGATAGAGGGGGGACGGCTCAAGGGCAATGTGAGGAAGTATTTTTTTCACAGATAGGGTGGTGGACGCATGGAACAGCCTTCCTGAGGAGGTTGTGGGGTTTAAAACTGTGGGAGAATTCAAGAATGCATGGGACAGACATAAGCTATTTTTGTGGGGGGTAAGAAGAAATAGGCTGTTGGTTAAATAGGATCTGCAGCTTATCCTCTAGGTAGGGAAATGGGCAGACTAGGTGGGCCAAGCGGTCCTTATCTGCCGTCAAAGTCTATGTTTCTATGTTTCTATTTGTGCGAATTCTCACCCACCCAGCTCAGGGCATCTGCCAGCTGGCTATCAGCTCCTGTGGCATAAATCACCAGGAGATCTGCACCCAAGGTGCGCACAAGGGTCCAGGTGTGGAGGGCCTCCCGACTCGAGGGAAGGGAGTGCATATTGCTTTGCTTGTTCAGGTATAACATGGTCGTGGTGTTGTCCGTCTGGATTTGCATGACCTGATCTAGGAAAAAAGGAGTCAATTCCATCAGAGCTAGACGCACTACACAGAGCTCCAGCAGGTCGATGTGGTGACAGGACTCCCTGGGGGTCCGGGGGTCCAGATCTTGTGGGCTCTCCATCAGAGCTAGGCACATTACAAGGAGTTTCAGCAGGTTGATGTGGTGACAGGACTTCCTGAGGGTCCAGAGCCCATGGGCTCTGTCGTCCCCCAGCTGCACTCCCCACCCCACCAAAGATGCATCTGTAGTCAGAATGACTGTCGGCCCTGGGCAGAGAAACTGGACTCCTTCCTCCAGATGTTCTGGGACAAGCCACCACTGGATGACGTCCCACATTGGTTGGGTCACTGTAACCTATTGGTCCAAGTGACCTAGGCACTGGGACCACTGTTGGCGTAGCTCCCACTGAAGGTGACGTATCCGCCAGCTGGCCCACCAGACCAGGTTGGTGCAGGATGCAGCTGCAGAAAGTTCTCAGCAGGGCACAACCCACTAACCTGAAATGATCAGGCAAAGGAGGTATGATCCAGTGCCAAGTCCACAGGGAGTTGTCTTTGGCCTGAAGGGAATCTAGCTCTGCCCCGATGAAGTGAATTACCTGTGAGGAGTTCAGCTCGGACTTTACCAGATTGACTGGAGGGCCCAAGTCTCTGCAGGTCTGAGGGCCACATTCCTGGACCGCTCCACTGCCTCTTTGGATGGCCTGCCGATCAGCCAGTCATCCAGTTAAGGGTAAACCCTGACCCTCTTGTGCCACAAGAAGGCTGCCACCTCTGCCATGCACTTGGTGAAGACCCTGGATGATGAGAAGAGGCAGAATGGCATGAAATGGAACTGGTAGAGAACCCCTTTCTGTGTGAAACCAAAGGTACTGCCAGTGGGATGGACAGACAGGAATGTGGAAGAATACATCCTGGAGGTCCAGGGAGCAGAACCACATGCCCTGCTCCACAGCTGGTATTATCTGGTTCAGCATTACCACCCTGAACTTGTTCTTCTGGAGATACTGATTCAGATCGTGGAGATCCAGTACAGGATGCCAACCCCCCATCCATTTTGGAACCAGGAAGTAGCTGGACATGAAGCCCTGACCTGCCATACAGTCTGGGACATGGGCTATGGCTCCTTATTCTAGGAGCTGAGTGACGTTCTCCCTGAGGACGGACAGTGTTTCTTGCAATACCATGGACTTCCTTGGTGCATGAGGTCGGTAAGATGGGAAAGCCTCGAAATCGAGAGGCAACCCTCTACTCAACACTTCTAGGACATACTTGTCTGAGGTAATTACCCCACAAGTGGTGCAGACAACCCCCATTGGGGAGCTGGGGCAGGGACTGATGGCTGGGAGGTAGACACTCCCCAACCTGCCAATGGGCAGCTTTGGAGGGGGCACCAGCACCTGCTGCCGGAGGGGCACCACTTCCCCTAACCCTGCCTTTTTTGGGGGCTCTGACTGAGGAAATTACTTTTGGGCCACCAAGCCTGTGAATGACCCTTTCCGGGCTGCTGCCTAGGCTGCTGTGATGGAAAGGGACGAAAATGAAAAGGCTTTTTCTTCAGCTTCTGCCCTTTCAAATCCAGGGTGGCACTGAACTTCTTAGCCCTGGGGAGGTGGCTCTCCACCCCAGGGCCAAAGAAGTTGGTGCCCATAGAGGTGGAAATCCTCAGCCAGGCCCTGTGATGCATCACAATGGCCGATGTCATGTCACAGGTGCAAGAATCACCCACATCCAAGGCCATCTGAAGCTGGTGTTTAGCCAATGCTTGACCCTAGTCTGGGACCACTTTTACAGCTAGCTGCTTTTCGGCAGGGAGGTATGGGATGACATGATCTAGGACTCCCATCAGGTAGTGACCAAAGTGGGCCATCTTCAGGGCATAACTTGCCTGATGGAGACCAAGAGAGGACACAGCACAGCTCTTCTTCACTGCATAGTCAAGCTTTTTGGACTCCTTATTAAGGGTCTTGTCCACAGCCCCAGTGTTTCTTGATTTAAAGAAGACCGAGTCAGTGACCAGACCCTTGTACAAGGTTTGGTCCTAAAATCCAGAGGAGGTGCTGGTTGGGAACTACAAACTTGCGGAACATACGAGCAGAGGGTGCTGGGCAGTAAGCTGGGTGCTGCCAAAGCTCCAGCACCAGTTCCAAGATGGCCTTGATCATCAGGGAGGCAACCCCAGGGATTAGTCCCTATCCAGTATTTCAGCAAAGGGATATCTGGGCCTTTTCTTGACTGATTCTAAGGGAACCTCCATGGCTCAGAAATGAGCCTGAGAAGAGCCCCAAAGGGCTCTGGCCATAGCTGGTAGTCAATTCTTCAATCAGATCATGGCCAAAAGCATGAGCCCTCAAAGACTGCATCAAGGACCCACTGGAGTCATTCGAAGAATCCTCAAACACTGCCTTTTGCTCTTTGCTGCCATGCACCACTGGACTCGGCCAAGTACATAATCTCCATTGACAACCAGCCTGGCAAGCCGGTAGCAAGACAAAAGTCCTTGGAGGGGGCTTCCCTGCACGGGCTGTCATGGAGGCAGCTCCAACTGTACCGGTGGCGAGACTTGTGTTAGGGACAGCTGTCTCAGCAGTACTGGTATGGACTGAACTGGTGTACACCAGCTGACCACAGGGGTGAAGGGTGGAGCTCTACCTGCTCAACCAAGGCCCACTACTGCCAAAAGAGCTCCACACAGGACTGTCGCATGTGACGAAGGAGCCTTTCATCATCTAAGGATAACGAGGAAGAAGTGTGCCTACAGTGGCACCTCCCAGTTAAGCGAGACCGAGTGCACCAGGAATCCCTCACCTCGACCTAGACCTTAAGCATCAACAGGGTCAACGACGCCAAGGAGATACAGTCTGAGAGGCAGTATAAACTACCCGCACAAGGTTCCACTGTTTGACCCCAGAGAGAGGCAACTGCTGAGAAGAAAGGCAGGTTCACCAACTGTTCCTGGAATTTTTGATTGAGACCAGATAGGACCGGGGTCCTGGAGATGAAATCATCATCGATCCCCTCCGACAATGGGTCGACAGGGTCAAGACAAATCTCGATTGCCTGCTTAACCTGTGTCAAGACCAACAAATTACTTTTGAGACAGATTTGAATAATTTCACTGCCATTGTGCATGAGGTGGGTTCCCAAAAAGGCCATGCTGAAAATTTTGGGAAAAAATACAAACCCACTTGAATACACTGAACCGCATATCTGATTTCCTCAGTCCCCGGGTCCAGTGCTACAGAGTGAAGATCTGTCACCGGTCCAGACGAGATTATGGCATTGGACACCCCCAGTAGGTACATAGGGGATGAGGGATCCGGGACGGTGGGTGCTGAGTGGAAGGGTTGGGTGGGGGGAGGGTAATGACAGTGGTGGGCTGGCAGTGGCAACAGACCGATGGATGGTTTTCAATTTTTACAGGGTGTATAAAAATAAAAAATGAAGGATGGTTTTCTTTATTTGAGGTACTGACAAAGGGGACTGGACACCCCAGTTTCAGTGTTATGTTTGGCAGCACTGGTGATGGGCTCCCTAGTGTTGCACAGTACAAATGAGTGGAGTTGGGTGGTAGTATAGCCTACAGGTTAGAGTAACAAGCTGTGAACGAGCTTGGTACAACCAGCAAAGCAGACCTTGGTTTGATTCTCACAACCTCCACTTGCATACTGTGTGACTCTGAGCAAGTCACTTAACCACCCAGTGCTCCCAGGTCGCCCCTGAAAACAGGCACTTGTGCCTAATGGGCCTTACCCGGTTGCCAAAGACTAAAATTAAAATTAAATTAAAAATTTAAATAGTAGCCGACACTAGGGACTGGGCACTCCAGTGTCAGAAAATTAACAAGGAGGGGTGGTGTAAGCGAGGGATGGTTTTCTTATGTTGGTCAGCACTGGGGGCAGGCTCCCCTGTGTTGCACAGTGAAAACAGGTGGGTTGGGGGGGTAGTACCCAGCATCGGGGATTGGGCACCCAGTATCAGAAAATTAAGAAGGAAAAGGTAGGAGGGATTGAGGGACAGTTTTCTTTATTTCAGGTACTGACACGGAGGATTGGGCACGCCAGGGTCGGTGTTATGTTTGGCGGCCCTGGGGGTGGGCTCCCCAGTGTCATACAGTGAAAACGCGTGTGTGTATATGTGGGGGGTACTAGCCCAGGGATTATGG
Source organism: Neoceratodus forsteri (assembly GCA_016271365.2). NCBI lineage: Eukaryota > Metazoa > Chordata > Ceratodontiformes > Ceratodontidae > Neoceratodus > Neoceratodus forsteri. The sequence continues at coordinate 746,272,780 of CM028132.1, forward strand.
TGCACCCCGGTGTTGGAAGGAATTGCGTTTACATTAGGAAGGGGTGAATCACAGCAGGCTGATCATGATGCTCATCAGCTCTGCTTGCTGGGTAGCATTATGCAGATCAAAGAAAAGAGACACCCTGATTTGAATGGATTTTTTCTTTGTACTACACAAAGTTTCCACCCAGCAATTAGTCTGACACTGTCGAGCCCCTTGCAGACTGCCATGTATAGGACCAATAGTGACACATCTTTCTAAACCCCCTATCATACCAATATGCTCACTTTGCACACGCACGAGGGTGAACATAAATAAAACATAAATAAAAAGTGAGTAGCAGACAAAGGTATGTATTTAAGGGAAGATAAGGAAACCAGCACAATTTTGAGGGAGGGTTGTTAAAAGGCACCGGTATATCAATGATGTACTCTGTGTTTAGGATGGTGCAGAGAATGATACCGAGATCTTGATCCTGGCTGAACCAAAATTACCAGAATTGCCCTTTACACTGTATAAAGGGCCCACAGAGATCAATTAACTTGATCTCACTCTGTGCTGGAGGACAGAAACACTAGTGGAGTGATGGTGTTTTAGAAAGAAAACTGCAAGGAGCTCTCTGCTTTGTGACAGGCATTTCCACTCCAGAAGACTAGTCAAAAGTATACTCTTAAGTCATTTCCTTTTAATTTGCAGGAACTGTACTGACTGGTGACACTTTTGAAATGAAAATGGATGACTTTGAGACCAGATTTACTGAATGGAGATATTTATTAAAGTCATCAATTAGACATACAGGAAAGCTAAGAGGAGGGACAGATTGTCCCTTCTGACTCCAAAGACTAAACAAACAACTTTCATTTCTGAATTTTACCCTATTGTTGATGGTCTTAAAATTGTATGCAACTATTGGCCTGGTGGCACAGAGGGCTGAGGTGCTGGCGACCTGGGTTTGGGAACGAGCCAGGGTCACCGGGGAGCTGGCTGGGGGGTTGGGGAGCACAACTGAGCAGCCGTAATGGCAGCTCTCCTCTCTTGGGGAGGATCTGTGTGGCCCCCCCTCCCGTAGTTCCGCTGTCCTTAGGTGGAGGTCCGACGGGCAGTGTAGGCAGGTGGGGGCAGCAAGCAGCGGGACGGTGCCTCAGAGCCGTGGCGTACACCTGCCTCCAAGCGTGCGCGACCAGGCACGGGGAGAGTGAAAATGGGGGAAAGAGCCGTAGCATAAAATATAAATAAAAAAAAATTGTATGCAACAACGGAGTCATCATTTGAAGTGATCCAATTCGTGGCTGGTATATAGAAGATATTGTTGAGTCACCTTTTCTAGGTCAAACAATATTGGAGAATCTATGGCACACAGCTATTTGCATCAGGATGCACCTATGAACTGGCTCTCACAGAGACTGATGGGGTTCTAAAGATACAACATGTGTAGTGTTTGGCAATTTGTCAAAAGAGGTGAAGCTTTCAGTAACCCTCTTATTCAAGAGCAGGCAGTACTGTGGAGGCATATCACATGCAGAAGGTCTACCACATTCTGAAGCATGTGAGGGCCATTAGAAAAGGGGACATAAACAATATGCTAGGCATCCACTCTGCAGTTCACCTCAACAATGATCCCACAAGAACTTACTTTATGGGACTGGAGTTAAACTACTCCTCTACAGGGAAACTTGGTGGATTGACAAGATGGGATCACTCCATCATCATGGTCTTAACAATATACTCGACTGGACTCTCTTCCTGAAAAACTCCTTTGAACACCTTGTACCAGTGGGGTACCACAGGGATCAGTCCTATTCAACATCTTCATCAGTGACATTGCGCAGGACCTAGAAGGCAGAATTTCACTGTTCACTGATGACACAAAGAACTGTAACAGAGTAGACACACCAGAGGGTGTAGACAGAATGAGAAGGGACCTGCAGAAACTTGAAGAATGGTCAGGGGTTTGGCAGTTGAAATTCAATGCAAAGAAGTGCAAGATAATGCATATGGGGCACAAAAACCCTGGCACAATATATCAGTTGGGGGGTAAGGATATAGAGTGCACCAAGCAGGAAAGGGATCTTGGGGTTGTCATCTCTGATGACCTCAAGGTAGGGAAACAGTGTGACAAGGCAGCAGGTAAAGCAAATAGGATGCTGGGATGTATAGGCAGGGGCATCACCAACAGGAAAAGGGAGGTCATAATTCCGCTATACAAGACACTAGTGAGGCCCCACCTGGAGTACAGTGTACAGTTCTGGAGACCATACCTACGTAAGGACATAGGGTAGAGAAGGTTCAGAGGAGGGCAACAAAGATGGTGCATGGATTGCATCACAAGTCCTATGAAGACAGGTTGAAGAAACTGAACATGTACTCCCTGGAGGAGAGGAGGGAGAGAGGGGATATGATAGAGACATACAAGTATCTTACAGGGAGGAACAGGGTGCAGGAAAACACTATTTTTAAGCGAAAAAGATGTTCCAGGACTAGAGGGCATGGGATGAAGTTGGAGGGAGGACGATTCAGAGGAAACATGAGAAAGAATTTCTTCACAGAACGGGTGGTGGACAAGTGGAACACCCTGCCAGAGAAAGTGGTGGGGGCTGAAACAATCACGGGATTTAAGAATGTATGGGATAGACATAAAGGAATTCTGGAGGTCAGGGGTAAAGGGCAACAGACTTCTAGGAAAACAAACTGAACTTACAAGCTCAAATGGGCAGACTGGGTGGGCCATAGGCCCTTATCTGCCGACACTGTCTATGTATCTATGTATCTATGTACCATCCTCTCAGGTAGCCCAGTGGATGACTGGTGCTTCCATGTTAAGTTGTATTAAAGGATCAAGTATTCTGATTTGATAGTACTGTGTCAAACTGTAACGCTTTACTGAAAGAATTCTTCTTCATCAGACTAATTACTGCTGTTTATTTTCTCTTCCTTACCTATTCAGTTGTGGACCATGGACTGTAACTGAACAGATCTGATGCCGCCTGGTCCCTTCATGCACTCTGGAAGTCGTCACTATATCTGTCTCCCAGTACTCACCTGGCTTCCTCTAAGCATCTACAGAAGTACTCACAAATGGTCGGTGCAATTCCCTTGTGTGTTTTTTTAATTTTTTTTTAAATGTTTTTCACTTTGTGGTGCCCCTTCATTCTTTTAACCTCCAAGAAACATCTTCTATATTGATTTTCTTACATATCCTTCAGTTCACCCACATATCTCATCTCACTTGGTCTTTTCTATATCTTGCACTTTGTTGGATTGTCTTCTACGATTAGATTACAATGAATTAAGTGTTTTCCTTGTTACACAGAAAAGTGTAATGTAATAAACAATCCGTTGCTTACTTAATGTGATTTGTTTGGACTCTTATGGTCTCTTTAAAGACTTGTGATTTAAGGCAAGCAGGGAAGCCAGGACTCAATTCCCCTAATGAAGTGTCCCCCAATAATATGAATCACTGGGGTCTTGCCTGTCCTCCTTTGTCTCACTTTTGGACTTTGTGCCTGGTTTTGCCCACAAATAAATGTGCTCATTTGAGCTTTTGCATTAGCAATGACTTTTTCTGTTTTCACGAACATTACTGTAAACAGTACATCTTTTGTGTGTGCAGGGTTCCTGGGCTGTTCCTGTGCATCACATGGTACCACCACAGCAGATACTTGCTGCGCGTACTTCTCTGTATTTTCCTTCACATGTGGGCTGGCAGTATAGCCTAGAGGTTAACGTAATGAGCTTGGTACATCCAACATACCTGGGTTTGATTCTCACAACCTCCACTTGCATACTGTGTGACCCTGAGCAAGTAATTTAACCTCCCCAGTGCTCCCGTGTCGCCCCTGAAAACAGGCCTAGTGCCTACTCGGCCTTACCCAGTTGCCAAAGTATCAAGAAAATATATATGTAAATTACAGCCAAAAGATTTGAGAGACTGCTCAAGTTGATGAACACAAGCAAGCTGCTGCTCAGCTCGAGCCCTGAGAGGGCTCCTCTGCCAAGATTGTGGCTCTGGCACTGGTCTTGGCCGGCCGCATCCTCCTCGCCAATCTGCCCACTCCCCAGCTGCTGCTCAGCTCGAGCCCTGAGAGGGCTGCTCCACCAAGACTGTGGCTCTGGCACTGCTCTTGGCTGGCAGCATTCTCCTCGCCAATCTGCCCACTCCCCAGCTGTTGCTCAGCTCGAGCCCTGATAGGGCTCCTCCGCAAAAGACTATTGGTCTGGCACTGCTCTTAGCCGGCCACATCCTCCCCACCAATCTGCCCGCTCCCCAGCTGCTGCTCAGCTTGAGCCCTGAGAGGGCTCCTCCACTGAGATTGTGGCTCTGGCACTGCTCTTGGCTGGCAGCATTCTCCTCGCTAATCTGCTCGTTCCCCAGCTGCTGCTCAGGTATGCTTTGCCAGCACTAGGACCACTCAGCTTGTAATCTGATTGGTCCTTCTACGGCTGTTTCTAGTACTCCTTTGGCTGCTACAGGCCCTACTGCTTCTCTACTGGACTCAACTCTATCCTATATTTCTAGTGCTTGGCACTCCTATTGACTCCGTTTTCTGTATCTGCAGTGGCAGGCACTCCTGTATAACTGAAATTGCAGCGCCAGGCAGTCCTGTAACCCTCTGTGCTTTTTTTTTCACTGTCCATTTTCCCACAAGCAAGTTATACTGTACTGCCACTAGAGGGACATAATCTTTGTCTAACGCGATCCCTGCCTGCTGTTCATATAGATACCTTCCTAAACTACAGCTCCCCCGCACTCCCTGCTTACAAATTCTTCCTCTTCCTAAATCAATTATTCGCTAATTTCTCTGCCTTTATGAACAATGCACCCCCTACTCTCCTCTCTCCCCCTTATTCTGATCATATCCCTCTCTTTACCACTTCTACTTGCTCTCTACTCACCTATTCCTAATAATTCTCCCAACCCCATCAGTTACTATCTCCAAACCACTACCCACATCTATGCTATCACTCCCTCCCCACCATTTGAAATATGGTCTCACTCTACGACTATTCCACATGCTGCTTTGATAACGGTGTCCACTTTCACTGCAGTTCTCCAACTTCATCTTCCTCATTCATCCACTCCCTCCTCCTCGCCAGCCCCTTCAAAATCCTCTAAGCTCCACTTTCTCCCCGGGGATATTCACCGCAATCCAGGCCCCACTGCCCCTTGCTCCTCTACTGCCACCTCCTCTACTACCTCCCCCCACTCTCTTCTCTCAGCCCTCCCAAACGGACTTAAAGATCCCACATCTAAACACCTGCAGCTTGTTGCAAAGAAATAGACCAGATTCAGAACATGGTGTGCACTCTAAAGCCAGACATTCTAATCATCTCTGAAACTTGGCTAAAGGCACTATCTCTGGCCACTTGGTCTCCATTCCTGGCTACTCACTGCTAAGGTAAGACCATGCTGGTAGAGGTGGTGGTGTAGCCATTTATGTCCTAGCCTCCATCCAATATTCCATTCTACTCATCCTCCAATCCTGAGACCCACGATGCCCAAGCTATCCATGTGACCCTCTCCTTCATTCTCCCAATCTTTGTAGCCGGCATATACTGCCACCCAAATGTCCATCCTTCAGGTCACACTAGACCTCCTAATCTCCATCACTTCCCTTGCTCGCTCTGGGGAATTATTCATCCTAGGCAACTTCAATATAAATTGGTTGTCACCTAAAACTTCCAAAACTAAAAACAAAATTGGAGCCCTAAACTTCTCCCAACTGATCTCCGAACCCACCCGCCCAAATCACAAGACACAACACCACTCCCTACTCGACTGAGCCCTTGTCTCCCATCCCCACCACGTCATCACCTCTGGCATCCTCCCCGATGCTCTTAGTGACCACAACCCAATATTCATAATTAGGAAAGTCCACAGAACTAAATCACCACCCAAAACCATACAACTGCGCTCTTTCAAGCCTCTTGACCTTGAACCTCTCTAAAGTAACCTTGCCACATCTGACTGGTCCCCTCTAACCTCCTTCCTCTCAGTTGATAAGGCCCTTTCCTACTTCAAAGATCAGAGGTAACCACTTACCTTGGATAACCCCTGAACTTCTGGCCTGCCTCAGGGCTAGAGATCGAGCCTGGAAGAGTGATAAAGCTACCCAGCATCCTAATGACCTCGCGAGCTACTGCATGCTCAGAAATGCTTGCATCAGGTTTACAAGGATAGCCAAATCCAATATTTCAAATCTGCCTTCATCACCAACATAAATTCCCCTTCAAAGTTCTGGAAGGTGGTCCACACCCTATTTACCCCTTCATCTCGCCCCCCCCCCGGATACTTAAAGTAAACAGCTCACTAGTGTCCGACCCACCAGCTGTAGCTGCGGAATTTAACTCCTACTATACCTCCTGAGCCACTGAGCTACTGAAATCCCTCCGCTCCCCCACTGGTACGCCCCCACAGGTGTGCCCCCTCCACCACCCTCCCACCTTCCCTGCTTTTTCACTACTGTAACCCCAAACGATTCCCTACATGCCCTCCTCACCATCAACCCCTCTAAAGGTGCCTCCCCTGATGGCCTTGACCCAAAATTCCTCTCCCTCTCCACTTCGGCCACTGCCTACCCCCTCTCAATAATCCTAAATCTCTCATTCTCTACTGCCTTGGTCCCCTCAACATGGAAACATGCTGTGGTCCTCCCTCTACCCAAGGGGGTGACCCCCTCATCCCCTGGCAACTATCACCCCATTTCTCTCCTCCCTACCCTTGCCAAGCTGCAAGAACACACTGTCCTCTCCCAGCTCACCTCTTTTTTGTCTGACACCTCCTTTTTCACCCTTTTCCAGTCTGGTGTCAGGAAAAAACACTCAACCACCACCTGTCTCCTACGGCTCACTGACTCCATCCTAACCAGGATGGACAATGGCCAAATTACCTCTGCCATTTTTGTCGACCTGGCAAGGCCTTCAACACTGTCTCTCACTCCCTTCTCCTCAACTCACTCCCAGCAGCTGGCCTAGCTCCCTCCGCCACAAACTGGTTCAAGGCCTACCTTATTGGCAGAACCCAATCAGTTAAGATCTTGGATGCCACCTCCCCTTCCCTCCCGATTAGCACTGGAGTCCCCCAGGGCTCAGTATTAGGGCCTCTCCTATTCTCCATCTTCTTAAATGACCTTCTCTCTGTTTGCTCCGCATACTCCGCTATACATATGTATGCCGATGGTACAGTCCTGTATGCATCTGACTCTTGTTCTGATGAGGTTGCAACCAGCTTACAGCAAGACTTCGACAAGGTTCAGCTCTGGTTTGCTAACCATCAACTTTTCCTCAACACCAAGAAGACTGTCTCCATGACCTTTGGCACAAGGCAGAGACACTCTAGGCTTCCCTCCCTACCCACTTTTCACACCTTTGATGGGACTTTACTTGAGGACACATCCTCTTTCAGGTACTTAGGTGTTTGGTTAGACCAACACCTAAACTTCTCTGGACATACTGACACCATCCGGAAAAAATTGCACCCCAAGCTTGGTGCCCTGTTCAGGAACCATAGCTGCATCCCTCCTACGGCTAGGCGTGAACTTGTTCAGAAGATGATACTGCCCATTTTCGACTACTGTGATATAGTCTATGGTGCTGCCACTAAGTCCTCCCTGGCCAGACTGGACACCCTCTTCAATTCCTTCTGCTGCTTTGCCCTGGATGCCCCCCTCTCGCACCCATCACTGCGATCTTTATTGTGCTCTATCCTTCCCCTCTCTTACAAACAGGTGACTCTCCCACCGTGCTATATTCACCTCCAAGCACTGGCTGGGTGAGCTCCCTTCCTACCTCACCTCCTCCTTTATAAACACCCCCCACCCTCCCATTCCCTTAGATCAACTGACTCCCATACCCTGGTTGTCCGCCACAAATCCACCCAAATCAGCCAATGGGGTTACTCTCACTGCCTCCCAAAAATTTGGAATTCCCTTCCCCTTCAGATCCGGCACTCATCCTCTGCCTATTCCATCGACTCTGCCCTCAATAATTACCTTGCACCTAGCTGCTCTTGCCATGTCCCTCCCCAAGTCCCTCCTCTAAGCCCTGGACAAACCCTACCCCTCTATCCTCACCTTCATTTTACCCTGTGCACACCCACCCTCCAAATCTCTAGCACTCCTCCCCTTCCCCCAAATTGCTCCCCCTTACTGGCCTCCCTTGATCTCTCACAGAATGTAAAGGACCCTGAATGCTCTCATGGGTCCCTCTCCTACGCCTCCCCCAGGGGCTTGTATCTCTCATCTACTCCCTTCCCCCACCATCCTAAAGGGGTCTCTCTGGGATACTGCCTTATCCCCTTCTCTCTGGTCCCCCCAGTCCCCCTGCAGGGTTCCTCGCATCCTGAGGGGGTCTCCTGGGTCACGACTCTCCCCTTCCCTCCCCTTTTCCCCTTTACTTTCACGTAAGCACTTGTTTACTTATTAAACCAGCACTTATTATTGTCCACTCTTTCTACATGTTATACGCAACACTGTTGTAACACTGTTTGTAACACCTGCCTTACAACTGTATGTTAATGTTGATCTTGTAACTTGAATGTTTAATGTCTCATTCCAATTGTACCCCTTCTCCCCAGGTCACACTAGGAGACAAGCGACTTGTTGCTCAGTGTGCCTTCTAGGTTAAACATTTCAATAAATAAATAAATGAATAAAAGATAATGGGTGCATGTAGAATGCACCCAACAATCCTAAGTGACTTGCCAAAGACCTTCCCACTACACTAGCAATGATCTTCAATGAGACAACAGGATCCGCTTACGTACTAAAGGATCGCACAGTGGCCCACACGGTGTCAACATTCAAAAACAGCTCCAAGGCTGAGCCAAAGAATTATAGGTGGACATGGTCTACCTAGATTTAAGTAAGACTTTTGACACCATTCCACATAGGAGAGTAGTAAGCAATCTGGGTATCTTAGAAATGGGTCCAAAGGTGGTAAACTGGATAGGAAATTGGTTAGGGGATAGGCGATAGAGGGTTGTAGTAAACAGAGTTCACTCAGAGGAAGGGAGGGCGACTAGCAGGGTGCCTAAGGGATCAGTGCTGGGAACACTCCTCTTTAATGTCTTTATAAGTGATACTGCAGAGGAGCTGAAAGGGAAGGTATGCCTCTTTGCTAATGACACCAGAATCTGCAATAGGGTATAAACTGTGTGTGTGTGTGTGTGTGTGTGTGAAGGATAAGCAGAGACCTGAGAAAAGTTGATGAGTGATCGAGAGAATGGCAGCTGGGTTACAATGCAAAAAAAGGAAAATGAAGAACTTAGGGCATAGAAACCCAGGATCAAAGTACAAAAAGCATGGAGTAGTACTGATGATTACTAAACAGTAAAGAGACTTGGGAGTAATCATATCTGATAACATAAACGCAGTGTTGGGTAAGTTACTTTTTCTATTACTTTCTATTATTTTAGAAACTTGATCCAGGAAGCTATTATAAGTTGATGGAGTATTAGAAAAGCATACCTAACAGTTACAGTCATTATTATTTTATACAAAAAAATACAAAAATAATAAAAAACTGTAACAGATGACATTTAATTGAAAGTAATAGGTTAATTACTAGTTACTTTTAAATAAATGTAATAAGTTACAGTTACGTATTACTTTTGTATAAAAAGACATAAGTAATTGTAACTGTAAGGTGTATTACTTTTTCCAGTACTTCTCCATCCTTGCTAGTGACTGCACAGAGCTTTCTAGAACAAGTTTCCGAAAGTAACAGAAAAGTAACTTACCCAACACTGCCTGAAGGTGGCCAAGCAGTGCAACAAGGCAGTCGGGAAGGCTAGTGGGATGTTGAGGTGCATGAAGAGGGGCATCACCAGCAGAAAGAGGGAGGAGGTGTTACCACTGTATAGACTACTGGTAAACCCCCACCTAGAGTACTGTGTCCAGTTCTGTAGACCACATCTCCGGAAGGGAATAGACAGTGTAAAGGCAGTCCAGAGGAGGGCAACTAAAGTGGTGCAGGGTCTGCATCAAAAGCCCCACGAGGTGAGACTAAAGAACCTCAATGGGTACACCCTGGAAGAGAGGAGGATATGATAGAGACCTTTAAATACCTCATGGGGTAAATAAGGTACAGGAAGGAAGCATTTTTCAGAAAAAAGGTGCTCAAGAACAAGGAGACATGCTATGAAACTGGGGAGAGTACAGTCAAGAGAGATGTGAGGAAGTACTTCCTTCACAGAAAGAGTGGTGGATTCCTGGAACAGCCTTCGAGTGGAGGTGGTCAGGGGCGAAAACAGTGGTGGGGTTCAAGAATGCATGGGACAGGGACATGGGAATCACAGTGGAAAGGAAGAGGGGGAAGGGAGAAGTTGCTGTAGATCAAGTAGGGTCTGCCATGATAATGTAGGTAGCAAAAAATGGGCAGACTAGGGGGCCAGGTGGTCCTTATCTGCTGTCAAATTCTATGTTTCTGTAGGTCAGTAAGCTTGGCATGAATATCAGGGACACTACTGGAGATGCTTACACACTTGCAGAAAAATAACTGGGACTCAACGACTCAGTACAGATTCTGTAAAATGAAATCTTGCAAGACACATTGCATTTTTTAGACTGTGACCAAGGAACAAAGATCTGTGGATGTTCTATACCTGGACTTCAGCAGAGCAGGAGATACTGTCCCACACAGGAGGCTTTTCCACAAAATAGAAAAGTTAGATATAGTTTGGGCTGGCAGTATATTCTAGAGGTTAGAGTAACGAATTGTGAATGAGCATGGCACATCCAGCAGCCCTGGATTTGAGTCTCACAACCTCCACTTGCATACTGTGTAACCCTCTGCAAGTCACATAACCTTCCCAGTGCTCTGAAGTCACCCTGAAAATAGGGGGTCTTTTCTGGTTACCAAAGAATAAAAAAATAATAATACACTCGGTAAGAAACTAGCTGCAGGATAGGAATCAGACAGTTATATTTAAATGAATTCTGTCACCAATGAAACAAATTACCAGTGGTATCCCACAGGGGTCTGTCCTCAGATCAGCACTGCTGACTATATTTATAAGTGACCTGGGTGGGAGCACCAGCACAGCTGGGTTGCCAGGTTCACTGGAGAGTCCAAAACCGGAAGAGTATTTTCATCAAAGAAGAAAATAAATTAGATTCAGAGAAACCTGAACAAGCTGGGAAAGTGGTCAGAGATGACAGATGAACTTCAATGTGAACCTCAGTGCAGTCAAGCACTTTGTTTGTTTGTTGAATTTTGTTGACCCAGTAAGCCCACTGGGCCTAGAAGTCCCTTTTTCAGGGGCGACCGGGATACAGATGGTAAGCAACTGAAACTGAACCAGATTAAGCTGTTGGTGGTATTTTTAGTGAATGAGGGACATTTGGCCAGGACACCGGGGACATTCCCCTACTCTTTTCGATAAGTGCCATGGGATCTTTAACATCCACCTGAACTACCACCAATCCAGGCAGATGGGACCTCGGTTTAATGTCTCATCCGAAAGACGGCACCTCAGAAGTACAGCACCCCTCTCATGCTGCACTACAGTGTCAGTATTGGGATATTAACCCAAGTGCCAGATGTGGGAAATGAACCCACAGTCCTCTGATCTCCCGGCCTCAGAGGCGAGTGTGCTACCTATTGAGCCACTGACACTGACACTTTGGAAAGAATTTAAATGGAACATACTACTTAGATGATCTAGAGAAAACCAAATGTCAAAACGAAAAAGATCCTGAGGTAGATCCCCCCCAATTTGTTTCTGTGCCTCCTCCACTCCGGCTTGGCAGATACACCTGCCTTTTCAGTCTGGGTGTACCAGACTTCATAGGGCTGTGGGCAGAGAAGGAGTTTTATCATTTATTTATTCTAGTTCCCCTGTTTTCTTGTGCTGTGTGTTCCCATGACTCACAGGGATGGCAGCATTTGGGACATGGCCCCTAACATGAGAGTGCGTTGGCGCACACACACGATATGCAGCGTGGTGTCCCTCCCTCCGTGTCCCGAGCGCTCTGCCACCAATATGTCAGTAGTGCTGTGGGATGCGACACCCTCCCCCACCCCAAGAGGAGGACGACAGCATCCCCTGGGGTGCTCAATGCTCCCACCCCCAGCCAGCACCCAGTGACCCAGGCTCATTGCCAAACCCAGGTCGCCAACATTGCCAGCAGTAGCCATACTGTTGTGATGACGAGCCAGCTGGATCTTGGGGTAGTTATCGGCAGCACATTCATATGGGACCAACAGTGTGGGATGACAACTACCAAGGCAAACAAAATCTTGTCATGCATCAAGAGATACCAGAAAGGCAGATTTAGAGATATAATAATGCCTTTTCACCAGTTCCTAGTCAGTCCCCATCTCAGTTGTGATGTTCAGCTCTGGTCCCATATTGGAGAAAAGATTCTGATATGATCAAAAAAGGAGAGTGACAAAAGTGGCTGAGGGTTGGAAAACATTAGTTCTGAGGGCCGACTGACAGAAGGTTTTTTTATTGGAAAAGAGGAGACATGGGGGAGACAATATCAGTGTTTAAATACCAGAAAGGGATAATACCCTCAGATTGCAACAGCTCTTCAGAATTTGCAAGGGTGAGATAAAGGTGTAGGGGGGTGGTGGGGCGCCACACATTGTCACTGAAAGGGAGCACATTTAAGGGAAATAAGAGGAGGAGGAACTATGGTACTTCATGGAACAAGTGGTGAAGACATGGAACAGACTCCCAGAGCAGGTGGTATCAGTCAATACTGTACCGAACTTTAAACTTAGATTTTACAGGTACTATGAAGAAAACAGAGTGACAGGCTATTCCCACTGTGCCGGTGAGGGAAAAACTGGAAGGACCAGTCTTCTTTCTTTCCTAAAATCGTATGTTCATTTGTAAACTGTTCTGTCCCATCCTGATGTTTGACTCCTCCCCCCCCAATGATTTTATTTATCTGCTCAGTGTTTCTAATTTACTGTTCATATTTTTTTTGTTCATGTACCATTAAACAGAAGTTACTGCAACACTCACATTTTGAAAGCCCCCAAAAAGATCTTTTCAAACGTGGTACTGGATTACCTGCAGGTGCTGGCAGTCCTGAGCTTTTAATAGATCATCCATAAATCAAAGCAGTGGCCACTTCAAGAAATCTTGAGACAAAGTGTTGCTGCCGAGGGGCAAGCGGTATGTCGTTTATTGCAGCTTGACCCTCAGTGACATCACCTTCTGTCTCAGGATTCCATGAAATGGACGCTGCCTTGATTTAATTTACAGAAGATTTAGATATTTGTATCTCAGGAGAGATGACACCTCCGGTAAGCTTGATATCTCGTCTGAAAGATCTTTTCATGGGCATTCAGAATTTGAGTGTCCTAGCAGCATTTACTTCCCTTTTAACCTATTTTCTTTCTCTCTGATTTGTACAATGCAGCCTACTCTCCCAGTTTCTGTATCCCTCTCTTTCATCTCCACTAGCACCATGTTAGAACCCCAAGGTCTCACTCTCATCCTTTCCTAACCTCCCAGCTTGCTCCCCACCCTGCATTCTCTCTCCCCTTCCCTCCTGTGCTGCACTCTTCAGGCTCCCCTTCACTCCTCTGTGGTGGCATATTACCTCTCTCCCTTTGTACTGTACTTCTACTTCCAGTGCTGTTTGCCTAACCTAGTCTTCTTCTTATAGTGTTGCTTCTTTCCTCTCCTTCTATTTTGCATCCTCTCTCCTTATTCTCTTCCTGGCTCCCCACCTCTCCCCTTCCTCTTCATCCCAAATGTTTGCCCCATTTGTGACTGCCTACCTGTTCACTGCCCCAGGCTCCATGAGGGCCTAGTAGGCAAGCTCTCCTTTCCCTTCTTACTCCCTAAGTTCAGTGCAGATGCCTACTGTTACCCGCTTCTAAACCAGATACCCTTCTTGATAATTTTCTTCTCGTCTCCTCCCTCACCTATTCTGGTAAACTCTTAGTGCTAGGTGATTCCTAAATTGGGGGAATGAAAAATGTTGGCATTTGGACTAATAAAGTCCTTTCAAGGCAACCTAGAACTAGAGGCTATGTCTTCCCCCAACCCCAAGATGGGCAGGGCTTTCAGTAGGATTTTCATTTTGAGGGTTTGGGAATCCCTGTAGAAAAATCAGGGGTTCCCAAAGAAATGTTCAGAGTCCCAAGAAACAAATTTATTTATCTAGGATCACCCAGAAGAGATGTAATATTTTGTATGGGGTGGGGGAGGTCTTCTTTTACCCATTTCTGCAGGTGGATGGACTGAAGTACAGAGTGATTACGTGACTTGCCCAAGGTCACACACAGAGTGTTTGGCTCTAGCAGGGTTTTAACCTGCAATCTTCCAATTCCCAAGCTGGTGCCCTGACCACTAGATCATACTGTCTAGTTAAATACAGTAAAATCAGGGCTCCCGGAATTATGTGATTCCACGGCCGTAGAATTTTCCGTGGAATTTTCACCGCATGCCGTAGAATATGTACAGTGCCTCAGAATTAATTGTTCTTGATGAATTTTCATTGAAATAAACAGTTTTTCCATAGTGTCCTGCCCGGTTCCCTATTTCTTTTGTTCTGAAGCCCCTCCTCTATGCTTGGCATGTGATACCATCAATGACATCACATCATATTTTAGCCAATAGCAGGGCTGTATTCTACCACAGAAATGAATAAATGATGCAGATGAAATCAGAAAATGCTGCTGCATAGTTCTAGAAGCCCTGATGCAGAAATCAGGACAAAGTACCGCAGAGCACGAGAAGCCCTGAATGAAACCTACCCATCTGAACCACATCACCCTCTCCACTCTTTCCCCAACTTAATATGTTTAAAATGTAAGGATTTCACTGACCGAGGCAGTGCACTCATTCTCCATATCACTGCCCATGCCCATATGCGGTATCTTGCCCAATCGCACAAAGCACTACCTGGGTCAGCTGCCAGCATTTGGGCCTCACGGAAAGAGAGGGGGATGAGGATCAGGGCACTGCACTGGACAGTGAAATCCTGAAATTTTAACTATATTAAGTGGGAGAAGGAGTGTCTAAGGACTAGGTGGGGAGGGTGATGGGACTCAGATGGCCGGGGGGGATGTTACTATATTTAACTAGGTAGAAGTGCAGAGAGTACTGGTACACGTGAGCATGTATTCTGGGCCACCACTCACATCATGAATTCATCCCGAGCATGAATGGCAGGGGTTCCTGCATCTCTGAAAATCCCAAATAAGCATGACTGGTGGTCTTTAAAGTCCTGCTTAATAGGACACTGTCATCCCTCCCATACACAGGTCAATTGTTATCCTTATAAGCTAGTGTGGACTAAAGATGTCTTAAAAACATTTACATTAATTCTGTGTTCAGACCTTGCAACAATATTTGTTATCTATGTTTTTATGCTACTAGGTTTCTATTTTTTTATTATTAAAACAATTAAGCTGCCATATCGGTATGGTAGCAGTCAAACACAGGCACCCCATTTTTTGCACTGAGTGTGCTCCCCAAATGTCAACGGTACAAAATCACATGCTGTAGCATTTTCTGTTGGAGACACTATCAACCCCGCACTTAAGTACAAAATGGGCAACAATCAACCTGTGAAGGGTTTAAAGGGTCTCTTTAAGCCAAACCAGTCCAAATTAGTTCAACGTCATTTGCAACAATCACTCATGATGCACTGCTTGTGGAGAATATGTGTAATTTTGTACTTCCTTAAAACTTGGCTTTATTGCCAATATGCTTTTTGCATAGCCTCTGCCCCAGTGGTGTTGCATAGAGGTACTTTCTTTTCTAATTATCTCAAAAACTATGTTCCCTTATGTACCTTAGATTGTAAATTTCGTTTTCAGCTTATAAGGTAGAAAAGGATGGCAGCACCTTAATAAAAATAAGCATAACATTAAGACTATGCACCACAAATACTGATTAAATGGTATGTACTTCAAACAAACTACAAAAATGTTCTTGCCTTACTTCAGTGTCAATCTTTTTATGTAAAAACCATACAACTATGGTACCTACCATTAAATTCTTCCATTTCTAACCCAGGGGAGCTCATATAATACAAGTCGCAAAGCCTCCTTGCATTTTCATAAGCATCTAGGTGAATAAAAGAAGAGCATTTTAAAAATAACCTCTCTCTCTATATATATATATATATAATTATATGGAAATCTGGTTAGTTTTCTATGCTGCCTTGCCCCCTGGCACCCCAACTCCTTCAGGCTCCCCAAGGACCCTCTGTCCTGAACACTCACTTCGACATGCTGGCTTCTGACTTTCTGAGTGTTACAGTGCCCCTGAGATCTTGCCTGTCTCTGCTCTGGGGCCTCCTCACCTGCAGTGCCAGGAGAGGAATGGATTCAAGCATCAGAGAGAATGGTCAGGGGGCAGCAGCAGTATCCTGAGGGGTCGGGTAGCACAGGAAGTCAGGGAGGCCTCTGGTCATCCTGTATGCACAGGTCAGAAGGCTCATTTTCATGTT
Source organism: Neoceratodus forsteri (assembly GCA_016271365.2). Lineage (NCBI taxonomy): Eukaryota > Metazoa > Chordata > Ceratodontiformes > Ceratodontidae > Neoceratodus > Neoceratodus forsteri. The sequence goes on from CM028132.1 coordinate 746,289,183, forward strand.
CTGCTCCCCTTCCACCTCACCCTGCCGCTGGTGTGAGGACACACATGTTGGGATGGCCTGGATGGGTCGGGCATCAGCACAGGGTCACCCACATTAGGTCATCATCCTGCATGCGCAGGTCAGGTTGCCCTGTTTCATGTCCTCCCCTCCCACCTGTTACCTCCCTATACCCCTGGCTTCACGAAACAAACACTATGATGGCAGGGAGTGGATGATCAGCGGCTCATGGTCACCCACACAGCTAAGTCTATCAGGAGTCATACAGATCCCCTCCATGGGAGAACATCCTAAAGAAACTCCATGGCCCTTCTTGCACGTCTTCACTCCTGTCATCCCAGACTTGGGACATCATTGTAAACTCAAGCAGCAGTAGTAACAGTACAGTGCAACTGAACTAATTTGTTGAAACACCAGCACAGCGTTAAACAAAAAAGTCAAAGTTGTAGCTTTCATTGTCACTGTGATACACACACTTCAAAGGAAATCCAACTGACTTCTGTTTGCTCTACTGCTGAAGCAGATTTTTCTGTATATTTTTAAAAACAAGCAATGCCCACTCAAGTCGGTGTACTCGGGCTCACCTTTAATCACTTCAGCAACATGGCAGTTCGGGTCAATGCTTCCAATCTGGTTTGGATGAGCTGGATTTACTCTCACTTTTCCCCCAAACAGTAAAGCTGCAATTACATAAAATGCACAAACATGGGAATACAGCAAAATGACTGATCCTTTTCCAGTGTGAAGATACTTATTCAGACTAGTGTTTCTTGCCATAATCTAAACCATATGTTTATTGACTAACTTTAGAAACATGTCTTCAGCAATTAATTTTAATTTTTTTTTTTTTTGCCATAGGGTTTTTTCTCGCCATGGTAGGTGTGGGCAAGCTCTCAGCCCTGCTCCCACCCCCTCTCGCCCAGCACCTGCAGCACCAGACTGTCAGTCCTGAATCACTCATGGAGTTCTCCCCAAGGTGGGGTCAGAAAGGGAAGAGTCATCCTCCCCCCACCCAGTGTGACATACATCCAGATGGACCTGGCGATCGGCCTGTGGCACGGAGCGAAGACAGGTGGGCCGGGTTTAATTTAGCCTGCACCTATCATTGTCCTCTTTTTTTCCCTAAGGCCCCTGCCACCATGGCACGTAGGCATGGAGGCGCACATGTCTATGGAACCATGGCCCCTCCCTTCGTGTCACTCGAGGCTGCCACCGCTACCCACAGGCCTCCACCCGAGGGCAGCCAAGGGCCGAGACAGCAAGCCACCCCTACCCAAGACAAGAGAGCTGTCCTCCGGATGCTCAATCCCCCCCCCCCAGCGACCAGAGTTTGCTCTCAAACCTGGGTCTCTTGCACGTGAAAAGGTAAGACACAGCCATCTTTGCCACTAGGCTGCCTAAATAAGTTTGATATTCAATGAAAGATGTTTTCTTCTCTTTCAAAATTGCACACTGTCACTAGTAACCTTTTCAACTGATTAGTAACTTTAAAGGCATCAATGGCATGCAATTAAAAAAAACATTAAAGGAGACAAGCCCATGAAGAATAACTCCACACAAGGAGCCTTGTTAGCCTTGTCTATGTGTAAGAACAAAGGGCCTTCATTTCGTGTGAATTTCAGTTACTTGAGTAACATTTTAAGACACAACTGTGTAAAGCAAAACAGCTATCCAGAGTCTTCAGGTGCATCCCCAGATGTCACAGTTTTGCTAAATTCTAATCATGTCCCGGAAATTACTAGAAGGTATTTTTCTTCAACAGTGTTTTAAAATTTGCAAGAGCAACTAAATGACAAAAGCAAACATTCTGAAAACAGGGCCCAATTACTCCATCCTATTTGTTTTCTTATCTATTTGAAATTTTTAGCATAATTAATTATCGCCTTACTTAGCTGCATTGCCTAGTGTTCAAGAGGGTCCAAGGGTAGCATTTACAACAGCAGGAGCAGCAGCACATTTTGCATAAATGAACTTACTTTTCATTTATTTGCTGAAAACTTCAGAGATTACTTTTAAGCTCAAATGCTTATTTACAAAAGCTTCCACATCACATATATAGTCACAAAAAACAATATAAGTACAAGAAGCAGTTCCAGAGGAATGCTGTAAAGTCAGGCGCAAAACCATACATATAAACAACTGGTTACACAGGTACAAGGGTTAGTGTTCCATTGATACAAAGATATACGTTCTACATTATTTACAGTGCTTCACAGTTGCATTTTACATACATATAGCACTTAGAAAATGGTCTTTCCAGTAAAAAAAACAGTGAGCTGCGAGCAAGCTAGGAGATACAGTACGTACAGGAGTCTTAGGTGATAGGGCATAACAGCTGAATAGCAGCTATTCACTGAAAGATGCAATGCATCATCCTTTATGGCACGTGGCAGTTGCATGACTGGTCTTAATGCTTATACATAGCTGACTTGAACTGTGCAAGGCTGCTCATACACTTTACGTGGTCTAGCCATGCATTCCAGCTTTTGGGTGCTATAACGCTAAATGCCTTTTCACCTATCGTTTGCTTTGTTTTTTGGACATGGAGCTCTTCTGCTGCTTGTGACCATAGCCTGTAAATGGAGATGGTTTTGGTGAGCAGTCCACACAAGGTAGTCGGAGGATATACCCAGAGTACAGTACATTTATATAAGTACATTTCCCACTGCAACTCTCTTCTATTCATAAAAGCTAGGACCAAACACCTATACTAATTCACTGTAGCTCCCAATTTAAAGAAGCAGTGCAATGAAAAATATTTTTTCCAAAAAGCTAATATGAACTACAATTAATACAAATTATTAGCATGCATCTAAAATCTACTTGTATAGGTACCTTCTATGTTGCACACCAAGAGTTTTCTTTATTTTCTTGATCCTAACCCTTGTCAGGTCTACAATGCTTTGTCTATGCCAAATATGGTAGACATCTTTTTCTTGAGAAAGAAACTAAATTAAGACATTCATAAAATACTCAAATTTTGGTGGAGCTAGAAAATTTTACCACTGAATAACAATGGAAGATGCCTGTAATCTTTTATAGTGAAAAAAGGAAGGGTCAAATTTTTTGTTCAATTTTGTTGCACTGCTGCTTTAAAACCTTTTTAATATTTTCAAGTAACCCCAAGCAATTCATTATCACATCAAACTGAATTAAACTAAATGGTCCTGGTACAAGCTCCATTATTAGGAATGACAAGCATGCAAAAATTGGACTGATGGATAATTTTTACTCCACAGTGTTCTTTTCTGAGCAGCTTAGTAGGCAAAATCAAATTTATACCTTTCCCTGCTAGCAGCTAATTTATAGGCGTGCAGGATTTCAGCTAATACTGCCATTATATGGTAGTCTATCCGACAAATCCACCATTATGTGTGTGAGTTCTTTCAGAATATTCTTCCTAAATCTTCTGCCTTTAATTTCCACCAATGTCCCCCTACTTCTCGCATCTTCTAATCAGAGGGGGAGTTATTCCTTTCACCACCTTAAAGACTGATGTCATATATCCTCATAATCTTCTTTTCTCCATTGAAAACGGCCCCAGATCAAATAGCATTTCAGTAGTAAGGGGACAAGTGAAGAGTGAGGTCCTTGTGACCACCTGCTTAAGCAAAAACAAAGAGTGAGGACCACAAAGAAGTTGGACATTATCTCTAAAGGCATCCGTAAGTAGTCCACTGTTCCACAGAGGACTCTGATTAATTATCACATGGGTACTCCAAAACTAAGGCAGGGCCAAATCAACTTGGGAGATTATTTGGTATCCAGTCCAAAAACATTCTGGGGTAAGGCCACAAGTAGTTCCTAAAATGCTAAATGGTAGCAAGGTGACTGTTGGGAAAATGGCCTAAACCCATTCTGGGGTAAGACAACAAAGGTATTCATATACAACTACCACTGCACACAGACATGCACAGGAGAGACTGCTGGGGGTTATGGGTAGAGTGCAGGAGCTAAGTGCTCTGGGAACAGGACCACTGTGTCAACTGTGGAAGGCTCCACACCCTGAGGACTAAGCTGAAGGCTTTGAGGGCTGAGATAAGCTACTTGAAAGCCAAAGGTACTAGGACACTTGGGCTACTACAAGCTCCACTAGTGTAAAGTGCCCTTCAGGCTTGTAAAGGTGAATGGATGGTAATAGGATCGGGGCGGGGGGGCAATGAAACATGCTGTGCACAGCTCAAGCAAGTATCTACTTCTGTAAGAGGAAAGTCCCCAGGAATCTCGCACAGAAATGGATAGGACTAGCATATCACAAATGGAGCCGCTGTCCACTAGAGATAAGTCACGGACAGGAAAGGGACAGAGAAAGGCCAGTAGTTATTGGCAGGGCAAACAAAGAGTAGGCACACTCCACTGCCAATAAGGATGTTACTTCATAAGGTACAATAAACAAGAAAATAAAAAATAATGCACACACCAGAAAGAGAAGTTTCAGAGTTTTTACTGGCTCATTAAGAAGTCAGAGAGCTAATACTACTACATATTGCCTCTATTTTTACAGGTTTCATTAGGGGGCAGAGTTAGCCAGACAGTGACACTTCATGCCCAAATGTCAACTGTTTAATTACAAATCAAGAGGAAACAACTGTTAACCACCTGTGTAAGAGCAAGCCATCTGCTATGAGATGGTGTACGCCACTTTTTATTTTCCAGTAGTTATTGACAACACCATAGTCGGGAGAATGGGAGGACTGTGGATCCCACTCCGGATGTTCTAAGTTTGTCTGCTGTTCACCTGGTCCTACACTGGATGGACTCAGGGCCAGGGTGCTGAAACTCAACGGGAAGGAGGGAACACATTGAAGACTGACATCATGGTGCATGTAGACATGAACAATCCGGACAAGAGGAGCGGAGAAGAAGTAAAGAGTGGTTTGAAGTTCTATTGAGGCTACACTATTATGCAAGGTAGCAGTTTAGGATATACCACTTCAGTGCACGGCTGAAAGGTTTGTGCAAAGGGAAGGGTTTTCAGGTCCTGGGTGATTGTGACCTCACAGAGAAGGTGTTGAGGCTGTTCCAAGTGGGATGTCCCACACCCCAATGAGGAGGGCACAACGGTGCTGTGGTGAAGGTTTGCTGAGCACATTAATGGACATTTACACTTGGAGAAGATGGAGACAGTACAGTTGGGGTAGGGTACACCTACACAACTGAGAGAGGCCAAACTGGCCTTCCTCCAGTGCTAGCACAGACAGGGGACATTGAAACAGAATTTGTTGGCAGAAAAGGACTGCTTGGACCACCCAGTCTGCCCATGCTTTCCCTGCTATTCCATCTCCGCAAACTCAACCTGGTCTCTGGTGACTCTCCCTGCCTCTGTATTAATATGCCCCCATGTCTATCCCATGCATGCTTGGAGTCTTCCATCATTCTTGCCTCCATCACTTTGGCCGGAGTTAGTTCTACATGTCTACCACCCTTTCAGTGAAGAAATATTGCCTCACATCCTTCCTGAACTCTCCTCCCCTACAGCGTAACTACATGACCCCTGGAGTCCTGGAGATCATCCTCATTTGTAAGAGGCTCCTCTTCTGCACCCTGTTCACCCATGAGGTACCTGAAGGTCTCGATCACGTCACCTCTCACTCTCCTTTCCTCCGGGGCGCACATGTTAAGATCCCTCAGTCTCACCTCATTGGGCTTCCTTTCCAACCTCTGCACCATTTTGTTAGCCCTCCTATGGACTGCCCGCACCCAGTCCATGTCCCTTCTGAGATGCATCACCAAAACTGGACACAGAATCTGGGTAGGGGTGTGCCAGAGAGTAATACAGTGGCAGCGCCACCTCCCTCCTTCTGCTGGTGTTGCCCCTCCCTATACACCAGCATCACAACAAGATAAAATAAGAGAGGGAGGGAAAGAAGACAAAGAAACAGGATCATGAAAATATGAGTACAGAAGGGGGAAGGTCTGGGTCAAGGAATGAAGCAGAGGGGAAGTTGAGAATGAAAAATTCTGAGAGAAGGTGGAAGCAGTGGACCAGAAGGGCTGTGTGCACAAACACAAGAAGCCTGGGGAATAAGAACTTCGAACTACAGGCAATGGTGGAAGAATTGCAGTTGGATTTAGTAGTGGTCACGGAGATGTAGGCGACAAAGCACCATGACTGGGACTTGAGCATTCCAGGTTATGTGACGTCCAGGAGACATAGGGATCAAGGAGGGTGTGAGGTGGTGTTATATGTAAAGGAGGGCAACAAAACCACAAAGGTTAAGGAACTAGGGAGGGCAAAGCCTAGGCACAGAAACAGTGTGTGGGTGCAGGTAGTCAGGAGTGAAGGAAAATCAGACTTGGAGTGACATACAGACCATCATCTAAGAATGAGGCACCAAACAGGGAAATGGGGTGGGGGAGAGATTAGAATGGCAGCAGAGTAGGAGGTGTTACTAATGGGAGACTTCAACATGCCAGATGTGGACTCGAGCATCCCAGTGGCAGCAAGTGAAAGGCAGACACATTTCAGGAGGCATTTCTGATACAAAGAGTAGAGAAGCCTACAAGGGGAAATGGGGTGGGGGGGTGCCATACTTGACTAAGTCCTCCCAGAGATGGTATCAAGGAGGTTACAGGTCAGGAACCATTGATGATCATCAGACTGTGTGATTCACGATTTAATTAGAGGCCGATAGAAAGACGTCACAGGCAAAGATTCTGGACTTCAGAAGGGCATATTTCAGTAGGATGTGGGAGCTGCTGAAGGAGAAACTGAAGGGGGTGGGGGCAGCTATGGGTTGAATAAGAGTAGGAAAGTGCAAAGAAGTAAAAAACACTGTGGTACATAAAACAGTTGGACTGGCAGGAGAACTGCCTTGAATCTAATTTTTTTTTATTCTTACAAATTTTTTCACCACAGTATAGCCTGGGAAATGAGGTAATATAAGGGGTTACTTGCGAGAAGAGAGAAATTTTTGTGACACAAAGTTATAAGAGGAAGGTATAGAAGGTAAACAATTCCACAGCTCCTCATGAAATAGGCTAAAGAGAAATCAAATTTCAGACAAAAATTAAAAATGTATTCCTGACCAGCTCATCAGTGAAATACCCATAATGCTGCCCACAATGCCAGCAACAGGTTCGGGAACAAGCCTGGGACAATAGGGGTCAGTTGGGGGAAGCTTGAGCACCTCATATGATGCTCTCTACCAGTGAGGGAGGGTACTATGGCTTGCTGCAACACCACTACCTAGGTGACCACAGATGGTGGCGCAGCAAAGCCAACACGCAGGAGTGAGTGAAACAAATGTAAAAACTCTGGTGTGCAACAGTATGATTCCATGGTCTCTCAGGCCCCACCACAGCGACTGGTCTCCTCTTAAGGAGTCCCTCAAGCAACACAGCATCCCAAGGGGCTTCCAGCCCTTAGCCTGGATAGTCCCACCATTGGGAGCAAGCCACGGATGTAGGGATAGTGCCAGAGAGGCTGAAGGATGGTCTGGGAGCAGCTTGGAGGAAGGGAGTGAGCAGCACCAGTGACAAAGGGGCATAAAGTATGAATTATATAAAGAAAAAAGTATTCCTGAACAATTTGAAAAAAATGTGTAACTTTTAAATATATGGCTATATGAAAGTTGTAACGACACCATATCCACAAAAAAAACTCATCTCAATATTAGAGGTGATGGAACATTTTTCTACATATCATTAACAAAAAAGATATATTAGTATGAGCTGAGGAAGTTAAAAAATAAAACATTGGTATGTCGATGCATGGAAATAGTATCTATATTTTCTCTGAATCCAGACTCCATGCTTTCATGAAATTAAAGTTACTGGCCACCTGTTGGCCCAATGGCAGCATCACTGCCATTCCAGTTACCTAGATTAAGGATCAGATTCATGTCAGGAGGGCAGCTGGGAGATAGTGGTGCCAACGCCAGTGCTTCCCTGCCCAGCCAAGGAGAGGATGCCCGATTGGTAGTGCAGCAACTTCTGTGGTGAGCCAAGGGAGTTTGCTTCCCCCCCACAGGAAATAGGCTGCAGCATCAGAGGCCAATACTGAACTTTGGGTACCCTCTAGTGGATGGCGAAACTCCAAATGTACAGGACAAAATTTTAATCTGCTGTCTACATTATAACACCGGCACACTGGTTCCCTATGCAGCCTGCTGCCGAGTCCAGATACTTCAATGGCAGGTGGGTGGAGAAATGGCCCTCTCCTCTGAGTCTTGCCATGGGGGTCAAGCAGTGAGAGACTTGCAGTGGTTCAATATAGTGGCAAAAAGTTGACTGAAGACTCAGTTGGGTCAGTGTTTGCTAAGTGTAATGGTACGGCACTGCTCCGCTCGCTTCAATACAAGCGAACACAGCAGCGCCGCACCATTACACTTAATGGAGCCTCCCCAGCTGCTCGCTTATACTTCCAGTTCGTGGACTTTTACAAAATAAAATAAACTCCACTGCGACGCAAGAAAAATGCTGCTTTTGTGGGCTAAAGCTAAACCAGAGCATAAGCCTTACGGGGGCCGGAGCCGCCCGATATCTACAGTTTTCCTTTAAAATCTTCTGGCAACCATTTCTCAGTTTCCTTATTAAATAATTTCCACACTGGCTGAAAGTCTAAGAAATATCCATCGTTAAAAAGTGCTGTCAAAAAAAGATGCCTCCATTCATACTTGGGAAAAGGGAGATTACAATCATCACATTTCCAATTTTTTAATATCAATCTTTTAACTGCCATAATATTTGCTTGAAAAAAATTTTCTCTGTTCCCTTCAGACCTTTGTTATTATACATCTCTAATATCACAAATTTAGGGTAATTCCAGTGTGGAAATGTAAAACCTATTTGCTCCAATACTTTAAAAGCCTTAAGCCACCAAGCCTGAAAAGTCTACATTTCCAAAATGCATGTAATTCATCAGCGTCACTTATATTACAGTGCCAACAAGAATTGTCGCCTAACAATTTCATTTTATGTAGTCTATGAGGTGAACAATAAGCTCTGTTTAGAATCTTGTACTGAATGACTCGATCCCTGGTTAACTTACAATGGGAGACTGCATTGCACGCCAAACCCCACTGTATCACACCATACATTCAGAGTGCAGGTCTTCATCCGACTTTTGAAAAGTGGGCTTATAAACTAGACTATATGACTTGTGGAGATTATTCGTCAGCCAGGCAAATAATCTGATGGACTTGTTTCCCAATATCTTTAATACAGCTTGCTCTAGTTCCTTCTCATTTGGTGCCTGCTCCCATTTTGTATAATCCTTTTTGTATATGCTGATAAATTGGTGAAAAAAACGTACACTGGTTTAAGCCCAGCTGATGTCTTACTCTAAAAATATCCCATGATAAATTCTGGCTTTTATCAAAAAGGCTCTTCCATTTATTTATTCCTTTCCCTTCCTACATCTTGTTTTGAATCTTTTTTCCATTCAGTCTATAATTGGGATTGTTCCAAACTTTATTTTCCGGGGAAAGGTGAATAGCCCATTTGGTTTTATTTGTATATTTAATCATACGTTTGGATATATGTCTTATTATTATTCTACTTTTAGATTGTTTCAGATTCCTGGCAGTAAAGGCTACTTGTGCAATATCTAACTGTTCTGAAAAGGAGGCCAAAACTATATTGTTCACCAAAGACAAGGTTGTCCTCTCCGAATCATTATCATGAGCCCAAATCAGAACCATTTTCATTAAATATGCCAGATGGCATTTTTCTAAATCTGGACAGATCATTCCACCCTGATCTTTAGGTAAGCACAGCTTGTCCCAAGAAATTCTAGGCTGTTTCTTATTCCAGATAAAACTTTTCAGTTGTTTATCAATTTGCTTGAACCAAAGTCCTTGAATTGGTGTGTCTATTGTTTGTAATCTGTATGATAAAATTGGAACTACCAATATTTTTATTATTTGTATTTTCCCCAAAGGGATAAAGGTACTTTGCCCCAATACTGTAATCCATCTTTCAGGGAATCAGAAAGATCTTTAAAGCTCAGTTTATACAAGGTATATATTTAATTGTGGATATACATCCCCAGATATTTCATACCTTGTTCCTTAATTATTGCATTTATGTACTGTTGTATTGAACCTAGATTTTGTATATGAAACATAATCATTTCTGTTTTCCCTCATTTATTTTATATCCTGCCACCCTAGAAAATCATTTAATGACTGTACTTAGTTCTTGAGTACTGTTTTCAGGATCTTGTAAAGTTAACAGAACATCATCTGCAAAAGCACTGAGTTTTATTTCTTCTACACCTACTGTAATACCTTTAATCAATTTGTTTGCTCTGATCTCATTCAGTAAAGGTTCTAATCCTAAAACAAAAAGAGGAGATGGACTGCAGCCTTGAGAGACGCCCCTGTGAAGTTCTAGGACTTCTGACAAATTACTGTTTAATTTGAGCTAGAGTTTTAAAATACAATGTCTGAATAATAGAGGCAAAGTCAGGAAGAAAACCATAGGCTTTAAGTGTGTTAAAGAGATAAGGCAATTCTAACATATCAAAGGCCTTAGTTACATCTAGTACTACAAAAATTGCTGGAATATCTGAATTTTCTAAGTATTCCATCAGAAATTGTACTTTAAGCAGACCCGATTGTACTGTTATAGTAGGGAAGAAACCCGTCTGGTTGGAGTGGATCAATTTACCCAATAGGGGGAGTATCCTGTTATTCACAATCTTCACCAGTATTTTATAGTCTACATTTAGAATTGCTATAGGTCTGTAATTTTTTGTTTTGTTACTTGGTTTCCCTTGTTTTAATAATGATGTCACATATGCTTGTGAAAAGGATAAAGGAATCATTTTTAAATTTAATATTTGATTGAAGAGCATTCGGAGGTAAGGCACCATGATTTTTTCAGCTGCAATAAAAAATTCTAACGAAAAACCATCCACCCCTGGTGCTTTGGATCTGGCCATTTGTCATATTGTATCTTTAATCTCAGTATCAGAAATTTCCTGAGTAAGGACCTCTGCATCCGTAATATTTAGTTTAGATCCTATGAATTTTTCAAAATAGGCCAGTTCCGCCTGTGAAGGTGAACACTCTGAGAAATATAACTTAGTATAAAATTTGGCAAACACCTTTTTAATGTTTGATTGTTCTGTTACTATCTGGCCTTCCTCTGTTAATACTGAGGTTATTTCAGTCTTTTCTTCACCTAAGGCCTGTAGCCTGTCTGCAAGGGTCCTACCTACCAGTACACTACTTGCCTTCCAATTTTTATTGTGTCAAGCCCAACTCCTTTTTATATTGAAATATTCTATAGATTCAATCAACCTCCTAAGATCTTTTAGTTGTTCCACTTTGGAAGTATCCCCCACCCCCCTTCTTTTTTACTGCTTATTCTAATTCCTATAATTTGGCCTCCACCTCTTTTTGCTTTTCCAATTTTTGTCTGTTCCTCCGTAAGGCTTCTGATAGAATAACACCCCATATTGTTGCTTTAAATGCATCCCAACAGTTTATAATAGTTTCACATGTAATCAAATGTTCAACCATAAAATAAGGTATGGTCTGCAATACTTTTTCCAAAAAGGATTTTTTCCCAAAAAGATTTATCTTGTAGAAGATTATTATTTAAGTGCCACATACCTTTTCCCCTAGCATTACCAGCATCTAAGAAAAGATCAAATCAGTGGCCGGCCCGTCGGCTTTGGCCAGTGGCAGCTACTGCTCGCGATGCTGGCGGGTTGAGAGCGAGCCGGCGGGGAGGCGGGAGGGGCCGGCCGGGGAGAAGGCTGAGCGTACAGGGACCTGCCCGCCTTCTCCGGGGGAGAGATATACTGTAGCTTGACTGACCCCAGGCGGAGGCCCGGGTTCAGCAAGTGCTCAGTTAATCCAGAATGGTTGGGCATGCCAGATGTCGGGCGGAGCTCGCCTGATGTCTGAGCACATGGCACGCCCAGAGGAAACAGGGGAAAAACACCTCCATTTCTCCGGTAGACGGAGCACCAGCATAGACCTCAATGGTCCCCTGCCTGTCCCACGCCCCGCGGCCCCAACGAAGTGAAGCTGAGCTCGGGTGCATGGGCCCACCTCGTCCCGCCTGGGGAATCCAGGCTACATGGGGGACCGCCGCGGGGCTCCAGACATGGAAGGAACTGAGGCAGATGCCAGGCGCTCCCAAAGAAGCAGAGCGTAGGGGTAGGGAGAGGCGGTAAAAATAGCAAGTACAAAAAAAAACAAAATAAAAAGATCAAATCAAACTGGACTATGATCGGAAATTAATCTGGGTTTTATACTAGATGTAATACCTAGACTTTCTATCAACAATTCCCTGGAAATAAAGATGTAGTCCAACCTAGAATGCATTCCGTGTCTTAGGGAAAAATATGCACAGTCCCTCACTTCTCCATGTGTATCCCTCCAGATATCCATTAAATTATTTGGATCCAAAAAATTATTTAATAATTTGGATTTATATTTATCCCAACTACTTCCTTTCTGAGGTTTTATCCAACCCTTTATTGAGAATACGGTTTAAATCTCCCCTAATATATAATAGCCCCCATTCCAGGAATACATAAGTTTATTTAACTCTGCCAGGGAATTACTGTATCCCCTAAAGGGCCCATAAAGTGACCCAAAGATAATGATTCTGTGGTTTAGCCTTGTTTTCACCAATACAATTCTCCCCTACTTATCAGATATTTAATCAAGAATTTCTCCTTTGAAGTTTTTGTCAAAAATAATTGCTACGCCGTCCCGGTGGCATCGTGGGTTGAGGCACTGGACGCCACACTCACGGCATGCTGGCGACCCGGTTCAGGAGCGTGCTTGGGTCATCGGGGGTCAGCAGGGGAGAGGGAGGACTGAGCGTCTCGCGACTGCTCTCCTCCCTCTGGGGTGGGTAAGGGGTCTACGACGCTCTGCAGCAGCAACTGGCAGAAGTCAGGGGCACTGCAGGTAGCGTAATACAGCAGAGGGTTGTAGTGCGGCAGCCGTCTGCACATAGTCCTCTGATGACACTGCACATCCGGCTCCAAGGGAAGAAAATACAGACAGTCGTGGTGGCTGATGGCAGTGCGCTGCGCCCCCGGACCTGAGAGATTTGCCCCCCCCCCCGGTATCAGGATCTAGGTCCCCATGGGGAAGAGGGAATCTGCATGCTGGTCTATGTGGAGGACAGTGTATTGCTGGCCAGACCAGGTCCGGGGGTGTGGGGTCGGCGGCTGGACGACTTGTCAGCCCGCTCCGCAGTGAGGAGATAAAGAATACTGTGATTAAAATAAATAAATAAAAAATTGCTACACCAGCATTCTTCTTTGATACTCCAGTGGCGAAGTATAAGTTCCCAGACCATTTCTTTTTTAGCTTATCCCATTCTCTCTCATTAAGAAATGTCTGTTGAAGCATGGTCACACTAGATTAGTTTCTTGATTCTGGACAAAATTATTGTTCTCTTGACCGGAAAATTGATATCCACATTCTAGGTACTACCCCTAAACAACCCCAGCATACCAAACAAAAAACACAAAACCTTTTATAACTTCTTGTGTAACCCAGACCCCTAACCACCTGATTCCTTTTAATTTCTGTTCTTTACCCCCTCCCCCTCCATTCATGCCTAAGACAATTGTCTGGCATACCCCTCCCTATCTCTTGGTAACAAGAGCTGAATCAATAAGCTAGTCCCCCCACTTTAATTCTTTGTCTTTCAAGCAAATTATTACTCATCCCCCAACATCTGCAGCCCATTTCTTAGAAAGCTATAAATAATCCTAATCATTTTCATAGCTTGCAAATATTGTGGGTAGGCGGATTTTCAGATCAGCCAAGGCTTCAGATGAGGATCTGTAAAATAAAGTTTGATAATTCAACAACACTTTTAGCTTTGCAGGAAAACCCATATATGCCTTGATACTCTCTTTCCATAACTTCTGTTGTATCCCCCAAATGTCTTCTTTTGTTCCCACAAAACTTTGGAGAAATCATTTTTAAGGTAAATGGGTTGCTCTTCATACAAAACATTTTTTGGGCCATAAAAGGCTTGCATAATCAGATCTTTTCCTTCAGAAGGTAACAACTTCACAATAGCTGACCTAGTTCTTCTGTCATCTTTACCTGCCCCCAACTAATGCACCCCATCTAAGATTGGAACCTCTACTTCAGTGGGTAACAGTTTTGAAAAAATATCAGTCACAATATTTTTAAGTGACAGTTATTTTTCCCAGTCAGCAAGAATTCCAAATAAGCGGATGCTTTTTCTTCTTGCTCGATTCTCGTGTTCATCTAATTTCCTTTCTAAAAGGCCTGTTGCTTTTTTAAAGTTTTTACTTCTTGACATAAAGGAGACACAATGACCTCTAAATCAGAATGTCTCTTCCAGTTCTGATATTCATTTAATATCATGTCCCACACTGCTGTTAATCTTTGGATATTGTCAGAGAGTGATTTTATTTAATCAGGTAGATATTGTCATTTTTCCACTGATGACTGTAAGGCCAACGTATTTTTAATCATTTGTAGGGCCCATTCCGGAGGATTTTCTGAAGTAAAATCAGTGGACTTTGACCCCTTGTTTACTTGTTTTGAATTGTAAGGTTCTGGGCTGGTGATTTCCCCCGAGACAGAGTCCACATCAGCATTTTGTGCTGATTCTTCAGAGGGGCCTAATGGCACATCTATCTCCCCCTTACAAGAAGGGCCTTCTATTTCCCCTGGGGACCGTGCATCTTTAATATTAGTGGAGGCTGGTTTCCCTCCCTTTCTTCCTTTTGTTCTGGGTCAACTTTTGGGGCCATAGTTAATGATTTAGTACAACCAGATCGCAACCGTTTTTAAATGGTAATCTCAGCTGCCTCAACTTTCTGCTTCTGCATTTTGTCCCTGTTTTGGGGTCACAATCTGAATTACAACTCTCTTTCTGAGTTTTGAAAATTTCCCCAGATGCCTGAAAGAGCTTTGACAGCCTCTTCCCTCTTAACTCTGCACTGTATTGAGAATCTCCCATGTCTCAGCTGCCTCAACTTTCTGCTTTTGCATTTTGTCCCTGTTTTGGGGTCACAATCTGAATTACAACTCTTTCTGAGTTTTGAAATTTTCCCCAGATGCCTGAAAGAGCTTTGACAGCCTCTTCCCTCTTAACTCTGCACTGTATTGAGAATCTCCCATGTGCAACTCGTTTCTGCATTGCTTATGAATTTGACTCAAAGTTCTTGTGTAGAAAAAAGATTTAAAGTTAATAGCAAGTCATATATGCAGAAAGGACTTTCCCGTTTTCGGGCCTTCCCTAAGAAAAAAAAAAAGCTTTAATTGAACAGCACCCAGAATTAGAAAACCCTTTTTTATGTCTCTGTTCTGACTCTTCTTAGGATGGTTCTGATTATAATCTCTAGAAACAGCAGAAGAAAATAGGGGAATCACAACTTGGTTTCCTCACAACTGTTTCAGGCCCAAAAACAGAAGTTTGATGCCGGCCCGGCTTTACGGATATATTATCCTCATAATATGGCCTTTAAACTTAAAAGCATTTTATTTGGAAATGTTACTTATCTTGAAAGTCATTTCTTGACGTCCTATCTTCCCCACAAGCCAGAAGGACTTCAGCTGCTTCTTATAAGGATCCCACTCTTACGATGAATCAGCTGTACCTCAAAAGCTCCCGAAAGTGTGTTTAGAGGGCCAAAACAAGTGCAGTAAATGTAGCGATATTTTATTTTAATTTTCTTCTTGCTCACGTCCAAACGGTTTGAATCCGAAATCCCTCAGGGACCGGACTGCTACTATCACATTAGGAACCACGGCATAAAATGCCCAACGCCAAATACAACTGGCCCATTGATGTCTTTTTATAAAGGCTCACACCGCCAGCACAACCTTCGGCTCTACCTTTTCTTCTCGAAGAATTGTTGTCCATTTCGACAGAGAGTGGTTTCCTTCTGGTGACAAAAGCTTTATATTTCATATTGCACAGGGAGACAGCCACCACATTTTATCAGAGCATGGGGAGGAAGAGAACCAGCACCACCACCATGTTGCTTAGCCAGAGATCCCACCACCCCAATCTGAAAAAGAGTCTTAAGTAACCTAGCTTAGGCACACTATATCTTAGGTCTGCACCTCCCTCCATACCGCCTTTATCTAGCATCATGAGGACACTTTTTCCCCATTTATTTTTTATTTTATTTAAAAGTTGATAAACAGAAAAGGCACACTGAGCCAGGGCTTGTTTCCAGGTGCAACCCGGGGAAATGGGGTACAGGAGAACAAATAACAATCACATTATATAAGCAGTTGCAGACAGTAGAGACATCACTATAAGAGATAGCAGTAGCGAGGACTAATGCAATACTAATATACTAAGTTTGACCTGTATACAACAAGGATCTAAGGGTGGGTGAATCAATACAGCTACACAGTTATGTACAAAACAGCTGAACTGGACAAAAACAGCTTCAGAATTATGCTCGGGGGGAGGCAGGTGAATAGTGAGGGAGGGATGAGTTTTATTTGCTACTAGAGTGATGGAAATGAGGGGGAGTCCCGAAGGCTAGGGGGCAGTTGGTTCCACAGTCAGGGGAGACAGGATGAGAAAGCAGACAGGCCTAAAGAGGACCAGCTATTAGGGATGGAGAAGGTGCGGGGGTGAAAGGAGCGCATGGAGTAGGAAGGTAATGGGGCATGAGTGAGGGTGGAGGTGAGGTAAGGGGGAAGGAGGTCAAACTAGTACTTGGCAATGAAGATTAAGGAATGGATGTGTCTTCTGTGTGAGAGGGATGGAAGGTTTAAGGAGGAGAGGCAAGAGCAATGATGAGTCTGAAGTGAGGAGTTGGTAGCAAAGTGGCAGAAGAAGTGGAGGAGGATATCTAGGCGGGAGAGGGTGGTGGTAGGGGCTGAAGCATAGATAAAATTGCCGTAATCAAACAGGGGGAAGATGGTCACGGAGAGCAGGATGTAGCAACGGTGAAGGGGAAAGCAGTCCTTATTCTGATATAGTACTCTGAGTTTGGGGTGAAGTTTTGCAAACATGGAGTTCATATGGATGGATTAGTCAAGGTGCTGATCGAGCCGGAGGCCCAGGTATTTATAGAAGGCTACAGAGTCATGGGTGGATCTGTCCAAGGTGGTGAAGGAGGGGCGGAGGTGCAGCTTAGCCAGTTTGTGGGGGGTCCTGAAAACCATGGAGACAGTTTTCTTGGTGTTGACTTTTAGAGAGTTAGTCTCATACCCTTTCATCTCATCATACTTGCTACTGATTTTTCCACCTTTAAGGAAAACAAGAGTTTGGCATGCCACTCTTAGCATGAGGGTATATCCTGATCGAGTCAGTGGCAGAGCAATACCTTCTTAGCATACACGGCTATAAATGCCACGTGGTATTTCTGAGTACCTATGAGTTGTCATTTGTAGTCCACTATAATACAGACAGAGGGTGTCAATACCGTGTCAAACCCTAGCAATGGGTCAAGTTTGGTTCTAATTGCCTTTCATAGTGGTTGGGTCCTGGGACAATGCCACAGGACGTGTAGTAAAGTGCCTGGGCTTCCACTGCATCTTCAGCAGGTGTCTGATGGTAGTTTCTACATTTTATGCAGTTTCACTGGGGTATAATACATATTATGCAGAATTTTAAACTGCACGAGCTGATAAGTATCACATTTAATGTGTTTATAAAGATCTTTCCAGATTTAACTCCAATCATACTCTCTCTTGGGGCTTCGGCAGTGCTGTCCGCCAATATGGGGCCATGCTGCCCACCTTAGTGACAGTAAGGTCATACAGACAGAGGTGTAAGTGGGATATAGGGTTGGGTAAACAAGTCCACCTGGCCAATGGTAATATGGTACTGCTATGGCTCCTAGCTCTTTGGTGCCCTCTGAAATATTTAGCAAGTACATGGGAGACCTGCAGGAAGGAAAAACTGCTGTATTTGTGACTTGATACCTTTGCTGAAAGGTACTAAAGCTAATTAGCCTATTATCCAGGAATAACTGGTCTACCCAGGTAATGCTAAGTGTTGACCAAGGAGGAGTATATATAGGTTTCCCATTTATAAGAAAATTGGGATTCTGTATCAAAGGTTGCATCCAGTCTGCTAAAGCAAGCAGCTTCAGGAGTCTGCAAAGCTGACCACGGAAATATATGGAGGTTGCGACAGGAGTGTCTCTTAAGACTCCTAGGGAGGTTCCTTGACTTGGTATAAGCAAAGCCCTAGTGCTAATACCTGTCCTTCTACATAGGTCCCTCTCTAGCTGCATCCAAAGGGGTCACTTTAATGTTTTATTTTAATGAAAGCTTGGAGTTAGCTTGGGATGGTGGTCTCCCATCAATACAGTTTACATAAGTCAGTACAAATCCATACACATTGATATACACAGTAGTAATGCATTTTGATGATTATCAATGTGGATTGGTGCACGGCAATTGAATCAATATTATCTGTTCATATTACTCTTACAAATGTCGAAGTTCTTAGCCCTAACTGTTCTAAAGTTAGCCACTTCTTAAGAACATTTCCTGGAAATGGGTGAACTTTGAGACTGTTAGGCCTAGAAATTTAATGTTGTTTTTTCAAAATAAATAAGTAAGATAAGGGGTTTCTTAATGAGTGAGTGAAACGTCTGTTAGATGATTAAAGGTATCAGATGAAAGTACAGTAGTTAAAAATGGCACAGGTTATCAAAAGGCTACAATGGAACAAAAATTCAGAAATGTTTAAAACTGTATTTACTTCTTCAGTTGTTGATTTACGTAATGCCTGTCAAAATAAATTGCACTAAATAACACTGATATTTTTGTGTGTTCTGGATCTACAACTAGAATATCATGATATCCTCACTAGAGGAGGATGACAAATCAAATATTTGCACTGTGGTCCTTCAGAATAGAAGCCTGATAAGATTTCAATCCGGAAAGTTCCGCTTATAGCACCTAACTGCAGCTCACCTCAGACAGCAACACATCCAACAATTTTTTTTCACACAAACTCTTCCCTCGCACAAGTCAAATATGGCATGGGCCTAATAAACATATCTAAAAGTCAAAGACCTTCAGCATAAAAGCACTGGGGCAAGGGTTACTTGGCAAGGGCATATCAAAATTACACATATCCCACTGACTGCATTATGGGGAGATATGCAAAATTACACATATCCTCATAATGCAAAGCACTGTGGGCAGTATATGCAAATCACCACAAAAGAGTTCAGACTGGTTCTGCTTTAAGTATGTTTAGGAGCTAACCTGCCCTATCAAAAGATGGATGATGTGAACTAAACATTATCAGATGGGTTCTGATGTAGCCCTCTTGCAGGAAATGCATCCTGACCCTAAGGGAGGGAATACGTTGTGTTATACGTGGGTGGGCAAGGCATACCATAATCCCTGCTCCACGCAGAAGGGTAGGCATCCTCTGTGCCTAAAGGCAGCAATCCTGAATTACAGAGTTAAATATTCCTGAAGTGTTTTTCATTGCTTTTTTTTTTTTAAACCATTTTTGAACATCTACATGATGCACAAGCTGTGATATGCAGCACACCACTTTAACTGGTGGTGGACATATTTTGGCTAGTACTGACCAACCACACTGTAAGCTTGACTGCAGCATCATGACTAACAATGTGAGGCAATAAGACTCAAACTCATGATATTGAGAACCCTGCAGTCTAAGTGGTCATCTGTGATGTCAGTGAGGTCACAATACAGTACAGATCTGAAAATGGACGCCACTGCATAGGTCGGCTCCAGATAAATCGCTGTCCTATGCATCACTCCTTGTAAAGTCATGTATAGACTCACGCACAGGCTAGTTTAAGAAAAAGTAAATGTACTTTTAAAAATTAAAAGTAAAAACTTTGTTTAATTACCAGCTCCTTAACAATAATGACCTAAATGGTTTCTGGAAATGTTGCCATACGTCTAAGAAAACAGGATAGGATGTTAAAAGGTCAGCCTCGGTTTGGCTTTAAACCAGAGCTCCTAGATCTACAGGGATTTCTCTATTTCCAGAGAATGGAGCCATCTACTGGTAAACTGTGCCCATAGCCCTGGAGTAGTTATGTGGGAAAACAGAGAAATTCGGCTTCCACACTAAATAATGTAATCTACAGGAAAACACATGAAAACTGTGCTGGAGTTACTGTGGCCACATAGAGCAAGGTGGATCCTTCCTCCAGAGTGGACGTTCTCAAGCTAATTGCAAACAAAAAAACAAAAACAAAAGGTGAAGTAATCACTGTAAAGCTACATGAAGCACAAAATACTTCTGAATAATAATTCCTGAAAAACACTCGTTACATTTATCACTGTAAGAATACTTACTGTGCTGGTTAAGCAACATCCGGATGGAAATACGACTCATATAAAAGCGATCCAAAAAATACTGCACATTCTGGCTGGTCACTGGGTCTACACCAAAGCTCTCTCTGTACTCAATCACACCTTGAGCCATGGTGGGAATAACATCATTGTGGCGATTTCGGATTGTTATCACAGTATCTGTAAAACTAAATCCATTAAACAGTAAACAACATGGTGCAGGAAATCAGAGGCCTGCATTTAGATTTTTTAGGCTGGCCAAAAGCATCAGCTACTTTTGTAATCCCATACGAGAATAGGTGGACAGTCCTCCCATAGGGATTTCATGAAGGGAGGGAGGGAGTATGCAACTTTTGATAAGCAAAATTGAAAGCGAGAAAGGATGTGTGAATTTCTGCTCTTAATAACTGATCAAGTCAGTCAGTCAATCAATGGTGCTGACCAATGTAATCCATGCGGGGTAAGATGACTTCAGCTAGACAGCCCATCTAGAATACGCTCGCTAGGACAAGCTTCCCAGAATGAGCTGGGCACCTAACCTAACCACCCCCAAGCAATGTATTTTAAAGGCAAGCTCCTAACACTGTACCATCTCTAAAGTCCCTCTGCCATGTTTTTAACAAACTGTGCCAACTAAAAAACAGGTTACTCACCTGTAACAGTAATTCTAGGAGTGGTATATGCTGTTCATCCACACTTATTGCCATGTCCCTTTCTCCTTTAAGGATTGCCGGAAGTCTTCAAGCTAGCTCGTCCCACCCATCCGGGTGGTATAATCCTCGGCTCCACCCCATGATGCCAGATCTTAGCCCGCTGGTAGCAAGGTTTGTGCGTCCGCAGCCGGGAAGGTCGGGTGGGTCCGTGTGGATGAACAACATATACCACTCCAAGAACTACCGTTACAGATGAGTAACTTTAGGATCGTGGCTATGTTGTTCATCCACACTTATTGGCAGACTCCTAGCAGTTCTCCGGGAAGAGGGAGGCAAGGTGCACACCCTCACTGATACTCACTTGGGAAATGGAGATTGGAAAACTGAGGCCCCAAAACCAGCATCCTGGCGTGACTCAAGGTCAATGTGGTAATGGGTAATGAAGGTGTTTGCTGACTTCTAGGTAGCATCCCGACAGAATTCCTAGATAGGGATGTCCCTGGAAGCAGCCACTAATGCAGCATTAGGGCGGGTAGAGTGAGCTCTTATCCCTCTGGGAGACTCCATGCCCGCCAACTCATAGCAGAGACTTATGCAGATGTAATCCACCTTGCAATTGTCCATTCTGCTGCAGTCTGCCAGAAACGGCTTCAGCATAGGTGACAAACAGCTGGCGAACTTCTCTTCGAATTTCCGCCGTCCTCTCCTTATAATAGGAGAGTGCTTGTCTCAGGTCCAAAGTATAGAGCCTGTACTCGGCCTCCAAGGTATAATTAGGGTAGTATACTGGCAGAGTTAACACCTGGTTAAGGTGAAACTCTGACACCACCTTCGGAAGTAATTTCAGGTGGGGGTGTAGGACAACCTTGTCCCTGTGGAAGACCAGATAAGGGAGCTCCACCGAAAGTGCCTGGAGCTCCCCTGTCCTTCTGGCAGACATGATAGCCACCAGGAAGGCCGTCTTTCATGACAAGTGTGACAACGCACACTTGTGCATTGGTTCAAATGGTTTGCCCATGAGCTTTGCCAGTACCAGCAGTAGATCCCACGGAGGTGGAGGTTCACGCACTGGAGAGGCTATGTGATCCAGGCCTTTGCAAAAATGCCTGACCACTGTTTCCTGTGCCATCGGCTGACCAGCCCGTGCCCAGTAAGCAGAGATGGCTGCCGGGTGCACCCCAAGGGTCGATGACTGAAGACCCCCTTTGGACAGGGACCAAAGATAGTCGAGAATGTTAGCCACTGGACAAGACAGAGGGTCCAGGACCTTGCCCTCACACCAAATGGAAAACCTTTTCCTTTTGAAGGCATAAAATTTCCTGGCCGATTCCTTTCTGGATGCCTTCACCATGGTGAGGACATCCTCGGAAAGACCCCAAGCCTGGAACTCTAGCCGCTCAGGTACCAGGCTGTGAGGTGCAGGCATTGAAGGTCTGGATGGTATACCTTCCCCTGATTGAGAGAGATCAGGTCCAGGTGTGCTGGGAGCCACTCCAGGGGCCTGCAGCTGAGGAGATCTGGATACCAGAACTGGCGCGGCCAGTCTGGGGCTACCAGAATCACCTTGGCCTTGTCCCTCCTCACCTTGAGGAGCATCTTGTGGATCAAGGGAAATGGAGGAAAGGTGTAGAAGAGGCCTGGGGTCCATGGCCTCAAGAAGGCATCCCCCTGCAGCAAGCCCTGCTGAGGGGGGGCGGGCGGCAAGAAACAGCCTCAGCTTGGTGTTTTCCTGGAAGTAAACAGGTCCACCATCGGTTTGCCCCAGTGGGAGAACAGGTTGTAAGCTACCTCCTGATGGAGAGACCACTCGTGGGATGTCTCACCTAAGTGGCTGGGAGCATTCGCCAGGTGGTTTGAGGCTCCTGCCACATGAATTGCTAGAAGATCCACCTCCAGACGGCTGATGAGGGTCCAGATGTGGAGCACCTCCCTGCAAAGCAAACAGGGGTGTGTGCCACCCTGTTTGTTGAGGTAGTACGTGGTCATGATATTGTCCGTCTGGACTTGAACCACTTGACCCCGGAGCTGAGGAGCGAAAGCTGACAGTGCCAGTCTGACTGCTCTGAGTTCCAACAGGTTGATGTGGTATTGGGACTCCTCGGGGTCCAGAACACCCATGGGCCCTTTTGTCCCTCATGAGGGCTCCCCAGCCCATGAGAGAGGCATTGGTCGTGAGGACGGCCGTTGGCTCTGGGCGAACAAACGGGATCCCTTCCTGCAACCGGATTGGGGCGGTCCACCATTAGAGAGCATCCTACATCTTCTGGGTTACAGTGATCAGCTGGTCAAAATGACTGTGGCACTGAGTCCACTGGGCTGCCAGCTCCCATTGAAGAGGGCGCATGTGCCAACGGACCACGGAGGTGCATACCGCCATGTAACCCAGAAGGTGCAGAAAGTCCCACGCAGGTGCGCAATTGCCCAACCAGAAATGACTGGGCAAAGGAGGAGAGAACCTCCGCCCCGCCCGTCGGGAACTGAGCTCTGGCTTGACGAGCTTGACGAGTTCCGACCTGGCCTTGCTACTCAAGAGGCCAGCTGAGAGCAGGTCTGGAGGGCCAGGTCCCTGGACCTCTCCACCTCTTGCTGGGTGGGACCTGCTAAGAGCCAATCGTTGAGGTAGGGGTATATTCTGACCCCCCCGATGCCTGGGATGGGCTGCCACCACTGCGATGCATTTAGTGAAGACCCATGGGGCTGATGACAGGCCGGATGGCATGGCTCAGAACTCATACAGGGTCCATTCGGCTCTGAAGTGGATGAACCGGCAATGGGACGGATGGATTGGGACATGAAAGAATGCATCCTGCAGATCCAGTGAACAGAATCACATGTTTCGCTCCAAGGATGGTATGATCTGGGACAGAGTGACCACCTGAAAGGTGTGTGACCTGAGATATTGATTCAGGCCGTGCAGATCTAGAATGGGGTACCAGCCCCCCCAAGTCTGCTTGGGCACTAGGAAGTACCTGGAGACAAAGCCTGGGTCTGCTGGAGAATCCGCCACTGGAGCTACTACCTCCTTGAGGAGGAGCTGAGCGATGTTGTCTTGGACAGCCGACTGGGTATGGACAGATACTCTTTCCACCCAAGGGACACGGGCTTGGCTTGGAGGGTGCTGCTCGAATTCCAGAGGCAGTCCCTAACTGACCACTTCCAAAACCCACCTGTCCGTGGTGATAACGGACCAGGCAGAAAGAAAGTGGTGGAGCCGGCCCCCCATGGGAGGACCCAGAGCTGGCATGACGGGAGAGGGGGAGGCAGCCCAGGCCCCATCACTGAGCACGCTTGGAGGAGGATGATCCAGGACCTGAACCTCGGCCTCCTTTACAGGCTTGGGAGGGCCTGAGCTTGGGCTGGGGGTGACAAGCTTGCGCCTGCTGCTGTTGCTGCTGCCCTCATTGAAAGGAGGGTTGCTGTGCTGCAGGGAAAGAATGCCGAAAAGGCTTCTTCTTCTGCTGTTTCTTGTTCAAAGAACCATTAGCAGAAATAGCATCCAAGGTGGCACTGGACTGCTCAATATGCTGAAGGTGACCAGCCGCACCTGGGCCAAAAAGGTCGGTGCCCAGGAAAGGTACATCAGCTAGTTTGTGCTGAGTATCTGCTGGGAAAGAGGAGAGTCTCAGCCAAGCCCAGCAATGAGAGGCAACTGTGGCTGCCATCGAGCGGGCACAAGAATCCCCAATGTCCAGGGCTGTCTGAAGCTGCTATCTGGCAACAGCCCAGCCCTGATCCTGGACCTGCTTGACCGTAGTCTGCATGTCCGTGGGGAGGTGTGGGAGGACTTCATCCAAAGACCCCAAGAGGGCATGGGAGAAGCATGCCATGACGATGGCCGTACTTGCCTGTTGAAGGCCTAAAGATGAGGCCGAACAGACCTTACGAGCCGAATGATCCAAGAGTTTGGATTCTTTTTCGGGAGGTCGGTCTGCATCGGCAGAACTGCCAATATGCCTGAACACAGAGGCAGTCACCAGGCTCTCGGCTGAAGGGTGCTCTGTGAACCCCGCAAGGGACCCCATGGGCACCGCATACTTGTGGGCCATGCGGGCAGATGGAGCTGGACAGGAGGCAGGGCGCTGCCAAAGTTCTAAGGCCATGCCAAATATGGCCTCCACCACAAGAAAGGCCTCCATCAGAGTACCCCTCTCTTGAGGATGTCCGTGAGAGGGTACTCTGCCTTTTTCTGGATAGGTTCCAGGGGCATCCCTGCGGACTCAGAGATGAGGCGAAGAATGCCCTGAAAGGACGAAGGACCTTCCTCCATCTCTATCCCACCAGCCAATTTATCATCCCTGGGATGAGAATGTAGGCTGGTCTCATCCGAATCCGAGAAATCCGGATACAACGGTCGACCACCCAGGTCACCTTCAGCCCGCCGAGGGTGGTCTGGGGTGACAGTGACCGAAAGATGCCAGGAAAGTCCAGTGTCTGGTCTATCTTCCTTAGAAGGAGCCCCTCCCACAGGCTGCTTGGGCGGTGGTTCCACCACGATTGGTGGAGCGATCGATTTTTGGCCAAACTGGAGGTTTTGCCGGCTCCACGGGTGGGGGAGCAAACTTAATTGGCTCCAAAGGAATCGGCTTTGGCCTGGGAGGCAAAAGCCAAGTAATGGCCAGGGTACAAGCCAGGGTCGACTTGTGTCCGGACAAAATCAGCTGTTGCCACAGGAGGTCCTCTTAGCGCCGGAGTTTCCGCCACAGCCTCTCCTAATCTGAGGAGGATGAGGATGACTGATGGCGTCGCCTCTTTTTTGAGCGCTTCTGGCTCTTCCTCGGCCTGTCGGTCAAGGGGGTTATAGAGCTCATTCCGAGATCAGATGGGCCGATTCAGTCGCTCAGGAGACACCGGCGGGACCAGTGATTTCCCAGGGTCGGGGACCATTTCCTCGATGAGATTCCCAGCGGGCTGGGTCTCCTCATCAGGGAAAGAAAGGACCGGAATCCAACTTGAGAGAATCGTTGACCGGAATCAGCGACAATGGGTCAATCAGGTCAATGATTATCTCAACCTCGCTGATTGACACTTTGGTTGACTGGCCAGACAGCAAAGCCGAGAAGCCAGCAGCCGAAGAGGCAATTTTGACCAAAGTTGAGACTGCCGGTTCCTGGGACCGAGATCTCTCCCGATACCAAGAACGTCTTCGCCGAGACGAAGATGATCCCGGGTCCTTTTCCCGCTTACAGGACCGAGATGAGTGTGCACCCGCAGGACCCTTTCCCTTAGTCGGGAGAGACTGGCACAACTCTCGGAAGGAACCCAAGAAGGTGGAGCCCAGGTTGAGCAGAATGAAGAAGATCTTAGAGGAAGATTCCCCGGCACGAGCCGCTTCCTCTTCGAAAGCTTCCATGCATTCCAATTGCTCAGCGGATCCCGTGGCCATGGAAGGAAACTGCCCACTGAGCCTCCTTTGATTTCACCGGAGGGTTCTGTTTTTCCAGCCTCCCCAACTTCAGGCATACAAGACAGTCGCCGAGGACGTTAGGGTGAAATGCAAGACAAAAATTGCACTTCGAGGTGTCATGGTCGACACCCAAGCAACAGACGCATACGGTGTGGGGATCAGTGCACAACATTTTCTGGCCGCATGAACACCGGCAAAATCCGGGGGAAGACTTGTCTTCCATAATCAAAGATAAGCAGTCGTGATCGCTAATGCGAACTAGACGAATTTTCGGAATAACCGAAGGTTTTGAAGCCAGGGCCTACAAAATGCGGGAGCACGAAGGAGGCAACCTGAATCTTCCAGCGGAAAGGAAAATCTGACGGCATAGGGCATGGCTGAAGCTTATACCACCTGGGTGGATGGGAGGAGCTAGCTTGAAGACTTCCGGCAATCCTTAAAGGGGAAAGGGACATGCCAATAAGTGTGGATGAACAACATATCCACGATCCTAGAAAAAAAAAATTTATTTGCCCTGTATCTTTAACATTTTTGTTGTTTCCTCCCACTGTAAACAAATTGCCCCCCCCCCCCATTGCTGGTGCCATACTGAACAAATACTCCAATTGCCGTATGTAAATTACAAACAAAGTGCACCTAAGGTCTTTACACTGAATGTAAACTAACCGCAAAGCACGCTTAAAGGTTTGTTTATTTGATAAACCGGTAAAACCTGAGAGCACGAATGCCTATTTTCAGAGGAATAATGAGTACACAATGTAAACATAAATAAGAATATAAAAGAAACACACTGTAGACTACAGAAGATTTAAGGATTAGCAGTTCATCAAGTGCAGTTACAAATAGAACTGGACATTAAATGGGATCTCAAATTGCCCCTGAAACATGCCCAAGCTACAGCTACCAATAACAGATATATATGCCAGCCCAGTGACACCAAGGGTTGAGGCGCTGGACGCCACACCTCACTCCATGCCGGCGACCCGGGTTTGGGAGCAAACTGGGCCACCAGGAGTTTGCCAGGGGAGAAAAGCTGGAGCATCCGACGACAGCTCACCTTCTCCGGGGGGAGGGAGGGCATTCCAGCCCGGCAAGCGGTGACCCCTGGTGGAGGCTGGGGGTGTGACAGCAAGCTGGAGCCACTGGGGTGTGACTGGTCACAGGCAGCCCTTCACGGAAGGAGGGGGGAGGGATACTGCAGACGTCGGCATGCACGTCACGACGTCTGGGCACGCAACGTCCCACAAGAACATGGAAACTCACCCCCCGAGCCGGGAAAACAGAGCACCAAGCCTGGTCCCGATGTGCCAGTACCTACCTGCAGTCCCGGACCCTGACAAGATTCGAGGGTTAGCCCCCCCCCCAACCCAGGGGTTTCCAAGGCAGGATGGAGGGACCGGGGGCTGTCAGGGAAGGCACTAGGCAGGGACAGGCTTAACTGGTGACTCCCCGCGAAAAAGCGGCTCTGTAATGAGAGGGAAAATGGAAGTATCAAAAAAAAGATGCATACATAGAATTTTGTCAGCAGATAAGGACCGCCAGGCCCATCTAGTCTGCCCATATTTCCTACCTTTTCCTTATGCTGCAGACTGTAGATGATCTGCGGCTTCCCCTCTCCTTCCTGTCTCCAATGTTCCCTTGTTTTGACCCATGCCTTTTTGCATTCCTCTACCGTTTTTGCCCCCACTTCCCTGCAGGGAGGCTATTCCAACCATCCACTACCCTTTCCATAAAGAAGTACTTCCTCACATTACCCTTACTGTCCCTCCTTTCAACTTTATATCATGTCCCTAGTTTTTGTTCATCCCCTTTCCTGAAAGATGCTACTCCCTTGCACCTTATTTATCCCTTTAAGGTACTGGAATGTCTCTATCATGTCCCACCCCCATCTATACAGAGTACATATTGAGTTCCTTCAGCCTCTCCTCACTGAAGGACAAAAACTCTGAAGCTTATTTATTTGTTTATTAGCTTTTGGTAACCGGGTAAGTGCACTAGGCAACAGTCCTGCCTATTTTCAGGCACGACCCGGGAGAGTACAACACTAGTAATAAAGTCAAGACAGCAGCACAGTAACAACAAATCAATTCAGTCACAACAGTATGGGAGAACAAATAGGATAAAATACTAAGCGGTAGGCAACATGTTACGCAAAATCAAGATGCAACAGGATATGCAATGTCTCGACGTCCCCAAACAGAAGAAATGGGGAGGAGACGCACAGTTAATTACATTTACAAACTCCAAGTGCACAGAGGTGTGAGAACAGCGATCGCTTAAAGAAATGGTGGGGGCGGGGGGTAGTGTTTAACCTGGGTGGAAGCGAGTTCCAGAAGTTAGGGGCAAAATAAGCAAAGGACGGTTCTCCCATTTTAGTCGCACATGGCCGGACTGATAGCATGGGGACAGATGAGGACCTGACCGAGCGGACACGTGAGATAGGGGTAAGCAAATCCATCAGGGAGGACAGGCTGGGGGTCTAGTGAGTGAATCTATACAGCAACCTAGGGAGTAAGAACGGAGGTCTTTGGGAGATAGCTAGTGTAAGCCGGAGTAGAGCCGGTAGTGATGCGTCAGTCAAGGGGCAGATAAGGCAAGCCTACATATACTGTTGTAGGAAGTGTCCCATTTGCTGAGCACAGTGGTATTGATATTGAAGAGAAAAGGGAGGGCATAAAGAAGTTGCGGAAGTAAAACACCTTTAGCTACTGCTAACCTAGCTGAGAAAGTGAGTGAGTGCCCGTCACAACAGGCTGCGCCTATTCTGGTATTAATGGCCCGGCACACCTCACTGATGTGCAAGGAAAACTTGAGGGCAGGGTCAAGTGTGACCCCGAGGTATTTGATAGTCACCGCATTAGTAACAGGTGTCCCTTCCTGACAGAGGACAAGAAGTTTAGAAGATTCTAAGTGCACTTTTTTAGAAGATCCGAACAGCATGGCCTGAGTTGTACCTATATTAAGGATTTGTTGGTTAGCAGAGGGCCAGGATTGGAGAGATTGAAAGTCCTGTGTGAGATTATGGTTAATGTCAGCAACTGTTCTGGCAGATTGGTAGAGCACTATATCATCTGCATACATGAGGAGGCTGCTGTGAGGGGACGTACACTGAATGTCATTTAGGAAAAGAGAAAAGAGAAGAGGCCCAAGTATCAAACTCTGAGGAACCTCACGGGTAATAGGGATGGGAGATGAAAGAGTTTTGTGCTAGGAAACAGCCTGGGAGCAGTGGTCCAGGTAGCTACTAAACCAGGACAGGGTGGATTCAGAAGCGTCGATGTCACTTAGTTTGGTCAGCAGGAGCGGGTGGTGAACCATATCAAAAGCTTTGGACAGGTCAATGAACACTGCACCAATGAGCAGGCCCTTATCCATATTGCTTGACAGTGCAAAAGGTAAAGACCCTCTGTCCTAAGGTGGTATAGCATTTGGGAAGAATCAACTTCACCCAAGAACTAGAGCGTGTATTATGGTTACCATAAAAAGTTTGAAACTGCTCCATCTAAGCTGCAAATTCGAGATGTCTTGAAACGGTTTGACAGTTAGACTGAAGAAAGTTTGGACTTAAGTGGTATCCTGTTGGTAATGATGGATGTTGCCAACTAATACACTTCAGTCCCTCAAGATGAGGGGCTGAATGTGTTTCAATCGGTGTTTGATTTGAGACTGGATTTGAGAGACAGTAGTGAAATGCCACCCACTGAATTCTTGATAAAACTGGCTGAAACAGTCTCACACAAGAATTATTTCAGATTTGAACAACAATATTTTGAACAGATTCGTGGCATAGCAATGGAGCCTACTATAATCCCATTGTACGCAAACTTAATATACAATTTTGACTATTGTTATCATGGACCAATCAGTTAACTCATTTTCCAATAACACAGCCGAGTACAAATTATACATTTATGGTCTTCTCTTTATATGGAGGGAGACAAAAGAACAGCTAAAGAGGTTTCACAGGTATCTAAATTAGTGTAAACCCAATTTCCAGTTTACACTGTAGTTTGATTAACATGTGATTTCATATCTCAACTTAAATACTGAAATTGATGATGGTGGATTTGAGACTAATTTGTTCATAAAACCAACTGTCAGGAACATGGTCCTGCATCACGACAGAAACTAATCCAAGCAATTTGGCTGAAAATATTCCCCATGGGCATATTTTGAGGGCAAAATGAAATTGTTCAACTGTTGAATGTTTTGAACAAGAAAAAAAAGTGTGATGACACATTTCATTAGAAGGGGATACCCAAGAGAAACAATTATGGAAGCACTAAGAAACATTATACATGGGCAGAAAAAATCTTGGACTCTGATTGGTCAGTCTTGGGCTAGACCCATGATGTTATCCCAGCACAACATCATAGGTCTAGTCTCATCCTCATTGTGAACCTGTAGATGAGCTTGAACATTTTGAGCACCTCCTTGATTGTTTCGTCTTCTCTTAAAAAACTAAAATATTTTTCAACACAAAAACATCTTTAAAATTATTTTTTTTATTCTGTATAACAACGAGCCATTGTATAATAGCAATAATGTCCTCCAGGGTGTGTGTCGTTTGGGATAACGTCACGCCTCAGTTGTTGGATGCACTCAGCCTGCGGCCACGTGCCCAACCACCTAAGGCTTGACATTATCCCAGCACAACACACACCCTGTCGGGCATTATTGCTTAAGTATACAGAGAGACAGGAATGAGTTGGTGTATGGAAATGCAGAGAGAAATGTTAAGGTTAAAAGATGAACAACGTGATGTTTTCCACTCCTTTCTTACTGTAATTTAGTCAAATTAAAAAGAATTGGAGAATTTTGCACTCCAGTACGCATGGAGACAAAGCATTTGTTGAGGAACCACTTATTATGGTAGAAAGGTCAAAAGCTTTAAAAGATTCACTTATACATACTGACCATAAACTGCCAAAAAAGGAAACATCGGGGTTTAGCTTTGACTGCCCCCAGTAGGCAATTACCCATGCGGGAGGTTTGCCTGATGTGGAAACACATATAAATTGAAATCAATGATCTATACAGAGATGAAAAAAAAAAAATCAGCATTCGACAAAGAATTAACTTGTTCATCAACTTATGTTGTATATTTGAATAAGTGTTCTTGCAATCTTGGATATACTGGCAAGACTAAACACCTATTGAGGAAAAGGATTTCTGAACGCATGTCCCCAATGAGGACATCTGATTAGTCCTCTAGTATTGACAGGCATTTAAACTAACAGAACATAATGTCACAGCGTTAAGATTTTTTGGTATTGAATGAGAATATCAGCTAAGGGGGATTGAGACAGGTTGCTGTGAGAGAGGGAAGCTTTCTGGATAAATTGGTTTGGGACTAAAAAAAACATGGGTTTAAATGAAGAAACAGACTGGAGTCCCTTTCTATAAACATGGCTATGTGGGCACAAAAGGAATCATCACTCCCCCCTCCATTCCTGGGTGGATTTTCTGTCCCATTCTGCATTAGATAATAAATGTATAGGTTTAATTAAGTTGTATAATTATGAATTTGAATCTGTATGGATGTACTTCACTGCACTGGGGTCCCAAAGTCACCCTTTTCAGCCATCTTCCCAATATACAAAGCATTGAGGTATGTAGAATTTTTGATTAAAACAGTGTTGACTTGAGGAATTGTTCAAGAAGCGAGGCAATCTTATTTAAAATAATAAAGCTTCTGACTCCCATCTGCTCTACCAGGCCCTCCATGCAAGCAAATTCCTCTGGTGGCTAGATGACAGCACCCTCACCCGTCCCTGCAGTTACACCCCGCTGTGGCATTAGATCGAACTAGACCTATGCCACTTGACACAAATCAGCATTAAATCCCTCATACACATCCCATGCTCACAAATCCCCACCTCGCTTAAATGTACACCCATAGGTCCCACCCATCTGGTCAGTATGCAGTTACACAGACTGCTTAAAACCAAATCTATCCTTGCACCAACCCAACGAATATGTGGAAAACCAAACTTCAAAATACAACGAAAGCCCATCCCCAGCAGCTTCCTCCAAACGCCACAGCCAGTTCTCCTTGGTCACCTCATACAAAACAGAGAGCTCATATCCTACGATACCTACATGAATATCTACCCAGGCTCATGACTAACGCCCTTCACCTTCTTCCAACTATGCCATTCAATCACTTCAACTCTTCCACCCAGACCTTGGCATTTCTATGACTCTTCAACCTGGGAGAAGCTAGCTCTTTGAGCCTCATAGCAGCATCCCACTTACCACCCTACTAAAAAGTCCTTGCGCCAACGTCCCGAACGGAACTGGACTCTTGCCTGTACTGGGCCAAAGAATTCCCAGAACTCAAGATCCCAGCCGAAAGGAAGGCAATGTGGAAAAACATCCACAGAAATATGAAAGTAGATGGCATTAAACTAATGCAAACAAAACTGGCACACAACATGTACCTTACACCACAGAGGTTGCACAAAATGGGGCACCTGAACCGCGTACTACCCTAGATACAGTCAGGACATGGGCTCCTTGAAACATATTCTTTGAGACTCTCCAAAAGCAGCTTCACTCTGGGTAGCTATCCAACAACATACTGACCCCCTACTGGAGCTCTCTACAGTCTTCACTCTGGAAATGTTCTTGCTGGGGCTGGAACAGGTGTTTGGGATTAGGAAATTCCATATCTCACTAATAGCAGCGGCAGCCAAACAAACCATTACTAAACACTGGATAGATGACACCACCCCCTCCTACAAAGAATGGCACAATGCCATGCTAGATTCACTCCAGGTAGAAAATGGCCAGTTCACTCCAAAACTGTAGGGAGCACTACAGAGGGAGGTGGAGCATGCTTGAAGCCCTTTCACATCCCCTCGAGCAACAATACTGCAGGCAGAAGGTGATGGCAGTGGAGAGGCGAATCGGAGCACCTTTTCTGCTAACCCTCCCATATCCCTTGCTTGATCAGAGGCTCTATACTCTCTCCCCAAGGCACAAGCACTAAACCCTGAGGATCTTTAGACACATGTTGCTCAATTTGGCCCCAAAGAGCCAGCCCACCCTCCCATACCTGAACAAAGACAGTCCTGGTCTTGATTTAGGCTTAGGTGTATGTTTAGGATTAGTTTATAGTACAACGGTTTGCCCATTATACACAACTATGTATACGAGTATAAATAACATGGCTGTGGCTTCTCATCTCACTCTGTTCTTTCTTCCAGTATACTACTGTGTTATATGTTTTTGCCTGTAATAAAAAAGAAAAACTCAATAGAAGTGCATTATTTCCAAGAAAAATAATTAAATAAATAAAAAATCGGGACTGTGCATCACTTGGCTGTAATGCCATGATGAGGATCTGGTGACACGTTGGAACCTCTTGAGCTTTGCTCTTGAGTGTCACATGTCACCAGAGCCTCTCAATGGTATTACAGCCTCATAATACGCAGTCCACTATCTATTATTCTAATATAATAAAGCTGTTTTGCTTTCGATACTGCCACTACCTTCAATGCTTGTGGCAGGCTATCATTTTTGGATACGCTGGGACATGACCCACCCACCCTGCTAGGCTACCATAATGTAATAACAGGTACATGCAAGTTGGGGCATGTTCCTGGTGTGCCTCGTCACCTTACGTCAATGTCCTGGTGCCATTTGAAATGGTGCAAGAAACACGCAGCTAGTCAGATGGAAGCTGACTTACAGAATGGCATGCAGCCGTCTGCTGGATTTAACGCTGAAGAGCGTGCTTTTAGAGAAAAACTAATGAATTCTACTTATCGTGTAAATGCATTTAAAATAATGAGACATCTCAAAACTCTAAGTTTCAGTCGGACATGATGTGGGAGTGGGGTTTTACACATTACGTTATGCATGAAACTCAGCAATGGATATACATATATATATATATATATATATATATATATATAAATATCATCTCCCTTGAAAAACCTAAAAGGATTTAGCACAACATTAGGAATTCTGTTATGGTGTCCAGACAAACAATTTGAAGAAATTGATGATGAACTAAAATAAATACTGACCATTTTCTGGTGATGGACAATAACTTTCAGTGGTGCTGTGTCTCGGAAGATTTAAGATATGGTCCCTAAAAGCCGGCATATCACATTTATGTAAGATTATCCAAAGCACAGTATGCTAATCATAGCAGTACAGTAAGTAGCATAGATTCTAAGAGGCTTCTTGGGCTGTACCTCATAGAAATCACTACTATTGGAAGGCATACTTTGTGCATAATTCGCATACAGCAAGCAGTTACTGCTCAGCACGGTGCCAACAGCAAGAAGAACCATGCTAATCATGTCTTTTGTATCTGATTGTTATTTCATAATGTATTACTTGTTCAGTTTGTCTGTTTTTGTATTTTGTTTCTCTCCCAGGTGGTCTCCCTTGAAAATATAGTCTGTGTCCTTGGGTTCTTACCTGGTTTACAAAATAAAATAAAAATTTACAGAGGGAGACAAACAACAGAAGTTTAAAAGTGCTACGCTATGGGGAAAAATTACTGGCACAATTTTTAAGAAAAGGAAAGAGGACTCAAAAGCAGGATACACTATTAGGCGTTATCCTTTAAGGGAGAAGCCCTCCTCTGTAAAAGTTTCACCCCCACCACTACAGGGATCTTTGAATCCTTTATCTGGGGAGTCAGGAGAGTAAAATCCAGCCCAGCACTGTCTGATAGCGCCTCTGACACTACAGACAGTACCAGCAGCCTCTAGCAATGCCACCAGTGAGGAACAATACGCCACAGGATTTCGCACATGCATAATTTTCTAACGAGTTACCCTGGGTTTTACTTCCACTCATCTGAGCACTGTGTTGTCGTCTGCCTCCCACCCCACCCGCTCACTCCTTCTCGGATTAAGTACATATGTGCAATGCTCTGCACCTTTGAGGTGTCAGTATCATCTGCCACTTGCCTGCAAAATTCCCTAGCATGCCTAGGTTATTTTGCAACATTTTACCATCTTTCACTCTCAGACCTCCACTTTCACTATCTCTGTGTCTTACACACATTTAACAACATTGCTTATGAGATATTATGTATAAAGATTTTTAAGTGGGCCACCCCAAAGCCCAGCGGGTAGCCCATCATGCCATCACACCAGTGACCCAGGTTTGGGAGCAAACCCGGGAGTTGGAGCAGGTGGCTGGGGAGCCAGGGGTGCTCCCGGGGGGGGGGGGGATGGTGCTGTGATTTGGCAACTACAGTGAACCCTGTGGTGAGCCAGGGGGTTTACCCCTTCTGTAGCATGATGCTGCGTACTCACGAGGCCCACAGGGGCATGGTGCTGAGTGGCAGGTTGGGAGAGAGTCTAAAGGAGAAAACTAGGGAAGAAAAGTCTATGTGCCCAGTGCCATCTAAATGGTGGTCACCAGCACCTGTGGGCCTTGCTCCATGTAGATCTCCACTGACCACAATGGCGGGGGTAGCAGCAGACGGGGCTGAGAGTTGCTGCCAGGAGACCCGATAGAGAGGAAGAGGTGGCTGCTCAGGGTCCAACCAGTCTATGGGGAAAATAAATCTTGAAAGCAACACTGGGTCAGCACATTCCATGATGCAGACTGAAAGAATGCCTAAAAAGTTTGAAAGTGTAAGAACTGCATGAGGAAAAAAAAAATGAAGGAGGCAGCATTAAACCCTGGTGCTCCATAAGAGTAACATTTGTCAGGGGACCCCCAATACCTAGTCCCCAATTTACTATATTTATTTTTAACTACTGTCTAGGGAATGCACATAAAGCTGTGATGGCTCGTTTCCAGGTGCGCCCTGGGGGTGGGTAACATGAACCAAGTCTAGTCATGGGAAACGTTGGACAAAACACTGGGAAGATCTACTCTTATGATAGATGTCATGGGATCTTTAACTTGCACCTGAACAATCACCAGTGATGGTACAAGGAACCTCACTTTAACATCTCATCCAAAGGAAGGCACCTCAACCATGCAGACCCCCCCCCCCCAATCATGCTATTGTATTTTAGTCTGTGTTCCTGGAGTAGGACTGGAAACCATTTCCTTCCAGTCTTCCCACCCCAGAGGCAACCTACTGAGTCACTGACATTGCAAATATAAGTAATATATGTGACTCCTTTGCTGCGATAGGCACAACGCCTCTAGCTAGTAACTCATCCATATGTAGTTCCCACTTCAGGGGGACACTTAAATCAAGAAAAGAACACCTACTTATGGACCATTTTTGGATCGTCTGCACTTTTCTCCTTAAAATCAAGAATTTCCTGGAGGGACTGCATGTACCTAGAAAACAGATTTGCAACAGTAAAATTATTACAGTAGAAATGAATAATGAGCCAGACATATCACTCAACCAGTATTATCTATGTGACGTAATAGGGGAAAAAATTAAGTGCTGTCAATTTATAAGTGGAATTCCTCTATCACTAAATGGAATTGTGGATTACATACAATACAAACAGCTGCACACTGTACACTGGATTTTCATTCACCCAAGACAACTGCACAGGCCTACCAGATTGTCAGATTTACAATGCAGTCAGAGTAGATCTATGTTTGCAGGGGATAACAATTTTGTCAAGAGTTGCACTTCCCCAGAAAAATGAAATACTCTACGTTCCCTTTAAAACTCAGATTATTCTAAAACAATTACAGTTTGCTAGCCTAAGGAGGTACTGAGTGCTACTTTGCTGCGTACAGTAACAATCTGCTAATGGTGCAATACTCACTACTCTTCTGTCTGCTGGCAGTAACGGCATGTGAGAAAGAAAAAAATTACTCACTGTAGTAATATTTTTTTCTTCAGAGGTATCCTTTAGCATCAGTAACTATATGCAGTGAGCTGACCAGGTTCAACTGCCTCGGAGGTGGAGCCATGAATAATTCATATATGAATTGGCCAGTCAGAAAAAAAGCAGGAGGGTGTGCTGAGCGCAGTCTGCCTAGAGAGCACCAGATTTTTTTTTGAAGGAAGAATGGGATCATGCCCATATTAGTGTGGACTAACAGGATCCAAAAATTACGCAACAGCATGAACAGAAAACCACTGAAAAACATGAAAACTTTGCTTTAAATGGAATTCGAAACTTAGGAACAAATTTGGCAATAATGAGGCAGCAAAGACCTCTTCAGATAGGTTTGCTGAGGAAGGGTGGGAGCTCACTAATGCTAAAGGACATCTTGGAAGAAACAATATTACTATGGTGATTATTTTTTTCTTCTCACCCCAGGGGTACTCTAGCATCAGTAACTATGTGCAGACTACAAAGCAGTGCAGTTGGGAGGCGGGTACGGAATCTACTTAGGGAAGAGGCTCTGCAAGACCACCCTGCCAAATCTGGCATCAGATCTGGACTGTACAGCCAGGCAGTAATGCTTTGTGAATGTGTGTACAGTCTTCCATGTGGCTGCTTTACAAACATCAAGTAAGGGAATATCCCCTGCAGCTGCCACTGTGGCAGCAGTGCTCCTGGTACAGTGAGTCCTGAGGCCCTCCGGGGGCTGTTTACCAGCCATGTCATAGTTAAATGGAATACATTAGACTATCCAATGAGAAACAGTTCTCTTAGTGGCTAGTCTTCCTCTACCTACCTCCCCATATGTGAGGAACAGCTGGGTAGTAGAGCTCCTGAACTGCTTGGTGTGCTCCAGGTAGTAGGATAGGGCTCTCTTCACATCCAGACTATGGAGCGCCTGCTCTCCAGGAGTGGATTTCTCAGTGAAGAAAACAGGAAGCATGATAGACTGCTTAAGGTGAAATTGAGAAACCACCTTAGGCAGGAATTTCCGGTTTGTTCTGAGCTCTACCTTGTTCCTGTGAGGGATAATGTACTTGGGATCTGTGCAGAGTGCCTCCAACTCTGAATCCTACAAAGTCACAGCACTCATATCTCCTACATAAACCACTTACACAATGGAAAAACAGAAGCCTCAAAGGTAAATACTTAAATGTCTTGTTATTTACCCCTTTTCCTTCCCTTCCCAACCCCTTCCCCCTCCTCTTCTATTAACCCCTTTTCCCCCCTCCTTTTTTTCAGCCCTTTAGGTTGGCAAAAGTCAGCACATTTATGAAGTACCTTTTATGAATAAAGTTTAATAAAGAAAGGATGCAATAGCTGACTACAAAGCTCTCTGACCCCTGCTTTACAAGAGAGATGCTCTTTCTCAAGAAAACTAAATGTTAAAAAGCTGTATTAAACACAGTTACTAGAACATAGAAAAAGTGGTTTAAAAGAGCTGTGACTATAAGAGCAGAGGTATTTTGAATGTTTGTGTCTACCTTTTTGCACTTTGTTACACAGAAATGTAAGGTCATTGATGTAATACACCTGTTGCCTTGGAAGATATATATATGTGATGTGCACAAGGGGGCACTATATGTTTGACAAAGCCTATCAGTGAAACGTTTCCTGTGGAGCCACTGTGTTGGCACTTAGCTTCTGGGGGCCTGCAATAAAAAGATATTTAAGTATTTACCTTTGAGACTTGTGTTTTTCCACTGTGTAAGTGATTTATTTAGGAGATATGAGTGCCGTGACTTTGCTTGCTTATAGTTACATATTGTCACTGGCACGGATACCTCTGCACGGCTCTGAGTCTAAATGAACTCTGAAATCCTTCTGGCAGAGGTAATAGCAACTACGAAGACAGTCTTCCAAGTGACATACACTACCGGTCAAAAGTTTTAGAACACCCCCATTTTTCCAGTTTTTATTGAAATTTATGCAGGTTAATGTCTCAATGTACTCTGAAATTAAAGCATAGAACAAATAAACAATTGGAGATAAAAAAGAAATCATAGAATCATTTTGTTTAACAACATTTAATCTAAATTTTTGACTCATCAAAGTAGCCACCTTTTGCAGATATACTGTAACCGCCGAACACACTCGTGGCATTCTTCCTACAATGGACATCAAATATTGTTCGGGAAGTTCTTCCCAACACTGTTGCAGAAGTTCCCACAAATGTGTTGCACTTGTAGGTTGCTTTGCTTTCACCCTTCTGTCCAGTTCATCCCAAACCAGCTCGATGGGGGTTTAAGTCTGGAGACTGTGCTGTGGCTATTCCATGATTTGAAGCCTCACGCCTTGTTCTTTTCTCAAGGTAGTTCTGACATAGCCTGGAGGTATGTTTTGGGTCATTATCTTGTTGTAGGATGAACCCCTGACCAACTAGGCGTGAGACCAGAGGGTATTGCATGGCGCTGCAAAATGCTGTGGTAGCCCTTTTGGTTCAGGTGCCAGTCACTTGTGCTGTTGTCCTGTGAGCCCTTATCACGCAAGCTGTTGACTCTCAGAAACTTGTCTTTGATTCTGTTGTGGCTTTGGGTCTGCCAGACCTCTTCCTGTCAGAGTTTCTCCAGTTTCCAAGTGCCTTTGATGGTGCAGGAAACTGTACTCACTGACACCTTGGCTTTCTTTGCAATTTCTCTACAGCAGTTTTTGCTAACCTACACTTTTTTTTAACCTCTAGCAGTTTACCGCTTACCTTTGTACCATTTCAGGTTATTCACTGGACTTGAATTGCTTAAATTTCAATAAAAACTGGAAAAATGGGGGTGTTCTAAAACTTTTGACTGGTAGTGTATTTCAGATGGCCTGTAACCGTGGGTTCAAAAGGCGACATCATGAGTGTGGCAATGCACAGATTAAGGTCCCAAGGAGGAACAGATTCTCTGATTGAGGGCTGAAGGAGGAGAGGGCCTTTAAAGAATTTTTTGAAAACAGATAAAGAAATGATAGCGTGCTCTTTGCCTATGGACAGGTAAGCAAAAATTGCAGCTAGGTGCAGCTTTAAAGATGAGGGCTTCAGGCCTGAGGCCTGCAAGTGCGCCCAATAGTCCAGAAGACAGGGGACTGATGCTTTGAGAGGGTTTATGTGCTTCATCTTGCACAATAAAGAGAATCCTTTCCACTTGGTTGCATAGGTTTTCTTGGCAATTCTCAGGATGTTGTGAGGGCTGAAGGAGGAGAGGGAACCTGTTCCGAATGCTGGGATTCTAGGTACTCTAACTCCTCAACAGCCAGGCTTTGAGGTGAAGAGAGTGCAGGTTGGGATAAGTCACATCTGTCTGAGGAAGAGGTGAGGAGAAAGTGACTAAGGAGAAGCCGAATCAGCTTGCTGGAAGCCAGGGCTAGGAGGAGAGAGTACCACGACTGCCTTGCCCAATCCGGTGCCACCAGGATCATTGTTGCAGAGTGGGACCTTAGCTTTGCAGCACCCTGTGAATGAGAAGAAAGGGAGGAAAGGCATGAAGGAACTTCCCTGACCAGTCCAGAGACAAGGCATCTGTTGGAAGAATCCCTAGTGCTGGTGGCCTGCAGCAGTACAGTGGAAGTTGATGGTTGAGGTGAGAGGTAAACATATCTATTTCTGGTATGCCCCACTGTCTAAAAACTATGGCAAATACCTGTCTATTCGTTGTGCCCCTAACTGATACAACTGAGGGCATCTGCCAGAGTATTGTTTTTGCCAGGAAGGTGTATGGCTGAAAGGCTGATGTCAAGGGAGTAAGCCAGAGACTAGATTTTCATTGTCTCTGCACAAAGCACTGTGGACCTTGTGCCATCCTGCTTGTTTTTGTAAAACATTGCAGTGGTGTTGTCTGTTCTGATTTGCACTGAATACCCTTTCAGCTGTGGGGCAAAGGACTTCAGAGCAAGGTAAATGGCTCCGAGTTCCAATAGGTTGATGTGGCGTGCAGATTCTTTGGGAGTCCAAATGCCACTGACAGAATGGCTGTCCAGATGAGCTCCTCACCCCAGGAGGGAG
This sequence comes from Neoceratodus forsteri, assembly GCA_016271365.2. Classification (NCBI taxonomy): domain Eukaryota; kingdom Metazoa; phylum Chordata; order Ceratodontiformes; family Ceratodontidae; genus Neoceratodus; species Neoceratodus forsteri. Next base: position 746,330,231 of record CM028132.1, read on the forward strand.
GCATCTGTGGTAATGATTTTTGAGGGAGACGACAGCTGGGAGGGGATCCCCACTGACAGGTCGGTAGGATCCTTGCACCAGCCCAGAGCTTGGAGTAATGTTTTTGTGACTGGAACCAGCTTGGACAGAGGATGTCGTCTTTGACACCAGTAAGCCCGAAGGTGGTACTGCATGTACCTCATCGGGAATCTGACTCCTGGAACAACAGCTGTCATGGACACCATGTGTCCCAGGAGCTTTATTAAATGTCTGGCTGGCCTGGGCTGGCCCAAGACAAAGCAGTTTGCTAGTGACAGGAACTTCTGCATCCTTTCTGCAGGAAGGAAGGCCTTGCTTTGCTGAGTATCCAGCTCTGCCCCAATAAAGGTAAGGAGCTGAGTTGGGGTCGGAGCCAAGTTGGGGTCAGATGGGACTTCTTTTCATTTATGAGGAAGCCCAGAGATTGCAGGGTTCACTTTGTAATGTTGAGGGCCTCTGACACCTGCAGAGGAGTCTTGCCCACCAGGAGCTAGTCATCCAGTATGGGTAGACTGAAATGCCCCGTTTTCTGAGAAGAACTGCCATCACAGCCAGGCATTTGGTGAACACCCTTGGGGCTGAAGAAAGACTGAATGGCATAGCTGCAAACTGGTAGTGCCCTGATGGCAGCCTGAACCTTAGGAGTTTTATGTGGGACTGCCTTACTGGAATACAGTCCATACCACCCTATCCATTGATGAAGCCCTCACCTCCTTTATAAATATATTCAATGCTGCCTGCGATAAACATGCCCCACTCACCAAAAAGTTTCTAAGATCTAGGGACACACCGTGGATCACACAACCCCTGCTAGACCAGATGCACCATAGAGACAATCTCTGGTATAAGGCATTCAACTCCAATGTCCCCATGACAGACAGCTCTATAGGGCGGAAGAAATAAGTGCACCAGGGCTATTTGACTAGTAAAACCAGCCACTACAAACAAGCCTCTAACCTCGCCCTGGGGCTCAGGGAACAAGTTTTGAGCAACATCAAAGAACTATGGAAAACCAAACCAACTACCCAAATAATCTATAATGGTACCCCCACACAAGACCCCACCTTAATAGCTAATGTTCTGAATAACTCCTTCACAGACCTCAGTCACATACTACCACCAAACTTCTTTGACCCACCCACTACGGCTCCACCCCCCCTCCCTAGGCACAGCATTCCACCTTTTAGGTTCCAAACAATCTCCTGCAATAAGACCAAACACTACCTCACAAATGCTTTAAAAAACAAAAGATATAGCAGTGACACTTTAGACCTCAAGATCCTCCGACTTACGCTAGACGTGACCATCCCTCACCTCACTAAAATATTCAACCAATCATTACATCTAGGGCAATTCCCAACTCTCCAGAAGAGGGGAATTATCACACCTATACTAAAAAAGGGTGACCCAACTGACCCCAGCAACTACAGGCTGATCACGATACTTCCCCCTCTCTCAAAAGTTCTTGAAAGAATAGTGTCAGACCAACTCACTGAGTACTTGACAACGCACTCCTGCTCTGCCAAGAACAACACGGTTTAAGAACAGGACACAGCACCACCACGGCACTCCTTGCACTGACATCCTACATCCACGAAGCCCTTGACACAGAGGAATTAGCAGGCGCAATCTTCGTAGATCTAACTAAAGTGTTTGACACCGTAAGTCATGACCTACTGTTACATCTACTTCCCTTCCTCAACCTAACTCCAGACGCATTACACTGGTTCAAAAACTACCTCACAGACCGAACACAAGAAGTAAAAATAAACACCACCCTTTCCTCCAAACTCACAGTCCAGTTGGGTGTACCCAAAGGATCAATCCTAGGCCCGCTACTATTCACCCTCTTCCTTAACTCCATCCCAAGCGCATGCAGTGGTAAACTACTGCTCAACGCAGATGATGCACTAGTCTATTGGAAAGATACCACACCTATTGCCCTCCAATACAATCTCCAAACTCACTTCCAGGAACTAGAACACTGGTTAACAAAGCACCGGTTAGTACTAAACTATAGCAAAACAAAATCCATGATCTTTGCGCACTGACAAAGCCCCTACAATAGCTCCCAACTAAACATCTCCAACCACCAAGGCACCAAAATTGACCAAGTAACACACTTAAAATATCTTGGCATCACGCCTGACACATCACTCACCTACCACACGCACATCAACCTACTTTCTACCTCAGTAAACGCCAGACTAGGGACCCTCTATAGGCATAGACAATGCCTCCCACCCCACGCCCTACGCCTGGCAGTGAACAGCTCGGTTCTATCATTGGTAGATTACGGAATCACAATATATGGAGCGGCTGTCCCCAAGGCCCTTAAACGTATCAATCTTGCCCTTAGCAAAGCCAGCCGCCTGGTCACAGAAAGTGACAGACTTACACACACCTGCAATCTCTACAAAAAAGCCAACTGGCTGACTTTCACAGGTAGGCTAAAATACCATACCTGCCTCCAAGCCAAGAAAATCATACTGAGGTTAGCACCCACTGGTCTTCACCCCCCCTAATAAAACCTAACACCTACAGGAGCACCCCAAGACACCCAGCAACAAAGCATACCCTAGTCCCCCTCAGAAGGACCATGTTAGGCCAAAGGTCTTTTGGTTATCAGGCACCCACCTGGCTCAATGAACTCCCCCCACCCATCTCCCAGGCCCCACAACTTAGCCTGTTCAAAGCCAGCATTAAGAGGCACCTCTTGGCCGGCCCGTCGGCACAGCGGTTGGATTTCCGCTTGCGACGCCGGCAACCCGGGTTCGAGAATGGACCGAGTCGTCCGGAGGCTGGCGGAGATGGATCGAGCGTCCGTTGGACTGCTCTCCTTCTCCGGGGGGAGGGTCGGGGCAGCTTCCGGGGTGATGGGGACTCTTCCTCCTACGTGGAGTCCTGTGAGGGGAGATCCAGGGTGTCCACCATATGCTGCAAAAAGGTCAGCATCGAGGAAGACTCCTCCTGATCACTGGGGGAAGCTCCAAAATTAGGATGAGGGGAAACATCAGGCTCCAGGGGGCTTTCTCCTGAGTCATCGTCAGGGTCCATGCCACAATAATAATCTCCATCATCCCCATGAAAGCCTCCTGCATGAGAAGAGGCTGAACTTGGGGGGTGACCAGGAGTGGCAGGGGTATTGAACATGGATCCCATGTCCTGCAGAGATTGATAAAGATGCCATGCTTTGGCCATTTCTTCCGCAGAGGGTAAATTCCCTTGAAAATCTGGGGGATTGTGCCCCTGACGCTCAATATTTTTAGACTTATCTTTGTGTTTTTTGCCTACTGACATCTCTCCTTTGCTTGCTGAGGGAGGGGCAGTGGCATGTTTATCTTTTAGAAGTTTCTTTGCAGGCACTTTATCAGTGGCCTGGTTTTCTTTTCATACTTGACACTTCATCAGTACCTCTGGAAGTTCTAGGCTTGTTAGGTACTTCATCAGCACCTCTGCTTCCATCTTTCCCTTTAGATGGCACTTCATCATCACCTTTGCTGCTATTACCTTTAGGTTTAAAATGTACTTCATCAGCACCCTTGTTTTTAGATGGCCCCTGATCAGTAGCCTTAGCAGCCATTTCTCTTAATCTTTTTGCTCTGTTCCTTAGAGTCTTACAACAAAATTTAGAGCAAAGGAACAATAATGAGCTGGGCCTAAGCACTATAAACACAGGTCATGGGTATCCGCTTTAGCAACTATCCTGTGGCACTTTACACAATTTTTAAAACCTGTGGGTCCAGTCCTCTTTTTTGGCTTTTCTGACATGCCAATTTGTCAGAAAAGGTGTAAACTATCAGTTCCCAATAGGGTATAAAATTAAAAGCGGTCAGTTCCCTCACGGTAAAGAACCACAATTTAACAAAAGTTAAAACACAGAAAACAAGGAAAATAGAGGTTCCCAGTAAAAATGGGGAACTGCTATTAAGATAAGTAAAAGAACCGCTGAAATACACTAGACGCGATTACATTTTACTTCAGAAAAATAAAAAGGGAACCGCGGGAAAAAGAGAAAAACGCGGTTCTGGGAACTGGTCTGGAACTGCTAAAAACTCTTTAAATTAAAAAATGACCAAAATACTCACAGACTCAGCACAAAAGTGAAGAATAGGGTCAATGAGGCTTGTGTCACTCAGTATAACCCTGACATCCTCTGCTTGTTGGAAACCTGGCTAAAACCGGCCACCCCTGATCCTCTATGCTCGCTACCTGACTACAAACTAATACACTAGGATAGGCAGTCAACAAAGCGGGGTGGCAGTGTCGCTATCTTCTACAAATCTCACCTAACTACTGTCACGCAATGTCTCTACCACCCTGTCTCACTGTGAATCGATATACGCAACCTTACAGCTTGGCTCCAAGAAGTTCCACACAGTGTGTGCCTACAATCCTCCTGGTGGAGGCACCTCTAGTCTTGGGGAATTCCTCTCCCAGGTGGACACTATCATTGGACAAAATTAGGTTCTTATACTGGGGGACCTTAACCTAAACTGGACTGGTAAAGCGAATCAGTCCATCCACACTATGATACAAGGCCATAATCTCCACCAACTAATCTTAGACTCTACCAGAGTCATGGCTCCCCCCTCAATCTAGCACTCTAATCGACTGGGTCCTCACAAACCACCCTGACAGTATAGTCTTTGCAGGTACCCTTGCAGATGCTATTAGTGACCACTCCCCAACTTTCTGTATCTGGCACTCCATTAGTCGACCATCTTCTCCACTGAAACTCATCACTTTCTGCAACCTAGCTAATTTTGAGCAGGTTCAGTTCATGCACGATCTTGCTGTGATTGACTGGTCACCCATCTTCACTACCTCAAATGCCCAGGCTGCCCTAGACTACTTCTTAACCAGGTTTGGATCTCTCCAGGACATCCATGCTCCCCGCATCACACGCCGTATACATGGTACACAAACTAAGTGGTTAACTAAAGACCTTCTCATGCAAATAAGTGCTAGGGATAAAAGCTGGCGACGTTTTAAGGTCTCAGAGCTTCAGTCAAATTATAATACCTACAGGGCACAGAGAAATTCCTGCAAGAGGAATAGTCACCCAGCTAAGAATTCTTTCTGCAAAGACCTATTAATAAAAGCTGCAGGTGACTCAAAGAGATTCTGGTCAGTCATAAAAACCCTCCTTGGAGCAAACCATGCAGCCACTACCAATGACATGCTGCTAAATGGCATTCGCTGTAACAACCCTGTAACCATTGCCAATGTTTTCAACCTCCATTTCTCTGACCTATCTAGTTACATGACCTCCTTCCCCCCTGGACACACCACTTCCATCACCCACGGACTATGAACCTCTACTCACCCATCCACAATTCCGGCTCTGGACCGTTACAAGAACCGAAGTTCTAAATTTGCTACTCACCATTCCTGATAGCACTAGCTCTGGGTCTGACGGCCTGGAACCCTGACTCTTGAAAGTCGCTGCTCCTCTCATCGCCTCCCCCCCTCTCCAAAATCTACAGCTTGTCTCTTTGCCATGACTCAGTTCCTAACATCTGGAAAACAGCAAGAATTACACCTAATCTCAAAAAGGGTGACCCCAAAGAAATTGTCAACTATCGTCCTATAGCTGTTCTTTCTGTGCTCAGTAAAATCCTGGAAAAATTAGTGGCTACCCAAACCATAGCATATCTCCAGGAGCATAATCTCCTCTCTGGTTCCCAGCATGGGTTCCACAAAGGTCACAGCACTTCCACTGCCCTCCTACAACTCACAAATGACATCTATGCTGCCACGGATAATGGCCTTCTGACAGGTGCAGTTTTCATCGACCTGACCAAGCCTTTTGACTTGGTCAATCATTCCCTTCTCCTCACTAAATTACTTGCCCTTGGTTTCTCTGCTGATGTGGTGGCATGGTTTAACAGCTATCTGTCCTACAGGAATCCGTCTGTAGTTTTCAACTCAGCCATGTCTGATCTTTCTTCTATACAAGTTGGCATTCCTCAGGGCTCCATACTTGGCCCCTTGCTCTTCTCAGTCTTCATTAATGACCTCCCACTGCTTGCACCATCCTGCTTGCACCATCCTGCTCATCTCTTCTCTACACAGATGACCTCATCAATTACCATAGTGCTAGAAATATCTCGGATATAAACAACCCTCTTGCCTCGGACTTCCTACGCATCCAATCCTGGTTAACGGATAACAACCTTGTTCTCAATGTAAGCAAAACACACTCCATGCTCTTTGGCTTTCCAGCCAGACTTAAGGCTAATCATAACTCCCTTAAAATATCATGTGCTGATGGTTCCCCTTTGGTTAGCAGAAGCTCCTTTAAATACCTGGGTATTCTTCTTGATGAATCCCTGGAGTTTGATCTGCATATCACCACCACCTGCAAGTCTGTCAATGCTAAAATTGGAGGGGCTTACCGTAGTAGCTATGCTCTTACCCCATCAGCAAGGCCGGCAGTTGCACAAGGCCTCTTGCTCCCGGCCCTGGCCTATGGTACAGTTACCTACTTAGGTGCCTAAAAGTCCTCCCTTCACAAATGGGACACCACCTATAACAACATCTGCCGCTATGCCTCTGCGTCCCCATGGTATAATCACCACTGCCAGCTCTATGCGGACCTAAAATGGCCTTGCCCCTCTGCCCATTGACTCGAGTCATATGGCTCTTTAATTGACAGAATAGCCAGATCAGGCCTTCTTGCTTCACTCCCAACCCCCCCCATGGGCTTCGATCAACTGAACTAGCCCCTCTCTATATCCCCAGATGTAAAACCACTATGGGAGCATGCGCCTTCTCTCTCGTGGCCCCAAGGTACTGGAACTCCATACCTCAAGATATTCGCCAAGCTCCCACCCATGCTGGTTTCAAGAAACTTCACCGTGATTTCCTACGTGCCCCATGCCCCTGCACTTGCTTTCACCCGCCTTAGGTCAGCCTTTCCGCCCTCCTCCCCTTGGCAACCACTCCTCTTCTAGCTCTTCTCACCTCTCTCCATTTACCCTCCCTTGTATTTTCTTTCTCTCATCCCTCACCCCTTTTCCTTTCCTTTCAATTTCATCTTCCTCCCCCTCCTACCTATTTTTACTCTCTCAAAGCTTAATGGCTACATCATGACACTTATTGCATGCTGTTCATAACATTTTAGTCATTTTATTACTGCACTGTGTTACTCATTTGTTTATACTCGGCTCTGTATATATTCTGTTTTGGATTTGTCTAAACTATATTACTTGTATACTGATTTTGTTCAATAGCGCAGTGGTCTAAGGCTCTGAGCTCAAATCTGGTGACATCCAGCAGACCAGACCTGGGTTTGAATTCCACAGCTTCCACTTGCATACTGTGTGACCCTGAGCAAGTCACTTAACTTCCTTGTGCTCCCAGGTCACTCCTGTAAAAAAGCTTTCAGCTTAGTGTGCTATTCCTGGTTAAACAACTAAAAAAAAAAAACACTGCATTTTCTCAATCCCAATGTTGACTGTATTTTACCCCTTCCTACTGTGTTACATATTTTCATGTGCTGTGTCACATGGTGTGCTTTGTTGTACTCAACTGTATCCTCCTGGGTCATGCCTGAAAACAGGCATCTCTATGTCTAGTGCACCCACCCAGTTACCAAAAGCAAATAAATAAATACATTAAAAAGTGGTTTTCTCTAAGAGAGAGAGAGAGCACCTCAGATATACCTCTCAACCTCCTGCCTCATAAATCAGGGACAAGGCTTAAAAAAATCAGGGACAAAGGACTAAAATCAGGGACACATCTTCAAAATTAGAGATATCCAGCCAGAAAGCTGGTAGAATATGGGGCATAGTGCACAATGCATTTTCTAAAGAATAACAAGTCTGTAACTTTAATGCTTGACATTGTTTTGTGCTTACAGTCCCCACTGTTTAGCCACAAAAACACAAATTTTAGGAGGGAGAGAGTAAAATTTTGAGGCAAAATCAGGGACATCCCTGAAAATCAGGGACACTTGAGAGGTATGGAGCAGTTTTCTCAGTCAGTCGGAGAAAATATTCTGGTGTCCTCTGGGCAGACTCCACTCAGCACACCCTCCTGCTTTTTTCTGATTGGCCAATTCATATATGAATTATTCATGGCTCCACCTCCAAGGCAGTTCAACCTGGTCCGCTTACTGCACATAGTTACTGATGCTAAAGGACCCCTGGGGTGAGAACACTCAATTATACACAACTGCAATTTCAAGTAGACAATCAGGAAAACTTAAGTCTTTCAGTCACTCAGCTTCCTAAAATCTTTTCACGTTTTCATAGGTTCTTCCCTCACTTTATCTCTGATTTTCTTAAGAAAGTGGCACATATCAGTACACTTGGATTTAGTTTAAACTTCATAATGAAGACAGCACTTACAAGTAGGGAGAAGGACAAAGAAAACATTTAGGAAAACACTATATAGGTAGCACCAGCAACTGAAGTAGTAATATTTATTTGCCATACTGCATTCTACTAAGAACTTTTATTTTTTTTTGTGCCAGGTCAGTGTCTCTCTCTGTCAGCCCAGAGCCCTAAAATCCCATACTAAGGCCTGTCACATACAGAGCACACTGCATAGATTAGGCATTTAGCTTTTGGGGAGGGTGGGTATAGGCAACATGGTACTCGTGCATACCCTGCCAGCTGATTACATTTGGCACTGGCTGTGAAGGTGGTTGTTTGTCAGCGCACTAAGCCAGAGGGAAATCAAACTGTCAGGCTGAGGGACAAGGGACAAAAATTAGGGAAAAAAGAAAGGACATTTACTTACCAGTAACACTAGATCTTTGATAGAATCCCTTCCATAAAGGCACACACATTGGAATGCATGTCATCTGTGTCCGGACCACTCAGAAAGTTTTGCCCACAGGAATCGCCTACACTGACATATCGTGGAGTACACCAGCAACACACTGCCTGCCTGTGTATTATGGGCAGCCCTATGCCTCCTCAGTTTTAGCTGCCAGAGACAAAAAGAATTCTCCAATCTGACAGGAATGAATGACTGGAACACCCCAACAGGCTCGGAGGACAGGCAGGCAATGAGGTATCATAAGAAGGCCATCCATGATTCCAGCTGAAGGTCTCCGAATGCTCCATCCACAGAAAGAAGGGGGTGGAGAGGGTGCAATATGTGGTTCTATGGAAGACATTTTCTTTTTTGCCACAAAGCTGTTTGGCCGCTGTCACCACCACACCTGCATCATTACAAGTACTGGGGCAGTATAATGTCCCTTCTCCTTACTATGTGAATTTAATATGTAGACTTCCATCTTTGTACAAGACACTTTTTGGCCCAATAAAAGGTAGCAAACCTTCCAGCGTCTCCTGTTTTCCAAGGACCAATATGGCTGGAATCTCTCATTCCTTGCCAAATACTGGTTAGGTAAGCTCCCATTATACATCACCGACCTCCTCCTCCCCCTCCGCCCCATTTCCCCCTCCCAGTATAGCTTAAGGTCCAGGGATCTGTGCATCTTCAAGTTACCCTGTCCCCGCACATCCATGGGTTCCCTGTCTTTCTCCTATCTCCTCCCTTACCTCTGGAATCAGCCCCTCTGCGCAACTCCTCCTTCCAGAAAGTCTTTAAGCAGCTGCTCCAACAGTTGGACACAAGCCCATGTTCTTGTCCGATCCCAATGCCAGTAAGCAACCCTGCCTGACTCCCCCTTCCCCTCCCCAAACTCCTAAGTCCTGCTCACTCAAACTACGGAATGTAGTGCATTATTTAAGCTCTACCTTACTTCTTCGGCCAGGCATCCACTGTGACAGCTTAGTTTTCTGTTCTCTGTAATCATTACTTTGTTCTTTAGCACTGCTCCCTATAATTGCTTTCTACTTCATTATCCAGCTTGTCTTTTTTTACTAACATACTAGACGCCAGCAGAGTAGGCCTAGGCCTATTGGTCTATCAAGTCTGCATGTGCTTCATCACCCCGATTGGGTACCATAACCCTCTATCTGTCTCCTTCCCCTGTTACTCCATCCCCCAGTCTTGCCCCCCCAGGCGAACCAGCCTCTGCTTCACCCCTTGCCTATACCTGTCCCACCCTCTCTTGAATCCCTCCACTGTAGCTGCCTGTACCAGCTCCCCGGGCAGCATTCCACAGTTCCACCACTCTCTCAGTGAAGTACCTCCTCCTCCTTTCCCCCCTAATCCTACCACCCTCAATCTTCCAACTGTGTCCTCTGGTGATTCCACCCTCTTTTAGCCTAAGGATCCCATCCCGATTTACCCTGTTGATTCCCTTGAGGTACTTGAAGACCTCAATCATCTCCCCCCATTCCCTCCTCTCCTCCAGCGAGAACAGGTTGAGCTCCCCTAGTCGTTCCTCATATGTCATATCCCCCAAGCCCTGGATCATTCTGGTTGCTCTCCTCTGAACCCTCTCCAGAAGCTGGATGCCCCTCCTTAGGTGCAGCCTCCAGAACTGCATACAGTACTCAATATGTGGTCTAACCAGGCTGTTGTACAGTGGCAAAATCCCCTCCCTGTTCCTTGAGGTAATCCCCCTAGCGATGCATCCCAGCATCCTATTTGCCCTGACTGCAGCCTCCTGCACTGCTCTGAATTATTCATGTTAACATCCACCAAGACTCCTAGGTCTCTTTCCTGCCATGGCCTGCAACTCATCTCCCCAGGGTGTACACATAGTTGGGGTTTCCCGCCTAGTGTAGCACCTTGCACTTGAGGAGTTAAATTTCAATTTCCAGGTGCAGGACCACCTATCCAGGTATCCAGGTCCTCCTGCAGGGCCAATCTCCCCTCCTCCCCCTCCACCACCGCCCCAGCTTACAGTCATCTGCAAAGAGACTCATTTCACACCCGATACCTTCCCTGATATCGGAGATGTAGGCGTTAAACAGGAGCGGCCCCAGGACTGATCCCTGTGGGACCCCACTAATGACCTCCCTAGGAGACTAAACCTCCCCTCCGACCACTACCCGCTGAGTGCGACCTGAAAGCCAATTTCCAATCCACCTAACCGTCAATGGGACTACCCCCCATCCCCCCAGTTTCTCCCTTAGGCCAATGTGAGGGACCGAATCAAATGCCTTGCTGAAGTCCAGGAACAGTACATCCACTGGTCTCCCCTGTCGAGTGCTGGTGCCACCCACTCATAGAACTCTGCAAGGTTTGTTTGACACAATCTACCTGGCGGAAACCCATGCTGCCGGTCATCCAGGTAACCCATCTCCTCCAAGAAACCTCCCAGCCTTTCCTTAAGTATGCTGTCCTTTACCTTCCCCACCACCGATGTCAAACTGATGAGTCTATAGTTTACTGGCTCTTCGCTCGATCCCCCTTTATGGATGGTCACAACATGCGCCTGCTTCCAATCCCTTGGCACCCTCCCTTTCTGGAGGGACAAGTTAGAGAGATCCACCAATGGCGCAGCCAAAACATCCGCCAACTCCCACAGTACTCTGGGATGAATAGCATCAGGACCCGGAGATTTATCCTTTTTTAGGGACTGGAGGGCTTCCCACACCCGACTGATGGGAATATCAGCATCTGCTCCACCCCCATTCAGCAGACCCTGCCTGATATCTCACCCCTGGCCTACCTCCCCCAGCAGCTTGTTCTTCAGCAGGTACCCAAATAGTCAGGTCTGCTGCACCTTCTGTGTCCTTCAACACATTTTTTTGAAGTTCCCCAGCCTGCGCCCTAGTGTACACTCAGGCAAAGTACTCATTCAGTACCTCCGCCTGTTCTCCAGCTCCTTCCACCCACCCCCCAGCTGTTCTCAACCTACTGAGCTGGCCTTTGACCTTTCTCCACTCACCAATATACCTAAAGAACCCCTTTCCCCCACCCCGTATCCCCTACGCCAGCCTCTGCTCTTTCCAGGCCTTTGCCTCCTTCACCACTCTAGTGACTTCCTGGTTGCAAGGCGATAGTTCTCTCTATCCCCCTCTCCTCTCATTTTTTTGTACCTACTGTAGGCAGCCTTCTTCTCCCTGCACTATCACTGCATTATCTTCATCCGTTTTGTAAATATTTTTAAGATTATTATGTATACTGAATTTATCTGTTGTTCCGTTTTGTAAATATTGTAACTACGTTTTCAAAGAAATGTAAAACCCCTCTTTTACCTTTCCCAGGATTGCACCTGGAAATTAGCTCCGGCTCAGTGTGCCTTTCCCGGTTACCAAATTTTAAACAAATAAATCTCTTTCTCCTTACTATCAAACCCCTTCCTATATACCTGGCTTCCTGTTAGCTTTTCTGAACACTTTGTTACACTAAGCAATAGACTAGAGACTGACACAATGACCTCAAAGTTCTTTCTCTGTGTTATCTGCACCACAGATTGGCAGCACTGACATTTACACCCAACTTATTGATGTACAACATAGTGAGCAGGGGGCCAAGGACTGCTCCAAGAAGAGGAGTACAGAGAAGGGACCTACTTTTACCTGCTGTCATAAAATGGGTAGGGAGAACCCCTGTCCTGATTGGCTAGAATGAGTGCATTATGGAAGCGAACGCACTGTAAAAAAACAAATCCTGCCAACCAGGACACAGTACCTAGTGAAATATTTTTTCTATGTTTCAGAAGTTTCACAATATAATTAGCAGCCATTTTTGCTATCATTTAGTGACACTTATACAAAAAAAAAACAAAAGCAGTCAGAAACTCTTAACATTAACATTTCCACATTAATAGTCACCAGTAATCAGGAATAGTTTAAAGCAGTCATTTTTCTTTTGACACAGAATTCAGATGTTGTTCAAACTATCATCTCCGTTATTCAGTCGGCTGCCCCATTTTTGAAATGCCAGTCCATTCACCTGCCCAACCAATCACATGAAGTATAAAGCTGAACTAAAGTTCACACTAAATAAAGTCTAAAAATACGCACAAGTAATTTGTGATTACTCAGTCACTAATCCATCTAAACTATGGACCCCCGCTCCACTCAAGCAGCTGATTCACCCCTCTAGCACACAAACAGCTGATACTTTCGTGAATCACACTACTGAAGCTGGTAACGTGCTGTCGGCTAGCCCTTCATAAAACCTCCTCAGTCAACAGCAGCTGCAACTTCAAAAAGTGCTTTAAAGAGCACCTTTCGTGATGGTCCAAAAAGTTACAGTTTGTAATCATTATAGTCATTATATGCAATACTAGACCTGAAAGGGTGTGTGCATGTTATTTCTGGCCAAGGTTTACTCTGCCCTCCATTTTTGGATTTGTTTTTGAGCCCTGTTGCACTTGCCTTTGCTGTTCAGCTGCTCGCTCCTGATGATATCACTATAGGGTAGAGGAGTGACTCACACTGTGCGGTACCATGCAGTTGCAACAATGTTGCAAGGGAAACCTACCAGTACTCAGTGTACATACTGTGTTCCCCCTTCCCCAAGACACCCCATTAGCAATGCATTATGCCAAAATCCAAATACCTTGTCAGTATGTTTTTTTGTTTTTGTTTTTTTTGTGTGAAACTGACTGTACTCTATAGTGATGTCAGCAGTACAACCCTGGGCCCACAGCAACACCAGACTTGCTATAGAAGCTCTGGTACACCCTGCAGTTTTTAGCAGCGCAGAATGCAAAAACTAACTGCAGCAGACAGTAATGAAATACAATTCCAGAATCAATGTAAAAAGGGGGTAATTTATGCATGAAAGTCAAAAGGACTGGTAAAGGTCCTTTTTTTTTTTTTCAGCAACTCTTGTTTATCTTCCTGGCACTGGTGGCTGTTCTCTCGTGATCCTCCAGCCCCGTCCTCCGCTCGTAGTGTACCTCCCAGCTTACTCCATGGCTGTGCCCCCCCGTGGCAGGGGGTTGGGAACCCCCAACCCGCAGTCACATATGAATCCGTTGCCGAGGGTTACTGCCCATCGCGGAGGCAGAGCCTGTGGGGATCCGATCATTCTGCCTGCCAAAGTCTGCTTTTCTCCTCCATTTTTCTTTTACCCCCTGAAATGCAGCACGCAATGATGCCACAAGGAGCGAGTGTGCACGCTACCGCATGCGCTCCTCCGAGCGTCTGCCACATCTTCCCCTCTTCCTGAGCCTCAGTGCGCCAGCCCCCAGCCTCCGCTAGGGGCCAGTCATGCACCGAAAGCTGGTGTCTCCTTCCCAGGAGAAGGAGAGCAGTCCTCGGATGCTCAATCCTTCTCCTCCGCTGCTTACCCCCGGCGGCCCACACTGCTCCCCGAACACGGGTCACCGGATGGCGCGAGGTAAGGTGTCCAGCGCCTCAGCCCTCAGCGCCACCAGGCCGGCTAGTAAAGGTCCTCTTTAATAAAAACCATTCCTGAAGTCACTGCCAACTTTATTTTTTTAATTAGTTCTGAGTGACTCCACTGACATTTCGCCTGCCTACTTATGTGCTTTGTTTGCTGTGACAACTTTGCATTACTACACACACACCTCAACTTTATAGAAAAGTAATTTTAGCACCTGCCCCCACACTGTGCAAACTGAACTTTCATCACTCAGCTCCACCAGCTCCTGACAGTCACATAGGCCAGTGGTACTTTCTTCAATTTCACTACCACAGATGGTAGCATGCTGAACGTCTCCTCTGTTGCCTCAGTGGTGATTCTATTAGCATACTAGAGGTTTTTAAAGGATAAATGGGGTGATGGAGAAAAGCATAGTGGACAGGTATGGAATCCCAAGCCCTGACAGGCAACAGCCAGGCAGCTTCTCTCTTACTCTAGCACTGATGCCAAATAATGTGGGTGTAGGGTGGTGGGTGGGAGGAAGGACAGGCTACTAAACAGAACAATTAAATCAGAAGAACTGCCAAAGTGAAAAAAAAGAACAGCCTAATAAAAATGTAAAAAAAAAAAATCAGGCAGTGCCCCCTATTGGTGGAAGAGCAAATTTATCTTTCTGTCTCACCAAAGTTTAATACAATTTCTTTCTACTGATTCTTGTAATGTTTATAAATCTACACAGGTACCCATTTTATAAGCACAGCAAGACAATCCGGGGATGTGCTCTATGATGTGACAACCACACTCCCAAGGGTAACAGGCACTCGGCCTGCATCCTTGTGCATAACTACACCCCTAGGAGTGTAGTTATCGCAGCATAATTCACACTCCATCATGTCTTGCTGCTTAAGTGTCGTCCACTTAAATGGCTGGAGCACCATCGTAGGGATGTTGTGCTGATCCCCATACTATAAAGTTTTTATAAGAGGATATGACGATCGACAGTGTGGCAGCCTTGCTTAGGTCAAGGAAGAGGGCTCCTGTATCAAGTTTATGGCACACAGCCAGTCATTGGTGACCTCAGCCAGGGAAGACATAGTACTGTGCTCAGGTATAAAACCAGACTGCAGAGGTGTTGTAATATTAGATTGCTCCGGGTATTCCAGTAACTGGGTGTTGACTAGTTTTTATTGCGTTTTTAACCGGTATGGGGAGGAGAGATATGGGTCTACAGTTGTTTACACTGCAGGCATTACAAGATTTAAAAAGGGAAATAAAGCATGCAGTTTTCCAAAGTAAGGGACGGTTGGTGCAGGAAAGCAACAGATTGAAAAGGTGGGTAACAAGCACCATAAGACACTGGTAACCTGTTGGGAGGTCCAGGCCAGCAATACCAGCATGTTTTTGGTGTCTAAGCCTAGTAGGAGTTGTTGAACCTGCTTAAAAGTGACTGGTTGAAAGGCAAATTAGTTATTTTTTGTAAAAATATTTTATTTAAGAATTTTTCAAGTCATACATCGCCAATACAGTAATAACAAGGAAAATTCATTTTACATACAAGCAAAACAGTGTTAGATCACATGAATGCAGTTCATAAAGGGCATGCACTTTGTCTAAACCCAGTCTACATTAAGTCATTACCCATTGTGTTGCAGAAGGAGAGGAGGGGTGTTTACTAATTAAGATCTCTTTGTGTCAGTATCTAGGCTATCTTCAGTGCAGCATGCTGTCTGTTTTTTTAATATTTCTTTATGTTTTACATTGGTTCGTCTCATCACGGGGTTACGTTGCTTTAATCTTAATATGCTACCTGGTAAGGCATAATATTGTTGGGGACTTGTTAAGAAGGGGAGCTACGCTTTCTACAAAAAGTTTCATTTTTTTTTCCTTATTGACATTAAGCAGAGAATTGCAGGATTCCATTAAAAGTGTAGTAATTTTATAACCAGAGGGAGTGAGATACAAATGAATTTGCTTGATTGCTGGGGTTGAGACCTAGGATTTGGAAGGATATTTTTGCAACATTTTAAAAGTGTCCTGCTGGCTGAGGACTGAGTTCATTTTTATCCCTCGACTCAGTAGAGTGGTTTTTGTAGGAACAGTGGTCTAGTAAATTGTGGTGTTAGTTGAATTACTATAAAGGGCAGTACTCACCAGGGTGGTGGAGCAGTTGTGTATTTGATTGTTTCTAACAGTCACCAGTGGCTGTGAACTACCCACCCACTCCCCCCCCCCTCCAGGTGTGGCATTTCCTTTATAGCCACAGTTCTGACATCACTTCCTCAACAGGTCTTGGGGCAGAACTGTCATATTCTTAATAACCCAACACAGTGCATAAAGGGTAGGTACACACCACAAATAATAAAAAAATATATATATATATATATATATATAATACATATTGTATATTATAAGGGAGAGGGACATGTGGGGAGCAGTGCAATGCACTGGCTGTAGGGCAGCAGTTTTCTGGGAGACATTCTGGAAACTGCATTGCTGTCCTATTTGCAGGCAACTGTCAGCTCTGAGGGAGGAAGCTGCCCACCTCCAGGCTGAACTAGCAAGGACTAAGGAGGCCTCCCCCACTCAAAGAGCACCACTGCCACAACCACTGCCTCAGAGGTTGCCAAGTATGAAGAGCAGTTGGACCACAGTGGGTTCTGGGAGGGTGCGGTGGTGGACCAGAGGCGAAGCCCCCTAGTTGTACCTCTACACAAATCATATGCCATTCTGGCAGAGCAAGGTTCCTCTATTATGGCACCCTCAGTGGAGACCCAGAAGAATGCTGAGGACATCCACAAGGGAGACCCACAAAAGGGTGGCAAGGGACACCACAGGGGAAGGAAACAGCTTCTTATAGGGGACTCAATTGTTAGGGAGGTAAAACTGGGGAAGGGAGAGGAAAAGGAAGTAAGGTGCCTGCCTGGTGCCATGGCTTGGAAGGACAGGAAGCAAATCCTCAGGATTGCAGAAGCAGCATCACAGGAGAGGGAACTAGATATCATTGTCCACCTTGGGACAAATGACTTAGCTAGGCATGGGATCAGTGCAGTGCAGAATGAATTTGTGGAGTTGGGGAGGGGCCTCAGATGGGTAGCAAGCACGGTAACCTTCTCAGAGGTGCTGCCAGTCCATGGCAGGAGTGAGGCTAGGGTACTGCACACCATGCAGTTTAATGAATGGTTGCAAAACTGGTGCAGAGCACAGGGCTTTGGCTTCATTGGGGACTAGGGGTCCACCTGGAGAGATAAAGGTCTATACTGGCACGATGGTCTGCATCTGTCCACGAAGGGATCCAAGCTTCTAGGTGACAGGTTTAAATGCTTCCTTGGCAAGCTTTTAAACTAGCCAAGGGGGGAGGTGCTGATAAAAGGCAGAAAGTTTCAAGCCTCCCCCTACAAAACATGGCAGGTAGTAAGGTAAACACTGAGGTACAGAGCTCAACACAGGGCAGGACATGGGTAATGGAAAAACAGACAAGGGCAATAAGAGCAGGGATGGGGGGAAAAAAGGATAAAGCCAACATTAAATGGAGGGCAATGAGTACCAATGCCCGTAGTCTGGGAAACAAGCTTCCTGAGATAGTAGCCCTGATGGAAGATGAACAATTGGATATTGTGGCAGTCACAGAAACATGGTACACGGAGAACCATGACTGGGATGTCAACATACCAGGGTACACAATCTACAGAAGGGACAGGGAGGGTAAACGAGGAGGTGGAGTAGCTCTATACATAAGGGAAGGGATCAAAGCTACAGAACTAAAAAGTAAAGGGGGAGGACAAGAGGCACTCTGGGTCACCTTGGAGACAGGGAATGGCATCACAATCCACACAGGGGTTGTATACAGACCCCCATCTTAAGGGAAGAAATGGACAAGAAAATGATAGAGGACATTCTCAAAATGGCTGAAAAAAGGGAGATACTGTTGATGGGGGACCTGAATATGCCAGATGTTAACTGGATGACATGTACTGCAGCCACATCCAAGAGCAGGGTCATTCTCGATGCCTGCAGGGCAGGCCTTAGACAGCTAGTGTTGGAACACACTCGGGAGGAGCAATACTAGACCTGGTACTCTCAAATGGAGAGGATCACAAATTTAGAAGTCAGTAGACATCTGGGAACAAGCGACCACTGCACAGTGTGCTTCACAATGAGCACAACCATGGAGATAAGCCATACAAAAACAAGGATACTGGACTTTAGAAGGGCTGACTTTGGCAAAATGGGTGAATACCTGAAGAATGCACTAACAAATGGCCAAAAGGAGGGGTGGAAGAACAATGGAGAAAAATCAAAACTGCCATCATAGAGGCAACAAGCCTTTGTGTGAAACAAATAAAGAAAACAAAGCGAGTAAAAACCACTATGGTTCTCAAAAGAGGTGGCAGGGAAGGTTAAGGAGAAAAGGCTGCATTCAAAAGTATAAGGAATCACAGAAGGAGCCGACGGGAACTGTATCAATTAAAGCAGAAAGAAGTGGGGAAGGCAGTCAGAATAGCAAAGGCCCAAACCGAGGAAAAAATAGCCAACTCAGTTAAGAAGGGGGATAAAACCTTTTATAGGTAGATTAGGGAGCATAGAAAGGTTAAGGGAGGGATAGTGAAGATTACTAAAGGAGAGGGGAGGTGGGCAGAGTGAGACAATGAAAAGGCAGAGATACTGAATGAACACTTTTGCTCAGTATTCACAAAAGAAGATGAGGAGGAGTTACCTAAACCAGACAATAGAAGCACTCTGGGTAGGGGGGTTGACACCAGTCCATTCACAAAAGAAAAGAGTCCTGAAAGAACTCCTAAAACTCAAGGTGGACAAAGCAATGGGCCTGACGGGATTCACCCCAGAATCCTAAAAAGAACTAAGGAGGACCTAGTGACACCACTGACCACGCTTTTAACAAATCATGGCAGGATGGGGTAGTACCTGAGGACTGGAGGAGGGCAGATGTGATTCCCCTTCACAAAGTGGGAGCAAGGCAGAAGCAGGAAACCACAGACCTGTAAGTTTGACCTCAGTGGTAGGAAAATGATGGAATCACTCTGATAGAAAGAACTGTTGAGTACCTAGAGGCAGCGGGCACAGGACCCAAAGCAGCATGGATTTACAGCAGGAAGGTCATGTCAGATGAATCTAATTGATTTCTTTGACTGGGTGACCAAAGTAATAGACAAGGGAGGGGCTGTGATATGGCCTACCTAGACTTTAGCAAGGCATTTGACACAGTCCCACACAAAAGATTAATAATCAAGTTAGCCAGCCTGGGAGTGGATCCCAGGGTGGTAGCCTGGGTAGCAAACTGGCTGCACAACAGGACACAGAAAGTAATAGTGAATGGAACACATTCCAAAGAAAGGGGGGTTACTAGTGGAGTACCTCAGGGCTCAGTACTGGGTCCAGTCCTCTTTAACATCTTTATAGGTGACATTGCAGAGGGTCTGGAGGGAAAGGTATGCCTCTTTGCAGATGACACAAAGATCTGTAACAAAGTTGATACACAAGAGGGGTAGAAAAGATGAGAAGAGACTTGGCAAGGTTGGAGGAATGGTCAGACATATGGCAACTTAGATTCAATGCAAAGAAGTGCAAAGTAATGCACCTGGGAAACAAAAACCCAGGAGAAGAGTACACAATAGCAGGGGAGGTACTAACAACAACAAAAATGGAAAGGAACCTGGGGGTAGTCATATCAGATGACCTAAAGGTGGGTAAGCAATGTGAAAAGTCGGTAAGGAGAGCCAGGGGGATACTGGGATGCATAGGAAGGGGCATCACAAGTAGAAAAAGGGAAGTGGTTATCCCTCTATACAGACAGCTGGTAAGACCCCATCTGGAGTACTGTGTGCAGTTTTGGAGACCTCATCTATGCAAGGACATAGACAGATGGAAGCAGTCCACAGGAGGGCAACTAAAATGGTGCAGGGTCTGCAGCAGAAAACATATGAAGAGAGACTGAGAGAGCTTAATATGTATACTCTTGATGAAAGGAGGGACGGGGGGGACATGACAGAAACTTTCAAGTACCTCAAGGGAATCAACAAAGTCCAGGAGGGTAGCATCTTTCAGAAAAAGAGATGTGTAAGAACAAGGGGGCACAATTTAAAGATAGAGGGGGGATGGCTCAGGGGTAATGTGAGGACATTTTTTTTCATGGAGAGAGTGGTGAATACATGGAACGCCTTCCTAAGGAGGTCGTTGGGTCTAAAACAGTGGAGGAATTCAAACATGCATGGGACAGACATAAGGCAATTATAGTGGGGGGTTGCAGGAAGTAGGCTGTTGGTTAACTAGAATCTGCAGCTTATCCAGTAGGTAGGGAAATGGGCAGACTGGGTGGGCCAAGTAGTCCTTATCTGCCGTCAAAGTGTATATTTCTATGGAAAGGGTAGTAGGCAGTGTAAGAAGGAATGGGGGTTAGAATGGAGCAGAGAGCCCAAAGGGCCATTCCTGGGTTGAAGATAAGGTGGAAGGGCACAAAATCCAGATCCTTAGCCATCACATACAGGATTTATCCATTCCATCTAGATTTATTTGTTTATTTAGTTTTTGTTGACGGGGTATGTGCACTAGACAAATCCTGCCTATTTTCAGGCACAACCCGGGGGAGGGGATACAGATGAATGCCAGCTGACCTTGAACCCGATTAAGCTGTTGGTTGTATTTTTAGTGAATGAGGGAAATTTAGCCAGGACACCGGGGAAATTCTCCTACTCTCCACTGGGGGTTTGCTGGCCATCTTGCTGAGATGGCCACTTCGCCGGGCTGCATGGAGAGAGTGGATGCTGCTGGGACGGGAGCTCTGGCCTCTGCTCCTGTCCTTTCGATGCAGGAGGCCGTTGATCTGGCTATGGCTGTTGCAGATTTTTCGCAAGATACAACAGCTGACGAGGGACATGGAAATCGCGTCCGTTTCCACAGACCTACCTGATTTGAAGGTCGACGCAGTCTTAAGTGATGGCTCTATTTCAACTGGTCTTAGTCACCGTCAGGCTCTTTTACTTCGTAAGCAGGAATGGCTCAAAACGGGTGAGGACCTTAAGGTGGAACTCACAGCTCTGCCGACCGAATCCTCTGGGGTTGGTATTGCTACGGACCGGATAGAATGTGTACTCTGGTTGGACACTGGTTTGACTGCTGAGGTCCCTCCTCCTCCTCACACGGAAGTCGGTATGGCTGGCAGTGAAAATGGCGTTTCTACCATGTGTCCAAAGCCGTCTGTAGCTCCCACAGTTCCCAGTAGTTTGGATCCTTGCAAATCAAAAAAAAAAACAGACTGGGACTACACAGGAAAATCCCGGAGGCACCAGCTTGTTCATCTGTTCCACCGGTGCCTTCGGAACAGACTTTTTCCTTTTTGAATCGACGAAAGGCTATGAAGTGGGGTGATTTAGCCCCTGCACCTCCTCCTGTTGCTCTCCCACTCCAGGACATTTCTTGGTCTCCTGAAACAGCCCTATCTGCTGCAGAATGGCTCCCTGAGGCTTCGGGTCATTGGACTCTTGACCCTACTGACCTATCGTATCAGCGGATGTGTTCTTCTACCTCTTCTGTGGCCACCAACGCCAGATTTTCAGTGAGCTCCATCACACCCCGGGGCAATTCTTCGATTTTATTGCCTACTCTTACTGTTTCTGGTCCTTCTGGTGTAGGTACCACACCAGAAGCCCCTGTTGCCACTTCCTTGCTTGCTGAAGCTAGGATGGGGTCTAGTTCGGAGGCCTTGGCCGAGCACCAGGAAAAGTCTTCTCTGGCCCCCTTGTTTAGACTGGCTGACTTATTTCACTCCACTGGGGAGCCTGCTCCTAGGAGGAATGCGGTCCGGTTGTTATACAAGGGGGGCTTAGAACATGCTCCTGACAGATTATTTGAGGCAAGGAATCTCTTGAAAACATCTATGAAGTTTTTCTCCTCTGAAATATTTGCCTTGATTTCTCTAGGGAATGGTAACTATGACATCAGCTTTAAAAATGTGTCTAACCTCGATAGATTTTGGGCCCAGTACAATTCACTTAAAAACTATCCTTTATGGATTCCTTTTCAGGCGATTCCTCTCACCAAGCCTTTAATTAAAATCATCACTGTTTTATTTAACAAAGGGGTTAATGTAGAAGATATTCTTTTTTGGTTGAGACAACGCTGTGACATTTTGGGGAGGCCTACATCCACTATGGATAGTGAACAAATTTGGGATGGGGGTCAGAAGGTGAAGGTAAAGCTTTTTTCCACTAATTCAGGTCCTGTACACTTACCTAGTGTGTTTTTCTTGGGAAGGGATAGGGGGTCTATTTTCTATATTGGCCAACCAAGATCTTGCTTCAAATGTGGGTCTTGTTTACATTTTAGTTCGGCCTGTGATACTGCTAGATGTAGTCACTGTTTAGAGTACGGGCATTTGGCTTCGGCCTGCCTTAATCTATTTAAATGTAATTTGTGCGAGCAAACAGGTCATGCCTACGGACGCTGTCCCTGGGCCTCTCATAATCGAGATGATTGCCCCTCTCATGAGTGACATATCAATCAAGCCCAGCATGCATTAGCTAAGAAGGTAGCCACTGCTACACCTATATCCACAGACACTGTCCAGGTTCTAGCCCCTATAGCCTCGCCTATGTTACCCCTCCTGTGACCACAGTTGTTGACTCTCCTCCCATACACCCTGAGGTAGGATTAAATCCTACCAGCATCAATGTTTATGTTGTTACTCCTGTAGAAGGTCCCGAGGAACATATGCCTCCCCAAGTTCCCTTTAAGGTTGTTCAACCTAGAAAAAGGAATAGACGTGGTAAAGCCATGTCTGAGTCCAAATCCCTCCTGAAAACTATGTCTCAGAGGGATCCTGTGATGTAGGGAATGTGTTTGCCCCTTTGAAGGAGGATATTAGTGGAGACTCTGGGGATGATACTGATACCTCTTCTATTATTTCCACTACGGACACTGACAGTCGGCCAGAGGATTCCATAGCCAAAAGGACTAGACGTAGACAAGTGAGTAAACCACCTTGAGCTTATTAAGGATTAGGGTTCCTTATGGGTTTATTTTTTTTCTCCCTACTATGTCCTCCTTAACAATTTCCACATTAAATGCTAATGGGATTAAGGGTGAGAGGAAGCGTATTGTTTTTTTCACTTCTTCAAACTTTTAAATCAGATATTATTTGCTTACAAGATATCTATCTGAAATCACATCGGGACCTCCTGCATGCCTCTAACTGCTGGCCTTTGGGTCCTTCATTTTGGTCTGTTGGGGAGGACACTTGTGATGGGTTGGGTATTCTTTTTTCTAGTTCTGCTTTTTCAGTTTCTAGATTAGTTGATATACACCTTGGGAGGACCATGTGTTTGGATGTCTCTTTTTGTTCAGAACGCTTTGGGTTGTCACAGTCTATGCTCCACAAACTAAGGCACAATGGATAGCACTTTTTAAGGAAGTGCAACCTTTTTTGCATACCTCCCGGATGGTCATTTGGCTAAGTGACTTTAATTGTGGTTTATCTACAGCGGCTAGAGGACTTCACACTGCTAAGCTATTTTGTGATTCTACTGCTTTAAAAAATATTGTTTCTACAGCACACATGTTAGATGCCTACAGGGTATAATATCCTACAAAGAGTTATACTTATTTTCGGGGGGTCCTTCAGACAAGGATAGATTTTGTTTTTTTATCAGCGGTTTTACAGGTTGTGCAGGCTTTTACTAGGCCTATAGAATTATCTGACCATACAGTCCTTACGGTTTCTGTTTCCTGGGCTGGAGCCCCCGATGTAAAAAAAATAACTGGAGATTGAATGAGTCATTATTAGAGGATCCTCTTATTAAACAGTTGTGGTTGAGGGACTGGGCTGCTAGGTTTTCCATTTTAGAATGTTACGATTCCATTTTGGACTGGTGGGATAATTCCAAATTGAGTTGGAAGAAATTTTTTCAACGTCAGGCGCATGTTAAATCCAATAAAGACTATATGGGATATCTGCAGTTGAGACATCAACTACAACACCTTATTCTCTGACTGAAACCACTACACATGACTATAGTAAGATTAGTGCCTCTGTTGAAAAACAAATGGTAGCTCTGCAGTATAATTGGGGTAGGTCTTTAGACCAGGAATTAAGGTTCGGAACACATATGTCCAAACAATCTTTGGACCCTTTCAGGGAAAGTAAGAAAAGGATAGACTCTAGACTTATTTCCACCCTAACTGATATATATGGACACACTGTGAGTGACCCACACCAGCTTTTGGATGTTGTGGAAACCTATATGACTGCAAACCTGGCTCCTGACCCCATTTTGGACGATAGTGTTATTAATCAGACCTTGGATGATTTACAATTGCCTACTTTATCTGCGGCATACAAGCTTGCTCTGGCTGCTGATGTTACTTTAGCTGAAGTCACTACTGCTGTTCATGAGTTAGCCTCTCAGTCTGCCTGGGCACGGATGGTCTTAGGGCAGGCTTTTATAAAACCTTCATACAGACTCTCGGACCTGTTCTGGTGGTTCTCCTGAATTATATCTTGCATTCTGGTAATTATGCTCCCTCTATGACTGAGGCCATTTTACTTCTAATATACAAAAAAGGTGACAAGACTGATCTTGGAAATTGTGCTGTTCAGGGAAGAAAACAGCAAGATAACCTTATTTACTTAAGAGAGGTTTTTTCTAGGGGGGACGTTGGACAGTTACAGGGGTTTGTTTTTGGTTTAGATCAAGAGAAGGCCTTTGATCGGGTCGCTCATAAATTTTTATTTTTGGTATTACGAGCCTTTGGGTTCCCTGATATGTTTATTTCTTGGATATCGGCAATGTATATGGGGGCTTTTATTATCCCTAATGTAAATGGATGGTTGGGAAAGAAATTAGCTATTACTAAAGGGCTGTGACAGGGATGCCCACCGAGTCCTGTTCTTTATGCTTTTACAACTGATATTTTTATTAGACTATTGCAATCTAATACTGCTCTGAGGGGCCTTGATGCGTTTTCCTCCCTGCCACAACAAAAGGTATTGGATCCACTCCTTTGCCAGCTAATGGGGTTATAGCAGGGATCCCTGTTTCTAGAGACCCGATTAAAATTTTGGGGGTACTATTTGGACCTGGTGATATGGCAAGTTGTAACTGGGATATGGCTTTGACTAGGGGAACTCGGTTAGTGGGAGATTGGAAAGGACAGCAACGCTCTAAGAAAAAAAGGGTAATGTTGATTAAAACTATCCTCACCCCTATATTTTTATATATTAGTTATATCTTTCTACCTCCATCTCGTGTTGGAAACAGCTCTTTAGTGGGTTTTTTCAGGTGTTTTGGGGGTCTTGTCTGAACCCTCTTAAACGGGAATTGACCTATCTTCCAATTGCAGAAGGAGGAGTTTCTATGCTCCATCCTATTGCTTTCTTTTATAGTATATTTGTTATGTATAATTTAAGGAAGGTTTTAAAACCTGGGTCTGTTATTTGGAGTCCTTTTGTGGAGCACTGGTTAAATTTATGTAGGCCCAGTTGGCAAGATCAGAAACCTAGACTATTGTCTAGACTTCCTGATTTACCTTTTTTATGCAGGAATGTATAAAGCAACTTATTAAGTGGAATATTACCCCACATCATCTTCTAACTTATGATAGGAAAAAGGTGTATAGGCACATTCTATTAACAGAACGCACTACTGAGGTTGTTTTCCCTGATTGTCCACAGGATAGGCAGGTGGTTATTCTAAAATTTCTTGTGAATAAACATATTCCATCTTATGCCTAGGATTGTTTATGGCTCTGTAATTATGGAAAATTAGGGGTTTAGGGGAATAGTAAACACAAGCAATTGTCTGAAAGGAATTGTCCTCGATCTACAGTACTTGTGTTCAATTGCTGGAAACCCAATGTCATTTATTTTTCACGTGTTCTTATATAAAACTGTTTTATAGTGTATAGTGGAACGCTGTTCCACATGGAAATCCATGCCTGGAACAGCACTGTTGTGCTGCACTCGGTGCATCACGATATTGTTGTGCTGCACCGAGTACGTCACTGGTGCAGCACAAGATCGAATGCATTCGTGCATGCGCAATTGAGCGGCCCATGGCAACGCGGAAGCAAGCATGCGGCAGCAGATACCAAAATAAGCCTTTTTTTTGGCCATAGACTTGTTCTGGGGTTCATGGAGTATTGCTTATGGTTGCCCACACACTATAAAAGATTGAGTATGAGCAACCATACACAAACAAGGCAGTTGTGAGATCTTGAGGTTTCCGTGGTAACGGACCTCTCGAACTGCGCTCTCGAGGTCTCTGGTTACCATGGAAAATTCTCGATCACAATTGCCTTGTTGTGTATGCTTGCTCATACACAATCCTCTATGGAGTTTATTGGTTGACTATTGGAAGGAGCCTGGGTTTAGAATTATTGACTGTCCTACTATTCTGTTTGGTCTTTTTCCAAATACCTTTGTAAACTATAACAGTGATACCCTTTAGTTATTTTTTACATTTTGCGTTTTTATATTTGGCAATCTAGGTGTCTTTGAATCCTGCAGCAGAAGCATGTTTCACATACAGAATTGCTTGCCAAATGTTGGTAAAGCATTAAAAAGACTAATGAACTATGACCTTACTCAGGTCTCCTTGAAACAATCTACCAGTTATTGGATTAATTGTATTGCATGGACTGAGTGATTGATTTGCTTATTTTTGTGATGTTTATTCCTGATTCCTGTTTGATTATTCTTGTTTTTTTTTTCTGCATTGAAGTCCATTTCTCAATAAGATTCCCCTACTCTTTGTGGGGGTGCTGTTGGACCATGGATTCGTCTGTGAGACTCAGTCACTCTGCTGGTGTACCTGCAGGAGAGCAAAGCTCCGCTCCTGCAGGTCCAGCTTTGAAGCCTGTTGTATTGGGAACATTTGACGGTTTTGCTACTCTGCCTGAGGAACCCAACGTACCTGAGGAGTCTCTACTTGTTCAGTCTGCTTCTGCCTAGTCAGATTTTTTGCCTGCTGACGAACTCTGGTTAAAGTCCCTCCTTGCTGCACATGGAAATCAGGTATTGATGGTTATTGATTCTGCTAGCCCATTCGAGTCTACTCCTCCTGGGTCCCGGATACAAGGAGGTGTTGCGACTCTTCCTGCCTACTCTACGGCCGTGGTACCTTCCGGATCCTTAGTGGTGCTGAGTCGGCAACTCTCTCCCGTTGCACCAGTTACACTTGCGTTGCACAGCGCTATGTCGGAGTTTGCGATTCCTGCTGAGCTGGATCTAGAAGTGCCTTCTCCACTATTTGACTCGGCGACAGCTTCACCTAACAATATTGCAAGTAATCTGACTTTTTGTACCTCACCTACCACTGTGCAGTCTATATCGCCTGTTTTACCACCTCCCGCGCTACTACCTTGTAGCAGCCCACTACCTAGCTCATTGGAGGCCTCCCTGTGAAATGCGGGATGGAAACCAGGAGATTCGGGGCATTGGATACCAGACCTTGCCCATAGTCCGATACCTGGTAGCAGCAGGCAGAAGTCTCCCTCGGTTGATGTGCCTACTTCTCAGCCTGGTAACCTGGACTTAGATTTACATGCTGAGGATGTACAACATCCTGAAATGGATACTGCACAGCTCATTAAAGTTCCTTCCTTGCCTCCATCCTCATCGGGAGATGAAGGCCCTAGCTCTCGGGGCCGGGCATGGGGTGATCAAATGGACATGGATGTCCTGCTCCCTGACCCTTCTCCAAACCCTCCTCCTGACTCTGGGGAAAGGGCTAAATCTAATTGGAAAGGTTTTAGAAAATGGGACGCATTTAGGAACTCTCCCCTCCTCTTCAGCGAAGGAATGTGGTTCGCCTTCAATATATTGGGGGTCTGGATGTAGCTCCTGACCGTCTCTATGTGGGAAAGTCACTTTTGAAAGAATCTTCGTTTTTTTTTTACTAATGAAATTTTTGCACTAATTCATGTATCAGGTTCTTCCTTATATGACATTAGTTTTCAAACGCCTCGGGGATTAGACCGTTTTTGGACAAAATATCATACTCTCAAATACTCTGAGTTGTGGATACCTTTTAGGGCTATCCCGCTTACCAAACTATCAAAAATGTAACCATATTGTTTCAGAATGAGAATGTGGCAGCTAGTGATATTACATATTGGCTGACTAAATGCTGTGATGTCTTGGGGTTGTCTCAACCTATATTTGACTCTGAACATTTGTGGACTGGAGGTTGGCGTTATAGAGTGAGACTTAAACATACTAATGTGGGTCCAATACACTTACCGAACAGTTTGTTTCTGGGTAGGGAACGAGGGCATTGCTTCTATGTGGGGCAACCTCGTACCTGCTTTAAATGTGGCTCCCCTTCCCATCTCAGTGCAGCCTGTGATAGGCTGAGGTGTTCCCTTTGTCTATCTTTTGGCCATGCTAGTGCAGATTGTACTTTTGAGCTGAAGTGTAACCTCTGTGAGGAACTGGGTCATGGTTTTAGAACATGTCCTTGGGCTTCCCATAACAGACAGGATAGCCCGGACCAGGATGTAATCCTTCTCAATGCTCAGAAAAAGGATATTGCTACTGCAAAATCCCTTTCCTTGCCTGTTCCGGTGGTTTCTGATCCCCCTTTACGCCCTGCAGTTACAGTACCTGCTCCCCAGACGGTGGTTTTATCAGCTGAACCTTCCCCTGAGCCTCCTTTACAGGACGTGCCTTGACCACTTGTCCAGGACCTTTCCTCTACGCCCCCTCCCCTCCTCCTCCTCCTGTTACCCTAGTCCCTGCTGTTCCTGTGTTAGTCCCCGAAACGAATCTGGATACCATTATAATGCCTCCTCCTGAGCCTAGTGTTCAGGCAAAGAAGTGGGCTCAAAAACAAACTACAGGTAGAGCCAAATTGGCTAAAGCATCTTCTCCTGGTGGCCCTCTTCCCTTATGTAATAAATCTGACGTCCTGTCCCGCCACACACAGTCTTCAGATATGGATACTGATTCTGATACCTCCTCGCAACCTATGGTATCCTCTGACTCTGAGAGTGATAAATCTAAGGAGTTGCCCACTGATACTCGGCCCTTGCGGTCGGGGGTGAAACCCCGGAGAAGTATTTGAAAGGGAAGGGTTACTTGATAGTAGTTATTTTTTTCTTTTTTTTTTCCATTTTCATGGCCTCGGTATTTCACTTCACTGTTGCCACCCTCAATGTGAACAGTGTTAAAAATGCTCGTAGGCGTCTGCTTACTTTTCAGTTTTTTAATGATTTGGTATGTGACATTTGCCTTCTTCAAGATACCCATCTCAATACCCTTTCTTTGGTTACTGTGGCCAAGAGGCTTTGATGATGGGGTCCCTCTTTTTTTTTTCTTTAGGATTGGACACTTGTAGTGGTGTTGGGGTGTTATTTCGGGGTGATGGATTTCATGTTACTAAATTGGTTGAGTTGGTTATGGGTCAGGCTTTAATATCGGATTCTACATATTTACATACCACTTGGAGATTACTTGTGATTTATGCACCAGTTACAGAGAAAGGTCGAGTGAACCTATTTCATGAGGTGCATGCAGCCTTTTTTGTTCACATCACGCTTTCTCATATGGGGTGGTGAAGTTAACTGTGTAGTGCATAAATCTGACAGGGGGGCCCAGACTGACAAAGATTTTTGCGATACACATTGTCTCAATCCCATTGTAACTCAGGATCATCTTCAGGATTTTTATAGGGTTTGTGATCTTACTGGTGGCCGTACTTTTTTTAAAGGCTCCTTATCCACTAGGATTGATTTTCTTTTTGTCTCTGCAGCACTGAAGGTGATCAAGGCTCAAACCATCCCAGTGGAGATTTTGGACCATAAGGTGGTAGCTGCCACGTTAGGGGTGGGCCCTCATGCAAAATTGGGGCTGGGATATTGGAAACTGAATTCGTTATTGTTACTCGATGACAGGTTTTTGGCCCAAATTCATGAATTGTTGAAAGCTCGTATGTCACTATCTGGACTTTTTGATGATTTGTTGGGTTGGTGGCTTCTCACTAAATCTGAAATCTCTTCTCTGGCTACAAAAAAGTCTAAATATGTTGCAGTGACTAAATATAAGAGATATTTGTCTTTACGTATGCAGCTGGAAACCTTATATTCTGCTATACATTCACAAATGATAAAAGCGAACTGTGTTCATCTGTCTTTCCGAAGAGAAGTTAAACCGAGTTCCCATCTGCCTGGATTGGTGGTAGTTCAGATGGATGTTAAAGATCCCATGGAACTTATCATAAAGAGTAGGGGAAGGTTTTTATTAATAAACAGTACAATAAATCGGGAAACAGTAATACAGTCTTTGTAAAACAAAATGCAAAATAAGAAAAAAAACAGAACAAAAGGACATATCATTAATAATTAAATAACTTAACAAAGAAAGAATAATGATTCAACCTATTTTGTCCTTCAAAAAAGGAACCTCTTTCCACCTCATAAGCCAGACATTATTGGGCAAATAATTGCGTTCAGAATCACAGTGCAACAACAAATCATGTTCAATATGGTGAAGAACTTCAAGTGGCAAATGATACAACTGTCTGAGAGTAAGGTGACATCGGGCTTGCCATAAATGAAACTTAAACACGGCAAACAGGAGCCTTAATACACCTGTATCAAATAAAGTAGAATGAAGCAAAAATCTTTGACGGCACAGGTACAGAATGTTAAAAAGGAAATGGCTGCTTTACAATATACTACAGCTACCTCTCTGTTACATGAACATAGGGTCTGTTCTGCTAATAAATCTGCTTTGGGAGATGTTTTGGATTGTAGTCATAAGCGTTCAGCAGATTGCCTTATGACGGAAGTAGTTAATGCTGCTGGTACTGGTTACACTGCATTTCCGGATATCTTGCAGGCAGTCTCCTCACATTTTTCAGATTTATATGCTGCATCTCCAGTGGATAGCTCTGGTGTGGAGAAATTCCTTTCCTCTCTCCATAGAGCTCCTTGCTATGATTTGCTATTTCAGGTTTTAATTGCTCCTATCAGTGTGGACGAAGTTAAAAGGGAAATTTCCCATCTACGGAACAACACGGCGCCTGGTATAGATGGTTTACCCGCAGAATTTTATAAATCCTGTAGTCCTTTGATTTGTGACATACTCATTGTAGTGTTTAATTGGGTTTTACAGCAACAAACTCTTGATTTCCTTTTCTGTACTTCGATTCAGATTTTGTTACATAAAAAAGGTGACAGGGCTTTACTTACCAATTGGAGACCTTTAAGTCTCCTCAATACGGACTTTAAAATTTTAATGAAGACATTGAATGCCAGATTACTGACCATAGCTCCACACTTGATTTCTCTACATCAATCCTGTTTGGTACCAGGTAGATCCATCTATGCTAATCTCCTTTTGCTCAGGGAACTAACTGAACTTGGTAAAGCCGATGCTATAAAGGGTTTTCCTATATCCCTGGATCAAGAAAGGGCCTTTGACCACGTTTCGCATTGCTATTTGTTTCAGGTTTTATGTACTTATGGTGTTCCTGACCGCTTTATAACCTGGATTGATTTACTTTATAGACATGCTTATGCTTTGCCCTTGGTGAATGGCTACTTGGGTTCATATGTCCCTATTCGTAAAGGGGGTGAGAGAGGGCTGCCCTCTAAGTCCTTTACTCTATGTTTTTAGTTTGGACCTGCTCTTACGTACTATTGCCCAAGATGTACGAATCCTTGCCATTGTTTCCCCTCATAGTACCCTTGAGGCCAAAATTTCGGCTTATGCGGATGATGTCTGTGTTTTTGTTTCTGATCTGCCCTCTGATGAAAAGGTGTTGTGTCATTTTTCTACTTTTTCGGATGTTGCAGGTTCCTCCCTTAATAAAGTCAAGAGCTTTTTTATATCCACTGCATTCTGACGTTCCTGAGGTTAGGGAGTTGGAAGGAATTCCTGTTATACTGGGCCCGGTCCGAGTTTTCGGCATTGATTTTGGTAAAGGTGATAATGCGTTACTGAATTGGTCTGTCAAAATTGAAGCAATAAAGTCCAGAATTAAGTTATGGAAATCGTGGCAATAGACTAAAAAGAAAAAGGTTTTAATTACCAAAACTTTGCTTCTCCCTCATTTTTTATACCTCAGTGCGGTATACACCATTCCTTCAGTTTTGGAAGCCACTTTATTGGGTCTTTTTTTTTTCAAATTATTTGGGGGAGTCGCCTAAATCCCATTAAAAGAGATGTGTTGTATCTTCCAATTGCACAGGGAGGTTTGAATTGTGTGAATCCAATTTCATTTTACTACAGTATTTTTTTTCATTGGAATTTAATAGACCTTTGTCGCCCACAAACTGTATTATGGGTGCTTTTTGCTTATAAATGATTACCTAGATTGTCCTCAGACTGGCCTAATCTGAGCCAGAAAAAATTACACACTTCTAACTACCCGAATTATATTAGGCCTGTGATATTGAAGTGTAATAAATGGAAGTTGTCTCCGGCTCAAGTGTATTGCAAACCTCGCAAATATATTTATGGTATCTTGCAAACTACTGTGCATTCCATAGTCCCCGCTTTTAAGGATGTTCTGGATGGTTCTGTTGATATTCTCCTTAAAAGTTTGGTAGATAAACAGATCCCACCTAGATTATGGGATATCTTATGGCTTAGTTGTCATGGAAGGCTCAGTGTTAGGGGGAATTTAAAGCACAAGATGGTTACTGAAAGAGCTTGTCCGAGGGATACTTGCACTAATCAGGAGGAAACAATGTCCCATTTTTTCATTTCCTGTCCCTTTGTGCAAGATTTCCGGTCGACACTCTTCGGCTCGTTGGAGCCAGCCTTTCTAGCGGGCTGTTACATATCTAGAAGTTGTGGTTTTTTTGGGTTCATTCTACTTTATTTGATACAGGCGTATTAAGGCTCCTGTTTGCCATGTTTAAGTTTCATTTATGGCAAGCCCGATGTCACCTTACTCTCAGACAGTTGTATCACTCGCCACTTGAAGTTCTTCACCATACTGAACATGATTTGTTGTTGCACTGTGATTCTGAATGCAATTATTTGCCCAATAATGTCTGGCTTATGAGGTGGAAAGAGGTTCCTTTTTTGAAGGACAAAAATAGGTTGAATCATTATTCTTTTTTTGTTAAGTTATTTGATTATTAGTGATATGTCCTTTTGTTCTGTTTTTTTCTTATTCTGCATTTTGTTTTACAAAGACTGTATTACTGTTTCCTGATTTATTGTACTGTTTATTAAAAAAACCTTACCCTACTCTTTTGATAAGTTCCATGGGATCTTTAACATCCATCTGAACTACCACCAATCCAGGCAGATGGGAACTCGGTTTAACTTCTCATCCGAAAGATGGATGAACACAGATCGCTTTTATCATTTAATGAATGAGTTATCCTCTCCATCTTATATAACTGGTTAACTATATTTCTCCAGTTCTCAGCGTTGGGGACCCATTAGTTAAAACACGTCTGAGTAACAGCTTTTTTTTTTTTTGCTGCCGTCAGTAGGATGCCCAGCAGGTAACAGCGAAGTGGTCTGCAGAATCCCCTCGGAAAACTCATCAGTAGGAGCATGTCTGCCATGAGGTGTATGGATTCACTATAGAGCTCTTCCAGTTCAAGCTGGAGAGCCTGAAAAAAGGGTCGAAGAGCCGGACAGGTCCACATCACATGTGTAAGGTGAGCTCTGGGCTCACCACAGTTTCTCTAACAGTGTGATCTGTTTTCAGTCTGGTAATGTGCTGTAATAACTGGGGTCCTGAAATATCTTATCAGGTGTTTCCAGGAGTATTCCCTCCATTGAGATGAACTGCTAACCCTGGAGGAAATACCATCAAGGCACATTCCATTGTTCAGGGGTTATTTGGCAGTCCAGCTCCTCCTGTCAGGTCTGTGAAGTTTGGGTAAAGGGATCCTCCATTGAGTCTAACAGAGCTCTATACAGGTGAGAGATAAGATGTTCAGTTATCCCTGTCCTTAATCTGGTACTGAAGTCAGTGATAAGTGCTGGATGGAACTCAGGATAACGTGCTCCCACTGGAAGGGTGTTAAAAAGGTGTCCAATTTGAAGATATCGATAAAAAGCACTCTGTTGAAGCCCATACATTTGCTGCACCTTAGCAAAAGTGTTTAACAGTGGGCCAGTCGTGAACTGAGTGAGGTATTCTAGGGACAACCTAGTCCACTGCCGGAAGGCTAAATTTGTACATGCTGGAGGGAAATTCTCTAGATAAGAAATTGCACAGATCACGGGTAAAAAGGGGCACAAATGCAGGGCCTTTCTTATTGAGACCCAGATTCTCAGCTGGCTGAAAGTCCAGGGGGAGACTGTATTTCCCAGACACGTCTGTTGGGTCAAATTATAGAGTCCACCGTAGAACTCCTCAGAGGCTTGAGACTCTTGTTCCATCTCTAACCATAGTGAGCAGGGAAAGCCTAACTAATACCATAAATCTAATATGGGACGCCTAGTAATATAACTTCAGGTGTGGTAGGGCAAGACCACCCTTTCATTAGACATACACAGGGAGAGAAACTTAACCAGGGCGCTGCCCAGCCCAGAAAACACGATATTAACTGGTTTAAGTATTTGAAAAAGCTAAGGGTAGAGCTATAGGAATATTCTGAAATAAATAAAGCACCCTGGGAAGTATCACTGCGATACAACATCTATTCATTTGGAGCGGCAAGTGGGAGTACTCCCATCTTGTGATGTCCTCTGTTGTCTGTGTAATGAAAGGGGTATAGTTATTTTGGAATGCTTTATTCGGGGAGTGTGCAAGGTAGACTCCAATATATTTTAGTTTTTCTAGTTCACAATGGAAGGGATAGTGCTCTATGAGTTCAGGCGCTGGGAGGAAGTTAAACATAAGAGCTTCAGTTTTAGTAGTGTTAAAACAGCCTGATATAGATCCATATTCTTCTATAATATTAAAAGTTGCTGGCAAGGAGGAGACGGGGTTATTTAGATATAATAGTATGTTGTCTGCATGTAAGGCAAATCGGTGTTCCCTTCCCCAGCCCAGATCCCAGCAATCTCAGGAGATTCCCTGATAGCTTAAGCTAATGGTTCAATATACAATGCAAACAGGAGTGAGGATAGTGGGAAGCCCTGTCTAGTTCCCCGGAGCAGTGCAAAGTCCTCAGAATGGTGTCCCGAGACCTTAACACATGACCAGGGGGCTGCATAAAGATTTTGTAAGATCTTTATGATAGGGTCAAGGAAGCCAAATTTTTCCATCGTGGAGCATAAGAATCTCCAGGAAACTCTATTGAATGCTTTCTCAGCATCTAGACTGAGCAACAACGGCGGAGAGAGAGGAAAGGGACTTCAGGGGAAAGCATGCTTTGAGCCTCTGGGGGCATGGTATAGGTAGGCATACACCATGTACTCCATGGTGTATAATTTTTATTTAAGGGGGGCCAGCAAATAGGTTCTGAACTCTTTCCTTTACATAGAAACATACACTTTGACGGCAGATAAGGCCCACTTGGCCCACCTAGTCTGCCCTTTTCCCTACATACTGGATAAGCTGCAGATCCTAGTTAACCAACAGCCTACTTCTTCCTACCCCCACAAGAATAGCCTTATGTATGTTCCATGCATTCCTGAATTCTCCCACAGTTTTATACCCAACTTCCTCATGAAGGCAGTTCCATGCGTCCACCACCACCCTCTCTGAGAAATAATACTTCTTCACATTGCCCCTGAGCCGTCCTCCTCTATCTTCAAATAGTGTCCCCCTGTTCTTGCACATCTCTTTTTCTGAAAGATGCTACCCTCTTGGACTTTGTTGATTTCATTGAGGTACCTAAAAGTTTCTATCATGTCCCCCCTCTCCCTCCTTTCCTCACGGGTATACATATTAAGCTCCTTTAGTCTCTCCTCGTACGGCCTCTCTTGCAGACCCTGCACCATTTTAGTTGCCCTCCTCTGGACTGCCTCCATCCTGTCTATGTCCTTGCGGATATGGGGTCTCCAGAACTGGACAAAGTACTCCAGATGGGGTCTCACCAACTGTCTGTACAGGGGGATAACAACTTTCTGTATTCTGCTGGTGATGCCTCTCCCTATACATCCCAGTATCTCCCCAGCCCTCCCTCCCTACTGCCTTCTCACACTGCTTGCCAATGTTAAGGTCATCTGATATGGTTACCCCAGGTCCCTTTCCATTTTTGTTGTTGTTACTACCTCCCCCCCACCACTATATACTCTTCTCCTAGGTGTTTGTTTCCCAGGTGCATTATTTTGCACTTCTTTGCATTGAATCCAAGCTGCCATACTTCTGAACATTCGTCCAACCTTGCCAAGTCCCTTCTCATCCTTTCCACGCCCCCTTGAGTATCAACCCTGTTGCAGATCTTTGTGTCATCTGCACAGAGGCATACTTTTCCTTCCAGTCCCTCTGCAATGTCACTTATAAAGACATTAAAAAGGACTGGACCCAGTACTGAACCTTGCGGTATGCCACTTGCCCCCCCCTTCTTCAGAGTGGACTCCGTTTACTATTACATTCTGTGTCCTGTTGTCCAGCCAATGTTTTACCCAGGCTACCACCCTGGGACCCACTCCCAGGCTGGCTAAGTTGTTTATTAATCTTTTGTGTGGGACTGTGCCAAATGCCTTGCTAAAGTCTAGGTAGGCCATGTCCACAGCCCCTCCCTGGTCTACTACTTTGGTCACCCAGTCAAAGAAATTGATTAAATTCGTCTGACATGACCTTCCTGCTCTGAATCCATGCTGCCTTGGGTCCTGTGCCACACTGGCCTCTAGGTACTCAACAATTCTTCCCTTCAGAAGTGATTCCATCATTTCCCTACCACAGAGGTCAAACTGACAGGTCTGTAGTTTCCTGCCTCTGTCTTGCTCCCACTTTTGTGAAGCGGAATCGCATCTGCGCTCCTCCAGTCCTCAAGTATCACACCATCCTCCCATGATTTGTTAAAAAGGGTAGTCAGTGGTGTCACTAGTTCTCCCCTTAATTCTTTTAGAATTCTGGGGTGAATCCGGTCAGGCCCCATTGCTTTGTTCACCTTCAGTTTTAGGAGTTCTTTCAGAACCCTTTCTTCTGTGAATGGACTGGGATCGCCCCCCATCCAGAGTGCATCTACTAATTGGATTAGGTACCCCCCCCCGTGAATACTGAGCAGAAGTATTCATTCAGTATCCCTGCCTTTTCACTGTCCCTCTCTGCCCACCCACCGTCCATTCTATTTAGCCTCAGTATCCCTCCCTTTGTCTTTCTACACTCCTTAATGCACCTATAAAATATTTTATCCCTCTTCTTAACTGAATTGGCTATCTTTTCCTCAGTTTGGGCCTTTGCTATTATGACTGCCTTCCATGCTTCCTTCTGCCTTAACTGGTACAGTTCTTTGTCCTGCTCCTTCTGTGTTTCCTTAGACTTCCCCTAACCCTCCCTGCCACCTCTTTTGAGAATCATAGTGGCTTTTTCTTTCATTTTGATTTGTTTATTTGCTTCACACAAAGGCTTGTTGCCTCTGTGATGGCAGTTTTGATATTTCCCATTGTTGCTCCACCCCTCCTTCTTGCCTGTTTACTAGTGCTTTTCTAAGGCACTCTCCCATTTTGACAAAGTCAGCCCTCCTGAAGTCCAGTACCCTCACTTTTGCATGGCTTGACTCTGCAGCTGAGTTTATCACGAACCACACTGTTTGGTGGTCACTTGTTCCCAGATGGCTACCCACTTCTAGATCTGAGATCCTCTCACTGTTCCCATTTGAGAGCACGAGGTCTAAGACTGCTCCCTTCCGAGTGGCTTCCAACACTAGCTGTCTCAGGCATGCCCCCTGTAGGGCATCGAGGATGGCACTGCTCTTGGATGTGGCTGTAGCAAAGGTGCTTCACTTAACATCTGGTATATTCAGGTCCCCTTTCTCTGCCATCCTAAGGATGCCTTCTATCATATCCTTGTCCATTCTCTCCCCCTGAAATGGGGGTCCGTATACAACCCCTGTGCAGATTATGGTGCCATTTCCAGTCTCTAAGGTGACCCACAATGCCTCCTCTCCTCCCTGTTTACTTTTTTGTTCCATTACTTTTATCCCTTCCCTTACATAGAGAGTTACCCCCCCCCTGTCTCTTCTGTAGTCGTGTATCCTGGTATGTTAACATCCCAGTCATGGTTCTCTGTGTACCATGTTTCTGAGACTGCCATGATATCCAGGCATCCCTCTTCCATCAAGGCCACCCAGTTCAGGGAGCTTGATGCCCAGACTATGGGCATTGGAACTCATTGCCCTCCATTTCTTGATTGCCTCATCCCTTTTTGCCCCATCCCTGTCCTTACAGCCTTTGTCGTTTTCTCTATTTACTCCTTCCCTTCTCCCTATCGATGTCTCTATCTTGGTATTTACCTCACTAACTACCCTGATTTTCTGGGGGGGCTAGGATTTCCCTGCTCCTTTCCACTGCCTCCCCGCTTGGCTCGTTTAAATGCTTGCTAATGAAGCATTTAAACCTATCACCTAGGATCCTGGTTTCCCTCCTGGACAGATGCAGACCATCGTGCCAGTATAGGCCTGCATCACTCCAGGTGGACCTCCAGTCCCCAATGAAGCCAAACCCCTGAGCTCTACACCAGTTTTTCAACCACTGATTGAATCCCATGGTGTGGAGCACCCTAGCCTCATCCATGCCGTAGACAGGCAGCACCTCCGAGAAGGTTACTGTGCGTGCTACTTGGCTAAGGCCCCTCCCCAACTCCACAAACTCTTCCTGCACTGCTCTGATCCCTCTCCCAGCCAGGTCATTTGTCCCTAGGTGGACAATGACATGCAGCTCCCTCCCCCGTGCAGCTGCTCCCATGATCCTGAGGATTCGCTCCCTGTCCCTCCAAGCCATAATGCCAAGAAGGCACCTTACCTCCCACTCCCAGTTCTACCCTCCTAACAATGGAGTCCCCCCACCAGGAGTTGTTTCCTTCCCCTGTGGGGTCCCATGCCATCCTCCTGTGGGTCTCCTTTGTGGAGGTTCCCAGCATCCTCCTTGGTCTCCACTGTGGGTGCCTCCATAGAGGAACCACATTCTGCCAGAATGGCATATGAATTGTGGAGAGGTACAACTGAAGGGATGCACCTCTGTTCCACCACCCTCACCCTCCCTGAGCCCACTGTGGTTTAACCGCTCCTCTTTCTTGGCAACCTCTGAGGCAACGGCAGTGGCCCTGGTGGTCCCTGGGTGGGAGAGGAGGTCCCCCAAATCCTGGCCAACTCAGCCTGGAGATGAGCAACCTCTTCCCTCAGCCCAGAGAGGTGCCTGCAGATGGGACGACACCGCATCCTCCAGAATGTCTCCTGGAAGACTGTGCTCCACAGCCACTGCACTGCACCACTCCCATCACGTCTTATTTCTAGCCCCTTAACTGTTGTTCTGAATACTTACTCTTCCCTCTGCTTATTTTATTTTTTATTTTTTAATTTTCTCCCTACTTACCTACGGCCTCTGTGCCCTTAAAGCTCCTGACCTTCCTGTTCTGAGACAGGAAGTTCCTATATTTCTCAATAGTCTCCTCACTTGCTCAGAGTCAGACCTCCAGCAGCTAGGGGAACGAGAACTACTCTTTTCCTTCTAGGATGGTGATTCTTTGTGGCTCTGTGATCACTCCTTCCTGCTCCCAAATCCTGTGCCTATAAAAGTAGAACTGTCTAAGACGGGGGCAATTATGTCCCAGCAGTCCATGAAAACAGAACCAACTGGA
This sequence comes from Neoceratodus forsteri, assembly GCA_016271365.2. Lineage (NCBI taxonomy): Eukaryota > Metazoa > Chordata > Ceratodontiformes > Ceratodontidae > Neoceratodus > Neoceratodus forsteri. The sequence goes on from CM028132.1 coordinate 746,370,085, forward strand.
CCTTTCTGTACTTTTATTCAGAGGAGCGAAACTAAAAAAATTGGTTACTGATACTATCTTTGCATCCCAAGGACTTTACAGCTTGACATGCTCTGGGCTGGTATGTGGGTGTCTGAGGAAGCAATGTATTGCATCTGTATTTACCCATGCATGGGGGGCAGCAACCAGTGTCATAGGTACAAAAGTTGTACTTATTATGCCAAATGGGGCATCAAACATGGATCTGGTGTACATACTTATGTTGTCTGGCTACACCCCTGCCCAGGGGATTTCCTGCTATATAGTGTAACACCCTACTGCAAAGAAAAAAAGGCTAAGACAAAAAGCCATAAAAAATTCTTAGTTATCAAAGCAATGAATTCAAAACCCCAGGTCTGAAAGCGTTTCGATATCAGTGTACTCCCTGATAGCCCTTCACAACCACCCACAACAGGTCAATATTTAGGCTACTAATCAACAAACAATAACACATTAAGAAGGAGAGGCTAGGAGGAGAGAAGAGTGCCTCACAAACATTGTACCAGAGTCCCTGTGCAATGGTCAGTGGCAGAGCCATATAGGTCCTATAAGTCTCAGAGCCCCCCACTAAGCAAATGTGAGTATATGCCACATCTTTGGAGGGCCCTACTTAGTGCCACAACACAGTTGCATCTCTCACTGCAAGGCAGACAGCTCAGGAGTGGGACTAACCAGCCAGGACTGTTTAAATTATCTTAATAATCTTCATATGCTCTGCCGGGTACGCTTGGGACAGCCCCATGGAGGGAAACAGATCGACCCGGCCCTCATTCCCCACCCAAGTCCATAAACTCCAACCCCACATATCTAATATAATATGATGGGGGAAATCGACAATTCCATATATCGGCAAAGTCAGTAGATGACTAATCACTAAAATGCACTATCATAAAATAACAAGCACAGATGTGGCTGTTGATATGATAATCTTTCTGTCTGGCAGCCCTCCTGAATTAGAGCCTCCTGCTAATGAAAATGTTTTTATTATGTTTTATTATTACCTAAAGTAAAATACTGAGCATTTGTTCCTACTGGTTGCAATCTCGGGCACTGTGCATGGAAATGGGGGGTGTCTTATGTTGATGAAACATGTTGGGAGGAGGGGGTCTAGGACAATGTTTCATTCTCCCCCCCCCGCCCGAGACCTCCTGAGCCAGACAACATGTTGTTCAGGGCGGAGCGTTTCCGCCCTTCCCTGCGATGGGTCTAATAAGCCACTTCAGGGAAGTAATAATTCTGGATGGTGTTTCCACAGGGGCCCAGTTTACAGTGCAACTCCATGAGGCAGTCACTATTTTGGGAAAGCCACAAGGAGAGGCCCTTGAGCAAGGCATTACCTGAAAGACCCAGGAACCCCGAACCAGCAAGGTTAGTGATAACGGGAAAGTCTGGGGGAGTGGGAGGATCATAATGTGACAACAGGCCCAGAAACAGCAAGATGGGGGCCGGGGGTTTGAGAAAAACTGCACTTCGTTTAAGCTGATTGCCTAACACAGTCAGAGTCAAGGAATGTACTCCGCTGATTTTACTGAGATTATCAAGAGGCTATCAGGTAGGGAACAGGACCAGAAGACTCTTCAAGACAGGGCAACCTTAAAAGGGAGCTTACCGGACTTACCTCCGGAGAGTCAACTGTAGCTTCCTTCAGGTGTCTTTCCGTGGGGTCTAAGCTGGAACAAGTCGGACGCTCGTCTTGTTCTGGAGAGAGGCTATGATTTTTTGTAGATCGGGTTCAGCCCTGTCTTTGTCTCTGTTGTTTGGGTGTAGCGTTCTGCCAGTGCCTCTAGGCCACCTTTGAAGCTTGTGAGGAGGGTCCCACCGGGTTAGGGACTCGTGGAGGAGGTAACGCTATCTTCTGCTTGTTGGGTCTGCCGCTGTTTCTTCTGCTATCTTTCATAGGTTCGGGTGCCGTCTTCAAAAAATACCACAAGCTTTGAGGGGTATGGAGTGCGGAATCTTATATTTTGTTGCTTCAGTGCCTTCATTGTTGGAGCATAGGCACGTCTTCGGGCCACCATGGCAAGGAGGTAGTCATCATCAAAACAGTTTTGGATGGATTTGTACAGTACTACTCCCTTTTGCCAAGCTTTGTGCAATATCAGTTCTTTTTCCTGGTATCTCAGGAATCTGGTGACTATCGAGCACAGCCTGGAGTTAGCTTGTGAGGGCTTTGGTCTCACAGCATAATAGGCATGCTCCATCTCCAAAGTGCAGGAAGGAGGGATCTCTAGTTCAGATTTGATGAAGTGCTTCAGAAAGGTAATCATGGGATACCTGAGATTCGGAGGTTATTACACCTATTTTGGGCCTCCGCATCATCCGCTCGCTCCTTTAGGTCCCTGATAGCATGATGCAGCTGAACCACAGTCCACTCTGTTGAATCAAGCTGGGAGTCCATGGTGGAAAGTTGCTTTTCTGTGGCATCCTGGCACTTGGAGAGTTTATCCATGTCAGTGCAGAGAGCCGCGGTAGTAAGCCTCATTTCGTTACGGAAGTCTCGGACCTCTTTCAGAATTAAAGCCATCTGTTTTTCCAGAGCTATGTGTCCACGGCAGCTTGATCTGGTAGGCCTGCTTCAGCTGGAAGAGCGAGCGTCCTCACTATCAGAGTGAAACTGGTCCCCATCTGCTGAGCCTTCTGGAGATGTAGGGTGGCTGCCCCTCATTCTAGGCATTGTTTTTCACTTTGTTGCTGAAAATTCAATTTTTTGGGCAGAAATTGTGAGTTTTATAGCAGTTTTTGTTCAGGCTGAGATGGAGCTCCATTCTTATGAGGCTTCCTGGGTCATGACATCACAGGAAGTTCAGGGCAAATGAGTTAGACGTATGGCTATTAGTTTTTGTGGTGGTCAAAGAAGGAAGGAGATAGGATGCAGCTGGGGAGTTGTCAACGGCCAGTTCAGCTGACATAAAATGTGCAGTTATTTAATCTAATACGGCCTGCTTCTCAGAAATCAATCTTCCACCAGGTGAAATCTGCAGGGGCAGATGATGGCTCCCTAGAGTGTTTTTACCATTTTCTAAAATTTGGCTGCATCATTTTTGGCACCATCCAAATAATTTAGAGAGTAGTTAGTCTTGGCTGCACTAATTAGTTTGTACATACTTTCTCTTTCACCTAAAGATGGCCAAATCCATGTCAAATTTTGTGCGTCTGGCTGTGGCCCAGAGAGAAGCCCTGTCCCTTAGAGCCTCTTTTATTTTATTTATTTGAATTCTGATGACCAGGTAGGCCCAGTGAGACAAGACAGTCCCTTTTTCAGTGGCAACCCAGGCAATCTAAGCATTCCACAAATGATAAACATTAAACATAGCAGATGGACTTTAAACATAGTACCAACAGTGGTACAAACAGTAGTAACATTAACAAGTAGATATATACAACAATATCATGCAATAAGTACATAAAATAGAGAACCATCATACACTTTAGGGCATAAACAACTTTCAGATTTGTTGGTTTCACAAGGTTCTAAGAAAGACAGCATGTCATTGGATTAACCCCTGCCTGCTAGGCAGGGGGTTATGTACAGTTACACATGCCATGGCAAGGAATAGGTCCTTGTACTGTTTTTTAAACTGTGAGAGGGATGTACAGGATAGAAGTTCTTTTGGAAGATTATTCCATTTATGTGCAGCTGCATATGAGAAAGATCTCTTTCCAACTGCCAAACGAGATTTAGATATACTTAATAATGGTTGATGAGATGTTCTAAGGGACCCGGTGAATGGTTTCTGGGTCAGTAGATTAGACAGGCTTGGAGGGGAGAGGAGGTGTATTAATTTGAAGGTGGTAAAAAGCAAGGGGTAGTCCATCCAATTTCACCTCAAAACCTGGCCAATTTAAGGTACTGAGCACAGCACAGTGGTGAGTTCGGGCTGGGGATAAAGCGACAAATCTGGCAATAAGGTGATATGCTTGCCTAAGTCTGTTCAGAGTAGATGACTTTACTGAGGAAAGCAAGGATGCACCACAGAGGAGACCTGGGAGTAGGGCTGCAATAGAGATGTTCTTTCTGGATTGGGAAGTGAGGTAAGGGGGGCAGTACGATGCCCTAGTTTCTGGTGAGTTGATTTTATAATTTTATTGGTATGGATCTCGAAAGATAGGGTTTCATCAAGGTGATGCACATGTATTTAAAGATTTTGATACATTCCAGTGTCACCACTGCTGATGTTGTAACAACCAAAGGCAGTTAGTTATTAAGTTTATAGGTGGTGTGGTGGAATAACGTGGTTTGAATTTTTTTAGTGTTAAGTACTTACTAAAAGGTTGGCTTTGAACCAGGTCTCCAAGGCCTGAAAATCACCCTCAAGGTTGACGTTTATGACATTGACATCTTTAGCAGATCTGTATAGAATGGCGTCATCAGCATATAACTGAACTGCTGCAGCCCCACAGTTGAGTGGGAGTCCATTGACAAAAATGGAGAATAGAAGTGGTCCTAATATGGAGCCCTGTGGAACACCGTCAGTTATGGGAGCGAGGGAGGACGTGGCACCAGACCATTTTGCACACTAGAGCCTGTTGATTAAGTCATTGCCTAGCCAGGAGTGGGATGCAGGGTTGAGACCTAGTTGATGGAGTTTAGTGAGGAGAAGTTGGTGGTTGACAAGGTTGAAGGCTTTGGTTAGGTTCACAAAGGTAGCGCCTGTAGCCTCACCCCTGATCCACTGCCCTGAAAATGTCCGATGTTATACGTAGCAGTGCAGATTCTGTGCCATGCAGTTTACAAAATCCATGCTGATGGATAGTTACGGCATTGCTGAGTTCGAGATGTGAGTAGAGTTGATTATAAAGAATTCTCTCCTGGATCTTGGCTAGAGGGCATAGGATAGATATAGACCTATAGTTTTCTACCAGGTTTGTGGGGCCACTTTTAAGTAAAGGGAGTACAATTGCAGTTTTCCATTTGTCCGGGATTGTTTTAGAAAGGAAAGATTTGTTTATTACGAGCATTACCAAGTAGGCAATGGCAGGTGCTCCTACCAAGGAATTTTGGATGAAGGGTATCGAATCCAGGGGCACTGTCTGGATTGAGACCCTTGAGTAGTAGTCGTCTAAGGACCTCCAGCCTTGCGGCCAGTTTTAGGTGGAAGGTGGGGAGGGTACAGTCAGAGTCGAGTGATGTTGAGTCAGCTGGGATGGGAGGCAGATCTTTTTTGTATTTGTCCAGGTCAGTGAAAAAGTGATTTATACCAGTAGCTGCAGGGCTCGACAGAGTGGCAACATTTGCAACCATGGACTGGGGAATGTTTCTGTCCTTTCCTTTAAGGAGGGGGTTTATCTGGGTCCAGAAAGTTTTTGGGTTGGTGACATTTTTTCCTTGTAGGGAGTGGAGGTAAGTCCATTTGACCTTTGTGGCCTGGGTTTTGCAAGCATTGAGCAACCGTCAATAGGACTGCCAGTCAGACACCTGCCCTGTTGTTTTAAACACCTTCCAAACTTTGTCACGGGAACGCATCAGTGCTCTAAGATCATGAGACTGCCAGGAGGAGTTTATTCCCTTAGCTCTTCGAGACCTAATGGGGGCTGGCTAATATGGTTGTGAAAGAGTTTATGAAGTAGTCTAATGCCTAGCTGACATCAGGGAGGCGGTTGATGGGAGTCCAGTCTACTGACTTAAGATGCTCAAGAAAGGCCTCAGTGCTAAACCTTATTAAACCACGGACAGGACACCTTTTAGACCCTGCATTTGACCAATGGGGCATGCTTATTTATAACTCCAAATAGCAAATTATTGTGAATTGTGGGGCCAAGATAAAATGGCTGCCAATTACATCATTTAAATCATTCAGAGCACAACAACTGGTAAAACATCTGGATTTTCTAGCCCCCTATTACAAGCTCCCACATTGTGGTCATTGATGCCATTATGGAAAACAGCCAAATGGGTGAATTTATGTAGTCTATTTGTTAAAATAAGATCCAGTTTGGAAGTATTTGTTGGGCTAGTTGGGTTAGGCCTTGAAGTTCCATTATGAGTTGTGTAAGACCAAGCTCATCACAAATTCTTTGTAAATCGTTAGATTTATGGGAAAGCCAGCCCATGTTCAGATCTCTGAGTATCAAGAGTTTCGTCTGAGTGGTTGCTTACAGTGTCTGAAATGTGACGCAGAAGCTCTGAGCCACCACTGGGCAGTCTCTACCAACTGATCACATTAATGGTTTCATTTCAGGACAGTGATGTATCCTGACTAGTCCCATAGCCCTGTCCATTTTCAGAGCTGCAAGTCCCTTCAGGATTCTTTCCTCTGAAAATGAGTTTTGCCCACCTCCTCCACTACCTTTTTTTCCCCTGATGGTCAAACCCCCTCCTCTGTGAGGACTGAGCAGAAGTACCTGTTCAGGATTAGATGTCTGCCTTTTCTTGATTCTCTTCTGTGCAGTCTCTCCCTGTCACCCTCCTTGTCCTCACTATCCCTCTTCTCACTTATGTACCTGAAGAAAGTCCTATCCCCATTAGCTACCCCTTTGTCTTTCCTTTCCTCAGTCTGCACCTTTGCTCCCCTCACTGCCTTTCCTGCTTCCCTCAGTTTTACTTGGTATACCTCCCTGTTTTCCTCCCTCTGCGTTTCCTTACACCTCCTGAATGCCAACCTTTCTATTTATTTATTTAAGAGTTTTTACCAGGGAGGCACGCTGAGCAGAGTACTGTTCGATTCCGGGTGCGCCCAGGGGGGGAAGGAACAATTGGAACACAGACGTATTTGGACAGATGAGTATAGAACATTTTGCATATCATTGCAGACTGGGTAGCTACTGGCAGGCAAATTACATTACACAATTTACAAGTAGCATTGGTAGACAGATTACAGGGCAGAAGTAAACAACATTAAGCAAGAATTTTTGCGTGACATGACAGAGCTGGCTAATAAAAACAAATTTCTAAGAGTAAGAGTAAGTGCAGTATTGTTATGCAATACTGGGTGTGCGGACATTGCCTGAGTACAAAGATCGGGGATCCCTGACGACAGACAGACAGCCAGTACAAGGAGCATGTGTAGGAAAATTTTTTTTAGTTACCGCAGGAGCAGGTGGTGGAGAAGTGGGCATGTACTAGGGAGCTCAGGTGTTGGGGAGTGAGGTAAGGGGCACTGGGAGGAAGTTCCACAATTTGGGCATGCGGTATCTGAAAGCTGCCTGACCAGTCAAGGAGGCCATGCAAGGCACAAGGTACTGGGTGTCGAAACTTCTAAGAGGATATGCAGGAGGTGGCTGGTGGGTTAGGGCAGAGGCCAGGTATGGAGGTAAGGACAGTGACCAGAACTTGGCTGTGAGTTTTGTGCAATGGATCAACCTGTACTCTTGGAGCGAGGGCAATTCGAGGGACAGCAGACATGGAAAATTAATGCAAAATGAATTTAATGAAACATAGAAACATAGACTCTGACGGCAGATAAGGACCGCTAGGCCCATCTAGTCTGCCCATTTCCCTACCTACAGGATAGGCCGCAGATCCTAGTTAACCAACAGCCTATTTCTTCCTACCCCCCACAAGAATTGCCTTATGTCTGTCCCATGCATTCTTGAATTCTCTCACAGTTTTAGACCCCACAACCTCCTCAGGAAGGCTGTTCCATGCATCCACTACCCTCTCTGTGAAATAATACTTCTCACATTGCCCCTGAACCGCCCTCCTTCTATCTTTAAATTGTGTCCCCTTGTTCTTGCAAGTCTCTTTTCTGAAAGATGCTGCCCTCTTGGACTTTGTTGATTCCACTGAGGTACTTAAAGTTTCTATCATGTCCCCCTCTCCCTTCTTTCCTCAAGGGTATACATATTAAGCTCCTTTAGTCTCTCCTCATACGGCTTCTCTTGCAGACCCTGCACCATTTTAGGTTGCCCTCCTCTAGACTGCCTCTATCCTGTCTATGTCCTTGTGGAGATGGGGTCTCCAGAACTGGACACAGTACTCAGATGGGGTCTCACCAACTGTCTGTACAAAGGATAACAACTTCCTGTTTTCTGCTGCTGATGCCTCTCCCTATACATCCCAGTATACCCCCAGCCCTCCCTATTGCCTTCTCACATTGCTTGCTAACCTTAAGGTCATCTAATATGATTACTCCAGGTCCCTTTCCTTTTCTGTTGTTGTTACTACCTCCCCACCCATTGTGTATTCTTCCCCTGGGTTCTTGTTTCCCAGGTGCATTATTTTGCACTTCTTTGCATTGAATCCTAGCTGCCATACTTCTGACCATTCCTCCAACCTTGCCAAGTCCCTTTTCATCCTTTCACGCCTCCTTGTGTATCAACCCTGTTGCAGATCTTTGTGTCATCTGCAAAGGCATCTTTCCTTCCAGTCCCTCTGCAATGTCACTGATGAAGACATTAAAAAGGACTGGACCCAATACTGAACCCTGCGGTACCCCACTAGTAACCCCCCTTTCTTCAGAGTGGACTCCATTTACAATTACCTTCTGTGTCCTGTTGTCCAGCCAATGTTTTACCCAGGTTACCACCCTGGGTCCCACTCCCAGGCTGGTTAATTTGACTATTAATCTTTTGTGTGGGACTGTGTCAAATGCCTTGCTAAAGTCTAGGTAGGCCATATCCACAGCCCCTCCCTGGTCTACTACTTTGGTCACCCAGTCAAAGAAATCTATTAGATTAGTCTGACATGACCTTCCGCTGTGAACCCATGCTGCCTTGGGTCCTGTGCTCCACTGGCCTCTAGGTACTCAACTATTCTTTCCTTCAGAAGTGACTCCATCACTTTCCCTACCACAGAGGTCAGACTGACAGGTCTGTAGTTTCCTGCCTCTGTCTTGGTCCCACTTTTGTGAAGGGGAAACACATCCGCCTTCCTCCAGTCCTCGGGTACCACACCATCCTCCCATGATTTATTAAAATGAGTAGCCAGTGGTTTCACTAGTTCCTCCCTTAATTCTTTTAGAATTCTGGGGTGAATTCCATCAGGACCCATTGCTTTGTCCACCTTCAGTTTTAGGAGTTCTTGCAGAACCCTTTCTTCTGTGAAAGGACTGGGATCGACCCCCTATCAAGAGTGCTTCTGTTAATTGGATTAGGCACTTCCCCCTCCTCTTTTGTGAATACTGAGCAGAAATATTCGTTCAGTATTCCTGCTCTTTCACTGTCCCCCTCTGCACACCCACCACTCATTCTATTCAGCCTCACTATCCCTCCCTTTGTCTTTCTACGCTCGCTGATGTACCTATAAAAGGTTTTATCCCTTCTTAACTGAGTTGGCTATCTTTTCCTCAGTTTGGGCCTTTGCTATTCTGACTTCCTCCCTGCTTCCTTCTGCCTTAACTGGTACAGCTCTCTGTCCTGCTCCTTCTGTGTTTCCTTATACTTCGGAATGCTATCTTTTCTTCCTGACTTTCACAGCCACCTCTTTTGAGAACCATTGTGGCTTTTTTTCATTTTGATTTGTTTATTTGCTTCACACAAAGGCTTGTTGCCTCTGTGATGGCAGTTTTGATAATTCCCCATTGTTGCTCCACACCTCCTTCTAGCCTGTTTGCTAGTGCTTTTCTGAGGCACTCTCCCATCTTGCCAAAGTCAGCCCTCCTAAAGTCCAGTACCCTCACTTTTGTATGGCTTGACTCTGTAGCTGAGTTTAACGTGAACCACACTGTTTGATGGTCATTTGTCCCCAGATGGCAACCCACTTCTAGATCTGAGATCCTCTCACTGCCCCCATTTGAGAGTATGAGGTCTAAGATTGCTCCCTCACGAGTGGGTTCTGAAACTAGCTGTCTAATGCCTGCCACCTGTAGGGCATCAAGAATGGCCCTGCTCTTGGATGTGGCTGCAGCAAATGTGCTCCAGTTAACATCTGGCATATTCAGGTCTCCCATCAACAGTATCTCCCTTTCTCTGCCATTCTAAGAATGCCTTCTATCATATCCTTGTCCATTCCTTCCCCTGACATGGGGGTCTGTACACAACCCCTGTGCAGATTGTGGTGCCCTTTCCAGTCTCCAAGATGACCCACAGTGCCTCCTCTCCTCCCTCCTGTTTACTCTTTTGTTCAGTTGTTTTATCCTTCCTTTACATAGAGAGCTACTCCTCCCCTCCTCTCCCTGCCTGTCTCTCCTGTAGGTTATGTACCCTGGTATGTTAACATCCCAGTCATGGTTCTCTGTGTACCATGTTTCTGTGACTGCTACGATATCCAGGCATCCCTCTTCCATTAAGGCCATCAGCTCAGGGAGCTTGTTGCCCAGACTACGGCATTGGTACTCATTACCTTCCATTTCCTGATGGCCTTACTCCCTTTGCCCCATCCCTGTCCTTCTTGCCATTGTCCTTTCTCCACTTACCCCTGCCCTTCTCCCTATCGACACCTCTATGTTGGTGTTTGGCACTTACTACCGTGATTATTTGGGGGCTAAGATTTTCCTGCTCCTTTCCAGTGCCTCCCCTTGGCTAGCTTAAAGCTAACAATGAAGCATTTAAACCTATCAACTAGGATCCTGGTTCCCTCCCAGACAGATGCAGCCCATCATGCCAGTATAGGCTTGCATCACTCCAGGTGGACCCCCAGTCCCCAATGAAGCCAAATCTCTGAGCTCCACACCAGTTTTCAACCACTGATTGAATCCCATGAGTGCGGAACACCCTAGCCTCTCCTATGCCATAGATGGGTAGCACCTCAGAAGGTTACCGTGATGTACTGGACTAAGGCCCTCCCCAATTCCACAAACTCTTCCTGCACTTCTCTAATCCCTTTCTTAGCCAGGTCATTTGTCCCTAGGTGGACAATGACATCCAGCTCCCTCCTGTGCAGCTGCTCCGGCAATCCTGAGGATTCGCTCCCTGTCCCTCCAAGCCATGGCGCCAGGCAGGCACCTTACCTCCCTCTCCTTCCTCCCCCAGTTCTACCTTCCTAACAATGGAGTCCCCCACCAGGAGTTGTTTCCTTCCCCTGCAGGGTCCCCTGCCACCCTCCTGTGGGTCTCCTTTGTGGAGGTTCCCAGCATCCTCCTTGGTCTCCACTGTGGGTGCCTCCATAGAGGAACCACACTTTGCCAGAATGGCATAGGAATTGTGGAGAGGTACAACTGGAGGGATGCGCCTCTGTTCCACCCTCACCCTCCCTGAGCCCACTGTGGTTTAACGCTCCTCTTTCTTGGCAACCTCTGAGGCAGCGGCAGTGGCACTGGTGGTCCCTGGATGGAAGGAGGTCCCACAAACCTGGCCAACTCAGCCTGGAGATAAGCAACCTCCTCCCTCAGCCCAGAGGTGCCTGCAGATGAGACAACACCGCATCCTCCAGAACATCTCCCGGAAGACAGCTGCTCCACAGCCACTGCACTGCACCACTCCAATCATGTCTTATTTCTGGCCCCTTAACTGTTTGCAATCCTTACTCTTTCCTCTGTTTTTTCTCTCTCTCTCTCTCTCTCTCCTTACTCTCTGCCTGTGTGCCCTTTAAGCTCCTGATTGTCCTGTTCTGAGACAAGAATATCCTATATTTCTCAGTAGACCACTTACTTGCCCAGAGGCAGACCTCCAGCAGCTAGAGGGAGCCGGAGAGCTACTCTTGCCCTTCTAGGATGGTGGGTCCTTGATGGTTCTGTGATCACTCACTTCCTGCCCCTAAACAGGAAGTTCATGTTGTCAGTCAAATCCTGTGCCTATAAAAATATAACTAGCTTTCGGTGTGGGGGTGGAGGGGAGGGAAGGAGAGCAATATAGTCCCAGCAGAGAAGTTCAGTCACACAGCAGTCCTTTCTCCTGGTGTCTTCTGCCGACTATTAGCAGAATCTTTCTAAGGCAGTCTTTAAATGTAGCTTCCTTCTAGCTAAGCCACTCCCCCTACTTACCAGATCTTTCTACAAGTAATTTAAACCTCACAGCAGTAAAGTCCTTTCAGTCACCTGAGATTTACACCTAGATAACTCTTCAGATACCCATTCAGTTCAGTTAACCCAAACACACACTTTTTTTTTGTATGTTAGTTTTTTTACCCTAAGTTAAAGGTCCAAGTACAAAAGTTCTTCTACTTTAGTCCCAGCAGAGAAGTTCAGTCACACAGCAGTCCTTTCTCCTGGTGTCCTGGTGAGTTAGTATGTAGGATGTAATTGAATTCTGAGCCATCACTGTGTTTCAGCTTTATGATGTTATCAAACGGTATGAATGTAGAACTGTTTTATTGTGTCATACCCCCTTAAGAAGGCAGGAGTGCCAAAGTGCAGGGGTCCTGGTCCATTACTTGTTGGAATAAATTAATTTTGCATTTAACTTCTGAGTCTGGAGTGCTCTTTAGCTTGTTTTTTTCATGAACAGTTTGAGATTAGCTACCTCCTGCTGGAGCACCACCTCGCTAGTGTTTGCGCTGCTTTTTACTGGGATCTTGTTTGACAATTCGAGGGACTGGTAGAGGTCACAGTGATAAGGAGGGGGCCGGCAGTCGAGAGCGAAACGGCAGAAGGAATGGAAAAGGGAGTCCAGTCTCACTAGAATGGACTTGGGAGCAGCACTGCAGACTACATCGCAGTAGTCGAACATGGGGAGGATAATTTTCTGCACAAGTGTGCGGCGAGCTGGCAGCGGGATACATCCACGGTGGCAGTATAGGGCTCCCAATTTGGGGTGGAGCTTTTTATGGATGGCATCGACATGCACAGAAAAGTCGAGGTGCTGGTCTAACCAGACCCCAAGGTAGCGAAAGGAGGTGCAGGCCTCCAGAGTGGTCCAGTCCAGAGTGTGAAAGGTGAGGGGAGAAGGGAGCTGAGAGAGTCTCTGCCTTGTGTCGAAGGTCATGGAGATGGTGTTCTTGGCATTAAGAAAAATATGTTTTTTGTGAAACCAGAGCTGGACTGCGTTGAAGTCCAGCTGTAACCTGGTCGCCACATCAGCAGGTGAAGGGCCGGATGTATACAGTACTGTGTCATCTGCATACATATGAATGGAAGTGTGTGGGCAAGCAGAAGGCAGGTCATTTAGTAAGATAGAGAAAAGGAGTGGACCAAGGACAGAGCCTTGTGGTACTCCAGAGGTAACTGGGAGGAAAGGTGAGATGGAAGGACAGATTTTCACAGATTGTGATCTGCCTACCAAATAGGAGTGGAACCAGCTGATGGCCACAGGGGATAGCCCTGCCAGGGAGAGCTTGTCCAGGAGTAGAGCATGGGAGACAGTGTCAAACGCTTTGGCCAGGTCGACAAATACTGCTGAGGTGGAATGACCTTTATCCATGCCAGCGAGGATGGAGTCAGTGACGCACAGAAGGGAGGTGGCAGTGGTGTGGGCTTTCCTGAAGCCAGACTGGTAAGGAGAGAAGAAGGAGTCGAGAAAGGAGACAAGTTGAGTCAGGGCTAGGTGCTCCTGAAGTTTAGCCAGAATGGGGAGGAGGGAGATTGGTCGGTAGTTTCTGGGAATGGAGGGGCTGCGACCCTTAGGAAGTGGGATGACAATGTCATGCTTCCATTCCGAAGGTACCGTGGCTAGGGAGAAGGACAGGTTGAAAAGATCAGCTAGTGGGTAGGCGATGGGAAGGACTGCCAGGTAGAGCAATTTGGCATCCAGTCCTGTGAGGCATTTACCTTTGGTTGGGTTTAGGGCAAGCAAGGTGTTGTGCACTTCTGACTGAGTGACTGGGCAAAAGGTGAAGGTTGTAGCTGGGGGAGGGGCCTGGTTAGTAGGGGTGGGAGGGATGGATTTCTGTTGGCAAGGGGGGAAGGTGGTTAGTAACGCTGAGGTACAGCTAGTAAAGAAGAAGTTGAACTCTAAGGTGACTACCACTGAGTCTATCAAATCTGCCCCACTTACCTTTAGAACAAGGGAAGGGGGCTGGGATGGTGGGGAGAAGAGGATTGACCACCTTCCAGAATTTGGCCAGTTGGTTTGTGTTAGCTTGGAGGGAGTCTTGAAATAATTTGCTTTGGTTTGTCTTATATGTCTGGTGCAGGTATTACATAAGCGGCGGTATCTTGCATGGTCTTGCGGGGAGCTGCGGGATTTCAGCAACTTCCATGCCTGGTCTCTGGCTTTAGTGAGGGCTAGGATGTCAGCTGAGATCCAGGGCAGATGGGCACCCCTCACACAGGTGCTCCTGAGGGGGGCATAGTAGTCCCAGCCAGCGAGGAACTTGGACTAAAAATAGTCCAGGGCAGAGTCAATGGAGGGGGCAAGGGGATGAGTGACCAGTTGATGGCAGCGAAGTAATTTAGGAGAGATGCGAGGTCAAGAGATTTAAAACACCGGGTGTAAATGGTTTGGGGGGGGGGGCAGGCTTTGGGCTTGAATATTTTACAAACTGAGTATACCATGTGGTGGTCGCTTACTGAGTCAGGTAAGATACCTGAGAAGATTATGTGGTGCTGATGGGTGGTAAGAGGCCAATCCAACAGGGAGTGGTTTTGTGATTTTCGATTACGACGAGTAGGGTCAGTGATCATCTGGGTCATGTTCAGAGCGGCGAACTGGTTGCAGAGCCAAGATGTTGACCTGGAAAGCCAATTTAAGTTGAAATCCCCCTGTGCATGGAGCTTGCCCTATGGCACAAGATTTCAATGTGCCCAGGTGGACCAGGATAGAAGGCATGGGGGGAGTCAGAGGGGCAGTATGAACCGGCAATGTATATAGGAATGTTCTAGGGGAGGAAGAGTTTGATCAACAAGGCATCAACAGAGTTTGTGAGCAGGGGTATAGTGACGAGGGTGAACTGTAGGGCAGACGAGATTTACATAGCTACGCCTCCTCCTCTTTTCTTGCCTGGGCGGTCATGGCGTAGGATGGTGTAGCCTGGGATGGCGATTTTCAGATCTAAGTTATGGGGCTTCAACCATGTTTCAGTTATAGTCAGGATGTCAGGCCTTAGGGATAGGACAGTTGGCTGTAGTACGGTAAGTTTATGCAGAAGGCTGCAGAGACTGAGATGCACTAATTTTAAGCCCCGTAGTAGCTCAGAGGGGGAGGGGGAGTGGGAGGCAGGCCCTGGGTTACGTTCAACATCTCTAGCTAGTAGGAGGCGCAGTGTTACTATGTGGCTGCTGAGTGCCCATGGCCACTGTGGCTTGCTAGCTGAAGGCACCAGTTGAGGGACTGCCGCTGGGTGGCACATAACAGAGGCATGTAGGCCTATGAGCCCTGCATGGCAGCTTGGGGGCAGAATCAGGGTGCTGACAAATCGTGTGGAGTTGGGAGGCTGGTGGCAGTTCGGTAGAGGAGGTAGCAGGGATTGGAGATTGAGCTGACAGGGTGCAGAGGATGAGCATTTCGACCTGCTCTTTCGGGCAGGTGGAAGGGGGAAGTGTCAGGGCTGGTATTAGCGAAGCAAAGAGCAGGAGGTAGAAAGGTAGCATTGTGCACAGAGTTGAGTGTAGCTGATGGGGAAACGCGTGGAAGCAGTAGTGAGGCCACTAGTAGTGGAGAAATATAAGCTGCAGCTGGTAAAGTGGGCTGTTTGATTATTTGGCCACACCTATCCTTGCAGCTATAAATTAGGAAGTTCGCCAAGGGTGGTGGTGGGGGCGGAGGGGCAGCCAACGCACATCGTCAGCAGGGCAAGACTGCTGAAAAACTGTAGCAGGCACACAGGTCAGGACTCGATGCTTGAATTTTGAAATTTGGCAGCAAGAATTTGGGCCACCAAGTGTCCGTGCGAGACGTGTACCTTGTTTGCAGAGCTTCAGGGAAGGGCAGCTTCGTATGGCCTTCTCGACCTCCATGGGGCACAGGAGCTGCTGAAAGAATAGAGCAGAGGTAAAAATTTAAGAGTGAAAGCAGCAGGGGACCGAGCTAAAGGAAGTGGAGGAACTGATTTTTATCCAGATTGTGCACTGTGTAATACAATCAGTTTGAGCGTAAATACAGTTAGAAAAGTAAATTACTGCCTAAAACTGCAGTTTGGAGGGAAGTTTACTTAAATTCAGGATGGCTTTTTTAAACCATATTACTTTTTTTTTTTTTTGTTGTAGTTACTCAATATTAACTTTAAATTTCGGGGAGCAGCACCCATGGCTCATGACTCTCTTGAGCCAAAAAGAAACTTAAAATCTCCCCTCTTATGCAGCTATAATATAGCAGCAAGCAAGATTTTTACTAAAACTTCCTTGTAATTATAGTAAAAGGCACATTACCTGAGACAGCTAGTAGCATAATACAGTACATAAATGCAGCTTAAAAGAGAGATTAAAAATGGCTTGTTTTATACAGTACTTAAGGCTCCCTAAATTCTAGATGGTTCAGCAATATCAAAACGCCCTTGAGATTTAAACTTAAAATGTGTTTAATGCACCCTTACAATTATGGTAGAAAAGGCACAGAACAAGAGACTTATTGGTAGCATAAAACAAAACTGCTAAAAAGCTGTGGCAGACACACAAGTCGGGAATCTGTGCTTGAATTTTGAAATTTGGCACCAAGAACTTGGGCTACTGAGTGTCCGTGCGAGACAAGTACCTCGTTTGCAGAGCTTGAGGGGAGGGCAGCTTCTTATGGCCCTCTCGACCTCTGTGGGGCATAGGAGCTGCTTGTTTGCAGAGCTTTGGGGGAGGGCAGCTTCGTATGGCCCTCTTGACCTCCGTGGGGCACAGGAGCTTGTTTGCAGAGCTTCAGGGGAGGTCAACTTCATATGGCCCTCTCGACCACCATGGGGTACAGGAGCTTGTTTGCAGAGCTTAGGGGGAGGGCATCTTTGTATGGCCCACTCGACCTCCGTGGGGCACACCGCCTTGGCCACTTCCCTAAAGAACCACAGCAGTCTCTTTTTCCTTCTACCTTTACTTAGTTCCTTTCATGCAGAGGTCGATTGCCTTAATTATGCTCTCCCTTACTTTTCCCCATTGTGCCTCTACCCCTCCTTGGCAATCTCCCTATAAGGCAATTTCTGAGGTAGTCACCCATTTCTTTAAAATCTGTCCTCCTAAAGTCCAGGACCCTCATCCTCATGCTGTTTGTCTCTGTCCTCATCTTACTGTTAAACCACACTGTAAAATGATCACTGGTACCTATAGGATGTCCACTGTGATGTCTGCAATGCTGTCCCTGCTTGAAAACATCAGGCAAAGCATTGCCCCATCCCTAGTGAGTTCCTTGACTAACTGCCTGAGAAAGCCCCTTGTAGAGAGTCAAGGATGGCCCTGGTCCTTGCCAAAGCTGCATTTGGAAGGCTCCAATTCACATCTGGCAGACTGAAGTCCCCATTTAGCAGCACCTCCCCCTTGTTATTCTGATGATGTTTCATTAAGTGCCTTATCCCACATTTCTCTCTATGCTTTAGGTCTGTATAGCACCCTTGTGTGGATAGCAGCCCCAGTACCTGTCTCCAGGATGACCAACAGGACCTCCAGTCTTTCCTTTTTCTCTGGGTGCCCCTGTACTTCCATGGCACTGATTCTCTCCTTCACATATAGTAAAACCCCATCTCTCCTCCTCCCTTCCCTTCCCTGTCTCTCCTGAACAGAGAGTAGCACAGTATGGCCACGTTCCAGGCAAGGCTGTCAGTGCACCACAACTCTGTTATGGCCAACAAATCCACACTAGCCTCTGCCATGATGGCCTCAAGGTCAGGAATTTTATTTCCCAGACTCCTTGCAATTAGTCACATGGCTCTCCATACCTTACTCCCTCCCTCCGTGCCTGCTTCCCCTCCTCCTTTTGCCTGTGCTGTTCCCTGAAGCTCCCCCAATCCACCCTTTCCCTTGTTACCATCTCCATTACCTGTGTCCTTTACTCCTTTCTTTTTGCTTTCCCGATTTATAACCCCCTTGTCCTCTGCTTTATGGACTCAGTGGAGTGAAGTGATTTGTTGGTACCAGGGATGGGTTCACTTGCCCCGCAGCCTTTCGGGCACCATGCTTAACCAGCTAGTCTATGCTAACTGGATCAGACATTTGAACATCTAGACTAGTGGAGTGAAGTGGTTCACTATTATCAGGGATGGGTTCCACCTCCCTGCAGTCTTTCTGGGCCCCTGCATAACTGTCTGGTACATCCAAACTGGATCAACTATTAAAACATCCACACTCGGTGGAATGCAGCAGTTCACTGTTACCAGGGACTGGGTCCCCCCGTGCTTCTGTCTAGAAGGCAGCATCAGTGAGGAATGTCAAGGAGACCAGCGTGAAGCAGGATACACTGACACACTCAAGGATCCAGAAACTTTGGTAGAATTATAGCTGGACTCCATCATAGAGAAGCAGGAAGATGAAAGCCAGCATCCTGCAGCATCATTAAGACAAACAGGTCTTGCAACACCAACAATCTGCAAATCAATGGCGTTAGAGAAACAAGTTTCCAAAGAGTTCTAAGAAATTGAAAAAAAGAGGAAAACCTTCAGTGAAGTTTAGCACTGAGGAATGTTCCTTTTGGTCCAGCATAACTCAGCGGGATTAAAGAGACTAAGGAGGCATAGGGACTGCCCACATTATATATAGGCAGTGCCGTGCTGCACTGGTGTACTGCGTGATGCATCAAGGTCGGTGGCCCTACTAGGCAAAAGTTTCTTAAAGGCCCTGACTCCAATGCCTCACATTCCAATATACGTGGGTCTACTGAGGGAAATGTTCTCAAAGAAGATCTGTATCTTTTCTTTTATGAAATAAGATATAATGCTGCCTTACCAGCCCCGCACTAGTTGAACAGAAGGCGTTTTTAGAAGGTTGTCTGGAAGAAGATTTATTTCTTTCATTATGTTTGCCAATCTCACAGGTAGTTCTTGACGCAAAAACATAAATGAAGCCTTTTCGCAGGCATTCTCAGATCCTAGAATAAAACAATAATAATTTTCATGAAATAGTTGCCATATAAAATGTTTATATGATACAATAAATACATAGATACATAGATACATAGACAGTGTTGGCAGATAAGGGCCTAATGGCCCACCCAGTCTGCCCATTTGAGCTTGTAAGTTCAATTTGTTTTCCTAGAAGTCTGTTGCCCCTTACCCCTGACCTCCAGAATTCTTTTATGTCTATCCCATGCATTCTTAAATCCGTGATTGTTTCAGCCCCCACCACTTCCTCTGGCAGGTGTTCCACTTGTCCACCACCCGTTCTGTGAAGAAATTCTTTCTCATGTTTCCTCTGAATCGTCCTCCCTCCAACTTCATCCCATGCCCTCTAGTCCTGGAACATCTTTTTCGCTTAAAAATAGTGTTTTCCTGCACCCTGTTCCTCCCTGTAAGATACTTGTATGTCTCTATCATATCGCCTCTCTCCCTCCTCTCCTCCAGGGAGTACATGTTCAGTTCCTTCAACCTGTCTTCATAGGACTTGTGATGCAATCCATGCACCATCTTTGTTGCCCTCCTCTGAACCTTCTCTACCCTGTCTATGTCCTTATGTAGGTATGGTTTCCAGAACTGTACACTGTACTCCAGGTGGGGCCTCACTAGTGTCTTGTATAGCGGAATTATGACCTCCCTTTTCCTGCTGGTGATGCCCCTGCCTATACATCCCAGCATCCTATTTGCTTTACCTGCTGCCTTGTCACACTGTTTCCCTACCTTGAGGTCATCAGAGATGATAACCCCAAGATCCCTTTCCTGCTTGGTGCATGCTATATCCTCACCCCCCAAATGATATATTGTGCCAGGGTTCTTGTGCCCCATATGCATTATCTTGCACTTCTTTGCATTGAATTTCAACTGCCAAACCCCTGACCATTCTTCAAGTTTCTGCAGGTCGCTTCTCATTCTGTCTACACCCTCTGGTGTGTCTACTCTGTTACAGAGCTTTGTGTCATCAGCGAACAGTGAAATTCTGCCTTCTAGGTCCTGCGCAATGTCACTGATGAAGATGTTGAATAGGACCGGGTCCCAGCACTGATCCCTGTGGTACCCCACTGGTCACTCTTCCTCTGTAGAGTGACAGCCATTTACCACCACCCTCTGTGTCCTGCCACCCAGCCAGTTACCTACCCACCACACTACTGTCCTGCCCACACCCATATTCCCCAGTTTGTGTAATAGTCTTCTATGTGGCACAGTGTCAAAGGCCTTGCTGAAGACCAGATAGGCCATGTCCACTGCCCTCCCCTGATCCACCTCCCTAGTCACCCAGTCAAAAAATTCAACGAGGCTGGTCTGACATGACCTCCCCCTGGTGAAACCATGCTGCCTTGGGTCCTGTAGTCCGTTGACAACCAGATGTTCCACCAATCTCTCCTTCAGTAGTGCTTCCATTATCTTCCCCACTACCGAGGTGAGGCTGACTGGTCTGTAGTTCCCTGCTTCCTCTTTGTTCCCACTTTTGTATAAGGGGACTACATCTGCTGTCCTCCAGTCTTTGGGTACCTCCCCTGTTTCAAGTGATCGGCTAAACAGGATAGCCAGAGGTTCAGCCACCACCTCTTAGTTCTTTAAGGACCCTGGGGTGCACCCCATCTGGCCCCATTGCTTTATCAACTCATTACTTCCAGTTCCTTCAGGACCCTTTCTCGTGTAAAGGGACTTGTGTCCATTTCTGCACCATTCTCACCCCTTGTACTCCCTTCAGACCCATTACCCTCCTCTTCCTCAGTAAAGACTGAGCAGAAATACCTGTTCAATATGTCAGCTTTACTGTTGTCATCCTCCACGTGCCCCCATCCTCCCCCTTCAGTCTCACTATCCCTCCCTTTGTCTTTCTTTTTTCACTTTATGTACCTGTAAAAGGTTTTGTTCCCCCTACCCACTGATTTTGCAATGTGTTCTTCTGTCTGAGCTTTGGCTTCCCTTACTGACCTCCCTGCCTCCCTTTGCTTCTCCTGGTACTTCTCCCTATCCCCTTCTGCCTGTGTGTTTTGTATTGCCTGAATGCAATCTTTTTGGCTTTCACTTTCTTTGCTACCTCTTTGGAAAACCATAATGGTCTCCTCTTCCTTTTCCTCTTGCTAACCTGCTTAATGCATAATTCTGTTGTTCTTGTAATCCCCATTTTAAATACTGCCCACTGTTCCTCAACCCCTGATTCCTGTCCCATTCCCCTTAATGCCTCTTTCAAGTATCTCCCCATTTTCCCAAAGTCTGCCCCCCTAAAATCCAGGATACGTGTTTTGTGTGGTTTGGTTCTGCTCTTTCTGTGATTTCAAACCACAATGACTGGTGGTCACTGTTTCCCAGGTGCTCCCCACTGTTACCCCATCACACTGTCCCTGTTTGTGAGGACAAGGGTCCAGCATTGCCTTCTGCCGAGTTGGTTCCATGACCAGTTGCTTGAGGAAGGCACCCTGAAGGAGTCCAGGATAAATCTGCTCTAGTTGATGCTGCTGCTGGGATGCTCCAGTCCACGTCTGGAATATTGAGTCTCCAACCAGTACTACCTCACCCTTGTCTGCCATCCTTTGGATGGCTAGCATCAACTCCTATCTGTTTCTTCCTCCTGGGCTGGTGGTCTATAGACCACACCTGTGTGGATGGCTGTCCCCATTTTCCTTTCCAGCTTAACCCACAGTATCTCTCCCCCATTTTGTTCCTCCTGGATCTCTGTGGCCCTTATGTCATTTTTCACATACAGTGCCACTCCTCCTCCCTTCCTGCCTGCTCTGTCTCTTCTGAATATGTTGTAGCCAGGTATGGCCATCTCCCAGTCGTGGTTATCAAGATATTCATGAGTTATCTGTTGCATTATTCAAATTTGCAATACATTAGATTAAAAACTGACTGGAGCCCAGCTTTGTGGCGCTGAGCGAAGGGGTTCGTTCGGCATGCTAGCAATCAGGGTTTGCACCCTAAGCCCAGGAACAGAGACCGACAGGGAAAGGATTCACAACCATCCATTGGACGCTTCCCTCCCGGGGGGGGGGGAACGAGCTGTGGCTCCTGTGGTGATTAGTGCTAAAAGCTTGAGCATGTCTCAGCACACCCCGCAACATCCCCACCTCAAGGATGCCGTCTCTTCAGAGCACAGACACAGGGGTGGAGAAAAGTGGAAATACTGGCTCCCTGCTGACCAGATGACGAGAGCCTGGCCTGCACCACCACAAAGCCCCAGACTAGCCCCAACCGACCCACGGCAGCATACCTGGGATACAAAGTTCACCTACAGGCACTTCCCCCTCGAAGGAGAGGGACCCTTCCGACTCAGGGATAGGTTGGGTTACCCAGTGGTAAGGCTGCATGGCAGGGTCGGGAGAATGGTGGTGTGGGGCTGAGTGGAAGTGTGGGGCACTGGTCCTCCGAAGGAGAGGCCAGCAGGGGTGCCAAGAGGATGAGGAGGAAAATAGACCAAAAAAAAAAACCTGACTGGCATAAAAGATCTATCTATGTACAATCTCCTACTGCATTATTTAAGAATCTAATAATTTATTTATTTATTTATTTTTTTATTCTTTGGTAACCGGGTAAGGCCCATTGGGCACAGTGGCAACCCAGGAGCAATGGGGAGATTAGGTGACTTGCTCAAGGTCACAAAGTATGCAAGTGGAGGTTGTAAGCATCAAACCCAGGTCTACTGGATGTACTGTGTAAAACTTTTTAATGGTTTATTGCTCTAACCTCTAAGCTACACTATACTGCCAGCCCCAAATCTTCCTGACACGCATCTAGCAATGCAAGAAACAGAAAAAAGTCTTTCAGACTTATCATAGTTCCTTTTCTGTTAACTCCAATGTTATCAATGTAAATTACTAACAACATGGGTAATGTGCACCCCAACCAGGAGTTCTCTGGTACAGTTATAGCTTTAAGGGTTGAACATACTGTAGCAGCATGGGATGCTGGGATGATGAGCGTTTCAATGTGTCATCTCAGGCAGTCCACAGAGACTGCTACTATATAGGATAGACATCAAGGACTACCCCAACCACCAACATTAAGAACTTGAACTAAAATGGCATAGTACAGTACATGAGGAAAAGATTTTCACAAAATCATACTTGAAGAAATTAAAACTGGCCATCATGTCTCTGTATGTGGAGAAGTTGGTCTATATAATTTTATTTTTCTTGCCATCTATCACATGTTGGAATTTCATCAGGAAACAATGACATGAGGCACACACTTACAACCTTAAAGAGGAAGTAAATATTGCAAGAGTCACAAAACAGTGAAAGCCCACAAAAGATCATTCAAAGAAGGTATTGGGCTTACATGTAGGTGTCAAGAGTCCTGTGACATGTATATCTAAATCATCTGTAAATGTAATTGTGGCAGCAGTCACTTCATGGACTCAAAGGACAGAAAGTAATGTCACCAAGGGGTAAGCTCTAAATAAAAACCTATAGCTTGTCCCTAGTGACACCAGTTTCTGTTTCAAAACTCCATGAAATGGCCACTCCAGGGTGGGCTTTATTGAGAAATACCAGACCGCCTAGGGGCTATAAGGCCTTCCGCCTGTGGCGTCGGGCCTCATCACGCCCCTAGGCGGTCTGGTATTTCCCAAGAAAGCCCACCCTGGAGGGTATTACTGCACTTAGAAAATGGGCACTGTAAAACAAAATAAGTTTATTAAAAAGTTGGAAAAAAAAAAGTTTAAAATATGTTTTGAAATAAAACAGTTCCTTGACCTAGATTATCTTCTCTGTAGTTTAAGCTTTTGGTCCTGGTTGCCATGCCCCCCACACACACACAGTAGGAACAGAGCAGGGTATCAGCGGTAGGGCTGTAATGCCCAAGTCTATGCAAGTTTTTTTCCCCTCTGTCTGCACCTGCTACAGTTGTGGTAGGAAGATCGCGAGTGCAGCAGCGAAAATAAAGACAGAGAGGAACTGTCAAAACAATGACTGAATATGCAGGCAGGAAGAAAAAGGTACAGCTGTTAGGGCCATAATGAACCTGCAGGACAAAACATGCTTTAATGGGAGGGGGCAGAATGGCAGCTAACGGTTGCAGGGGAAAAAGAGGGAGAGCGGCTGTTACTTGATCGAAAAAGAGAGAGAGGCAGCTCTGGAAGGAACCGCTACTGTGTATGATGAGGACAGAGCTGGCGGTCTTTCTCTCTCTCTCTGTCTCTCTCACTGTACAGTTACTGGGGACAAGAGCGAGAGTGGCAGCTACTTATTTGAGAGCTGACTGACAGAGAGAGACTGAAGTAACTCCAGGACCGGAACATTTACATGTGTAAGAGGAACGAAGCTAGCGGTCTCTCTGTCTCTCTTTCATTGTACAGTTACTGGGGAACAGAGGGAGAGCAGCTGCTACTTAATTGAGAGCTGAAACAGAGAGACTGAAGTAGCTCCATAACCTCTACAGTGTGTGACAGGAACGGAGGTAGCGGTCTCTCAATCTCTCTCATTTTACAGATACTGCTGCTGAAACAGACTTCCTTTTTCTTAGGGCACTGATTATTTTACAATTTTTAGTGAATCTTGCTGGGGAAGAAATGGGGTTTTAACTGTTTATTTACCTCCCGCTTAGTGAGCAGGAAAAAAATGGCGGTTGGCAAGTATGAAAATTCGGAGGCCCAAGGATACTAAAAGTAATGGAGCACCCCAAATTACACTTGTTTTTTACTGGGAGGCATTGAAAAATAAATGCATGCCTGACTATGGCTTTTAGCCAGTCAGCATGCTTTAGTTTTCAAGCCCATCTTCTAAAAAGATTTAACTGTTTTTGTATCATTTCACTGCTCAGGTTTGAGTGTAGTAGAGGTTACTGTGATGTCATCAGGCATTGTTCAAGCTACTCTCCCATCAGTTAAGGATTCCTTTGTGACTTGTTAAAGTGAAGATAAAAAGCTAAAATGAAGATACAGTAAATGATTTATATTCATTTATAATGCTTCAGTGTCTAAAACAAATTATCTGGAAGGCTGGACTCTCACCTGTAGAAAATATATATTATACAGGCGCAGTAGCGCTTGTATATTAGGGATGCACTGGGGTTTCATTAAAAATGGCAATTTTCAGAGCCCTATACCTCAGCCGTCTTAGACCCTAGACCTGTGAAATTTGGTATGAATCTTCTCAGTCCTAGAGTCTCTTAACCCCCCCAAGTCTATAAATATTGGTTTTGTAGTTTTTGAGACAGTAACAGCTGACATTACGTATTTGTGTGCAATTTGCTATCTTAATTTTTGCACTCAGCTAAAAAACGTAACAAAGTAAGGTATGAGAGACAGAAAAATAGACAATGATGGCAGGAAAAGACCAATGGTATATCCAGGTCTGCCTAAGTTTCCTACCTAACCCTGGGACCTACTGTCCAACCAGGGTCCTAGTCATCCCCGTCCTCCTCCCCGAGGCTGTTACACCAAGTGACCACTATACCCTTCACTCTGTCACAACTGTGCTTGAAACCATCACCTGTTTTAGTGCTCACCACCTCTGCCGGCAGACTGTTCCACGGCTCCACCATCCTTTCTCCAAAGTAACACTTCCTCATGTGCCCCCCAAACCTCTCTCCTGTCAGCTTCCACTCATGCCCTTGTGACCTTGAACCAGCAGTCAAGCGAAATAGTTCCTCGCAGCTTATCTTGCTCATTCCTTTTAGGAACTTGAAGGTCTCTATCATATCTCCCCTCTCCCTTCTGGTCTGCAACATGTACAAGTTCAGTGCCTTGAGGCACTCCTCGCAAGGCCTGCCCTGCTGGTCCAAAATCATTTTTGTTGCCCTGTGCTGCACCGTCTCCAGCTTGTCCCTATCCTTCCTAAGGTGCAGGTCCAGAACTGCACACAGTACTCCAGGTGCAGCCTCACTGAAGAGATATAAAAGGGTAAGACTACCTAGCCCAGCATCCTACTTGCCTTCCATAGGCCTTGTTGCACTGGCTCGACTGTATTACTGATGACAACTCCTGAGACACGTTCCTCAGTTGTAGGGCTAAATCTCACCACGCCCACCTAGTACTCTTGTCCTTGGTTTCTTATTTCCTAGGTGCATTACTTGCATTTTTTGGCACCAAATTTACTGCCAAACCTTAGACCACCTACAAGTTTTGTAGGTATCATATGGGAAGGTCCTTTTGGGGCTTTGAGTAAAAAAAAAAATATCCTTTTTTAAATTAATTACAATGAAGTATTCACACAAGCGTGTTAAAAAAGATCTGAGAAAAACAGCTAGAACTATGCATAGATTTCTTTCATGTTAAACTTCAACACGAACAAATTAATTTGGTAAAAGTTGAGTGTGACAGTGTAGTGTTTATGAGCTTATGAGAGTATGAGTTACAAAACATTTTTTTTTTTAAAAACAACCGCTATTAGTTATTTTTGATTAAAAATTAAATTCTTAGCAAAGCAGTCCTTCATGAGTATTATTTTTTCCTGTAATATCTACATGTAGCACAAACACTGAAAACTGGTTTCTAAAATATTTGTGCTAAGATTTTCAAACTGATCATGAAGTTATAAAGTGTTTCTCATAATATTTGTAGTACATGGTAGTTTTTTGTCCTTTATGATGATTTATAAAAGATAGTGGGGAGATTCACAAAGCAGTTGCGCTCGGCGCATCTCAGCTGCCCTGGCGCAAATGAGATGCGAAGAGCCCAAACTGTGGTATTCACAGAAGATGCGCCGGAGGATGCTCCCTGCATTCCCTCTGTGAATACTATAGTTGCGCCCAACCCAAGATACGCCGACGCAATCTCCTGGTTGGGCTGGGAACCAATGAGGCAGCGATCTCCAGATGTGCTGCGCCTAAGATTGGGATTCACAGCCGAGACATGCAAATGGGGCCATTAGGCATCAGGCTAATGGGGCCATTTGCATGTCATTATGGCCCCATTAGCATGATGCTTGGGTAGGGATGCACCACAAGACTCCTGCAAGGGCTGTGTGAGAACACATACCCTGGTAATCCAGTGGTACCCCTCTCCTCGGCCCATATCCCTGCAAATGTAAATATGACCCTGCAAATCCCTGGCAGGCTAGTGGAACCCGCCTGCTGGTATCCCAGTAACAGTAAATAACACTGCCACAATACCTGGTAGTCTAGTGGAACACCCTTCCTTCCATACCCCGATAACAGTAAAGAACACTGCCACAATCCTTGGTAGTCTAGTGGAACCCCTCCCTGCCCCGACTCGATCGCAACACCATATGAATCACCAAAGACTCCCTAGTGATCCAGTGGACCCCCACACCACTCAGGTACCCCCCACCCACGATCCCCATCCCAGCATGTGTCGAGATGTCGGTGGTCCAGCTCAACCCACCCACACACATCATGGCTGCTTCCATGACAGAACTGTCCATGAATGACAGCTATTGTATTTCTGGAAGCCACTGGTAGACCCTGTCGCACTCAATGGGCTTGTAGTGTGTTCTGTAACCTGCCATCACAACTTCATGAATGGCCATTGATTACACTGGACTACTTAGGATGCCTGCAGTATGGCAGCCTGCCTGTGGGCGGACACCCACTTAAGTTTACTTTCTGTAGACTCATCTTTTGGAACATCTTCGGACTTGTGCCAGAGATGTGCCTCCAAGATGAGTTGTGAATAGGGCTGCACCCCATATGAATGAGCACGCCCCTTGCACAACCCCCCCAGATGCACCGCATAAGATTATGGGTGGGTGTGTGTGCATCAGCACCGCACATGACTGCCCTTGCAATTGTGATTGGTGTAAGTTGTGATGTGCCAGCACATCCTTTTGTGAAAACCCCCAAATCTCTGTGCAGTAAAGTATTTGCAAAGATTTATAAAACATATAAATCTTCATGTAAAAGTATTTGTGAAAAATTTGTGTGCTGCATGATGGTTTTTGTGATAAAATGTGCAAGCCTTTATATTAATTTAGAAAATACATGGGATTTGCATATTAATTGAGAAGTGTTTGTGTTTTAATACTTTCAGAATACTTGATTTTTATATTTAGAAAACTTTTTTTTTTTAACTCAGCTTTATTGCAAAGATTGAGATCATACACCCTTTTATACAATTTCATATGCAAAAATGACCAGTTTGTTGTTCATATGGTTAACAAACAGTTAAAAATTAAAAGTCTCTGTTGTGAGTTATTTGTAAAGTCTCTTGTTCGGTGGTTGAATGATAACAGCCTTTAATAGGTGTATGGCTATAGGATAGATTTGTCCAGAATCTAGTCTCCAACTTGAGACTCATCATAGCAGAGTTACAATAACAATAAATTCTGGAAACTCTAGGACTGAAGCGACCCAGGTATACAAGGGAACAAGTTAATCAACCAACAAAATAAAATCAAAATGAAGGTTACATTTCCTTCAGTCACTGCTCAGCCTTTACGCCAGATCCCCCGACCCCCAAAGTAATGTAAACTATGATTCTGACTTGCCACCCCATATACTTTATGATTATCTGGTCATTGGATTCCTGGACACGAGCCATCACTCCCATGCTCTCCATCTCTATTCATGTGACTCATAATTGAGGCGTAGCTTAGCTGGAAGGGCATCCACTGATATAACCCCCTTCATCCAAACTATCCACTCATCCAAAGTGGGAGGATTGGGCTTCAGCCAACTGGCACTAATGCACTTAAGGGCCACAACTATAGATGTTAACAGAACTTTTCTAATGTTGCCCCTGGTATTAATTGCTCCTGGAAATCCCAGTACCCACTCCTCAAACTGTAAAGGAAGAAGGACCCCAGCCACACCTTGTACAGCTTGCTGAATCAGCTGCCAGAATGGGGCAAAGGAGGGGCATCCCCAGAAAATGTGCCAGTGGCTTCCAATGTTGCCACAGCTCCTCCAGCACACGTTGGAGTGTGAAGTGCTATAATGGCATGTGATTGCTGGCGTTTGGAAAAAACACACCAAAATCTTACAGAAAAATTCACGCCATAATGGGGCTCATGTGACCTTTCACCCTATCTTCAATCTGCATCCCCAAATGGAAGAATCTATTTGGACGCCCACGTCCTGCTCCCAGACTTTCCTTAAGGAATCCAGTGCAGTTTCCACTGGGGTCCCCAAGAGTTTACATATGCTAGCGATATAATGGTGGAGACCCTTAATTGTGACCGCCCCATAGGCAAAGTCTTCCCACCCTGTATATTGTCTGGTGAGATGGTGAATATTATTATCCGAGTTGATGAAGTATCGTATCTGCATGTACCTAAGAAACTCCCTATTTGACCAGCCAAACTTTTCCTTTGCACACTGGAAAGATATACACACCTTGGTCTCTATAAACTGTGTGAAGCAAAAGGGTCCTCGTCTTCCCCATCCCACATATCCAGCATCTAGTGTTGGGGGGAGAAAGTCTGTCTCCTGCCTTACTAGGGAGAGAGGGCCCAGGGCCCAGGCCCTCAGGGGTATTAGTATTTTTTTTAAATCTTTCGAAGTATCTGAAGGCTGTGTCTGACCCATCGATTTCTAATGGTTCTAGCCAAGTCTAAGGGAGTGCTGGTCAAAGCTAGGGTGTATAGGGGTTTAAAGCCCACATCTGCATCCTCTATCAGGTACCAAAGGGATGAGGTACACTATCATGCCCAGGTTACCACCACTGTTCCCTGAGCAGCCAGGTAGTATTTAGAAAGATTCGGTAATGACAACCCACCTAACTCCCTTGGGAGTTGTAAAGTTGCCCTAGCTATTCTTAGCATCTTGCTATTCCAAAGGAAACTCGTTATATACCTAATTATTTTATTCCAGTAAGTGTTTGGGATTCTAATTGGGAGGGAGGCAAACAGAAAGAGAAACCTAGGAAGTATATTCATTTGAATAGTTTTGATTGATATTAATTGATATCTCACTACCAACAGCTCCTGTGACTGCCCAACTTAACCTTTCTCCACTTCCCTTTCTGCTCTAGTTGTCCCCCCTCACTGGAGTCCACCCTCACATCTTGGTATACCCAATGCTGCACTTTTCACCCTCTTGCCACCCTTCCTACATTCCTTCTCCCCCCCTACCCTCTTCCCTCTCCCTATGACTCTGGCACTTCTTATCTGTTGTCTGTTTTCTCTGACAAATGCCTCTGGCTGCCTTGTTACAATGCTACCTTTGAACTGTATTAATCTGTACTCTGTTTGCAATGCCTGTCTTGATGTTCCCCATAATTTGTATTTCTCTAACGTGGAACCTTTGTAAAAGAGCCATGGCTCAAAGGTATTTGTAATCCTAGACTTGATAAATAAATAAATCAAATTGTGGCTACCCTGCCCGCTAGACCCAAGGGCAGGAGCTTCCACCTAGCCAGGTGTTTCGCCATGGCAGACCAAAGGGGCTCGTAATTTACTGTAAATAGTTTCGTCAGGTCCACCACTATCAGGATGCCTAGGTACCGAACTTGGTTTCTAGGGACCCACTTAAAGGGAAACGTTGCTCTAAAACTTGGAGTATAGGTACCGCTCAGCTGGAGGGCCTCAGATTTTTTAAAATTAATTCTGTAGCCCGAGACCTTTCCGAATGCACCCAAAAGGTCAACTGGGGGGGGGCAGAGATTGTTCCGGAGAAGAGAGGAGGAAGAACAGGGAGTCGTCTGCATACAGAGAGACTTTTTGCTCTATGCCTCCAGCCATCACCCCCCTAATCCTCTCGTCCCCACGCACCCGAACTGCAAGTGGTTCAAGGCTTAGGGCAAAGAGGAGGGGAGAAAGGGGCACCCCTGCCACATCCCCCTTGTTAGATGGAAAGGGCATGAACTAATCCCATTGGCTCTCACCAGTGCCACCAGTCCAGTATATAACCCAGAGATAACTGCTAAACATTTGGGGCCGTAATTCATGCGATCTATGGTTGCTTTTAGAAATTGCCACCAATTAACCCGATTAAGCACCTTTTCTGCATCCATGGACATGGCTATTTGAAAGTTAGGGGATGATTTTTAGGAGGTGATGACATTTAGAAGCCTCCGAATGTTATCTGGAAGGTATCTTCCCATTGTAAAACCAGTCTGGTCTTCATGCACCTGTAATCTGCCTGCTAACAGGCCTGTAAATAATTCTGAATCTATGTTCAGGAAGGAAATGGGTCAATAACGACCCACACTCCGTAGGGTCCTTTCCCTCTTTAAGTAAGATTGAGATTTGTGCTTCCCTCCATGACTCTGGTATTTTCCCTCCTTCCAAGATCTCCTGAAACACTGGCACTAGAAAAGGGACTAACTGAGCTTCAAAAGCCTTGTAGAATTCGGCTGAAAAGCCGTCTAGGCCTGGGGACTTTCCATTCTTAAGTCTCTTAATTTGTGCCTGTATATCTGCTCCTGTAATGTTCGTCTCAAGGGAGTCCCTCGTTTCCTGAGTGAGAGTCCTAATGTGGACCTGCTAAAAAATACTCCCCGTAAGCTCCTCAAAATCCTCTATTTTCTCCTGGGAATATAAGGTTGTGTAATATGAGGCAAATACTTGGGTTACTTCTTCTGGTTTACTGGTTAGGGCTCCCCTTTGGTCAGGTCCTTAATGCAAAGTATCAACCTCCTCAACTGTTCCTCTCTCAGTCTGGCTGCCAGTAACTTCCCCGCCCTGTCTCCCCCTAGTAATATCCCTGTTTTATTCTCTGGTATTGTCCCTCCAGCTGGGTTTGTAATTCAGTTTCCAGATCTGAACGACACTCCTCTAACTGGTGTCTAGTGGCTGCATTTAGAGTAATCTTGTGTTGAAATTAGAGTTCCTTCACCTCGTCTTCTAAATCTCTCACTTTACCCTCCCATCTTCTCTTCTGTTCTGAGGCAAACTTTATAATTAACCATCGTAGGACTGCCTTCAGGGCATCCCATCTCATAGCGTGTGAAGTCTCCCCACTTCCATTATGGCTGTCGTACATTTTAATAGTATACCCAACCAACGCCTTAAAGCCGGGGCAGTTTAACAGGCCAACATTTAGTCTTCAATGTGAGTTACATGCAGCATGAGCCAGAGTAAGCTCCAGGGTTACTGGTGCATGGTCAGAAAGGGAGCAGGAAAGAATCTCACAGGACTGCGCACTATGAAACCAGGTTTCTGACAAGAACAGCATGTCTATCCTGGTGTAACAGTCGTGCCTGTCCAAATAATGAGTACAGTCTCTTGCTTGGCCATGTATATCCTGCCATACGTCCCGAAGGCCTGCTAACTGGGTACATCTGGCCAACACTGAACCAGCTCGGCTTCTCCTATTCCCTCCCACCCCCACTTGTCTAACGATGGCATGAGAACAGTATTAAAATCACCTCCTAGTACGCAGAGCCTACTCTCCAGATCCACCAGTTCTCCCAGGGTATTCTTAAGGAATCGGGCAGCCCCCTTATCTCCATTTGGAATGTACAAATTAACTATTAGGCAGGGAACATCTCGATGGACAGCCCATAATTTCACAAACTGACCCTCAGGATCTGTCTCCACTGTTTCTATTTCAAGTGGGCAGTCTTTATGTACCAGAACAGCTGTGTCCCTTCTATGAGGGTGGGCAGCATAAGTGGAGGCAAACACAGAACCCACCCAACTTCTCCGTAATTTCAGATGCTCAGCAGCTGTGAGGTGGGTTTCCTGTAAAAGGGCCACCTTTTTAAGTTCTCAGAGAATACGGGTGCGTTTAACAGGATTACCAAGCCCCCGAACATTATATGTGGCAATTCTTAGTCTATCCATGGGAGATATGTGTAGGATCTGTGTTCTTTAGACTGTTAACATTGGAGTCTGCCTTTGCATATCATATATGGTATGTATGTAAAGTGGGTTATGGAAAAACCTGGCCGAGCAGTAAGAAGAAATCTAAAAATCTTAAACATAATTTAGTGAACATGAGAAACCAGTCTGGTAACTTCATAAACCTGGCTTGTTGCCCTTGTCTTAACAATACATATTGAATAGTCCCGGTTAACTCCCAAGGTGCCACTTGAAGCCCGTCATAATTTTGACTTCCTATGATGGTGGGTGGTGCTGGAACATGCCCTGCAGCTCGCTACTCTGCCCCAAACCTACTCCGGCAGAGCAACCTCAGTGAGTGCACCAAAGCAGTACACTTTAATTTTCCTCCCCCCCCCCAACATATCTGTATGGGTAGGACTACTTATCCCCCTTCCCCATCTATGCAATTGCAATTCTTCCCCCAGTAGGATTTAATCTGAAGATATTTATTTCCAAATCGTGTAAGGTGACCCAGATTAAGGGTTACTATATCTCAAGCCTTCAAAATTTATGAAGTACCCATCGACTCTCCGCACCCCTATCGCCAGTGTTTGGCATCCCTTCAACCATTTTAAAATAATACCCAGCTTAACTGGACAGATGAGTAAAGCAAACATTTTCCAGTAGACCCAGTGAGGCTCATGCCTCTCTGCTACCTTATAACAAAAAAGTTCCTGCAAAGATCTTCACTCGCCGTCCATAGCTCCACTGTGTTCTTCAGGGTAGCCTGCTGCCTTGTTTCATTTACAGGGGGATCTGTTGGTCAAATGAATCCTTGACCAGGTTCCGACTCCTCCATTTTCTGATTGCTTACCAGCTTGAGGACGTGGATTCGGCCCTCCCACTAGCTGCCACTGACGCTTCTGTAGGCCTCTGATCACCCCTGGATCGATGTGATCATCCAGTTGAATTTCCAGGGAAGCTAGGTATTTTTTGGCATCTTGGGGGCTATGGAAAATCTTAGAGCCTGCATCAGAGGTTATTCTCAGTTTAGCTGGGAAGTCCACCCTTGCTTTTAAACCTTTAGCGCATAGCACTTTGATGACTGGAAACCATAGCTTCCATTTTTGCCATAGTAGTTTGTGCGTAGTCAGGCTCTACAAATAATTTTGTGTCCCCAAATAATATCTCCTTACAGGCCCAGATCTAGCATAGTACCATCTCCTTCATGTGATAATCAAGGAAGGCCATTACCACTGAATGTGGCCTAGCTTTGGGATCCTTCGGTGACGCCGCTAGGGCCCTGTGCGTTCTAATGATATTTAAAGGGGTGTCTTTGTCTAGGTTTAGTAGCTCTTTTAGTAGCCCCACTATGTATTCAGCCATCTATCCTGTTTCAGTTCGTTCTGGGAGGCCATGAAGTCACAGATTAACTCTGCGCGAGCAGTTCTCTAAATCCTCCAATTTCTACAATAATAGCTGGGAACGATCATGGAGTTGTATCAAAGCCCCATTATGCAGAGCCAGGGTTTCAGTATGTTCGGTGAGATGAACTTCCATTTCCTGTAATTGTTGGTCATGTTGCTGTATTTTTTGTTTATTCTCCTTCACCTCAGAACTGATGCTGTCCAACATTTTAGTTAGTCACGAGACTTCCCTGCATAACTGCCGGGATGTAAACATAAAGTCCTCCCCCTCTTCCTCTGAGTCGCTTGAGAAGTCAGGCTCATGGTGTACTTGTGGCCTAGTTGGTGCATCTTCTTTCACGGCGGGCGTATCAGATTTAGTTCTTGCTGCTTAAGGGCAGATCCCTGCACCGCCCGATTTCTAGAATGAGCCGCCATAAGAACAATGAGTCGCCGAACACAAATTTACTGCTGGAACCTAGTGGGGTGAGGTTTTAAGATGAAAAGTTGAGGGACTCAGTGGGAGCTGATCGACCTCGCGTCTACATCGATTGGCGTCCCAACCGGAAGTTGAAAACTTGCTTTTAATCTACCTCTTCAACTACAACTTAGCAGTTACATATGTATTGCACTTTTAAGCTTTATAATCTTTGAATACTTGAAAAGATAACTATTACAATGTTATACGAGTTTGAAACAATACTTCAAAACTTATAAAAAGGGGTAGTTTAACCAAAGTAAGACTATTTTGCAAAAAATACCGGGATGAGTAAATTAAGTTACTACACAACTTTCTTACAAAATAAAGAAATTTATAGCAAAAAAACAACATTATTACTCATTAGGGTTGCTACCGCACAAAATGAAAACAGCACAAAGATTGGAAATAAACTATTGGGGTTTCAAACACAATGCCCACAAAGTCTGGAAATGTCCTACTAGGGTTCTTATGTCTAACTGCCATCCACCCTACCACGTCCCCTACCCTCACAGAGATTTATTTAACTCTAAAAATTGATTAGCGTTTTGCTCATAAAAGTGCTAAATCTTTGTGGAAATGCATAGCTCTTGCCTCCCTGTGTTTAACAAACACAGCACTTCTAGAAAATCTATATGCCTTGATTGAATTACTTGATTAAATTACACCCTTCTCTTTTATGTTTCTCTCCTCCTCTTTTCTCATTACATTATTCTTGACAAAGGCATATGTGTGGCCCTTTCTCACAATTGCACTGCTCCCATTTTCTCCCCTTACTCTCTCAAATAGTATATCTTCCCTTTTGAGACTTCGTTTCCCTTATCTATTTTTGTTTTGTTTTAAGAAAAAATATATACATTTTTTCTTCTTCTTTTCTCTCCCTGGTCTTACTTGTTTGTATATTTTATGGTAATGTGTTATTTCTCCTTGCCTGTGACAATACCCAATTTATTTACCTTACTTTGTAACTATGCTTGTATTGTACTCATTTGACGTGGAACCTTTGTAAAAGAGCCTTTGGCTCAAAGGTATTAATTCCTAGAACCAAATAAATAAATAAATAAATACTTTCTGTACATTTAGTATAGTCCCAAGAAAAAAACTGCTAATCAATTATTTAATACCCTGCCTCATGATCCAAAGACAGTCGACAGGTACAAGGCCATGGATCAATAGTATGGTACTTCATACGGGGACCACATATTAAAACTGGTATCATCAAAATGTGTGTCACTGTACAGCTTAGTGGTTTGTCCTCCTCTATCTTATAAGGATAGGCCACATTACAATCTCCATAAACCAGGAGTCTATTAGTATGCAAAAATGGTTGAATTGTTCTGAATAACTCCACTCTGGCAGAGAAGCTTTGTGGGGCATAGATATTAATCAGCCTGTATTTACTGCTGTAGTATTCCAAATCTATAAGTAAAAATTAACCAGGTTCAATTTTAACTACCTTATGAACACAGAATTCAGAACCTTTTAATAATACTGCCACCCCATCGCATACATCAGTGCCCCGGGACCAATGTGTAATCCCTGAAGACTACAACTGTTTTGCCTTTGCAATCTCATGATAGTTTTCATTCTTCTGTCTCAAATGAATATAATATTATTAGGCAATGTAGAGAGCACTGTTGAAGTAGAATATCTCTTTTTGTAGCTCTTAATACTGCTAACATTATGGATCAAATGATTTAATTCTGGTCCCCTGCATGAGTTAGTTAAGTGTTTCTCATCAAGGGTGTAGACAACCATAAGCCACTCTGTTAATATTATCATTTTAATCTATTTGGGTTAGTGTAGGCCACTGAGGAGTGTCTGATACATGTATAACCTCTTTAGAGAGTACAGGAATCATCTGACAACAATCTGACTTGTTTGGAAGGGGTGCCGTTTGGAAAGGATGTGTACATTTTTTTAATGGGGGTGTAACTGTTGGAGACTGTGCACAAAATGGAAATTTCTGGCTACACCCCTGTTTCTCATCTACAAACTTGTTCTACCCTTAGGCCTTTTGGTCTTAGAAAGCTTAGACTGCGAATCTGACAAATAATCAGGAATGGAGGAAACAATGAAGAAGGCCTCTGAATCGACACCCTCTTCCTCAGTATCCCCCCACTGTTTTCTTTTACTCAGGACACTGAATCTGTTTCGGGTTGGAATTGGAAGAGGGGGGGGGATGAAGTTTTCATTTCAACTTTACACCCTCTCCCCCTTCTGGGTTTAGAAATGACCTGCATGCCTGGTTCAGTGAGAGAAAGAGGGTAAAGTGGCATGTACTCCTTCTCCACTGTTTCAGTGGGGAGATGCTCGTCAACATCAGTCTGGGGCACATGTTCCAGAACAGATAGTGGGGGGACGACTCCAACAGACTCGGTACAAACAGGTTCTTGCTCCAAGGTACTAACAGCACTTTATGTCACAGGTTTCTGTACACAGACAGCTATGCATTTCTCAGGAGGGGATGTAATTTCCACACCATTACGGTTGGAGTCAGGGTCAGGCTGGTTACTGGGTTCAGGACCAGGAAGGAGCCACTGTGATACATGGCTTTGGTCTGGTTTTCTGTAATGAGTTCCTCCTGGTCCCAGGCTACCCCGTCCATATGGGTATGGGCATGCCTTGTAGACATGCCAGTCGCATCACAAAGACTGCAGTGTAGTAGATCAGGACACTGCTCACTTGTGTGGTTATAACCCATACATAGATCACATTTTTGCATGTCACACATACAGCTTAGATGGGTTACTAATCCACATTTATGACGGGTCCTAGGTTGCCCCTAGTAAAAACAAACACCCCTGTCCCATCCAATGTAAAAGCTACCAAGTAGATGGGGAAAACAATTATTTGCCTGTTTAAAGTTTGATTTTAACTTTCCAGCCTCCTATCCATACACACTCGGGTTTAAAATTAGGTACTGGTCTATCTAATACCTCGCATCTTTGGCCAAGCCAGTACAAGACAGCAGCAAAACTAACTCCCTCACTCTGAAAAAACAGAGATAGTCTTGATAGTGGGCTTCGTCAGAGGTATCACTGAAAACGGATCCCATAAGGATGAGTTCTTTACATGCCTATATTTTTGCCAAAAGTGCTCTAGTACAGTCACTATCTTAAAATTTAAATCTAAGAAAGTTTCACCAATTACATGTATAAGAACATACATATCCCCTACAACTAACCCCCACAGAACACTTAAGCACAGTTCTGATTATATGAGTTCTGTTAGGCAGCAGTTTAAGTTTCACCAATTACATGTACAACAGCATGCATTTCCCTTGCAACAAACCCCACAGAATTCCTTTGCCCATATATTCCATGTCTCCCCCTCCGCTACGCCGTGCAGAACTTGCTAGACATGCCATGTGCTCGCCTCAAATCTTCTGGAGATAGGGTCTTTCCTGTGGTGGCACCTCAGTTATGGAACCATCTACCACCACATGTCTGCAGCAACTCCTCACTGGAGGGTATTAAGAAAACTTTAAAGACAGAGAACGGCAAGAGGAAGGAGCTGCTGTTAGAACTTTACTGGGACTATATTGCCCTCCACCCCAGCCGGTTCTACTTTTATAGGCACAGGATTTAACTGATAACAGGAACTTCCAGTTTGGAAGCAGAAAGGAGTGATCACAGAGGCACAAAAGACCATCCTAGAAGGAATGAGTAGCTTTTCTCCCAGTTGCTGGAGGTCTGACTCTGAGCAAGTAAGGAGGACCCACAGTGGAAGGAAACAACTCCCTAGTGGGGACTTCATTGTTAGGAGGGCAGAACTGGGGGGAGGGAGGGGAGAGGGACGTAAGGTGCCTGCCTGGCACCATGGCTTGGAGGGACAGGGAGCAAATCCTCAAGATTGCAGGAGCAGCTGCACGAGGGAAGCTGGATGTCACTGTCCACCTAGAGACAAATGACCTGGCTGGGCAAGGGATCAGAGCAGTGCAGGAGGAGTTTGAGGAGTTGGGGAGGGGTCTTAGACAAGTAGCATGTACGGTAACCCTCTCGGAGGTGCTGCCTGTCTATGGTATGGGTGAGGTCAGGGCGCTCCACACCTTGGTATTCAATCAGTGGTTGAAAAACTGGTGCAGAGCTCAGGGGTTTGGCTTCATTGGGGACTAGGGGTCCACCTGGAGGGATGCAGACCTATACTGGCACAATGGTCTGCATCTGTCCAGGAGGGGAACCAGAATCCAAGGTGATAGGTTTAAATGCTTCATTGGCAAACATTTAAACTAGTCAAGGGGGAAGGTCCTGAAAAGGAGGAGGGAAATCCTAGCTACCCCCCCAACCAAAAATCAGGGTAGTTAGTGAGGTAAACCCCAAGATAGAGAAGTCAACAGGGAGAAGGGCAGAGGTAAATGGTGAAAAAGACAAAGGCGGTAAGGCCATCAAAAAATGGAGGGTAATGAGTACCAATGCCCATAGTCTAGGTAACAAGCTCCCTGAACTGGTGGCCTTGATGTAAGAGGGATGCCTGGATATCATGGCAGTCACAGAAACATGGTACACAGAGAACCATGATTGGGATGTCAACATACCAGGGTACACAATGTACAGGAGGGACAGGGAGGGTAAACGAGGAGGAGAGTAGCTCCCTATGTAAGGGAAAGGATCAAAGCAACGGAACTAAACGGTAAACAGGGAGGACAGAAGGCACTGTGGGTCACCCTGGAGACTGGAAATGGCACTACAATTTGCCCAGGGGTTGTATACAGACCCCCGTCTCAGGGGGAGTAAATGGACAAGGACATGATAGAAAGTATCCTTAGGATGGCAGAGAAAGGGGAGATATTTTTGATGGGGGACCTGAATATGCCAGATGTTAACTGGAGCACCTTTGCTGCTGCCACATCCAAAAGCTGGGCCATTCTCGATGCCCTACAGTGGGCATGCCTCAGACAGCTAGTGCTGGAACCCAACTTGGGAGGGAGGGAGCAATCTTAGACCTGGTACTCTCAAATGGGGACGGAGAGAGGATCTCAGATCTAGAAGTGGGTAGCCGTCTGGGAACAAGTGACCACCAAACAGTGTGGTTCACAATAAACTCAGCTATAGGTTAAGCCATACAAAGGTGAAGGTACTGGACTTCAGGAGGGCTGATTTTGTCAAAATGGGAGAGTGCCTCAGAAAAGCACTAGCAAACATGCAAGAAGGAGGGGTGGAACAACAATGGGGAAACATCAAAACTGCCATCACAGAGGCAACAAGCCTTTGTGCCAATCAAATAAACAAAACAAAATAAAAGAAAAACACACTATGGTTCTCAAAAGAGGTGGTGGGGAAGGTTAGGGAAAAAAAGACAGCACTGGAAACACAGAAGAAGTAGGACAGAGAACTGTACCAGTTAAAGCAGAAGGAAGCGGGGAAGGCAGTCAGAATAGCAAAGGCTCAAACCGAGCAAACGATAGCCAAATTGGTTAAGAAGGGTGATAAAACCTGTTATAGGTACGTTAGGGAGCAAAGAAAAACCAAGGGAGGAATCAATAAATCAATCAGTCAAAATCTTTATTTATCCAGGCGGGCACCATTGAGCAAGGCTCATTTGCAAGGTGGATCTGGTCATGAATACATCAAAGTACATACAGAAGCAGGTATACAAAAAGCAATAATATACAAGGAATAAAAAGTATATACAGTGTATACAATACAGTACAAGGTTGAAATAAATAAAAAAAGCATTATTTTACAACTGAAGAAGTCAGCAGATGTACAATCAACCATAGGCATACAGGGGTTATAAGCAGAGATCTTCTGAGTGAGGCAGCCGGCAACTACACATATAGGAAAGAGGCCGTGTATGGGGTGGCAGATTAGAGAGGTAAAGAAGAGGAGGGATATATTGCCAACGACTGGGGGAAAAATTGGGCTAAAACCACAGAAAGTGACGATGGCTGTCATGTACTTGTTTATTATGATAATGATGGAGAACGGATAGATAATTGGGACACTACTGTGGATGGGATGGGACTTTAGCCAGGCTGGAGCAGACAGGGAAGGGTGGGTGCAGCAGGAAGAGTTAATAGGGAAAGAGTGAGAGCCAGGGGTAGAAACATGGTGAGCGCCAGGATGGAAAGGGGAGTTGCGGAATTAGTGGGCTAGCAGTGAGGAAAACAATTGCAAGGTGCTTTCATGTAGCGATCATAGAGTGCCTTGAAGATATTCAGGCTAACAGGGCAGCTCAGCTTCAAGTTCCTTTGTAAACCATTCCACAATGTGGGTAAAGAGAAGCTTACAGCAGCTTTGCCAAAATGAGTGTTGACCTTTGGAACTTGGAGGGCAATTAGAGAATAGCTCCTTAGAGCGTAGGTGCCTAACACACTCCGGTGAATACAATCTGAGACATATGAGGGGAGCTTGTTGGTCACTGCTCTGAAGGCCCATAGGGCGGCGTTTCTATTCCTCCTATAGTGAAGGGAAGTCCAGCCTAACGATGACTACAGGGAGCAGTGGTGTGTGGAAAGTGGAAGGCCAGTAATGAACCTGATAGCTCTGTGGTAGAGGGTGTCCAATTTAGCCAGTGTAGAGGCAGTGCAGTGGCTGTAGAGCTGGTCCGTGTAATCTATTAAAGATAGGAAGGTAGCTTGAACCAGTTGAATCTTGGCCTCCTTGGTGAGCAGGTGGTTAATTCTGTAGAATAATCCTAATCTTTGCCTTAGTTTCTTCTGTAGTACTTCGAGATGGTCATCGAAGGAAAGTTTATGATCCAGCCAAACTCCTAGATATTTGAATTTAGCTACATACTTTAGTGTTTCTCCAAGAACAGTGGTAATTTGTGGGGTAGCCCCCCTCCAGCAGGAATTGCTTCATGCAAGGAGGGGGAGAAGAGCATGGCTGTTGTCTTTTTCACATTGAGCAAAAGCTTTTTGTTTATGAGCTGGTATTGTAGAAAGTTAAATTCAGCTTGGAGGTCTTCACAGGCTGCTTCTGGCATGGGACGACTCAAGTACAGTACAGTGTTGTCCGCGAATAAGTGGATGGTGGCTTTTTTGATGGGGTCACTGATGTTAATGTAGACTGCAAAGAGGAGGGGACCAAGGATAGAGCCCTGGGGCACGCCTCTCAGCATAGGTTTTAATGGTGAAAGATCACCTTCAGCTTTAACCTGCTGTTTCCATTCTCCGAGGTAGTCTGCAAACCAGCACATAGATTTATGGTCCAGGCCTAAGATGCTTAAGGAGGAAAGAAGCAGGCTGTGATCAACTGTGTC
The DNA here is from genome assembly GCA_016271365.2 of Neoceratodus forsteri. Taxonomy (NCBI): domain Eukaryota; kingdom Metazoa; phylum Chordata; order Ceratodontiformes; family Ceratodontidae; genus Neoceratodus; species Neoceratodus forsteri. The sequence continues at coordinate 746,411,512 of CM028132.1, forward strand.
GAATACCTTACAAAGATCCAAGAAAATGGCACAGACATGCTTCTTGTTGTCAAGGTCTAGGAGCCAATCATTGGTCACCTTAGCTAGGGCTCTTATGGTGCTGTGCTTTGCTTTGAATCCAGACTGAACCTGGGTTTAGTAGGCTTCCGGATTCTAAGTATACCCCCAGCTGGCCACACACTATCTTTTCTAGTAATTTAGACAGGATGGGGAGAAGGGAGATTGGTCTGAAATTATTTAGATCAGAGGGGGTCAGCTGCTTTTAATAGAAGGATGACATGGGCTATTTTCCATTGAGGGGGGAGGCTACCCTGGGAGAGTGACATGTTGAATAGGTGGGTGATTGGCACTGCAAGCACATTGTAGGCACATTTCAGATAGTATGGCTCTATGAAGCTGGAGCCTGCTCCCTTCCTGGTCCAGCTGCCGCAGTAGGTCTTCCCCTCTTTAGAGAGACAGGCAGGAGGGAGAAGGCCCCTAGGTGGGGACCTGGGTTGGTGGGGCCCTGAGCTGTGCGGAGGTCACTGGCAGGGAAGTATCAAATGCTAGCCCTGCCACGCGTAAATCAAGCATTGAGGGCTTCCAATATATCCGATTGGTTAGAGATAACGCTGCAACCGGACTTAATTTTTGCTGGAATGGAATTACCAGATGTGAGTCCAGACATGTCTTTTAATGTTTTCCAGAGCTTTGAAGGATTTTTTTGAGGCAGAGGCTAGCTCCGGACGATAGTAGGCGGCCTTGGCTGCTCTGACCAACTTGGTGCACTTGTTACGTGCTCGCTCTCTTTTTTTTTTTTTTACTTTTATTTTCCACCTACCCCGCCTCCTGCTTCTCGCTTCTTCAGGCGTGCCTGGCATCTACCTCGGTTCCTTCCGTCACCTGGAGCCCTCGTGGGCGGTCCCCATGCAGCCTTGATTTCCCCTGAAGGGACGAGGTAGGGCTCCAAGCACCTCAACCAACAGCACTTCTTCGGGCCACTGCATAGACAGGCAGGAGACCATTGAGGTTCAGTGCTGGCGCCGTCCTACCCGGAGCGAAGAAGGTGTTTTTCCCTGTTTTTTTCTGGTGTGCACGTGCCCTGACGCCAAGGCGGAGCTCCACCGACGCCTGGCACGCCCAACCCTCGTGGAATGGCTAAGATGCTGTACCCAGGCCTCCGTCGGGCAGGCACCGAACCTTGTCCCGCCATCCTCCCTGGAGAAGGCGAGCAGTCCACTGACGCTCAGCCTTCTCCCCAGTTGGTCTTCTCCAGCTCCCAGGCTTGTTCCAAAACTCTGCCGCCAGTGTCGCGTAAGCGGTAGCGCTACCGCTGCGCCGATGGGCCGGCGTTACGTGTTCTCTTAAAAAGACACCACTCCGAGTTGTTCTTGCTTCTTTGGGCTTTTTTCCATAAAGTATCCCTTTCTAACAGGGAAGCTTTGAGCTCAGGCGAGAACCAACGGCAGGTGCTGCTCCTGACCTGCACCTTAACTAAGGGTGCATGCTTATTTAAAGCCTCACTTAAAATATTGTGAAAAATAGTATATGCCCTGTTAACCATTTTGGCTAGGAAGAATTCCTGCCATCGTGGAGAATGTTTCAAGTCGTGGACATATGCAAACAAATCGAAGTTGCGTTTGCACCTCTTGATAGAGAACTTTGCCACAAACTGTGGGTTGTGCACGGATCTAATGGTGGGTGATTATACAATGATCACTAATGTCTGAGAAAAATGTTCCGACATGAGAGAACAGATGTGGCTTGCTAACCAAAATTTCATCTAGGAGGGAACTGTTGTTAAGGTTCTTTTTATTTGGGCAAGTAGGCTCACCAATGAGTTGCACCAGCCTTAGAGTGTCACAAAAGGATTTCTAGGGAGCTGATGCACTCTTAGTTCAGGTCACCAAGAATAATGGTTTCCAAGGAACCAAGCCCCAGTACAGAACTGAGGTGAGACATGAAATGAGGCCCGGCAGAAGGGGGCCTGCAGCAGCCTATTACACAGAGTGCACTGGAAAGAGAAAGTTTGCTCCTTAGGGTCAAGTACTCAAATTATTTGGGGGAGGATGATGCGTCTATGCATGTGGCTGAGTATTTGTCCCTTACATAAATTGCCACCCCACCTCCTCTTGACTGCCTATCCGCTTGGAGAATAAATCATTTGGTATATTGATTTCATTGTCTGGGATACGGAATGAATACTTCTGCTTAGTATTCACAAAGTAAGAGGTGGGGGAGGTGCATAATCCAATTAAACAGAAGTACTCTGGATGGGGGGGGCAATCCCAGTCATTTCATAGAAGAAAGGGTTCTGAAAGAACTCCCAAAACTGAAGGTGGACAAAGCAATGGGGCCAGATGGAATTCACCCCAGAATTCTAAAAGAATTAAACAGAGAACTAGTGACACCACTGACTACCCTTTTTAACAAATAATGGGAGGATGGTGGGGTACCCGAGGAATGGAGGAAGGCAGATGTGATTCCCCATCACAAAAGTGGGACCAAGACAGAGGCAGGAAACTACGGACCTGTTAATTTGACCTCTGTAGTAGGGAAAGTGATGGAATCACTTCTGAAGGAAAGAACTGTTGAGTACCTATAGGCCAGTAGGGCACAGGACCCAAGGCAGCATGGATTCACAGTGGGAAGGTCATGTCAGACGAATCTAATCGATTTCTTTGACTGGGTGACCAAAGTAGTAGACCAGGGAGGAGCTGTGAACATGGCCTACCTAGACTTTAGCAAGGCATTTGACACAGTCCGGCACGAAAGATTAATAAACAAATCAGCCAGCCTGGGAGTGGGTCCCAGGGTGGTAGCCTGGGTAAAACACTGCCTGGACAACAGGACGCAGAGGGTAATAGTAAACAGAGTCCACAGTGAAGAAGGGGTTACTAGTGGGGTACTGCAGGGTTCAGTACTGGGTCCAGTCCTTTTTAATGTCATTATAAGTGACAGTGCAAAGGGACTATAAGGAAAAGTATGTCTCTTTGCAGACAACACAAAGATCTGCAACAGGATTGATACACAAGGTGGGGTGGAAAGGATGAAAAGGGACTTGGCAAGGTTGGAGGAACGGTCAAATGTATGGCAGCTTAGATTCAATGCAAATAAGTGCAAAGTAATGCAATTGGCAAACAAAAACCCAGGGGAAGGAATATAACACAATGGGGGGTGAGAGATGCTGACAACAACAATAGCAGAAAGGGACCTGGGGTCGTTATATCAGATAACCTAAAGGTGGGCAAGTACTGTGCGAAGGCAGTAAGGAGGGCTGGGAGGATACTGGGATGTATAGGGAGAGGCATCACCAGTAGAAAACCGGAAGTTGTTATCCCTCTGTACAGACAGTTGGTGAGACCCCATCTGGAGTACTGCATGCAGTTCTGGAGACCCCATCTACGCAAAGACAGACAGGGTGGAGGCTGTCCAGAGGAGGGCAACCAAAATGGTGCAGGGTCTGCACCAGAAGACATACTAAGAGACACCAAAGGAGCTAATATGCATACCCTCGAGGAAAGGAGGAGAGAGGGGACATGATAGAAACTTTCAAGTATCTCAAGGATTCAACAAAGTCCAAGAGGGTAGCATCTTTCAGAAAAAGAGATGTAAGAACAAGGGGCACAATCTGAAGATAGAGGGGACTGCTCAGAGATAATGTGAGGAAGTATTTTTCATGGAGAGGATTGTGGATGCATGGAACAGCCTTCCTGAGGAGGTCGTGGAGTCAAAAACAGTGGGGGAATTCAAGAATGCATGGGACAGACATAAGTCAATTCTAATGGGGGGTAGGAGAAAGTAGGCTGCTGGTTAACTAGGATCTGCAGCTTATCCGTTAGGTAGGGAAATGGGCAGACTACGTGGGCCAAGCGGTCCTTATCTGCCATCAAATTCTGTTTCTATGACATATCTGTCTACCCTAGCCTTTAGTGAAGGATGTTTAAGGTTGTGTTATGGTTATACCGCTGTTGATGTTTTCTGTTGGGTATTGGTGTTTTATATTTGTTTTTACATATTTTATTGTATTTTTTAAATGTTTTTAGTTTAAAAGTTTCACCAGGAAAGACATACTAAGCTGATCACAGCTCGCTTCCAGATACCTCGTGAAGGTGAGGGGTAAGGGGAAATAGCTCAACAGGACAGAAAAAAAATAAATGGACAAATAACATTTATGGAAACCCCTAGCTTCTGGGAAGGGACGCTATACAAAAGTCAATTTATACGTTTTATTCATCTCACTTACACTTGTTAAAAGGCTTATTTTCAAATGCTTCAAACTTTATGTATTACTCAGCACTTTCTTTTTAGGGTTTTTTTTTTGCTAGTTTCCAGTTCTTAAACAAGTTCTTGCTAAAACTGCTGTTCATCCTCTTGCAGAGGGCTGGAGAAGAGTAGACGTGGTCGTGCTTCATAAGAGAGGCAGCAGGATGGAGGCTAGCAACTCTAGGCTGGTCAGTCTCACATCACTGGTGGGGAAATTAATGGAAACCCTGTTAAAGGAAAGTTTAGTAGAGTACCTTGAATCCAACTGGCTACAAGACCAAAGGCAACCTGGATTCCTGAGATGGGGAAGGTCATACCCGCCTAATCTGATTGATTGATTTCTTTGACTGGGTGACCAGGGAAATGATCAGGGAAGAGCAGCAGAAGTGACCTATTTGGACTTCAGCAAGGCCTTCAACACTGTACCACACAGGAAACTGAGAAAGAAACTGAGCTGTCAAGGGGTGGGATCCAAAGTCGTAAACTGGGAAGAAACTGTCAAGATAACGACACCCTATCAGCCGCCCTACCTGTTCGCTCAGGTGTGCCTCAGGGCTCCATCCTGGACCCCACATTGTTCAGTCTCTTTCTCAACTCCTTCCCTAGATCCTGCTCGGGCAGAATGCTCCTATATGCTGATGACGCAGATCTCATCGCCTCCTACCCCGACCCCATCACCCTCCAGAACTTTCTGCAACTTGCATTCAGCCAAGCTGAAAACTGGTTCCATGACCATCGTCTGGTTGTGAATCTCAGAAAGACAAAATCTATGCTTTTTGCCCACCGCCAAAGTACTTCCAAAAACACCCCCCTTCTCATCCTCTCCAGCATCCCTCACCCCCTTGAACAGGTGACTACATACAAATATCTGGGTATCACCTTCGACTCAGCTCTCTCTTTCCACTCTCATCTTAATTCCCTGTCCACTGCCATAAACACCCGGACTGGACTCCTCTACCGCCACAAAGACTGCCTCCCTCAGAATGCCCTCCAGCTGGCTATCACCTCCTCCATCCTGTCATTGGTCGACTACAGGCTCCCTATCTATGCGGCTGCTGACCCCAGCACCCTCACCAAAGTCCAGACCTCGATCAATAAGAAGGCTTGCAGTCTCCTGACCAGTGCCCACAGCAGAACACACACATGTCAGCTCTACTCCTCCTTGAATCTACTCACCTTTGATGAGCGCCTGCGCTACCACACATGTATCCTGGCCCCCCCAAAAAGATCACTCGGCTCCCCCTGGGGTTGCTGCATCCTCAAAGCTGGCCTCCCACCTGCCGCCACCCAAGGCGCAACCAAAGCCACCTTCCAGGTCCAGAGAGCCAGGACCTCTCTCGCCCAAAGATCATTCCACTAGAGAGCCCCCTCCTGGTTCAACTCCCTCACCACCCACATCACAAACATCCCCAAAATCGGCCCCTTCAAAATCGCCCTCCGAAACCACATCACTGACTCTCAGAGCTGTAAATGCCAGACTGGCCCATACCTAGAGCTCTGCTTGGTCCACTTACAGACATCCTTCCTGGACTGCCTTTTCTCCCTTGCAACCCCCCGGTATCGCCTCCCTAGAACCCAGCGTACCTTGTTATTTAAATGTATGCTAGACTAAATGTAACTAATTGAAGCCTTTGCTCACCCTTGCACTACTGAATTGTTATGTGTATTCTTTTATTGTACCTCACCTGTAATGTACTCCATTGTTGTATCTCACCACCAATTGTTGTCTACCCTCCCTGCGACGAGGTGCCTTTGTAAATGAGTCTGACTCAAAGGTTGTAAACTGAATTATGAAACAAATAAATAAACCAGTTAATGGATAAGCAACAGAAGGTGGTTAACAACACTCACTCTAATGAGGGGAGAATGATCAGTGGGGTGCCACAGTGTTCATTACTGGGACCGTTCCTCTTCATGAGTGACACTGTGGAAGAACTGGAAGGGAAGGTATGCTTTGCTGCAGATAACACCAAAATCTGTAATAGGGTGGATGCTCAGGAGGAGGAGGAGGTGGTGAGAATGCGTAGGGCCTTGGGAAACTTGAGAATTGGTCAAGGGTATGGCAGCTAGGGTTCAATGTCAAAAGTGCAAAACCATGCAGCTACGGCATGGAAACACAGAAACTGAGTATATGATGGGGGAAGAAGGTACTGATAGCCACTGAGCAGGAAAGGAACCTTGGGGTTATCATCCCTGATGACCCTGAAGTGGCAGGGCAGTGTGACAAAGCAGTGGGTAAGGCCAGTGGGATGCTGGGATGCATAGGGAGTGAAAACCCCAGCAAGAGGAGGCAGGTGGTGTTACCACTGTATCGCTCACTGGTGAGACCCCACCTGGAGTACTGTGTCCAGTTCCAGAGGCAGCAACTCAGAAAGGACACACACAGGGTGGAGGTAGTACATGGAAGGGCAACTAAAATGGTACAGTGGTTGCATCAAAAGCTCTACAAGGAGAGACTTAAGCATCTCAACATGTTCATCCAAGAAGAGAGGTGAGGAGAGCAAGAAAGGATATGATAGAGACCTACAAGTACCTCACTGGGGCGAACAAGGTACAGGAGGGGAGTGTCTTTCAAATGGGAAAGAGCAGCAGGACTTTCCAGAGGGCATACAATCAAGCTGAAAGGGGGGAAGTTTAAGAGGGATGTGAGGAAGTACTACTTCTCTGAAAGAGTGGTAGATGCCTGTAACAGACTGCCAGCAGAAGTGGTGGAGGCCAAAGCAGTAAGGGGCTTCTTCAGGCATGTGACAAACATAGGGGAATATTAGTAAATAGGCAGGGAGGGTGGTCATCGGAGACCAGTTAGGGTCTGCAGAAACAGACTAGGCAGTGACAATCTAGGCAAACAGGGTATGCCCGAGTGGCCCTTTTCTGAAAACAAATTCCATGTTTCTAAAAACAGAAAAGAGAACCTTCTAAGAGATACCTACAGTGGCAGCTATCCTAATATTCTGCTTTATCACAGAACAGTGTTAACCCATTAACCTACAGTATAACAGCATTTCCACTTACCACGAGGTAAAACATTGGCTGCGGGTCTAACAGGGCAGACTGGATGGTCTTTTTCTGCCAACTGTTAAGTGTAACCTTACCATGCTCAATACCTAGGATACTGCGATATGAGGACGTGTTATTATGCAATAATTTAATGTGGTAACACTGTTCTGCAGTACAATGAAAGATTAGGATATCTACCACTGTAATCATAGTTTGTTTGTTTGCTTTTTCTTTTATCCATGAATATTTTACCATTACTATTTCTGGGGCATTCTCCCTTATGTGTTGCCGCCATTAACCAGGACACCAAAGCTGGCCTGCTTACGTCCCCTTTCTTTTTCAAGGGTTCCTAATGCATGCATAATCATGGCTCACATCATTATCTGCTGCGTCATTCATTTGCACAAGTTTTGTACATACTAAATTAGAAGAACATTGGATTCTATGCTCCTGGCCTCACTTAAGTACATAATTTATGCAATTTCAAGTACTATGTTCACTTCTTTTACTTACCTTTAGGGTGCTTTTATTTCAGTTTTTTTATATTTTTCGTATTGCTATAATAATAACTTAATTTGTGAGATACGTATACATCCTTGAGTCAAGGACTCATATACAATACTTCACAGTAGCAGTTTAAAGGAGAACAGTCGGCACTTACCAGCCCCACACCCAATTGTGGTGCTGGTCCAATTTGCACTTTGTGAGCAACATCATTTATTTTTGCTTACTGTTTACTGCAGTATAGTAAAACTGTTAACAGGCTCATTATACTGACTTCCAAGCTGACATTTGCTGTAACCAAAAATCCCAGAATCTACTGCAGCTGACATCAGAGCACAGCTGCAACAGTAGGAGATTCAACCACTTGCGGTGCATTTGGGGTTTTTATAAGCTCTGGGGCCCAATATTCAAAAAGTGCAAAGCAGAGTGCAAAGGACTGCACTGCGCTTTGCAAGTGCCCAGGAGTCCGAGGATACAGTATTCGTCAGCTAGTGCATCAGCACTATCTGAATGAATATAAGACCACGTTGGCGTAGCGCTAAGTCAATTAGGGATGCCCTGACATGGATCCCTGCTGTGCAGGGAATAGAGCCAACAGAGTGGATAGCACTGGAGCGCTATTTGAGATTTTCAGAGGACCCATGCAAATGAGCCCAGTGGGCATGCAAGACGCTACGGGGCTATTTGCTTGCCCATTATGGGCCGATTTGCATGGTTAGCAGCAGCAGGTTAGGGTGACACCATCCCACCCATTGCCTGGTCCCATATATGTGTTGAAGTCCCTGGTGCCTAGTGGTCCCCCCAACCGCGGATCGCCAGCCCGACCATTATATACCTAATCCCTGGTACCTAATGCCCCCACCCCTGCTGATAGCTGGTCAGCTACACAAAGACAGCCCCCACCCCCGTGTCCAGTGTCCCAAACCCACCTTTGGTCCTGGCCTGTTAAGGGTAACAGATGTCCCTGGCATTCACAGGTCGCTCCTCTGGTCACTGATCCCCGGGCCCATAACAGACACACCATCCAACCCTGTGCTTGTGCTCCAAGTAATCTGCAAGGTGCAGGGAAATTAAAAAGCAAAACAAAACACTAGTTTACTCCCCAATCGCCAGTGCCATTCGTGTCAATGCAGTAATCCCTGGCATCTAAGCCATTTACCCACCACTCCGCACCAACTCCCAACCAACGCCCCCTCACCCCCACTTATCAGAATCTCTGGTGCGGTGGGAGTGCATACTGTAACCAGCACAGCCCTCCTCATACCTCTTCGGCCAGCCAACATTTGTCCAGGCAGGAAGCACGCATCTTATTTATAGGACAGGGCTCATCACCCTGTCCTATATACATAAGACCCACACTCACTGCCTGGACATACGGTGGCCAGTCCAGGAGGTGTGAGGATGGCTGCACTGGTCGCTGTATGTGTTCCAACAGCACTGGTGATTCTGGTAATGGGAACGGGGGGTTGATTGGGTGTTTGGTGCACAGTGGGGGGGGGGCCACTAGATGGCAGGGATTACTACGTTGACACAGGCAGTACTGGAACTCGGGTGGGGGGAGGTACCAGGACACCAAGAACTAGTGTTTTTCATTTCCCTGCACCTTACAGTTTACTTAGAGCATAAGCACAGGGATGGATGGGGTGTCTGTTACAGGGATTGGTGATCAAGGATGGGGGGGAACCACTGGACAGGAGGGACATCTATTACCCTTAACATGCCAGGACCGGGGGGGGGGAACTGGGCACCTAGAGGTCTATCTTTGTTTGGCTGGCTGGCAATCAGCGAGGGGGGGCAGGGATTACTTCACTGAGCACAGGGACAGCAATCAAAGGGAGGGGGACCACTAGGCACTGGGTCCAAACAGTGCCGACAATAACAGCATCAGCATAGTGTGTGCGGTAAAAACAGCACCATGTTTTGGCGTTTTTTTGCACAGCTCCCGGCTTTAGGATTCTCACTCTGAGGGGGAGCAGATTCCGGGGAACGTTAAAATTTGTGGGGTCGGGGAATCATGTAAATGAAATTAAGTCCAAAAGTAGTACAAAATTTTGGAGACCAGGGTTAGAACCCTGGTCACAATAAACTCAGCTACAGAGTCAAGCCATACAAAAGTGAGGGTTCTGGACTTCAGTAAGGGCTGACTTTGGCAAGATGGGAAAGTGCCTTAGAAAAGCACTAGCAAACAGGCTAGGAGGAGGGGTGGAGAAATAATGGGGAAATATCAAAACTGCCATCACAGAGGCAACAAGTGTGAAGCAAATAATCAAATTAAAATGAAAGAAAAGGCCACTATGGTTCTCAAAAGAGGTGGCGGTGAAGGTTAGGGAGAAAAAGATAGCATTTAGGATATAAGGAAACACAGAAGGAGCAGGACAGAGAACTGTACCAGTTAAGGCAGAAGGAAGCAGGGAAGCTAGTCAGAATAACAAAGGCCCAAACTGAGGAAAAGATAGCCAACTCGGTTAAGAAGTGGGATAAAACCTTTAATAGGTATATCAGGGAGCGTAGAACGACAAAGGGAGGGATTGTGAGGCTGAACAGAATGGACGATGAGTGGGCAGAGAGGAACAGAGAAAAAGCAGGGATACTGAATGAATACTTCTGTTCAGTATATACCACAAAAGAGGAGGTGGGGGAGGTGCCTAATCCAATTACAGAAGCACTCTGGATAAGGGGGTCAATCTCAGTCCTTTCACAGAAGAAACGGTTCTGAAAGAACTCCTGAAACTGAAGGTGGACAAAGCAGTGGAGCCAGATGAAATTCACCCTAGAATAATAATAATCATAATAATTTTATTTTTAAAGTGCCTTTCAGTGTATCAAGGCGCTGAACATATCAAAACCACAAAATAATTAAACAGAGAATTAGCGACACCATTGACTACCCTTTTTAACAAATCATGGGAGGACGGTGTGGCACCTCGGGACTGGAGGAAGGCAGATGTGATTCCCCTTCACAAAAGTGGGACCAAGACAGAGGCAGGAAACTACAGACCTGTCAGTTTGACCTCTGTGGTAGGGAAAGTGATGGGATCACTTCTAAAGGAAATAACTGTTGAGTACCTAGAGGCCAGTGGGGCACAGGACCCAAGGCAGCATGGGTTCACAGTGGGAAGGTCGTCAGACAAATCTAATTGATTTCTTTGACTGGGTGACCAAAGTAGTAGACCAGGAGGGCTGTGGACATGGCCTACCTAGACTTTAGCAAGGCATTTGACACAGTCCCACACAAAAGATTAA